>CM038670.1:520854946-522141645 GCA_021605145.1 Aegilops bicornis | reverse complement strand
CTTGGTCCGTGATCTGAGGTTTATCCTCATTGCTGCACAGAAGAATTATGTCCTTGATGCACCACTAGGTGACAGAACTATTGCAGGAGCAGATGCAGATGTTTTGCACGTTTTGACAAAAGCTCGGTATGATGACTATTTGATAGTTTAGTGCACCATGCTTTATGGCTTAGAACCGGGACTTCAAAAATGTTTTGAACGCCACGGAGCATATAAGATGTTTCAATAGTTAAAATTGGTATTTCATACTCATGCCCGTGTCGAGAGGTATGAGACCTCTGACATTACTTTGCCTATTAGATGGAGGAGAATAGGTCAACCAGTAAGCATGTGCTCAGATTGTCTGAGTACTACAATCACTTGAATCAAGTGGGAGTTAATCTTCCAGATAAGATAGTGATTGACAAAGTTCTCTAGTCACTATCACCAAGTTGCTAGAACTTCGTGATGAACTATAATATACAAGGGATAACGGAAACGATTCCCAAGCTCTTCGTGATGCTGAAATCGACGAAGGTAGAAATCAAGAAAAGAATCAAGTGTTGATGGTTAACAGGACCACTAGTTTCAAGAAAAGGGCAAAGGGAAGAAGGGGAACTTCAATAAGAACAGCAAGCAAGTTGCTGCTCAAGTGAAGAAGCCCAAGTCTGGACCTAAGCCTGAGACTAAGTGCTTCTACTACAAAGGGACTGGTCACTGGAAGCGGAACTGCCCCAAGTATTTGGCGGATAAGAAGGATGGCAAAGGGAACAAAAGTATGTTTGATATACATGTTATTGATGTGTACTTTACTAGTGTTTATAGCAACCCCTCGGTATTTGATACTGGTTCAGTTGCTAAGATTAGTAACTCGAAACGAGAGTTGCAGAATGAACAGAAACTAGTTAAGGGTGAAGTGACGATGTGTGTTGGAAGCAGTTCCAAGATTGATATGATCATCATCGCACACTCCCTATACTTTCGGGATTAGTGTTGAACCTAAATAAATGTTATTTGGTGTTTGCGTTGAGCATGAATATGATTTGATCATGTTTATTGCAATACGATTATTCATTTAAATTAGAGAATAATTGTTGTTCTGTTTACATGAATAAAACCTTCGATGATCATACACCCAATGAAAATAGTTTTTTGTTGGATCTCGATCATAGTAATACACATATTCATAATATTGAAGCCAAAATATGCAAAGTTAATAATGATAGTGCAACTTATTTGTGGCACTGTTGTTTAGGTCATATTGGTGTAAAGCACATGAAGAAACTCCATGCTGATGGGATTTTGGAATCACTTGATGCTTGCAAACCATGCCTTATGGGCAAGTTGACTAAAGACTCTGTTCTCCAGGACAATGGAGCGAGCAACTGACTTATTAGAAATAATACATACAGATATATGCAATCTGATGAGTGTTGAGGCTCACGGCAAGTATCATTATTTTCTGACCTTCACAGACTATTTGAGCAGATATGGGTATATCTACTTGATAAAACACAAGTCTAAAACAATTGAAAAGTTCAAAGATTTTCAGAGTGAAGTGGAGAATCATCATAACAAGAAAATAAAAGTTTCTATGATATGATCGCAGAGGTAAAATATTTGAGTTACGAGTTTTGCCTTCAGTTAAAACAATGTGAAATAGTTTCACTACTCACGCCACCTGGAACACCACAGCGTAATGGTGTGTCCGAACGTCGTAACCGTACTTTATTAGATATGGTTCGATCTATGATATTTCTTACCGATCTACCATTATCGTTTTGGGGTTATGCATTAGAGACAACTACATTCACGTTAAATAGGGCAACATCTAAATCAATTGAGACGACGCCTTATGAACTGTGGTTTGGCAAGAAACCAAAGTTGTCGTTTCTTAAAGTTTGGGGTTGTGATGCTTATGTGAAAAAGTTTCATCCTGATCAGCTCAAACCCAAATCGGAGAAATATGTCTTCATAGGATACCCAAAGGAGACAGTTGGGTACACCTTCTATCACAGATCCGAAGGCAAGACATTCGTTGCTAAGAATGGATCCTTTCTAGAGAAGGAGTTTCTCTTGAAAGAAGTGAGTGGGAGGAAAGTAGAACTTGATAAGGTAACTGTATCTGCTCCCCTATTGGAAAGTAGTTTATCGCAGAAATTTGTTCCTGTGACTCCTACACCAATTAGTGAAGGAAGCTAATGATGATGATCATGTAACTTTAGATCAAGTTACTACCGAACCTCGTAGGTCAACCAGAGTGAGATCCGCACCAGAGTGGTACGGTAGTCCTGTTCTGGAGGTCATGTTACCTGACCATGACGAACCTACGAACTATGAGGAAGCGATGATGAGCCCAGATTCCGCGAAATGGCTTGAGGCCATAAAATCTGAGATGGGATCTATGTATGAGTACAGAGTGTGAACTTTGGTCGACTTGCCCGATGATCGGCAAGCCATAGAAAATAAATGGATCTTCAAGAGGAAGATGGACGTTGATAGTAGTGTAACTATCTACAAAGATTGAATTGTCGCAAAATGTTTTTGATAAGTTCAAGGTGTTGACTACGATGAGATTTTCTCACTTGTATCGATGCTTAAAAGTCTGTCCGAATCATGTTAGCAGTTGCCGCATTTTATGAAATCTGGCAAATGGATGTCAAAACTGTATTCCTTCATGGATTTCTTAAAGAAGAATTGTATATGGTGCAACCAGAAGGTTTTGTTGATCCTAAAGGTGCTAACAAAGTGAGCAAGCTCCAGCAATCCAACTATGGACTGGTGCAAGCATCTCGGAGTTGGAATATATGCTTTGATAAAGTGATAAAAGCATATGGTTTTACACAGACTTGTGGCGAAGCCTGTATTTACAAGAAAGTGAGTGGGAGAACTACAACATTTCTGATAAACATATGTGAATGACATATTGTTGATCGGAAATAATGTAGAATTTTCTGGAAAGCATAAAGGAGTATTTGAAAGGAGTTTTTCAAATAAAGACCTCGGTGAAGCTCCTTACATATTGAGCATCAAGATCTATAGAGATAGATCAAGACGTTTGATAAGTTTTTTCAATGAGTACATACCTAGACAAGATTTTGAAGTAGTGCAAAAAGGAACAGTCAAAGAAAGAGTTCTTGCCTGTGTCACAAGGTGTGAAATTGAGTAAGACTCAAAGCCCGACCACGACAAGATAGAAAGAGAATGTAAATCATTACCTATGCCTCGGCCATAGGTTCTGTAAAGTATGCCATGCTGTGTACCAGATCTATTGTATACCCTACACTGAGTTTAGCAAGGGAGTACAATAGTGATCTAGGAGTAGATCACTGGACAGCATTCAAAATTATCCTTAGTGGAATAAGGATATGTTTCTCGATTATGGAAGTGACAAAAGGTTCTTCGTAAAGGGTTACATCGATGCAAGTTTTTGACACTGATCCAGATAACTCTAAGTCTCAATCTGGATACATATTGAAAGTGGGAGCAATTAGCTAGAGTAGCTCCGTGCAGAGCATTGTTGACATGGAAATTTGCAAAATACATACGGATCTGAATGTTGCAGACCCGTTGACTAAAATTCCCTCACAAGCAAAACATGATCACACCTTAGTACTCTTTGGGTGTTAATCACATAGCAATGTGAACTAGATTATTGACTCTAGTAAGCCCTTAGGGTGTTGGTCACATGACGATGTGAACTATGGGTGTTAATCACATGGTGATGTCAATTATTGGTGTTAAATCACATGGCGATGTGAACTAGATTATTGACTCTAGTGCAAGTGGGAGACTGAAGGAAATATGCCCTAGAGGCAATAATAAAGTTATTATTTATTTCCTTATTTCATGATAAATGTTTATTATTCATGCTAGAATTGTATTAACCGGAAACTTGATACATGTGTGAATACATAGACAAACAGAGTGTCACTAGTATGCCTCTACTTGACTAGCTCGTTGAATCAAAGATGGTTAAGTTTCCTAGCCATAGACATGAGTTGTCATTTGATTAACGAGATCACATCATTAGAGAATGATGTGGTTGACTTGACCCATTCCGTTAGCTTAGCACTTGATCGTTTAGTATGTTGCTATTGCTTTCTTCATGACTTATACGTGTTCCTATGACTATGAGATTATGCAACTCCCGTTTACCGAAGGAACACTTTGTGTGCTACCAAACGTCACAACGTAACTGGGTGATTATAAATGTGCTCAACAAGTGTCTCTGAAGGTACTTGTTGAGTTGGCGTATTTCGAGATTAGCATTTGTCACTCCGATTGTCGGAGAGGTATCTCTGGGCCCACTCGATAATACACATCACTATAAGCCTTGCAAGCATTGTAACTAAAGAGTTAGTTGCGGGATGATGTATTACGGAACGAGTAAAGAGACTTGCCGGTAACGAGATTGAACTAGGTATTGAGATACCGACGATCAAACCTCGGGCAAATAACATACCAATGACAAAGGGAACAACGTATGTTGTTATGCGGTTTGACCGATAAAGATCTTCGTAGATTATGTGGGAGCCAATATGAGCATGCATCCAGGTTCCGCTATTGGTTATTGACCGGAGACGTGTCTCGGTCATGTCTATATAGTTCTCGAACCCGTAGGGTCCGCACGCTTAAAGTTCGGTGACGATCGATATTATGAGTTTATGTGATTTGATGTACCGAAGGTAGTTCGGAGTCCCGGATGAGATTGGGTACATGACCAGGAGTCTTGAAATGGTCGATACGTAAAGATCGATATATTGGACGACTATGTTCGGACATCGAAAAGGTTCCAAGTGATTCGGGTATTTTTCGGAGTACGGGGAGTTACGGGAATACGGGGAAGAAGTATTGGGCCTTAACTGGCCTTAGTGGGAAGGAGAGGCAACAGCCAGGAGGTGGCGCGCCCCCCTCTCAAGCCCAGTCCGAATTGGACGAGGGGTTTGGGGCGTGGCCCCCCCTCTCCCTTCCTTCTCCCCTCCCCTCCTTTCCCCCCTTCTCCTAGTTGGACTAGGAAAGGAGTAAACCTACTCCTACTACGAGTAGGAATCCTACTCCCTTGGCGCGCCCCTCCTAGGGCCGGCCTCCTCCTCCCTTGCTCCTTTATATATGGAGGTAGGGGGACACCTCTAGACACAAGTTGATCTGTTGATCTCTCCCAGTCGTATGCGGTGCCCCCCTCCACCATATTCCACCTCGATCATATCGTAGTGGTGCTTAGGCGAAGCCCTGCGTCGGTAGCAACATCATCACCGTCATCATGCCGTCGTGCTGACGTAAATCTCCCGTGAAGCTCTGCTGGATCGGAGTTCGCGGGACGTCATCGAGTTGAACGTGTGCTGAACTCGGAGGTGCCGTACGTTCGGTACTTGGATCGGTCGGATCGTGAAGACGTACGACTACATCAACCGCGTTGTGCTAACGCTTCCGCTTTCGGTCTACGAGGGTTCGTGGACAACACTCTCCCCTCTCGTTGCTATGCATCACCATGATCTTGTGTGTGCGTAGGAAATTTTTGAAATTACTACGTTACCCAACAGGAGGATGTGGAGCGGATGTGTTGTGTTGTGGGGATAGTCGGGTTTGGCCGCCCTTAAATAGCGGATTCTGGTGAGGCCAGGCGTCAATGAGGGATGTCGGAGTGGGCTTCTCGGGAGGCGGGCCTACTTAATGGCGGCATACGGACGAACGGGGTATTGGACGGGAGTGGTAGATATCCGTCCCGTCCCGTCCAGTCACGCTTCCCCGGCATTGAACACGCGCGGACACCGAGACCCGTCACGGGCGGCGCCCTCGGCCGGCGAGCCGCTTCAATGCCGGCGCTAATGAGAGGTCGCGTCCGCTCTTCAATGAGGACCGGCCACTCTACAGCGGCATGAATGCGGGAAGCTGGCGCGGGAGGATGGGTTTGGGTGGGCCAGTGTGGTCAGAAGCCCCCCACGTTCGTCTCCGATTTGCGGGAGAAATCGCGTCCGGACCGCTCCGCGGGCCAATACAGGTCAACGTTGGATGTCTTTCGCGGTCCGGACAGCATAATTCGAACGAATGCGGGCGGTTTGCAGGTCCATCTTGGAGATGTCCTTGAAGATTTCAATATGAACTACGTATAGATATATATGGACGTGTTTTAGAGTGCAGATTCATTCATTTTATTCTAAAAAGGCTTATATTTAGGAACGTAGGGAGTATATGATATGAGAGAAAAAATTGAGCTTTTTAAGGGGATGAGCTAATACACTCGTATCCTAATTAAACAAAACACACGTTTTTTTTAACACAACAAAACACACGCTTGGCCTTGGCCCATTGCAACTAACAAAATATCCCATGTACTGTATGGAGAGATCGATAGACGTAGCTGTTGAAAATTCGCTCCGGTGTAGCATACCAGCCAGTGATTGTATTGACCGGGCAGCACCGCAGCGATGCCAATCCTAGACGGCATTGGCACTGGTGGTGTATTGATTTCCTTTGGCAATGCGGTGGTAGTAACCACACAAGCTCTGCCGATCATAACCGTTTCAAGCTTTCATCAATGGACGCATGGGCATGGGCTCGTCTCGCTTGCAGTATTGCGTGCAGCTGGTGCTGCACATGGAGACAGGCCATTAAGATTCTAGGAGAGTACGAGCGTACAAAACCATGATCGCCGATTAAAAGCAAAGCCATCATGTGCATCCATGGATTCCCCCTTCTTGTGCTCATGCTATTGCTAGCTGCCATCATTTTTATCTCGCCGCACGAAAGCTTCATCGACGCATCCGCCCAAACCATCCCACGCACATCTACCGTATCATGATCATTGTTCAGGAAAAATGAAAAAGCAGCCTTACTCGATTTGGCTAACGACGTTTCTCACTCTCTTCATCTACTCTTAATTAATAAGAGAATAATACCCCATCCATCCGGAAATACTTGTCATCAAAATGAATAAAAGGGAATGTATCTATATTTTCTTTTATTTATTTTGATGACAAGTAGCTACATCCTCTTTTATTCATTTTGATAACAAGTATTTTCGGACGAAGAAAGTATAACTTAAGCAAAGATCAGAAGGAAAATAGGGTTTAAGTGTGGCCAGCAGATCTTAAACCCTAGAGCTGGACGGATTGGATAAAGTTGTCATTGCTTCTTCTGCTTCCTAATATTTTTATTTAAATAAAAAAAAAGAAAACGTAGCTAGCTGCGCTTTGTGTACGGAGTCGACGGTGATGATGTTGGTGTCAGACGATATTTAGCTCCATGTCTCCATCCGCCGGAAGACAGACCACCCAGCCCAATGCACATCGATTGCATAAATTTATTTATTTCAGAACCATAATCACGATGAAGCTTCCCTTCCCTGTGTTTACTTCCTGCCACTGGTAGTACAAATACCACAAATGTACCACGTTGCCAACCCATCCTCTCGAGTAGTAAAAGAGGGTGTGCCATGAAGAAACTGTTGCTTGACCAGATGGATCAAATAGTAATCATAACCTGCCCTGCATTGTTTCTAGAAAGGCATGATGGAAGGAGGCAGATCGACGCGATGAAGTACTCTTGATGGACAGAGGCGGGACAGAAAAAAGTTAGATATTGCATGAGCATGACGAATGGGCCTTGCATTGACAAGATGGAAAGGAAGAAAGGGCAGGGGCGCGCGGGCCGGTCAATGTCGAGCATCAGTTCGCCCCATGAATCCTCGGCAGAAATCACATATCTGACCTGAGGCAGAAATCAAATCACAAATTGATCTGCTCCACGAAAAATTTCACTTTCCTGACCCTTTGGTGTGGCGCCGATACCGGGGCGCCAGACCCTCAAAGGTAGCGCCTTTCCTTCAGCGTCAGACGTCCCGCCAACGTGGCAGCCCTGGTCCAGTTATGCCCCACACGCACTGCAGCGCCTAAGACTTAGGCGACACACTTTGATCGCAGCGCCTAAGCGCTGGGCGCTACCACGGTGACTAAGCGCTGGCCGACCCAGCCCGACCAGGCAGTTATCTTCATCTCTCCTCTCGACAGAGAGCAGCAAGGCGGCGGCGCCCCATCTAATCCCCCACATCCTCTCGAGATCTGAAGATTTGATCCGTGGATTCGATCCCCAATCCATCCTACTAGGTAAACTCTTCCCTTCTCTTTCTTTTGCTCCGTAAATTTGTTGCCATTATAGAGATTTGTCCAAGATTTGATGGAACCCTTGATTTGTTTGGTTTGCTCGATTTAGGATGTGTATTCATATTGGTAGTACCGTAGTGTTATTTATTAGTTCACAATATATGATTCTTGTTGGTGAAAGTTTATATTGTTTAGTTTTTTTAGATATGTATGAGATGCCTATTTTTATAGATAACTATGAGATGTTGATTTTTGTAGACATATATGAGAAGTTTGTTTAGATATATATTAGATGTTGAGTTTATTTGAAACATTAGATGTTTAGTTTATTTGAACACATGTTATATGACATATTCATTGTGTGAGAAGGAGATGTTGAGATTCTTGTAGTTGAACACATGTTATATGTTTAGTGTATACCGATATTTGAGATGAAGATGAACTCTTATATGTTTATTGTTTGAAATTGTAAGGATGGTTTGGCTTACGGACGATGTCTCTGACGTGCAACACCGGGCCTACATGATGCGCGAGAAGGATAAGGTAATAATGAGTAATCTAAATATTTTGCAAATTTGCCTTTAGTTGAAATTTACATGCCCTAAGATTTGTCATTACTTGTTTTTTGCGTAAGCTTGAACCTCTCAAGATTCGGTATCACGGGTCTCTGGTCCTGCCATGCCTTACGATGAGCGGTACACACCGTACATCAAGCGCAGACTACTCCGTGGATTCTGTTGGTCACCGTCCACGCCGAATCTGAACGCTCCACCGGTGTCCGCTCTTGTTGATCGGTGGAGGCCAGAGACCCACAGTTTCCATCTTCGGACCGGGGAGATGACCGTGGCGCCGAGGATGTCTCGTTGATCACCGGGCTTGCTATCGACGGAGGCCTCTCTGTATGAGCACCGATTACGATGGGTGGCGCGAGCGAATGATTGCTCTTATCGGTATGGCTCCTACCGAGGCTGAGGATGATGTAGAGGAGGGAGAAGAGAAGAAGAAGAGGGAAAGAAAGCAGCCGGAGCTGCTTTCACGTGAATTCAAAATAACTTTGCGACGCGTGCCCTCCGGATGCCACCGATGATGTGATCCGGACACATGCTCGTGTGTATATGTGGTACATTGTATCGAGGACTTTGTTTCCTGACTCCACCGGCAAGAACGCTCCATGGATGTGGTCAAGGCGTTGACCGTCTTCGATAGCAAATGGAGCCGGGTTCACGACTCTTGCCTACTTGTACCGGCTGTAGTTGGTCTGCTTTGTGATCAACTCATTTCATTAGCAATGCAAGCTTGCTGTCAAGTTAACATTGTTTTTCTTTCATATGTAGCTGGATCGATGCGTGTTGCGTGATCACACCTAGAGCGTGCATTGGTGGTAATCTGCTTCTACTTTCTCGTATGGAGCTGGGAGCGTCTGCTGTTGGGCCTCAAGAGCGCCAGTTTGATCCTTGGTATGCGTATGAACATGACGAATTACGGCGCCCCACGTGGTCTTACAAGTGGGATATCGCTTCCGAGATGACGAACGATGTCAATCTCATGTACCAAAAGTACATTGCCGAAGTTGGACACGATTACGCTCGAAAGGTGTAAGGAGGTCATTACTTTAGTCCTTTCTCATGCTTGCTTGAAAAATAGTCATCAAATTTGCATTGTTGCCTGTTTCATAGGTGGAATGGCAGCCATATGGCGCTGGTGAGAGCTTAGGGTACACCGCGGAGTTCCGCCTCAACCCGATGTGCTTGCAGGATAAGGATCTCTGGCTTATGCGGTGCCCATTGATATGCAATCGGGCGGTTGAGTTTCATTTGCCGCATCGCGTGTATCGTCAGTTTGGTCTTTTCCATTTCACCCGCCGGAATGGGTGGACACGGATAAAGCACTTCATAGGTAAGAGAGCATGTCTGCGTATTGTCTAATCATCGGGACTCCTTTTGATTGTGCTAATGTTTGGTTTTATACCACGCAGGTTGGACAGGAGAAGGCAACGGAAGATAAAGGATCGACAAGCATCATTCTCACAGATGTTACCCGCTTCAGCCTTTTGTGTGGAGCAAGCTCAGAGTAATCGCACGCCGCTTCGCCGTGAGCACAACCCAATTGCTTTTGATAACTACGCATTTATGGTTTATTGGAAATACTGAAGTTGAGATATGCCCGCCGCATATAATGAGGATATTCTTGAAGAACCCGTAAACTTTGAGGATCTAGCAAAGGGAAGTACAATGAGATGTCGTGCAAGGGCAAGGAGTCCCCGCTGTTCGGTGATTAACTATGTGGTAAAGTGTTCCCCTCTTTACTTTCCCCGCTGACCAGATACACATGTTTGAATGGCTAACGATTCATTCTTTCTCATCCGCAGCGCACCGAGATCAAGAAAGCAGGTGATGAGAGCCGCCTATTCTCGAGAAGACACCGTTGAACCGCAATGATGATGGTTCACTACGAGCATTCCTTAAGGTACATATCGCAATCACTATGAGAGGCGATCTATGTTGCTAGTTTGATATCTTACACACTTGTTCATGTTACAGCGTCGGGCCAAGAAGTTAAGGCGGTTATCGAACCTTCTCGGTTGCCGTGATCCCGAATATGATGAACCATCTGCCTCTAGGTGCAGTACACCATCGGACCCGCATCTCACCATGAGGGGGACGATGTGAGTTCCTCATATGCTTATATGGATGATGAGGGTGGGATCACCCAAGAGGTATGACTAATCCTTTAGATGTGATTCTCACTTGATTACGACACCGGCCTTCACCATATTGTTTCGTTGTGTGATAGGGCGATGAGCTTGATGATGACATGACTTTGGCGGACGCTCAAGCTCGGTCCGCATATGTGTTGAAGCCTAGGCAGCCTGCACGCCGCACACGCCCAACGACTATGACAACAGAGGCAACCCAAAGGTGGTCGAGGGACCTCATGGATGGCTAGCTTGGATGATGAGGCGGAGGAGGAGGCGGAGGCGGAGGGGGAGGAGGAAGTGCACGAAGAGGAGCCTCGTGCTCCTAAGAAGAAGAAGCTTGCCGGGCGTGCCACCAGGAACACGCCGGAAGGAATTAGTGCTTGTTCATGTTAAGTGTAGCCGCTTAATTAGGTTGATGAACTTGTGAGGTTATGTTATATGTTGGTGAACTCTTACTAGTGTGGTATTTGTGTTTGCGAACCTGAAGTCATCTTGAATTGTCTTAAATGATATGTTGATGAACTTCGAGGTTATGTTATATGTGGATGAACTCTTACTAGTGTTGAAGTAATGTTGAATTGTCTTAAATGATATGGTATTTGTGTTTACAAGATTTTTATTATGTGAGTGTCGCTGCAGGATGCCAAACCGGCATCTGTTTACTGCGATTTGCTTATAAGCGACCTTTGCGGCAGCCTAACCGTTAGGCGCTGCATCAGACTGTGGCGCCCAACACTTAAGCGCCAGATCAGATAGTGTAGCGCCCTGACCTTAGGCGCTGCACTACTTCCATGACCATCCAGAGAGCCACAGCTTGGCTTGCATCACATCCACAATACTTACAATGACTGCAGCATCACAACAATTTGAACAAACACAAATTTCATGCCGACGAGTTCATAACTTAAGACAATTCAAACATTACTACGACATGGTTCACGACACATTCATTACAAATGACAAATGGCAGCTTGCCCTAGAAGATAGTTCACCAACATCTCACATGCCCTCACAACTTCATGACACATTCATTAGAAAATAGTTGACGACGAGTGCACCGAAGCGAAGTCCCTACTGAGTAGAGCGAGGCCATTTCCCCTTCTTGTCACGTGTCGAGTCCTCCTCTTGTGCCTCGCGAGCCTTTGCAAGCTTTCTTGCCCTCTCCTCCTCACGAGCAAGTTAAGCTTGGCGTGCCCTCTCCTCCCCTCGTTTCTTCCGCTCCATCCTCTCCTTCTGACGACGCTCTTACTCCAACCCACTTCGAAACGATTCTTCGAACCGTCGTTGCCGCCTAAGACAATCTGCGTATTGGTCCTTTTTCACATCTTCTGGCACTTCAAGATCTATCCACGTGAAGTACTTGCATAGAGGAGGCGGTGACTGCATAAAGTGAACATTCCTCCACTACGGCCGCCGCCAAGGCCAAGATCAACACTTCCTCCACCATCACCACGGCCTACACCACCACCGTGGCCTCTACCGCCACCACCGCGGCCTATACCACCACCACCACCACGGCCTCTAACAGCAGCACGACCAAGACCACCACCACGACCTCTACCACCACCACGGCCAAGACCTTCACCACGACCAACACCATCACCACGACCTCTACCACCAAAGACGACCAAGACCATCACCACGGCCAAGACCATCACCACGGCCAAGACCTTCACCACGGCCAAGACCATCACCACGGCCTCTACCACCACCACGGCCAAGACCATCACCACGGCCAAGACCACCACCACGGCCTCTTCTAACACCGAGAGGACTACCTCAGTGTTGCCTAGGTCATCGTTGGCTGGTTTGATTTGAGTGGTTTGGCACTCCACCACTTGTTTGACTTGGTTGGCTGCCCCTTGATTCACTTGGTTGGCTATCATTTGTTTGGCTTGTGCTTGCACCATTTTTCTTTGATCTCTTTCTTGGTTTGGTACAAGTTCTTGTGTTGTGTCCCCCATTACTGCAGCCCCCACAACGGGATTGCTCACGAGGCTCTTGGAATTGGCGGTGCCGTATTCTCCACCGCCACCACGGCCCCATCCGTCCATGTCACCTCTAAGACGCTTTGTCTTACGTCTTCCCGCCTAACGATCTTCAATTCCGGTCCGCCATAGTTGAACTCCATGATACTCCGGCCATTGTGATTGGTCCAAGTATGGTTGGAACCGTGGAGTCCATGTATTCTTTACCGTCATGATTGAGAACTCGGACTCCCTCACGGTAAGAGGGTGATTGACGTCCACATTCCTAACCCGGGATGCATTTAACAAGTGCGAGCATGGGAGATGAAGCAAAGACGGCCTCATGCAGCTGCAATCACACCGTGTTAGGGAGACCTTGAAAGCCCGGCCTCCGTGTTGGCGGCCATCGTTTGTGGTTCCTCCGGCTCTTTCACCTCATACTTCCACTCGTTGTCGCCATATAGTACAGCTTCTTGAGTCTGCCTTTCGTGATTGAAATTCCAACCATTCTTCAACCTTTGGTGGGAAATTGTACTTGTGCTTATCCTTGTTCTCACCAAAGAATCTGCTTATCAGTCTCCATTGAGTACTTTAAAAAGTATGCATTCATCTTGTCAAATGTGTATTGCACTATTGCCGTCACGGGTAATGCACGTACACCCTTGAGCACCTTATTGAAGCATTCTGCCATATTGCTTGTCATTTGACCGCATCTCCGCCATCTTCATCGAAAAGCACGTGCCCACATATTCCTTTCGGCAATGTTCCTATTGAGAAACTCCTGACCGCCGGGTCAAGTTTTTTGTGTCTCGAGCAATGCATTGAACAATGCGGCAAACCGCTTGTTGGTGAAAGCGAGACAACAATCCTCAAGATCATCGCCAACTCCTTGATACCACATGCCCTATAGAAGTTTGCACAAAAGTGCCTCATGCACCATCGATGATGCAACTTTGTATGTCCAGAATGTCAACCACCACCGCATTTAGAATTCCAGGATGGCGATCCGATATGACACAAATTTCCCTTTCAGCCGGTAATACCCTTGTTCTCAATTGACGCAAGAACCACTCCCAGTTATCATTGTTCTCCACCTCAACCAAAGCGAAAGCCAAAGGCAACACCCGGTTATTGGCATCACTTGCTATTGCAACCAATAAAGTGCCCTTGTATTATCCGGTCAAGAACGTGCCATCAATGGCGATGACGGGCCGACAATGCTCAAAAGCCCTCACGCATTGCTCAAAGGCCCAAAATGCACGGCCAAATACTCGCACGGTCCTCCCGTTATGAATCAATGTTTGGTGCCCATGAGGCTCAACCACGTGAACCATGCCCGGGTTTGTGGCGGCCATAGCTAACAACAACCTAGGGAGTCGGTTGTATGCTTCCTCCCAATTGCCATACAACATCTTGAATGCGGCCTGCTTCGCCTTCCATGCCTTGCCGTACTTCACCTTGTAATGAAAGATGGCTTTCACAAGGTCAATGACACTCTTGATGCTCATTGTTGGAAGTGTGGATATTTGGTTGGAAAGCCCATGGCGATGAACTCGGATGTGAGTTGTCTGTGTTGTTGGTACACAAGCTTGCCATCCGCCCTCTTGTGCCGCACATGTGAGTTGGTAGACAACTCACTATGCGCCAAGTGGGACCTCCTTTCCATGGCCTTGCACGCACAATCCATGGACATGTTGGCACTTCACATTTGACCGCAGTAACACACATTCACGTCCGAGTTGGCCACTTTATGTGGACGATAATGTAACCGAAAGTAGTTGTCGAGCCACATCTTCAATTCCAAGAAGGATTGAAACTCACAACCGGGATATATCCCGTTCTTGCCGTCTTCCAAATCACGGTGAGAACTTGGCCTAGCTCCAAGAGATATGCATTTGCCACCATCCACAACGGCTTCATCCGCGAGACTAAGATCCTTGAACAACGGTGTCTTGTGATCCCGCCCGAATACCTTCTTGAATGCTTCGGCCTCCTTCGGCGTGAACCCATCCTCATCAACTTCTTCATCGGGACCATCATCATCCGAGTCCGATGCATATGCACGGAAAAAGGGATGGATTGGTCCATTGTCTCTTGCACATGATATTGGTCGAGATCACCCACATTGTTGTCATGGAGGTCAACTTCGTTTGTCATCCTCCTCGTACTCATCATTCTCCTCTTCAAAACCTTCATTTTGGTTGTTTGGAGTCGGGCTCATTGTTGGCCAATCTTGTTGCGTGAATTGAGGTTCACTCATTTGATCTTGGTTCATGGGTGGGGAGTGCTAGCAACCAACGGGAGGGGTTCCGTTCAAATCTACATTCAAAGTAGACTCAACCTTCTTGGAGGCAAATAACTCAAGAGCCTTGTCTAGAGATTCGCAACCGCCTCCTTGTATGCAACCCAACGTTGCTCGGAGTTCACACGCATTGTCTTCCAACGGATGTGCATTCCAAAACCAACATTATGCCTTCCTCGAACTCAACAACGCTACTTGGTTCAATCCAATTCAAATCTTTCCTCACTTGTTCCAAAAGCTCCGCATAGCTAGGACTACTCTCAAACACCATGTCAAGCTCATCCGGGTCCGTCTCAACATTGCCTTTCAAAAAGGCCTCTTTATCCACATGATGAACATAAACACATGTTCTCCCCATCCCTACAATAATAAAAACACACATATATCAAGTAAATACTTAAGAAAAATATTTGCACACATCTGCCCTAACATATATATGAATTAATAACCCTAACCCCCACATAACAATTACCACAACCCTAACCATAACATAACCCTAACACCAACATCAAACACACATAACCCTAACCCTAGCATACTATGGAAGCCTAAACAACCCAAATTAGCAAAGAAATATAACATCATTCAACACAAATTTGCAAATCCAAGCAAAAACAAGGGTTTCCTAAACTAGCAAGATTTGAGCAAATGTGACAATTCCTATGGATGAAAACGAGGGATCGGAGGAGATTACCTTAAGGAGGGTTGGCTTCAAATCCACGGTCAAACACTCCGGATTTGCAAGATTTGAGAAAGATTTGATAGGGAGAGGGAAGAGAGGAGGGCCGCAAGGGTTTTGGTGGGGTAGGGGTGTGTGGAGTGGGGGTGGGAGGGAGAGAGGCGGCCAGCCAAGTGGAATGATGTCGCGCAGCCAAGAGATAGGCGCCGACATTACGTGTGGCGCCTAAGTCTTAGCGCCGCATTGCTCGCGCCGAATCGACCAGGTAAGCCACGCCGCGTGACGTGCAACGCCGGCGGAAGGCGCCAGATCAGGGTGCGGCGCCCAGCTGTCGGGCGCCACACCAAAGGGTCAGGAAAGTGAAATTTTTCGTGAAGCAGGTCAGTTTGTGATTTGATTTCTGCCTCAGGTCAGATATGTGATTTCTGCCTGAATCCTCACTTGTTCTTCCTGCAGCCGGCCTGCCTAATTACACATGCTGGCGCGGTGAAAGCGATGAGTGAGCTATGGGTGCTAGGGTGCTCGATGCGCTAGCTGCGGTAGTATTTAGAGTGGCATCATGACCAGTGTACCGCAGCACTCGATAGAGATGTTTGTCCCGACTAGCTCGCAGAATCTAGATTGGACGGAGCACGAGAACTACTCGCGCCCAGGGTCAGGGTACGACGGTACGTACTCTACCATGCCAGAGAGAGCGCGGCTGCTGTTTCGCCAATGCTATACTCCAGTGGCGGCAGTAGGGTGCAATCCATGGCGTTGCATTCAAGCGTATGCATCTATGCCCCACCTGTTGCGAGTCAAACCATTTTTTTTTGAATTGGTTGCGAGTCAAACCATTGCCGCGCCTCATCATGGCAGGCAGCCGATCGATCCAGAGCGCCGTGGAGGATCGATAGGCACGGTCGTGGGCATGCTCCCTGACAGCTGGGTCCCGCCGACCCTTCTGTGGGCCCAGCACGTCATACCCTGGGGCTTCGGTCCATACATGTCGAGCCAGTAATAAAAGGGCGCACCAGGCATCGATCGTTTTTGCTTGCCGCGGCAGGAGCTCCTGCTCTGCATTTGCTGCTCGTGCGCCTCGTCAATTGATTGTGTTGCAGGCCTGGGCGAGGCAATTGGATACGCGTCCACTGTTGACGCGCGCATGTTGCTCGGCTGCTGAACTCATGCTCTGCTAGTGGCCGGCCGGTCGGTCGCTTCTTGCGGCCTGACACGGCTTCGGCCGTGTGTGCCATCGCAACAGTGGCCTACGCAGCGGGAGGGGAATCATGCGTGTCGGGTGTGTGACATAAGCTACTCCATCTAGAGTGGAGTAGCTGGCTAGCATCGACACGGGTGCGAGCGAATACCGCCGGACGACCGAATCTACCTCTGCGCCGGCGCGCTCTTCTTGTTCTTGGCGTGGATGCCGGGTCGTTTGTGCCCTCGTATGCATGATGCGGCCAATTTTCATGTTTTCACCTTTTATAAAAAAATTAACCAGATCGGACCCTGGTTCAAAAGAATTTCAAGATTTGACCCTCTTGTCTACCATTAGTGCCCTCGGCGGTAGGGTACAACAGGCTACCGCCAGAACCCTGGGCATAGCCCACTCATCCACGTCAGCCCGAGTCAACGGCAACCATCTCTATCATTCACCCTACCTCCGTGGACATCGGTAGGGTCAGGCAACCTCTTCACGGACAAGATGGCGGGTTGACGCCCAAAGTAGAAACTTAACAGCTAAAACTATACCCCTAAAAAACTCTAGTCTAAAGGCATACAAAAGTGAATCTATGTTGCATAATTAGTAAGAAACTAAACACAATAATTCAATGGCAACATTTGTTCCATGACGGGTCACCTAATAAAGCAAGACAAATCAAAGGACAATTTGTAGCATATATGTAGATGATACAAAAGATTGATTAAAATGAAAGAATTGGTTGATCTGAGACTCACGTGAATGCATCTTCAATAGCAGAAGAAAATAAACCTTTAATGATAAATTTTGCAATTCAAGTCCTCAATCGGTACTCTCTTACCATGGTCTGATTCAATATCAATGGCAGCATCCAGCAACAAAAATTATCATCAAACAAAGGGTATCCAGATCACTACCGCAAAGATTTGGAGCTACCAACTTAGCTAGATCGGTTGTAATGACCCATTGGCATGTTTCTACTACCTCTCTAAATAAACTTGGAAGAATGACTAACATAGAATTTGGGAAGAGCTACCTTTGCTCTATTGTCTACTCTATGTTGCGGCTCGGCAGAGGACAAAGGCCGATGGGGTGGGTTGCCCTTGCGCTACTCCTTGCAAACAACGGCCACCTTGTCGGACGCCGGATGCCGGGCAGGGCAGCATCCCGCAGCACTGCAACCTGATGCCGCATAAGGGGATCGAAAGGGGGACGGCTGGGTAGTGAAGGAAATATGCCCTAGAGGCAATAATAAAGTTATTATTTATTTCCTTATATCATGATAAATGTTTATTATTCATGCTATAATTGTATTAACCGGAAACATGATACATGTGTGAATACATAGACAAACATAGTGTCACTAGTATGCCTCTACTTGACTAGCTCGTTGATCAAAGATGGTTATGTTTCCTAGCCATGGATAAAGAGTTGTCACTTGATTAACGGGATCACATCATTAGGAGAATGATGTGATTGACTTGACCCATTCCGTTAGCTTAGCACTTGATCGTTTAGTATGTTTCTATTGCTTTCTTCATGACTTATACATGTTCCTATGACTATGAGATTATGCAACTCCCGTTTACCGGAGGAACACTTTGTGTGCTACCAAACGTCACAAGTAACTGTGTGAAGGTATCTCTGGGCCCACTCAGTAATGCACATCACTTAAGGTACTCTACAGGTGTCTCTGAAGGTACTTGTTGGGTTGGCATATTTCGAGATTAGGATTTGTCACTCCGATTGTCGGAGAGGTATCCCCGCCCACTTAGTAATGCACATCACTTAAGCCTTGCAAGCATTGCAACTAATGAGTTAGTTATGGATGTCAGACATGGAACGAGTAAAGAGACTTGCTTAACGAGATTGAACTAGGTATTGAGATACCGACGATCGAATCTCTGCAAGTAACATACCGATGACAAAGGGAACAACGTATGTTGTTATGCGGTTTGACCGACAAAGATCTTCGTAGAATATGTAGGAGCCAATATGAGCATCCAGGTTCCGCTATTGGTTATTGACCGGAGACGTGTCTCGGTCATGTCTACATAGTTCTCGAACCCGTAGGGTCCGCACGCTTAAAGTTCAATGACGGTTATATTATGAGTTTATGTGTTTTGATGTACCGAAGGTAGTTCGGAGTCCCGGATGTGATCACGGACATGACGAGGAGTCTCGAAATGGTCGAGACGTAAAGATCGATATATTGGACGACTATATTTGGATACCGGAATGGTTCCGGGTGAGATCGGGATAATACCGAAGCACCGGGAGGTTATCGGAACCCCCCGGGAGGTATATGGGCCTTAATGGGCTTTAGTGGAAAGGAGGGGAAAGGAGCAAGGGAGGCCCCCCCCACCCAAGCCCAATCCGAATTGGGAGGGGGGCCGACCCCCCCTTTCCTTCCTCCCTCCTTCATCTTCCTTCCCTCTCCCTTTCCGAATAGGAAAAGGAGGAGTCCTACTCCCGGTGGGAGTAGGACTCCCCCCTTGGGCGCGCCTCCTCCCCTGGGCCGGCCTCTCCCTCCCTCCTTTACATACGGGGGCAGGGGGCACCTCTAGACACAACAATTGATCTCTTGATCTCTTAGCCGTGTGTGGTGCCCCCCTCCACCATATTCCACATCGATCATATCGTAGCGGTGCTTAGGCGAAGCCCTGCGTCGGTAGCATCATCATCACCGTCACCATGCCGTCGTGCTAACAGAACTTTCCCGTGAAGCTCCGCTGGATCGGAGTTCGCGGGACGTCATCGAGCTGAACGTGTGCTGAACTCGGAGGTGTCGTACGTTCGGTGCTTGGTTCGGTCGGATCGTGAAGACATACGACTACATCAACCGCGTTGTGCTAACGCTTCCGCTTTCGGTCTACGAGGGTACGTGGACACACTCTCCCCTCTCGTTGCTATGCATCACCATGATCCTGTGTGCGTAGTATTTTTTTTTTGAAATTACTACGTTCCCCAACAGTGGCATCCGAGCCTGGTTTTATGCGTAGATGTTATATGCACGAGTAGAACACAAGTGAGTTGTGGGAGATACAAGTCATACCGCTTACCAAAGATGTCATACTTTGGTTCGGCGGTATTGTTGGATGAAGCGGCCCGGACCGACATTACGCCAGACGCTTACGCGAGACTGGTTCTACCGACGTGCTTTGCAAACAGTGGTGGCGGGTGTCGCTTTCTCCAACTTTAGTTGATCCGAGTGTATACGCCGGTCCTTGAGAAGGTTAAAACAGCAATAACTTGACGAACTATCGCTGTGGTTTTGATGCGTAGGTAAGAACGGTTCTTGCTCAGCCCGTAGCAGCCACGTAAAACTTGCAACAACAAAGTAGAGGACGTCTAACTTGTTTTTGCAGGCATGTTGTGATGTGATATGGTCAAGGCATGATGCTAAATTTATTGTATGAGATGATCATGTTTTGTAACCGAATTATCGGCAACTGGCAGGAGCCATATGGTTGTCGCTTTATTGTATGCAATGCAATCGCCCTGTAATTGCTTTACTTTATCACTAAGCGGTAGCGGTAGTCGTAGAAGCAATAGTTGGCGAGACGACAACGATGCTATGATGGAGATCAAGGTGTTGCACCGGTGACGATGGTGATCATAACGGTGCTTCGGAGATGGAGATCACAAGCACAAGATGATGATGTCCATATCATATCACTTATATTGATTGCATGTGATGTTTATCTTTTATGCATCTTATCTTGCTTTGATTGACGGTAGCATTATAAGATGATCTCTCACTAAATTTCAAGGTATAAGTGTTCTCCCTGAGTATGCACCGTTGCCAAAGTTCGTCGTGCCCAGACACCACGTGATGATCGGGTGTGATAAGCTCTACATCCATCTACAATGGGTGCAAGCCAGTTTTGCACACGCAGAATACTCTGGTTAAACTTGACGAGCCTAGCATATGCAGATATTGCCTCGTAACACTGAGACCGAAAGGTCGAGCGTGAATCATATAGTAGATATGATCAACATAGTGATGTTCACCATTGAAAACTACTCCATTTCACGTGATGATCAATTATGGTTTAGTTGATTTGGATCACGTGATCACTTAGATGATTAGAGGGATGTCTATCTAAGTGGGAGTTCTTAAGTAATATGATTAATTGAACTTTAATTTATCATGAACTTAGTCCCGTAGTATTAGCATATCTATGTTGTAGATCAATAGCTCACGTTTAGCTCCCCTGTTTTATTTTTGATATGTTCCTAGAGAAAAATAAGTTGAAAGATGTTAGTAGCAAAGATGCGGACTAGCTTCGTGATCTGAGAATTATCCTCATTGCTGCACAGAAGAATTATGTCCTTGATACACCGCTAGGTGACAGACCTATTGTAGGAGGAGATGCAGATGTTATGAACGTTTGGCTAGCTCAATATGATGACTACTTGATAGTATAGTGCACCATGCTTAATGGCTTAGAATCGGGACTTCAAAAACGTTTTGGACGTCATGGACCATATGAGATATTCCAGGAGTTGATGTTAATATTTCAAGCAAATACCCGAGTTGAGAGATATGAAGTCTCCAACAAGTTCTATAGCTAAAAGATGGAGGAGAATAGCTCAAGCAGTGAGCAGGTGCTCAGATTGTCTGGGTACTACAATCGCTTGAATCAAGTGGGAGTTAATCTTCCAGATAAAATAGTGATTGACATAATTCTCTAGTCACCATCACCAAGTTAGTAGAACTTCGTGATGAACTATAGTATGCAAGGGATGAACAAAATGATTCCCGAGCTTTTCTTGATGATGAAATCGATGAAGATAGAAATCAAGAAAGAGCATCAAGTGTTGATGATTAACAAGACAAGTAGTTTCAAGAAAAGGGCAAAGGGAAAGAAAGGGAACTTCATGTAGAATGGCAAGCAAGTTGTCACTTCCGTGAAGAAGCCCAAAGCTAGACTAAAGCCTGAAACTGAGTGCTTCTACTGTAAAGGGACTTGTCACTGGAAGCGAAACTGCCCCAATTATTTGGCGGATAAGAAGGATGGCAAAGTGAACAAAGGTATATTTGATATACATGTTATTGATGTGTACTTTACTAGTGTTTATAGCAACCCCTCAGTATTTGATACTAGTTCAGTTGCTAAAGAGTAGTAACTCAAACGGAGTTGCGTAATGAACAGAGATTAGTTAAGGGTGAAGTGACGATGTGTGTTGGAAGTGGTTCCAAGATTGATATGATCATCATCGCACACTCCCTATACATTCAGGATTAGTGTTGAACCTAAATAAGTGTTATTTGGTGTTTGCGTTGAGCATGAATATGATTTGATCATGTTTATTGCAATACGGTTATTCATTTAAGTTAGAGAATAATTGTTGTTCTGTTTACATGAATAAAACCTTCTATGGTCATACACCCAATGAAAATGGTTTGTTGGATCTCGATCGTAGTGATACACATATTCATAATATTGAAGCCAAAAGATGCAAAGTTAATAATGATAGTGCAACTTATTTGTGGGACTGCCGCTTACGTCATATTGGTGTAAAGTGCATGAAGAAACTCCATGCTGATGGGATTTTGGAATCACTTGATTATGAATCGCTTGATGATTGCGAACCATGCCCTATGGGCAAGATGACTAAGACTCCGTTCTCCGGAACAATGGAGCGAGCAACTGAATTATTGGAAATAATACATACTGATGTATGCAGTCCGATGAGTGTTGAGGCTCGCAGCGTGTATCGTTATTTTCTGACCTTCACGGATGATTTGAGCAGATATGGGTATATCTACTTGATGAAACACAAGTCTGAAACATTTGTAAAGTTCAAAGAATTTCAGAGTGAAGTAGAAAATCATTGTGACAAGAAAATAAAGTTTCTACGATCTGATCGCAGAGACAAATATTTGAGTTACAAGTTTGGTCTTCAATTAAAACAATGTGGAATAGTTTCACAAATACGTGCCACCTGGAACACCACAGCATAATGGTGCGTCCGAACGTCATAACCGTACTTTATTGGATATAGTGCAATCTATGATGTTTCTTACCGATTTACCACTATAGTTTTGGGGTTATGCATTAGAGACAGTTGCATTCACGTTAAAGGGCACCATCTAGATCCGTTGAGACGACACCATATGAACTGTGGTTTGGCAAGAAACCAAAGTTGTCGTTTCTTAAAGTTTGGGGTTGCGATGCTTATGTGAAAAAGTTTCATCCTGATAAGCTCAAACCCAAATCGGAGAAATGTGTCTTCATAGGATATCCAAAGGAGACAGTTAGGTACACCTTCTATCACAGATCCGAAGGTAAGACATTTGTTGCTAAGAATGGATCCTTTCTAGAGAAGCAGTTTCTCTCGAAAGAAGTGAGTGGGAGGAAAGTAGAACTTGATGAGGTAACAGTACATGCTCCCTTATTGGAAAATAGTTCATCACAGAAACCGGTTCCTGTGACGTCTACACCAATTAGTGAGGAAGTTAATGATGATGATCATGAAACTTCACATCAAGTTGTTGCTGAACCTCGTAGGTCAACCAGAGTAAGATTCGCACCAGAGTGGTACGGTAATCCTGTTCTGGAGGTTATGTTACTAGACCATGACGAACCTACAAACTATGAGGAAGCGATGATGAGCCCAGATTCCGCAAAATGGCTTGAGGCCCTGAAATCTGAGATGGGATCCATGTATGAGAACAAAGTGTGGACTTTGGTTGACTTGCCCGATGGTCGGCAAGCCATAGAAAATAAATGGATCTTCAAGAGGAAGACGGACGCTGATAGTAGTGTTACTACCTACAAAGCTGGACTTGTCAAAAAAGGTTTTAACAAAAGTTCAAGGTGTTGACTACGATGAGATTTTCTCACTCATAGCGATGCTTAAGTCTGTCCGAATCATGTTAGCAAATTGCCACATCTTATGCAATCTGGCAAATGGATGTCAAAACTACATTCCTTAATGGATTTCTTAAAGAAGAGTTGTATATGATGCAACCAGAAGGTTTTGTCGATCCTAAATATGCTAACAAAATGTGCAAGCTCCAGCGATCCATCTATGGACTGGTGCAAGCATCTCGGAGTTGGAATATACACTTTGATGAGTTGATCAAAGCATATAGTTTTATACAGACTTGCGGTGAAGCTTGTATTCCAAGAAAGTGAGTGGGAGCAATACAGCCTTTCTGATAAGTATATGTGAGTGACATATTGTTGATTGGAAATGATATAGAATTTCTGGATAGCATAAAAGGATATTTGAATAAGAGTTTTTCAATGAAGGACCTCGGTGAAGCTGCTTATATATTGGGCATCAAGATCTATAGAGATAGATCGAGACGCTTAATTGGACTTTCACAAGCACATACCTTGACAAAGTTTTGAAGAAGTTCAAAATGGATCAAGCAAAGAAAGGGTTCTTGCCTGTGTTACAAGGAGTGAAGTTGAATAAGACTCAATGCTCGACCACGGCAGAAGATAGAAAGAGAATGAAAGTCATTCCCTATGCCTCAGCCATAGGTTCTATAAAGTATGCCATGCTATGTACCAGATCTATTGTATACCCTACACTGAGTTTAGCAAGGGAGTACAATAGTGGTCTAGGAGTAGATCACTGGACAGCGGTCGAAATTATCCTTAGTAGAATAAGGATATGTTTCTCGATTATGGAGGTGACAAAAGGTTCATCGTAAAGGGTTGCGTCGATAAAAGTTTTGACACTGATCCAGATGACTCTAAGTGTCAATCTGGATACATATTGAAAGTGGGAGCAATTAGCTAGAGTAGCTCCGTGAAGAGCATTGTAGACATAAAATATTTGCAAAATACATACGGCTCTGAATGTGACAGACCCGTTGACTAAACTTCTCTCACAAGCAAAACATGATCACACATTAGTACTCTTTGGGTGTTAATCACATAGCGATGTGAACTAGATTATTGACTCTAGTAAACCCTTTGGGTGTTGGTCACATGACGATGTGAACTATGGGTGTTAATCACATACAGATGCGATCTATTGGTGTTAAATCACATGGCGATGTGAACTAGATTATTGACTCTAGTGCAAGTGGGAGACTGAAGGAATATGCCCTAGAGGCAATAATAAAGTTATTATTTATTTCCTTATATCATGATAAATGTTTATTGTTCATGTTAGAATTGTATTAACCGGAAACATGATACATGTGTGAATACATAGACAAACAGAGTGTCACTAGTATGCCTCTACTTGACTAGCTCGTTGATCAAAGATGGTTATGTTTCCTAGCCATGGACAAAGAGTTGTCATTTGATTAACGGGATCACATCATTAGGAGAATGATGTGATTGACTTGACCCATTCCGTTAGCTTAGCACTTGATCGTTCAGTATGTTTCTATTGCTTTCTTCATGACTTATACATGTTCCTATGACTATGAGATTATGCAACTCCTGGGCCATCAAGGAACACTTTGTGTGCTACCAAACGTCACAACGTAACAGGGTGATTATAAAGGTGCTCTACAGGTGTCTCCGAAGGTACTTGTTGGGTTGGCGTATTTCGAGATTAGGATTTGTCACTCCGACTATCGGAGAGGTATCTCTGGGCCCACTCAGTAATGCACATCACTTAATCCTTGCAAGCATTGCAACTAATGAGTTAGTTGCGGGATGATGTATTACGGAACGAGTAAAGAGACTTGCCGGTAACGAGATTGAACTAGGTATTGACATACCGACGATCGAATCTCGGGCAAGTAACATACCGATGACAAAGGGAACAACGTATGTTGTTATGCAGTTTGACCGATAAAGATCTTCGTAGAATATGTAGGAGCCAATATGAGCATCCAGGTTCCGCTATTGGTTATTCACCGAAGACGTGTCTCGGTCATGTCTACATAGTTCTCGAACCCGTAGGGTCCGCACACTTAAAGTTCGATGACGGTTATATTATGAGTTTTTGTGTTTTGATGTACCTAAGGTAGTTCGGAGTCCCAGATGTGATCACGGACATGACGGGGAGTCTCGAAATGGTCGAGACGTAAATATCGATATATTGGACGACTATATTTGGATACCGGAATGGTTCCGGGTGAGATCGGGATAATACCAGAGCACCGGGAGGTTATCGGAACCCCTCGGGAGGTATATGGGCCTTAATGGGCTTTAGTGGAAAGGAGGGGAAAGGAGCAAGGGAGGGGCGCGCCCCCCAAGCCCAATCCGGGTGGGAGGGCCGCCCCCTTCCTTCCTCCCTCCTTCCTCTTCCTTCCTCTCCCTCTCCAAATAGGAAAAGGAGAAGTCCTACTCCCGGTGGGAGTAGGACTCCCCCCTTGGGCGTGCCTCCTCCCCTGGGTCGGCCTCTCCCTCCCTCCTTTATATACGGGGGCAGGGGGCACCTCTTGACACAACAATTGATCTCTTGATCTCTTAGCCGTGTGCGGTGCCCCCTCCACCATATTCCACCTCGATCATATCGCAGCGGTGCTTAGGCGAAGCCCTGCGTCGATAGCATCATCATCACCGTTACCACGCCGTCGTGTTGACAGAACTCTCCCGTGAAGCTCTGCTGGATCAGAGTTCGCGGGACGTCATCGAGCTGAACGTGTGCTAAACTCGGAGGTGTTGTACGCTCGGTGCTTGGATCGGTCGGATCGTGAAGACATACGACTACATCAACCGCGTTGTGCTAACGCTTCCACTTTCGGTCTACGAGGGTACGTGGACACACTCTCCCCTCTTGTTGCTATGCATCACCATGATCCTGTGTGTGCGTAGGATTTTTTTTTGAAATTACTACGTTCCCCAACAGGTAGGCACGCACGATGGTAGGCGACGGCGGGCGCCGCCGGAATGCAGGTCATGCAGCAACGCCTAGGGTTCATCCAAGTCGGGGGAAGGGGCGGCGGGCAGCCGGTTCGTTCGTCCAAGTCGAGCACAGTAGACGCAACGAATCAAAGCGTACGAAGGAGATAGGCCTCAGTGCCTCACACCCAGGCGAATTAGGCAAGGCCCCAGGCCGCCTTCGTTCCAATCTATAGTATTTGTTATAGTGCACGAAGGAGATGGGCCGCACGTCGCAAGCCGCTGCCTGGGCTGCCTGGGGCCTGTCTCCGCCCGTGTCGCCGAAGACCGTGGCGATAGATGCTCAACGGTTATAAACCGTGGGGCCGGGGCGCGGGGCCCACCCACGAACCCCAGCCCTATCTTCTCCCTCGCGCGGCCACAAGAACAGAGAGGGATGCGCCTCTCTCATCCCCTCCACTCCCTCCTTCGATCTTCTCCGTTTCTCCACCATTTTTGTGGATCGAGATTGCTCCGAAACGACAAAATTAAGCTCTCTCAGTCCCTCCAATTAGTTTTAATCAAAACTCTTTCGATTCATTGCATTATTTGGTGCAAATAAACCCTATTTTCCTACTAGATTTTAGTTTTGGTTGACTCTAGTTTTGCTTAGCTTGATTCTATATGACGTATGAGGTTGAATATGAACTCTAGTAAACTAGTTGGAGAGATTCTATGTAGTTTCCATATGAACCCTAGTTCATCAGCAACTTAGTTGGAGATTCAATTTTTTTGAATGAATGGTCATATGATTGATGTTGGAGGGATTGTAACTAGTTAGCTACATATGATGGATGTTGTTGAATGAATGAATCATATACGTAGTACAATGTTTGAATATGATGGATTTTGAGGAATTATGCATATACGTATGTCAATTTTTTTATGAATGTTAAATAAATAAATGAATGCATAATGGTTGAATGTCGTTGTCGGATTCTGGGCTCCGCAGACCCTGGATAGATTCGAACTCTGGGGTGCGTACGAAGAACTCAACCTCCCAGTCCGCCAACTTGTCGATCCCACGATCTAGCTCGATGAACTGGAAAGAAATGAGACTCGGCAGTTTACCCAGGTTCGGGCCACCTTGCGGTGTAAAACCCTACTCCTGCTGTGTGGTGGATTGGCCTCGAGGTGGTCTGAGGATGAACTAGTACAGTGGGAACAACCTCAGGAGGTGTGTTCTTGCGCTGGTGTGAGCTAGTCAGGATCTGGATCCCCCTCTATGGTGGTGGCTAGGCTATATTTATAGTGGCCTTTGTCCTCTGCCACCAAAATGAAGGCGGGAAGGGATCCCACAACGGCCAAATTTGAAGGGAGACAACTAGTACATCTTATCCTGACGAAAAGTAGACTTCGCCTGCAAAGCTTCTGGTCGTGACACCGTGGTGGGCTCGGTGATGACCTCATTCCTGCCGTCTTGGCGGTCTTGGTCTTGTAGCATGGAAATGGAAACCTTTGGCTGATTCCTCGGGACTCCGCGCCTGCGCTTTCCTCTTTAGCTGAAGGAAATATGCCCTAGAGGCAATAATAAAGTTGTTATTTATATTTACTTATATCATGATAAATGTTTATTATTCATGCTAGAATTGTAATCACCGGAAACTTAGTACATGTGTGAATACATAGACAAACAGATTGTCAGTAGTATGCCTCTACTTAACTAGCTCGTTAATCAAAGATGGTTAAGTTTCCTAGCCATAGACATGAGTCGTCATTTGATGAACGGGATCAAATCATTAGAGAATGATGTGATTGACTTGACCCATTCCGTTAGCTTAACACTTGATCGTTTAGTATGTTGCTATTGCTTTCTTCATGACTTATACATGTTCCTATGACTATGAGATTATGCAACTCCGAATACCGGAGGAACACTTAGTGTGCTATCAAACGTCACAACGTAACTGGGTGATTATAAAGATGCTCTACAGGTGTCTCCGATGGTGTTTGTTGGGTTGGCATAGATCGAGATTAGGATTTGTCACTCCGTGTTTCGGAGAGGTATCTCTGGACCCTCTCGGTAAAGCACATCACTATAAGCCTTGCAAGCAATGTGACTAATGATTTAGTTGCGGGATGATGCATTACGGAATGAGTAAAGAGACTTGCCGGTAACGAGATTGAACTAGGTATTGAGATACCGATGATCGAACCTCTGGCAAGTAACATATCGATGACAAAGGGAACAACGTATGTTGTTATGCAGTTTGACCGATAAAGATCTTCGTAGAATATGTAGGAGCCAATATGAGCATCCAGGTTCTGCTATTTGTTATTGACCAGAGAAGTGTCTCGGTCATGTCTACATAGTTCTCGAACCCGTAAGGTCCGCACGCTTAACGTTCGATGACGATTTGTATTATGAGTTATGTGATTTGATGATCGAAGTTTGTTCGGAGTCCCGGATGAGATCGGGGACATGACGAGGAGTCTCGAAATGGTTGACAGGTAAAGATCGATATATTGGAAGACTATATTCGGACATCGGAAAGGTTCCGAGTGATTCGAATATTTTTCGGAGTACCGGAGAGTTACGGGAATTCGCCGGGAGAAGTATTGGGCCTTATTGGGCCATACGGGAATAGAGGAGGCAGACCAAAGGGAAGGAGGCGCGTGCCCCCCATGGGTCCGAATTGGACTAGGGGAAAGGGGGCGGCGCCCCCCCTTGCCCTTTCCTACTCCCTCTCTCTTTCCCTCTTTCTTCTCTCCTTCTCCGGAAAGGAAAAGTGGAATCCTACTAGGACTTGGGAGTCCTTGTAGGACTCCCCACACTTGGCGCGCCCCTTCTAGGGCCGGCCTCCTCCTCCTCCCTCCTTTATATACGTGGGCAGGGGACACCCCAAAGGCTCTCCAAGATTTTTCTTAGCCGTGTGCCCCCTCCACAATTACACACGTCGGTCATATCGTCGTAGTACTTAGGCGAAGCCCTGCGCCGGTAACTTCATCATCACCGTCACCACGCCGTCGTGCTGACGGAACTCTCCCTCGGCCGCAGCTGGATCTAGAGTTTGAGGGACGTCACCGAGCTGAACGTGTGCAGATCGCGGAGGTGTCGTGCGTTTGGTACTTGGATCGGTTGGATCACGAAGACGTTCGACTACATCAACCGCGTTACTAAACGCTTCCGCTTTCGGTCTACGAGGGTATGTGGACACACTCTCCCACTCGTTGCTTTGCATCACCTAGATGGATCTTGCGTGTTCGTAGATTTTTGTTTGAAATTACTGCATTCCCCAACAGTGGCATCCGAGCCAGGTCTATGCGTAGATGTTATATGCACGAGTAGAACACAAAGAGTTATGGGCAATAATAGTCATACTGCTTACCAGCATGTCATACTTTGATTCGACGGTATTGTTGGATGAAGCGGCTCAGACCGACATTACGCGTACGCTTACGCGAGACTGGTTCTACCGACGTGCTTCGCACATAGGTGGCTCGTGGGTGTCTGTTTCTCCAAGTTTAGTTGAATCAAGTGTGACTACGCCCGGTCCTTGTTGAAGGTTAAAACAACACACTTGACGAAAAATCGTTGTGGTTTTGATGCGTAGGTAAGAACGGTTCTTGCTAAGCCCGTAGCAGCCACGTAAAACTTGCAACAACAAAGTAGAGGACGTCTAACTTGTTTTTGCAGGGCATGTTATGATGTGATATGGTCAAGACGTGATAAGATATAATTTTTTGTATGAGATGATCATGTTTTGTTAAAGTTATCGGCAACTGGCAGTAGCCTTATGGTTGTCTCTTTATTGCATAAGATGCAAGCACCATATAATTGCTTTACTTTATCACTATGCGATAGCAATAGTTGCAAAAGCAATAGTCGCCGAGACGACCATGTGACGACACGTTGATAGAGATCAAGATGATGGAGATCATGGTGTCATGCCGGTGACGATGGAGATCATGACAGTACTTTGAAGATGGAGATCAAAGGCACAAGATGATGATGGCCATATCATGTCACATATTTTGATTGCATGTGATGTTTATCTTTTATACATCTCACTTTTCTTAGTTCGGCGGTAGCTTTATAAGATGATCCCTTACTAAAATTTCAAGGTATAAGTGTTCTCCTTGAGTATGCACCGTTGCGACAGTTCTTCGTGCTGAGACACCACGTGATGATCGGGTGTGATAAGCTCTACGTTCACATACAACGGGTGCAAGCCAATTTTTCACACGCAGAATACTCGGGTTAAACTTGACGAGCCTAGCATATGCAGATATGGCCTCGGAACACTGGAGACCGAAAGGTCGAGCATGAGTCATATAGTAGATATGATCAACATAGTGATGTTCACCATTGAAAACTACTCCATCTCACGTGATTATCGGACATGGTTTAGTTGATTTGGATGACGTGATCATTTAGATGACTAGAGGGATGTCTATCTAAGTGGTAGTTCTTAAGTAATATGATTAATTAAACTTTAATTTATTATGAACTTAGTCCTGGTAGTATTAGCATATCTATGTTGTAGATCAATAGCTCGCGATATAGCTCCCCGTTTATTTTTGATATGTTCCAAGAGAAAAATCAGTTGAAAGTTGATAGTAGCAGTGATGCGGACTTGGTCCGTGATCAGAGGATTATCCTCATTGCTGCACAGAAGAATTATGTCCTTGATGCACCGCTAGGTGACAGATCTATTGCAGGAGCAGATACAGACGTTATGAACGTTCGACAAAGCTCGGTATGATGACTACTTGATAGTTTAGTGCACCATGCTTTACGGCTTAGAACCGGGACTTCAAAAATGTTTTGAATGCCACGGAGCATATAAGATGTTCCAAGAGTTGAAATTGGTATTTCATACTCATGCCCGTGTCTAGAGTTATGAGACCTCCGACAAGATACTTTGCCTACAAGATGGAGGAGAATAGCTCAACCAAAGGAGCATGTGCTCAGATTGTCTGGGTACTATAATTGCTTGAATCAAGTGGGAGTTAATCTTCCAGATAAGATAGTAATTGACAAAAGTTCTCTAGTCACTATCACCAAGTTACTAGAACTTCGTGATGAACTATAATATGCAAGGGATGATGAAAACAATTCCCAAGCTCTTCGCGATGCTAAAATCGGCGAAGGTAGAAATCAAGAAAAGCATCAAGTGTTGATGATTGACGAGACCACTAGTTTCAAGAAAACGGGCAAAGGGAAGAAGGGAATTTCAAGAAGAACGACAAGCAAGTTGCTGCTCAAGTGAAAAAACCCAAGTCTGGACCTAAGCCTGAGACTAAGTGCTTCTACTGCAAAGGGACTAGTCACAGGAAGCGGGACTGCCCCAAGTATTTGGCGGATAAGAAGGATGGCAAAGTGAACAAAGGTATATTTGATATACATGTTATTGATGTGTACTTTTCTAGTGTTTATAGCAACCCCTCAGTATTTGATACTAGTTTAGTTGCTAAGATTAGTAACTCGGAATGGGAGTTGCAGAATGAACAGAGACTAGTTAAGGGTGAAGTGACGGTGTGTGTTGGAAGTGGTTCCAAGATTGATATGATCATCATCGCACACTCCCTATACTTTCGGGATTAGTGTTGAACCTAAATAAATGTTATTTGGTGTTTGCGTTGAGCATGAATATGATTTGATCATGTTTATTGCAATATGGTTATTCATTTAAAGTCAGGGAATAATTGTTGTTCTGTTTACATGAATAAAATCTTCGATGGTCATACACCCAATGAAAATAGTTTGTTGGATCTCGATCATGGTGATACACATATTCATAATATTGAAGCCAAAAGATGCAAAGTTAATAATGATAGTGCAACTTATTTGTGGCACTGCCGTTTAGGTCATATTGGTGTAAAGCGCATGAATAAACTCTATGCGGATGGACTTTTGGAATCACTTGATTATGAATCATTTTATGCTTGCGAACCATGCCTCATGGGCAAGATGACTAGGACTCCGTTCTCCGGAACAATGGAGCGAGCAACAGACTTGTTGGAAATAATACATACTGATGTATGCGGTCTGATGAATGTTGAGGCTCGCGGCGGGTATCGTTATTTTATGACCTTCACAGATGATTAGAGAAGATATGGGTATATCTACTTTATGAAACATAAAGTCTGAAACATTTGAAAAGTTCAAGGAATTTCAGAGTGAAGTGGAAAATCATCATAACAAGAAAATAAAGCTCGTACGATCTGATCGTAGAGGTGAATATTTGAGTTATGAGTTTGGTCTTCATTTGAAACAATGTGAATAGTTTCGCAAACTCACGCCACCTGGAACACCACAACGTAATGGTGTGTCCGAACGTCGTAACCGTACTTTATAATATATGGTGCGATATATGATGTCTCTTACCGATTTACCACTATCGTTTTGGGGTTATGCATTAGGGACAACTGCATTCACGTTAAATAGGGCACCATCTAAATCCGTTGAGATTACACTATATGAACTATGGTTTGGCAAAAAACCTAAGCTGCCGTTTCTTAAAGTTTGGGGCTGCGATGCTTATGTGAAAAAGCTTCAACCTGATAAGCTCGAACCCAAATCAGAGAAATGTGTCTTCATAGGATACCCAAAGGAAACTGTTGGGTACACCTTCTATCACAGATCCGAAGGCAAGATATTCATTGCTAAGAATTGATTTTTTCTAGAGAACGAGTTTCTCTCGAAAGAAGTGAGTGGGAGGAAAGTAGAACTTGATGAGGTAATTGTACCTTCTCCCGAATTGGAAAGTAGTTTATCACAGAAATTAGTTCCAGTGATTCCTACACCAATTAGTGAGGAAGCTAATGATGATGATCATGAAACTTCAGATCAAGTTACTACCGAACCTCGTAGGTCAACCAGAGTAAGATCCGCACCAGAGTGGTACATAATCCTATTCTGGAAGTCATGTTACTTGACCATGATGAACCTACGAACTATGAGGAAGCGAAGATGAGCTCAGATTCCGCGAAATGGCTTGAGGCCATGAAATCTGAGATGGGATCCATGTATGAGAACAAAGTATGGACTTTGGTTGATTACCCGATGATCGGCAAGCAATAGAGAATAAATGGATCTTCAAGAGGAAGATGGACGCTGATAGTAGTGTTACTATCTACAAAGCTCAAATTGTTGCAAAAATGTTTTCGACAAGTTCAAGGTGTTGACTACGATGATATTTTCTCACTTGTATCGATGCTTAAAAGTCTGTCCGAATCATGTTAGCAATTGCCACATTTTATAAAATCTGGCAAATGGATGTCAAAAATGCATTCCTTAATGGATTTCTTAAAGAACAGTTTTATATGATGCAACAAGAAGGTTTTGTCAATCCTAAAGGTGCTAACAAAATGTGCAAACTCCAGCGATCCATCTATGGACTGGTGCAAGCATCTCGGAGTTGGAATATACGCTTTGATGAGTTGATAAAAGCATATAGTTTTACACAGACTTGCGGTGAAGCCTGTATTTACAAGAAAGTGAGTGGGAGCACTACAACTTTTCTGATAAGTATATGTGAATGACATATTGTTGATCGGAAATGATGTAGAATTTTCTGGAAAACATAAAGGAGTGTTTGAAAGGAGTTTTTCAAAGAAAGACCTCGGTGAAGCTGCTTACATATTAAGCATCAAGATCTATAGAGATAGATCAAGACGCTTGATAAGATTTTTCAATGAGTACATACCTTGACAAGATTTTGAAGTAGTTCAAAATGGAACAGTCAAAGAATGAGTTCTTGCCTGTGTTGCAAGGTGTGAAGTTGAGTAAGCCTCAAAGCCCGACCACGGCAGAAGATAGAGAGAGAATGAAAGTCATTCACTATGCCTCAGCCACAGGTTCTATATAGTATGCCATGCTATGTACCAGACCTATTGTATACCCTGCCCTGAGTTTGGCAAGGGGGTACAATTTTTGATCTAGGAGTAGATCACTGGACGGCGGTCAAAATTATCCTTAGAGGACTAAGGAAATATTTCTCGGTTATGGGGTGATAAAGAGTTCGTCGTAAAGAGTTACATCGATGCAAGCTTTGACACCGATCTAGATGACTCTAAGTCACAATCCAGATACATATTGAAAGTGAGAGCAATTAGCTAAAGTAGCTCCGTGCAGAGCATTGTAGACATAGAAATTTGCAAAATACACACGAATCTGAATTTGGCAAACCCGTTGACTAAACTTCTCTCACAAGCAAAACACGATCACACCTTAATACTCTTTGGGTGTTAATCACATGGCGATGTGAACTAGATTACTGACTCTAGTACCTTTGAGTGTTGGTCACATGTCAATGTGAACTATGGGTGTTAATCACATGGTGATGTGAATTATTGGTGTTAAATCATATGGCAATGTGAACTAGATTATTGACTCTAGTGCAAGTGGGAGACTCAAGGAAATATGCCCTAGAGGCAATAATAAAGTTGTTATTTATATTTCCTTATATCATGATAAATGTTTATTATTCAGGCTAGAATTGTATTAACCGAAAATTAGTACATGTGTGAATACATAGACAAACAGAGTGTTAGTAGTATGCCTCTACTTAACTAGCTCGTTAATCAAAGATGGTTAAGTTTCCTAGCCATAGACATGAGTTGTCATTTGATGAATGGGATCACATCATTAGAGAATGATGTGATTGACTTGACCCATTCCGTTAGCTTAACACTTGATCGCTTAGTATGTCGCTATTGCTTTCTTCATGACTTATACATGTTCCTATGACTATGAGATTATGCAACTCCCGAATACCGGAGGAACACTTAGTGTGCTATCAAACGTCGCAACGTAACCGGGTGATTATCAAGATGCTCTACAGGTGTCCCCGATGGTGTTTGTTGGGGTGGCATAGATAGAGATTAGGATTTGTCACTCCGTGTTTGGAGAGGTATCTGGGCCCTCTCAAGAATGCACATCACTATAAGCCTTGCAAGCAATGTGACTAATGAGTTAGTTGCGGGATGATGCATTACGGAACGAGTAAAGAGACTTGCGGTAGCAGATTGAACTAGGTATTGAGATACCGATGATCGAACCTCGGGCAAGTAACATACCGATGACAAAGGAAACAACGTATGTTGTTATGCGGTTTGACCGATAAAGATCTTCGTAGAATATGTAGGAGCCAATATGAGCATCCAGGTTCTGCTATTGGTTATTGACTAGAGAAGTGTCTCGGTCATGTCTACATAGTTCTCGAACCCGTAGGGTCCGCACGCTTAACGTTCGATGACGATTTGTATTATGAGGTATGTGATTTGATGACCGAAGTTTGTTCGGAGTCCTGGATGAGATTGGGGACATGACGAGGAGTCTCGAAATGGTCGACAGGTAAAGATCGATATATTGGAAGGCTATATTCGGACATCGGAAAGGTTCCGAGTGATTCGAATATTTTTCGGAGTACCGGAGAGTTACGGGAATTCGCCGGGAGAAGTATTGGGCCTTATTGGGCAATACGGGAATAGAGGAGGCAGGCCAAAGGGAAGGAGGCGCCCCCCCCATGGGTCTGAATTGGACTAGGGGAAAGGGGGCAGCGCCCCCCCTTGCCCTTTCCTACTCCCTCTCTCTTTCCCTCTTTCTTCTCTCCTACCCCGGAAAGGAAAAGTGGAATCCTACTAGGACTTGGGAGTCCTAGTAGGACTCCCCACACTTGGCGCGCCCCCTCTAGGGCCGGCCTCCTCCTCCTCCCTCCTTTATATACGTGGGCAGGGGACACCCCAAAGTCTCTCCAAGATTTGTCTTAGCCGTGTGCGGTGCCCCCCTCCACAGTTACACACCTCGGTCATATCGTCGTAGTGCTTAGGCGAAGCCCTGCGCCGGTAACTTCATCATCACCGTCACCACGCCATTGTGCTGAAGGAACTCTCCCTCGGCCTCAGCTGGATCTAGAGTTCGAGGGACGTCACCAAGCTGAACGTGTGCAGATCGCGGAGGTGCCGTGCGTTCGGTACTTGGATTGGTTGGATCGCGAAGACGTCCGACTACATCAACCGTGTTACTAAATTCTTCCGCTTTCGGTCTACGAGGGTATGTGGACACACTCTCCCGCTCGTCGCTATGCATCACCTAGATGGATCTTGCGTGTTCGTAGATTTTTTTTTGAAATTACTGCGTTCCCCAACATTAGCACCAAAGAGGAAACCTGTTGTACTGCGCCCGTTGGTGCCCGCCTGGCCTTGGTCGTCATGGCTTGCGTCATCCGAACCTCACGAGGAGGGGGCTTGCATAGAAATCTCTGCTCCTCAGGAGCCAGCCTAAGGAGGCCGCTCCTTCTGGAGGTCTTGACGTCGTCCGCCTCGCGAGGCTTGGACCCTCCCGAGGGTCTTGAGTTGTTGATGTTGAAGTAGGCCATAGCAGGCCGTCGATGGAGCCATGCCGTGGGCCGCAGGCAGGCAAGTCTGGGTACCCCCGTTCCCAGAACGCCGATAGTCGTTGAATTAATGATGTTAGTTGAATATGATTTATTTGCATTGATCATTTATATTTGTTGACTATGTGATAATTGATGAAAATGCTATCATTTATATTTGAACTTGATTCATTGGCATTTGTTTTAGGCGGCCCCCTTGTGCCCGAAATCGGCGTGAAATACACCATGCTTGATCATGCTTTTGATAACGGTCACCGCGCCCGTTTGGTGGAGAAGGAAGTGGTAATTCTTATGCTCAAGTTGGTTGTATTGGTTATTATGAGAAATGAAGTTACTAACCACTTTGTTCCGTTTACGTTTTGATAGATGCTACCCCCATTGCGGATGATGGGCCACACCAAGGCCATTGAGATGCAGTACGACGAGCGGTACACGCCGTACTTCAGGAGAGCATGCTGCTAGGTTTCCTGCTTCAGTTTAAACGGAGGCCGACGACGCTCGTCCACTCGGATCTCATGGCATAGATCGATCGGTGGCGCCCCAAGACGCATAGCTTCCATCTCCCATGTGGTGAGATGACGGTGACTCTTGTGGACTTCGGCATGATCACGGCCGTACCGACCCAGGGCCATGCTCCCACTGGGCGAGTGGAGAGGACCAACTGGCAGGAGAGGGTGATCGCCCTCATCGGCGACTGCCCTCCCATGAAGGGGAACGTAACATCCGGTGTGCAACTCAAGTGACTACTGGAGAACTGGTCTGTATGCTGACAAGATGCCGATGGGCGGACCGTGGAGCAGTACGCGAGGACCTACTTGTGGTACCTTCTGATGGAGGTCGTGTTTCGACACTGCTCGCGGGATAACGCCCTATGGATGTATCTCGGCTTCCCGGAGGAGTGGGATGCGGGGTATAGCTGGGGGTCCGCTGGCCTCGCTTACCTATACCGCTCAGTACGATAAAAAATCTTAATATTCGTTTATGGACTATGTTGCTGCTTTAGATTGTGTTATATGATCATCATTTGATGTTGGTAGGTTGACGACGCAACGTAGAGGACCGAAACGACCTCCGACATGTGTGGATTTGTCTGGGCCCTCTCTATTTGGATGTGGGAGAGCGATTGCCGGTCGGCCGTCCTTAGAGAGAAGAGTAGAAGACCCACTTGCATGGATGGAGTATGGCGAAGAACGTGACATTACTCGATACCCGACCGTCGCGTACGTTTGGGACAAGGTGAAGGTCTACATGGGCAAGGCTAGTACGCTATACAAGATCTTCACCAACGAGCTAGACAACCTGTCAGCTTACCAGGTATATGAGTAGCTTACCAATCGTTATGTAGCCACTTTCACTATTCTAACCAATCCTTTTGTAGGTTAATTAGTGGTCGTACCACGACCGAGACTAGGGGTTCGAGCTCAACTTGTTGTGCGGGGAGGACCATCTTGCCTAGCGGTGCATTGTTCCATTGATATGTGTGTACGCCATCGAGTGGCACTTACCACAGCGTGTGGTCACGCAGTTTGGTATGTTCCAAAATACCCCAGCGGCACCCCCACCGACACCGGTGGCTCTGAGCTTCACTAGTTAGGACATTGTTTTCTATTTGCCATGTTTTCGTTTGTGTTTGACGTTATCATGACGTCCACTGCTTCTTATGCCTTGTAGGAAGAGTAGGAAGAATTGTTAGTCGATCACAGACTGGGGACAAGAGACAAGGACCACGTGAAAGCGTGGGACAAGAGGAGGTACCGCAAAGACGGCGAGAGGGGAGCAGTTGACTGGGATGCGTACGGTGACGAACACATGAAGTGGTATGACGATGGCGTGAAGTACCGTCTGCACCTGAGGCCACAGTGGACGGAAGCCGATATCGCCGACATTAAGGATGATGACCCTGAGGATGAAGCCTATCGTGACCAACTCAGAGAGCTCAAAGGTGATTTCAGAGAGTATGCACACATGATGAACAGAGTGGTAAGTGGTGTTCTCTATTGTTTTGAGCTGTCAGCGGTTGGGTGAAAACTGCTTTACTCAGTGTCACTTGGCCTTTAACATGATGCTTACATGCGCATGCTTCGGAGCTTAATAGAAGCATTCTTGATGGCTCGAACGCGCTTTCGTATTATGACGTCGGAACCGTGGAGTCTGAGACCAAGCTGAGGGATATGGTGAAGGTAACATCGAGCCTCCTAGCCATCATGTTACACTTTAATTGCACCCTAAATTTGATCTGTATTATGTTCTTGGTTGTTTGCTATTGCAGAAGTTCATGACCCGTTGTCGTAAGCTAGTGGGTATGCTTGGGTGCGCTCGCGCGGCCGATGTGCATGATCCTGCTCATGGAGGGTCGATGCGTGCCATCGCTTCATCGAGCCACGCTGGCGGAGCTTCCTCTACCCATGCCGCCTCGTCGTCTCGCATTGTTGAGGAGGAAGAGGAAGAAGATGACGAGGAAGACGAAGAAGAAAACGAAGAAGAAGAGGAAGAGGGGCAAGGCGATGAGGAGGAGGAGGAAGAGTATGACGACGATGGCGGACCTCCACCGACTCAGCCAACCCAGGAGAAGAGAGGGAAAGTTCCAAAGAAGGACTGGCAGAGTCCATCCCGTTCGAAGACCGCTCTACTGCTGTCGCATCGAAGAAGCGGACAAAGACCGCTCGAAGAGAAACGAGGAGCATACCGCCAAGAGGGGGAGGAGCAAGTGATATGGTCGTGTTGGTGATGTCGCTTAGTTGAACTAGTTGTGAACAAGAACTTATATGCTACGTTGGTGATGTCGATTCGCTATCTTTAAACTATGTTGGACCTATTTGATATTTCAAACCTATTTCCTATGTTGATATGATGTTGTCGATTTGGTACCTACAATGTGTGAGATCATCACATTTCGATTTGCAAACAATATTTGATGATGTGTTGAACCATTATTCATATGTTGTTAAAAATGATCAAGATCTTCTCCAAAACTAAGTGACACAGCACCCTACCACCAGGGTCTCACAGCCTACTGCCAAACACCCTGGTGGTAGGGTGTGATACCCTACCGCAAAAATGGGCCGGTCTTCGTCACAGAACCCTCGCGCGCGCAGGACGCTCTACCGCCATCCACTCTGGCGGTAGGGGTGACACCCTACCGTAGAAAACGATGAATTCCCCGTCACAGAACCGGCGCGCGCAGGCATACCCCTTACCGTCGAGGCGGGTGGCAGTAGCCTTAACTATCCTGCCACCATTAACTACGGTGGGAGAGCCGTTACGCCACGTCAGCCCCAATAGGGTGGCTAACGGCGGTTGGTCCGGCGGCAGCCTACACAACCCTATCGTCAGGCGGTAGGCAAAGGGTTAGATCCTAAATTCTCTCGAATCAGGGTCAGATCCAACAAAACTTTTCGCAAAAGGTCAAAACATGAAAATTAGCCGCATGATGCGTCGGTTCCATCGGTGTTATCTCGCAGACTGAAGGCGTAACGTCCATGAGCTCAGACGACCTTCACTCACGCCGTGCTTCAAACACAACGTGAAGCCCGACCAGCTGCCATGATGCGCCTAAGGAAAAGAAGCCGAAATGATTGGATAAACTTGGGTGGGGATTTAATTCGGACAACAGTCCGGTCGGAAGGGCCACGGCACGGAGCCGGGCGCCCCCGCCTCCGGATGATGGCGCGGTTGAACAACACTGGAGCAGGAGCAGGGCAGGGAACGTGCAGGCCGATCTGCTGCTTCGCTCTGCGTAATTAGGCTCTTGTTTCTTTCCTCTCGCGATCGATTGACGCCAGGAGCCCAGGACGACGAGGACGGACGAACGCAGGGGACAAGGAAAAGCGGGTGTGCATGGGCGGACAGGTAGATCTCCATCGGATGGCTTGGACCCCGGAGCCCAGAGCGAGGCCACGCTGCGTTATCATGGCAGGTTGATCTCAATGGGTAGAACATGGTCGCCGGCCACGGCGACGTTGTGCAACAAGGAAATCCTCCAAGAACGGGCTCGCTCTGCGTTGGCATCTGCGCTGAGAGTCTGCAACCTGCGACCGTACATGGGTTAAACAAGGCATGCCTGCTAATGGTTTGCCCGGAAATGGTCGCCACATGCATTGGCGCGAGGTGTTATGCCAGCGGTGGAGACGGACGTGGACTAATCCACATGCATGCTACGAGGCATTGGAGTTGTCGGAGACGAGCTCGGCGAACATAGATGCCCGTGCTCGTCTCCGACTTGCCGCCAAATATGTGACGGTTAACGGCGACCTCGTGCTCGGACTCGATTGTTGCCTCAGGATTAGTATTTCTATTTTAGAAAAATTTAGGATTAGTGAAAACAAACCATGTTATCGATGCAGTTGTTATTGAATGAGGAAAGTATCGTTTTCCCCCTTAAATCTTGTCTGATGGATCAATTTCCTCTCAAAGTCTAAAACGAGATCAATCAGTCCCTAAACTCTTCAAAACCGGATCAATTCTCCCCCATGGTGGTTTTGGACAAGATTTCGGCGGTTTTGACTTTTCTCCTTGCTGACTGGACAGTGCTGAGTTGGCAGTTTTCAGTTGTTTTCATCGATTGGGGGAGTCGGTCGACAAATCAGCCCCCAATTCAGGTGATTTCGGTCCCTGTGCCTCGACCAAATTCCCTGTGCCTCGACGACGACGACACCCGACCTCGACGACGGCGCCCGACCACGACGACGACGCCCGGCGCCTCGACGTCCGCCCACGCCGCCATGGCGTCAACCATGCCGCCGGCCTCCAGTAGCTGTACTGCGCCGCCCGATGGTGAGTCAACCGCCCCCTTTCTTTCCCCGGCGAATTCATCTACTGCATGATCATTTCCCCGGCGAATTAAAGATCAGGAGGGGGTTTGTGGCACCCAATTTTGCTGCCATGGCAGGCAAATCATGGAGGTGCAGGGTAGATCATAGGAAGATCTTGACCTGAACTATGTAATGAGGTAAATGTTGTTTTTTTGGGCAGGTTTTGTCGATGAGGCAACAGATGAAGATGACATATTGTATGTGTCACTACATTATTTTGGCAAATTTGAGACAGTGGATGGATTGCCTGTATACAAGGGAGGTCTGATGATTACTTTTCCGCTGGATAGGAAGAACCTACGGTTTGAGCTGTTGTTGTTGTATGCTCAGGACATGTATCATGTAGAAAGAGGGCATGCCAGGGGGAATTATAGTTACAAGATGCACTGGCTTATTCCAGGGAAAGAATTGACTGAGGGTTTGCAATTTATTTTTGATGATTCAAGTGTGGAGAAGATGGTGAATGCAACACCTATTGGGTCATGTGCAGAGATCTATGTGGAGGAAGTGGCATTGTGTGAACAAGCAGTAAAGCAGTTGGAAAACAGAGCAGATGATGTGCCAGTGGTTGTTTCTGAAACATATTCCAAGCATAAAGGTAGCAGATTTGCATTGTTAAATGTGGATGCTGTGGAGACAGACATGGTAGATGAGATGTTTTTATCAAATGCAGCAGCTTTAGCAGAGAAAAGAGCAGAGCCAGAAGTTGTTGTAGGTGTCAAAAGGTCAGCAGCTGAGGAAGAAAATTTGAGGATAATAAATGAGGCTAATGACTTTCTTACTACATTTGAGAGTCCAGTGAAGATCAAGAAAATTAGAGCAAGTAGAGTTACAGCTAAAAAAAGAAAAGTACCTCTTGCAGCTCCAGTTTGACAAGTACTCCTTCAGGTGCAGCTCAAGGTGCATGTGCTCCTCCACCATCTTCAGATTTGCAGCTCAAGGTGCATGTGCTCCTGCACCATCTTCAGGTGCAGCCCAAGGTGCATCTTCTTCACGGCCAGGTGCATCTTCTTCAGCTCCGGTAGGAAAAAACCAAAATCTGCAAAGACCAAAGCAGCAGCAGGTACAGCACAGAGAGGAACAATGCCACAATTTACTGAAAGACAGAACCCAGCAGCTACCTCTGAATTTGAGTATACATCTGCTGATCATGTTGAAATTGGAACAAGTGGTAATGAAGCATTACATGAAAATGTAAAAGAAGGAGAAGAAGGTGATGATGAGAGTGACATTGACTACCAGCCTTTGTCAGAGCACAGTTCTGCTGAAGAATCAGAGGCAGAACAAGTAAGGAAATTAGGAAGGGAAATTAGGAGGCAGAAGATAGCAAAGAAATTAGGGGATGCTGTTGGGCCTGTCATCAAAGATAATAATGTGATTGAATGATTGTCTGGTGATGAGAAGCTGGATGGCATAGAAGATGATGTTGTGTCATCAGATGATGACTGCTCTTTTGATGAGGAAAGTGATGGTGAGGGGGCCACACAACTAGTGAGAAGGAAAAGTGAATGGAAGAAATATGACAAAGAATCGTAAATGCCTACATTTGAGATAGGAATGGTTTTCAGAGGAAGACATCAAATGAAGAAAGCTCTAATAAAATATGGCATTAAGAAGCATGTGCATATTGCTTTCACAAAGGATGAAAATCATAAAGTTGGTGCAAAGTGTACTTGGCCTGGCTGCAACTGGATGATATATGCTTCTAAAACTAGTAGAAATAAGTGGCTACAGGTGTCTACCTTTGTAGATGAGCACCATTGCATTCCAAGAAGAGATAACAAACTGGTCACATCATCTGTGATTGCTACAAAATATGGCAGGCTTATAAGAGCAAACCCAAGTTGGAAGTTAGAAGATTTGAGAAAAACTGTACTTGAGGACTTGTTTGCTGATGTCACAGTTGCACAGTGCAAGAAGGCAAAGAGAATGGTCATGCAGAAACTGTTGCATTCCACTGAAGGAGAGTACTCCAAATTGTTTAATTATCAGTTAGAGCTCCTGAGAACTAATCCTGGAAGCACAGTAGCAGTGAAATTGGACCAAAATGAAAAGGATGGGTCATATGTATTCCAAAGATTTTACATGTGTTTTGATGCCTTGAAGAAATGTTTCTTAGCAGGTTGTAGAAAAGTTATAGGCCTTGATGGGTGTTTTTTCAAAGGTGCTTGCTATGGACAGATGTTGTGTGCTATAGGAAGAGATGCAAATAACCAGATGTATCCTATTGCTTGGGTTGTTGTGGAGAAAGAAAATTATGAGTCATGGTTCTGGTTTCTTGCCAAAATAAACCAGGACTTGAAAATAAGCAATCAAGGAGATGGATATATATTTATGTCAGATCAGCAAAAGGGACTTATAAGGGCAATGGAGGACATTTTTCCTAAAGCTGAGCGTAGAATGTGTGCAAGACACATATATGCTAATTGGAAGAAAAAACACCCAGACCATGATCTTCAGAAAAGGTTTTGGAGATGTGCAAAATCACCAAACAAAGTGATTTTGAACTACAACAGGGCAAGGCTTGCACAATCTACTGTTGAGGGTGCAAAAGATATGATGAACACTGATCCAGTTCATTGGAGTAGGGCCTACATGTAGCTGGGGTCCAATTGTGATTCAGTTGATAACAACATGTTGTGAATCTTTCAACAACTACATCCTGTTAGCTAGGTACCTTGCTATTGTCTCAATGCTTGAGTGGATCAGGTGCAAAATTATGGTAAGGGTACAAGAAAATAGAGGAAAGTCAGTTAACTGGAAAGGAACTATATGTCCCAACATTTTCAAAAAATTAAAGAAAAACATAAGGAGATCAGGTTTCTGTCATGTGCTGTGGAAAGGAACTATATGTCCCAACATTTTCAAAAAATTATGGTAAGGATTCAAATTTACTATTAACTTGCAGCTCTGGACTTGCTCATGTAGATATTGGCAGCTGTCAGGTTTACCATGCTGCCATGCCATTAGTGCTATCTACAAAACAGGACAGAAAATAGATGATTATATTGCTCCTTGTTACTCCATAGATGTGTACAACAAGATATATGATCATTGCTTACAACCTTTGGAGGGAGATGAGAGTTGGCCCATTTCAACAAATCCAAAGCCACAACCACCTGGTCACATTAGCTTGCCTGGAAGGCCTAAAACAGAAAGGAGGAGAGAGGAAGGAGAAAAACCAAAGGGTACTAAGATGAGCAAAGTAGGTGGCAAGATCACTTGCAGTTCTTCCAAAAGGCAAGGACATAATAGATCAAGCTATAAAAACAATGATGCATCTAAACATCATGGAAATGCACATTTGGTCAGAGAAGCTGCGAAACAAAAGAAGCAAGACAAACAGGCTTTTGATGCTCTTCAGACTCACAAAGCTATGCTTCAAAAGCAGGTTAAGATCATACTTGTTAGTAGTAATGAAAATTTGGTTGCATTTGTTTGTACTAATGAAAACTTGTTTCCAGGCTGCTGATATAAAAGGCAAGGCAGTGGTTGTGCAACCTAGGCCACAGAAGATGGATGTTAGAAGAAAACCAGGCACTCTGAAGATCAATGAGCCTACATCACAACAAAGCTCACAGCCAAGCTCTGAAACTAGACTTCCACAACATTGTGTGTTCAACCTGGCTGCATACAAGGAGGCCCTAAATGCTAAGAAAGGGCCATCCATTTGATTACAACATTGTGCTCTGCCTAGTTGTAATACTGTGCCACAAATTTTGTGCTACACTTGTGCTATATTTCTGCTTATGTTCATTTGAGGCAGGATTTCTGCTAGTATAATTTTCTTGATTGAAACAAAGAGGACAACAGAGTTGGAAACATTAATACTTAAACATCTTCAGTACATTTGTTCCCTGCATTTGTTCAGTACATAACTTAAACTCTGACAGTGCATACTGAAACTGCAAACTTAACTGCATTTCACCACTACTTAACTACAAACTTAACTGCATTTCTCCAGTACATAACTAGAAACTTAACTAGAAACTCTCAGTGGATACTGAACTAGAAACTTAACTGCATTTCTCCTTCATCTCCTTCATCTTCACTTATGCATTTCTTCACTTCTTCATCTCCTTCATCTTCACTTCTGCATTTCTTCACTTCTGCGTCTCCTTCATCTTCTTGATGCGGTCGGAGTGGCGAATGCCGACGCGGATGTAGGTCTCCGCCTCGATTGGCATGCTCCTGTCGCCGAGCTGCGGGATCCCCGGCGCCACCATGTACACGTTGTCGTCGGCAGGCGCCACATCCACCACCACCTGCTCCCCCTCGCTGTCGTCCTCCACATCCACCACCACCTGCTCCCCCTCGCTGTCGTCCTCCGCATCCACCACCACCAGCTCCCCCTCGCTGTCGTCCTCCCCCTCGCTGTCTTCCTCCTTGTCTTCACTGTATCCTCCGTCGCTGTCAGAATGGACAATAACTTGCTTCACTTCAGCTGGTGCGGCGACCACGACGCCGACGAGACCTTCCACTGGAGGTGGAGGGGGGCGACGGCGGGAGCGGTAGTCGTACCACCTGGCACGCTGACGCGGATCTGGTGACTTCTCCGCCTCATGCATAGCCCAAAGGAAAACTGAGACCGCTGGAATTGCACGGCCGCCGGGGAACATTGCCTTCTTCTCAACATCAGTTGCGACAGCGATGAGGCCCCTGGCATGGTCCAGGCACATCTGCAAGCTCGGAAATCTGTTGCAAATCTCCTCTACATCCGCCCTCTTCTCTGAATCCCCCTTGCAATACTTGCTGACAGTTTCCTCCCACTGCTCTTGAGCACGGCAAACATCTTCTGTAGATCGCCTCTTCTTGGGCGCCATCGCCGGTGTTGAGAAGCGAGGGGACGAGAGGTGGGTGAGATGAGAATGGGGAACGACAGACAGCGGTGGGTGGGCGAGTGGTGTCTGCCCGAGCGCTGGCTTTAAATGAGTGGGTGGGTGCCTGTCAAATGCAGTGGCTGCTGAAAGTTCAGACAACAGTTAACTTCAGAAAAATTCAGTTAACTTCAGAAAAATTCAGACAAAAGTTCAGTTAACCTCAGACACAACTTCCTGTTCTGAAATTTTAAACTCAAATACATTTGTTGCCTGGAGCTTACATAGGTGGTTGACAACACACACAATGCATCCTACATAGTACATCACATCTTCAAAGCCATGATAACAACACACACAATGCAGCAAAAGATGGCAAATTTGTACATAAACTTGCTTCTCTGAAATTCCTTGGCAAGAACATCCATTTGTTGAGCATGTTGCGCTTTCAAATCTAGCACATAAACATCAGCATCACCAATGCTGCACTTGGCATCCATGAGAGCATGCTCTAGCTGTGATTTCTCAGGCTTGAGCTTCCTAACCTCTCGCCTTCACCGATTAACAACATCTCGCAGATCACCCACTAACGTACTGAGAAACTGATCCAGGGGATCATCATGCCACTTGAAGCACCCACAGTCATATCCCTAATCAACAATTTGTGCAATTTTGTCAACAGACTGGCGCAAAGACTATAACTTTGCTGCTCAAGAAAACAACGGCCGGCACAGATCGACTTACCAGAGACTGGTTGCAGTTGTAGTATCGACGACCGGGGTTGGCAAGGCTCCACGAAATCCACCTCGGAGCCTTGACGTTGCAGTGGCACAACTTCTCAGGCGAGTACGCCATCGGTGGCTCCCGATATGGCACCGGCGACTGCCCTGAGAAGGCCATGGACTGCGGCCGCCGGTGACTGCTTGACGAGCTAGCAGACGAGGCCATGGACCGCGACGAGGGGCCGACGAGGGGGCGGCGAGGGGGACGGCGACAGAGTGCTTCACGGCGAGGGGACGGGGATAGACATAGGGATTGCAACGAAAAATTGGGGAAAGTTGCATATGTCCAGTCAGCACTGTCCAGTCAGCAAGGAGAAAAGTCAAAACCGCTGAAATCTTGTCCAAAACCACCATGGGGAAGAATTGATCCGGTTTTGGAGAGTTCAGGGGCTGATTGATCCGGTTTTAGACTTTGGGGGGAAATTGATCCATCAGACAGTATTTGAGGGGGAAAATGATACTTTCCTCTTATTGAATTATAGATGGGCCTAGAGCCTATATATAAATAAAATTCTCAAAATCTCAAGGCCCATGTGAGGTGACATTGGTGGACTTTTCTTCTACACAGCAGGATGTCTTCTTTCTTCCACACAGGCACATTGCAGGATCTATCTTTTCTTCCTGATGCATTTTCCTGTTCTTCAGCAGGATCTGATCTCTTTCTTATGATGCATTTTCGCTTGTTCTTCTCCTCTTGCTATCCATTGTAATAGTTCACTACTATTACTTTCTAGTAGAGATCATTTTGCCTTCACAAAGAAGCAGTGTGATTTGGACAATAAAAGTGAACATGGACAAATAAAGTAGTGTGGTACTTGAAACTACAAACCAGCAGCAACAAAGTTTACTTGGCAAGTATTGTATAATCCGGATGGTGTAAAAGTTTAGTTATCTTATAAGAGCCTACAAACCAGCAGCAATAGAAATTTACGAACATGTTTGTATCGCTCAATCTTTAAAAAAACATACTTGCCAAGTAGTATATTACAAATATTCATGCAACAAAGTTCGCATGGAACTACTGCATCCTCAGTTGTTAATATACTTGCTCAAGACTTCATTCTTGTTCAGTCAATAATTATCTTACTATTTTCAATCCAGCTTGAATCCGCAATTCTTCTCAGTTCACAAGTGTAGAGCTTGTAAACAATGAGAAAGAAAAATAAGTGTACAACAATAATTTTCTCTGCAGTGGATTTGATTAATAAGTTCAATGAGAAAGGTCGTGGATTCAAAAATAAATTTACATGTTTATCCTGGAATCCTTGAGAAAAGGTAATCTAATTATGCTGTACTTGTTTGTCAGCATTTGAAACACGAATTTTTCTCTTAAAGCTTGGACAGCAAGTTGAAGAAAAACATAAGCTAGAAGAAAGAAGTAAATTTAAAAATGACAGAATATTATCCAGGTAACTAAATAATGGATAATATGTGGTCTGGATACAAATTTTGACCAAGTTTATCTATGTATGAATTGAAGGAATGAATTTGTGAGAACAGAATAATTAAAAGAGAGTCATGGTGAAAAAAAGGATAATATGAACATCTGAAAAATTCTCTGTTTCTATACCATCTTAGGTTGTTATGTACTTCCAGACATAGATACCTGAATCGACAGAATTTCTGTATTCAAGATGTTAGTCTACCCATCACACTATGGTCATAACACAATAGCTGTAAAAATAAAACAATGGGAAATTAAAAAAAATATACAACTACTATTGTGAAATTGTTGCTAGGATGAAAGAAAAATGTTCATTATGTGCTTAATAAGTGTACATCAAATTTAATTTGGTGGTAAAAGAATGCTACTTTTAATAATTGTATTTTCCATTTCAAAAAAGTGTTGACACCGTATTTTAAAAATGCATTTGGAAAAAATGTTCATCACATACTCTTAATAAAGGATGAAAATGTACAACTAGTATTGTAAAAAGAAGAAATTGTAGTACTGGTATAGTGAAAATGTTGGTAGGATCAAAGAAAAATGTTCATTATCTGCTTGATAAATGTATATAAACTAATTGGGTAGTTAAAAAATGTTGTTGTTGTATTTTAGAAATGCGTTTGGAGAAAGGTAATCACCTACTACTGGGAGAAAATAAGAACATGTAGAACTAGTGATGTCAAATTGTTGGTAGGGTGAAAGAAAAATGTTAATTATGTGCTTAATAAATGTATTGGAAAAATGTTCATTGCTTACTATTTTTAGAAGAAGAAAAAAAATGCATACTAGAGTTATGAAATTGTGGATTCATCAAAATAAAAATGTTCATTATGTGCTTAATAAGTGTATTGGAAAAATGCTCATTGTTTACTACTTTTAGAAGCAAAAAATGTAAAGAAAGTTATGAAAATATTTAGTCATAAAAACATAAATGTTCATTATGTGCTTAATAAATGTATTGAAAAAACGTTCATTGTTTACTAGTATTTTTAGAAGAAGAAGAAAAAGTAAACTAGAGTTATCAAAATGTTGATTCATCAAAAGAAAAATGTTCAATTGCCATTTAAGAAAAATGTATGTGCCTGGATTGGTAATGTGCGTCAACTAAATTAGGTATGAGATTGATACCTTTCATAAATATATTTCCCTTTCTGAATAAGTGTAGGCACTGCATTTCAAAAATGCAATATGAAAAAAAGTTCATCATGTACCATTGGAAAAAGGAAAAAAAATAATGCATAACTTATTGTGAAATTGTTGGTAGGGTCAAGGAAGAGTGTTTGGTATACGCTTAGCAAATGTACATGAACAAAATTTAGTGGTAAAAATGCTACTTTTCATAAATTATTTTCATTTTCTAAAAAATTGTTGACACTGCATTTTAAAAGTGTATTTGAAAGAAATTTTCATCACCTACTATTGGAAAAAAGAAAGAAAATGTACACCTACTACTGTGAAATTGTTGATATGGCTAAAGACAAATGCTCATTTTGTACCTAAGAAATGTACAACAACTAATTTGGCTCATTATAATGCTACTTTTAATAATTTCCCTTTTTGAAAGAATAGTTACCGCTTTACTTTGTTCTAGTGGTGCATGGGCATCAAAACAAAGCCAAACGAATGAACGTGATAAGTTCTTAATCTCCTCCAACTGCTTTACTACCACTTAACCGCACTAATAGAGAGTAGTTGTTTGTCATCAGGTTGTTCAAGCTATATACCTAGATTTAAACAGTGAGCCGATGTTGATGTATCGTTATGTTTCAGTGCTTAATTTCACATGGCATGATCCTAAAATACCCCCATGTATATATGTAAATTTCAATTCATTCAAACAGTAAAAGTAACCCATCAATTTTGTTGTGAGGTGTAACAATCATCAAGTATTAATTCCGTCAAGATAAGTAATCGAGTAGGACAAATTAACAAAACAATAACGTATTACCGATCAAGTAAAAAGTACAAATTACGCTGAAAGGAATTAGATTTATCGCAATTTATACATTGGTGCTTGCTGTCGGAGGCGAGGAATACATATAGAGGTGGTGGCCAGTGGTGAGGGAGAAGATGATGGGGGCCTTTTGGTTTGGGGCTGTATGTAGAATTGTGAGTGACAAGCGTGGACCTTCTTTTCCATCTTCCCTCCAATCCAAGGCAGGATCTGATTCCTTAGATTGAAATTTATATATTAAAAAATTTAGTTTTTTAATTCGCATTTTCATCTGTTTTGGTTTACTGTGAAAAAAGTGACTTGGCACGAAAAAATTGCCAAGTTATCTTGCGTGTGCTAATGTTTCATTTTTTATTGCTTCGTCAATGTTTATGTGTTGGATTTTCTCTGTTTAGGTGGTGATTGTTTTTGTAATCACACGACTACCTAATTTGTGTTAGGGACTTACAATGGAATTCATTTTTAACTAATTCCATCAAATCACAAATGTTATAAAAGTTTCACTATTTTACGCTTGCTTTGCATTGTACAGGAGAGTGCAAGTTTTTGTGTTATTTATGTGCAATTATCAATATATTCTAACTGCCACATATAAGAAAAGAGTTTGAAAATAAGTATTTATAACTTGTTCATGTTAGGCATAGTTGTATAATATAAATATTCTTTTTAAATTTCCTGTCATTCTTTTTAGGATTAATTCACTCCCATAAGTATTTTTTCCTTCGAATAAATATGTTCTTATTTTTTTTGTTCATGATCTAAATTGTTATAAAGCTAAGTACAGTTTTGTTTTTAAGTTTGTTTTTGCTCATTTTTATTCTTTCTTCTTTTAGGGTAATACCAATGCTCTTAATTCATTCATCCTTAGAATAAATTTTGTTTTATTTTCATTTTCACTTTCATTTTTGTTTTTTCCAGAGAACACCACTTTCATGATTCTATCTTCCTTAGATTGAAATTTCTATTTAAAATTATTTAACCTTTTTTGTTAATATTTTTATATGCCTTCTATTATTGGTAAAAAGTGTGTGACATGAAAAAATATTTCTAATTTTCTCTGTGCTAATGTCTCACCTTGTCTTTGTTTTCTTTCTTAGTAAATTATTTGATCACTGGATTTCTTTGTATAAGTGGTGGCTGTTTGGTTGACTAATCACATGACTGCTTAATTTCGGTTAGAGACTTAAAATGGAATTCATTTTTGATTAATTCAGTTAAATCATAATTATTATTTGCACTATTTTACACTTTTGTTGCACAACATGGAAGAGCGCAAGTTTTGCAAAATTTATGTGCAATATATTTTAGCACATCGCTTGTGCTAATGTGTTCTTCTTTGTTTTATTCATGACCTAATTTGTACTAAAAGCTAAATGATATTTCTTTCCAATTTTGTGTCTGTCCATTTTTATTATTTCTTCATTTTCTTTCTTCATTTAGGTAATACCAATGGCCTTAATTCTTTCTTCCTTAGAATAAATTTTGTTTTCTTTGCACTTCCATTTTTATTTTAGGTAACGCCACTTAGCTTGACTTTGATAATTCTTTCTCCCTTAGAAAGAAATGTGTACCTATTTAATTTTATTTTTTATTTTTCTTTGAGGTACGATATGGACATGTCTGCTTCTGATATGACCAGAGATATTACATGCGTACATATATTTCAAGCGTTTTTGTAATTATAAAATATATTGTTTTATTGTTGAGAATAAAGACTACTATTTTTATGTTTGTGCAAAACTAAAGAAGGTGGAGATTTGCACATGGCACAAGTCAATATATGTAATTACGTGCTATTTGTGAACGCTCTATTCCATAATATAAGTTCGTTTTGTAAGCTGCTTTAGCTTGCAAAACAATCTTATATTATGAGTCACAATCACAAACTCAAAATAAGATGAGCTTAGGCTCGTACATGTTGTAGCATCACTGGAAATGCAAAACTTGCATGCATTCGCTTCTCCGGGAATGAAAAACTTTGCATGTGGATGCATGGTGGGTCAATGCAGGCAAGAAACGGACCCATCAGGAGGCTTTAGATTGGTCTTGGATGTTAATCTAAGGGCATAGAAAAAAGTGACTGAAGGTTAAATAAAATCCAGCACCTGACATAAAGGTGCTCCCATAGTAGGCAACTTACATTTAGGTAAAATGCAAAAGAAAACACAATACCTACACGTAAGTAACCTGAATTTAGAATTTGGGTCAGTCGATTTTAGTGTGAAGGAAGAAACTGCCGGAGGAAAGGAAAAGCTTGTCGGAGGAAAGGAAGGAGCTCGCCGGAGAAGCCCTCTGGTTTTATCTTAGGGTGGGAGGCTACCCCGGTATATATCTAGGGTGGAAGGCAACCGAAATTGCATAGGAGCACTCGGTGACTACGCACACTGAAATCTGCCCCATCAATTCTCATTGGGATCCGCAATCACTATATTAGCTGATTTGTATTCAAAGTTCCTTAGTCATGTATTTGTCGTGCACTTATATGTCCGTACCACAGTCCATGTGCTTCTGTCCTTGAGGGTAATCTTTCTGACAAATGTGGTTGAGCTAGCCTCAACCGCTATCTCCCAACCACCCATCAGCCTTCAATACACAGGCTCCTCCCCAACGGCACTTAAGTCCTTAGTCCTCTATCCCCAAATAACGGACTATGCATTTCCAATATGTATGTAATCTTCTTTTATGTCAATCACCCCCCGAGCTTGCTCCTTCTTACCCGAAATGCCTATTTGAAATTTTAATAATAAGTCAACTTATTCATGCACGCACAAATTGCAGACAAAGTCACGCATGGCAATAATTTCTAAACCTCGAACTCACACTTAAAAGTTTGCATTCGAACTCCATCCAATTTCCACCGATCAACTATTTTAGTTATCACAAATCATACTTACCGAAGTAACCCGGAGTAACAAACATTTTCACCGACCCAACTTTATCTCCATATCGTTTTATTCACACATGCAATTAAGTCGTTGTACAAAAGTCTTGCAACCAATCAATGCAAGCAAAAATCATAGAAAAATTCAATATACTTGGCCCCACCGCGCAACAAATCTAGCAGTGCGCCACTATACTAGAACAACCACACATGCTTTCCATCTTCACTTATAAACAACCAAAAATGTCTCACCGCCCTAGAACCCAGCACACATACCACCACTCGCCAGGCGCAACCCACCTCCCACAGCCCACACAAACAAAAGAAATCTCCAAGCATACCCCCCATGAGGATCAAACCATAGTTCCATCCAGATTTTGCTCCCTCGTAAGTAATCTACCTTCCATTGCCACCGTTGACCGGATCCATCCGCGGATCTGACGAAGGAATCATCTCAGTTCGCCAAGATATAGAACGACTCCAATTTTTAGCTAATAAGTGGATGGCGCCGAACCACATCACACTAAATATCCTCTTTCTCTATTTCTAGAATGTTTGGAAGAAGAAGAGTTCGCTCGCCCGAGAGTTATCCTGCTTCTGCTCAGATCTATCATTGGAGTCTAAGCCGGGTCGGAGGTAACTCGAGGAGGTAGGTGACCGAGGATTGAATTAATTACCCACGCCCACTGTTCTGCTAATGTTTTCCTTGCTGCTATATTAAATGCCGAAGCACAGGTACGCACTGTTGACTTGTACGCCGGGGTCACGTATTAACCGGCAACAAGCATTTCCTCCAAAGTTGCACAGATCCCGAGATAGCAGGGGGGCGGACGTGATTTTCGGTAGGGCGTGTCGCCGAGTGCTCTTAGTCCGCTTCCGAAAGCAACCCCATTATCTATATCAGATATGTGTCTGTGGGTTCCCGCTAGGGACATTACTTAACTGAACACACCAAAATATTGCATTTGGCGTGGACAGGTGCATAATGCATTTCCGTCCATAGTCATGAGGGAGATCTGATCTTGTGATCATACTCCCCATACCCAGTAAGGAGCCGGTGTCAACTTCGGTATGGTGTGGGCCATGTACTAATGAGACCCGATAACGTCCTTTCATGTTCAGCTTTAAACATAGGACGCTACCAGATCACTGCCTTCTTGTCTTTTGATGCTAGTATGAAGTGAGTTTGTTGCTTCTTCCTCTCCGGACAGTACTCCTGAAGTGGGTTCAGGTTGGTTTTTACGTCGTTCGCTGGTTGGGGCAAGCTTGTTCAACTTCCTCAGAACTAAGTTCGCATGGGTCCCCGTTCATTGTAAAGGCTAAGATACCAATCTTCCGAGCCACAGGCGGGTGGGGGTGCAAGTTCGCTGGAAAAAGCTGGTCGTGATTGGGGTTAGAGGGATGTCCAAGGTGTTGGGGAACGCAGTATTTCAAAAAAAATCCTACGATCACACAAGATCTATCTAGGGGATACATAGCAACGAGCGGGGAGAGTGTGTCCACGTACCCTCGTAGATCGAAAGCGGAAGCATTAAGTAACGCGGTTGATGTAGTCGAACATCTTCGCGATCCAACCGATCAAGTACTGAACGCACGACACCTCCGCGATCTGCACACGTTCAGCTCGGTGACGTCCAACGAACTCTTGATCCAGCTGAGTTCGAGGGAGAGTTTTGTCAGCATGATGGCGTGATGACAGTGATGATGAAGTTACCGATGCAGGGCTTCGCCTAAGCACTATAACGATATGACCGAGGTGGAAATCTGTGGAGGGGGGCACCGCACATGGCTAAACAATCAACTTGTGTGTTTATGGGGTGCCCCCCTCCCCCATATATAAAGGAGCAAGGGGGAGGCCGGCCGGCCCTCATAGGGCGCGCCCAAGAGGGGCAATCCTACTCCAAGTAGGAGTTGGATCCCCCTTTCCTAGTCCTGCTAGGAGAAGAAGGAAGGAGAGGGGAAAGAGAAGGAAGGAGGGCGCCACCCTCCCCTAGTCCACCCGGACTAGGCCCATGGGGGAGGGGGCGCGGACAGCTCTTGGCTGCCCCTCTCTCTCTCCCCTAGGCCCAATAAGGCCCATTACTTCTCCGGTGGTTCCGATAACCCTTCCCGCACTCCGATATTTATCCGGTGACCCCCGGAACTCATCCGGTGTCCGAATAACATCATCCAATATATCAATCTTTATGTCTCGAACATTTATAGACTCCTCGTCATGTCCGTGATCACATCCGGGACTCCGAACAACCTTCGGTACATCAAAACACATAAACTCATAATACCGATCGTCATCGAACGTTAAGCGTGCGGACCCTACGGGTTCGAGAACTATGTAGACATGACCGAGACTCATATCCGGTCAATAACCAATAGCGGAACCTGGATGCTCATATTGGCTCCCACATATTCTACGAAGATCTTTATCGGTCAAACCGCATAACAACATACGTTGTTCCCTTTGTCATCAGTATGTTACTTGCCCCAGATTCGACCGTCGGTATCTCAATACCTAGTTTAATCTCGTTACCGGCAAGTCACTTTACTCGTTCCGTAATGCATCATCCCGCAACTAACTCATTAGTCACATTGCTTGCAAGGCTTATAGTGATGCGACACGAGAGGGCCCAGAGATACCTCTCCGACAATCGGAGTGACAAATCCTAATCTCGATCTATGCCAACTCAACAAACACCATCGGAGACACCTGTAGAGCATCTTTATAATCACCCAGTTACATTGTGACGTTTGATAGCACACTAGGTGTTCCTCCGGTATTCGGGAGTTTCATAATCAAATAGTCATAGGAACATGTATAAGTTATGAAGAAAGCAATATCAACAAACTAAACGATCATCGTGCTAAGCTAACGGATGGGTCTTGTCAATCACATCATTCTCTAATGATGTGAACCCGTTAATCAAATGAAAACTCATGTCTATGGCTAGGAAACTTAACCATCTTTGATTAACGAGCTAGTCAAGTAGAGGCATACTAGTGACACTCTGTTTGTCTATGTATTCACACATGTACTAAGTTTCCTGTTAATACAATTCTAGCATGAATAATAAACATTTATCATGATATAAGGAAATATAAATAACAACTTTATTATTGCCTCTAGGGCATATTTCCTTCAGTCTCCCACTTGCACTAGAGTCAATAATCTAGAGTACACAGTAATGATTCTAACACCCATGGAGTCTTGGTGCTGATCATGTTTTGCTCGTGAGAGAGGCTTAGTCAACAGGTCTGCAACATTCAGATCCATATGTATCTTGCAAATCTCTATGTCTCCCTACTTGACTTGATCACAGATGGAACTGTAGCGTCTCTTGATGTGCTTGGTTCTCTTGTGAAATCTGGATTCCTTTGCTAAGGCAATTGCACCAGTATTGTCACAAAAGATTTTCATCAGACCCGATGCACTAGGTATGACACCTAGATCGGATATGAAATCCTTCATCCATACTCCTTCATTTGCTGCTTCCGAAGCAGCTATGTACTCCGCTTCACACGTAGATCCCGCCACGACGCTTTGCTTAGAACTGCACCAACTGACAGCTCCACCGTTCAATATAAATACGTATCTGGTTTGTGACTTATAGTCATCTGGATAAGTGTCAAAGCTTGCATCGACTAACCATTTACGACGAGCTCTTTGTCACCTCCATAAACGAGAAACATATCCTTAATCCTTTTCAGGTATTTCAGGATGTTCTTGACCGCTGCCCAGTGATCCACTCCTGGATTACTTTGGTATCTCCCTGCTAAACTAATAGCAAGGTACACATCAGGTCTGGTACACAGCATTGCATACATGATAGAACCTATGGATGAAGCATAGGGAATGACTTTCATTTTCTCTCTATCTTCTGCGGTGGTCGGCCATTGAGTTTGACTCAACTTCACACCTTGTAACACAGGCAAGAACCCTTTCTTTGCTTGATCCTTTTTGAACTTCTTCAAAACTTTATCAAGGTATGTGCTTTGTGAAAGCCCAATTAAGCGTCTTGATCTATCTCTATAGATCTTGATGCCCAATATATAAGTAGCTTCACCGAGGTCTTTCATTAAAAAACTCTTGTTCAAGTATCCTTTTATGCTCCTTTCAAATACTCCTTTATGCTTTCCAAAAAATTCTACATTATTTCCAATCAACAATATGTCATTCACATATAATATTAGAAATGCTACAGAGCTCCCACTCACTTTCTTGTAAATACAGGCTTCTCCAAAAGTCTGTATAAGCCGTATGCCTTGATCACACTATCAAAACGTTTATTCCAACTCTAAGATGCTTGCACCAGTCCATAGATGGATCGCTGGAGTTTGCACACTTTGTTAGCATCCTTTGGATTGATAAAACTTTCTGGTTGCATCATATACAACTCTTCTTTCAAAAATCCATTCAGGAATGCAGTTTTTACATCCATTTGCCAAATTTCATAATCATAAAATGCGGCAATTGCTAACATGATTCGGACGGACTTAAGCATCGCTACGGGTGAGAAGGTCTCATCGTAGTCAACTCATTGAACTTCTTGAAAACCTTTCGTCAACAATTCGAGCTTTGTAGACAGTAACATCACCGTCAGCGTCAGTCTTCTTCTTGAAGATCCATTTATTCTCTATGGCTTGCCGATTGCTACCTCTTGAGCACTGCGTTGGTTTTCCCTTGAAGAGGAAAGGGTGATGCAGTAAAGTAGCGTAAGTATTTCCCTCAGTTTTTGAGAACCAAGGTATCAATCCAGTAGGAGGCCACGCTCAAGTCCCTCGCACCTACACAAACAAATAAAAACCTCGCAACCAACACAATAAAGGGGTTGTCAATTCCTTCACGGTCACTTACGAAAGTGAGATCTGATAGATATGATAAGATAATATTTTTGGTATTTTTATAATAAAGATGCAAAGTAAAATAAAAGGTAATAAAAATAGCTAAGTGTTGGAAGATTGGAAAATAGGCATGGGGCCATAGGTTTCACTAGTGGCTTCTCTCAAGAGCATAAGTATTACGGTGGGTGAACAAATTACTGTTGAGCAATTGATAGAATTGAGCATAGTTATGAGAATATATAGGTATGATCATGTATATAGGCATCACGTCTGCGACAAGCAGACCGACTCCTGCCTGCATCTACTACTATTACTCCACACATCGACCGCTATCCAGCATGCATCTAGAGTATTAAGTTCAAAAGAACAGAGTAACGCTTTAAGCAAGATGACATGATGTAGAGGGATAAACTCATGCAATATGATATAAACCCCATCTTGTTATCCTCGATGGCAATAATACAATACGTGCCTTGCTGCCCCTGCTGTCACTGGGAAAGGACACCGCAAGATTGAACCCAAAGCTAAGCACTTCTCCCATTGCAAGAAAGATCAATCTAGTAGGCTAAACCAAACTGATAATTCGAAGAGACTTGCAAAGATAACCAATCATACATAAAAGAATTCAGAGAAGATTCAAATATTGTTCATAGATAAACTTGATCATAAACCCACAATTCATCAGTCTCAACAAACACACCGCAAAAGAAGATTACATCGAATAGATCTCCCCGAGAATCGCAGAGAACTTTGTATTGAGATCCAAAGAGAGAGAAGAAGCCATCTAGCTAATAACTATGGACCCGAAGGTCTGAGGTAAACTACTCACACATCATCAGAGAGGCTATGGTATTGATGTAGAAGCCCTCTGTGATCAATGCCCTCTCCGGCAGGACGCCGGAAAAAGGCCCCAAGATGGGATCTCACGGGTACAGAAGGTTGCGGCGGTGGAATTAGGTTTTCGTGGATGCTTCTGTTGGTTTTGGGTTACGTAGGTATATATAGGAGGAAGAAGTACGTCGGTGGAGCAACGTTGGCCCCACGAGGGTGGAGGGCGCGCCAGGTAGGCGCGCCCCCTACCTCGTGCTCTCCTGGTTGCTTTCTTGACGTAGGGTCCAAGTCCTCTGGATCACGTTTGTTCCGAAAATCACGTTCCCGAAGGTCTCATTCCGTGTGGACTCAGTTTGATATTCTTTTTCTATGAAACTCTGAAATAGGAAAAAAAAACAACAATTTGGGTTGGGCCTCCGATTAATAGGTTAGCCCCAAAAATAATATATAAGTGTATAACAAAGCCCATTAATCATCCAAAACAGAATATAATATAGCATGAAGCAATAAAAAATTATAGATACGTTGGAGACGTATCCCGATAATCGGGCAAGTCAAGCAAAGTCCACACTTTGTTCTCATACATGGATCCCATCTCAGATTTCATGGCCTCAAGCCATTTTGCGGAATCTAGGCTCATCATCGCTTCCTCATAGTTCGTAGGTTCGTCATGGTCAAGTAACATGACCTCCAGAACAGGATTACCATACCACTCTGGTGAGGAGTGCTACCTCTTGAGCGCTGTGTTGGTTTTCCCTTGAAGAGGAAAGGGTGATGCAGCAAAGTAGAGTAAGTATTTCCCTCAGTTTTTGAGAACCAAGGTATCAATCATGTAGGAGGCTACACACAAGTCCCTCGCACCTACACAAACAAATAAATCCTCGCAACCAACACGATAAGGGGTTGCCAATCTCACACGGTCACTTACGAGAGTGAGATCTGATAGATATGATAAGATAATATTTTTGGTATTTTTATGATAAAGATGCAAAGTAAAGAAAGCAAAATAAAAAGGCAATGGAAGTAGCTTGTTGTCGGGAGATTAATATGATGGAAAATAGACCCGGGGGCCATAGGTTTCACTAGTGGCTTCTCTCATGAGCATAAGTATTTTACGGTGGGTGAACAAATTACTGTTGAGCAATTGACAGAATTGAGCATAGTTATGAGAATATCTAGGTATGATCATGTATATAGGCATCACGTCCGAGACAAGTAGACCGACTCCTTCCTATAAATCCACACATCGACCGCTATCCAGCATGCATCTAGAGTATTAAGTTCATAGGAACAGAGTAACGCTTTAAGCAAGATGACATGATGTAGAGGGATAAATTCATGCAATATGATAAAAACCCCATCTTGTTATCCTCGATGGCAACAATACAATACGTGCCTTGCTGCCCCTCATCACACCGAAAGGACACCGCAAGATTGAACCCAAAGCTAAGCACTTCTCCCATTGCAAGAAAGATCAATCTAGTAGGCCAAACCAAACCGATAATTCAAGAGACTTGCAAAGATGACCAATCATACATAAAAGAATTCGTAAGATTCAAATATTGTTCATAGATAGACTTGACCATAAACCCACAATTATCGGTCTCAACAAACACACCGCAAAAAGAAGATTACATCGAATAGATCTCCATGAGAGAGGGGGAGAACATTGTATTGAGATCCAAAAAGAGAGAAGAAGCCATCTAGCTAATAACTATGGACCTGAAGGTCTGAGGTAAACTACTCACACTTCATCGGAGAGGCTATGGTGTTGATGTAGAAGCCCTCCGTGATTGATGCCCCCTCCGTGAGAGCTCTGCATAGGCCCCAAGATGGGATCTCGTGGGTGCAAGGTTGCGGCGGTGGAATTAGGTTTTTGGCTCCGTGTCGATCGCTTGGGGCAATGAGGTATATATAGGAGGAAGGATTACGTCGGTGGAGCAACGTGGGGCCCACGAGGGTGGAGGGCGCGCCTGGGGGGTGTAGGCGCGCCCCTACCTTGTGGCTTCCTGGTAGCTTTCTTGACGTAGGGTCCAAGTCCTCTGGATCACGTTCGTTCCAAAAATCACGTTCCCGAAGGTTTCATTCCGTTTGGACTCCGTTTGATATTCTTTTTCTGCGAAACTCTGAAATAGGCAAAAACAACAATTCTGGGCTGGGCCTTCGGTTAATAGGTTAGTCCCAAAAACAATATAAAAGTGAATAATAAAGCCCAATAATGTCCAAAACAGAAGATAGTATAGCATGGAGCAATCAAAAATTATAGATACGTTGGAGACGTATCAAGCATGCCCAAGCTTAATTCCTGCTCGTCCTCGAGTAGGTAAATGATAAAAACAGAATTTTTGATGTGGAATGCTACTTGGCATAATTTCAATGTAATTCTTCTTAATTGTGGTATGAATATTCAGATCTGAAAGATTCAAGATAAAAGTTCATATTGACATAAAAATAATAATACTTCAAGCATACTAACTAAGCAATTATGTCCTCTCAAAATAACATGGCCAAAGAAAGTTCATCCCTACAAAATCATATAGTTTAGTCATGCTCCATTTTCTCACACAAGAATGCTCTCATCATGCACAAACCCGATGACAAGTCAAGCAATTGTTTCATACTTAGTAATCTCAAACTTTTTCAACCTTCACGCAATACATGAGCGTGAGCCATGGATTTAGCACTATGGGTGCAATAGAATATGATGATGGGGGTTATGTGGAGAAGACAAAAAAGGAGAAAGTCTCACATCAACGAGGCTAATCAATAAGCTATGGAGATGCCCATCGATTGATGTTAATGCAAGGAGTAGGGATTGCCATGCAACGGATGCACTAGACACTACAAGAAAAATACACTTCCGTGATGATACGTGTTTGTCACAGTAGGTCGCATTTTTTGTCATGCATGTACATCCATGACAAATTTATGACAGAATCAAGATAGTCATACTTTGTCGTCAGAGAAGTGTTCCATGACATTACCAAAATTATCATCACGGAAGTGTCCACTTCCATGACGATAAATCGCGTGTCACGTAAGTGCTTTTCGTCAAGGGTGACCGACATCGTGGCATCCACCGTAACGAACGCCGCGTTAAGCTATCGGGTCGAAGTTTTGGATCCGATAACCCGTTAACAGCCCGACCAATGGGGATTTTCCACGTGTAAAATCATCATTGGTGGAGGAAACACGCGTGTCGGCTCATCATTGGGACGGTCATCCACTCACCGGATGTAAGGTGCCTATGATACGCCGACACGCGGCACGCACCCAACAAAGGGCCCATTCTCGTGAAAAGGCCGCCCGTTTGACTTGGTCAAAAGTGGCGGGCGGCCCATGGAAAGCCTCGTTAACGGCTGTTAGCATATAGCCCATTTACGCCCGCTAACCTAAGGCCCGTTCGCCCTATGCGAATTAGGCCCGATGGCGCCATCTGGGCCATCCAATATGATTCCAGCCCGTTTTCACTTCTGGCCCATGTATGGCCCATGACGTCTTTCGGCCCATATGAGACCCTTTGTAACTCTTGGCCCATTAGTGCCCGTGCTGAAACTGGCCCGTAATGAACAGTGTATTACTTTACACCCGTTAACGGCCCGCGGTGAAACTGGCCCGTAATGAACAGTGTAACACTTTATACCCATTAATCGGCCATTATTCCGTTGGGCCGTTTCCAGCCCAAGTTAACTTTCGGCCTTCTGAGGGCCCATTTATTCTTGGGCTCATTTGCATCATTCGGTTACTTACCCGTTCATCGCTATTTTTCGCTTGTGGGCCAAATTCAGCCCGTCGTTACATACCGCCCGCTTGTGGTCCGTTAGTCTGCTTGGCCATTTTCATAGCATCATCAACACGGCCTATTAACGGCCCGTTATGGTCAGCCCATAAAACGCATTTATTTCCATTATAGGTCTGCCTACGGCCCATTAAAGGCCAAGACAAGACCCATAAATGAGTCGGCGGCCCATGGATCCTACGTGACGTAGAAGGCCCATGGATCCTGCGACACGTAGAAGGCCCATGGACACTGCGAGACGTAGAAGGCCCATGGATCCTGCTAGACGTAGAAGGCCCATGGATCCTGCGAGACATAGAAGGCCCATGGATCCTACGAGACATAGAAGGCCCATGGATCCTACGAGGCGTAGAAGGCCCATGGTCGGACGATTTGGCCCCCGTTTGAACGATATAGCATATTCAAAGAATTATCCTACTAAGAAGCATACACTATACAACAAAGAGATCAAGGCATAGAAAAGTAGAATAATCCTACACTATACAATAAAGAAATTACAACCGATTATACCCACTGGGCATTATGGTACGGCACAGGTGACAATAAAGCATACACAAACAGCAAATTACATACACTGGGCAAATATGGCTCATACATCATGGACGCGCATCAACTTAACTCCATTTGAACTATAATCTCTTCGTAAAATAGGATTGGCCGGATTCAGATAGCACAAATTTCAGTCTGCAAAATCTCCAATTCCTTCATGGTTACCTCGGTGTCTTGTTTCATTTTTTGACTCTGCATCTAATACCGCATGTCCAGTCTCAACTTGTTGATTATACGCTGACAATCATGTACACGTTGTCTTGCCACCTCTAGTTGATGCTCGAGAACATCAAGACATTCCAATTCCAATCCATAACCATTCGGTAACGGCCATGCCGCCTTTGCTTTCATGATTTTTGTGTTGATGTCACTTCATCCCTAAATATTTCTGTAAGTACACATGACTAGGGCAAAAATTATAGTTACAACAAAGGAAGCTTAACAAGACACTATTTTGTACTACATGGCAAAACAGGACTAACAATAATGTTACACGTCACTTTCACACAAAAAATTTTACACGTCATGAAGCATAAGCAGGTGATATTTTAAAAATTATAAAAAGATAGTCTATGCAGCTTGCATACAGAAATCCCTCTTAGCTCACCAGAGGAGCATGATGTTGGGGCCCAATCGAAAACACAGAGAAGTTACAAATTTATACAGCATGTTGTGTATAAGTAAGCAAGCAGTTGGCCATTCTGTAGCTCAATTAAAGTCTTAGGGAGCATAATGAACAGCAGAGGGTTTCATACAAACATACTACAGCAGGCAAAACTATGCAATCATTAGCGTAGTATAAACTAGATTGTGAGCCTCGTGCAATAATAGTTGGTTAATAGACTTCAAAGCTTCAGCACACTTCGCAGTAGTAATTAAATGGTAAGGCCTTTAATTATGTCAACTAATAGTGATACAAGTACCGAACATCGTGCATAATTATTTGGGCATCTCATTAAGTGAGGACAAATAAAGCAATTGAAAAGAGAAAATTAACTATGCCTGAAACAAACAAGGAATTGAACTGCTGAGTTGCATACAAGGACTTACCTTAGCAGGTTGAAGAGGCTCAACAAGCAGCTCCTACTTCTCTTGCAAGGCTCCTTCCTAACATCTTGTACTTGGAAATCCTCAATCTTATCTTCATTGCACCCCCTCCGCAAGGTGACACAAACTAGTTACTCGTCTCCTTGGAAGATAAATATGCATACTTTCCAAATCAGTGAACACAAAATGATGAGATTATAACAAAACAACACCACATAATGAAACATGCCGCATCTCTTGCACTTGCACAATATGAAATGAGCATTTACTATGTCTGCACTATGTAAAAACTAGGCATACCTTCGAACTGGATCTCCAGCTACTCTTGGAGAGCCTACTGTAGTGTACAGCCAAAACCTTTATGTCACCTATGAGTTAGACAAGGCCCCACTACAGCAGCCCTTAGTGTTTAAATCGTTGACAAGCTCTGTTAGAGTGTTAGGTCAAGAACAAGAAGTAATCAAAGCAAACAGTCCTAGTATGGCTGGCTGATGCAAACAAGCAATTGAACAGATGTGTGAGCAAATCTTACATATCAAGAGAAGAAGCAAAGAAGGAGGCTTAAAGACCATCACTTGACTGACCAGATTTAAGGGGCATTTAAACATCATGTGCAACGTATGAACTAACATAAACATTGCATATTCCAGATTCTACAATGGAATGCACATGTATTAGGTTATGCCATGTATGATGATGCCTAAATGTACAGAGATAGCAGGAGTGATTCATCATTGCACGCACAATTGAATTGCAGGTTAAGGGCTGTTCGATTCCGCCCTTTCAGGGCATACTGTCAAAATAAGCCATAAAAGATGTAAAGAAGTCATTTTTGAGTTATGGGCTTGGGCTTAACTAATTTCGCTTTGGAGGGGGGTGTTTCGGGTAGAACCTCACTAAAAATTGAAGGGAAGGGGAATAGTGAAATGACTCTGTTGTTGTAACGCCCTCGATGCGGCTATATCTCCCACGTGTCGAGGCACGACTTAGAGGCATAACCGCATTGAAAGCAATGTCGCAAGTGAGGTAATCTTCACACAACCCATGTAATAAATAAGGGAAAGAGATACATAGTTGGCTTACCGCCACTTCACACAATACATAAATAAACATCCATCATTCGTAGTACACTCAAGGTCCGACTACGGAACCAAAATAAAGAAGATACCCCAAATGCTACACAGATCCCCGATCGTCCCAACTGGGCACCACTACGATCATCGAGGAAAAGACACATAGTAATCGACCACGTTCCTCGTCGAACTCCCACTTGAGCTCGGTTGAGTCACCGTGACCGCATCGTCGGCACCTGCAACTATTTTGGGAAGTATCTGTGAGTCACGGGGACTCAGCAATCTCACACCCGCGAGATCAAGACTATTTAAGTTTATAGGAAGGACAGAGTAGTACAGTGGAGCTGCAGCAAGCGACTAGCATATATGGTGGCTACTTCGCAAAAGAGAGCGAGAAGAGGAGCAAAGCACGGTCGTGAAGCTAGTAGCGATCAAGAAGTGATCCTGAACTACTTACGCCGGACATAACTCCAACATCGTGTTCACTTCCCTGACTCGCCGAGAAGAGACCATCACGGTTACACACGCCGTTGATGTGTATTTTAATTGAGGTCAACTTCGGGTTTTCTACAACCGACATTAACAAATTCCCATCTGCCTCATAACCGCGGGCACGGCTTTCGAAAGATATTACCTTGCAGGTGTCCCAACTTAGCCCATTATAAGCTCTCACGGTCAACGAAGGATATTCCTTCTACCGGAAGACCCGATCAATCTCGGAATCCCGGACTACAAGACATTTCGACAAGCAATAAAACAAGACCAGCAAAGCCGCCCGATTGTGCCGACAAATCCCGATAGGAGCTGCACATATCTCGTTCTCGTGGCACACCGGATGAGCCAGACGTCGGGTTGGCATAAACCCTGATTGCCCAAGGGCGCCGGACATCGCTCAAGTTGGACCAAAGACTCGAAGGAGAACTGGCCCGGGGTTAAAATAAAGATGACCCTCGGGCTCGCGAAAACCCGGGGAAAAAGGCTTAGGTGGCAAATGGTAAAACCAATGTTGGGCCTTGCTGGACGAAGTCTTATTCAAAGCGAATCGTCAAGGGGTCCCATAAATCACCCAACCGTAAGGAACGCGAAATCAAGGAACATAACACCGGTATGACGGAAACTAGGGTGGCAAGAGTGGAACAAAACACCAGGCATAAGGCCGAGCCTTCCACCCTTTACCAAGTATATAGATGTATTAATTATAGCAGATATATATATTGTGATATCCCCAACTTCACCTGCAACTAGCAACGCTATAAGAGGGCTCAGCAAAGCGGTAACATAGCCAAACAACGGTTTGCTAGAAAAGGATGGTTAAGGGCTGACATGGCAATATGGGTGGCATGATAAGCAAGTGGTAGGCATCACAGCATAGGCATAGCAAAAGAGCGAGCATCTAGCATAGCAAAGATAGAAGTGATTTCGAGGGTATGGTCATCTTGCCTGCAATGTTCTCAGAGTTGTCGAAAGCTTGATCCTCGTGGCGTTCTCAACAGGTTCCTCGCTCACGTACTCGTCTCCGGCTCTACCCAAAGCAACAACACAAACAAAGGAACCACAATAAATCACGGTGCAATGCACAATCAACATGATGCAAAACATGGCATGATATGCGGGATGTGATATGCAATGCGTATGTGCGCCCCGAAAGGAAAATGATGAACCAGGCATCAACTTGGCAAACCAAGTATGCCACTGGAAAGATGAGATGATTTCGCTGAAATCGATATAAAGATCACCGGAATCGGATGCACGGTTTGGAAATGACAAGCAAAACAAGAATGGCACAAATCTGCCATTAACAGCATGATGCCACTTAGCAAGCAACAATAAGTTAAGCTACTGCATCCAAACGTACCAACAAAGTATATGGAAATGATCTACACAAGATGCTTGACAAAAGATGAGCACTGAGCTTCGGCTAAATCACATCATAACAGGTTCAAACAAGCATGGCAAAAGTGCACAAAATATCAGGCTGGACATGGCAAAAACAGCATCAGGTTGCAATGTTCAGAGCAAGAAAACTGCCTGCTACAGGAACTTAAAATAGCAAAACAAGGCACGGCATGAATCTACTCAATGCATAGAACAAAAGTCCCTTACTGACCATAAGCCAAAAAGGATCAGAAAATATAGTAACGCCCATGTCAATATTGAAAGTTTTGTTAACAGATTCAGCAACATGGCATGTCAAAACTGATAACAAGTAGGCATGTTTAAGAGCTCGATGCACTCACTACAGAGCCTTATATGATAAACTAAGCATACATACATCAAGAAGACATGGCATAGAAGACATACATGTCAAGAACAATAACATAGCATAAATGGATCAACCATAACAACCTTGGCAAAATTGAATAACATGTATACAATCTGCCAGGAAAACATTTGATAGCAAAAGTAGAGCTCGATTGACTCAAGGTATGGCACTCCATAATTGCAAACAAGGGCATGGATGGATAGAGCAAGACATTTTTAACAAAACATCCTTACTGAAGTATCTCAAAATATGCATAGATCTCTCGGTAGCATCAAGTTAACATGGCATCAAAATATCAGCAAAACAGAGCTGAAAACAGCAACATCAGGACACCTACTTTGCATGCTTGTCCTAGTCACCACATAGATCACAAAAATACATGGCATACACCCCTGGAAAGATGGCATGGCATATAACAAAACACATGTAGGACTCAAATTCATAGGATGCACACATTAATCATGGCAAAAATAACAAAAGTGCAAGTTCTGTTAAGAAACAGAAACTAACAACACATAGCACTCTTCCAACAGCATTTCGGGCATCAGGATGAGCTCCAATGAAAGTGATGCAATGAGATGAAATGATCTACTCTTCGAGGCGAACATTTTGACATATTATACGCGCAACAAAATAACAATAGATGCAAAATAACTTAGAGAAAAAATAGGAGGGGGAAGAGAAGTCAACGGGCTCCTCGGACCCGATCGGATCCGCCGATCCGGTCGGCTGACGGCGGCGCAAGGCGGCTGGCTCACTGGAGCCCAGCGAGGAGGAGGAAGGCGGCGGCCGGGCTCGCCGGCCGGGAGGAGGAGAGGTCGCCCGGGGTTTGACATACGGCGGGCGGACGCGAGGCGGCGCCGGGCGGCGCCGGGCTCACGGAGGAGGCGCGACGGCGTGGCGGGCGAGGGGCCGGACCGGCGACCGGTCGGCGGAGGAGCGGGGCCGCGGCGGCCGAAGGGCGGGCGCCGGGCGCTGGCGGCGTCCCGGCCCGAGGGTCGGCCCCGCGGGCCGGGCGCGGTGCGGCGGCTGGGCGCCAGCGGCTGACGTGGCAGCCTCGGTTACGGCGGCGGTTGGCGGACGCGTCTGCCTCGCCGGACGTGTCCGGGCGGCGCGAGGCAGATTTTAGGGTTTCGGGAAGGGATGATCCGGATTTGGAGGGTTTGCTTAAATAAGCATAGAGGGAGCTAGGAGAGTCCAAATGAGGTGTAGTTTTCGCCACACGATCGTGATCGAACGACGGAGAGCATGGAAGTGACTTAGATGGGTTATTGGGCTGTTTTGGAGGGTGTTGGGCTGCAACTTAAAAGAGGCCTTTGCGAGAGTAAGGTTAACCGTTGGAGTACCAAACGAGCTCCAAATGACCGAAACTTGACCGGTGGTCTACGGGTGGTATACCAAGGCCACTAGACAAATCTCGGTCCATTCCGAGACGGTTTAGTACCCGCACACGGAAAAAACGTAAAAGGGCCGCCAGAGATAGGAGTGCCGGATTGCAAAACGGACAACGGGGAAAATGCTGGGAATCATGAGACGAACACGTATGCAAATGCGATGCACATGATGACATGATGTGAAATGCAATACATGGACAAAATGCAAAATGAAGGAAAACCCAACCACGGAGGGAATATCATATCACAATGCCGAAAATGGCAAGAGTTGGAGTTACAAATATGGAAAGTTACATCCGGGGTGTTACAGTTGTCTGCCTATATTACACTCAAAATGCAACTGCTTACGCCCGTGTCACACCTGACCCTCAAGTAAAAACAAACACGCAAGCATTCATTGCCCTGCCCGCTTGCATCTCCTCTCCCCTTTCTCTCTACCTTGATCCCACGCTTGCGAGACTAGGGTTCCTCCAATGAGCCGTCGCCATCGGTCACATCTGGCCCGGTCCTCGACGATGCTATGTCCAGCTAGGCTACATGGCCGCGGTAGGGGCAAATCTCCTGGCTGCTCCTCCTCTGGCGCCGCCTCATTCTCATGGTCTCCAGAAATGCTCCACCGTGGTTCGGTCCAACGCACTACTACTTGCCGGGCGCCGCACAACTACGGGCCGATGCCACATCATGCGTAGATGGCACCTTGTTCCCCCTCCCCTCCTCCCAGGCCATGGCCTTGAGGTGCTGTTGAAGGATGAGCTCATCCAACAAGGTGAGGATCTCCTCTGATTTTTTGCCAAATTTTCATTCTACTCCACTATACGATGAATTGCTATGAGCTGCTTCGCCGCCGCTATATGATGCATTTCTATGAGCTGCTCTTGCCGCCGCTATATGATGAATTGCTATGAGCTGCTGCTGCTGTATGAGGAGTTTCTATGAGCTGCTGCTGCTGCTCTAGGATGAATTGCTATGAGCTGTCGCTATATGATGAGTTGCTACAAGCTGCTCCTCGCCGCTGCTATATGATGAATTGCTATGAGCTGCTCCTGCTGCTGCTATATGATGAATTGCTATGAGCTGCTCCTGCTGCTGCTATATGATGAATTGCTATGAGCTGCTGTGGTATATGATGAATTGCGCATCGCCGCTGCTATATGATGAGTTGCTATGAGCTGCTGCTGCTATATGATGCTTTCAGGTGGTGCTGCTATATGATAATAATCAGCCACTTGGACCAACGAATTTCAATAAATAATTGTTCGTCATTTAAATGTGGGTCATGTGTTCTTCGTTTAAATTAGGCAATGGGATCTCTATGGAAAACATTGGCCAAAGTAGATTGTGCCAAGTAGATGGTATCTTTGTATTTGCATTTTGAGAAAATAGTGATGGTCTGTTTTCCTATCATATTAATTACTGCATTGGGTTCAATTTGTGATGTTTGCAAGTCAAATTAATTTCCATATGGGCAACAAAATGAAATATATATATATATATATATATATATATATATATATAATGCAATCTAGACTTTCCACTGATCATAAGCTGAAAACGCAATGAAAAGAACTGGTTGGCGTATTACATGGAGCTTATATTCACAGGTGCTTATTTTCTTAGGATAAATCGTAATAACTGTCCCTAAGAAACTTGGCTAATAGAACTGGCATACAAATAACATGTCACGACGATTGCAATGGAGGAGTGACGTACCATAGCACACTGTATAGGCTCACCGTTGCCTCTCCTTTTTTTGTGATGTTCCATGAAATTGCCACATACATCTTGTACTTTTTCATTGTGTAACCCTATCTGCAAGTTGACACGGCTAATTTCAGACATCTCTACATGATAATACATTGCATATCCCTTGCGCATATTTAAACCACCAATTAACGATTGTGTGCGTACCATAAACTAGCCATGACTCTGCATGCTGGACCGGCAAGCACTCTAAGGGAGCCTAATGTAGTGCACTGGAATTCCTACATGCCACCTACGATTTTGTGTAATGTACTGCCCCTGTTCCTAAATATATGTCTTTGTAGAGATTCCAGTATGGACCATATACAGATGTATATAGATGCATTTTCGAGTGTAGATTCACTCAATTTGCTCCGTATGTAGCCTATAGTGGAATCTCTAGAAAGACTTATATTTAAGAACGGAGGTACGAGGTAGTATCATGTATGACATCTACATATCTAGTTTAGCAGCCAGTAGTAGAAATCATTGTCTGCACAAAGGGATTATCGGTCAAAATCCTAGCAAAGCACGCTAGCAGCACGTAACAATACAAGAGAGAGACACACACTTACAAGATCATAGCAATGCCTCACCAGGATCTTGGTTGGCCAAGCTGTTAGATCCGGAAGAAACATCGCCCTTGTAGTTTTTGCCACCGCATAACAGTAACAACGACCGGTTAGTATATTTGAAGTACATCAGGCAGGTGATGCTGGACAGGTTTAAAGGTGACAAGTACCTAGGCCATGGCGGGTGCTTGGCATCTCTCCAGACGGTGGGAATCAGGTTAGAAACATCGAGGGTGATGACGCCATACCGGGTCAGTCGGGTCTGTAAGGAGATCTAGAACCGTCGAGTAGGGTGTTTGTGGAGCGGCTCCGGTAGGGTGGACTACGGTGTGGGCGAAGCAGATCTGTGGCCGTGGACGAGGGCGTAGGTGAAGCTGCTCCGGTGTTGGGTTAAGGATGGTGTCGACGACGCGGATCTGCGGCCATGGACGGGGCGTCAGAAGCTGCTCCGGTGGTTGGGTTAAGGATGGTGTCGACGATGCGTATCTGCGGCCGTGGACGGGGCGTCAGAAGCTGCTCCGGTGGTTGGGTTAAGGGTGGTGTTGATGATGCGGATCTGCGGCCGTGGACGGGGCGTCAGAAGATGCTCTGGTAGGTTGGATGAGGATGCGAGGAAGCGGATCTGAGGCCGTGGACTTGTGAGTTGGCAAAGCGGCCCCGGTAGGGTTGAGAATGGTATAGGCAAAGCTACTCTGGTAGGGTTGACGCTGGTGTCGGCGAAGCGGCTCCGGTAGGGTTGACGAAGGTGTCGGCGAAGAGGATCAGAGGCCGTCGATGGGGGCGTCGGTGGGGCGGCTCCGGGGGGTGTGGACGAAGCGTCTCCGGTGGGGAGTATGAATGAGCCGCGGCAGATGCGCGGCGGTTGACGAGATTACCGGCGAAGTAGATCCGGCACCGTGGGCAAGGCCGGCACTGAATGGGCTGTGGTACAGTGGTGGATGAGCAGTCTACTTGTTTCTAGGGGAGGTGGGAGGGGTAGATGCGGCCGCAGAAGCAGATCCGGCGAGGTGGACGCCACCGGCAAAGTGAATGGGCTATGGTACGCCGGTGGATGAGCAGTCTAGGATTTCGAGAGGGAGGGAGAAAGGGCGATGAAATGCACGGACGGCGTGATGTAAGATGCTCCGTGCTGTGGAGTTAGTCGCTTTTGCGGGAGGGAGAGGAAATCGGGGTGCCGTGTAGTGGGGGAACCGAAGTTACCAAAGCAGCCCCGCCTATCATGTAGATGAGGGCGGTATTGTAACTGTTGGTCTCCGTGCACCAAGAACAAAATGGGAATTTCGCATGCTAAAGACTAAGGTGGCGGAAATTTTAGAAGGAGTCTGGAGATTTTGCCGCCCGCGGGATCGTTCGTATCCAGTTTCAACTAATTTTGGACCGTGCTAGCGGGAAGGTCATGCTAGACTGTGTACACGGGGCACGCGTCAGCAGTTAATAACTGGTGTGAAGTCCACCCCGAAAAAAAGACAATAACTCGGGATGATGCGCCGATAACTTGGCCGTTCACACGGGCGCGACCAATCGTACGGGTGTAGTGGCGCGTTCACAAAAAAGGGATCAAACGCTCAGCCTATGTATTTCTCGTGTAAATAGATAATTTAGTGCCATTGGTTATTTACTTTAAACATAACGCATTGACGTGTTAGTGTAGAGGCGCAAAAAAAGAAATGGATATTGTAGTTAGCTACTTAAAAGTGTTACCTCGTATGATTACATAGCCTCCATTTCATAAATTATGCATCTGCTGAATTCATATATGAATATTACATATATTACTTCAAAATAGAAACTTAAATCATCCAAGACTAATGAATTTGAATGCAAGAATAACAATGGTGCATGTGCATGATAGCTACATTGATTGTTTGAAGAAACATCACTGTAACTTTGGCATGCACAACTGAAAAGGTTTATTTAAATAGAAAAAAATGTGATACGTGAGTGTCCAATCTTTATAGCGTTGAATCGATAGTGTACCTTTGGCCATGATACGAAGTAGATATTGACTTATGTTCAAGCGATGCACGTCCACGATCGCTAGATAGTGATACGTGAATGAATTGTGCAATCTCTCTCACACGCATACATATCTCATTTCCCTGTGGGCATCGGAATCACACACGCGCACTTCGTGTATTTCTATCCCCCCGTCAGGGTTAAATTCGTCTTTCTACCCCGTCCTACAAGTCTCTCACACAGAAACACACACGCTCTCTATGTCTAACACGCCCACCCCTTTAATTCCGCCCACCCACAACCACTAATGTCTTAAAGTATAATAATGTCTCTCACACATATGCTATCTACCTATCCCTTAATATAGCTAGATATGTGTCACACAAACTCCTCCTCCCTACTAGCAAGATGCCCATGTGCGTTGCACGGAACATCAAGATGCATTTGTATGAGAAGTTTATCTTGTGGGAGAAAAGGATGAACAAGGGAATGCCTTATTTGCAAATGCGGAGAGAGGTGTGGGTATCTTTTTGTAAAATTGCCATAATTTCCTTCCTGTCCGTCGGATATAAATCGATGGCCTATATTGCAGGATGGCAGGAACACCATCATCACCAACTTTGTTTTTTATAAGAGTAGAGATATGTGAGTGTCACCGCCCCCCCCCCCACACACCCACACTTCCCAACACCGAAGGAGTAGGGTGACACCTCGATCTTGATACTAATCTATTGACTGGCTTCTCTCTCAAACATACACACACACACACACACACACACTACCCGGCACCGAAGGAGTAGGGTGACACCTCGATCTTGATACTAATCTATCGACTGGATTCTCTCTCAAACATACACACACACACACTACCCGACACCGAAGGAGTAGGGTGGCACATCGATCTTGATAATAATCTATCGACTCCTCTTTCAAACACACACACACACACACACACACACTCGCTAGTTGTGCCTCTGTGCCTACCGCCAAGACACTCTCGACACGCCTTTTCTCTCCCTCCCCCAACAATAACAGCAGAAGGGTGACAACTCGATCTGATCATAATCATCAATTGGTTTCTCTCTCAAACATTGTGTCTCGGTGCCTCGCTCGGTAGCCCCTCGATATGTAGACTTCTCACATGGCGGACAGGCTGTAGTGACGATGATGCTGAGCCCAGTGTGCCTTGTTTTTACCAGCCTCATGTGATAGTTTTCACCCTGTTTTCTGTTAATTAACAAGGCAACCTTTTCTTTGTTACTACTAGTGAATCTGAAATCATTCAGGGCAGACATAAAATATATCACTTCAACCCAATTATCGCAGCAACTATTTTAAAATAAATTAGCTAGATGCCCGTGCATTGCACGGAACATCAAGATGCATTTGTATGAGTAGTTTATCTTGTGAGAGAAAAGGCTGAACGAGGGAAGGCCTTATTTGCGAACGTGGAGAGACGTGTGGGTATATTTTTGCAAAATTGCCAGAGTTTCTTTCCTATCCGTTAGATATAAATCCGACGGCCTATATTGCAGGATGGCACGCACACCATCATCACCAACTCTGTTTTCTACTCCCTCCGTCCGAAATACTTGTCATCAAACTGGATAAAAATATATGTACCTAAAACTAAAATACGTCTAGATACATTTCCTTTTATCCCTTTTGATGACAACTATTTTCGGACGGAGGGAGTATTTGTCTTTTTTAGAGATTTCAACAAGTGACTATGACCGGACCTTACCAACATACTCAAAAAAGTAGTCCCTAATTTTGATGTTACCCTCTTTACTTGGCGATGCAGTGCCATCTGGATACCTCATAAATAAATCAAGGACAAATCTGACCCCTTCCTGAAAAGACATACATAGCAAAATGAGAGAATCTACACTCTAAAATATGTCTACATACACATCCGTATGTGGTAGTCCATTTGAAATCTGAAAAAGACAAATATTTAGGAACGAATGGAGTGTATATAAGAGTAGACATGGAGATATATCTCCAGCATGGTCTACAACAAAAATGTGTTGGGCTGGTTAGCGCCGGATGCTCGCAACGCGATGACATGAGTTCGAATTCTGTCTTTTAACTTTAGATTTGTATATTATATATTACTCTACTTATTTAATATATACTTCTTTCGCTACTTCACTGACAGTGGAACCCACAGAGTACTTAGAATATTAAGGATGGACTTGTTTCTTTTTAACTTTCTGTACGAAGCTGTATCCACTCTGCAAGTCACGTGTACACTGTACATGCAATAAACTTTTCATAGAGGGACAATCATACAGGAAATTAACTCAAATGGATTGGATGTCACTCTATTATTTCCAGCATAAAGAGCATCTCCAACGGCAGCCGGCAAATTTCCTCCCGCTTCCTTCCACGGAGGACGACATCAAACGCCAGCGGCATACATTTTTACAACTCTAACCAACCAGATGAAATTCGTGCAAACACGGACTGATTTCATATAAGCATGAAGGATTTCGTATAAAAAAGCCGGATCTTCATATAAACATGATGGATTTCATTACATTTACATGAACTAAGAGGTGCCAATCCGTCTCTCTTGTATAATTAATACTCCCTCCGTCCGGAAATACTTGTCCTAGAAATGGATATATCTAGACTTATTTTAGTTTTAAATGGCTGCCCGCGGATCCCTTTGTCTTCCTCATGTCCGTCAGACACTTGCAGGGTCGACGAAGGTCCTCGGAAGAGACGAAGCAGTAAAGAAACCACCTGAATCCGCGGTCGTCGCCTCGGCGATGGACTTCATGGGTCCCAAGTGGCGGCGGCCTCCCGTGTTCCACTTCTCCTCGATGATGGCGGCGGACATGGAGAAGCTGGCCACCGACTCGTCGCTCTCCATGCACCCGGCTTCTGTCTCTGCCTGCATGGCGCTGCCGCATGCACAGGAGGCGCGCCCACAGACACGGGAGGCGTGTCCACCGCAGACACTGGTGGCGCGGTACGACGCGACATCGACGACGCCCGTACCGGCGTGCTCGCCGCCGTGCCGGCGTGGAGCAACTCGCCACTCCTCATCGAGCTGAACTGGAGTGGCGAGTTGCTGAACCATGCGCCTACTTGGGGCGGTGAGGGAGTCCCGGATTAGGGGGTGTCCGGATAGCCGAACTATCACCGTTGGCCGGACTCCTGGACTATGAAGATACAAGATTGAAGACTTCGTCTCGTGTCCGCATGGGACTTTCCTTGGCGTGGAAGGCAAGCTTGGCGATACGGATATGTAGATCTCCTACCATTGTAACCGACTCTATGTAACCCTAACCTATCCGGTGTCTATATAAACCGAAGGGTTTTAGCCCATAGGACGAACAACAATCATACCATAGGCTAGCTTCTAGGGTTTAGCCTCTCTGATCTCGTGGTAGATCTACTATTGTACTACCCATATCATCAATATTAATCAAGCAGGAGTAGGGTATTACCTCCATCGAGAGGGCCCGAACCTGGGTAAAAACATCGTGTCCCTTGTCTCCTGTTACCATCCGCCTAGACGCATAGTTCGGGACCCCCTACCCGAGATCCGCCGGTTTTGACACCGACATTGGTGCTTTCATTGAGAGTTCCTCTGTGCCGTCGCCGTCAGGAAGGATGCCTCATCCCGTCTTTAAAGACGGCTCTGTTGCTAAAGGAGCTTTGGCTATCGGCCAAACTCTCTGGCTAGGTGGTTTTCTCATGACCGCCAGTTCGGCCACCGCGCCGACGATGACTTCTCGGGTCATTGAAACCAATCTTCACGTCAACTCGGAACTCGCCGAGCAGTTAGATCCGATCGAGCTCTCCTCCGTAAACGAGCTCTTGGATCGCATCACCGCACTGGGAGTCACCACAGACTACGACCAGATCGGGCTTAAAACCGATCTGAGAGAGATCAACTCTCCCCAGGCTACCCATCATGTTGCTGTGATAGAGGAGCAATACGGCGATTCTTCTTATATCTTAAGGACTAGCTACGTCTGGATTCCCGATCCCTCCATGTCGGATTGCCGCAGAGGGACGGACGTCGATCAAGCCCTGAACTTAAAGTCAGGCAACGGGTTGGATTCATTGGATAGCATTCAAAAATCCAAACTTCCAAGTTCGGAAACTTCTCGGCCCCTGAGTCTTAAATTGGACGGGGTTCCGGATCTAGTTCCACCCGCCCACCCAAACATTAGCGATCTATCCCGAATTCGGCAAGAGCCCGCTGAAACAGTGCATCATTACTGGGCCAGATTCCTCCTGGTTATGGACAGGATAAAGGACTGCCGAGAGGAGGACGCAGTCTCACTTTTCTGCGATAATTGCACGGACAAGGGAATCCTAAGCGCCATAAGTCGTCGCGAAATTACACGCTTTGATGACTTGGTGACCATAGTACAAAAGTATTGTGCGATGGAGAGTGCTCGGAAAACCGAAAGTAAATTTTGGTATAATCCGGCCCCGAATACATCCCTAGTCCGAAATAAAAGGGTGCATCATCACCAAGCACCTGGGTTAAACACCAAAAAACCAAAAACCCCTAAAGGGTACGGAACCGTACTGGAGGGTTGGCTAAACGGACCTGCAAAATTCATAGCACGTAGGGCGCCACTCCAACTCATAGCCTTCGAGCATGTTGGATACTACGGCGGTGGCCAAAAGTGGCGAAGAGCTTCTAGCCTCGTAATCCCAGCCCAGCAACACCAAGACGGTATTAACAGTCTTGGGACTTTCGCATCAAATAATATGCGAAACGAACACTCCATAACCTTGCGAAGTCTACCAAGTAGCAACAATAAATCCATGGAGTGACACGGCTATTACCTTCAATGCCGTTGACGAACCTAAATTCGAACAGCGAGCACCGGCCGCATTGGTCCTCGGTCCAATAGTGGGCGGCTTTCGCCTACTAAGGTACTCATGGATGGCGGCAATGACTAAACCTCATCTATGAGGAAACACTCCGAAAAATGGAAATAGACTGGAACCGCATTGAGCGAAGCAGCACAACCTTTAGAGGAATAATCCCTAGCCAGGAAGCATGCTGCACAGGAAAAATCACACTGGACGTGGTGTTCGGCTCGCGGACAATTACAGGTCCGAGGAGGTCACGTTTCAAGTGGCCCCGTTCAGCAGCGGATATCACGCTTTATTAGGGCGAGAGGCATTCACAATTTTTCAAGCTATACCCCATTATGGGTACATGAAGCTTAAAATGCCCGGACCTAACGGAATCATCACTCTCGCTAGTGATCCGAAAATAGCACTCTGTGCCGAAAACAAGACAGCCGCACTAGCCCTCGAGGCACTATCCGAAGCCCTAGCGGCCGAGGAACTCACTGCGATGCGCTCCACTGTGAACAGGGACGATGTGATACTTAATAAAAGATCCAAGTCCACCTCTTTTAAACCAGCGGATGAAATAGTCAAATTCCAAGTCCACCCAACGGACCCTGCAAAGACGGCCTCCATTGGGGCACAATTAAACCCGATGTAGACGCCAGACTACGAGAATTTCTACGAGAAAACTGACATTTTTGCCCGGCACCCTTCAGATATGCCAGAATCCCACGTCGGCTGGCCGAGCACAGCCTAAATATCCTAAAAGGATTCAAGCCACCAAACAGGATCTTGGCTTTTCCGAACCCAAGAGACAGGCCATGGGAGAGGAGCTAGCCAAACTTCTGGAAGCCAGATTCATCAGAGATATAAAACATCCGGACTGGCTAGCACATCTGGTGATGGTACCAAAGAAGGACAAATCCTGGCGCCTATGTGTTGATTTCAAAGACCTTAATAAGGCTTGCCCAAAGGATCCCTTCCCCCTCCCCCGCATTGATCAAATTATCGCCGCTACAGCAGGACACGACTCATTGAGCTTCGTCGTCGCGTACTCCGGCTACCACCAAATCAAGATGGCGGAGCCAGACCAAGCTGCAACATCATTCATCACTCCATACGGCCCATTCCACTTCAACACAATGCCCTTCGGGCTCAAAAACGCCGGTGCAACATATCAGCGCAAGATGATTCGTATATGTCCGCAAACCAGATCGGCAAAACAAGAGAAGCATATGTAGATGACGTGGTCGTCAAATCCAAGCATGTCGAAACTCTAGTAGACGACTTGAGGCTCACATTCGACAATCTCCAAAAATATGACATTAAGCTCAATCCGGAAAAATGCGTCTTCGGCGTTCCAGCCGGAAAGCTCTTGGGCTTCATTGTGTCCGGTAGAGGAATTGAAGCAAACCCAGCCAAGATCCGAGCTCTGTCACAATTGGACATTCCAAAAGACTTCAAACAAATACAAAAATTTACTGGATGCGTAGCGGCTTTAAGCCGCTTTATTTTCCGTCTGGGAGAAAAGGCGTTACCCCTTTACCGCCTCCTCCGGCGAACCGAACACTTTGAGTGGACGGATGCCGCCACGGCCGGACTCGAAGAAATAAAAGCCATATTGGCAAAAAATACGGTCCTGGCCGCGCCCAACGTGGGCGAACCAATGCTATTATATATCGCCGCGACACATCAAGTTGTCAGCGCGGTGCTCGTCGTCGAACGAGAAGCGGACGGACACCGGTTCCCTCTTCAAAAACCGGTTTACTATGTGTCCACTGTCCTAACTCCATGCAAGTCCCGGTACCCGCATTATCAAAAGATAGCATACGCGGTGTTCATGGCATCTCGGAAGCTGCGACACTACTTTCAAGAGTGTTCGATAACGGTAGCCTCCGAAGTACCTCTTAACGACATTATAAACAACCGCGACGCGACGGGCCGGATTGCTAAATGGTCCATAGAGCTCCTTCCATTCGATATAACCTATAAGCCACGACGAGCTATTAAGTCGCAGGGTTTGGCCGACTTCGTGGCCGAATGGACCGAAGCCAAACTCCCTAAAGAGTACGGCGCATACTCCAATTGGATCATGCACTTTGACGGCTCCAAAATGTTGGCCGGCCTGGGTGCTGGCGTCGACCTGACGTCCCCAACTGGGGACACAGTCCAATACGTCCTTCAGATAATGTATACGGACTCCAACAATGCAGCCGAATACGAGGCCCTTCTGCACGGCCTCCGGATAGCAGTCTCCATGGGCATTCAACGCCTAGAGGTGTGCGGGGATTCGAACCTCGCGATATCTCAAATAAACGGAGACTTTGATGCCAAAGATCCGAAAATGGCAGCGTCGCAATGCGGTCCTAAAAATATCAGCACGCAGTTCAAGGGCTCGAATTTCATCATATAGCCCGGATAACAACCAGCGACGGACATATTGGCACGCATCGGCGCAAAAACGCGATGCTGTCTCGCCCAACATCTTCTCGAACGGCTGTTCAAGCCATCCGTACTATGGGAAGGGAGTCCGGAAATAACAATCCGGACCCAACCGCACCGCCTCGACGCCGAACACTCGACACAATCGGAGGCTCGCCAACGAAATAACACCCTCCGCCCACGAAATAATGGCGGTCATCGCCCGTGGACGGAACCATTCCTAGCCTACCTAACTAGGCAGAACTCCCCTCAAGACCAAAAGGAGGCTCGCTGCATAGTACGGCGATCCAAAGCCTATAAAGTCCATGAGGAAGAGCTCTATAAGAAAAGCACAACAGGAGTCCTTCAAAGGTGTATCTCCGAAGAGGAAGGGCGAAACCTCCTGGCTGAAATTCATGCCGGACTGGGTGGGCACCACGCCGCAGCCCGGGCTCTTGTAGGCAAGGCCTTCCGTACAGGATTTTATTGGCCGACGGCCCGAGCAGATGCGCAGGATTTAGTCCAACGATGCGTCGGATGCCAGCTTTTTGCTAACCAAAGCCATCTGCCACCCACCGCCCTCAAAACTATACCCATCACCGGCCGTTATGCGGTCCGGGGCTTGACATGGTTGGACCCCTTAAGGGAGGAACCCACAAGCAAAAATACCTATTGGTCATGGTGGATAAATTCACCAAATGGATAGAGGCCAAGCTCGTTAAAACGGCCGAATCCGGGCCGGTGATAGACTTCATATCGGGGTAGTACACCGTTCTGGCGTCCCCACGGATCATCACCGATAATGGCACCAACTTCACGGCCGATGAGGTCAAATTAAGGTGCGTAAACATGGGCATCAAGCTCGATTACGCCTCGCCTATCACCCTCAAACCAACGGGTCAAGTCGAACGAGCAAACGGTCTAATCATGAGCGGCATTAAACCCGCACTAGTGCGGTCCCTCAAGGAATCTAACACGCCTTTGGGTTGAGAGGCTTCGACTCCGTACTACGGGGGCTGCGGACCACGCCGAATCGTACTACGGATTCACACCATTTTTCATGGTGTACGGTGCGAGGCAGTCCTGCCTGCGACATAATTCATGACTCACCTCGCGTGCGCGTGTATGAAGAAAGAGAAGCTGAGCTCGATCGGCAGGACAGTTTGGACGCACTGGAGGAGGAGCGCGACGTGGCAAAAGATCGTTCCGCATTCTATCAACAGCAGGCTCGAAGATATCAAAGAATGGAAGTACGGGCCAAGGCTTATAACGTTGGCGAACTAGTTCTACGCCTGTCGGACAAGAAAAAGGACAAACTCAAGCCCAAATGGGAAGGTCCCTTCATCATCGACCAGGTCCTGACCGGCGGAGCATACCATCTGCGAAACGCACCAGATAACCGACTCGAGCCGAACCCATGGAACGCAGCCCGTTTATGAAGATTCTACGCCTAAGCGCTGGACTCCAAGTTCGTCTCCTACCTCCGTCCACATTTTTTATTTTTGATGTCTTTTATTTCTCTCCTTCCTCCTCCTTCTTCTTGAAGCCTTTAGAGGCTCGTTTGCGCTTTGTTCGCACATATTTGACGCACTGTCCGTGCTCATTATACTTGGGGGCTTCTTTAACAGAAGCTAATTTATACGGGCTTCATGCCCAACACATGTGTCAAACTTCCGCATGTACCTTTTATTCACCATTATATGCATCGATATGACTTAAGTTTTGGCCAAGCTGGGTTGCCTAGCCCCTGTGCTTACCCCTACGTTCCTGATTGTTCGGCTAGGTGGTAAAGGGAGCACCTCTGTGATTGTTATTGCCACGGTCACCGGATGTGTACCTCGAACGGTGAAGCCGAAAGCTAGCGTTCTTAAGGGAATATTCGATCGGTGAACTGAAAGATGATTTTTTTAACTATTTATCCATCTGCCCCCAGATGATTTTCTGCTTTCTTAGCAGTTTTGACATGCACTTTAGGGCATGCATCCCAGCGAAAGGAATCCTTAACGGAACTATTCTCCCTGGAAGATGTTTCTTACTACCCATGTAATATAACATAACTAGTTGGGCACTTGTCTGATACAGCAATAATGACCCCTACGCCTTGTCTCCATGCATGCCCCGGTTCTTATATAACCGCAAGGGTATTCGGACACACTACGGACTATTGGGTCCCGAGGTCGAAGCGAAAAGGTCCACTATGACAAACGATCTACAATCCGGCTAGAAGACATTTTTCATGTCATATTTAAATACATAGTCAACTCGACTCATTGTATTCCTCCTCAATGCCATCTAATAGGCTATCTAATATACAATATTGCTGTGAATAATTGGCGGCCAATTCTACTTGGCCGTACACTAAACTTTACAGAGATCTCCTTCCCATCGTGCCCCACAGTCCGACCTCGCCATGTGGTTTGGGTCACCAACCGTATACCGCGTCTTTACCATGGCCCAGGCCTCCCTGACGCCTTGACGGCAGGCCGATATCATCCACCGTCAGAAACGCCGCGGCGCTCCTTGCAGCCGCTCTGCCAGCTCCCCAATGCCTTCGGGCAGGGAGATAGATGGCCACAAGGCCTGGCCGACGCCTTTCATCACCTGCCGAACTCGTTCGTGCAGCTGACGCAGTTCGGGAAGAAGAGGGGGTCTCTGTGGCTCCCCCTATAGCGGCTAGTGCGGCCTCAAGTTGGGCCTTGCATTCTTCAAGCTCTTGGGACAGTCGGGTATTCCTTTTTGTAAGATCCTGCATAAATGATCCTTGAATCAGTTATTCTAACTATTTTAAGTCTCGGGGGCTACTGACATATATAACTGTCAAATCTCCTCACTCGTATGTCCTTTACATACTGCTCCGTGGCTCTGGCTAGACCATCTTGAGCGGCACGGAGGTGCGCATCTCCCGAATTGAAGGCATTCAAAGCTTCTTGGGAGAAACATGCGTCACGAAGAACTGTCCGGCGGCGCCTGTGATTCATGGCGCTCTCCACCTCGGAGTTGGTGGCGGACAGTCTGTCGGCATCCTCTGTCGGAGGAGCGTCCGATGCACGCCTCGTGCTCGCCTCCGCTTCTGGACCCGGCTTTGGAGCCTGGCTGGCGGAGGTTCGATTGGCAACCTCTCCGGACTCAGTCCGGCGAGCGCTCTTTTTCCTGAAAAGAGCACCAGCGTTAGTGCGCCTTCTAGGAATCAATCCTAGGGATATGGTGACACGTTATACCGTTGCGGCGGAGTTTCGATCCGGACCGCACTCCTTTTTAGCCTGCGGGGCCGTACTGCCCTTTGTTGGCTAGCCGCTGGCTCGGCCTCCTGCCTCGAAGGCACCCCTAAAACACCATCAAATACGTGGTGATTAGAAATAAGCACGGATGGGTCATTATCGGAGTATTGGGACCTCGGTCTCAGTTACCTGTGAGGCTGGAAGTATTCCGGGGTAATCGGCCGTAATGGCAACCAAAGCATTGTCGATGCTAAGTTGGTGGAACACCCCGTCGATCAACTCCACCGTGATATCCGGATCCTCTTCGAAGGCCGGATCGAGGGACCGTTCTGGATCCTCGGGTTGTGGAGGCGGGCTGTGTATCTTCTCCACGGCTCGGCGTAGTTCCTGCGTAGAAACCATGAAATGAGATATTTAACCACGGGAACATGGATTGGACAGGCCACTAAGGTATTTGCTTACCCAAGTTCGAGGATTATTCGAAGAAAACCCGTCCAGTGGATTGACGCGGAGAAAATCCTCCTCTTCCCCTATGTACATGGCGGACAAGATCTTCACCAGTTCGGTGACCGATCCACAGCCCTTTATGCCATGGCGGGTGGCATCGCCCTCCCGTTGAAGTCCCACATGGGGTTGCCCCTATATTGGAGCGGCTGCACTCCTCATAATGCGTGATTGCCATGACTCCAGTCATGGTCAATCCGCATGAGCCGATAATCTTATTCGCTCATCAAGTAAAGGATGTCCCGGTCATTTTCCCTCCTGGGCTCAGCGGCGCCAACTTAGGCGCTTCTTCGTGAGGCGTTGCTAAACTCTGGAAGGCCGATCCGAACAGGATCTCGCAAGGACGCCCTCCATGTAAAACCATTCCAAGGCCAGTCTTGGATGCCTTCTTCGGGTTCGAATAGATATCCGTCCCGCGATGCGCCATAGTTCGGCTCCGCCCACTTGATATATTGATCCCTCATGAGAACGGGGTACAAGGCAGAATAATCTCTTCCACAGCGCAAAATGAGCCTCGATGCCCAAGAACAGCTCGCAAAGGGCCACGAAGCCCGCGATGTGCAAAATGGAGGCAGGCGTAAGGTGGTGCAACTGGAGGCCATAGAACTCCAAGAGCCCCCGGAGAAACAAATGAATTGGAAATCCGAGTCCTCTTACTAGATAAGAGAAAAAGCACACCCGCTCTCCTTTAGAGGGATCAAGGACACTCTCCTCTTGCTTTCCGCCCTTGTAGGTGGCAAGTCCGGCTCGAACCGAAACCATGAAGGCCGGGGGAAGAAATTCCTTGGTTTGGAGTATAACTAGCTCGCTATGCGGGACTGAGCATCTCTCCCAATTTCCAGACTGAGGGCTGGGAGCGCGAGAGGAGGAGCCGCGTCGACTGTCCATGATGGAATGGGTTTTTTGTCAGAGGCGCTCTGATGAAAGCTTGCAGAGGGAGGATGGTGTGACTCAGATCTAGATCCTCGCCCCTTTTATGGGCGTCTCATTTGCGCAGCTAGGGGGTAAGTGTAAAAATACCCTGGCTTTTCACATTCATTCAAACACGTGGAAGATGGCCATTATTGGGCGTACAAGCCAAGGAGCGCAGCATTTATCAGAAGCCGGACACTATTCGACAAGTATATGGAATTTGGAGAAGAACCCGCCTCGCAATGCCGAAGACAATCTACGCGCCAGACTCATCGTCATTGAAGACTGGTTCGGAGGCTACTGAGGGAGTCCAGGATTAGGGGGTGTACGAATAGCCGAACTATCACCGTTGGCCGGACTCCTGGACTATGAAGATACAAGATTGAAGACTTCGTCCCGTGTCCGGTTGGGACTTTCCTTGGCGTGGAAGGCAAGCTTGGTGATACGGATATGTAGATCTCCTACCATTGTAACCGACTCTGTGTAACCCTAACATATCCGGTGTCTATATAAACCGGAGGGTTTTAGCCCATAGGACGAACAACAATCATACCATAGGCTAGCTTCTAGGGTTTAGCCTCTCTGATCTCGTGGTAGATCTACTCTTGTACTACCCATATCATCAATATTAATCAAGCAGGAGTAGGGTATTACCTCCATCGAGAGGGCCCGAACCTGGGTAAAAACATCGTGTCCCTTGTCTCTTGTTACCATCCGCCTAGACGCACAGTTCGGGACCCCCTACCCGAGATCCGCCGGTTTTGACACCGAAAGGCGGCAACTGGCTCCGTCGGGCCAAGCAAGGTTGGTGAAGCACCGAGCGGCCTCGCCCGTATCCGGAGGGGTCGGAGGGCCACCCAGCCGGGTAATATGTCGGAGAAAGGCTCATCGGAAGCCATCGGAAGGGTGGAGAAATTGGTGAAGGAGGAGATGGGGGAGCGGCGGAGGGGTGCGATTCTAGCCCGCTGTCTGTCTGACCTCGTGTAAATAGAGGGCGGACGGTAGGAGCTTGGCCGGTGTCTGGCCTCGTTTAAACTGAGGGCGGACGGGAGGAGCTCGGCCGATGTTGCATTTAATTCCGGCCCGCTCATGAACGGACGTGTGGCCGGAGTAGGATTCTCGGTTTGCATGCGGGTTTAACGGAGGGGTTTAATGGAGGCGCCGAGCGTGCAACGGGCGGCGCAGTACTATTCGATTTGACAGCATTAATGAGCCATCAAAGCACAAAAGCCCTCGCCTCTCGTGAAACCGACCGAGCTAGACTGCCCCGCCCTCTAGCCTTTTAAAAAATGTATATACTCCACTTTTGTACAGTAGTAGTATCGATGGATTGCGCCATGGAGCAAAACTTGAAATTTTAAAAAAAGTGGTACATATAGAGAGCGCTCGTGAACTATGTGTCATGCATGGAAATAAATAAAGTACTACATGATACTTATATGATACATGGCGCAGGAGTACTAAGTATTATTAATACAGTTTTGCTAGAACTCATCTAGATGAGATATAATTTGGTCTCATTCATCTTTTGTAGCCATTGGACGTGATGCTATAAGATGCGTGTGTGTTGACGTGGGTTGTATTTGTTCTTGTGCAACGAACTGACCACTTCATGTCATGTTTGATAGTCTTAAGTCATTAAAAGCATACAAGCCCCACATCTCTTCTTGGTTGATTCCTCTATTTATGTCAAAAAATAAGAAACAATGTGAGAGTTAATGCACCACGCCTATGTATTTACTAGTATTTGGTTTTCGTAAGATGACTTAATACTCACCTAGACGGAGGGAGTATTCGATTTGATAGCGGGCGGCGCAGTTCCCGATACGCCTTTAATGCAGATGAGGGAGGGAGTAGCGGTTCCCGATATGTTGAACGGCCAATGCATCCTACTTCAATTAATGCATGAGGGAAGTAATGGGAGGAGGTCTGGAAAAAGAGGCTGCACGATGTGAATGCAACGCAGCTTGCCCTCATTGCCCTCATATAAAGGCGCCCCTCCTCCATTCCAATGCATCTACCACATCGTACGCACCTAAGCACTTGCCTAAGCACCTACACTAAGCGCAAAAGAGCTCGCTCCAGACTCATGGCGGCGATGCGCGTGAGCGGCCAGTGGCTGCGCCAGATGGTCCACGATGCCGGCCTGCGGCATGGCGCCGAGGATCGTCTCCAGACGGTGTTGGAGACCGGCTGGTAGATGGCCGCCGTCGACACCAACTATGACTCTCAGTTGGACCAGATGATCGTTGCCACCAGCAACAAGTTCACCATCCTCAAGAAGCTCGCGGACGACATCGCCGTACTCCTCCAGCCCGCGCGCCTGGGCTCCTCATTGCCTGCCACCCTAATCGGCCTCCATGGCCGGAACCTCTTTCAAGCACTGATGGCCATGCGACTGCCCGCCGACGCCACCAAGAAGTCCACCTGGAGGTCGCGCTCGCCGCGAGGCGCCTCGCCCTGCAAGAATTCATCGATCTACACATCCACGCGTACGAGCAAATCGTGTACATAGGTATCTACAAGGCCAGTGAGGACGCCACGACGTTGGCCTTCCTCAACCGGCTGGAAGCCTTGGATGCCTTTGTTGGGAAGCACCTCGACCTCGCCACAAAAGCCGCCGCTGCTTAGCCGCCGGTCGGTGGCCCGGCGCACTTAGTTGAGGAGGAGGAGGTCGTACGTTCGTGGTCTCCATCTTTCTTCTTGCCTTCTATAACCACCACCGCGATCGCATCATCGTGGCCTTAATTCTTATTGTGCTGTTGCATTCTCGTTCCAGTCAATACCGACATGTGTGATCCCTTTGCTTAATTATATGCATCACTGTAACTAGTACTCCATTTGTCAATTTATAAGTTGTGCTTACCTTTTCCATCAACTTCGTGCAACGCGCGGGCATCTTGCTAGAAACACTAGAATATGTCTATATAATCCATATGTGATAGTCCATTTGAAATATCAAAAAAGACAAATATTTAGGTACGGAGGGAATAATATATTAGGATTATATCAAAACAATAGTGATTTCTTTCAAGTTTGTGAACAAATACTACTATTCTACTACTTTGGATCCGTCATAGCGCATGCGGGCACATTGCTAGTAAAAGGAACAGGCACGTCATGCCGCACCCCCACACGCCGGGAATCGGAGTACAACATGGCCCATCCGGCACGACACATAGCTTAGGAAGGCGTGTTGCCTAGCAAGGCGGAGCTTGAAGCAAAACATTGGGCGTGCCGATCTAACCAGGCTATAGAAATTACCCTTGCGTTGACGTTCCATGCCTCAAAACTAGATGTACAACTACAAAATCCTGCTAGGTTACGGGCCAGGCACGTGTTGGCCCTCACGTAGCTCCGCCCATGTGCCTAGCATTTTCACTTTCATGTGGGACCGCCCATTGAGCAAACTGACACTCCGCCCGCCGCCGGGTTGGAAAAAAGAAACAAGGGGAAGATCTTGCTGTAGCACGGGCCTCGTTGATGGAGTAGGAGCATTCCGTACTAGTACTACTCCTACTAGTACTTACCAAGTTTGTACTCCTAATACTATATTACTAGTACTACCACTATACAACTAGTAGATACGTGCACGGCACAACATCGTAGGAACAAAAAAATGGGAAGATCTTGTTTTGGGTGATTTATCTTTTTTTCAATCAATGTAGTATGAATAATATGATGTGGGGGGCACCCATGAAGCTTATGTGGCTTGGTTGCATGGCTACGAAAGGTTAGAGAAAAATAAATAGATAATGTGTTTAGAGTGCACACCACTAAATAGATATACTTTGGATCCATTGCAACGGACTAGCACATCTATATCTATACCCCCTATATAGTGTGTGAAAAACTTTGAAAGTTGGTCATTGGATGAAGCCAATCCGACGGTACAAAGATGGCAAATCCGAGCACTACTGGCCATTGGATATCATCCACCAGATTCTGCCACATGTATAATCTAGAAGACTCCATGGTTGAACTTAATTCATGACTAACTTTGCCACAACTAAGCTCACGCAAAGTTATTAATAAGTTCTTCAAAATGAGAGCCACAAGTTGGCAAGCCTAAGGGAATCTTGCCACATTTTTGTGTGTATGTCATGTGGGGCCAAGGTGTGGCTTGCCTAAGGTGTGGCTTGAACCAAACACTCACACGAGTTAATCAAACTTGCCTAACCTTACATTCCACCAGATTTTGCCACATGTTAGAATCCGTAAAACTCCACATGTAGAAGCATAATGCACAAACCACCGTAATCTCATGCGTGCAATGCATGTGTACCTTACTAGTACTAGTTGGTAGTAGTAAGAAACAAATTCCGCTTTGTACGAGCTCAGATCATGCGGGAGCACCACAAGGCCTGCCAGGAGTTACATTTCCTCTCGGGGCCCACGGACCGAACTTGATGGCTTAGTGCCCGGCCTATGATTCAATGACATGCGGGCCTTAAATGCGGCTGGCCCACATGTCATTCTCATGGTGGTGGCGTGGTTCGCGACTCACTTTCGTTCGAGATGAACCGGCCGGTGGTGGCGTGGCTGTGGCGAGGTACCACGCTTGGGCGTCGAGGCGTTCTGGCGTAGATGGCCACACCGCGGGTACTACCTATAGTACATAAGTACTCCACCGAGGATTGATGCCCGGACGGAATGTGTCACAGCCATCGGATGAAAATTCGATGGTGCGGGAGTATGGATCGGAGCACACCAGCGGGCGCATAAACCGCGTCAATCGTGTGTGTCTGGTAGAAAGTTGATGGTCGCCGCAGCTTCACCGCCCGCATGTCATGCGCACAAAGGCAGAGGAAGCGGTGGGGCCGAGAGGGATGAGGGGCACGAACAATCCTACCATTGTGTCACTGACATGTGGGACCCATAAGCGTGGGTCCCACCTGTCAGCGAAGGAAAGGCAGGGCAAGGCAGTGATAGCCACGTCAGAGGATCCATGTCCACGTCAGGGGACGTCATGCCGTGGGTTGGAGCGGCGTCGTGGGAATCGCGTGTGGGTGTGGCAGTGCTAGAAACAAGAAACGTGATGGTCGCCGTGGTTCAAATTCCATGGACAAGCTGTCGTGTCTGCTGACACATGTATATCAAAACTAGAGAGTTTATATTTCAAGCACGTGAACAAGTATTATTCTAGTACTAGTTTGGATCCATTGCAACGCATCGGGCCAAACACATTGGTAGTAGTAGTGTCCATCTCTATCTCTAGAGGCCTTCCCTCGTTCATCCTTTTCTCTCACAAGATAAACTACTCATACAAATGCATCTTGATGTTCCGTCGAACGCACGAGGATGTTTCCTTTGTGGTCTCTCCAAATAGCGGCGTGGGCCGTAGTTGCAAGTTGACGCCCCTTGAGATGCAGTAGTTGATGGGCACTCGGATTTCCTCCGATGAGCAGGTAAGATGAGTTTGATCACGTAGTAAATGCATTCTAAAGACTACTTCCGTGTCCATTTCCTAATTCTCCCCCTGCCCGCTGTTTCACAGGCTAGGCTCGGTGCGAGTGGAGATTGGCTTGCATATGTACGGGAGGGTACCAACATCAATTTGCACAACATTTACAACGGTGACACCGTTCCCGTAGAACCTTTGCCCAACCTTGGGATCAGCCATGCAATGGGCCACCGCATGAATTGGTACGATGGAACCACGGTGAGATTGAATAAAAGATAGCACGAACCTTGCACATGGCGGTCAAAGGTGGACCATGCTGTCTGCGGCCGATTTGTTGCCGTACGAGTAGGAAGACGTTGTGCTCCTTTCTAACCGCGGTGACAAACCAGGGGACTTATTTTGTATGGGACACATCCTACGATATACTCCCTCTCTCCCAGTTTATTTGTTTTGAATCTTTTCATTTTATGTTTCAAATTCAAATTTAGAGCTCCCCATCACATGTTGAGATTACAATGTCCATTAAATGGTTGCGTACATGTATAGTAAAGAAAAAAATCTCGAGTTTGGCACGAGTTCGTGCTGCGGGAGCACCACAAGCCCTAGCGCAGGAGTTACATTTCCCTCTCAGGGTCGTCGGGACTGAACTTCAGCGCCTTACTACACCTACCTTTGAGTCAATAACATGTGGACCCGATAGGTGACTGGTCCACATGTAATGCTCAGTATGCGTAGGCGGTGGGGCCAAGAGGGGTGAGCCGCAGGTCGGGGGACGTGTGGTTTCATGGGTTCGAGCGGCGTCGTGGGAATCGTGGGTGGTTGTGGTAGAAACTTGATGCTCGCCGCATTTTAGGTGGCCCACATGTCATGCACACAAAGGCAGAGGGGCGGTGCGGCCGAGAGGGGTGAGGTGCATGTCGGGGGGCGTGGTGCCGTGGGTTGGAGAGGCGTCGTGGGAATCGCGAGATGAATCGTGATGGTTGCCGTAGTTGAACTTCCATGGACAAGCTGTCATGTCTACAGACACATGCACTGCATACCGATCACTGGAAGGAGTAGCAGACAAAGCTATATATGCGGATAAATAGTTCCTTATAGTCAAGCGGACCCACGCTACTACTGCTCCAAAGACATGCACACCATCAAAATAGTCCATCTATATCAATATACATCGAGAGGGAATAATTTTTTTACAAGAGAGGAAATAGTTCATCCATCCATAATGCCCTCCTGCTGGTGCAGCGTTTTCTTCTTCTTGTTGTTGTTCTTCTTGTTCTTATTCTCTGTGGGAGACGACTTCGCAACAAGCTCTTTGGACCATGCAGCTATCTTGAAACTCACACGGGCATCGAGGGCAGCATATTTTATCCGCTCGTACATCAAGGGATAATTCTCCCATCCAGACGACCTTAATGCCACCGTCTCGTCACCCTTCTGAAGATTTGTACCGAGCACAAAATTTGCTACGTCGAATAGGGATGGTGTTTGTTTAGCACAATCTTCTACCAGAATTTTGATTCTGGTTTGTAGGTCAGCGATGCTTTTGAAATCAAGGTTGTACGGCTCCAGCTTCTGTTTGTCCCCTTCGATGGCTGCCCCACAGAAATATACGTCCTCCCGAGACAAGAAATCGTGAAGCTCACCTGGTATGGACGGCGAGTGTATGATGTGGTACACCAAAACATCATCTTCGAGGCACAGCTGAAGGACGGCGGCGCACTGGATCTTCCCAGGGGCACGCTCCGTGTACTCTGCGTCGAGACCGATGACCCTCGTCTCTAACTTTTTGAGGGAGTTGGATACATTGTTGATCCACTGCCGAACAACCCTTGGGTGGACGGTGACGGTGGCAACTATGCGTGTCGGTGTCAAAACCGGCGGATCTCGGGTAGGGGGTCCCGAACTGTGCCTCTAGGCGGATGGTAACAGGAGACAAGGGACACGATGTTTTTACCCAGGTTCGGGCCCTCTCGATGGAGGTAATATCCTACTCACTGCTTGATTAATATTGATGATATGGGTAGTACAAGAGTAGATCTACCACGAGATCGTAGAGGCTAAACCCTAGAAGCTGGCCTACGGTATGATTGTTGTTCGTCCCACGGACTAAAACCCTTCGGTTTATATAGACACCAAATAGGGTTAGGGTTACAGAAGTCGGTTACAATGGTAGGAGATCTACATATCCGTATCACCAAGCTTGCCTTCCACGCCAAGGAAAGTCCCATCCGGACACGGGACGAAGTCTTCAATCTTGTATCTTCATAGTCCAGAGTCCGCCAAAGATGATAGTTCGGCTATCCGGACACCCCCTAGTCCAGACTCCTCAAGAGCCCTTGAACCAGGCTTCAATGACGACGAGTCCGGCGCGCACATTGTCTTCGGCATTGCAAGGCGGGTTCCTCCTCCGAATACTCCATAGAAGGTTTTGAACACAAGGATAGTGTCCGGCTCTGCAAAACAAGTTCCACATACCACCGTAGAGGGAATAATTTTTTGCACAGATCTGCTGACGTATTCCGCGGCGTGACATCACACCACGGCCAAGCCTTTATACGAATCGTTTTTTTACTGTTCCACCTTAGCGCGTTTAGCGAGGCGGTTTCCGTGGCACGTCTTATCAAAGCGGAGATCGTGCCCCCTTATTCTGGGATTCCCATAAATACGGACGTGGGTAACCCATCCGCGCCATTGATTACGGCGCTTGGGAGATAAGCGAGTTTTACCAGGCTGGCGGGGGACGCATAGCTTCGTCCGTCCATATAAGGGGAAGGATCCACCTTTTCACCTATGCCTTCTTCCTCCTTTGCTCATCCATTTCCGCGCACTCGAGCTCCAGCGCCCAAGTCCGCACACCCCACCTCAACCTTCTCCAACTATGTCCGGAGCGGGAGGCAAGTGGATGGCCTCCTGCATCACGGAGGGGCACATCAAAAAGCTGCGGAAGGCCGGATACTTGTCCAGCGACATCGCCAAGACCGCTCCCCCGACGAGGGCAGCTCATTCCAACCCCTGTGCCCCATGAGAGGGTGGTGTTTCTCCCCCACTTCCTCCGCGGACTAGGTTTTCCACTTCACCCATTTGTCCGGGGGCTCATGTTCTACTACGGCCTGGACTTCCACGATCTGGCCCCGAATTTCATCCTCAACATCTCGGCGTTCATCGTCGTGTGCGAGGCCTTCCTCTGCATCCAGCCCCACTTCGGCTTATGGCTGAAGATCTTCAATGTCAAGCCGAAGGTAGTGGGCGGCCACCAAGCGGAGTGCGGAGGTGCCATGGTTGGCAAGATGGCCAAAGTCCTATGGCTCGAGGGCTCCTTTGTGGAGACCATAAAGGGGTGGCAATCGGGGTGGTTCTACACCGCCGAGCCGCTGACTCAATGGGCGGCGGCCCCCGAATTCCGATCTGGCTTCCCCACGCGGCTCACATCATGGAAAGAGACGGGCCTGTCATGGGGTGATTCGGACGAGCTATCCGGACTCCAAACCTGCGTCCGAAACCTGGCGGACAAGAATCTCAGGCTTGTCAACGTTATCCAGGTGATGCTCATCCGCTGGATTCTCCCATGCCAACAACGGGCCTTCAAATTGTGGGAGTTCGATCCGGCACAAAACCCAACTTTGAAAATGTCGGCGTTCTGGGAACGGGGGTCCCCAGACTTGCCTGCCTGTGGCCTGTGGTGTGGCTCAAAGGAGGCCCAGGACGGCCCATCTTCACCAACACAAGCTCAAGACCCTCACGAGGGGCCAAGCCTCGCGGGGCGGACGACCAAGAGCTTCCTCAGGCACAGCCTCGTCAGGCTGGCTCATGAGGAGGCGGAGAGTTCAAGGCGGGGTGCCTCGCAAGGTGCCCGTGACGTAAGCCATGACGACCAAGGGCGCCCGGGGGCGCCAGCCTTGGCCCCTCCTTTCCTCTTTGGTGCAAAGGGGGAAAGCGCAGGCAAGGGCCTCAGGAAAAGGCATCCGTTTCGGTGCAACAAGACCAAGACCAGCCCCAACAGCTGGAATGCAGTCATCGTGGAGCCCAAGCAGGCGTCATCACCGGAGCCTTTGGCAGGCGAGGACCAACTTTAGTCAGGATAAGTGTACCCGATGTTCCCCTTCAAAATGGCCAATTGTTGGCGCCCTTCTCGCTCAATATTGGGGGAAGAGGCCCAGGGCCTTCGCTTATAAATAGGGGAAGCCGCACTCAGAGGGAGAGGACGATCGGACCGAGCAGTCGGAATCCAGAGAGAGAGAGAAACTCGTTCCTCAAGCCAGAGCGACGGGGCACCACTTAGCAGTTCCTCACACCCACCAAGAACAGACCCTCGTGAGGTCGTTTCTTCCCTCAGACTGTTCTTCGCTCGGCCCTGAGGCAATCCACACACCACAAACTAGAGTAGGGTATTACACCACAACGGTGGCCCGAACTAGTATAAATCTTATGCGTCTCTTGTGTTGTTCTTGTTAGTAGTTTAGATCCCTGCGATTCGGGCGAGGTACGAGACGGTGGAGGTTGGATCTCCGCCGCACCCCGTAGTTCGAACCTTAAGGGTCTGCCGGAACCCGTGATCCGACATTTGGCGCGCTGTAGGTGCGCCCGGAATCGCTGCTTCGTCGCCTCGTTCTTCCCGACCACCGCAACCATGTTCGACGCCTGCCCGTCGGCTCGCGCCAGCGCCGAGCCGCCCTCGCTTTCCGCCCAGACGGCTCCGCGGCCGGGACGCCCTCGTCGTTCCCTATCATCGGGCTGTCAACGCCGCCACCGGCCCGGCGGGGAACGAAAGCAAGCATTGTCCCAGACCCGTCCATGAGGCGGGGCGGCCGCCGCCACGCTTTCGCTCACCCGCTGGTTCTTCGTCGCGCTGCGCCCACGCTGACCATGGAGGCCCGAGCTGCACTCATCGCGCTAACGAACTCCTCGCGCTACCGCTTCTGCCGACGACGCTTCACGAAGAATGGCTCATCGCTGCCGCCGAAGCTCGTCTGCTGTGGGAGGCGCACTTCGCCGTCTGCTTTCATCGCAGACCGCACCCGCCTTCGCGCTGGCGATGAAGCTCCCCGGGCGCCTCAGCCGCCTCCTCCTCAAGACGGTGCCACAGCCCCAAAGGCGCGCGGCCACTGGCGGAACCCGCTCACGCCAGCGCCCGGCTGCAAGCAACGAAGCTGCCAAGAAGTTCTCGCCCACAAGAAGCTGCCCGGCGCTACCCGCTCCAAAGACGTCAAGACCTGCGCTGCCCCAGCCACGGGCGCAGGGAGGCCTGCAAGACCAAGCTCTCTGCCGTCCGAGGCCCCCCACGCCACGGCGGGCTGCCGCGCCTTCACCACTGAGCTACGGGGCGTCGCGTGGCCCGCCAAGTTCAAGCCAGACCTGCCCCCACGCTACGACGGCACGGCAGACCCTACGGAGTTCCTCCAGCTCTACGAGCTGGGCATCGAGGCTGCCAACGGAGATGAAAAGGTCATGGCGAACTGGTTTCCCATGGCGCTCAAGGACGGAGCCCGCACCTGGCTCCTGAATCTGGCCCAGGCACGATCTCTTCCTGGGCCGAGATGCGCACACGCTTCATCGCCAACTTCCAAGGTACTCGCGACCGGCCACCCGCCATGAGCGACATGCGCAGAATCAAGCAGCAGCCAGGGGAAATCCTGCAAAAGCACATCCAGCGCTTCAACAACGCGCGCCTCAAGATCCCCAGGGTGACGGAGGAGGCCATCATCTGTGCCTTCTCCGACGGCGTGCGCGACGTCAAGATGAAGGAGGAGCTGGCAATGCATGAAGATCATGCACCTCCTCGAGCTGTTCAACTTGGCGACCAAGTGCGCCAGGCTGAGGAGGGCGCCTCTCCTCCTCGAGCTGCCTGCCGCGGATCCCAGAGAAGAAGACCAAGGCCAAGGGCGTAAAGCGCAAGAGGATGCCGCACCATGGCGTCAACCAGACACCAAGCGGGGCAGAGATCAGCCCGAGTCTTCCAAGGGCATCCGGTACTGCGTGTACCACGACCTCCACACCCAGAACACCAATGAATGTCAAGAGCTCCAGGCCGTGCGCGAAGGAAGGGTCGGCAGACGCCCTGAGCGCAGCGACCGGGGCTACGTCGACGGCGGAGCAGGGCTCAACGTCTTGTCCGTGGAGACCTTCAACAATCTTCAAGTGCCCTACAGCCAGCTCCAGCCAACCAAGCCCTTCTCCGGAGTCACCGACGGCTCCACGGTCCCGATCGGGCAGGTCCGCCTTCCTGTCACCTTCGGGGCCCGCGACAACTACCACACCGAGCTCATCGACTTCGACGTCGCCCACATTCGCCGTCAGACAACGCCATCCTCGGGTACCCAGCGTTGGCCAAGTTCATGGCTGTGACCCACCATGGCTACAACATCCTCAAGATGCCAGAAGCGGCGGGGTCATCACGGTGCCCTCGTGAAGAGAGAGATGCAGTGCTCCTTGGAGCGAAGCTTTTCAGCCGCATCGCTGGAAGACCTGCACCACACGGCAGGACGCCTCCCGAGGCAGCACCCAAGAAGAAGAAGACATCGCCGCCCGGCTCATCAAGAGACAGGCCCCTCAGGCCCAAGGCCGGGCCAGGGGAGTCTCCTTCCATCGCATAGGAAGGCGCGCCCGCGCCTCCTCGGCAGGGCTGGGGCTCTCCCCTGGAGGGCCACCGACCTCGCCAAGGTCTCGAGGGAGGCGCTTAGGCACCACGTGGAGGCGTGTTTCGAAGCACGTTTCCCGCGAGCAGGAGCAAGACCGGGAGAACAGAACCCTCAAGAGTTCATCAGCAAAGCCATTCAGGAGCTACATGAGTCAGGGGTCATGAGGGGCAGCCGCCGCCTGCCCGCTGTGGCCCCCCATCCAGGCGAGGATGGTGGGCTGCGCGTCTGCATCGACGCACTGTGGCTCAACCGAGCCGCATCTCAAGAGTGCCTCCGCCCTCGCAAGTGGGAGGCTGCGAGGCCCGCCCCCCATTAGCCCACGTATGCATGCCTTATGGCTCGCCAAATGCGGCCGCTGCACACCAGCGTCTCATGAGGACCATCCCGAGGCTCAAGAGGTCGCACGCCGCAGCCTCGGGCGGAGATGGAGATGGCCCGTGAGGGGCCGCCAGCGCCTCCAGAGCCTCCCGAGGCCCCTGAGCCTAGGGGCTCGTGAGGATCGGCTCCCGCAGCCCACCGAGTCTGCTACATCAACAACCCTTCATCCCCAACATCACCAGGTGACATCTTTAAGTTTTATTTCGGCTGGGAGCGCCTTTCAGGTCAAGATATTCCCGTGCCGCGTGGGTCCGGCCCTGCGGCATGTATCCCTTTATTTCATGTCCTTAGCTTACCCTATTGGGGCGCCTCGGGCTGCATCATCCCCAAGCCGCTCGGGCCAGTCCCAGCGGCAGGTATCCTTCATGCGTTTTCCTTAGGATTATGCTCCACCATGCTTGTTATTTAGTGCCTTCTCCTGGGCGGCGAAATCTTGCACGTTAAAGGGGGGGTGCCTGAGCATCGCGACTCAGGGCTCCTACCGGCTCTCCGGCCCTCACCCTCTGGTCTTGTCCATGGCATCGCTGACGGCTTGCCACCGACGGTAGAGACCAGCCCGAGCCGGGACCCGAGGACGAGTTTCATTATCCAATCCAGCCTTTTGCGCGTTAAAGGGGGGTGCCCGAGCATCGCGACTTAGGGCTCCTACCGCTCTCCGGCCCTCACCCTCTGGTCTTGTCCATGGCATCGCGACTGGCTTGCCAGCGACGGTAGAGACCAGCCCGAGAGCCGGGACCCGAGGACGAGTTGTGTCATCTAATCTGCTTATGCTGCTAAAGGGGTGCCCGAGCATCGCGACTCAGGGCTCCTACCGGCTCTCCGCCCTCACCCTCCTGGTCTTGTCCATGGCATCGCGACCTGGCTTGCCAACGACGGTAGAGACCAGCCCGAGAGCCGGGACCAAGACGAGAGCACCGGCATCTAGCCATTTTGCAGAACACACTCGAAGATAAGGCCCGAGCCAGCGCAACCCGCCTTTGAGGTAGGGCTCGTGAGTCCCGCTACTGGCTCACGAGTGCCCCCAGACACCTCGCGAGGCCTCTCGCGCCGCTCCAAAGCAACTAACGGAAGGACTAACAATCACCCCGGCGAGCTCTTGTTCCCTTTGTGGTGAACCTGCAGGGGCCCTCCGAGGAGCACGGAACGACCTCGCCACGCAGTCTCTCGCCAGCCAGGGCACAGACCTAGCGCCGTGCCAGGAAGCATCGCCCTAACCCTCGAGATAAGTCACCCTCCGGACACACTAGTCATCGCAACACCATCCCCGCACTCAATGCAACTCCATGTTAGCAACGTGGCTCTCCTTTCTCACCGAATGATGGCTGCTTGAGCGCCAAGGGGACCCCCGAGCATCGCGACTCAGAGGCTCTTACCGACCTCGGGCCGCTCACCTCCCGGCCTTGGCCACGCATCGCGACTGGCATACCGGCACGGCTGAAGCCGCCTTGGGATCGGGACCTGCCGGACAGAGCACCAAGCCCTCACGAGGTCCGGAAAGGAATGAACTGAGCTAGAACGGAATGAGCATCCCGCATTGCCTCATAACAAGGATCATATTGATAAACGGCTACAAATATCTTACAAGCCCCGCTGGGTACATTCTTGGCTCTTCGCGAGGAACAAAAGACGCGAATCCTAAGGAGTCCTATCTACAGGGACCACCGCGCGGACGCCATCATCAACGATGGGCCACCCGGTCCGGAGCCAACCCCATCCAGGTCGGGGCGGCGACGACCAGCTTCGCCCTGCGGGGGCCAGCCTTGAGCTCGGGGCTCGTAGCTGTCGTCGCTTCGTCTCTGGCGTCGCGAAAAACTCAATGAGTCGCTGGATCCCCCGGCGCCTTCGTCGCCTGGGAAGCTGCCAAGGGAGCGGGCGTTGACCTCTGTCTCACCACAGTAGAACCCCGACCACCTCTCCCGGGGCAGCACTCCAGCCGGCGACCCTCCGTGTCGAAGAGCTTGAAGGACATCACCGAAGCGCCGTCGTACTCCAGGTGGATCGTGAGGGCGCCCCTCGTCCTGCAAAACCGGGCAATCTCGCTCCAGCCACGAGTCATGAAGACCTCGCCCGGGGCAACTACTGCGACCTACTGCCCGGTCGCGAGGGCGCTGCAATCCGGCGTGGCCGCAGCTTGAGTCCCTGTGGCTCCTCCGCCGACGACGGAGGCGAAGAAGGAAGGAAGTCGGATCCAAGACTTAGGAGGCGCGGCGACGCGGAGCACGAATTCCCGGCAGGAACCCTCGGCGTGGACTCCAGGGGGGAAGACGCACACCTTCGTGACTCGGCCGGCGCCGACGGCGCTGGCCGCTCGTGGCGCCTAGCGCCGCCTCCTTCAGGGGCCACCAATCCCGCGTGTACAAGGGAAGAGGAAACCCCTGGTGGCGGTTGCACGCACTCAGCGCTGGGCGCCTCAAGGCCTCCTGCCTGACACGGAGAGCAAGCCGCTTCTTTGGGGGGAGCGGGTCAGGATCCTCTTGAGGAGCCTTTCCCTTTTCTTCCCTGGAGAACCGGCGGATCGGAGCCATGGCAACCAGACAAGACGAGGAGGAAGAGAAGCAGAAGGATGGACTGGAGGAGCTCAGGCTGTTCTGTACTTATAGCCGGCGGAGGCCAACCGTCGGCCTCCACGATCACCAGTCATCATGCCCAACTCTGCATGCAAGGACCTCTCGAATCCGGGCGGTTACCAAGGCGTCGTGGGGGAGCAAGCGCCCACGTCCAATCAACCGCCACGCGGCGCCCTAGGCCACAGGTTGTTAGGGCCCACGACGCTTCGCACTTGCCCTTTCGCCTCTCCGCACGACCAAGTCCGGGCGCGTCGTGGCCCCGGGGGCTACTGTCGGCGTTCTGGGAACGGTGGTCCCCAGACTTGCCTGCCTGCGGCCTGCGGCGTGGCTCAAAGGAGGCCCAGGACGGCCCATCTTCACCAACACAAGCTCAAGACCCTCGCGAGGGGCCAGAAGCCTCATGGGCGGACGACCAAGAGCTTCCTCGAGCACGGCCTCGCCGGGCTGGCTCACGAGGAGGCGGAGAGTTCAAGGCGGGGTGCCTCGCGAGGTGCCCGTGACGTAGCCATGACGCACCAAGGGCGCCAATCAGAGCGCCATTCACGCAGCGTCCTCCTTTCCTCTTTGGTGCAAAGGGGCAAGCGCGAGCAAGGGCATCGAGCAAAGGCATCCGCTTCGGTGCAACAAGACCAAGACCAGCCCCAACGGCTGGAATGCATCATCGTGGAGCCCAAGCGAGCGTCATCACCGGAGCCTTTGGCAGGCGAGGACCAACTTTAGTCAGGATAAGTGTACCCGATATTCCCCTTCAAAATGCCCAATTGTTGGCGCCCTTCCCTCTCAATATTTGGGGAAGAGGCCCAGGGCCTTCACTTATAAATAGGGGAAGCCGCACTCAGAGGGAGAGGACGATCGGACCGAGCAGTCGGAATCCAGAGAGAGAGAAACCCGTTCCTCAAGCTAGAGCGACGGGGCACCACTTAGCAGTTCATCACACCCACCAAGAACAGACCCTCGCGAGGCTGTTCTTCCCTGTACTGTTCTTCGTCGGCCCCAGAGGCAATCCACACACCACAAACTAGAGTAGGGTATTACACCACAACGGTGGCCCGAACTAGTATAAATCTTGCGTCTCTTGTGTTGTTCTTGTTAGTAGTTTAGATCCCTGCGATTCGGCGAGGTACAAGACGGTGGAGGGTTGGATCTCCGCGCGCACCCCAGAGTTCAAACCTTAAGGGTCTGCCGGAACCCGTGATCCGATAGAAAAGGCTCTTCGACACTACGTACGAAGATGCCTGGAAGGTGCTGTTCAAGGGCGCCGAGGCTCCCACATCCGCTACCGAAGATCGCGGATTCAGCTCGCAGCGTCAAGCCAGCGAGGTAAGTTATTTTACCCTTTATGGGACTCTTCTTTTCATAGTTTGACTCTATGAGGGATCTAAAAATCCCTAACCTTTGACAGTACTGGCTGAAGACGTCCGGACAGATTAACCGTCTGGCCCTTTGCCGTAAGACCAATGGACGCCCGATTGACGGGGTTGCTGGCTCCGGCACCTCACGTGGTGCCAGAGAAGAAGGCCAAGAAGAAGGCCACGGGAACTCGAAGGACTGACGCCACGTGTTGTCGAACTCATCGCCCGACAACCCTGAGGCGGAATCCTCCTCTGAGGAAGAGGAGGAGGAAAAGGAAGCCTCTCCCCCAGCGGGGGGAGAGAAGAAAAGGAAGGCCGCCCCAACTTGGGAGGCTGGAGGGTCCAAGAAGGGAAGGACCCTTCCTCCGGACTTCTCCACCAACGCCTACAACGACGAGGAGGAGTGGCCAACAAGGGCCAAGCCCCTGGCAAGATCGTAAGTGTCTGGATACCCATGGCTTTTTTTCATTGCATAGTGTTCTCTAATGCCGAACAATCATGCAGCCCGCCCAAGGACGAGCTTCGCCATTGGCCGAGCGGGTCCCTGAATTCGTGGAAGTGGAGAGTACTTCACTTCCGGCCGCCTCCTCACCTCACGCTGCTGACGACGCCGAGGTGGGGCCCCAAGGGGGGCCTGGTCAAGAGGAGGTGGCGCAGGAGGCGCCGCAAGGTAGCCTCCCGGACTCCAGGCGCGAGGGGAGCGAGACCCCCAGGGGCTCTAAGCCGGACCCTTGTCCGGACTCCATACCGGAACCTTCAGCGGTTCTGAAGTCCGGCAAGCGGCCCCTTCGTAGGAAGGGTAAGACGCCGGTGTCCTCCGTCCAACTGGAGGCACCGGATAGCTTACTGGAGGCGCTTAACAACGCCTCCATCGAGGAGGAGCACCGCACTCTTATGAGTGTGGTGATCCAGAAATTTCAGTCCACCAAGAGCGGGCTGACTGAAGCCTGCAACGGCCTTCTAACAGGCTTTGAGGTAAGTTTTCAATATATGTAAGAAGATTACCGCATAGACAGTAGCCCTTGATGCTTAGTTCAGTGTTCGGAAAGAAAAGCCGGACTGAGGATCTAAAAAGATATACGCAGGAGTCTGACATAATTATGTCAATATGGGTATGCAGGCTGCCCTGTTGACCTCTGCCGCCAAGACCGATCGCAGAGGTCAATGCATTGAAGGAGAGCCTCGAGCGGTCCGAGAACAAGCTCGACCAAGCCAAGAAGCAGCTCGAGGACAAGGAAGGTAAGTAATACCTTATGGAATTTAAAAAATGTGGTTGCAAAAGATAACCGGAATAACATGGGTACTGCAGGGGCCACGAGCGAGGTGGCGACCCTGAAGGAGGCGGTGTCCACAGCCGAAAACAAAGCGGCCGCGGAGCGCACCGAGCGAGAGAAGGGGGAGGCGCAGCTGGCGGAGGTACGGCAAGAGCTCCAGGCTCTCGTGGAAAAACACGAGGGTTTGGAGCGTGACTCGAAGACCCGAGAGTCCGAGCTTGCCTTGGCTCTTGAGAGTGCTAAAATCTGCTAAGGCCAAGGCCCAAAAAGCCCTCCAGAGATTGAGGCAATAAAGAAGATCATGGCGGGTAAGGCATTCTTTATGCAGAGAAAGAATGTAAAAGTCAATTATCTAGTACTTACCCGAATCCGGAGCTCTCCAGGAGCGTTCGCAGATCTGCCGCGGAGTGTCTCCGATGCCGCCGCTTTCTACCGAGCCGAAGAAGGGAGCTCGACGGAAAAGGTGTTTAGCCTCTCGTTTGGGAGAAAAGGCGTTACCCCTTTACCGCCTCCTCCGGCGAACCGAACACTTTGAGTGGACGGATGCCGCCACGGCCGGACTCGAAGAAATAAAAGCCATATTGGCAACAAATCCGGTCTCCGGCCGCGTACCAACGTGGGCAAACCAATGCCATTATATATCGCCGCAACACATCAAGTTGTCGGTAGCGGTGCTCGTCGTCGAGCGAAGCGGACGGACACCGGTTCCCTCTTCAAAAACCGGTTTACTATGTGTCCACTGTCCTAACTCCATGCAAGTCCGGTACCGCATTATCAAAAGATAGCATACGCGTGTTCATGGCATCTCGGAAGCTGCGACACTATTTTCAAGAGTGTTCGATAACGGTAGCCTCCAAAGTACCTCTTAACTACATTATAAACAACCGCGACGCGACGGGCCGGATTGCTAAATGGGCTATAGAGCTCCTTCCATTCGATATAACCTATAAGCCACGACGAGCTATTAAGTCGCAGGTTTTGGCCGATTTCGTGGCCGAATGGACCGAAGCCGAACTCCCTAAAGAGTACATCGCATAATCCAATTGGATCATGCACTTTGACGGCTCCAAAATGTTGGCCGGCCTGGGGGCTGGCGTCGTCCTGACGTCCCCAACCGGGGACACAGACCACTACGTCATACAGATAATGTATACGGACTCCAACAACGCAGTCGAATCTGAGGCCCTTCGCACGGCCTGCGGATGGCGCTTCCACGGGCATTAAACGCCTAGAGGTGCGCGATTCAACCTCGCGATATCTCAAATAAACGGAGACTTTGATGCCAAAGATCCGAATGGCAGCGTACCGCAATGCGGTCCTAAAAATGTCGGCCGCAGTTGAAGGGCTCGAATTTCATCATATAGCCCGGATAACAACCAGCGGCGGACATATTGGCACGCATCGGCGCAAAACGCGATGCTGTCCCGCCCAACATCTTCCTGGAACGGCTGTTCAAGCCATCCGTACTATGGGAAGGGGAGTCCGGAAATAACAATCCGGACCCAACCGCACTGCCTGACGCCGAACACTCTGATACAATCGGAGGCTGTGCCACCGAGATAACACCCTCCGCCCACGAAATAATGGTGGTTATCACCCCGTGGATGGAACCATTCCTAGCCTACCTAACTAGGCAGGAACTCCCTGAAGACCAAAATGAGGCTCGCTGCATAGTACGACGATCTAAAGCCTATAAAGTCCATGAGGGAGAGCTTTATAAGAAAAGCACAACAGGAGTCCTTCAAAGGTGTATCTCCGAAGAGGAAGGGCGAAACCTCCTGGCTGAAATTCATGCCAGACTGGGTGGGCACCATGCTGCAGCCCGGGCCCTTGTAGGCAAGGCCTTCCGTATAGGATTTTATTGGCCGACGGCCCGGGCAGATGCACAGGATTTAGTCCAACGATGCGTCCGGTTGCCAGCCTTTTTGCTAACTAAAGCCACATGCCACCCACCGCCTCAAAACTATACCCATCACCGCCGTTCATGGTCCTGGGCTTGACATGGTTGGACCCCTTAAGGGAGGAACCCACAAGCAAAAATACCTATTGGTCATGGTGGATAAATTCACCAAATGGATAGAGGCCAAGCCTATTAAAACGGCCGAGTCCGGACCGGTGATAGACTTCATATAAGGGGTAGTGCACCGTTACGGCGTCCCCCACAGTATCATCACTGATAACGGCACCAACTTCACGGCCGATGAGGTCAAATTATGGTGCAAAAACATGGGCATCAAACTCGACACGCCTCGCCTATCACCCTCAAACCAACGGGTCAAGTCGAACGAGCAAACGGTCTAATCATGAGCGGCATTAAACCCGGACTAGTGCGGTCCCTCAAGGAATCTAACACGCACTAGGTTGAGGAGCTCGACTCAGTACTCGGGGCTGCGGACCACGCCGAATCAGACTACCGATTCACACCATTTTTATGGTGTACGGCGCAGAAAGCAGTCTTGCCCAGCGACATAATACACGACTCACCTCGGCGTGCGCATGTATGAAGAAAGAGAAGCCGAGCTCGATCGGCGGGGACAGTTTGACGCATTGGAGGAGGAGCGCGACGTGGCAAAAGCTCGTTCCGCATTTTATCAACAGCGTGCTCGAAGATATCAAAGCAGCAGAAGTACGGGCCAAAGCTTATAACGCTGGCTTAACTAGTTCTACGCCTCACGGACAAGAAAAAGGACAAACTCAAGCCCAAATGGGAAGGTCCTTTATCATCGACCAGGTCCCGACCGCGGAGCATACCATCTGTAAACGATCGATAACCGACTCGAGCCGAACCCATGGAACGCAGCCCGTCTACGAAGATTCTACGCCTAAGCGCCGGACTCCAAGTTCGTCTCCTTCCTCCGTCCACATTTTTTTGCTGTCTTTTATTTCTCTCCTTCCTCCTTCTTCTTTTTTAAGCCTTTAGAGGCTCGTTTGTGCTTTCTTCGCACATATTTGACGCGCTGTCCGCGCTCATTATACCTGGGGGCTTCTTTAACAGAAGCTTATTTATACGGGCTTCATGCCCAACACATGTGTCAAACTTCCGCATGTACCTTTTATTCACCATTATATGCATCGATATGACTTAAGTTTTGGCCAAGCTGGGTTGCCTAGCTCTTGTGCTTACCCCTACGTTCCCGATTGTTCGGCTAGGTGGTAAAGGGAGCACCTCTGCGATTGTTATCCGCTGGTCACCGGATATGTACCTCGGTCGGGTGAAGCCTTAAGCTAAGCGTTCTTAAGGGAATATTCGGCCGGTGAACTGAAAGATGATTTTTAACTATTTATCCATCTGCCCCCAGATGATTTTCTGCTTTCTTAGCAGTTTTGACATGCACTTTAGGGCATGCATCCCAGCGAAAGGAACCCTTAACGGAACTATTCTCCCTGGAAGATGTTTCTTTCTACCCATGTAATATAACATAACTAGTTGGGCACTTGTATGATACAACAATAATGACCCCTACGCCTTGTCTCCATGCATGCCCCGGTTCTTATATAACCGCAAGGGTATTCGGACACACTCCGGACTATTGGGTCCCGAGGTCGGGTTTAAAAGGTCCGCTATGACAAACGATCTACAATCCGGCTAGAAGACATTTTTCATGTCATATTTAATTACATAGTCAACTCGACTCATTGTCTTCCTCCTCAATGCCATCTAATAGGCTATCTAATTTACAATCTTGTTGGGAATACTTACGGCCAATTCTACTTGGCCGCATACACTGCTTACAGGATCTCCTTCCCATCAGGCCCCACAGGTCCGACCTCGGCCATGTGGTTTGGCTCAGCCTTCGTGTACCGCGTCTTTACCATGGCCCAGGCCTCCCTGGCGCCTCGACGGCAGGCCGATATCTTCCACAGTCAGAAGCGCCAAGCGCTCGCTTGCAGCCGCTTCTGCCCGACTCCCAATGCCTTCAGGCAGGGGAGATAGATGGCCACAAGGCATGGCCGACGCCTTTCATCACCTGCCGAACTTCGTTGCAGTCACCGGATGCGTAGCGATTCAGGAAGAAGATCACCAAGAACTGGGCATCTCCTCCTCAGGGCGACCGTGAGCAAACTCTACATACATGTTTATGTTAGTCGCTTTCCTCGCCGAACTCTTTCAAAGTTCGCTCAAGCACTTATCGAAAATGCCGCGAAGCCGATTCTCCTTACGGAGTCGCATTAACCGGGCACGAACATCCTTTAGTTCCTCACCCAGTCGGGTGTTGGCATAATGCAGATTGCCATGACTCCAGGCATGGTCAATCCGGCATGAGCCAGTTATCTTATTCGGCTCATCAAGTAAAGGACGTCCCGGTCATTTTCCCTCTGGGGGCTCCGCGGGCGCCAGCTTAAGCGCTTCTTCAGAGGGGCGCTATAAACTCTGGAAGGCCGATCCAACAGGATCCTGCAGCAAGGGCGTCGTCCATGTAAAACCATTCAAGGCCAGTCTTCGGATGCCTTCTTCGGGTTCCGATAGATATCCGTCCCGGGCGATGCGCCATAGTTCGGCTCCGCCCACTTGATATATTGACCCCTCATGAGAACGGGGTACAATGCAGAATATTCTCTTCCACAGCGCAAAATGAGCCTCGATGCCCAAGAACAGCTCGCAAAGAGCCACGAAGCCCGCGATGTGCAAAATGGAGGCAGGCGTAAGGTGGTGCAACTGGAGGCCGTAGAACTCCAAGACCCCCGGAGAAATGGATGAATTGGAAATCCGAGTCCTCTTACTAGATAAGAGATAAAGCACACCCGCTCTCATTTAGAGGGGTCGGGGACACTCTCTGCTTGCTTTCCGCCCTTGTAAGTGGCAAGTCCGGCTCGAACCGGAACCATGAAGGCGGGGGGAAGAAATCCCTTGGTTTGGAGTATAACTAGCTCGCTATGCGGGACTGAGCATCTCTCCCAATTCCCAGGATAAGGACTGGGAGCACGAGAGGAGGAGCCACGTCGACTGTCCATGATGGAATGGGTTTTTGTCTGAGGCGCCCGATGAAAGCTATGGAGGGAGGATGGTGTGACTCAGATCTAGATCCTCGCCCTTATATGGACGGCTCATTTGCGCAGCTAGGGGGTAAGTGTAAAAATACCCTGGCTTTTTCGCATTCATTCAAACACGTGGAAGATGGCCATTATTGGGCGTAGAAGCCAAGGAGCGCAACATTTATCGTAAGCCGACAAGATTCGACAAGTATATGGAATTTGGAGAAGAACCCGCCTCGCAATGCCGAAGACAATCTACGCGCCGGACTCATCGTCATTGAAGACTGGTTCGGGGGCTAATGAGGGAGTCCCGGATTAGGGGGTGTCCGGATAGCCGAACTATCACCGTTGGCCGGACTCCTGTACTATGAAGATACAAGATTGAAGACTCCGACCCGTGTCCGGATGGGACTTTCCTTGGCGTGGAAGGCAAGCTTGGCGATACGGTTATGTAGATCTCCTACCATTGTAACCGACTCTGTGTAACCCTAACCCTATCCGGTGTCTATATAAACCAGAGGGTTCTATGAAGATACAAGATTGAAGACTCCGACCCGTGTCCGGATGGGACTTTCCTTGGCGTGGAAGGCAAGCTTGGCGATACGGTTATGTAGATCTCCTACCATTGTAACCGACTCTGTGTAACCCTAACCCTATCCGGTGTCTATATAAACCGGAGGGTTTTAGTCCGTAGGATCTAACAACAATCATACCATAGGCTAGCTTCTAGGGTTTAGCCTCTCTGATCTCGTGGTAGATCTACTCTTGTACTACCCATATAATCAATATTAATCAAGCAGGAGTAGGGTATTACCTCCATCGAGAGGGCCCGAACCTGGGTAAAAACATCTTGTCCATTGTCTCCTGTTACCATCCGCCTAGACGCACAGTTCGGGACCCCCTACCCGAGATCCGCCGGTTTTGACACCAACAGTCTCAGTATGCTGAGGCCGAACACCCGGTGCCCTTGAGCGACCAACTGAAGCAATTGGTCGAGCTCCACAAGGTTGCCGAACAGGCCATGAAGGGCCTTATAGCTCGGCTGTGGCCAAATGAGGCCATGCCCGGAGCTACTTCGGGCTAATCGTGGTGGTGGATGCCTGTCCATGGATCAAGTCATCAAGCGCTCTGCTCAGATTGAAGGTGCTCAGAGGGCCTTCGCCTGCGCTAAGGTGCACTTGGGCAAGCTGGACGCTGTGAAGCCGGGTGACGGACAAGCCGCCACGCAAAGAACATCGCAAGCCCGAGAAGTATTATGAGGGCGTCTGAAGGGTGCCCGCCTTTATAGCGGGTGAATGCTCCAAAGATGTAATATTTGAGTAGACTCGCATTTGTTATCCTGTACGCTGAAAACTTTTTCATATGCACTAAGCAACGCTTTTGAATTTAAAATATTACCTTCAGGCGGCCGCTTATCAAATTTGGGAGATGGCGAGTCGTTGGCTTCAAATTTCATGCCACGAAAGTCTTTGGGGTGTTCGAGATAAACTTGAGCGGTCTTGTTCCCATTCTTGGTCCTTCGAGGGAGGCGCTCAACGAACGTAACCAGGCAACCGGACTATAATGCTTGAACACTCACTTAGCCATAGAATTTCTATAATTTTAAATTTCGCTAAGCCCCTAGTATTCGAGGAAAACCGAGTTCGAGCTATCCACGCCTTTGGCCGACAATGCCGTTCCTCGCCTAAGCGGCATAAGTCTTTAGGGACTCAAGAAACCTCTCTAACAGCGCACCAGCTCGCCTTATCATGACGGGTCAGTTTTAGCTTTCGCCATCGAGGTGCTCAACCCAGCTCAACCGGGCACAATCGCAGTGGTTCTCCCGGCCTACCTTAGCCAATATAACGAACGTATAGGTACCAAAACATGGGAGCCTGCAAACCCAACTATTGACCCAAGACATGATTCGGAGCCGGTGCATATAATGCTATAAGTTCGGGGTGCCGCACTTGTGAAAGTGTTCGGACTTGTCACACCATGTTTTTGGGGTACATAAGCCCCTGGTGTATTTTTCCCGTAGCAAATTGTACGGTTGCACAATGTCATACATGAACATATATAATGGGAAACAATGCAATAATAGGAAAGAGCTGTATATTGGTTATTCAAAAGAAACTGCAAATAAAAGCAGAACGATACAAATTGTGCGATAAGCAAGGTACGGGACTTTTGACATGTCCTTCCTTCGAGGGTAAGTTTATGTGTGGTATGTAAACAGGTATACTGCTCGTAATAGTGACCACCGGACACTCGACGCAGTTTTCGCTTCCCCTGGCTGTTGCATCGGTATTCGGGCGAATGCCGGACAGGGCTTCGGAGAAACAGAGTCCTGAAAGTAAAAGGAAGAAAAGAAAAAAAAGGAATGACACAAACGGAGCCCCTAGTGCGGTCTAGTCAAGATTTTGGGCGCATGTGGTCGTGGCCTCGTCCCTATGCACATGGTGCTTCAGCGCAATTACGCAAAGGTGTAGTAATCGCTTCATGAAGTTCGCGAGGGCTGGGGTTAGCTGCATTACTACGCTTGTTCTAACGTGCCGCGGTCTTGTCTGTAGGTTACTCCAGCGCGCTTGATGTTGTCCGATTGTTTATTGGCCGGACCGGAGAGTTGTTGTGAGAGGCTACTTTGCACCTCCGCCATGAGGGTCCGCTGTGCTCCTCCGCTCGAGAGAGCGTTCGTGTTTCCATTGACAATGATTACTCCCGAGGGCCTCGCATCTTGAGCTTGAGGTATGCATAGTGCGGCACCGCATTTTGAACTTTGCAAATGTGGTTCGCCCAAGCAAAGGCGTGATAGCCGCCGCAATCGGGACTATGTCAAGATTAACTCTTCGCTTTAAGTTATCCGGATCCAAAGACCACTTCGAGTGTAATCGAGCTCTGTATAATTGGCCTCTACACCTGGTATGACGCTTTTAAAGCCGGGCCCATCGTGACTCTAGTGAGGTGAAATCAAATGGCCGATGATTGGGTCAAGAACCAATGCGGCGAATCCGCCGTGATTTCCGGATGCTAGTGGGTGGTCCTTTGATCAAAGGTGATCAGCAGAAGACCATGGGTTGAACTTAGGGGCGATCGCTCCATCACGTATACGCCCCTTTAGTGCGCCGCTTCCGCCTCCCTTTTGGGTATGTGGGTTGCGATATCATGTTCACCGTCCGCATTCTGTGTGGGAAAGCCCTTCGTCCTCTATTGTTCGCGGCGGGCTCTTCCTCGCTATCGCTATGCAGCCCTTGTCGTTGTTTTCGGCGCTTAGCTTGCTCGCTTGCTTGAACACCCAACAATCCATGTTGGTGTGGTTGGCTAGTTTTCGGGGTGCCATGTATCCGCACAAGCGATCGAAAGTATTCGGTCCAAGCTGGGCCAGGCCTGGGTATTTGTTTTGAATGGCTTCTTCCACCGACCGGTTCAGAGCCTCTGAATCCGGCATTTATCGTCAGATCTTCAAAGATTATCACCCGTTAATGCGGCGTTGTATGCTTGTTGCGACGCGACCTACATTCTTGTCCTTGGTATCCGAACTACTGTGGTGTTTGGCTGTTGTTGCTTCGAGCTAGCCACCTGTCCTCTCCCGCCGCAAAAGCGGGTCATGAGTGTGGTGAGGGCTGCCATGGATTTCGGGCTTTTCCCCGTCCTAGGTGCTGTGCTAGCCACTGTCATGATGTTGTGTTTGAAGGCTGCTAGCGGCTCGCATCCGGACAGTACCGACGATCTGATTTTCTTTGTTAGGAACCCGCGTCTAGAATTGTCTCGGGCCGATTCTTCGGCTGCTGAATTATATGGCTAAGGTCATCGACGCCTAGTGGTCGACATATGTGCCCCGAAGTTATCAAGGAATGCGGCTTCGTGTCCTCCCAACAACCGATTGACTCTGGCCGGGCAAGCTGTTGAGCCAATGCCGAGCTGGTCCTTTAAGCTTGAGTGGGAGGTATTTGATGGCATGTAGATCATCACCGCGTCCATGTGGATATGGAGGAGATAATCCTCGATCCGCACCGCAGATCTGTGGTACCATCGTATGATTCGATGTTTATGGGTTTGAATACCTCAGGGATTTGATGATCCATTACTTCATCTGTGAAGCATAGTGGGTGTGCGGCGCCTCTGTATTGGGCTATATCACGAGTAGCTCATATGAACTTTGTCTACCGTGTTCGGCCTGGCCGGGTTTGCTGTATCCGGCGTGTCGGTAATCATCCCGAGTCGTTGGGCGCCCACATGATCTGTAGATCGATCTTGTATGCTTTGCCTTATCTTCCAATATATCTCGCAAGTCCGGCGCGTTTTCCCGTGCCTTGGTACTTTTTGAGCGCGGCGTCATGCGTGGCTTGAGCGGAGGGCTGAGAGGTTTTTTGCCGCGCCACGGGTGGCCGGTCTGCCATGTCCTGCGCTGGTGACGTGGGTGCTTCCTCCTCTGATCGAGGCAACGGCATGCGCTTGGGGGTAGCTTTTGAGGGCGTTCGAAGTTCATACTCTTCGTGCAAGGACTTCAGTCCATCTGTCAGCCCAGCGTGTCTTGGTCAGCTCTAAGTTGTTGTCGCTTCTTGAGGCTGCTTGTCGGGCCATGAGCCCGTTTAAAACGCTCTTGTTCGACGGGGTCCTCCGCACGACGAATTGGCTGCCGCCGAGGCTTGCCTCGCCTTCGGAGGGGGCGATAATTACCGCCCTCTACCTCTTTTCGCCGCGACCGCTATGCGGATTCTGCTTCTCCTCCTCCGCTACCGAGTCCCGCTGAGGGGTCATCTTCGCACCGTCCGGGTATTATTGTCTCCGTGCGGAATCGCCATTTTACTATGGCGGGATTTAGAGCAGCGCCACGACGCCGGTGCTTGGTTGTTTCTTGAGGGGTCATCCTCCGCCGCTCCATCGCCATTCCCATCTTTTTGGGATGTCCACCATGTATATGTCGATGACGCAGGTGGCCTTCCATCCCTCAGAGGCGCTGGTTCTTGGTCGCCTCCAGCATCGCTGCATACCGTCGATGTCTTCGAATCGGGTTTAGCATGTCGGTTAAATCATTGATGCTGGCTACAAAGTGGGTGGTGGGTGGCGTTGAATTTCTTCGTCAGTCCGCATCCCAACCTTCCCGACTGTGGTCCGCCAGTGGCTCTCCAGATAAAGAGAGAGACTTTAGTGACCAGGATGTCGCCAAAGGGCGAGGTGCCGAAGATGTCCGCCAAGCAGTTGAACTCCATGACCGGGCGCAATCGGATTCGATTAGCGAGGCGCGAGGGTCTCGAGTCCCGGAGAGGAGTCCGGCGCCCTGGAGTCACGGTCTTCACAAAGGACAAGGATGGAGTTCGGCTCAATCGCCGTAGAGATCGTAGCCCCCGAGGCGATGTCCAACCACTCGTCCTTGATCGGGGGAGTCGGCTCCGAGCTAAGGGTCGGAGAGGACTCTGGTGTGGCTTCCAAGGCACTGTTTGGCGGCAGAGCTAGATCATGCCCATCGAGACAGTGCGGCGCACTTGGCTGTGGCTCGAATCTGTCGAAGATCAAGTCTCTGCGGATGTCGGCCGTGTAGTTCAAACTCACAAATCTGACCTGATGGCCAGGGACATAGCTTTCGATCTGCTCCAGATGGCCAAGTGAATTGGCCCGCAGCAAAGCAGCGAACATCGAAGATCTGTCCGGAGAAAAGTCTCACCTCGGACCTGCCGTTGTTGATGATCGGAAGGAGCCATCGGGCCTATAGGTGACGACACGTAGGAACTCTCAATGAAAGCACCAATGTCGTGTCAAAACCGGCGGATCTCGGTAGGGGGTCTTAACTGCAAGGCCTAGGCGGATGGTAACAGGAGACAAGGACACGATGTTTTTACCTGTGTTCGGGCCCTCTCGATGGAGGTAATACCCTACTCCCCGCTTGATTAAGATTGATGATATGGGTAGTACAAGAGTAGATCTACCACGAGATCGTAGAGGCTAAACCCTAGAAGCTAGCCTACGGTATGATTGTTGTTCGCCCCACGGACTAAAACCTTCAGTTTATATAGACACCGAATAGGTTAGGGTTACCAGTAGTCGGGTTACAATGGTAGGAGATCTACATATCCATATCGCCAAGCTTGCCTCCCACGCCAAGGAAAGTCCCATCCGGACACGGGACGAAGTCTTCAATCTTGTATCTTCATAGTCTAGGAGAACTATCACCGTTGGCCGGACTCCTGGACTATGAAGATACAAGATTGAAGACTTCGTCCCGTGTCCGGATGGGACTTTTCCTTTGGCGTGGATGGCAAGATTACGTATACGGATATGTAGATCTCCTACCATTGTAACCGACTGTGTAACCCTAACCCTATCCTATGGTCTATATAAACCGGAGGGTTTTAGTCCCAGGGATCTAACAATAATCATACCATAGGCTAGCTTCTAGGGTTTAGCCTCTCCGGTCTCGTGGGTAGATCCACTCTTGTACTACCCATATCATCAATATTAATCACAGGAGTAGGGTATTACCTCCATCGAGAGGGCCCGAACCTGGGTAAAAATACCGTGTCCCTTGTATCCTGTTACCATCCGCCTAGACGCACAGTTCGGGACCCCCATTCGAGATCCGCCGGTTTTGACACCGACATTGGTGCTTTCATTGAGAGTTCCTCCGTGTCGCCATCCTTAGGCCCGATGGCTCCTTCGATCATCAACGACGACGCGCGTCCAGGTGAGACTTTTCTCCCCGGACAGATCTTCAGATTCGGGCGGCTTCGCGACTGTGGCCAACTCACTTGGCCATCCGGAGCAGATCGAAAGCTACGCCTCGCCATCAGTCAGATTTGGGAGTTTGAACTACACCTACCGACGTCCGCGGAGACTTGGTATTCGACGGATTCGAGCTACAGCCCAAGCTGCATCGACCGTTCCGATGGGCACGATCTAGCTCGCCGCCAACAGTGCCTTGAGGTCAAGACTCGCCCGGCCCGACTCCTTAGCGGAGCCGACTTCCGATCGAGGACGAGTGGTTGGACACCGCCGGGGCTACGATCTCTACGGGCGATTGAGCCGAACTCCGCCCCTCGCCCTTTGTAAGACCGTGACTCGAGGTGCCGGACTCTTATCCGGACTAATCCTCCAAGGCCCCTCGCCCATCGAATCCGATTGGGCGCCGTTATGGAGTTCATCGGCCAGAGACATCTTTCCAAGACTCGCCTTTGGCGCGACATCCTCGAATTCACTAAAGTCTCTCTTTATCGAGAGAGCCCGCCGGACTACCACGGTCGAAGGTTGGGATACGGACGATGAAGAAATTCAACGCCCACCCACCGCCCACTTTGTAGCCATCGTTGATGATTTAACCGACATGCTCGACTTCGACTGGCGACATCGACGGTATGGACGATTTATGCCGAGACGATTAAGAACCAGCTACCATAGAGACCGAAGGCCACCTCGTCATACTACATATACATGGTGGACATGCCAAAAGATGGGAACGGCGATGGAACAACGGAGGATGACCCTCCAAGAAGAAGCCCAAGCGCCGGGCTGCCGGGCGCCGCCTAAATCCCGCCACAAAGAAAACGGTGATTCCGCACGGGAGATAATAACACCCCTGGATAGTGCCGAAGACAACCCCTCCAAAGCAGGATTCAGCACAGAGGAGGAGGGAGAAGCCAGCCCTCATGATAGAGCGGGCAGACAGTGAGGTGGAGGACGATAATTATATGCCTCCCTCCTCAAGATGAGGCAAGCCTCGACGATGAAGAATTTGTCGTGCCTGAGGACCTCAACAATGAGCTGCTTTCAAACGCAGGCTTATGGCCACGGCAAGCAGCTCTCAAGAAAAAGCAAAGCAAGAACTTAGAGCTGACTCAAGACTTGCTAGCTTAGTCGACAGATGGATCAAGTCCTCGGAGCCAAGAGTACAAACTCGAACGCCTCCAAGAGATACCCAAACGCATGCTTCTACCCCAATTAGAGGAAGCAACACCCAAACCTACATCACCAGCAAGATGATGCGTCGGCCGACCGCCACCCTGTGGTCGCGACAGAGAGGCCTCTAGACCCTCCATACAAGCTGCACTCGGCCGCCGGAAAAGTACCAAGGCATCGGGAAACACGCCGCACTCTGAGACATATTGGAGGACAAGGCAAGGCAAACAAGATCGATCTACGGATCGCGTGGGCGCCTCACAACACGTGATGATAACCGTCACGCCGGATACATCAATTCCGGCCGGGCCAAACATAGTAGACAAAGCTCATTTGAGCTGCGTCATTATATAGCCCAATACAGAGGCGCCGCACACCCACTATGCTTCACAGACGAAGTAATGGATCATCAAATCCCTGAGGGTTTCAAACCCATAAACATCAAATCATACGATGGCACAACAGATCCTGCGGTTTGGATCGAGGACTACCTCCTCCATATCCAAATGGCCCGCGGTGATGATCTACACGCCATCAAATACCTTCCACTCAAGCTTACAGGACCAGCTCTAAGCATTGGCTTAACAGCTTGGCAAAGATAATCAATTGGTTGTTGGTAGGACCTCGGAAGCCGCATTCCTTGATAACTTCGAGGGCACATATGTGCGACCACCGCAGACGCCGATGACCTCAGCCACATAATTCAGCAGCCGTAAGAATCGCCAGACAATTTCGACACGGTTCCTAACCAAGAAAAATCAAATCGTTGATCGTCCGGATGCGTGAGGCCCTTGCAGCCTTCAAACATAACATCCGCGACGAGTGGCTTGCCCGGCACTCTAGGACAGGAAAAGCCGAAATCCATGGCAGCCCTCAAACGCTATGACCCGCTTATGCTGAGAGGACAGCTGGCTAGCTCAAGTAACAACCGACCAAAAACCCCGTAGTTCGATACCAAGGACAGCAATGGCAGGTCGTGACGCAACAAGCACAAGCGTTACCGCATTAACGGGCGATAATGCTCAAGACACGGCAGCCAATGCCGGATTCAGAGGTTCTAAACCCGTCACGGAAGAAGCCGCTCAAAAGAAATACTCAGGCCCGTCCAATCTGGACCGAATACTGATCGCCGTACAAATACATGGCACTTCAAAACCAGCCAACCATACCAACAGGGATTGCTGGTCTTCAAACAGGCAAGTTAAATGTCGAACTCAATGACAAGGGGCTGCGAACGATGACGAGGAGGAGCCCCGCCACGAACAATAGAGGATGTAAGGGCTTCCCCACAAGTGCGGACAGTGAACATGATATACGCAACCCACATACCCAAAAGGGAGCAGTAAGCGTGCACTAAGGGACGATATGCGATGGAGCCACCGCCTCAAGTTCAACCCATGGTCCTCCCGCCCGATCACCTTTGATCAAGGGACCACCCCACTAGCATCCGCCACGTAAGGATTCACCGCATTGGTTCTCGAACCCAATCATCGACGGATTTCAACCTCACTAGAGTCCCGATGGATGACGGTAGCAGCCTCGAACTCGCTTTTATCGTGGATACAATGCGCAAATGGGCATAGACCCTCAAGGATTAAACCCACAAAGACAATCTTTTAAAGGCGCCATACCAGGTGTAGAGGCCAATTGTATGTGCTCGCTACACTCAAGTGGTCTTCGATCCCTCGGATAACTTCTCGTTAAGAGTTAATCTTCGACATAGTCTCGCTCAGAAGCGGCTATCACGCATCGCTTGGATGAACCGTGACGGTAAAGTTCAATGCAAGGCCGCACTACGATACCTCAAGCTCAAGATGCTAGGCCTCGAGGAGTAATCACGGTCAATGGAAACACCGAACGCCTCTCCGAACGGAGGAGCACACGGCGGCCTCAAGCGGCGGAGGTGCAAAGCAGCCTCTCACAGCAATTCTCGAGTTCAAGAGTTAAACGTCCGCCACCGCTGCCGCCTGAGTAACCTACAACAAGACCGCCTGGCATGATCCGAAAGCATGCGAGTAATCCGCCCCAACCCCAGCCTCGCAAAACTGCGGTTGCCAAGATTACGCCAGACATAACTACGCTCTGGAGATACCATGGGCATAAGGGGAGGGGCACGACCACGGCACGCCCAGAATGCGGCTCAACCACACCAGGGGCTCCCTATTGTGTCATTCTTTTTCTTTCTTCTTTCTTTCTTCTTTTTTCCTTCTTACTTTCAGGACTCCGTTTTCCAGAAGTCCTGTCCGGCACTAGAATTGCCGAACTCACGATGCAACAGCTAGGGAAGCAGAAAGCTACGTCGAGTGTCCAGGTGGTCTCTACTACGAGCATTATACCTGTTTTACATACCATCCCGCAGCTTACCCCTGGAGAGGGACATGTTAAATAGTCCCATCCCTTGCTTATCGCACTATTTGTATCGTTCTGCTTCCATTGCAGTACCTTTTCGAATAAAAAATATATAGCTTTTGCCTATTATTGCACTCCTTTGTTTATCTATATATATGTTCATTTCATTACATGTTGCACCCGTACACTTTGGTACGGCCAATACACCAGGGGCTTAAATACCCCAAAAGTATGGTGTGGTAAGTCCGAACACTTTCACAAGTGCGGCACCCCGAACTTATAGCATTATATGCATCGGCTCTGAATCATGTCTTGGGTCAATAGTTGGGTTTGCCCGGCTCCCATGTTTTGGTACCTTACGTTCCGTTATATCGGCTAAGGTAGCGCTGGGAGAACCACTGCGATTGTGCCTCAGTTGAGCTGGGTTGAGCACCTCAGTGGAGAAACCTAAAACTGACCGTCATGATAGGGCGAGAGCCGGTCGCTGTTCGAGAGGTTTTTTTCTCGGGTCCCTAAAGAGTTATGCCGCCTAGAGCGAGGAGTCGGCATTGTCCGGCCAAGGCATGGATAGCGCCCCGAACTCGGTCTTCCGAATACTAGGGGCTTCGCCGAAATTTAAAATTATAGAATTCTATGGCTAAGTGAGAGTGTTCAAGCACTATAAGTCCGGTTGCCTTGTTCGTTGTGTTGAGCGCCTCCCTCGAAGGACCCAAGAACGGGAAAAAGAGCGCTCAAGTTTATCCCGAACACCCCGGCACTCGTGGCATGGAGGCTGAAGCCAACGACTTGCCATCTCTCAAATTTGATAAACGGCCGCACATAAGGTAATATTTAAATTCACAAGCGTTGCTTAGCGATATGAACAAGTTTTCAGTGACAGATAACAAATGCGAGTCTATTCAAAAATTACATCTTTTGGAGCATTCACCCGCTATACGGCGGGCACCCTTCAGACGCCCTCATAGTACATTTCGGCTTATGATGCTCCTTGCCCTTCGGTGGCCCGTCCGTCACAAGCTTCTCAAGATCCAGCTTGCCCCAAGTGCACTTTAGCATCGGGCAAGGGCCCGACGGGCACCTTCAATGCAGACGGAGCGCTTGATGACTTCAATCCATGCAAAGGCCCACCAGCCATCGTGCACTAGCCCAAGTAGCTCCTGTGCATGGCTTCCAATGGCCACAAATAACTATGAGGCTCCTTCATGGCCTGCTCGGCGACCTTAGGAGCTCGACCAATGCTTCCTGGTCGCCAGGGGCACGGACGCTCGGCCTCAAAGATATCGAGACTGTAACACCTTCTCCGCCGAAGCCCTCCTTGGCGCTGCAGACAACGGCAAAGATCGTATTACACTACGGGGCAGATCTGCGAATGCTCCTAGAGAGCTCCGGATTCGGGTAAGTAATAGGTAATTCACTTTCACATGCTTGCTTTGCATAAAGATGCCTTACCCGCCGCTATCTTCTTTAATGATTCAATCTCTTGGAGGGCTTTTTGGGCTTCGGCCTTAGCGGCTTTGGCACTCTCAAGAACCGAGGCGAGCTTGGACTCTCGAGTCTTCGAGTCACGCTCCAAACTCTCGTGTTTTTCCACGAGAGCCTGGAGCTCTTGCCGCACCTCCGCCACCCACGCCTCTTGCTTCTCTCGCTCGGTGCGCCCCGCGGCCGCTTTGCTTTCGGCCACGGACACCGCTTCCTTCAGGGTCGCCACCTCGTTCGTGGCCCCTACAATACCCACGTTACTCCTGTCATTATTGCAATCAAATCCTTTCTATAAGGTATTTCTTTAATAAGGTATTACTTACCTTCCTTGTCCTCAAGCTGCTTCTTGGCAAGGCCGAGCTCGTTCTCGGACCACTCGAGGCTCTGCTTCAATGCATTGACCTCCGCAGTCAGTGCGGCAGAGGTCAGCAGCGCAGCCTGCATTCCCATATTGACATACTTATGTTAGACTCTCACAGATATCTTTTTAGATCCTTAGTCCGGCTTTTCTTTCCTAACACCGAACTAAGCATCGAGGCTACCGCCTATGCGGTAATATTTTTACATATTCTAAACTTACCTCAAAGCCCGTTAGAAGGCTGGTACAGCTTCACCAGCCCGCTCTTGGCGGATGAACTTTCTGGATCACCACACTCATAATAAAGGCGGTGCTCCTCGTCGATGGAGGAGCCTTTGCCGCCTCCAAGAAGCTATCCGTGCCTCCGGATGGATGGAGGTCACCGCATCGTAGTCTTACCCTTCTTACGAAGGGGGCCGCTTGCCGGACTTCGAACCACCAAGGTTCCGATGCGGGAGTCCGCATGTGGCCAGACTTAGAGCCTTCTGGGGTCTCGCCCCCTTCGCGCCCGGAGTCCGGGAGATCGCCTTGCGGCCCCTCCAGGACCACCTCCTCCTAGCTGGGCCCCTTTTGGAACTCCACCACGGTGTCGTCGGCGACACGAGGACAGGAGGCGGTTGGAAGTGAAGTACTATTCACATCCAACGAGCCCAGAGAGCCGCTCGACGAAGCGGCAAGCTCGTCCTTGGGCGGGCTACATGGTCATATTCGGTGTTAGAAGACACTATGCGACAAATAAAGAGTCATGAACTATTCCGGAGTCCGGACACTTACGATCTTGCCAGGGGTTTGGCCCTTGGTGGCCACTCCTCCTCGTCGTTGTCGGCGTTGGTGGAGAAGTCCGGAGGAAGGGTCCTTCCTTTCTGATTCCTCCGCCTCCCCTGGGCGGCCTTCCTTTCTTCTCTCTCACTGGGAGAGGCTTCTTTGTCCTCCTCCTCGCCCTCGAGGAGGATTCCGCCGAGTCGCCGGACGATGAGTCCGACAACACCCGCGCCGGGCACTCCTTCGAGTCCCCGTGCCCTTCTTCTTGGTTTTCTTCTCCGGCACCACGTGAGGTGCCGGAGCCAGCAGCCCCACAACCGCGTCCGCTGGTCTTCCGCAAGGTCGATGAAGTTAATCTGTCCGGACGTCTTCAGCCAGTCCTGTCAAAGGTTATGGAGTTTTAGATCCCGCATAGAGTCAAACGATGAAAAAAGAGTCCCATGAATGGTAAAATAACTTACCTCGCTGGCTTGACGCTACGAGCTGAATCCGCGATCTTCGCTAGCGGATGTGGGAGCCTCGGCGCCCTTGAACAGCACCTTCCAGGCGTCTTCGTATGTAGTGTCGAAGAGCCTTTTCAGAGTTGGGTGTTGTGCCGGATCGAACTCCCACAATTTGAAGGCCCGTTGTTGGCATGGGAGAATCCGGCAGATGAGCATCACCTGGATTACATTGACAAGCCCGAGATTCTTGTCCACCGTGTTTCGGATGCAGGTTTGGAGTCCTGGACAGCTCGTCCGAATCCCCCACGCCAGCCCGTCTCTTTCCATGATGTGAGTCGTGTGGGGAAGCCAGATCGAATTGGGGCCGCCACCATTGAGAGTCGCGCGGATTGGTGATGTAGAACCACCCCGATTGCCACCCCTTTATGGTCTCCACAAAGGAGCCTTCGAGCCATAGGACTTTGGACATCTTGCCAACCATGGCGCCTCCGCACTCCGCTTGGCAGCCGCCCACTACCTTTGGCTTGACATTGAAGGTCTTCAGCCATAAGCCGAAGTGGGGCTGGATGCAGAGGAAGGTTTCACACACGACGATAAACGCCGAGATGTTGAGGATGAAGTTCGGGGCCAGATCGTGGAAATCCATGCCGTAGTAGAACATGAGCCCCCGGACAAATGGGTGAAGTGGAAAACCTAGTCCGCGGAGGAAGTGGGTGAGAAACACCACCCTCTCATGGTGCCTGGGGGTGGGAATGAGCTGCCCCTCGTTGGGTAGCCGGTGCGCGATGTCGCTGGACAAGTATCTGGCCTTCCGCAGCTTTTTGATGTGCCCCTCCGTGACGGAGGAGGCCATCCACTTGCCTCCCGCTCTGGACATAGTTGGACAAGGTTGAGGTGGGATGCGCGGACTTGGGCGCTGGAGCTCGAGTGCACGGAAATGGATGAGCAAAGGAGGAAGAAGGCGTAGGTGAAAAGGTGGATCCTTATCCCCTTATATGGACGGACGAAGCTATGCGTCCCCCGCCAGCCTGGTGAAACTCGCTTATCTCTCAAGCACCGTAATCAATGGCGCGGTTGGGTTACCCACGTCCGTATTGATGGGAATCCCGGAATAAGGGGGCACGATCTCTGCTTTGATAAGACGTGCCAAGGAAACCACCTCGCTAAACGTGCTGAGGTGGAACAGTAAGAAAACGATTCGAATAAAGGCTTGGCCGTGGTGTGATGTCACGCCGCGGGATGCATCAGCAGATCTGTGCAAAAGTTATTCTCTCTACGGTAGTATGTGGAACTTGTTTTGCAGAGCCGGACACTATACTTGTGTTCAAAATCTTCTATGAAGTATTCGGAGGAGGAACCTGCCTTGCAATGCCGAAGACAATATGCGCCACGGACTGTCATTGAAGCCCTGGTTCAGAGACTCTTGAGGAGTCCTGGATTACGGGTGTCCTGACAGCCGAACTATCACCGTTGGCGGACTCCTGGACTATGAAGATACAAGATTGAAGACTTCGTCCCGTGCCCGGATGGGACTTTCCTTGGCGTGGAAGGCAAGCTTGGCGATACGGATATGTAGATCTCCTACCATTGTAACCGACTCTGTGTAACCCTAACCCTATCCGGTGTCTATATAAACCGGAGGGTTTTAGTCCGTAGGACGAAAAACAATCATACCATAGGCTAGCTTCTAGGGTTTACCCTCTCTGATGTCGTGGTAGATCCACTCTTGTACTACCCATATCATCAATATTAATCAAGCAGGAGTAGGGTATTACCTCCATTGAGAGGGCTCGAACCTGGGTAAAAACATCGTGTCCCTTGTCTCCTATTACCATCCGCCTAGATGCACAGTTCGGGACCCCCTACCCGAGATCCGCCGTTTTTGACACCGACAAGCACCGATATCCTTCTCCCCCGTAAATAAAGCCCCCTTCCAAACTCCACCATGGCCGAACGCGAACCGCGTAGCATCCATATGAGCCGCGATTGGAGCAATCTCCCAAGTGACATCCTCGACCTTTGTTGTCCGTGTATGGATATGTTGACCGCCTCATACCTGGCTGCATGCTCGAGGGACATGCACACGGCCATCGTCGAAGCGAGGCCTAAGCTTTTCAAGACACCCTGCTTGCTGCTATCTGGTCTGGCGAGATTGGCTCACCATGATACAGAGGCATGCATGATGCCCCTCGACTTCAATCTGATCTCCATTAGCCGAAACTTCTTTGCAGGTATGTAGTGTGTCGCCGTACATCATTTCCCTCGACATCGATCCGATCACCATCGCCCGAAACTTCTTGGTAGGTATGTACTGGGTCAGCATGAACTCCCACTGGATGGCTGCCTTCAGAGAAGACGGTAAAAAGTTGGTGCTCGTGTTTTCTTCCAGACCTCCCATGAGATTATCCTTCCTCCGTTGGATTATATAGAGTATTACCATCGCGGTCCAAGTCATCTAGATTACTACGTCAGTTGCACGGACCTTGTTTTGCATAAGATTGTAATCTGCCAAGTACCAACATGACATGCGAATTACACAGACTTCAAGCTAATTGCCTTGTTCGACCGCGGACTCGCCTATCTTTACGCCGGTGCCTTTTGTAGCTGGAGACAACTCGGCTCACAGTGGATCATCGTCAAAGCTGATACACACTTCTGTGATGCTATTGAACACAATGGCATCATCTACGCGATCAACAAAGCAGATGGCACCACGTATTGCTGGGACGGTAGCGTGTAAGTTGTTTCCATCTCATGTTAATGATGACGCCATGAGACGGTTTGAACTTTTTGTGATGATTGGCATATCCCTGTTTGAGCAGAATTTGAGTAGAACTATGGCAATATATTAGAGACGTCGTTAATTAGCTATATTTGGAATGAGTTAATTCATGCGATTGTAACCATGTCATTACAGCCAATTTGTACCCTGAATAATCAAACTGTTAGGAATATATGGATATTGTCCTTATTTTACAGTAATCTATATACTACTACTAAATATGAGTGTGTATCAATGGCCATGTTAGTTTCCTCATTTTCATGATGTAGAAACATGCACCACAATCGTTGGTTTCATCTAACCATACATTAGGGAAGTAAATGTGCATATGGAGAACTCTATATTTGGAAGTAGTGAAATCCTGCAATGCTTACCATGTGTACATACCTATATTCGCCCTTCAAAGAATCAATGGCTAGAATAATATCCTCACAAAAAATTTGCCCACAGAACACGAGTATATAACAATGCATGGTCTATTAGTTACCTTGAAGAATTTGTTTGTGAGGATAGAACATGATTACATAACATGCATGACATGGTAGTTTCCTGTGAAGAATCGATTGCGAGATAACATGAGTATAACCATGCATGGCACTTCTATATTTTCGAACCCAGATATCGTTTCCTGTATTTTCCTCCCAGCCCAACAGGACATATCAATGCTGTTTCTTGCATTATCCTACTCATACTCTGAACAATGCTGATCTTACATTAACAATGCCTGTCCTTTTTGATATGATGCAGTGTCCCTACAGTTACTGCCCTTTGTAATTGCACCACCTTTGCCAAAAACAGGGAAGCACAACTGGTTCCTCCCTCGATCAGACGACGGCAAAAGACTGATGATCATTCGGACACATGAGCCGGAAAAGTTATATTGCAAAAACCCCACTGTATACAAGCACCATGTAATATGTGAGTATCCGGATAGTGGCTGTTACGTCTATGAGCAGGATACCAGCTTGTTGGGGCCTTTAGGATTTTTTAGTTGGAGGCGGGTAAACATCCTTGGTTCACACTCTCTGTTTCTCGGACTCAATTATCGGATTAACTAGGAGATCACCGTTGGCAAGGACCTTGATGGCAGAGAGGCTGTGTTTGCTATGGAAAACTGTGTCTACACGGCGAGCCCTTGGAGTTCGGGTGCATACTCCCCTGATTGTCAACGATACAGCCTGCAGCCAAAAGAAGGTGAGAATGACAAAGGCATCCGGATTAACTTTGATCCTTGGATGTCTCAATTACGACAGGCATTGATGTGGTTCAAGCCTTCAGGTTGATAGGTAATTGGGCTGTTGCATCGAAAGGGTGGAGTACTGGTGTCTCCGGATCACTGGTCGCTGAAGCGGGGCCGCAAATTATGATGGTGTTGGATCATCTCTTCGAATGACTTTGTTGTCTTTGCTGCTGGTTCTGGATGGGTAGTTCTTTCTTTTGTTATGCATATTCCTTGTCATTTGGTCATCCTCGTCTATTTCACTCTTTCTATGTAATAGTTGCTTCTGTTTAGAATGTCATTCTCGTCTGGATCACGAGTCTGAGCGCTGCAGATGGGTACGGTTTGGTGGTGTAGCAAGACTTCTTATGAACTATCATGTCTTGCTGTTTATGTCGAGAGTAGTCACCGTCGGTGTTTGAATGTTGTATATATCGTTGTTTCAACTGTTTATTGTCTCGAACTCTTGGTGGGCTAAATGAGGGCATCACCATTCTCCAGTGTTCAGAGTATATCTCCTTTTTCCAAGTTATATAATTTGAGCTCAGTGTATTTTCGATGATGTACACTTGTTTGGGCCAGTAAGGTGTCGTTGAATATGGGCCGAGTAGTAACGCAATGCCAAACAGGTCAATTATGACTCTCGGGCCGGGCTCCCAAAAGATCCTGAAAAAAAGGCCGAGCTCTCCAAATAAGAAAGAATAAGGACTCTTAGGTCGACATGTGGGCGCCACCGGTGTTTCTGTGCGCTTGCGCGCCGAGAGCATATTGGCGCATGCTCGAAATTCATGCTACCTTTTCATCCCCAGTCTCCCCCCCCCACCTCTGGAATCTCGATTCCTACTCCAGTTCCCCCAAATCCCCCTCCTGTACTCCCTGTACTCAAGCGCACTATCATGTCGCCGGTCAACACGGATCTCCGAGCCGGAGATCCTGAGGTCCGTCCTGCCTTCGGTCGCTGCGTGCTGTAGCTCAACAGTGGCATGGCGGCGCTTGACGACCAGTTTGTCAGCAAAGTGCTTACGGTAACCATCAACGGCGACCTGCCTCCCGTCTCGTCGGACGACCTTGTCAAAGCTCTTCGCATTGCGCACGGCATCCAAATAAGTTACTTTCTCGTCGAAGTCTGTCCGCCACCGGCTGATTTCTTCGTCGGGTTCCGAACAACTTCCGACTGCAGTCGTGTGTTCGAATCTTCCCGGCGTTTGTTCTGCGATGGCGCGCTGGTGAGCTTTGATCGGTGGCACCCAGGATGTGGCTCGGTGCCTCTCGAGCTTGAGTTTTTAACAAAGCTTACCTTCCACGGCATGCCTCGGCGTGCTTGGAACAGCAAGTCCATGAACGAGCTTATCAACGACCTTGGAGGTGAGCTCGTAAGTATGTTTGTTCCTCCGCATATTTGGGCTCAGCGGTTATGGCATGGATGAAGAAGCCATCCACCATACCGAAGGTGATTGGTGTTGAGATACCGGTGCAGGAACCGGGGTTGTACTATTCGTCGCCACCAAGGCCTCCGCGGACCACGTTAGGGATGTACCTGTATCGAGTGTTTGTGCATGTCGAAGAAGTGGTCAATCCATCAATCGAAGTCCTGTCGCCGCCGCTGGTGCCAGGGTCCGTCGACGACGTCCATTATAGGAGTCAACGTCAGACTTTCCCCATGTTGCTCGGAACAATGGATGGCACAGGGCCTACTCCATCGCGCGGCGGAGGCCACTGCTTCTTTGGGAGAAGAGGCAGGGTTGCACACTGGATGTGCTCTAATTTGAGGTAACAACTGAATCTTGTCAGATAGTACTAGTTAAATCTGAGCTATGGGTCTGAAGCACTGATATGCCAGTACATTTGATTGTGACCTGTTATAATTTTGTACCTGAACTTTTTTTAGAAAGGGTTGTACGTCAACTTAATGTGCTAGCACAACTTATTGTGTTGTCTCATGCATTTTCTTTGCACAACATTCAAGATATTTCCCCGTCATTTATAAAGACGATGAGCCGTTATGTACGACTTCGTTGGTTTCAACATAGCCCTTCCCGTAGCAATCCACTGCTTCCATCTTGATTGTGCCGCCTGCGTGAAATTTTTGTATGCAAGTTCAGTGTGCTATGATGTTCTATATGATTGTGTCAACTATATAAGTTTTTACTGAGCATCAGCGATGCATATGGCTGAAAGATGTATTTACGAGCATCGACCGATGGGTTTCTCTCTCTATCTCTCTCTCTCTCACACACACACATGCACACACACACACACGCACAAGTGGGACCCGTTGAATTATTTATTTGCTCGTGACAGCTTTTAATTAGGTTCCACTGTAATCTAACTTTTTTCTTAAGTTATTAATTGAGCTCAGTGACTTCAAAAAGTTGTACAGAAGCCTTGTTTGGGCCTTTCCGGCGTCCCTGAATGTGGGCTGAGTAAACATGTTAGGTTGTACTGTACTACATAGGCCTTTTTTTTCAACATCAGCAATGCAACTGAGCCGACAGTTGTACACAATATCCGGGTCAACGTGTTATCCGCCCGCTGGGCTGCAAAGTTTCCTAGGAGGTATGCATTAGGCTTAACAAGAAAATGGACTTTAAGAAATAATAAATGGGATGTAATTATAATAACTGGGCAATTACTATGCACCAAACACGTAATTAGTTTGAAAAATATATTATTTTTGGAATTTGGAAATTTTAATTTCATTACTTGTTCTTGTGGCGCCAATATTTCGTTGGATTTTAACGTGATACAACTTTATTTTGAAATTATATTTAACCTGACTAGAAATTTCGGATAAAAATATTTCGGATCCCATCAAAATGTGGGATTTTTTTAATTCTGTTTTGAGCGGTTGTTTGAAATTATTAATCATTGTCCTAGCTAGAAGTTGGGATGTACTTTTAACAAACCCGTAAATGGGCTGTAGTAAATTCCATTAGAATTGAAAAATGGGATGTATGTTCTTACAAATCGCAAATGGGCTATATGTTCTCTGCCAAATCCGAGCTGTGGGCCTACTAAGTTGACGCGTACCAAGGGCTTTGTCAACTTAGTCAATGTAAATGATTCTAGCTGCAGTGATCGTACGATGTCCATCCAACGGCCGTAGTGCTTCTTTAACCTCTGGTCTTCTTGCTCCAGCCGCCCAAAGCAGCGCCGGTCGTGCCGCGTGCTCCTGCCTCCCGTGGTGGCCGGGTCGTGATGCCGTGGAGGCCTCACCGCCTGCATTACTCCCACCGCTGGCCGTGCCATCCCTTTACTCACCCACACCCCCCTGTTATTCTCAAGGCAACGGCAGCCTCACACCGCAGCCGAACCAGTGAACCCTCAGACTCATCTCCGCTGGCTACCACTGCTGCGTCTTCCCGGCTCCGCATCATCCCTTCCTAGGCCTCATTGTCGTCCGGACCACCGCCTGGTGCTCTCGGCGCTGGCGTGGTCAACGTGGTCAACGACCGACTTCCATCGGAAGAGTATCAGACGTGGAGAGGCCGACAATCGGGTCCAGCGGCCGCAAGGAAGTGCCTCCTTATTACGCCAAGAAATAATTATTCCTCCACCGACAATGAGGACCACGGACGGGCCACCTTATTTCGCGAAAACGCTTTTCCCGATCATTGGGACCCAGCGGACGGGCCAGCGTATTTTGCGACAAAAACGTTCCCCGCGCTGTCAGCTCGGACCCACCGGAAGTGCCTCCTTATTGGGCACAAAAAAATGAATACTCCCCCTGCTAGCTGGGACCCACCATGGTGGGAGGCTGACTTGTGGGCCTACTAAGTCGATCGATGGGGGCCTTTGTCAACTTTAGTCAATATGAACGATTCTAGCTCCAAAGGATCGACGATGGCCATCCAACGGCCGTAGTGCTTCTTCAACCTCTGGTGTTCTTGCTCCTGCCGCCCAAAACAGCACCGGTCGTGCCGCATGCTCCTGCCTCCCGTGGCCGGCTGTGCTGCCACGGAGGCCACACCGCCCCCTACTATTCCCACCGCTAGCCAGGCCATGCGGCGACGACAGCCTCCCACCGCAGCCGAACCAGTGAACCCTCGTACTCCTCTCCGCGCGGGCTTCCACTGTCGCGTCTTCCCCGGCTCCCCGTCGTCCCCTTCCTAGGCCTCGCCGTCGTCCACCGCCGTGGTGCTCTCGGCGCGGCGTGGTCAATGTGGTCAACGACCGACTTCCATCGGAAGAGTAATCAGACGTGGAGAGGCCGATACCGGTCCACGGCAGCCGCAAGGAAGTGCCTCCTTATTACGCGGAAAATAATTATTCCTCCACCGACAAATAGGGACCCATCGGACGGGCCACCAAGATTTCGTGAAAAACCGTTTCCCCGTGATCGCTGGGATCCACAGACGGGCCACCGTGATTTCGCAAAAAATGTTCCCCATTGTCATTTCGGACCCACCGGAAGTGCCTCCTTATTACGCACAAAAATGAATACCCCGCTAGCTGGGACCAGCCTTGGTGGGAGGCTGACTTAGGGCCTACTAAGTTGATCGGGACGAAGGCCTTTGTCAACTTTAGTCAATATATGAATGATTCTAGCTACAGTGACAGACTGATGTCCATCCAACGACCGTAGTGCTTCTTCACCTCTGGTCTTCTTGCTCCAGCCGCCCAAAGCACCGGTCGTGTCACCGCTTCCTACCGCCCGTGGCCGGTTGTGATGCCGCGAGGCCTCACCGCCCCTACTACTCCCACCGGCCAGGCCATCCTCTACGCACCCACACCCATCGTTATTCTCAGGCGACGGCAGCCTCACACCGCAGCGAACGAAAGTGAACCCTCATACTCCTCTACGTGTGGGCATCCACCGCGCGTCTTCCCGGCTCCGTGTCGTCCCCTTCCTAGGCCTCGCCGTCGTCCACCGCCTGGTGCTCTCGGGCGGCGTGGTCAACGTGGTCAAGGAATGGCTTCCATCGGACGTGGATCAGACGTGGAGAGGCTGACAGCTGGGTCCACGGCCGCAGCAAGGAAGTGCCTCCTTATTACGCGCAAAATAATTATTCCTCCACCTGACAGCGGGGACCCACCGGACGGGCCACCATATTTAGCGAAAAAAACGTTTCCCCCTGTCTGATGGGACCCACCAATTACATCTTCGCACGCAAGGAAGTGCGTCCGAAAAAAAAGATTCACACCCCTAACTGCTGGGACCCACCAGCTACATCTTCGCACGCAAGGAAGTGCCTGACAGTCGGGACCCACCTGGTCGAAGCGTACGTAGCGTTGTCATTCTGGTCGCGAACGTAATGCGTATATATATCTTGGTGGATGTAGAGGCGCGCACGTGTCGTAGTAGAGGCGCACACGTGTCGTAGTAGAGGCGCGCACGTACAGCGGCGAGGGTGCAAGAAAGAAAATACGGCCACGTACGTACATACGGGTAGGGTCTCGAACGCCTATCGCGCATACGTACATAGCTGGGTTGGAACGGAGAAACAGCGTCGTTGTCGTGTTCATCGGGAGCCAACCGGTTGGGTCGGAACGGAATGCGTGGTCGTGTTCATCGGGAGGGCTTGGACGGAACAGGCGATGGAAACGAGGCCTGGCGTACCGCACAACGGAGGAAACGGCCTTGTGTTTGACCGGCCACGTTCGAAACGGGGTCCTGTTGATCGGGAGGGGCCTGGCGTACCGCAAAACGGAGGAAACGGACGTCCTACGGTCGAAACGGGGGTCCTGTTGATCGGGAGGGGTGTGGCGTACCGCAAAACGGAGGAAACGGACCTCCTACGGTCGAAACGGGGGTCCTGTTGATCGGGAGGGGTGTGGCGTACCGCAAAACGGACGAAACGGACTTGTGTTGAGCGCTACGGTCGAAACGGGGTCCTGTTCATCAGAGGGTGTGGCGTACCGCAAAACGGGACTCCATGGGATACTGTTCATCTCCACCGTCGACCTCCTCCAGCCTCCACGGGCTACCGCCGACCTCCTCCAGCCTCCACGGGCTCCTGTTCATCCAGCCTCCACCGCGCGCTACTCCACCGGCTACTGTTCAACCACCCCTCCACGGGCACCCCTCCACCGTCTACTGTTCATCCAGCCCTCCACACCACGGGTCCTGTTCAACCACCCTCCACAGCCACCCCTCCACTGCTTCATCGCTCATCCAGCCCTCCACACCACGGGTCCTGTTCATCCAGAGGCAACACCACCGCTCACTGTTCATCCAAAGCCCCCGCAACGCCATCGCTCATCCAATCGATCGGCTTGATTAGCGCAGCAGCGGCGAATCTCTCCATCGGGTTCAGTTAACAGCCATCGATCGATCGCTCGGGTTCGATACGCTTGCGTAACTGCGATTCTGTCCTTTCGGGTTGATTAGAGCCCAACGCCTCGCTTCGGGTTGAGTTAGAGCGACGCCTCGCACACACATGCGCATCTGACGAGGGAAGCAGCGCGCCGCTCGGCCCCGACCTCCCAACGTAACGGCAACTCTCCAAATTTTCCTCCCTCGCTTCTACCACGGTTTTTCCGTCATGGACGGCCCAAAGAATGTCATGCAGCTGCGTCTCCGCCCGCCTGTGACGAAAAGCCCATTTTTTGTCATGATTTTTTGTCATAGAAGTAGGAGCCCACCACATCTATGATGATACCGGGTTTTGTCACAATTATCGTCATAGAAGTGTCATATGTATGACAGAAAAAAAAATCGTTCGGCCCAAAATGTCACGAATGTGTCTTTTTTTGTAGTGAGAGCTATAAATATATGAAAGCTCAACAAAAGAAACTAAGTGGGTGTGCATCCAACTTGCTTGCTCACGAAGACCTAGGGCACTTGAGGAGGCCCATTGTTGGAATATACAAGCCAAGTTCTATAATGAAAAATTCCCACTAGTATATGAAAGTGACAAAACAAGAGACTCTCTATCATGAAGATTATGGTGCTACTTTGAAGCACAAGTGTGGTAAAAGGATAGTAACATTGTCCCTTCTCTCTCTTTCTCTTTTTTTTGGGCCTTCTCTTTTTTTTATGGCTTTATCTTTTTTTCTTTTTTTATTCCTCACTTGGGACAATGCTCTAGAAAATTGATGATCATCACACTTCTATTTATTTACAACTCAATGATTACAACTCGATACTAGAACAAAGTATGTGATGCGGAGCATCCCACGTTCATCCCCATGTACACTCTCACTACTCCCCAAACCCCAAGTGGACATATGACGAGACCTCGAACAAACGCCATTGGGCACAAGGTGAACTCGCTCCTCTCCGAATCATCACTTTCCATATGTGAGACATGGCTACTACCTCAAGCATGTGTGCTATGCATGTCCAGGAACCAAGAGGAAGGCCATGGAACAACTACGAGCATTGGACAAGACGTCGAGGACACCAAGTACAAGGACCAAGAGAAGAAGCTGCCTGAGGCTACAGCGGCCGGACGTCCGACGAACTCCAGGTACCGGACGACCGACCCCCTCCGGACGTCCGACAGAAGCGCACCCGAGCCGAATCTACGGATGTCCGAAGAGCACCGGACGTCTGGACCCCCCGGACGACCGGAAACCTCCGGACGTCCGACCGAAGCGCACCCGAGCCGAATCTACTAAGTCCGGGATTGCGGACGTCGACGCCTGACGAGCCACCGGACGACCGGAACCCTCCGGACGTCCGACGCCTGTCTGCGCATAGTGTTTCGGGCTGAGGCCCATGTACCCCTTCACTTCGCCCCCATTTGCACTAAGACTATAAAATAGACCTCCACCTCCTTCTAGTTAGGGTTAGCGTTGATTTAGCTCATTTGTGAGATAGAGCTTCGCTCATCCATATCGGATCTACTCCACGAGAGAGACCGCGGCCCCTCTTCGGAGAAGATCCACCTTGGATTCAAGACCTCCTTTGCGGAGAAGACCATCATCAAGACCTCCTCACGGAGAGGAACGACTACCGTTTGTATCGTCCTTTGTTGACTTTGGATCATGTATCTCCCTTTGTGTTCATCGATCTAGCACATGTGTGATTGATCTTGTTGGTTTGAGTGATTATCTTGTGTTTTCCCCGTGATTTCCCTCTTGCTCTTCCGCTCGTTCTTCGTGTTCCTCGTAGGGATCCTCTCCAAACGTGAAAGATCGTCACCATAGGGTTCCGCCCTACATCAGTATGACTCTATATGAATGCCTCCGGCGGTATACCGGGATATGCAATGAACCAAGAGTGACATGTATGAAAGAATTATGAACGGTGGCTTTGCCACAAATACTATGTCAACTACATGATCATGCAAAGCAATATGACAATGATGAACGTGTCATGATAAACGGAATGGTGGAAAGTTGCATGGAAATATATCTCGGAATGGCTATGGAAATGCCATAATAGGTAGGTATGGTGGCTGTTTTGAGGAAGATATAAGGAGGTTTATGTGTGAAAGAGTGTATCATATCACGGGGTTTGGATGCACCGGCGAAGTTTTCACCAACTCTTAATGTGAGAAAGGGCAATGCACGGTACCGAAGAGGCTAGCAATGGTGGAAAGGTGAGAGTGCGTATAATCCATGGACTCAACATTAGTCATAAAGAATTCACATACTTATTGCAAATATCTACAAGTCATCAAAAACCAAGCACTACGCGCATGCTCCTAGGTGGATAGATTGGTAGGAAAAGACCATCGCTCGTCCCCGACCGCCACTCATAAGGAGGAAAATCAAAGAACACCTCATGTTTCAAATTTGTTACATAACGTTTACCATACGTGCATGCTACGGGACTTGCAAACTTCAACACAAGTATTTTTCAAATTCACAACTACTCAACTAGCACAACTTTGATATCACTACCTCCATGTCTCAAAACAATCATCAAGCATCAAACTTCTCTTAGTATTCAACACACTCATAAGAAAGTTTTTACCATTCTTGAATACCTAGCATATTAGGATTATTTAAGCAAATTACCATGCTATTTAAGACTCTCAAAATAATCTAAGTGAAGCATGAGATTTCAAAAGTTTCTATAAAACAAATCCACCACCGTGCTCTAAAAGATATAAGTGAAGTACTAGAGCAAAATATATATACCTCAAAAGATATAAGTGAAGCACATAGAGTATTCTAATAATTTCCGAATATTGTGTGTCTCTCTCAAAAGGTGTGTACAGCAAGTATTATTGTGGTAAACTAAAAAATAAAGACTCAAATCATACAAGACGCTCCAAGCAAAACACATATCATGTGGTGAATAAAAATATAGCTCCAAGTAAACTTACCGATGGAAGTAGACGAAAGAGGGGATGCCTTCCGGGGCATCCCCAAGCTTTGGATTTTTGGTGTCCTTAGATTATATTGGGGGTGCCATGGGCATCCCCAAGCTTAGGCTCTTTCCCCTCCTTTTTCCATAATCCATCAAATCTTTCACCCAAAACTTGAAAACTTCACAACACAAAACTCAACAGAAATCTCGTGAGCTCCGTTAGCGAAAGAAAACAAAAGACCACTTCAAGATACTGTAATGAACTCATTATTTATTTATATTGGTGTTAAACCTACTGTATTCCAACTTATCTATGGTTTATAAACTATTTTACTAGCCATAGAATCATCAAAATAAGCAAACAACACACGAAAAACAGAATCTGTCAAAAAACAGAACAGTCCGTAGTAATCTGTAAGTAACACAAACTTATGGAACTCCAAAAACCCATCCAAAATAGGACGACCAAGACAATTTGTTTACAGATCAGAAGCAATTGGAATCACTATTTTATCACGTTCTGGTGATTTTTAACAATTGTTTTCGTGGACAGCAAGTTTCTGGAAATTACAGCAAGATCAAATAACTATCATCCAAGAAGATCCTATAGGTTTAACTTGGCACAAACACTAATTAAAACATAAAAACAAATCTAACCAGAGGCTATAACAAATATTTATTCCTAAACAGAAGCAAAAAGAAAAAACTAAAAATAAAATTGGGTTGCCTCCCAACAAGCGCTACCGTTTAACGCCCCTAGCTAGGCATAAAAGCAAGGATAGATCTAGGTATTGCCATCTTAGCTAGGCAATCCATAAGTGGCTCTCATGATAGATTCAATGATAATTTTATTTTATTCCTACGTAAGTGTTCCATGCCTTTCTTTAATGGAAATTAGAATCTAATATTCCCTTCCTTCATATCAATAATTGCACCAATCGTTCTAAGGAAAGGTCTACCAAGAATAATAGGACATGAAGGATTGCAATCTATATCAAGAACAATAAAATCTACGGGCACATAATTCCTATTTACAACACTAAGAACATCATTAATTCTTCCCATAGGTTTCTTAATAGTGGAATCCGCAAGGTGCAAGTTTAAAGAGCAATCATCAAAATCACGGAAACCTAGCAAATCGCACAAAGTTTTTGGAATCGTGGAAACACTAGCACCCAAATCACACAAAGCATAGCATTCATGATCTTTAATTTTAATTTTAATAGTAGGTTCCCACTCATCATAGAGTTTTCTAGGAATAGAAACTTCCAACTCAAGTTTTTCTTCATAAGATTGCATCAAGGCATCAACAATATGTTTGGTAAAAGCTTTATTTTGACTATGAGCATAAGGAGAATTTAGCACGGATTGCAACAAGGAAATACAATCTATCAAAGAGCAATTATCATAATTAAATTTCTTGAAATCCAAAATAGTGGGTTTATTAATATCTAGGGTTTTTTTCTCTTCAATCCCACTTTCATCAAATTTAGCATCGAGATCTAAAAACTCCGAATTCTCGGAACACCTTCTAGGTAAAGGTGGATCATATTCAGTCCCATCATTATCAAGATTCATATTGCAAAACAAAGATTTAATAGGGGACACATCAATAACGTTTAGATCTTCATCTTTGTTTTCATAGAAATTAGAAGAACACGCTTTTATAAAGCAATCTTTCTTAGCACGCATCCTAGCGGTTCTTTCTTTGCACTCATCAATGGAAATTCTCATGGCTTTGAGAGACTCATTGATATCATGCTTAGGAGGAATAGATCTCAGTTTTAAAGAATCAACATCAAGAGAATCAACATCAACTTTAAGCAATTTCTCTTCAAGCAAAGCATTGAAATTCTTTTGTGACTTCATAAACTCTTTAACACTAGTCTCAAATTCAGAGGGCATCTTATTAAAATTTCCATAAGAATTGTTGTAGGAATTGCCATAATTATTAGAGGAATTACTAGGATAAGGCCTAGGATTAAAGTTTCCTCTATCTGCGTTGTTACCAAAATTATTCCTACCAACGAAATTCACATCCATAGATTCATTATTATTCTCAATCAAAGTAGACAAAGGCATATCATTAGGATCAGAAGAAACACTTTTACTAGCAAATAATTTCATAAGTTCATCCATCTTTCCACTCAAAACATTAATTTCTTCTATTGCATGCACTTTTTTATTAGTAGATCTTTCAGTGTGCCATTTAGAATAATTAACCATAATATTATCTAGGAGTTTAGTAGCTTCTCCTAAAGTGATTTCCATAAAAGTGCCTCCCGCAGCCAAAAGATTTCTAGAAGCAAAACTCAATCCGGCATAAACTTTTTGTATAATCATCCACAAATTCAAACCATGAGTGGGGCAATTACGTATCATTAATTTCATCCTCTCCCAAGCTTGTGCAACATGTTCATGATCAAGTTGCTTAAAATTCATAATATCGTTTCTAAGAGAGATGATCTTAGTAGGAGGAAAATACTTAGAGATAAAAGCATCTTTGCACTTATTCCAGGAATCAATACTATTTTTAGGCAAATACGAAAACCAAGCTTTAGCACGATCTCTAAGCGAAAAGGGAAGTAGCTTCAATTTAACAATATCATTGTCAACATCTTTCTTCTTTTGCATATCACACAAATCAACGAAACTATTTAGATGAGTAGCGGCATCTTCATTAGGAAGGCCGGCGAATTGATCTTTCATGACAAGATTCAACAAAGCAGCATTGATTTCACAAGATTCAGTATCGGTAAGAGGAGCAACCGGAGTGCTTAGGAAATCATTATTGTTGGTATTGGTAAAGTCACATAATTTGTATTATCCTGAGTCATCGTGACAATCAAGCAATCCAACAAACGAGCAAACAAGAGACGGGCAAAAAGAGGCAACGGAAAAGAGAGGGTGAATAAAACGGCAAGGGTGAAGTGGGGGACAGGAAAACGAGAGGAAAATGGCAAATAATGTAATGCGGGAGATAAGGGTTTGTGATGGGTACTTGGTATGTTGACTTTTATGTGAGACCTCCCGACAACGGCGCCAGAAATCCTTCTTGCTACCTCTTGAGCACTGCGTTGGTTTTCCCTTGAAGAGGAAAGGGTGATGCAACAAAGTAGCATAAGTATTTCCCTCAGTTTTTGAGAACCAAGGTATCAATCCAGTAGGAGGCTACACGCAAGTCCCTCGCACCTACACAACAAATAAATCCTCGCAACCAACGCGATAAGGGGTTGTCAATCCCTACACGGTCACTTACGAGAGTGAGATCTGATAGATATGATAAGATAATATTTTTGGTATTTTTATGATAAAGATGCAAAGTAAAGAAAGCAAAATAAAAAGGCAATGGAAATAGCTTGTTGTCGGGAGATTAATATGATGGAAAATAGACCCGGGGGCCATAGCTTTCACTAGTGGCTTCTCTCATGAGCATAAGTATTTTACGGTGGGTGAACAAATTACTGTTGAGCAATTGATAGAATTGAGCATAGTTATGAGAATATCTAGGTATGATCATGTATATAGGCATCACGTCTGAGACAAGTAGACCGACTCCCGCCTGCATCTACTACTATTACTCCACACGTCGACCGCTATCCAGCATGCATCTAGAGCATTAAGTTCATAAGAACAGAGTAACACTTTAAGCAAGATGACATGATGTAGAGGGATAAATTCATGCAATATGATAAAAAACCCATCTTGTTATCCTCGATGGCAACAATACAATACGTGCCTTGCTGCCCCTCACATCGGGAAAGGACACCGCAAGATTGAACCCAAAGCTAAGCACTTCTCCCATTGCAAGAAAGATCAATCTAGTAGGCCAAACCAAACTGATAATTCGAAGAGACTTGCAAAGATAACCAATCATACATAAAAGATAACCAAACTGAATTCTTTTATATATGATTGGTTATCTTTGCAAGTCTCTTCAAATTATCAGTTTGGTTTGGCCTACTAGATTGATCTTTCTTGCAATGGGAGAAGTGCTTAGCTTTGGTTCAATCTTGCGTTGCTCGATCCCAAAGGATGTTAGGGAAACGACATGTATTGTATTTTTGCCATCAAGGATAAAATATGGGGTTTATATCATATTGTTGAGTTTATCCTCTACATCATGCCATCTTGCCTAATGCTACTATGTTCTTATGAACTTAATACTCTAGATGCATGCCGGATAGCGATGTGTGAGTAATAGTAGTAGATGCGCAGGAGTCGGTCTACTTATTGCGGATGTGATGCCTATATACATGATCATGTCTAGATATTCTCATAACTATGCACTTTTCTATCAATTGCTCGACAGTAATTTGTTCAACCACCGTAATACTTATGCTATCTTGAGAGAAGCCACTAGTGAAACCTATGGCCCCCGGGTCTATTTTCCATCATATTTATCTTCCGTCAACTAGCTATTTCTATCGCCGTTTATTTTGCAATCTTTACTTTTAATCTTCATCATAAAAATACCAAAAATATTATCTTATCATCTCTATCAGATCTCACTTTTGCAATTGGCCATGAAGGGATTGACAACCCCTTTGTCGCGTTGGTTGCAAGGTTCTTATTTGTTTGTGTAGGTATGAGGGACTTGCGTGTGGTCTCCTACTGGATTGATACCTATCCTTGGTTCTCAAAACTGAGGGAAATACTTACACTACTTTGTTGCATCACCCTTTCCTCTTCAAGGGAAAAACTGCTACTTCTTGAGCACTGCGTTGGTTTCCCTTGAAGAGGAAAGGGTGATGCATCAAAGTAGCGTAAGTATTTCCCTCAGTTTTTGAGAATCAAGGTATCAATCCAGTAGGAGGCTACGCGCGAGTCCCTCGTACCTACACAAAACAAATAACTCCTCGCAACCAACGCGATAAGGGGTTGTCAATCCCTTCACGGTCACTTACGAGAGTGATATCTGATAGATATGATAGGATAATATTTTTGGTATTTTTATGATAGAGATGCAAAGTAAAAAAGCAAAGGAAATAACTAAGTGTTGGAAGATTAATATGATGAAGATAGACCCGGGGGCCATAGATTTCACTAGTGGCTTCTCTCAAGAGCATAAGTATTTTACGGTGGGTGAACGAATTACTATTGAGCAATTGACATAATTGAGCATAGTTATGAGAGTATCTAGGTATGATCATGTATATAGGCATCATGTCTGAGAAAAGTAGACCGACTCCTGCCTGCATCTACTACTATTACTCCACTCATCGACCGCTATCCAGCATGCATCTAGAGTATTAAGTTCATGAAAACAGAGTAACGCCTTAAGCAAGATGACATGATGTAGAGGGATAAAGTCATGGTTGTTATCCTCGATGGCAACAATACAATACGTGCCTTGCTGCTCCTACTGTTACTGGGAAAGGACACCGCAAGATTGAACCCAAAGCTAAGCACTTCTCCCATTGCAAGAAAGGTCAATCTAGTAGGCCAAACCAAACTGATAATTCGAAGAGACTTGCAAAGATAACCAATCATACATAAAAAATTCAGAGAAGATTCAAATATTGTTCATAGATAATCTTGATCATAAACCCACAATTCATCGGTCTCAACAAACACACCGCAAAAAGAAGATTACATCGAATAGATCTCCACGAGAGAGGGGGAGAACATTGTATTGAGATCGAAAAAGAGAGAAGAAGCCATCTAGCTACTAACTATGGACCCGAAGGTCTGAGGTAAACTACTCACACTTCATCGTTGAGGGTATGGTGTTGATGTAGAAGCCCTCTGTGATGGATGCCCCCTCCGGCGGAGCTCCAGAACAGGCCCCAAGATGGGACCTCGTGGGTACAGAAGGTTGCGGCGGTGGAATTAGGTTTTTGGCTCCGTATCTAATCGTTTGGGGGTACGTAGGTATATATAGGAGGAAGGAGTGCGTCGGTGGAGCAACAGGGGGCCCACGAGGGTGGAGGGCGCGCCCCCCTACCTCGTTGCCTCCTCCTTTGTTTCTTGACGTAGGGTCCAAGTCTCCTAGATCATAATCTTCCTAAAAATCACGTTCCCGAAGGTTTCATTCCATTTGGACTCCGTTTGATATTCCTTTTCTGCGTAACTCTGAAATAGGCAAAAAAACAGCAATTCTGGGCTGGGCCTCCGGTTAATAGGTTAGTCCCAAAAATAATATAAAAGTGAATAATAAAGCCCAATAATGTCCAAAACAGTAGATAATATAGCATTTAGTAATAAAAAATTATAGATACATTGGAGACGTATCAGGCATCCCCAAGCTTAATTCCTGCTCATCCTCGAGTAGGTAAATGATAAAAACAGAATTTTTGATGCGGAGTGCTACTTGGCTTAATTTCAATATAATTCTTCTTAATTGTGGTATGAATATTCAGATCCGAAAGATTCAAGACAAAAGTTTAATATTGACATAAAAATAATAATACTTCAAGCATACTAACAGAGCAATCATGTCTTCTCAAAATAACATGGCCAAAGAAAGTTATCCCTACAAAATTATATAGTCTGGCTATGCTCTATCTTCACCACACAAAGAATTTAAATCATGCACAACCCCGATGACAAGCCAAGCAATTGTTTCATACTTTTAACATTCTCAAACTTTTTCAATCTTCACGCAATACATGAGCGTGAGCCATGGATATAGCACTATATGTGGAATAGAATGGTGGTTGTGGAGAAGACAAAAAGGGAGAAGATAGTCTCACCTCAACTAGGCGTATCAACGGGCTATGGAGATACCCATCAATATATATCAATATGAGTGAGTAGGGATTGCCATGCAACGGATGCACTAGAGCTATAAGTATATGAAAGCTCAACAAAAGAAACTAAGTGGGTGTGCATCCAACTCGCTTGCTCACGAAGACCTAGGGCATTTTGAGGAAGCCCATCATTGGAATATACAAGCCAAGTTCTATAATGAAAAATTCCCACTAGTATATGAAAGTGACAAAATGAGAGACTCTCTATAATGAAGATCATGGTGCTACTTTGAAGCACAAGTGTGGTAAAAGGATAGTAACATTGTCCCTTCTCTCTTTTTCTCTAATTTTTTTATTTGGGTCTTTCTCCTTTTTTATGGCCTCTTTTCTCCTTCTTCTTTTTTTTGTCCGGAGTGTCATCCCGACTTGTGGGGGAATCATAGTCTCCATCATCCTTTCCTCACTTGGGATAATGCTCTAAAAATGAAGATCATCACACTTTTATTTTTCTTACAACTCAACATGTAGCGACCTGACCCAAAATCGGTCAAGTCTCTGTGTCTGTACCATCCCAAGATCATGCTGGCACTCACAGTACATTGATGAAATAATCAAAGTTCAATCACACCTGAATTTATTACACGATTCTCATATCGAGTCTTTATTACAATAGAATAAATTCGCCAAGGCCAACTCATGAGAAATAAACTAAATAAAGCTGCGAAGCGTAGAAGAATAGCGAGTCCATCCGACTCCAAAGGGCAATCGCCAAGCGGATCGTAGCCTCACTCCTGATCGGAATAATCCTCTGCAACATAAGACGTTGCAGCCGTGTAGGTCAAGATTTTGAATATGCCTGGCAAGTCATGAAGAGAGAACAATAAAATATTACTAATACTATATGCAATTTGGCTGTGGGGCTCTAAGTTTCATCATTTTGTGAAAAGCCAGTTTTTCCCTACTACGGTGGACTTGCTTGCAAATACTACAAAATTGTTGGTAGTTATTGAGATGGTTCCGCCAACCAATGTCTCATTCCCAAATTATTAAGTCATAACCCCTCAATTAAATTATTAATTTCAGTGTTGAGATTTCCGAATACTTCCAAGTTCTAGAGGCTCAATTTGTCCGTAACCGGGGACACGGCTAATCGATTAGACCCTTTCTCTGCAGAGGTTTGCGCACTTTACCCGCAAGAATCGTTCCCTCCTTTTAAGTCTTCGCACTTCATGGTGTTTGAAGACGGGACGAACGAAACAGGGTCTTCCGAAGAGTTCCTCCGCCACCGCCGGTGCCCATCCAATCCTACCATTCTTCTACATCTCGTAGCACCGTCCGCCAGAGTCACACCTAGGGTCGACCAAGCCAGAGCCCATGATGGCTTGCGGCTGCACAGTAAGCTTCCGTCAATGGGGTATCCATCCGTCTCTTCGTGGCTGGGTGAAGCTTTCCGCAAGATGTCATGGCATTTCTCCATGCATCCCGCCAACCACCGGATTCTCCAGGTGCCCACAACCGTCCTCCACCCAAAGAGTGAATTTGAAGTCCATCTTGATCTTGAAGTCATGGGGTTGTCATCATCTTTAAGACTCTCACATCTCCCTTATGAATTCACTCAACCAACCCCGCTCTGAGCATAGCAAAAATAAACTACTTCGTCCGGTCATGGTAACAAGGGAATTGGTTCATCCTACCTCATGATACTACTCAAGAACATAACTTCAAAATTTCACCTACTGCATGCATGGTGGGGAGGTAATTCTAATGCAATAAAAATCATAGGTATTGTAAAGAAACATGATCAATGACTTGCCTTGCCGACGATCTTCGTAAGCTAGGGACTCATGGTAGCAAGCTTCAGCACTCGGAAATTCTACCGAGGCAAACAATAACCACAATAAGCATACAACATATGATCACTTACATAACAGCATAGTAATATGAAACACACAAAACAACCGAATCAAAACCCAAAGGAAACTCAAAGAAAAACCAAATCAAAGTTTTCCTACTTCAAGCAACAACTAAAATAGTTTTACATAACAAAAAATTTCTTAACAGAACCTAAGCATGGGTTTATGCTACCTAACAGAAAAGGATTCATCAAGCAACTAGGAGCAAAAAGAATTACTTTAAAATCTATTATAAAACTCCTATTAGGCCTAAAGCAAATTCTAGTAGGAAAAATAAAATAAAAGTTTTATTTATTATAAATAAAAGTTCATGCTCTAAAGTGATAGAAACTAACCTAGAATAATCTATCACATATGAAAAATAAATTTATTTGCTAACTAAAACAATAGGAAAAACAGTAGCTAGTTAATTAATTAAGAATAACCTGATTCTGATTAAAACTATTTTTTTATTAATCCTAAAATGCCCAAATAAATTCCTACGGTTAGGCAATGTCAAAACAAAGTTGTGACAAAAGAATCACTAAAAATAATTTTCCTAACTCACTTTATAGCAGATTTACTATTCTGTCTAAATCTAAAATAAAGCAATTCTAAATAATTTTAACATAGCTAATTATATTTTCTACAGAAACTATAAGAAATTTGCAAACCAAGAAAAAAGAATCACTTAAAAATATTAGGTAGATTAAAAGATATGAATTTTTCAAATCTGAAACTATTCTGTTAAAACAGAAAACGAAAAAATAAAGAAAAACGGGCTAATGGGCCTAACTAACGCCCTGGGCGTAATATAACTAAACGGGCCCTAGGGTTTAAACGAATCGGCCGGCTCAACTAAAAACCCTAACTAAAAATAAACCGGAACTAAACCGGGTTTTCTAAACTAAAACCTAAATAAAACCGGTCTATTTAAAATAAACCTACCGCTTCGCTACTTCTAATCTCAACCCTAGGATTTAGATCGAACGGCGGCGGGGTTCTCCGGTGACTCACCGCGGTGGCGGCGACGACGGCGACTCGGGCGATGACGGCGCGACGGCTCCGGTGGTCGGGAAAGACGGCGGAGACCTCAAAGCGGTGTGACGGGCGAGGTGGGTTTGGTGGAGTCAGGCGAGCTCGGGGGTGACCGGGGCGAGCTCGGGGTGGCTAATGGCGGCGGCGGCGTTCGGGTACTCCGGCGAGTGCGTGCGGAGGGAGGAGAGGGTCGGGCGAGGGGGCGAAGGGGAAAACGGGGTCGAGGGGGGGTATAAATAGGCGGGGGCCTCGACTTGGACGAGGGGCAACGCGGCGAGATCTCGAGGATCCGGATCTCGCGATCCGGCGGCGCGCGGCGTGGCGTGGGCGAGGGAAGAGGGAGGTGGGGGCCGGGTGTCGTGGTGAGGAGAGGCGCGTCGGGCGACCGTCGCGGAGGTGGTTCGCGCGGGGCTCGGTCGGGCGCTGGTCGGTTGGCTGGCCATTGGCTGGGCTGGCCGGGTCACGCCTCGTGGCTGGGCCGGGTTATTCGGCTGGCGCCTGGGTCTTCTTTTTTCCTTTTGTTTTTTGAAAATAAAACAGAGGTAAAATATATAGAATATAAATATTTTATATAGGACATATATATATCAAAATGATCAGGGAATATTCCTATCATTTGAACATTTTTCCAGGGCAAAATCCAAACTTTATAAAAATCATTTTTTCCAAAATTCCCAAATAAAATTCAAATTTGAATTCAAACTTTTTGGCAATGTTTTTCCTCGATATTTTTGGAGTGTCATGTCTACTCCTCTCATACTTTTTCTCAAGTATTTATCAGGCATAGTTTTTGAAATGATTTCCATTTGCCAAAATTTGAATTCAAATGCCAACAAGTCAAAAACTTCAGAAACTTCAAATGCCACTCAAATTCAAACAGAATGCATAGATGCTTAGCTATAATTGTACAACATTCCAAATAGGAAATTTGGGATGTTACAAACCTACCCACCTTAAGATGAATCTCGCCCTCGAGATTCGGGTTGGCTAGCAAAGCGGTGCGGGTGGTCGCGAAGGAGGTCGTCTTCTCGCTCCCGTGTGGCTTCCTCTTGGAGTGATGACTCCACGGCACCTTGCAAAACTTGATGATCTTCTTTGCGGGTGACTCTGTTCGCAGTCTCGAGAATTCGGACGGGTTTCTCCTTATAAGTCGATCACTTTGTCGAAATGTATGGCCTCTAGGGGCACCTTGTGTCTCTCAACGGAATATCGGCCATGTCGGCATGACACTTCTTCACCGAGAAACATGGAAGACATCATGAACTCCGGACAATCCTTCCGCAATTCCAACTTGTAAGCAACTTCTCCACGACGTTCGAGGATTTTGTAGCAAATGAATCGGGTGCTAACTTTCCTTTGACACCAAACCTCTTGATTCCACGAAGTGGAGACACCAAGATATGCTCGGTCTCCCGCTTCGTAAGTTACTTCCTTACGCCATCGTCGGCATAACTTTTCTGCCTCGACCGAGCCACCTTGAGCCTATCTCGAATCAGCTTGACTTTCTCTTCGAATCTCGATAAGATCGGGACCGAAAAGTTTTCGATCTCAACACCATCCCACAAAGAATGGTGTTCTCGCACCTCCTTCCGTATAGAGCTTGAAGGGGCCATCTTCGGATCGGGTCTCGATAACTGTTGTTGTATGAGAACTCTGCGTATGGCAAATTATCATCCCAGCTAGACCCATAGTCTAGCACACAAGCTCTCAACACGTCCTCCGTAATCTGGTTGACTCTCTCGGTCCATCCATCATGCATGCGGATGAAAGGCTATCTTGAACTCCACCTCGTACCCAAAGTTTCATGCAACCGATTCCAAAACTTTGAGGTAAATTGTGTTCCTCTATCTCGACACGATACTCCTCGGAACTCCATGCGGACATACGATCCTGGTCATGTATATCTTGGCCAACTTAAGCGCTGGTATAGGTAGTCTTCACGGAATGAAATGAGCTACCTTGGTCAATCGATCAACCACTACCCAGATGGAATCATAACTGGCCGGGTCTGGGTAATCCTGTGATGAAATCCATTCCAAGTTTTTCCCATTTCCAATCGGGAATCGGCAAGGGTTGAAGTAACCCAGCTGGCTTCTCGATGTTCCGCCTTTACTTTCGGGCAAACATCGTGACATCGCTACGCATCAAAGAATATCCTTCTTCATACCGCCCACCGAAACTTTCCTTCAAATCCAGATACATCTTGGTGTTACCGGGGTGAATCGAGTACGGTGAATCATGAGCCTCTTGAAGAATTAGCTTCCTAAGTTCGGGATCATTAGGCACATAAATACGATCCTCGTACCATATAGCTCCGTATTCATCCTTACAAAACCCTTTAGCTTTTCCTTCATTCATCCTTTTCTTTATCTCATCAATTTCCTTGTCCGACTTCTGGGCTTCACGAATTCTTTCGGTCAAAGTGGACTGAACTTCCAGAGCTGCAACAAATCCTCTCAGAACTATCTCCAGTCGGAGATCTCTGAGGTCATCGACTAACTCCTGGGGTAATCCTCCTGCTATAAGAGTATTCACATAACTCTTACGGCTCAAAGCATCTGCTACAACATTAGCTTTCCTGGGTGATAATGCGTCTCATGTCATAGTCCTTTATTAACTCTAGCCATCTCCTCTGCTTGAGGTTCAACTCTTCTGCGTGAAAATGTACTTCAAGCTCTTATGATCTGTGTAAACATCACAACTATTTCTCGATAAGAAAATGTCTCCAGTCTTGAGTGCATGCACTACTACCGCTAACTCCAAATCATGTGTGGCATAATTCATCTCCTGTGGTCGTAGCTGTCTGGAGGTATAAACTACAACCTTTCCTTCCTGCATGAGTACTCCTCCGAGTCCCTGACGAGAAGCGTCACAATATACCTGGTAATCCTTGTGTATGTCCGACAAAATCAATCTTTGAAATTTGTAACCAGACGTTTCTTCAATTCCTGAAAACTGGCTTCACAATCCTCGGTCCAAATGTACTTGGCTTCCTTCTTCAACAGCTCAGTCATGGGCTTGGCAATCTTCGAGAAATTCTCAATAAACCTCCGATAATATCCTGCGAGTCCGAGAAACTGCGGATCTCCTTGGTCGAGGTGGGTGATCGCCAATCGGTGATCGATTCAACCTTGGCGGGATCAACTGCTATTCGTTCTCCTGAAATAACATGTCCGAGGAATCCGACTTCCTTCAGCCAAAATTCACATTTGCTGAACTTGGCATACAACTGATGTTCTCGAAGTTTCTCTAGAACTAGACGCAAATGTTCCTTATGCTCTTCCTCGCTCTTGGAGAAAATCAAGATATCATCGATGAACACCACGACAAACTTGTCCGGATATTCCATAAATACCTTGTTCATCAAATTCATGAAGTATGCAGGGCATTAGTCAATCCGAATGACATGACGGTATACTCATATAAACCATACACGTGGTAAATGCTGTTTTGGGTATATCCGTTTCACGGATCTTCAATCGATGATACCACGATCGAAGATCGATCTTGGAGAATACCTTGGCTCCAACTAGCTGATCAAATAGATCATTAATCATCGGCAGAGGGTACTTGTTCTTGATGGTCACATCGTTCAACGAACGATAATCCACAACCATTCTCAAGGTTCCATCCTTCTTCTCTACCAAGAGAACTGGGGCTCCCCAAGGTGATGAGCTTGGCCGAATATATCCCTTCTCCAATAGCTCATTAATTTGATTCTTGATTTCTTTCAAATCGTTCGGTGGCATCCGATAGGGTCTCTTGGATATTGGGGCTGTGCCGGGCAATAACTCAATCAGAAATTCAATGTCTCTGTCCGTGGCATTCTGGTAATTCCTCCTAAACACATCGGAAAATCTTGCACCACTGGCACTTCCTCTGAACAACTCCCGTGAGGGAATTCACCGATTCTTCATCCGGCTATGTCCGGATACATACTTGATCCTCTTACGCTCCGGGGTGGTGAGCGAGAATTGACTTCTTGAGCACGATCTATGTTTCCTTCAAACTTCGTCAACCAATCCATGCCTAGGATCACATCCAAAGTCTGGGTTTCCAATACTATGAGGTCTGCGGGGAATTTATGGTTTCCGATGTTGAGGGTTGCATGACAGCCTAAGCCTGCCATCATTTCTCCTCCTGCGGAACTGACGCGAAGGGGGCTTCTAAGGGTTTTAGTGGGCAACCTGCATTTTTCCACAACTACCCTTGATATGAATGAATGCGTTGCACCGTAATCAAAGAGTACCAATACTGAACGTGAATTCAATAAAACTTACCAACCACGATTATGCGGCTGATCATAGACGTCTTCCACGTCAATGTGGTTCACCCGAGCACGAGGAAAAGGGTTGGGCTTCTTCGCTGAGCTTCCATTGCCGCTTTCCATTCCTGCTTGGCCTCCGGGCAGTCGGTGGCATAGTGCCCTGTTTTCGGCACTTGAAACAGTGATGTGACTCGAGATCCTTCCGAGCCGGGCAGGATGATGCCGGTTGCCATTGCCGTTTCCATTGCCATTGCCCCGACTTGTTGTCCTGGTTGCGGTTGTTCCCATTTCCTCCATGGTTATGTCCTCCATGGTTGTGATGGGTATGCCCTCCGAGTATGGGGCATAACGGGCTTCTGAGCTCTGAGCTGTACTTCCCCTGGTTGTACTTCCGCTTGCGGCTATCAATCTGCTGCTGCTTGCCTTGAAGTATGGTGGCCTTGTCTACCAGCTCCTGGTAGTTGGTGAAGGTAGCCACCATAAGCTGCATACCCAACTCGTCATTGAGTCCCTCGAGAAACTTCTCCTGTTTTGCGGCATCTGTGGCCACATCATCCGGGCATAGCGAGCTAACTTGCTGAACTCATCCAATGCATCGCCCCACAAGACGGTTCCCTGGCGTAAGTTGCGTAACTCACGCTTCTTGAGACTCATGGCTCCAGCTGAAACATGAGCGGTGCGGAAGGCCTGCTGGAATTGATCCCATGTGATGGTGGCGATGGGATAAGTGGCGGTGTAGTTCTCCCACCAAGAAGCTGCGGGTCCATCAAGTTGATGTGCGGCAAAGCGCACCTTCTCTGCATCAGTGCATCCAACAGTGACTAACTCCCTTCCGACCTTGCGGAGCCAATCATCGGCCACAATCGGCTCAGTGCTGCTAGAGAACACTGGCGGATTAAGCCTTAGGAACCGAGTCAAGTTGTCAAGGGGGGGTGGTGGCGGTGGATTGTTGTTGTTGTTGTTACAGTTACGGATGAGCATCTGCATGAGGGCATTCTGCTGTTGAATCAACTGGGTGAGCTCCGCGGAAGTTGAGACCGGGTCACGTCCTTGAGGCATCTGGTGTTTTGGAGTGGATGAGAAAATTAGAATAGAACAAGGGTCTAATGAGAAAATATCACTACCCATATGAATGCACAATCATAATCACACCAATCATTTATTCATTCCACTCAAACATGGTTCAATCTCGATTACAAAATATCTCACGACTAATCGAAAATAACGGCCTAACTGATCGACGGAAAATAAAAATAACATGGTGGTCGGCTAGATGTCTTCATCAATAATCCTTGCATCCTCTGGTGCGGCGTCCTCCGGTGGGGCGTCCTCTGATGCGGCGCCTCCTCTTGCGGCTTTCTCCAGTGGAACTCCCTTCATAATCCTGATCATTGCTCACGAGAGGTCCGTCATCTCCACTCGGAAAAGGTCCTCTCCAGTCCATCCTTTCCTCTAACGCGGCAACCTTCATCTTCGTGTCGTCGACTCTCCATGAAGTCCGTGATTTCTTCCTCATGGTCAAGGAAGTCTGCGTGTGCCTTCTCTTCCAGCCCAGTTCACGGAACAACAGCCTCTGTGTACCTTCGCGTTACGGCGAAGTCCGGATCTCCGTTTCTGAGGAGACACTCCAAGTCTTGGACATACGAGAGAATGGAGTCGTTCTCACGGACGGATGATATCTCCATTCCTTGCTCTGCGAGAAACCATGGCGAGGTCTCGATGGATCGAGTTCGCCTGTACTCTTCTCGGAGATGTCCAAGTGCACGATAAATCGCCATGTCTCTTCCGAGGATCCAGCTTGAAGTCGGTAAACTCATAGTCAATAGGCTCTGTATGTCCTCCGAAGGTTCTCCCTGGAATGTGCACCTCGATCCTGTAGCGGGGATCCATCGGAAGTGCATTGGTAGGCTTCCCGTTGATCGAGGGCAGAGCAATCTTCAGCTTCTTCACGATCTGGACCAGCTTCCTGCCGAAGGGCATCGTCTCATCTGGCTGGCAAAACTCCGGTAGCAAAACTAGGGTGAACTCGGCGGCCATCTAAAATGTTGAAAATCGGAGAGAAGTCAGAAATGAACAGGGGAGAATTACAGAATGATAAGGACATAAAATAAATAGTCTCTTCCTATGGCTTTCCGATCCTAGGGGTTACGTCCCCACGGTCAAGATGTGCTCTGATACCATCTCTGTAGCGACCTGACCCAAAATCGGTCAAGTCTCTGTGTCTGTACCATCCCAAGATCATGCTGGCACTCACAGTACATTGATGAAATAATCAAAGTTCAATCACACCTGAATTTATTACACGATTCTCATATCGAGTCTTTATTACAATAGAATAAATTCGGCCGAAGGCCAACTCATGAGAAATAAACTAAGTAAAGCTGCGGGCGTAGAAGAATAGCGAGTCCATCCGACTCCAAAGGGCAATCGCCAAGCGCCGGATCGTAGCCTCACTCGATAGGAATAATCCTCTGCAACATAAGACGTTGCAGCCGTGTAGGTCAGCATTTTGAATATGCTGGCAAGTCATGAAGAGAGAACAATAAAATATTACTAATACTATATGCAATTTGGCTGTGGGGCTCTAAGTTTCATCATTTTGCGAAAAGCCAGTTTTTCCCTACTACAGTGGACTTGCTTGCAAATACTACAAAATTGTTGGTAGTTATTGAGATGGTTCCGCCAACCAATGTCTCATTCCCAAATAATTAATTCATAACCCCACAATTAAATTATTAATTTCAGTGTTGAGATTTCCGAATACTTCCAAGTTCCAGAGGCTCAATTTGTCCGTAATCGGGACACGGCTAATCGATTAGATCCTTTCTCTGCAGAGGTTTATGACTTTACCCGCAAGAATCGTTCCCTCCTTTTAAGTCTTCGCACTTCATGGTGTTTGAAGACGGACGAACGAAACAGGGTCTTCCGAAGAGTTCCTCTGCCACCGCCGGTGCCCATCCAATCCTACCGTTCTTCTACATCTCGTAGCACCGTCCGCCAGAGTCACACCTAGGGTCGACCAAGCCGAGCCCATAATGGCTTGCGGCTGCAGGTAAGCTTCCGGTCAATGGGGTATCCATCCGCCTCTTCGTGGCTGGGTGAAGCTTTCCGCAAGATGTCATGGCACTTCTCCATGCATCCCGCCAACCACCGGATTCTCCAGGTGCCCGTCAACCGTCCTCCACCCAAAGTAGTGAATTTCAAAGTCCATCTTGATCTTGAAGTCATGGGGTTGTCATCATCTTTAAGACTCTCACATCTCCCTTATGAATTCACTCAACCAACCCCGTCTACGAGCATAGCAAAAATAAACTACTTCGTCCCGGGTCATGGTAACAAGGGGAATTGGTTCATCCTACCTCATGATACTACTCAAGAACATAACTTCAAAATTTCACCTACTTCATGCATGGTGGGGAGGTAATTCTAATGCAATAAAAATCATAGGTATTGTAAAGAAACATGATCAATGACTTGCCTTGCTGACGATCTTCGTAAGCTAGGGACTCATGGTAGCAAGCTTCGCACTCCGGAAATTCTACCGAGGCAAACAATAACCACAATAAGCATACAACATATGATCACTTACATAACAGCATAGTAATATGAAACACACAAAACAACCGAATCAAAACCCAAAGGAAACTCAAAGAAAAACCAAATCAAAGTTTTCCTACTTCAAGCAACAACTAAAAATAGTTTTACATAACAAAAAATTTCTTAACAGAACCTAAGCATGGGTTTATGCTACCTAACAGAAAAGGATTCATCAAGCAACTAGGAGCAAAAAGAATTACTTTAAAATCTATTATAAAACTCCTATTAGGCCTAAAGCAAATTCTAGTAGGAAAAATAAAATAAAAGTTTTATTTATTATAAATAAAAGTTCATGCTCTAAAGTGACAGAAACTAACCTAGAATAATCTATCACATATGAAAAATAAATTTATTTGCTAACTAAAACAATAGGAAAACAGTAGCTAGTTAATTAATTAAGAATAACCTGATTCTGATTAAAACTATTTTTTTATTAATCCTAAAATGCCCAAATAAATTCCTACGGTTAGGCAATGTCAAAACAAAGTTGTGACAAAAAGAATCACTAAAAAATAATTTTCCTAACTCAATTTATAGCAGATTTACTATTCTGTCTAAATCTAAAATAAAGCAATTCTTAATAATTTTAACATAGCTAATTATATTTTCTACAGAAACTATAAGAAATTTGCAAACCAACAAAAAAAGAATCACTTAAAAATATTAAGTAGATTAAAAGATATGAATTTTTCAAATCTGAAACTATTCTGTTAAAACAGAAAACGAAAATAAAAGAAAAAACGGGCTAATGGGCCTAACTAACGCCCTGGGCGTAATATAACTAAACGGGCCCTAGGGTTTAAACGAATCGGCCGGCTCAACTAAAAACCCTAACTAAAAATAAACCGAAACTAAACCGGGTTTTCTAAACTAAAACCTAAATAAAACCGGTCTATTTAAAATAAACCTACCGCTTCGCTACTTCTAATCTCAACCCTAGGATTTAGATCGAACGGCGGCGGGGTTCTCCGGTGACTCACCATGTGGCGGCGGCAGCGGCGACTCGAGGCGATGACGGCGCGACGGCTCGGTGGTCGGGAAAGACGGCGGAGACCTCCGTGAGTGCGACGGGCGAGGTGGGTTTGGTGGAGTCAGGCGAGCTCGGGGTGACCGGCGAGCTCGGGGTGGCTAATGGCGGCGGCGGCGTTTCGGGTACTCCACGAGTGCGTGCGGAGGGAGGAGAGGGTCGGGCGAGGCGAAGGGAAACGGGTCGAGGGGGGTATAAATAGGCGGGGCCTCGACTTGGACGAGGGCAACGCGGGCGAGGATCTCGGGGATCCGGATCTCATGAGATCCGGCGATGGCGGCGCGCGGGTGGCGTGGGCGAGGGGATGAGGGAGGTGGGGCCCGGGTGTCAGCGGGTGAGGAGAGAGGCGCGTCGGTCGGGCGACCGATGCGGAGGTGGTTCAGCTGGGCTCGGTCGGCCGCTGGTCGGTCGGTTGGCCCGGCCCTGGCTGGGCATTGGGTCAAGGCCGCCTCGGCGCTGGCTGGGCCGGTTGGCCTGGCTGGCGCCTGGGTCTTTTTTTCCTTTTTGTTTTTTTAATAAAAACAGAGGTAAAATATATAGAATATAAATATTTTATATAGGACATATATATATCAAAATGATCAGGGGAATATTCCCTATCATTTGTACATTTTTCCAGGGCAAAATCCAAACTTTATAAAAATCATTTTTTCCAAAATTCCCAAATAAAATTCAAATTTGAATTCAAACTTTTTGGCAATGTTTTTCCTCTGATATTTTTGGAGTGTCATGTCTACTCCTCTCATACTTTTTCTCAAGTATTTATTAGGCATAGTTTTTGAAATGATTTCCATTTGCCAAAATTTGAATTCAAATGCCAACAAGTCAAAAACTTCAGAAACTTCAAATGCCACTCAAATTCAAACAGAATGCATATATGCTTAGCTATAATTGTAAAACATTCCAAATAGGAAATTTGGGATGTTACACAACAATTACAACTCGATACTTAGAACAAAATATGACTCTATATGAATGCCTCCAGCGGTGTACCGGGATATGCAATGAATCAAGAGTGACGTGTATGAAAGAATTATGAACGGTGGCTTTGCCACAAATACAATGTCAACTACATGATCATGCTAAGCAATATGACAATGATGGAGCGTGTCATAATGAACGGAACGGTGGAAAGTTGCATGGCAATATATCTTGGAATGGCTATGGAAATGCCATGATAGGTAGGTATGGTGGCTGTTTTGAGGAAGGTATATGGCGGGTGTATATACCGGTGAAAAGTCTTGTGGTATTAGAGAGGCTAGCAATGGTGGGAGGAAGAAAAGTGCGTATAATCCATGGACTCAACATTAGTCATAAAGAACTCATATACTTATTGCAAAAATCTACAAGTTATCAAAGCAAAGTATTACGCGCATGCTCCTAGGGGATAGATTGGTAGGAAAAGACCATCGCTCATTCCCCGACCGCCACTCATTAGGAAGACATTCATTAATTATTTTATGCTCCGACTTCATCACATATCTGTTAACCATAAGTGCATGCTACGGGAATCACAAACTTTAACACAAGTATTTCTAAAATTCACAACTACTCAACTAGCATGACTCTAATATCACCATCTTTATATCTCAAAACATTCATCAAGCATCAAACTTTTCATAGTATTCAACACACTCATAAGAATTCTTACAAATCTTGTATGCTTAGCATATTAGGATTATTTAAGAAAATTACCATGCTATTTAAGACTCTCAAAATAATCTAAGTGACGCATGAGATATCAATAGTTTCTATAAAACAAATCCACCACTGTGCTCTAAAAGATATAAGTGAAGTACTAGAGCAAAACTATATAACTCAAAAGATATAAGCGAAGCACATAGAGTATTCTAATAAATTTCAAATCATGTATGGCTCTCTCAAAAGGTGTGTACAGCAAGGATGATTGTGGTAAACTAAAAAGCAAAGACTCAAATCATACAAGACGCTCCAAGCAAAACACATATCATGTGGTGAATAAAAATATAGCTCCAAGTAAAGTTACCGATGGAAGTAGACCAAAGAGGGGATGCCTTCCGGGGCATCCCCAAGCTTTGGCTTCATGGTGTCCTTATATTATCTTGGTGGTGCCATGGGCATCCCCAAGCTTAGGCTCTTGCCACTCCTTGTTCCATAATCCATCAAAAATCTTTCAACCCAAAACTTGAAAACTTCACAACACAAAACTCAACAGAAATCTCGTGAGCTCCGTTAGCTTAAAGAAAACAAAACACCACTTCAAGGTATTGTATTAAACTCATTCTTTATTTATATTGGTGTTAAACTTACTGTATTCCAACTTCTCGATGGTTTATAAACTATTTTACTAGCCATAGATTCATCAAAATAAGCAAACAACACACGAAAAACAGAATCTGTCAAAAAACAGAACCTGTACTAATCTGTAACTAAAGCAAACTTCTGGAACTCCAAAAAATCATCCAAAACAGGAAGACCTAGAAAATTTGTTTATTGATCAGCATCAATTGGAATCACTATTTTATCATGTTCTGGTGATTTTTAACAATTGTTTTCGTGGACAGCAAGTTTCTGGAAATTACAGCAAGATCAAATAACTATCATCCAAGAAGATCCTATAGGTTTTGACTTGGCACAAACACTAATTAAAACATAAAACACACATCTAACTAGAGGCTAGATCAAATATTTATTCCTAAACAGAAGCAAAAAGCAAAAAAACTAAAAATAAAATTGGGTTGCCTCCCAACGAGCGCTATCGTTTAACGCCCCTAGCTAGGCATAAAAGCAAGGATAGATCTAGGTATTGCCATCTTTGGTAGGCAATCCATAAGTGGCTATCATGATAGATTCATATGGTAATTTTATTTTCTTCCTAGGGAAGTGTTACATGCCTTTATTTAATGGAAATTGAAATCTAATATTCCCTTCCTTCATATCAATAATTGCACCAATCATTCTAAGGAAAGGTCTCCCAAGAATAATAGGACATGAAGGATTGCAATCCATATCAAGAACGATAAAATCTACGGGCACATAATTCCTATTTGCAGCAATAAGAACATCATTAATTCTTCCCATAGGTTTCTTAATAGTGGAATCTGCAAGGTGCAAGTTTAGAGAACAATCATCAAAATCGCGAAAATCTAGCAAATCGCAAAAAAATTGGGAATAGTGGAAACACTAGCACCCAAATCACATAAAGCATAGAACTCATGATCCTTAATCTTAATTTTAATAGTTGGTTCTCACTCATCATAAATTTTTCTAGGAATAGAAACTTCCAACTCAAGTTTTTCTTCATAAGATTGCATCAAGGCATCAACGATATGTTTGGTAAACGCTTTATTTTGACTATAAGCAGGAGGAGAATTTAGCACGGATTGCAACAAGGAAATACAATCTATCAAAGAACAATTTTCATAATTAAATTCCTTGTAATACAAAATAGTGGGTTTAGTGACATATAGGGTTTTGATTTCTTCAATCCCACTTTCATCAAATATAGCATCGAGATCTAAAAACTCCGAATTTTTGGAACGCCTTCTAGGTAAAGGTGGATCATATTCAGTCTCATCATTATCAAGATTCATATTGCAAAACAAAGATTTAATAGGGGACACATCAATAACTTTTAGATCTTCATCTTTATTTTCATAGAAATTTGAAGAACACACTTTTTCATAAAGCAATCTTTCTTAGCACGCATCCTAGCGGTTCTTTCTTTGCATTCATCAATGAAAATTCTCATGGCTTTGAGAGACTCATTGATATCATGCTTAGGAGGAATAGATCTAAGTTTTAAAGAATCAACATCAAGAGAAATTCTATCAACGTTCCTAGCCAATTCATCAACTTTAAGCAATTTCTCTTCAAGCAAAGCATTGAAATTCTTTTGCGAATTCATAAACTCTTTAACACTAGTCTCAAATTCAGAGGCCATCTTCTGAAAATTTCCATAAGAGTTGTTGTAGGAATTACCATAATTATTAGAGGAATTACTAGGATAAGGCCTAGGATTAAAGTTTCCTCTATACGCGTTGTTACCAAAATTATTCCTACCAACAAAATCCACATCCATAGTTTCATTATTATTCTCAATCAAAGTAGACAAAGGCATATCATTAGGATCAGAAGAAACACTCTTACTAGCAAATCATTTCATAAGTTCATCCATCTTTCCACTCAAAACATTAATTTCTTCTATCGCATGCACTTTTTTATTAGTAGATCTTTCAGTGTGCCATTCAGAATAATTAACCATAATATTATCTAGGAGTTTAGTAGCTTCTCCTAAAGTGCATTCCATAAAAGTGCCTCCCGTGGCCGAATCTAAAAGATTTCTAGAAGCAAAATTCAATCCGGCATAAATTTTTTGTATAATCATCCACAAATTCAAACCATGAGTAGGGCAATTACATATCATTAATTTCATCCTCTCCCAAGCTTGTGCAACATGTTCATGATCAAGTTGCTTAAAATTCATAATATCGTTTCTAAGAGAGATGATCTTAGCGGGAGGAAGATACTTAGAGATAAAAGCATCTTTGCACTTGTTCCAAGAATCAATACTATTTTTAGGCGAAGACGAAAACCAAGCTTTAGCAAGATCTCTAAGCGAAAAAGGAAATAGCTTCAATTTAACAATATCATTATCAAAATCTTTCTTATTTTGCATATCACACAAATCAACGAAGCTATTTAGATGAGTAGCGGTGTCTTACTAGGATGGTCGGCGAATTGATCTTTCATGACAAGATTCAACAAAGCAGCATTGATTTCACAAGATTCAGTATTGGTAAGAGGAGAAATCGGAGTGCTAAGGAAATCATTATTGTTGGTATTGGTAAAGTTACATAATTTGGTATTATCTTGGGCCATCGTGACAAACAAGCAATCCAACACACGAGCAAAAAAAAGCAAGCAAAAAAGAGGCGAACGAAAAGAGAGGGCGAATAAAACAACAAGGGTGAAGTGGGGGAGAGGAAAAAGAGAGGCAAATGGCAAATAATGTAATGCGGGAGATAAGGGATTTGTGATGGGTACTTGGTATGTTGACTTTTGCGTAGACTCCCCGGCAACGGCGCCAGAAATCCTTCTTACTACCTCTTGAGCACTGCGTTGGTTTTCCCTTGAAGAGGAAAGGGTGATGCAGCAAAGTAGCATAAGTATTTCCCTCAGTTTTGAGAACCAAGGTATCAATCCAAAGAGGAGGCTACGTGCAGTCCCTCGTACCTACACAAAACAAATAACTCCTCGCAACCAACGCGATAAGGGGTTGTCAATCCCTTCACGGTCACTTACGAGAGTGAGATCTGATAGATATGATAGGATAATATTTTTGGTATTTTTATGATAGAGATGCAAAGTAAAATAAAAGCAAAGTAAAAAAGCAAAGGAAATAACTAAGTGTTGGAAGATTAATATGATGAACATAGACCCGGGGGCCATAGATTTCACTAGTGGCTTCTCTCAAGAGCATAAGTATATTACGGTGGGTGAACGAATTACTGTGCAATTGACAGAATTGAGCATAGTTATGAGAGTATCAAGGTATGATCATGTATATAGGCATCACATCTGAGACAAGTAGACCGACTCCTGCCTGCATCTACTACTATTACTCCACTCATCGACCGCTATCCAGCATGCATCTAGAGTATTAAGTTCATGAAAATAGAGTAACGCCTTAAGCAAGATGACATGATGTAGAGGGATAAATTCATGAAATATGATAAAAACCCCATCTTGTTATCCTCGATGGCAACAATACAATACGTGCCTTGCTGCCCCATCACATCGGGAAAGGACACCGCAAGATTGAACCCAAAGCTAAGCACTTCTCCCATTGCAAGAAAGATCAATCTAGTGGGCCAAACCAAACTGATAATTCGAAGAGACTTGAAAAGATAACCAATCATACGTAAAAGAATTCAAAGAAGATTCAAATATTGTTCATAGATAATCTTGATCATAAACCCACAATTCATCGGTCTCAAAACCACACCGCAGAAAGAAGATTACATTGAATAGATCTCCACGAGAGAGGGGGAGAACATTGTATTGAGATCCAAAAAGAGAGAAGAAGCCATCTAGATACTAACTATGGACCCAAAGGTCTGAGGTAAACTACTCACACTTCACCGGAGAGGCTATGGTGTTGATGTAGAAGCCCTTCGTGATGGATGCCCCCTCCGGCGGAGCTCCGGAACAGGCCCCAAGATGGGATCTCGTGGGCATGAAGGTTGCGGCGGTGGAATTAGGTTTTTGGCTCCGTGTCGATCGTTTGGGGGTACGTGAGGTATATATAGGAGGAAGGAGTATGCGTCGATTGGAGCAACAGGGGCCCACGAGGGTGGAGGGCGCCACAGGGGTGGGCACGCCCCCTACCTCGTGGCCTCCTCCTTTGTTTCTTAACGTAGGGTCCAAGTCTCCTGGATCATAATCTTCCTAAAATCACGTTCCTCAAGGTTTCATTCCGTTTGGACTCTGCTTGATATTCATTTTCCGAGAAACTCAAATAGGCAAAAACAACAATTCAGGCTGGGCCTCCGGTTAATAGGTTAGTCCCAAAAATAATATAAAAGTGAATAATAAAGCCCAATAATGTCCAAAACAGTAGATAATATAGCATGGAGCAATAAAAAATTATAGATACGTTGGAGACGTATCAAAAACCAAAGCAGTGGTCAAGAGGTAGCATACATCAGTATGTATTATTTCCAATAAATCTGTTGCTCGCTCCATTGTTCCGGAGAACGGAGTTTTAGTCATCTTGCCCATGAGGAATGGTTCGCAAGTACCAAGTGATTCATAATCAAGTGATTCCAAAAGTCCATCGGTATGGACTTTCTTCATGCGCTTTACACCAATATGACCCAAACGGCAGTGCCACAAATAAGTTGTACGATCATTATCAACTCTGCATTTTTTGGCTACAATATTATGAATATGTGTATCACTACTATCGAGATTCAACAAAAATAGGCCACTCTTCAAGCGTGCATGACCATAAAAGATATTACTCATATAAATAGAACAACCATTATTCTCAGATTTAAATGAATAATCGTCTCGCATCAAACAAGATCCAGATATAATGTTCATGCTTAACGCTGGCACCAAATAACAATTATTCAAGTCTAAAACTAATCCCGAAGTTAGATGTAGAGGTAGCGTGCCGACGGCGATCAAATCGACTTTGGAACCATTTCCCATGCGCATCGTCACCTCGTCCTTAGCCAATCTTTGCTTAATCCGTAGTCCCTATTTCGAGTTGCAAATATTAGCAACATAACCAGTATCAAATACCCAGGCACTATTGCGAGCATTAGAAAGGTACACATAAATAACATGTATATCACATATACCTTTGTTCACTTTGCCATCCTTCTTATCCGCCAAATACTTGGGGTAGTTCCGCTTCTAGTGACCAGTCCCTTTGTAGTAGAAGCACTCAGTCTCAGACTTAGGTCCAGACTTGGGCTTCTTCACTTGAGCGGCATCTTGTTTGCCGTTCTTCTTGAAGTTCCCCTTCTTTCCTTTACCCTTTTTCTTGAAACTGGTGGTCTTGTTGACCATCAACACTTCATGCTCCTTCTTGATTTCTACCTCCGCAGCCTTTAGCATCGCGAAGAGCTCAGGAATTGTCTTATCCATCCCTTGCATATTATAGTTCATCACGAAGCTTTTGTAGCTTGGTGGCAGTGATTGGTGAACTCTGCCAATCATACTATCAATTGGAAGATTAACTCCCAGCTGAGTCAAGTGATTATGATACCCGGACATTTTGAGTATATGTTCACTGACAGAACTATTCTCCTCCATTTTACAGCTGTAGAACTTATTGGAGACTTCATATCTCTCAATCCGGGCATTTGCTTGAAATATTAACTTCAACTCCTGGAACATCTCATATGCTCCATGACGTTCAAAACGTCGTTGAAGTCCCGGTTCTAAGCCATAAAGCATGGCACACTCAACTATCGAGTAGTCATCAACTTTGCTCGCCAGCGTTCTCACAACGTCCGGCGTTGCTCTGCGGAAGTCTTGCACCTAAGCGGTGCTTCCAGGACGTAATTCTTCTGTGTAGCAATGAGGATAATCCTCAAGTTACGGACCCAGTACGTGTAGTTGCTACCATCATCTTTCAACTTAGCTTTCTCTAGGAACGCATTAAAATTCAAAGGAACAGTAGCACGGGCCATTGATCTACAACAACATAGACATGCAAAATATTAATAGGTACTAAGTTCATGATAAATTAAAGTTCAATTAATCATATTACTTAAGAACTCCCACTTATATAGACATCCCTCCAATCATCCAAGTGATCACGTGATTCAAATCAACTAAACCATGTTCGATCATCACGTCAGATGGAGTAGTTTTCAATGGTGAACATCACTATGTTGATCATATCTACTATATGATTCACGCTCGACCTTTCGGTCTCAGTGTTCCGAGGCCATATCTGCATATGCTAGGCTCGTCAAGTTTAACCCGAGTATTCTGCGTGTGCAAAACTGGCTTGCACCCGTTTTATGTGAAGGTAGAGCTTATCACACCCGATCATCACGTGGTGTCTCGGCACGACGAACTGTCGCAACGGTGCATACTCAGGGAGAACACTTGTACCTTGAAATTAAGTGAGAGACCATCTTATAATGCTACCGCCGAAATAAGCAAAATAAGATGCATAAATGATAAACATCACATGCAATCAATATAAGTGATATGATATGGCCATCATCATCTTGTGCCTTTGATCTCCATCTCCAAAGCACCGTCATGATCACCATCGTCACCGGCTTGACACCTTGATCTCCATCGAAGCATCGTTGTCGTCTCGCCAACTATTGCTATCACGACTATCGCTACCGCTTAGTGATAAAGTAAAGCAATTACATGGCGATTGCATTTCATACAATAAAGCGACAACCATAAGGCTCTTGCCAGTTGCCGATAACTGTTACAAAACATGATCATCTCATACAACAATTTATATATCATCACGTCTTGACCATATCACATCACAACATGCCCTGCAAAAACAAGTTAGACGTCCTCTACTTGTTGTTGCAAATTTTACGTGGATGCTACGGGCTTAGCAAGAACCGTTCTTACCTACGCATCAAAAACCACAACGATTTTTCGTCAAGTGTGCTGTTTTAACCTTCAACAAGGATCGAGCGTAGTCACACTTGATTAACCTAAAGTTGGAGAAACAGACACCCACTAGCCACATGTGTGCGGAGCACGGCGGTAGAACCAGTCTCATGAATGCGGTCATGTAATGTCGGTCTGGGCCGCTTCATCCAAAAATACCGCCGAATCAAAGCATGACATGCTGGTAAGCAATATGACTATTATCACCCACAACTCTTTGTGTTCTACTCATGCATATAACATCTACGCATAGACCTGGCTCTGATACCACTGTTGGGGAACGCAGTATTTCAAAAAATTTCCTACGACCATGCAAGATCTATCTAGGAGATGCATAGCAACAAGCGGGGAGAGTGTGTCCATGTACCCTCGTAGACCGAAAGCGTAAGCATTAAGTAATGCGGTTGATGTAGTCAAACCTCTTCGCGATCCAACCGATCAAGTACCGAACGCACGGCACCTCCGTGATCTACACATGTTCAGCTCGGTGACGTCCCACGAACTCTTGATCTAGCTGAGGTCGAGGGAGAGTTTCTTCAACACGACGACATGATGACGGTGATGATGAAGTTACCGACGAAGGCCTTCGCCTAAGCACTACAACAATATGACCGAGGTGGAAATCTATGGAGGGGGCACCGCACACGGCTAAACAATCAACTTCTGTGTTTATGGGGTGCCCCCTCCCCGTATATAAAGGAGCACGGGGGAGGCCGGCCGGCCCTCATAGGGCGCGCCCAAGGGGGCAGTCCTACTCCAAGTAGGAGTTGGATCCCCCCTTTCCTAGTCCTACTAGGAGAAGAAGGAAGGAGGGGGCGCCGCCCCTCCCCCTAGTCCAATTCGAACTAGGCCCATGGGGGAGGGGGTGGCCAGCAATAATAAGCCTTGCAAGCAATGTCACTAATGAGTTAGTTGCGGGATGATCTATTACGGAACGAGTAAAGAGACTTGCCAGTAACGAGATTGAACTAGGTATGAAGATACCGACGATCGAATCTCAGGCAAGTAACATACCGATGACAAAGGGAATGACGTATGTTGTCATTACGGTACGACCGATAAAGATCTTCATACAATATGTGGGAACCAATATGAGCATCCAGGTTCCGCATATGATATGATCATGTTTTGTAAAAGTTATCAGCAACTGGCAGGAGCCTTATGGTTGTCGCTTTATTGTATGAAATGCAAACGCCATGTAATTGCTTTATTTTATCACTATGCGTTAGCGATAGTTGTAGAAGCGATAGTTGGCGAGGCTACCACGACGCTATGATGGAGATCAAGGTGTCAAGCCGGTGACGATGGAGATCATGACGGCTTTGGAGATGGAGATCAAAGGCACAAGATGATGATGGCCATATCATGTCACATATTTTGATTGCATGTGATGTTTATCTTTTATGCATCTTATTTTGCTTAGTACTGCAGTAGCATTATAAGATGATCCCTTCACTAAATTTCAAGATAGAAGTGTTCTCCCTGAGTATGCACCGTTGCTACAATTCATCATTTCGAGACACCACGTGATGATCGGGTGTGATAGACTCTACGTTCACGTACAATGGGTGCAAGATAGTTTTGCACATGCGGAATACTCGGGTTAAACTTGATGAGCCCGGCATGTATGCATATGGCCTCGGAACACCGGAGACCGAAGGTCGAACGTGAATCATATAGTAGATATGATCAACATAGAGATGTTCACCATTGATGACTACTCCATCTCATGTGATGATCAGACATGGTTTAGTTGATTTGGATCACGTATCACTTAGATGACTTGAGGGATGTCTATCTAAGTGGGAGTTCTTAAGTAATTTGATTAATTTAACTTAAATTATCATGAACTTAGTCCAGATAGTATTTGCATATATATGTTGTAGATCAATAGCTCGCGTATAGCCTGTTTTATTTTTGATATGTTCCTAGAGAAAACTAAGTTGAAATATGATAGTAGCAATGATGCGGACTCGGTCCGTGATCTGAGGATTATCCTTTATTGTTGCATAGAAGAATTATGTCCTTGATGCACCACTAGGTGACGAACCTGTTGCAGGAGCAGATGAAGACGTTATGAACGTTTTGCAAGCTTGGTATGATGACTAGTTGATAGTTTAGTGCACCATGCTTTACGGCTTAGAACCGGGAATTCAAAAATGTTTTGAACACCACAGAGCATATAAGATGTTCCAAGAGCTGAAATTGGTATTTTAGACTCATGCCCGAGTCGAGAGGTATGAGACCTCTGACAAGTACTTTGCCTACAAGATGTAAGAAAATAGCTCAACCAGTGAGCATGTGCTCAGAATGTCTGAGTACTACAATCGCTTGAATCAAGTGGGAGTTAATCTTCCAGATAATATAGTGATTGACAGATTCTCTAGTCACTATCACCAAGCTACTAGAACTTTGTGATGAACTATAATGTGCAAGGGATCATGGAAAAGATTCCCGAGCTCTTCACGGTGCTAAAATCGTCGAAGGTAGAAATCAAGAAAGAGCATCAAGTGTTGATGGTTAACAAGACCACTAATTTCAAGAAAAAGGGCAAAGGAAAAGAAAGGGAACTTCATGAAGAATGGCAAGCAAGTTGCCACTCCCATGAACAAACCCAAAGCTAGACCCCAAGCCTGAAACTGAGTGCTTCTACTGCAAAGAAAATGGTCACTAGAAGCGGAAGTTCCCCGAATACTTGGCAAAGTGAACACATGTATATTTGATATACATATTATTGATGTGTACTTTACTAGTGTTCGTAGCAACCCCTGGGTATTTTGATACCGGTTCAGTTGCTAAGATTAGTAACTCAAAACGGGAGTTGCAGAATGAACAAAGACTAGTTAAGGATGAAGTGACGATGTGTGTTGGAAGTGGTTCCAAGATTGATATGATCATCATCGCACACTCCCTAGACTTTCGGGATTAGTGTTGAACCTAAATAAATGTTATTTGGTGTTTGTGTTGAGCATTAATATTATTAGATCATATTTATTGCAATACGGTTATTCATTTAAGTCAGAGAATAATTGTTGTTCTGTTTATATGAATAAAACCTTCTAAGGTCATACACCCAATGTGAATGGTTTGTTGAATCTCGATCGTGGATACCCATATTCATAATATTGATGCCAAAAGATGCAAAGTTGATACTAATAGTGCAACATATTTGTGGCACTGCCGTTTAGGTCATATTGGTGTAAAGCGCATGAAGAAACTCCATGCGGATGGACTTTTGGAATCACTTGATTATGAATCATTTGATGCTTGCGAACTATGCCTCATGGGCAAGATGACTAAAACTCCGTTCTCCGGAACAATGGAGCGAGCCACTGACCTATTCGAAATTATACATACCGATGTATGCGGTCCGATGAGTGTTGAGGTTCGCGGCGGGTATCGTTATTTTCTAACCTTCACAGATGATTTGAGTAGATATGGGTATATCTACTTAATGAAACACAAGTCTGAAACATTTGAAAAGTTCAAAGAATTTCAGAGTGAAGTGGAAAATCATTGTAACAAGAAAATAAAGTTTCTACGATCTGACCGCGAAGGCAAATATTTGAGTTACGAGTTTGACCTTCATTTAAAATAATGTGGAATAGTTTCACAACTCACGCCACCTAGAACACCACAGCGTAATGGTGTGTCCGAACGTTGTAACCGTACTTTATTAGATATGGTGCGATCTATGATGTCTCTTACCGATTTACCACTATCGTTTTGGGGTTATGCAGTAGAGACAACTGCATTCACGTTAAATAGGGCACCATCTAAATCTGTTGAGACGACACCGTATGAACTGTGGTTTGGCAAGAAACCTAAGATGCCGTTTCTTAAAGTTTGGGGTTGCGATGCTTATGAGAAAAATCTTCAGCCTGACAAGCTCTAGCGCAAATCGGAAAAGTGCGTCTTCATAGGATACCCAAAAGAAACTGTTGGATACACCTTCTATCACAGATCCGAAGGCAAGATCTTTGTTGCTAAGAATGTATCCTTTCTAGAGAAGGAGTTTCTCTCAAAAGAAGTGAGTGGTAGGAAAGTAGAACTTAATGAGGTAATTGTACCTTCTCTCGAATTGGAAAGTAGCTCATCAGAGAAATCCATTCTCGTGATGCCTACACCAACTAGAGAGGAAGCTAATGATAATGATCATGAAACTTTAGATCGAGTTACTACCGAACCTCGTAGGTCAACCAGAGCACGTTTCACACCAGAGTGGTATGGTAATCCTTTTCTGGAAGTCATGTTACTAGACCATGACGAACCTACGAACTATGAGGAAGCGATGATGAGCCCAGATTCTGCAAAATGGCTTGAGGCCAAGAAATCTGAGATATGATCCATGTATGAGAACAAAGTATGGACTTTGGTCTACTTGCCCGATGATTGGCAAGCCATTGAGAATAAATGGATTTGTAAGAGGAAGACGGACGCTGACTGTAGTGTTACTATCTACAAAGCTCGAATTGTCGCAAAAAAGTTTTTCAACAAGTTCAAGGATTTGACTACGATGAGACTTTCTCACCCGTAGCGATGCTTAAGTCTGTTCGAATCATGTTAGCAATTGCCGCATTTTATGAAATCTGGCAAATGGATGTCAAAACTGCATTACTTAATGGATGTCTCAAAGAAGAGTTGTATATGATGCAACCAGAAGGTTTTGTAGATCCTAAAGGTTCTAACAAAGTGTGCAAACTCCAAATGATCCATCTATGGACTGGTGCAAGCATCTCGGAGTTGGAATATATGCTTTGATGTGGTGATCAAAGCATATGGTTTTATACAGACTTATGGTGAAGCCTGTATTTACAAGAAAGTGTGTGGGAGCTCCGTAGCATTTCTAATATTATATGTGGATGACATATTGTTGATTGGAAATGATGTAGAATTTCTAGATAGCATAAAAGGATACTTGAATAAGAGTTTTTCTATAAAAGACCTCGGTGAAGCTACTTATATTTTGGGCATTAAGATCTATAGAGATAGATTGAGACGCTTAATAGGACTTTCAAAAGCACAAACCTTGACAAGATTTTGAAGAAGTTCAAAATGAATCAGTCAAAGAAAAGGTTCTTGCCTATGTTGCAAAGTGTGAAGTTGAGTAAGACTCAAAGCCCGACCACGGCAGAAGATAGAGAGAGAATGAAAGTCATTCCCTATGCCTCAGCCATAGGTTCTATAAAGTATGCCATGTTGTGTACCAGACACATTGTGTACCTTACCAAGAGTTTGGCAAGGGGGTACAATAGTGATCCAGGAGTAGATCACTGAACATCGGTCAAAATTATCCTTAGTTACCTAAGAGGACTAAGGAAATGTTTCTCGGTTATGGAGGTGATAAAGAGTTCATCATAAAGAGTTACGTCATTGCAAGCTTTGACACTAATCTAGATGAATCTAAGTCTCAATCTAGATACGTATTGAACGTGGGAGCAATTAGCTAGAGTAGCTCCATGCAGAGCATTGTAGACATAGAAATTTGCAAAATACATACGGATCTGAATGTGGCAGACCCGTTGACTTAAAATTCTCTCACAAGCAAAACATGATCACACCTTAGTACTCTTTGGGTGTTAATCACATAGCGATGTGAACTAGATTATTGACTCTAGTAAACCCTTTGAGTGTTGGTCACATCGAGATGTGAACTACGGGTGTTAATCACATAAAGATGTGAACTATTGGTGTTAAATCACATGGCGATGTGAACTAGATTATTTGACTCTAGTGCAAGTGGGAGACTGAAGGAAATATGCCCTACAGGCAATAATAAAGTTGTTATTTTATATTTCCTTATATCATAATAAATGTTTATTATTCATGCTAGAATTGTATTAACCGGAAACTTGATACATGTGCGGATACATAGACAAAACACTGTGTCCCTAGTAAGCCTCTACTAGACTAGCTCGTTAATCAAAGATGGTTAAGTTTCCTAACCATAGACATGTGTTGTCATTTTATGAACGGGATCACATCATTAGGAGAATGATGTGATCGACAAGACTCATCCGTTAGCTTAGCATGTTGATCGTTCAATTGTATTGCTATTGCTTTCTTCATGTCAAATACATATTCCTTTGACTATGAGATTATGCAACTCCCGGATACCGGAGGAATACCTTGTGTGCTATCAAACGTCACAACGTAACTGGGTGATTATAAAGATGCTCTATAGTTATCTCCGAAGGTGTTTGTTGGGTTGGCATAGATCGAGATTAGGATTTGTCACTCCGAGTATCGGAGAGGTATCTCTGGGCCCTCTCGGTAATGCACATCATAATAAGCCTTGCAAGCAATGTGACTAATGAGTTAGTTGCGGGATGATGTATTACAGAACGAGTAAAGAGACTTGCCAGTAATGAGACTGAACTAGGTATGAAGATACCGTCGATCGAATCTCGGGCAAGTAACTTACTGATGACAAAGGGAATGACGTATGTTGTCATTACAGTACGACCGATAAATATCTTCGTAGAATATGTGGGAACCAATATGAGCATCCAGGTTCCGCTGTTGGTTATTGACGGGAGAGGTGTCTCGGTCATGTCTACATAGTTCTAGAACCCGTAGGGTCCGCACGCTTAACGTTCGATGACGATTTTGTATTATATGAGTTATGTGATTTGGTGACCGAATGTTGTTCGGACTCCCGAATGAGATCACGGACATGACGAGGAGTCTCGAAATGGTTGAGAGGTGAAGATTCATATATAGGACGATAGTATTTGGAAAATCGAAAGTGTTCTGGGGTACCGGGTACGTATTGGGTCACCGGAAGGGGTTCCGGGCAACCCCCGGCAAGCTATATGGGCCTAATGGGCCAAGAGTTGGACAGACCAGCCCCAAAAGGGGCTGGTGCGCCCCCTATAGGCTGAATAGGAGGAGAAGGAAAGGAAGGGAAGGGAGAAGGAAAGGGGAGGATTCGGCCTCCCCCTTTCCTTCCCCTCCCCCCTCTCTTTCCTTCCATCTCCGATGGATATGGAATGGGGGGAGGCCGACTTGGAGGAGGCGCCCAAGTAGGATTACTCCTACTTGGGGCGCCCCTTGCAGCCCCTCTCCCTCTCATATATATATGGGGGGGGGGGGCACCGCTAGAACACACAACATTGATTCCTAGCCGTGTGCGGCGCCCCCCTTCACAGTTTACGCCTCAGGTCATATTGTCATAGTGCTTAGGAGAAGCCCTACGCAGATCACTTCACCATCACCGTCACCACACCGTCGTGCTGACGAAACTCTCCCTCGACACTTTGCTGGATCAAGAGTTCGAGGGACGTCATCGAGCTGAACGTGTGCAAAACTCGGAGGTGCCGTACGTTCGGTGCTTGATCGGTCGGAACGAGAAGAAGTTCGACTACATCAACAGTGTTAACAAACGCTTCCGCTTTCGGGTTCACGAGTGCGTGGACACACTCTCCCCCTCTCGTTGCTATGCATCTCCTAGATAGATCTTGCGTGAGCGTAGGAAATTTTCGAAATTGCATGCGACGTTCCCCAACAGTTTTGCCAGCTTCTCCCACCCAACTCACACACTTGAAAAATCTGCTGATCCACTATGCTACTTACACTGGGCTCAAGGTCAACTATTCCAAGTCCACCCTGCTTGCAATAAACACACTAGATAACAAGATGACTAACTTATCAAATTTGCTTGGCTGTCAGATTGGACAATGGCCCATCAAGTACCCGGGACTTCCTTTATGCCATTCTAAGCCCAAAGTGGAGGACTTCTCCCCCATGCTAAAAAGGATTGCCACCAGGCTATCAGGATGTAACACCCTGCTCTCAACTGGGGATAAACTCACCTTGGTCAAATCAGTATTTTCAAGCATGCCAATCTTCTACATGTCGACACTGATGATCCCAATTACAGTGCTCAACCAAATTAACTCATACATGAAACACTGCCTTTGGAGGAAATATGGTTCAAAGGAGAAGGGGATGGCCATGATTGCATGGGAGAAAGCATGTCAGCCAAAATCACATGGAGGCATTGGAATTCTTGATGCTGGAATACACAGCCAGACGCTCCTTATGAAATTTCTGCAAAAACTCTTGAATAAGGAAAACATCCCATGAGTCAAAATCATTTGGGAATCCTATTACAGCCAGCATCTGCCACATGTAGGAAATGTCGGTTCTTTTTGGTGGAAAGCTATTCTAAAACTTCTGCCAACCTACAAGAGGCCTGCACTGTGCATACCCGGTCAAGCTGATACTGTTATCTTTTGGAGAGACAAATGGCAAGGACAAGAACCCTCAACCAGTTATCCACACCCATTTTTATTCTACCATGACACAGACATCACTTTGCAAGAGGTCATTGCTCAAGATAACATTGAAGAGATGTTTCAACTACCTCTCTCAACACAAGCCTACCAACAACTTCTGCTACTCAGTCAATTTTGCTAAATAGAGCACACTCAACTGAGAAGGATAAATGGATATGCAAAGATAATCAGAGGAGTTATTCGGCTATCAAGATGTACAAAGCCCTTATGGGACCGAGTTTTGCACACAATATTTTCTGATTAATCTGGAAATGTGCAGCTCGGTTGAGATATAAATTCTTCTTTTGGTTGCTGCTACATGATAGAATCAATACCAGAAATCTCCTGCTCAGAAGGTCCATGTATCTACCTGACTATCACTATGCCCTATGTCATGATCAAACTGAAGAAACACTTATTCATCTATTCTAGGATTGCAATTTCATCAATGACTGTTGGGATAAAATCATTCGTAAGAGAGTTAGAGGTATCACATGTTATGATGAGGTCCACATCAGACTCCTTGAGCTTCCACAGAATCTGGCTCTAGACATCATCATTGCAGGATGTTGGAGCACCTAGTCGGTTAGAAATGACAAGATCTTTATAAATGCAGCACCACATACTATGAGTTGGATGCACTATTTGAAAGAAACGTTGAAGACTACTATCCACAAAGCAAAAGAAGCAAAAGCTCAACAGTTACAGACCTGGATTGATTCTCATTTATAATTTTCTTGATGTTGCCTAGAGCTGGAATTGGTTAATTTGTTTTTTGTTCTTTTGGTAGAGACTTTGTACATATTTATTTTTATTAATATAATTAACCGTAGAGGCTTAAAAAAACGCATAAAGCGGGCGAGAGGTGGGTGAGTCGCACAGAGAAGTCACCGCCAAGCAAAGGGCGCCGCGGGTGTTGGTTCAGCACCACTCTGCGCTACGACGCTTCAAGCGAAAGGCTGCGCAAAACCGTACGTTCCCGTTGCTTGACGCCGTCGACACCACCCGCCCGGCCATTGCCCTCGTCGCTGGCGGCCGTTGCCAATGCCAGAGTACCCCCACACTATATGATCCATGCACGACGATGACGAGCTGATCCTCCCAGGTGACTTGCATACCACTCGTCGAGGCTATGGAGCCAAACAGGATAACGATGCGTTTCTTCGTACTCCTGGTGGTCGGCACGCTGATCGTCTCAGGCGCCGCCGAGTATGTCCGGCCTCCGCCGGGCCGTGCCATCTTGACGGAGCACGATAAACCCGCCTCCCACCCTCAACAGGTATGCACGTCGATCAAATTGCACTTATCGACGCCGGCCGGCCGACGGAGAATTGATTGGCATCTGCGTGTCAGGTCCACCTATCGGTTGTCGGGGCGAACCATATGAGAGTTTCATGGATCACGGACGCCAAGCACGGGCACTCGGTGGTGGAGTACGGCAGGGCCTCCGGAAACTACACCACGTCGGCCACCGGCGAGCACACCTCGTACCGCTACTACCTCTACTCCTCCGGCAAGATCCACCACGTCACGATCGGACCTCTGGATCCTGACACCGTGTACTACTACCGGTGCGGCACGGTCGGCGACGAGTTCACCCTCAAGACACCGCCCGCCGCTCTCCCCATCGAGCTCGCGCTCGCAGGTACGTAGTACTACGAAATCTGTCGCCTCTGGTTGCACGACTTGCACGCTGCCCTGGCCGTGCGATCTCACGGTTTGAATCTCAGGGGACCTTGGGCAGACCGAATGGACGGCGTCGACGCTGGCCCACGTCAGCAAGACCGACTACGACATGCTGCTGGTGCCAGGCGACCTCGCCTACGCCGACACCCAGCAGCCGCTGTGGGACACGTTCGGGCGGTTCGTGCAGGAGCACGCGAGCCGGCGGCCGTGGATGGTCACCGAGGGGAACCACGAGGTGGAGGCCGGGATGGCGCTCCCGGGCTCGCCCGGCCCGTTCGTCGCCTACACCGCGCGGTGGCGCATGCCGCACGAGGAGAGCGGGTCGACGTCCGCGCTCTACTACTCCTTCGACGCGGCCGGGGGCGCCGTCCACGTCGTCATGCTCGGCTCGTACGCCGCCTTCAACTTGACCTCGGAGCAGTACGGGTGGCTGGCGCGCGACCTCGCCCGGGTCGACCGGCGCGCCACCCCGTGGCTCGTCGTGCTGCTGCACGCCCCGTGGTACAACACCAACGCGGCGCACGCCGGCGAGGGGGAGGCCATGAGGAAGGCCATGGAGCGCCTGCTCTACGAGGCCCGCGTCGACGTCGTCTTCTCCGGCCACGTCCACGCCTACGAACGCTTCGTGAGTTGTTGCTTGACTCTCCCACTTTACCTGCCTGCGCGTGAAAGTGTGAGAGTCTGATGGACACATGTTAACTGCTGCAGACAAGGGTGTATGAGAACGAGGCAAACCCGTGTGGGCCGGTGCACATCACAATCGGCGACGGCGGGAACAGAGAAGGGCTTGCATTCGAGTAAGTTGCAAATTGATTCGTTTCAGTTTGCCAAATGAAATCGTGTCATCGCATTTCTATGGGCAGCACTTCTCCATAGCTGAATCATGTTTGTGTGGTCGCCGCACGCAGTTTTCAGAAGAATCATAAGCTGGCTCAGCTCTCGTTGATGAGGGAGGCGAGCTTTGGGCATGGCCGGTTGAGCGTGGTGAACGCGACCACGGCGCGCTGGGCATGGCACCGCAACGACGACGCCGACTCCACCGTCCGCGACGAGCTCTGGCTGGAGAGCCTGGCCGCCAACGGCGCGTGCCGACGGACCCAACCCTTCGCTGATTATTGGAGCGATGAGTTGTAGGCTTGGTACAGTACATTGTCACGTTTACGGGTCCTAACTTCTGTGCTCAAGATCTTCCAATCCGGGATGCGTAGAAGGCGGACGCGCGTGGCCGTTTTGACGTAGACCGGCGCATGGGTGGTAAAATATCTGACAAGCAAGCAGAAATGGTTTTCTTTCCACTTGTTTTTCTTTTAGCAAAAGAGGGCTTTTCCCTTCGATTTCATTAACTAAACCATTAGACTGAACAACCAGCAAATCATTCGCCAAAGCTACAGATCGACTCCAACTACTACCAGATAGTTCTACGAAATTCTAGTTGTTCCAAGCACCAGCAGGGATGCAGCCCAACAAGCAATCTTTTTTTGCAAAAGATAAAAAGAGAACATAATTTTCTTTCCACTCGTACTTGTATGCTTACAGAGCTTTTAAGAGCATCTACAACTCGTACCTGTATGCTTACAGAGCTTCTAAGAGAATCTATAACTGAACTGGACAAATCCGGGGCATGTCCACGGACAGCGCCAATCTTTAAATGTCCTCATTTGCGACCATAACCTTTACTTTTAAAATCTCAAACCCATGCATAAAAACACAAGCAATAAACAGTGCACACAAAACAAATTATTCATACATAAAAATACAGTCTAAACATAAAATTTATTCATAGTGCATAATAAAACCATGAAAAATAGTTTAGTCATTATCGGCGTGGATCCACGCATGCTTCACAAGATCATTAAAAAGTTGCATGTGCACCCGTTGATCCCGAACTTGTCGATGCATCTAAAGAAAAATGACAACATGCTGTGTCTCTTGTTTTAGGCGGACTTGAACTGTAGGCTTCTCAAAACCATGTGTGCAGGCTGCACCTTCATCCTCATCCTCCACAATCATGTTGTGTAAGATTACACGACATGCCATGGACTGCCAAAATGTCTTGGGTTCTAACAACATTGCAGCTCCGCAACCAAATATCCCAACGAGTTTGGAGCACTCTTAATGCCGTCTTTACATTCTTCCTAGCACATTTTTACACTTGCGCAAAGAGATATTGTTTTCTGATGGCTGGTGCCTGACGTGACCGGAGTGGTGAGGCCGCCACTGGTGGCAAGCCAGCAACGGGAGGGTGCTAGGGGAAGACGCTGGCTGGGGAAGGGAGGCGGGGGGCACTAAGGAGACATTGTAAATCCAAACCTTGAAGGTGTTTTTGTTGAAGAACCTTGGCTACCCATAGCTACCAAACGGCTTACGATAGACGAGCGGGAACCATTATGTGCCAAGGCAGGGGGACGGGTGTGTCCATGGCGTGGCAAATTTCTATCATCTACAGCGCGGCTGGTGCTCACAAACCCGAGCCTATCCCTCTCTGCCCATGTTTGCCATGGGCCTCTTCCTTCTAGCCGAAGGGGTCCATGCCAAAATGGACACGCCGCGATCTCGTTTCTTTTGGGAAGGAATGGGCCCGAAACGCAAATATCACATGGTCAAATGGGCGGCTTTTTGTCGGCCCAAGGCCTTGGAAGGCCTTGGGATCACCAACATCAGACTCCTCAATATCACCCTCATGTGTAAATGGATCTGGAAATTGTCGCAAGGGTCGACGGGCTTGTGGGTGTTGGAAAACGTAGCATGCAATTTCAAAAAAAATTCTACGCTCACGCAAGATCTATCTAGGAGATGCATAGCAACGAGGGGGAGAGTGTGTCTACGTACCCTCGTAGACCGAAAGCGGAAGCATTTGACAACGCGGTTGATGTAGTCAAATTTCTTCTAGCTCCGACCGATCAAGTACCGAACGTACGACACCTCCAAGTTCTGCACATGTTCAGCGCGATGACGTCCCTCACCTTCTTGATCCAGCAAGGTGTCGAGGAAGTAGATGAATTCCGCCAACACAACGGCATGATGATGGTGATGGTGAAGTGATCTGCACAGGGCTTCGCCTAAGCACCGCGAGAATATGACTGGAGTGTAAACTGTAGAGTGGGGCGCCACACACGGCTAACAATTGATGTTGTGTGCTTGTGAGCGCCCCCTCCTCATATATATATAGGTGGGAGGGAGAGGGGAGAGGCCAAGGGGCGCCCCAAGTGGGGCTGAATCCCACTTGTGCTCCTGCCCTGGTTCGCCCCCCCCCCCCCCCCCCTTCCTTGCATAAGCGTCAGGGGATGGACGGGGGAGGTGGCGCCCCCCCCCCCCCTTTCCTTTCTCCCTTGAGGAGGGGAATGAAGGAGGGACTTGCCCTCCCCCTTTCCTTTTCCTAGGGTTGGCCGGCCTGGTGGAGGGGCGCACCAGCCCCTTGGGGGCTGGTCTGTCCCTCCCTTGGCCCATTAAGCCCATATCTTTGCCGGGGGTGCCGGAACCCCTTCCGATGACCCTATATGTACCCGGTACCGTCCGAAACACTTTCGGTGTCCGCATACCATTGTCCTATATATCAATCTTTACCTCTCGACCATTTCGAGACTCCTTGTCATGTCCGTATTCTCATCCGGGACTCCGAACAACATTCGGTCACCAAATCACATAACTCATATAATACAATATCGTCATCGAACGTTAAGCGTGCGGACCCTACGGGTTCGAGAACTATGTAGACATGACTGAGATACCTCTCCGGTCAATAACCAATAGCGGAACCTGGATGCTTATATTGGCTTCTACATATTCTACGGAGATCTTTATCGGTCGAATCGTTATGACAACATACACAATTCCCTTTGTCCATCGGTATGTTACTTCCCGAGATTCGATTGTCGGTATCTTCATACCTAGTTCAATCTCGTTACCGGCAAGTCTCTTTACTCGTTTCTTAATATATCACCCTGCAACTAACTCATTAGTCACTTTGCTGGCAAGGCTTCTTATGATGTGCATTACCGAGAGAGATCAAAGATACCTCTCCGATACTCGGAGAGAAAATCCTAATCTCGATCTATGCCAATCCAACAAACACCTTCGGAGATACTTGTAGAGCATCTTTATAATCACCCAGTTACATTGTGACGTTTGATAGCACACAAGGTATTCCTCCGGTATCCGTTAGCTGTACACAGCATACAACTCGCCCCTGCCGACATGGCATGGGCCAACTTATTACTCCCCTTGTTTCACAATGTAGTGTGCCTGCGCTTACCGCGATTTAAGTTTGACCGTAAATTTAACCAACGAGACCGACCGTGGCGGGAGCAAAAATTATATCACTGAATTCATATGAAAAAACGAATTCAGTGATATAAATTTTGCTTCTGCCGCAGTCGGTCTCGTTTGTTAAATTTACAGTCAAACTTGAATCTCGAAAAGCAAGCACACTACTTTGTGAAACGGATGGAGTACATGTCCGAGAGCAGAAAGAAACTGCGACATGAGAGAAATTTGAACCCATAAAAATACGGGTCACCTTGAACAAAGCTCCACCAAAAAAGAAAAAAGAAAACCAAAAATTTTGGAGGAAAAAAAAACCTTACAGCGTAGAGCAATGTTGGTGGAAAAAAGCACACGATGAGATAAACTGAAAATTTATACGAACCGATCATTTCCCATGGATGGTCCATAATGAAATCTCTATAAATACTTATATTTAGGAATGAAGAGAGTACATGTAAAGCAAAAAGAAACTGCAACATGAGAAAAATTTAAACCCATAAAAATACGCGTCTCATTGAACAAAGCTCCTCCGGCAGAAACGCCGTGTGCATTGCACCGTAGAGCGTAGAGCAGTGTTGGAGGAAAAAGGGACGCCGGACGATCCAATCCTTGTGCGGCAGCTTATCGTCCTTGACGCGCGACGGAGCCTTGGCGCTTGGCCCTACTCCGCGACGATGGCGAGGACCCGCCCGCCGGCGCGACTCCCTCGGCGCCGCCTACGGCGGTGCCTCCGCAGGTAGAGGAGGAAGGCGAGGAGACCGAGCAGCAAGACGAGGCTGCGAAGGCGGCGGCCACGCCGCTTTCTTCTTATCTCGCGCGTTGCTTGCGTCGGTGGCTCGTGTTGGCCCCGAACCCGAACAAGCTGCGGTTGCTGGCGCTCCTCCAGCTGCCCGCCTGCCATCGCTGCTCCTGTCCTGGTATTGACAGCTCACAGAGACATCCGCGGGACAACGTTGTTTATATTGCACCGCCTCTGTCTGTAACTCTGCCGCTTGGAGCAAGGCGACGCAAGGAATACGATCACGCGGAGGCGGAGCTAGCTGTGATTGCCGATGAAGCTGAGTGGCGCGCAAATGGAAGGGACGAGCTAAAAGGAGCGACACATTGGCAGGTACGTGGCGTTTGTTTCAAGGCAGGGTAAGGAATCCCGATCCATCATGTCCAAACTTTCCGATGTACTAGCTCAATGGAATACCATATCTCACACATGTAACATGAAAATCACAAGCTTGATTGTCCAATCATTACATTTGAAAATACATAGGAAAAAAGTAGGCTCGCACACCGAGCAACGCCTGGATTTCCAACGTCAACGTTGCCCTACACGACGATCGTTTGACTAACACACACGACACGACATCACCAGCAGGTGATTTATTCGGAAAGCAAATGCGGAGCTACTACCACCAGTAACGTGGTGTAGCAGCAGCGAGCACGTAGACGTGTATGGGCACACTTACGAGGGTGATGAAGCAAAATCAGCTCGCGGTATCACTTCACTTCTTGCAGACCAGCCCGGCGCTGCCCTTGCCGCTGCCGCACATGGTGTCGGCCGGCTCGTCGATCATGTCCACCGCCCCGACGCGGACGACGTCCTCTCCGGCGAAGCGCGCCACCTCGCAGTCCGTCCCGAAGATGTCCGACACCTGGTACTTTGCGGCACCCCCCATCACCGGGATCTTGGCGCCCATGTCAACCCCGGCGCTGACGTAGTCCGGGCGGTAGGTCTGGCCGAGCACGCCGTGCACGTCGGCGCTGATGGAGTTGAACTTGAACGCGACGTTGAGGTGCGCGAGGCTGTCGTCGGCGGTGAGGCCGTAGTCGTGGACCCTCGAGTCCTCCTCGGTCACCGGCACCGCGTTGGCGACGATGCGGAACCGGCCGTCGAGGCGCACCACCACGCCGTTGGCCGCGCCGATGCGTAAGACGGACAGCGCGGGCGCGGAGGCCGGGCTCCAGCTGGCGGCCGGCGCCGCGTCCAGCTCGACAGGCATGCCGTCGAAGGTGATGGCGAGGCGGTCGACGGCGTTGTCCCAGGTGACCGTCCTCTTGACGCCGAGGTAGAGGCGGTGGGCGCCGAAGCGGATGCCGAGCGCCTGCACCCATGTGAAGTCCCGCGCCGGCGCCGCCTGCGCGTTGCGCTTGCCGATGAAGTGCGCGTTGATGTGCAGGTTGGCGTCGGAGAGCAGGCAGAAGTCGGCGTCCCTGCGGCCGTGGAAGAGGAACTTGTTGCCGTCGCCGCCCACGAAGCGCGGGTCGTAGCACTCCGTGCCGGCCAGTTCACACACTGTTGGGTTCCAATGATGCACCAAGCACACGATCGATCAGCAACCTCAACTGTGAAATGAATGCAAAAAAACATGGACGTGTATGTGTGTGGTGTTCTTACTGCAGACGAGCTTGCAGCTGGGGCAGTGCACGTAACAGAGGTCGCGGCAGCCGGCGGGGCACCGGCGCACCGGGATCATGCACTCTGGGGCCTGCGACGGGCTGCTCTGGTTGTAGCAGCTCACCACGGTGGGCTGCGCGCCGGGGCTCATGTAGACGGGTACCACGTTGGGGTCCGAAAGAATGGGGTTGTCCATAGGCTGGGCACCGACCGTGACGAGGAATGCGGCGGCGCAGGCGAGCAGCACCACCGCGCACGGGCGCCGTACGGACGCCATCGATCACTGCTAGTCGGTCTCTGGGTGATCTTCACTGCTAGTTGAGTGAAGCTGTTGCGATTGCTCGTGATGATGTGGTGGTGGTGGTGCAAGGCGTGGAACGCATTCTTTTATAGCCCGGTATGAGGGCGCGGTGCCTCTGACTAAACTTGTGTCGTCGGAACCACGCATGGCTTTTAGTCCCGGCAAGTCAACTGCCGCTCTATAGATGGCTCGGCTAGCTCCCCCGCGCGCCACATGAAACGATTCCACGCTTGCCGTCCCGGCGAACGGTTGATTCAAATCCGGGGCGCTTGGTCTCGATCTTGGTGTCAAGTGTCATCTGCTCCACGTTATGGCTAAACAGAATCTACGTGCCCAGCTTGGACAAAATTTTATCCTCTTCAGAAAGAAACCAAGACTCAGATATAGCCTGGCCACCAAAAAATTGCACGATATAGATGAAATCTTCAGTTGACGAATACTCATACAATCTTCAGGGTAAGGGCGTAAGGCACGGCCTTAGAGGAACATGGTCAGTGTTCATCTTAACAGAGCACAAGCTAGTTGTTATCTTGCTTCAGAAAGTTACTCCAAGCTACGCTCTAGTTGTCAATGTCGTACCATATTTTTATAGAAGGCAGAAAAGAATTTACACGAAATCCGCTGTGACTGCGAACAACACGGTACACGAGAACCCGTCTGTACCAGGATTTGGTGTTCTGCGCCGGATCGTGTTCGCGGGTTCATCGAGGTGTACCCTGAATATGTGGCTTTTCGGATCAATGTTCGTGTGGAAGGGAAGGGTCCGGTCCATGCTCCTCCCCCGTTGTTCCACCCCCAGGTCCGGACAACCATATCAATGGTGGGAACACTGACGGTGAAGCTTCTGGTCCACCTTTCTCTAAGCAAGAGTGGGACGCCCTGGGTCCTAAACTGCAGCCTCTCTACCCAAACAGGGCTCCCATGGGCTATGGGGCTAAGGATTCTGTTGATCTGATTGGCTCTATCACGCTGGCTGAGAATCCTAAAGGTGTTGGTGTTAGCCCCTTGGCCTCTGTGGTGTGCTTGAACGTGTCAATTCGCCCGCCATCCCCGTCGCTCTCTGGGATCGAAGATTCTCGCGATCATGCTACTTTTGACTCTTACGTTGAGATCATGGCCACCAAGCAGAAGAAGGCTGTGAAGAAATCCCGCTCGAGGACGTCCACTGGCACTAAGCTTTCTTCTATTGGTGTGTATCGGGCTCTTGACATGGAGCTGGGTGCGTCTGAGAATCTGCCTGAGGGTGTCCACCCTGCTACTCCTCCCTCCCATACGATTACCGTCAAGACTCGTGCCTCTACCGCTCGTAAGAGTGCCCGGGCACGCAATCCTGGTGAATCTGTGGTGGAGCGGGCAGAACGAAGGGCGGTGGAGAGAGATTCGATCTCTGCAGGTAAAAAACCAGTCTCTTCTCCTAAGTCCTAAGTTTCTTGTCCTTCCTGAGTATTCGATGCACACTTGGGGTGGCTCTCGATTCTGGATTTTGTTTTGATCCTTCTACTGGTGACCCTGTGTCGGCTATTTCTACAATTCGTGCCAATGAGTTGGCTCAGGCTACTTTAGCCATGGCTCGTGCGGCGTTGGTGTTCGTGCCTTCACCTGTTGATGTTGTGGTTCCTCCGAGTGTTTCTGTTTCTTTATTCCCCTTCCTAGTGCTCAATCGTCTTAGAGCATCTTCAACAGCCGTGTAACGCGCGGTGCGCTGAAAAAACATTTTCAGCGTGCTAATCGTGAGTTTTTGCATGGCAAGAAGCGCTTGCTCCAGCGGCTGCTGCAAAGTTTAGCGCGCACGAGCCGCTCCAGCAGCCGCCGCAAAAAAACTGCACCGCGCCCTCACACAAACAACATACGCACTTCAAACACAACCAAAAAGATCAAACACAAACAAAATAAATCAACAATAAATAGTTTAATTTTATTATTAGAACTCAAACAAATAGTTTGTTTTGCAATAGAACAAATAGTTCAACAATACAACATCAAACATACAAATCATGATGCTCTTTGTCGGTCATGCCATGCCCACCACTCCTCGATGATATCCTTCTAAAAATCATCGTGCGTTTCGGCACGTCGAATGACATGATAGGAGACAACAAAACAGGCCACCCTGGCAGCGCTCCGTCACACTCGCACGGGATGTCCCAAGAGCTCATACTGAGAGTAGTCTAAATCTTGGCCACGCTCATTCTTAATGATCATGTTGTGCATGATCACACAAGCGTGCATGATGTACCAAAGTATCTTTCGATCCCAAAATCTAGCCGGTCCTCTCATAATGGCAAATTGGGCTTGCAAAATCCTAAAAGCTCTCTCCACATCTTTCCTAGCCGCCGCCTGAGCATTGTGGAAATTAAGATTTTTCTTACCTTCCAGTTTTTTCAACGGCTTCACAAATGTTTGCCACTTTGGGTAGATGCCATCTGCAAGATAGTAGCCACAGTTGTATGTATGGCCATTTGCTACAAACTACACCGGTGGCAGTTCATCATTTGCAATCTTATTCATTAATGGTGACCGATTAACAACGTTGATGTCATTCAAAGATCCAGGCATTCCAAAAAAAGCATGCCAAATCCAAGTCTCTTGATCTACCACTGCTTCAAGGATTATAGTGGAACCCTATTTTTGGTCGTGGAATTGCCCATGCCATGTCTTAGGACAGTTTTTCCAACTCCAATGCATGCAATCTATTGAGCCAAGCATAATTGGGAACCTGCGAGCTTTGTTCATCTCCAAAAGCCTTGCACAGTCTTCAACATTGGGAGATCTCAAATACTCCAGGTCAAACAATTGCACAATTCCGACTGCGAAGCGCTTGACACACATGATGGCTTGACTCTCACCCATGGCCAAGTGGTCATCAACTAGATCAGCCGGAATACTGTATACCAACATATGCAAAGCGGCTGTCACCTTCTGAAAGGTGCTATGCCCGAGCTCTCCGGCGGCATTCCTCCTTTGCCGAAAAAACGATCATTGCTTGCTAGTTTCTCTGCAATGCACCTGAACAATTCGGTGCTCATCCTAAATTGGCGCCGGAAGTACGACTTGGGGTACATGGGATTATCCTCAAAATAGTGCCTCATCAATCTGTTGTCGGCATCGAACTTATCCCTCCAAATTTTCTGCCGACCCATAACCGAACCACTGTGCTTCGGTTTTTTATTGATGTGCATAGCTAGGATCATTGCAAGGTCCTCCTACACTTCAATATCAAATTCTTCGAAAGAATCATATGAAGAACTCATCTATAATGTTGAATTTAAACTAGTCTATAAAAACTACAAACAACATGCACCAAATTCATGTAAAAAATGTGAAGTTGAAGCAATACATACCTTGCAAGCGTTTTGTCGAACACCTTGTGGGCGCCGAGCGGCAGTGGACCGTCGGGCGTTGTTCGTTGGAGGAATGGCGCACGTGAGGGGCAGCGACGACTAGAGGGAGGCGGAGGAAGCAGCGGCGGCGTGGGGATAGGCCGAGGAAGCGCTGGAATGGTCGCCGGAATGGTGCGGGCGGTGGCGCCAACACTTGGATTGGGATAGGTGGAAGTCGTGAGCGGGTGCTCGAGTGTGCAACACGCGGGAGCGGGCGTAGCAAATAAACGGCGCGTGATGTCGTTTCGGCCGGTGCGCTGAACTACTTATGCCGCACGCGTGGTTTTAGCGCCTCCGTTGGAGCTCCCAGAGCGGTTGCGCGCGTGCAAAAAAACCCAAATTTTCCAGCGTGGCGCTTATATAACGCGGCTGTTGGAGATGCTCTTAGGGATCTTTCATGCATGGTGGTGGCCAGCATGACGTTGTTCCAAAGTCATGTAGGAATAAAGGTGGTGCCATGATTGCCCCTTCGCGGTCCAGTTTCTGTATTAAAAATTGAAAAACTCATTTAAATGAAGATCCTCTTTTGGAATATGAGGGGTTTCGGTTCTAGGGGCACCGAAACCAGTTGCATGACTATGTTCGTGACTCGAGTATTTGCATTGTTTGCTTTCAGGAAACTATTAAATCTTCTTTTTCTAACGCTGAGTTGGCTTACATTGGGGGATCGGGGTGCTTTGGTTGGCGTTGGTTGCTAGCATAGGGCCATTCGTCTGGTATTCTAGTGGGCGCTAAACTCGACGTTTTTTATCTTGTTGCATCCAATTCTGGTCTTTTTGCTAGTTTAGTTCTTTGTCACCCTGATCTTAATTGCCTTTGGGAGATTATTGTGGTCTATAGGTCGGCGGGTCATATTCCCTATCTCGGATCTTTTTGGACGAACTTACTATCAAAATTTCCTCGGCTACTTTGCCTCTTCTAGTGGGAGGGGATTTTAACCTACTTCGCTCCCCTACTGATAAGAATAATACTCCCTTCATTTACTTATACAAGACCACTATAGAATATACATTTTTCATTTATACAATGCCACCTACAATAATCGAGGCAAAATTAATAATATTTTCTCGTACTAGCAACCTGTTTAATACTTGCATGCATGCAGGCATAATGATAATCAACTACTTCCTCCACTTAGTTACCTTGCGTGCATGCAGCGTATTAATGATTCCAGTAAACAAAAAAAGTTGACTTGTAAAGCATGCATTTTACATTGGTATGTGTAATATGAGTTTTTGGCCTTGTATATGAAAATGAAGGGAGTACTAACTTCTCTTGGTCTAGGGTTGATGCTTTTAATGATTTCTTTAATAACTTGGCTCTCCGTGAGCTGCCTTGGGTTAGGGCCTGTATCACATGGTCTAACCACCAGCTTCATCCGGTGCGCTGTGTTTTGTATGGGTTTTTCCTTTCTACTAGATGGGATGATCTATATCAACACTCGACTCCCGTGGCTGATTCTCATATTAGATCAGACCATACTCCCGTGGTGGTTGATTTTGGATTTCGTTCTTCTAGGCCTACTTCTAGATTTCATTTTGATGCCTCCTAATTGGAGGTGTCGGGCTTTGGTGCCTTGTTCACTTCCAAAATTTCTTCACCTCCCTTGTCTAATTTTCGATCTTTTGGTCCCATGGGCGATTGTCATTTCCTATCTCGGCTCTTAAGACAATTTCTGAGAGGCCAGGAGCAAATAAAAATTATGATGCCAGGTGTGAGAAGGATTCTCTTGCATCACATATCAGAGCGATGGATGCTCTGTTGGATTTTGCTGGGCTCAATTCGATTGTGTGGACTAACTGGTATGCTTTATAAGCTAACCTTATTGCTATTCCTAAAGCTGAGGAGATATAGTGGCAACAACGGGGTCATCTTACCAGGATCCCGAAAGGTGATGCAATTACCATGTATTTTCTACCATTGCAAATGGGAGGAGACATAGGTGCTTGATACGTCTCCATCGTATCTACTTTTCCAAACTCTTTTGCCCTTGTTTTGGACTCTAATTTGCATGATTTGAATGGAACTAACTCGGACTGACGTTGTTTTCAGCATAATTGCCATGGTGTTATTTTTGTGGAGAAATAAAAGTTTTTGGATTGACCTGAAAATTTACGGAGAATAATTTTGGAATTAATAAAAAATACTCCCCTGGGGCGCGCCTAGAGGGCTCGTGGGCCCCCTGGACCTCCTCCGACCTCAACTCCAACTCCATATAATCCTATTTGGGGAGAAAAAAATCAAGGAGAAGAGTTCATCGCGTTTTACAATACGGAGCCGCCGCCACCTCCTGTTCTTCCTCGGGAGGGAAGATTTGGAGTCTGCTTTGGGCTTCGAAGAGGGGAAATCGTTGCCATCATCATCACCAACCTTCCTCCATCACCAATTCCATGATGCTCATCGCAGGGAGTGAGTAATTCCTTTGTAGGCTTGCTGGACGGTGAAGGGTTGGATGAGATTTATCATGTAATCAAGTTAGTTTTGTTAGGGTTTGATCCCTAGTATATATCCACTATTTTCTAAGATTGATGTTGCTATGACTTTGCTATGCTTAATGCTTTTCACTAGGGCCCGAGTGCCATGATTTCAGATCTGAACCTATTATGTTTTCATGAATATATTTGTGTTCTTGATCCGATCTTGCAAGTTGTAGACACCTGCTACCTCTTGAGCACTGCGTTGGATTTCCTTCAAGAGGAAAGGGTGACGCACAAAGTAGCGTAAGTATTTCCCTCAGTTTTTGAGAACCAAGGTATCAATCCAGTAGGAGGCTACGCACGAGTCCCTCGTACCTACACAAAACAAATAACTCCTCGCAACCAACGCGATAAGGGGTTGTCAATCCCTTCACAGTCACTTACGAGAGTGAGATCTGATAGATATAATAGGATAATATTTTTGGTATTTTTGTGATAAGATGCAAAGTAAAATAAAAGCAAAGTAAAAAGCAAAGGAAAAAAAGTAAGTGTTGGAAGATTAATATGATGAAGATAGACCCGGGAGCCATAGGTTTCACTAGTGGCTTCTCTCAAGAGCATAAGTATTTTACGGTGGGTGAGCGAATTACTGTTGAGCAATTGATGTAATTGAGCATAGTTATGAGAATATCTAGGTATGATCATGTATATAGGCATCACGTCCGAGACAAGTAGACCGACTCACCTGCATCTACTACTATTACTCCACTCATCGACCGCTATCCAAAGCATGCATCTAGAGTATTAAGTTCATGAAAACAGAGTAATGCCTTAAGCAAGATGACATGATGTAGAGGGATAATTCATGCAATATGATAAAAACCCCATCTTGTTATCCTCGATGGCAACAATACAATACGTGCCTTGCTGCCCCTACTGTCACCGGGAAAGGACACTGCAAGATTGAACTCAAAGCTAAGCACTTCTCCCATTGCAAGAAAGATCAATCTAGTAGGCTAAACCAAACTGATAATTCGAAAAGACTTGCAAAGATAACCAATCATACATAAAATAATTCAGTGAAGATTCAAATATTGTTCATATATAATCTTGATCATAAACCCACAATTCATCGGTCTCAACAAACACACCGCAAAAAGAAGATTACATCGAATAGATCTCCACGAGAGAGGGGGAGAACATTGTATTGAGATCCAAAAAGAGAGAAGAAGCCATCTAGCTACTAACTATGGACCCGAAGGTCCAAGTAAACTACTCACACTTCATCGGAGAGGTTATGGTGTTGATGTAGAAGCCCTCCGTGATGGATGCCCCTCCATGGAGCTCCTAACAGGCCCCAAGATGGGATCTCGTGGCATGTAAGGTTGCGGCGGTGGAATTAGGTTTTTGGCTCCGTGATTCCGATCGCTTGGGGTACGTAGGTATATATAGGAGGAAGGAGTACGCTGCTGGAGCAACAGGGGCCCACGAGGGTGGAGGGCGCGCCTAGGAGGGTGGGCGCGCCTACCTCGTGGCTTCCTCTTTGTTTCTTGACGAAGGCGTCCAAGTCTCCCGGATCATAATCTTCCTAAAATCACGTTCCCGAAGGTTTCATTCCGTTTGGACTCCGTTTGATATTCCTTTTCTGTGAAACTCTGAAATAGGCAAAAAATAGCAATTCTGGGCTGGGCCTCCGGTTAATAGTTAGTCCCAAAAATGATATAAAAGTGGGTAATAAAGCCCAATAATGTCCAAAACAGTAGATAATATAGCATGGAGCAATAAAAAATTATAGATACGTTGGAGACGTATCAAGCATCCCCAAGCTTAATTCCTGCTTGTCCTCGAGTAGGTAAATGATAAAAAAATAATTTTTGATCCGGAGTGCTATTTGGCATAATTTTAATGTAATTCTTCTTAACTGTGGTATGAATATTCAGATCCGAAAGATTCAATACAAAAGTTTAATATTGACATAAAAATAATAATACTTCAAGCATACAAAGCAATCATGTCTTCTCAAAATAACATTGCCAAAGAAAGTTATCCCTAAAAAATCATATAGTCTGGCTATGCTCTATCTTCACCACACAAAGTATTTAAATCATGCACAACCCTGATGACAAGCCAAGCAATTGTTTCATACTTTTGACATTCTCAAAAAATTTCAATCTTCACGCAATACATGAGCGTGAGCCATGGATATAGCACTATATGTGGAATAGAATGATGGTTGTGGAGAAGACAAAAAGGGAGAAGATAGTCTGACATCAACTAGGCGTATGAACGGGCTATGGAGATGCCCATCAATAGATATCAATGTGAGTGAGTAGGGATTACCATGCAACGAATGCACTAGAGCTATAAACATATGAAAGCTCAACAAAAGAAACTAAGTGGGTGTGCATCAAACTCGCTTGCTCACGAAGACCTAGGGCATTTTGAGGAAGCCCATCATTAGAATATACAAGCCAAGTTCTATAATGAAAAATTCCCACTAGTATATGAACGTGACAAAATGAGAGACTCTCTATCATGAAGATCATGGTGCTACTTTGAAGCACAAGTGTGGTAAAAGGATAGTAACATTGTCCCTTCTCTCTTTTTCTCTCATATTTTTATTTGGGTCTTTTCTCTTTTTAATGGCCTCTTTTCTCTCTCTCTCTTTTTTTTCGTCCGGAGTCTCATCTCGACTTGTGGGGGAATCATAGTCTCCATCATCCTTTCCTCACTTGGGACAATGCTCTAAAAATGAAGATCATCAAACTTTTATTTTCTTACAACTCAACAATTACAACTCGATACTTAGAAAAAAATATGACTCTATATGAATGCCTCGGGCGGTGTACCGGGATATGCAATGAAACAAGAGTGACATGTATGAAAGAATTATGAATAGTGGCTTTGCCACAAATACGATGTCAACTACATGATCATGCTAAGCAATATGACAATGATGGAGCGTGTCATAATAAACGGAACGGTGGAAAATTGCATGGTAGTATATCTCGGAATGGCTATGGAAATGCCATGATAGGTAGGTATGGTGGCTGTTTTGAGGAAGGTATATGGTGGGTGTATGATACCGGCGAAAGGTGCGGGGTATTAGAGAGGCTAGCAATGGTGGAAGGAAGAAAGTGCGTATAATCCATGGACTCAACATTAGTCATAAAGAACTCACATACTTATTGCAAAAATCTACAAGTTATCAAAGCAAAGTATTACGCGCATGCTCCTATGGGGATAGATTGGTAGGAAAAGACCATCGTCATTCCCCGACCACCACTCATAAGGAAGACAATCAATAAATAAATCATGCTCCGACTTCATCACATAATTGTTCACCATAATGCATGCTACGGGAATCACAAACTTTAACACAAGTATTTCTCAAATTAACAACTACTCAACTAGCATGACTCTAATATCACCATCTTTATATCTCAAAACAATTATCAAGCATCAAACTTCTCATAGTATTCAACACACTCATAAGAAAGTCTTTACTATTCTTGAATACCAAGCATATTAAGATTATTTAAGCAAATTACCATGCTATCTAAGACTCTCAAAATAATCTAAGTGAAACATGAGAGATCAATAGTTTCTATAAAACAAATCCACCACCGTGCTCTAAAAGATATAAGTGAAGCACTAGAGCAAAACTATATAACTCAAAAGATATAAGCGAAGCACATAGAGTATTCTAACAAATTCCAAATCATGTATGGCTCTCTCAAAAGGTGTGTACAGCAAGGATGAGTCTGGTAAACTAAAAGAAAAGACTCAAATCATACAAGACGCTCCAAGCAAAACACATATCATGTGGTGAATACAAATATAGCTCCAAGTAAAGTTACCGATGGAAGTAGATTTAAAGAGGGGATGCCTTCTGGGGCATCCCCAAGATTTGGCTTTATGGTGTCCTTAGATTATCTTGGGGGTGCCATGGGCATCCCCAAGCTTAGGCTCTTGCCACTCCTTGTTCCATAATCCATCAAAAATCTTTCAACCCAAAACTTGAAAACTTCACAACACAAAACTCAACAGAAATCTCATGAGCTCCGTTAGCGAAAGGAAACAAAAGACCACTTCAAGGTACTGTAATGAACTCATTATTTATTTATATTTGTATTAAACCTACTGTATTCCAACTTCTCTATGGTTTATAAACTATTTTACTAGACATAGATTCATCAAAATAAGCAAACAACACACGAAAAACAGAATCTGTCAAAAACAGAACAGTCTGTAGTAATCTGTAACTAACGCAAACTTCTGGAACTCCAAAAAATCAGAAAAAATTGGAAGACCTAGTAAATTTGTTTATGATCAGCAGCAGTTGGAATCACTATTTTATCACGTTCTGGTGAGTTTTAACAATTGTTTTCGTGAACAGAAAGTTTCTGGAAATTACAGCAAGATCAAATAACTATCATCCAAGAAGATCCTATAGGTTTAACTTGGCACAAATACTAATTAAAACATATAAACACACCTAACCAGAGGCTAGATCAAAGATTTATTCAACGACAGAAAGGAAATATATTGGGTTGTCTCCCAACAAGCACTTTTCTTTAAAGCCTTTAAGCTAGGCATTGATAATTTTAATGATGCTCGCATAAAAGACAAGAATTGAAGCGCGAAGAGAGAATCATGAAATACGTGAAAAACACATCTAAGTCTAATATACTTCCTATGCATAGGCATATTATAGAAAACAAATTATCATAGCAAGCAAAAACTAGCATATGAAAGGCAGCAGAAAGGAACAATAGCAATCTCAACATAACGAGAGGTAATTTAGTAACATGAAAATTTCTATAACAATATTTTCCTCTCTCATAATAATTACATGTAGGATCATTATCAAATTCAATAATATAACTATCACATACAATATTATCAACATGATCCACATGCATGCAAAGTTGACACTCTTCCAAAATAGTGGGATTAACATTAACTAAAGTCATGACCTCTCCAAACCCACTTTTATCAAAAATATCATAAGATTGAACATTCTCCAAATATGTGGGATCTAAAGTAGACACTCTTCCAAATCCCACTTTAAATATTATTGCAAACATTATTATCAATCTCATATTCATCATGGGGCTTAAATAAATTTTCAAGATTATAAGAAGAACTATCACCCCAATCATGATCATTGCAACAAGTAGTAGACATAGAAAAACTAGCATCCCCAAGCTTAGGGTTTTGCATAATATTAGCACAATTGACATCAAGAGAATTTATAATAAAATTATTGCAATCATTCTTTTTATTCAAGGAGCTATCGTAAATCTCTTCATAAATTTCTTCATCACAAATTTCAGATTCACAAATTTCAAGCAAAACTTCATAAAGATAATCTAGTGCACAAAACTCACTAGCAATTGTTTCATCATAATTGGATCTCTTAAAAAGATTAGCAAGCGGATGAGGATCCATAGATCTTATCTTCTATGTTTAGGAATAAATACTCAACTATTTCAACCAAGCGAGCAAACGAGCCAAGAAAGACATCAAGGCAAACGAAAAGACGAACGGAAAAAGGGCGAATAAAACGGCAAGGGTGAAGTGGGGGAGAGGAAAACGAGAGGCAAAATGCAAATAATGTAATTCGGGAGATAAGGGATTGTGATGGGTACTTGGTATGTTGACTTTATGAGACTCCCAAGAACGGCGCCGTAAATCTTCTTTGCTACCTCTTGAGCATCGTGTTGGATTTCCTTGAAGAGGAAAGGGTGATGCAGCAAAGTAGCGTTAGTATTTCCCTCAGTTTTTGAGAACCAAGGTATCAATCCAAGAGGAGGCTACGCCATGAGTCCCTCGTACCTACACAAAACAAATAACTCCTCGCAACCAACGCGATAAGGGGTTGTCAATCCCTTCACGGTCACTTACGAGAGTGAGATCTTATAGATATAATAGGATAATATTTTTGGTATTTTTGTGATAAGATGCAAAGTAAAATAAAAGCAAAGGAAAAAACTAAGTGTTGGAAGATTAATATGATGAAGATAGACCCGGGGGCCATAGGTTTCACTAGTGGCTTCTGTCAAGAGCATAAGTATTTTACGGTGGGTGAACGAATTCATCGTTGAGCAATTGATGTAATTGAGCATAGTTATGAGAATATCTAGGTATGATCATGTATATAGGCATCACGTCCGAGACAATAGACCGACTCACCTGCATCTACTACTATTACTCCACTCATCGACCGCTATCCAAAGATGCATCTAGAGTATTAAGTTCATGAAAACAGAGTAACGCCTTAAGCAAGATGACATGATGTAGAGGTATAAATTCATGCAATATGATAAAAAAAACCCATCTTGTTATCCTTGATGGCAACAATAAAATACGTGCCTTGCTGCCCCTACTGTCACTGGAAAGGACGCCGCAAGATTGAACCCAAAGCTAAGCACTTCTCCCATTGCAAGAAAGATCAATCTAGTAGGCCAAACCAAACTGATAATTCGAAGAGACTTGCAAAGATAACCAATCATACATAAAAGAATTCAGAGAAGATTCAAATATTGTTCATAGATAATCTTGATCATAAACCCACAATTCATCGGTCTCAACAAACACACCGCAAAAAGAAGATTACATCGAATAGATCTCCACGAGAAGGGGGAGAACATTGTATTGAGATCCAAAAAGAGAGAAGAAGACATCTAGCTACTAACCATGGACCCGAAGGTCTGAAGTAAACTACTCACACTTCATCGGAGAGGCTATGGTGTTGATGTAGAAGCCCTCCGTGATGGATGCCCCCTCCGTCGGAGCTCCGGAATAGGCCCCAAGATGGGATCTCGTGGGTACAGAAGGTTGCGGCGGTGGAATTAGGTTTTTGGCTCCGTATCCGATCGTTTGGGGGTACGTAGGTATATATAGGAGGAAGGAGTACGTCGGTGGAGCAACAGGGGGCCCACGAGGGTGGAGGGCGCGCCCTGGGGGGTGGGCGCGCCCCCCTACCTCGTGGCTTCCTCTTTTGTTTCTTGACGTAGGGTCCAAGTCTCCCGGATCATAATCTTCCTAAAAATCACGTTCCCGAAGGTTTCATTCCGTTTGGACTCCTTTTTATATTCCTTTTCTGCGAAACTCTGAAATAGGCAAAAAACATCAATTCTGGGCTGGGCCACCGGTTAATAGGTTAGTCCCAAAAATAATATAAAAGTGGATAATAAAGCCCAATAATGTCCAAAATAGTAGATAATATAGCATGGAGCAATCAAAAATTATAGATATGTTGGAGACGTATCAACACCTATTACGAGTTATGATCTGCATACCCAAGGTGACAATAATTAGGATTCTTTCCAGTGATTACCGTAGTTTGAGGAGTTCATGTATTCACTAAGTGCTAATGCTTTGTTTCGGTTCTCTATTAAAAGGAGGCCTTAATATCCCTAAGTTTCCTTATGGACCCCGTTGCCACGGGAGGGTAGGACAAAAGATGCCATGCAAGTTCTTTTCCATAAGAACGTATGACTATATACGGAATACATGCCTAAATTATATTGATGAATTGGAGCTAGTTCTGTGTCATCCTAGGTTATAACTATTGCATGATGAATGCCATCCGACATAATTATCCATCACCGATCCAATGCCTACGAGCTTTTCACATATTGATATTTGCTAAGTTACTTTGTCGTTGCCACTGTTACAATCACTACAAAATTGCTACTGTTACTTTTTCCGCCGTTACACTTACTTCCATACTACTTTGCTACTAAAAACTTTGTTGCAGATATTAAGTCTTTCAGGTGTGGTTGAATTGACAACTCAACTGCTAATACTCGTGAATATTCTTTGGCTCCCCTTGTGTCGAATCAATAAATTTGGGTTGAATACTCTACCCTCAAAAAATGTTGCGACCCCCTATACTTGTGGGTTATTAGTGCTCGATAGTTAGATCGATTATTGATGGTGGTTTCTGGGCTTGGATCCTAATGTTAGTATGTCGCATATTGTTTTGTTTTACTGCTCTCTATTGCCCCCCGCCAATCTCCTTCTGCCCTATCTCTCTGTCAGAATTTTGGCCATCTTTGGCATTGATTAATGATGAGCTAAGTATCCCACTTTCGTCTCTGGATATTGATGAGGTTGTGGCCTCTTCTAAATCTGATTTTGCACCTGGTCTGGATGGGTTCTCGATCACCTTGTTTAAGAAGTTCTGGCCGGTCCTTAAAACTCTTGTCTATGCTATCATTCAAGGTTTTTGTTTTGGTACGAATGATATCTCGACAATGAATTGTGCTATCCATTCCATTACCCAACGAGGATCTAAAGGTAGAATTTAGATTCTCTTCAAGCTTTATCGACCACCGATATAACTCTACACACACATAATGTTTGCTTTGCCTAGAAAAGGAATAAAACTACTTTACGAGAATAAAACTAGAAGTACTTTGCGAGATAATAAAAGTTAATTATTTATTAGAGAGATTTTTGTAGAATAATAACAAGGATTGTCCATAGGCAATTGAATATGGCATATGTGATACTTATTATATGCAATGAGGGAGAGGCATACGCTAACATACTTTCCATACTTGGATCACATCTTCTTATGATTGGAACTCTAGCAAGCATTTGCAACTACTAAAGATCATTAAGGTAAAACCCAATCATAGAATTAAGTAACAAGTCCCCTTTACTCACTCGGGTTTAAGCTTCTGTCACTCTCGCAACCCACTATAAGAGAATTATGAACGTATTGCAACACCCTACAGCGGGAATTCCCACACGTGTGCGCAGCACGGAGGGCACCACCGGACAACACCATATCAACATACAACTCATATCTATCACACCATACGACAATTAACCCTTACGATAAAAGAAATCTACTCAAACATCATAGGATGACAACACATCATTGGATAATAATATGTGGCACGAAGCACCATGTTTAAGTAGATATTACAACAGGGATAGAGTAGTTACACCATTGTAAGGAGAGGGGGGAGTTGGTGATGACGGTGGCAATGTTGTTGGTGAAGATCGCCATCACGATAATTCCCCCGGCAGCGCTCCGGCGCCACTGGAAGAGAGGGGGGAGAGCCCCCCTCCTTCTTCTTCTTCATTGGCCTCCCCACTAGATGGGAGGAGGATTTCACCTCTGGTCCTTGGCCGCCATGGCTCCCGGGAAGGAGCCCCTCCGAGATTGGATCTCTCTCTCTCTATGTTTCTCTTCTGTTTCGCGTTCCTGTTTTCTGGCCCTTCACTGTTTCTTATATTCTGAGAGTTCCATAACTCCGATTGGGCTAAAAGTTTTAGGAGATTTTATCCGGATATTTGCTTCCTTGCGGCCGAAGGATACCCCAGCCGACCTTCGAGGTGGCCACAAGCCTGCCCGGCACGCCCTAGGGTAGGGTGTGTGCCATGTGAGCTTGGGGGCCCCTCGAGCATTATCTCGTGTTGATTCTTTTTCCCCCAAAATCACATATATTCCAAAACAAACCTCCATAAAAATTTATCGCATTTGGACTTCCTTTGGTATGGACTTTCTGTGAAACAAAAAACATGCAACAAACAGGAACGGACACTAGGCACTAGATCAATATGTTAGTCCAAGAAAATCATATAAATTCTTGCCAAAAGTATGTGGAAGTAGTAAAATATTGGCATGAAACAATAAAAAATTATAGATAATACGAAGACGCATCAATGATATTACTCATGTAAATAGAACAACTATTATTCTCGGATTTAAGCGAATTACCGTCTCGTAGTGAACAAGATCCAGATATAATGTTCATGCTTAACGCAGGCAGCAAATAACAATTATTTAGGTTACTATCCTGAAGGTAGACATAGAGGGAGAGTGCCGACGATGATCACATCAATCTTGGAACCATTTCCAATGTGCATCGTCACCTTGTCATTAGCTAGTCTTCGTTTATTCTGCAGCTCCTGTTTTGAGTTACACATATCAGCAACTAAACTAGTATGAAATACCCATGCGCTACTACGAGCACTAGTAAGATAGACATCACTAACATGTATATCAAATATATCTTTAATGTTGTTGCTAGCCTTCTTATCTGCCAAGTACTTGGGGCAGTTACACTTCTAATGGCCATTCCCCTTGTAGTAGAAACACTCAGTGTCAGGTTTAGGTCCAGCCTTGGGCTTCTTCACAGGAGTAGAAACTTTCTTGCCATTCTTATTGAAGTTCACTTTCTTTCCCTTAGCCTTTTTGAAATGGGTGGTCTTTTTGACCATCAACACTTGATGCTCTTTCTTGATTTCTACTTCAGCGGTTTTAAGCATCGCAAAAAGCTCAAGGACTATCTTCTCCATCCCTTGCATATTGTAGTTCATCACAAAGTCCTTGTAGCTTGGTGGCACTAACTAGATAACCCTGTCAATCACTACTTCATCAGGAATATTAACTCCCAACTGATTCAGGCGATTGGCGTATGATAACCCACAAGTATAGGGGATCGCAACAGTTTTCGAGGGTAGAGTATTCAACCCAAATTTATTGATTCGACACAAGGGGAGCCAAAGAATATTCTCAAGTATTAGCAGTTGAGTTGTCAATTCAACCACACCTGGATAATTTAGTATCTGCAGCAAAGTATTTAGTATCAAAATAATATGGAAGTAACGGTAACAGTAGCAAAAGTAATGTTTTTGGGTTTTGTAGTGATTGTAACAGTAGCAACGGGAAAGTAAATAAGCGTAGAACAATATGTGAAAAGCTCGTAGGCATTGGATCGGTGATGGAGAATTATGCCGGATTCGGTTTATCATGTAACAGTCATAACATAGGGTGACACAGAACTAGCTCCAATTCATCAATATAATGTAGGCATGTATTCCGAATATAGTCATACATGCTTATGGAAAAGAACTTGCATGAAATATTTTGCCCTACCCTCCCGTGGCAGCGGAGTCCTAATGGAAACTAATGGATATTAAGGCCTCCTTTTAATAGAGTACCGGACCAAAGCATTAACACATAGTGAATACATGAACTCCTCAAACTACGGTCATCACCGGGAGTGGTCCCGATTATTGTCACTTGAGGTTGCGGATCATAACACAAAGTAGGTGACTATAGACTTGCAAGATAGGATCAAGAACTCAGATATATTCATGAAAACATAATAGGTTCAGATCTGAAATAATGGCACTCGGGCCCTAGTGACAAGCATTAAGCATAGCAAAGTCATAGCAACATCAATCTCAGAATATAATGGATACTAGGGATCAAACCCTAACAAAACTAACTCGATTACATGATAAATCTCATCCAACCCATCACCGTCCAGCAAGCCTACGATGGAATTACTCACGCACGATGGTGAACATCATGAAATTGGTGATGGAGGATGGTTGATGATGACGATGGAGACGGATTTCCCTTTCCGGAGCCCCGAACGGACTCCAGATCAGCCCCCCGAGAGAGTTTAGGGCTTGGCGGCGGCTCCGTATCGTAAAACGCGATGAATCTTTCTCTCTGATTTTTTCTCCCCGAACACGAATATATGGAGTTGGAGTTGAGGTCGGTGGAGCTCCAAGGGGCCCACGAGGCAGGGGGCGCGCCCCCCACCCTCGTGGAAAGGGTGTGGGCCCCCTGTCCTTGATTCTTTCACCAATATTTTTTATATTTTCCAAAAATAATCTCTATGAAGTTTCAGGTCATTCCGAGAACTTATGTTTCTGCACAAAAATAACACCATGGCAATTCTGCTGAAAACAGCGTCAGTCCGGGTTAGTTCCATTCAAATCATGCAGGTTAGAGTCCAAAACAAGGGCAAAAGTGTTTGGAAAAGTAGATATGACGGAGACGTATCAACTCCCCCAAGCTTAAACCTTTGCTTGTCCTCAAGCAATGCAGTTGATAAACTGAAAGTGATAAAGAAAAACTTTTACAAACTTTGTTTGCTCTTGTTGTTGTAAATATGTAAAGCCAGCATTCAAGTTTTCAGCAAAGATTATGACTAACCATATTCACAATAACACTTAGGTCTCATGTTTACTCATGCTAATGGCATAATCAACTAGCGAGCAATAATAATAAATCTCGGATGACAACACTTTCTCAAAACTATCATGATATGATATAACAAGATGGTATCTCGCTAGCCCTTTCTGAGACCGCAAAACATAAATGCAGAGCACCTTTAAAGATCAAGGACTGACTAAACATTGTAATTCATGGTAAAAGAGATCCAGTCATAGTCATATCCAATATAAACTAATAGTAATGGATGCAAATGACAGCGGTGCTCTCCAGCTGGTGCTTTTAATAAGAGGGTGATGACTCAACATAAAAGTAAATAGATAGGCCCTTCACAGAGGGAAGCAGGGATTTGTAGAGGTGCCAGAGCTCGATTTTAAAGCAGAGATAAATAATATTTTGAGCGGCATATTTTCATTGTCAACATAACAACCAAGAGATGGCGATATCTTCCATGCTACACACATTATAGGCGGTTCCCAAACAGAATGTAAAGTTTATACTCCCCCTCCACCAACAAGCATCAATCCATGGCTTGCTCGAAACAACGAGTGCCTCCAATGAACAACAACCCCGGGGGAGTTTTGTTTGCAATTATTTTGATTTGATTTGCATAAAGCATGGGACTGGGCATCCCGGTGACCAGCCATTTTCTCGTGAGTGAGGAGCGGAGTCCACTCCTCTTGAGAATAACCCGCCTAACATGGAAGATACAGACAGCCCTGGTTGATATATGAGCTATTCGAGCATACAAAGCAGAATTTCATTTGAAGGTTTAGAGTTTGGCACATACAAATTTACTTGGAACGGCAGGTAGATACCGCATATAGGAAGGTATAGTGGACTCATATGGAATAAATTTGGGGTTTAAGGGATTGGATGCACAAGTAGTATTCCCGCTTAGTACAAGTGAAGGCTAGCAAAAGACTGGGAAGCGACCAACTAGAGAGCGACAACAGTCATGAACATGCATTAAAATTAATAAACATTGAGTGCAAGCATGAGTAGGATATAATCCGCCATGAACATAAATATCATGAAGGCTATGTTTATTTGTTTCAACTACATGCGTGAACATGTGCCAAGTCAAGTCACTTGAATCATTCAAAGGAGGATACCACCCTATCATACCACATCACAACCATTTTAATAGCATGTTGGCACGCAAGGTAAACCATTATAAACTCCTAGCTAATTAAGCATGGCATAAGCAACTATAATCTCTAATTGTCATTGCAAACATGTTTATTCATAATAGGCTGAATCAGGAACGATGAACTAATCATATTTACAAAAACAAGAGAGGTCGAGTTCATACCAGCTTCTCCCATCTCAATCAGTCCATTATATATCGTCATAATTGCCTTTCACTTGCACGACCGAATAATGTGAATAATAATAATAGTGCACGTGCATTGGACTAAGCTAGAATCTGCGAGCATTCAATAAACAGGAGAAGACAAGGCAATATGGGCTCTTGGTTAAATCAACAATAATGCATATAAGAGTCACTTCAACAATTTAATCATGGTCTTCTCCTATCAACCCCCAAAGAAAAGAAAAGAAATAAAACTATTTACATGGAAAGCTCCAGACAAGCAAAAGAAGAATAGGAAATCTTTTTGGGTTTTGTTTTTAATTACTACTACAGCAAGAAAAGTAAACTAGCTAAAAGCTACAACTAATTTTTTGGGTTTTTCTTAAGATTTATCAAACACACAAAAAGAAAGCAAGAAAAATAAAATAAACTAGCATGGATAGTACAATGAAAGAGTATGAGCACCGACATCTAGAAATGAGTGTGTGAACATGAATGTAATGTCGGTGAGAAATGTGTACTCCCCCAAGCTTAGGCTTTTGCCCTAAGTTGGTCTATTGCCACGGCTGGGCTGGCGGATATCCAAAGTAGTAGTTGGGGTCGTACTGAGAAGAAGTCTCGAATTGCCACTGGTTGGCAATCGCCTCCGGATCCCACTGGTAATTGGACTGTCGTGGAGGATCAACTTGTGGTTCCGGCTCTGTAGCTGATATAGGGTTCCTGTAGGTGTGGATGGCCTCCAGCGGAACGAGATACTTGCCTGCAGACAAATCAAACAAGGAAGGAGCAGGCAAGATAATAGTCTCAGGATGATTTTTATCAAATAACAGTTTATATTTAAGTGCCCTTCCCCTATTCTTAACAATAAAATCATGTGCTACCATACTCTTATAATCTAAATAAACATTAGGCAGCAATTTTTCTTCTTTCTCATAGTGCCTAATAGGTATGTTATAGTATGCAGCGAGGCGCGAGGCGAAGATGCCTCCCAAGATGGGGCCCTTAGTACGGTTAAGATTTAACCGTCCTGCAACATGATACGTCTCTGTCGTATCTATAATTTTTTATTGTTCCATGCAAATATTATACAACTTTCATATACTTTTGGCAACTTTTTATACTATTTTTGGGACTAACATATTGATCCAAAGGCTCAAAGTGCCTCCCTGTTTGTTGCATGTTTTATGTTTCGCAGAAACCCCATATCAAACAGAATCCAAACGGGATAAAAACGGATGGAGAATATTTTTAGAATATTTGGAGAATATGGGAGGAAGAATCAATGCGAGACCGTGCTCGAGGGGGGCACGAGGCAGGGGGCGCGCCTGCCCCCCTAGGCACGCATGCCCCCCTTGTGGGCCCCCCGTAAGGCGGTTGCTGCTCTACTTCAGCCGTAAGAAAGCAAATTTTCGGAAAAAAAAAATCTCGGCGAAGGTTTCAATCCTATCGGAGTTACAGATCTCCATATATATACGAAACGGTGAAAGGGCAGAATAAGAAAACACAGAAAACAAAGAGAGACAGAGAGATAGATCCAATCTCGGAGGGGCTCTCGCCCCTCCCATGCCATGGAGACCAAGGACCAGAGGGGAAACCCTTCTCCCATCTAGGGAGGAGGTCAAGGAAGAAGAAGAAGGAGGGGCTCTCTCTCCCTCGCTTCCGGTGGCGCCGGAGTGCCACCGGAGGCCATCATCATCACCGCAATCTTCACCAACAACTTCACCTCCATCATCACCAACTCTTCCCCCCTCTATGCAACGGTGTAACCCCTCTTTTACCCGTTGTACTCTCTACTTAAACATGGTGCTCAACGCTATATATTATTTCCCAATGATGTATGGCTATCCTATGATGTTTGAGTAGATCTGTTTTGTCCTATGGGTTATTTGATGATCAAGATTGGTTTGAGTTGCATGTTTTATTATTGGTGCTGTCCTATGGTGCTCTCCGTGTCGCGCAAGCATGAGGGATTCCTGCTGTAGGGTGTTGCAATACGTTCATGATTCGCTTATAGTGGGTTGCGTGAGTGACTGAAACACAAACCCGAGTAAGGGGGTTGTTGCGTATGGGATAAAGAGGACTTGATGCTTTAATGCTATGGTTTGGTTTTACCTTAATGATCTTTAGTAGTTGTGGATGCTTGCTAGAGTTCCAATCATAAGTGCATATGATCCAAGTAGAGAAAGTATGTTAGCTTATGCCTCTCCCTCAAATAAAATCGCAATAATGATTACCGGTCTAGTTATCGATTGCTTAGGGACAAATAACTTTCTCGTGACAAAAAGCTCTCTACTAACTTAGTTGTGTCTTCATCTAAAAAGCCCCTAGTTTTTATTTACGCGCTCTTTATTATCTTGCAAACCTATCCAAAAACACCTACAAAGTACTTCTAGTTTCATACTTGTTCTAGGTAAAGCGGACGTTAAGCGTGCGTAGAGTTGTATCGGTGGTCGATAGAACTTGAGGGAATATTTGTTCTACCTTTAGCTCCTCGTTGGGTTCGACACTCTTACTTATCGAAAGAGGCTATAATTGATCCCCTATACTTGTCGGTTATCAAGACCTTTTTCTGGCGCCGTTGCCGGGGAGCAATAGCGTGGGGTGAATATTCTCGTGTGTGTTTGTTTGCTTTATCACTAAGTAATTTTTATTTGCTGTTCTTAGTTGTTTTCTATCTTTAGTTATGGGTAGGAAACGCAAAATACCAAAAAAATTAGTTGTACCTACAGAACCAATGGTTGAAGTACCACTCAAAATCTATCACACTCATGAAGCTTATTACTTGGATCATCTTTGATCCCTTTGTGCTAAATCTTTGAAACCTCAACTAGCTTAGTTGAGGGAAAATCTTTAGATGAGCATGCTTGTTATGTGCGACACCGTATATCTGAAAAAGGGAAACATTTACTGGATCAAATTCATCGTTTGCAATGCTATGGTTGGAATTTGTGTGAAATATATGATGTTACTTGTTGTTCTGAAAACCCTAAGAAATACCTTCCCTGCCAATGTGAGTTTATTGATAATGGAATCGTATATTCGTATGTTAAGGGTGTTTATAATTACTATAATGTTCAACAAATTGAAGAATTTGTTTCTTTTAAGGGTGCTTAGGAAATTGCTTCTTTGATTGAAACGTATGATGCTACTCTTTACAAATCTGGAATTTTTGCCATACTTCAATATTGCTATGATAATTATGCTTCTAATGCGTATGTTGAACCATATATTGAGGACTAATCCGCTGTCCAAGAAGAGACTAATATTTTGCAGGAGTCTATGGAAGAAGAAATTGATGAAACTGTGAGCTCATTGGATGAAAAAGATGATGAGGAGAGCGAAGAATGTAGGAGGAAGAGCGGATTAGCTACCCGTGCCCACATTCTAATGAGAGTAACTCTTCAACTCATACATTGTTTAATTTCCCTTCGTGCTTACCGAAGGATGATTGCTATGATGACTATTATGATCCCGTTGATTCTCTTGAAATATCCCTTTTTGATGATGATTGCTATGCTTGTGGCCAAGATGCCAATATGAATTATGCTTATGGAGATGAACTTGTTATAGTTCCTTATGTTAAACATGAAATTGTTGCTATTGCACCCACGCATGATAGTCCTATTATCTTTTTTAATTCTCCCAACTACACTATATCGGAGAAGTTTACCCTTATTAAGGATTATATTGATGGGTTGCCTTATACCGTTGCACATGATGATTTTGATGAATATAATATGCATGTGCTTGTTGGTCCTACTTGCAATTATTATGAGAGAGGAACTATATCTCCACCTCTCTATGTTTCCAACACGATAAAATTGCAAGAAACTGTTTATACTATGCATTGGCCTTTACTTTGTGTGCATGAATTGTTCTTTTATGACATGCCGATGCATAGGAAGAGAGTTAGACTTCGTTGTTGCATGATATATGTTGCCTTGTGCTCACTACTAAATGCCAAATCATTGCTAATTAAAATTGGCTTTGATAAACCTTGGGGGTGGATTCTCTACTTGAGCACTATATGCCTAGCTTAATGGCTTTAAAGAAAGCGCTGCCAGGGAAATAAACTGGTAGTTTTAGAGAGTCATTTATTTCTGTTGAGTGCTTTTATATAGTTTAAAAACAAAAAAAATAAACAAGGGAACCCAAAACTATTCAAGAAGAAAAGCGAAAGTGAGAAAGACGAGCATTGTTGAAGTGGGAGCTAGCCTTGAACTTTGTTCATGCTCACGGAAACTTTGTGAATCTTGATTACAGAAACTTTTCAATAAAAATAATTATCCCCTTGTACAATTCCATTGTATTATAAAAATAATGTGCCAAGGTTTGCCTTTAGGATGTTTACAATGCTTGTTGGTTTGTACGGTGCAGGACAGAAACTTTGGCTGTAGTGCGCGATTTTACATTTTTTACTGGAACGTCAAATGGTTCTGATTCTTCTTGCAATGTCTTTCTTTAAAAAAAATTATTTTTTCTAATTTTGGTAGAATTTCCAAGTATCAGAAGTATGGTAAATGTTCAGATTATTACAGACTGTTCTGTTTTAGACAGATTCTGTTTTTGATGCATAGTTTGCTTGTTTTGATTAAACTATCGATTTATATTAGTAGATTAAGCCATGAAAAAGTTATATTACAGTAGACACAATGCAAAAACAAAATATGAATTGGTTTGCAACAGTACTTAGAGTAGTGATTTGCTTTATTATACTAACTGATCTTACTGAGTTTTCTGTTGAAGTTTTTTGTGGATGTAGTGTTCGAAGATCGAGGATGTTTCGATATGAGGATAAGGAGGAGAGGCAAGAGATCAAGCTTGGTGATGCCCAAGGCACCCCAAGTAAATATTCAAGGAGACTCAAACGTCTAAGCTTGGGATGCCCCGGAAGGCATCCCCTCTTTCTTCAACAAGTATCGGTATGTTTTCAGATTCGTTTCGTTCATGCGATATGTGCAAATCTTGGAGCGTCTTTTGCTTTAGTTTTCATTTTTCTTTTATGCACCATGCTGGTATGAGATAGTCCTTGGTTGATTTATAGAATGCTCTTTGCACTTCACTTATATTCTTTGAGTATGGCTTTATAGAATGCTTCATGTGCTTCACTTATATCATTTGAAGTTTGGATTGCCTGTTTCTCTTTACATAAAAAACCGCCATTTGTAGAATGCTCTTTTGCTTCAATTATATTTGTTAGAGCATGGGAATATCTTTTGTAGAAAGAATTAAACTCTCTTGCTTCACTTATATCTATTTAGAGAGTTGACAGGAATTGGCCATTCACATGGTTAGTCATAAAATCCTACATAAAACTTGTAGATCATTGAATATGATATGTTTGATTCCTTGCAATAGTTTTTGCGATATAAAGATGGTGATATTAGAGTCATGCTAGTGGGTAGTTGTGGATTGTAGAAATACTTGTGTTGAAGTTTGTGATTCCTGTAGCATGCACGTATGGTGAACCGTTATGTGATGAAGTCGGAACATGATTTATTTATTGATTGTCTTCCTTATGAGTGGCGGTCAGGGACGAGCGATGGTATTTTCCTACCAATCTATCCCCCTAGGAGCATGCGCATAGTACTTTGTTTCGATGACTAATAGATTTTTGCAATAATTATGTGAGTTCTTTATGACTAATGTTGAGTCCATGGATTATACGCACTCTCACCCTTACGCCATTGCTAGCCTCTCTAGTACCGTGCAACTTTTCGCTGGTACCATAAACCCACCATATACCTTCCTCAAAACAGCCATACCTACCTATCATGGCATTTCCATAGCCACTCCGAGATATATTGCATGCAACTAACTTCCATCATCATCATATACATGACTCGAGCATTCATTGTCATATTGCTTTGCATGATCGTAAGATAGCTAGCATGATATTTTCATGGCTTGTCCGTTGATATCTTTGCTACGCTTAGATCATTGCACATCTCGCACATCACGGAGGCATTCATATAGAGTCATATCTTTGTTCTAGTATCGAGTTGTAATATTGAGTTGTAAGTAAATAAAAGTGTGATGATCATCATTATTAGAGCATTGCCCCAGTGAGGAAAGGATGATGGAGACTATGATTCCCCCACAAGTCGGGATGAGACTCCGGACTTTACAAAAAAATAAAAGAGGCCAAAGAATCCCAAATAAAAAAGAGGCCAAAGAAGCCCACCAAAAAAATAAAAAAAATAAAAAGAGAAAATAAAAAAAAGAGAAAAAGAGAGAAGGGGCAATGTTACTATCCTTTTACCACACTTGTGCTTCAGAGTAGCACCATGTTCTTCATATAGAGAGTCTCTTGAGTTATCACTTTCATATACTAGTGGGAATTTTCATTATAGAACTTGGCTTGTATATTCCGATGATGGGCTTCCTCAAACGCCCGAGGTCTTCATGAGCAAGCAAGTTGGATGCACACCCACTTAGTTTTCAGTCTGAGCTTTCATACACTTATATCTCTTAGTGCATCGTTGCATGGCAATCCCTACTCACTCACATTGATATCTATTGATGGGCATCTCCATTGCCCATTGATACGCCTAGTTGATGTGAGACTATCTTCTCCTTTTTGTCTTCTCCACAACCACCATTCTATTCCACCTATAGTGCTATGTCCATGGCTCACACTCAGTTATTGTGTGAAAGTTGAAAAGGTTTGAGAACGTCAAAAGTATGAAACAATTGCTTGGCTTGTTATCAGGGTTGTTCATGATTTGAATATTTTGTGTGGTGAAGATGGATCATAGCCAGACTATATGATTTTGTAGGGATAACTTTCTTTGGCCATTTTATTTTGAAAATACATGATTGCTTTATTAGTAGGCTTGAAGTATTATTGTCTTAATGTCAAATGATAGACTATTGCTTTGAATCACTTGTGTCTTAATATTCATGCCATGATTAGATACATGATCAAGATTATGCTAGGTATCATTCCACATCAAAAATTATCTTTTTTTTTATCATTTTTCTACTCGAGGATGAGCAGGAATTAAGTTTGGGGATGCTGATACGTCTTCGTCGTATCTATATTTTTTGATTGTTTCATGCCAATATTATATAATTTTCATATACTTTTGGCAAATTTTTATACTATTTTTGGGACTAACATATTGATCCAGTGCCCAGTGCCAGTTCCTGTTTGTAGCATGTTTTATGTTTCGCAGAAACCCCATATCAAACGGAATCCAAACGGGATAAAAACGGACAGAGAATATTTTTGGAATATTTGGAGAATATGAGAGGAAGAATCAACGCGAGACGGTGCCCGAGGGGGGCACGAGGCCTGGGTGCGCCTTCCCCCCTCGTGGGCCCACCTTAAGGCGGTTGCTGCTCTACTTTGGCCGCAAGAAAGCTAATTTTCGGAGAAAAAAAATCTCGGCGAAGGTTTCAATCCAATCGGAGTTACGGATCTCCATATATATACGAAACGGTGAAAGGGCAGAATACCAGAACGCAGAAACAGAGAGAGACAGAGAGACAGATCCAATCTCGGAGGGGCTCTCGCCCCTCCCATGCCATGGAGACCAAGGACCAGAGGGGAAACCCTTCTCCCATCTAGGGAGGAGGTCAAGGAAGAAGAAGAAGGAGCCCTCGCTTCGGTGGCACCGGAGTGCCACCGGGGGCCATCATCATCACCGCAATCTTCACCAAAAACTTCACCGCCATCATCACCAACTCTTCCCCCCTCTATGCAGCGGTGTAACCCCTCTTTTACCCGCTGTACTCTCTACTTAAACATGGTGCTCAACGCTATATATTATTTCCCAATGATGTATGGCTATCCTATGATGTTTGAGTAGATCTGTTTTGTCCTATGGGTTATTTGATGATCAAGATTGGTTTGAGTTGCATGTTTTATTATTGGTGCTGTCCTATGGTGCTCTCCATGTCGCGCAAGCGTGAGGGATCCCCGCTGTAGGGTGTTGCAATACGTTCATGATTCGCTTATAGTGGGTTGCGTGAGTGATGTAAATGTAAACCCGAGTAAGGGGTTGTTGCGTATGGGATAAAGAGGACTTGATGCTTTAATGCTATGGTTGGGTTTTACCTTAATGATCTTTAGTAGTTGCGGATGCTTGCTAGAGTTCCAATCATAAGTGCATATGATCCAAGTAGAGAAAGTATGTTAGCTTATGCCTCTCCCTCAAATAAAATTGCAATAATGATTACCGTTCTAGTTATCGATTGCCTAGGGACAAACAACTTTCTCGTGACAAAAAGGTCTGTACTAACTTAGTTGTGTCTTCATCTAAATAGCCCCTAGTTTTTATTTACGCTCTCTTTATTATCTTGCAAACCTATCCAAAAATACCTACAAAGTACTTCTAGTTTCATACTTGTTCTAGGTAAAGCGAACGTTAAGCGTGCGTAGAGTTGTATCGGTGGTCGATAGAACTTGAGGGAATATTTGTTCTACCTTTAGCTCCTCGTTGGGTTCGACACTCTTACTTATCATAAGAGGCTACAATTGATCCCCTATACTTGTGGGTTATCACAACAATGGCGCCCATACTAAATGTATCATCACGAAACAAGGCATGGAACAAACTAATAATATCAGGGACACTCAAGTTTCCATAGTTTCCGTGACCAATTATGCATCTACTAGCAAATATAACAAAGTAACGTAGAACAGGAAAATGTATGCTAGTGATTCGTGCGTCGGAAACCTTCCTCGTTTCCCCTACAGCAATTGTATCAATAAACACGTCCACATCGTTACTATGTGGTTCCTCCGTGATACCAGGAAAAGGTAACTTGCAAACTCTACAGAATTCACGAAGGGTCATCTCCTTATACTCATCATATAAATGAAATCCACCGTAGGTGGTGACCTCCTAGAATGGAAATGAAAATTTTGCACAAAGGTATTGGTGAGTAAGAGATACTGTTCGCTTTGGTCGCGGAGGAAGTCAGTGAGGCCTGCATTCTCAGCCAATTCATAAAAATCATCATAAATCCCGGCTGCTCTCAAGAAATCATCACAAGGCCATTCACACGGCCGAACCTTCGCGGTACGAGGCAGATTATATTTGGGCCTCTCTTCTTCTTCACTTTGTTTTTCCTTCGAGCTTTGGCTCGATGAGCCCCTCAAAAATCTCTTTATCATTTTCTCAATTTTTTGAAATTTTTAGTAACTTCAAATAAAAGCGAACCAAGCTCAAACAAATTGATAGCAACTACTTATACAAGTGCCTAGAGCTCATATCATGCATCAGAACTACTTGGAACCATATAAATTTGACATGCAAGCTCAAGAACATGGTCACCTAGGCAGCACAAATTTGCAATGAATAAAGCACCAGAACAAAAACTAATTGGACCAATGGAGGAGTCACATACCAAGGAACGATCCCCCAAAGCAGTTTTGTGAGAGGTGCTTTGAGCAAGGAGATCGAAAATCGTAGCAAAATGAGCTAGAACTCGTGCTTGAGCTGGTTGGTGATTTTTTTGGGAGGAAGAAGGAGTGTGTGGTTGATGGAATAAGTGGAGGAAGCCACCATGGGCCCACGAGGCAGGCGCGCCAGGTGGGCGCGCCTGGACCTCGTGCCTGTGTGCTTGCTCCCCTGCTGTGTTCTCAGTGCCAAATATTCTCAAATATTCCAGAAAAAATCATATTTCAATTTCAGGGCATTTGGAGAACTTTTATTTTTGGTGTATTTTTATATTGCACGGATAATTCAGAAAACTGACAGAAAATACTAATTTTACTTTATTTCAACTAAATAACAGAAAGTAAAGAGAGAGTACATAAGGTTGTGCTTGCTAACTTCATCCATCTCATGCTCATCAAAAGGAATCCACTAACAAGGTTGATCAAGTCTTGTTAACAAACTCATACCGAATAACATGGAACCGGAGAAATTTCGAATAACACTATGTTACCTCAACAGGGTTATGCACATCCCCAATAATAAGAATATCATATCTCTTTTTGACAGTAGGAAGAGGAAATTCAAAACCTCCAATAATAATCGATGGAATTTTTCCAATAGAATTGATACTGTGGACTGGAGGTTGTTTCCTCGAAAAGTGTACCGTATGCTCATTACCATTAACATGAAAAGTGACATTGCCTTTGTTGCAATCAATAACAGCCCTGCAGTATCCAAAAAAGGTCTTCCAAGAATAATAGACATACTATCGTCCTCGGGAATATCAAGAATAACAAAGTCCGTTAAAATAGTAACGTTCGCAACCACAACAGGCACATCCTCACAACTATCGACAGGTATAGCAGTTGATTTATCAACCATTTGTAAAGATATTCAGTAGGTGTCAACTTATTCAAATCAAGTCTACGATATAAAGAGAGAGGCATAACATTGGCTCCAAGATCACATAAAGCAGTTCTAACATAATTTCTTTTAATGGAGCATGGTATAGTGGGTACTCCTGGATCTCCAAGTTTCTTAGTTATTCCACCCTTAAAAGTATAATTAGCAAGCATGGTGGAAATTTCAGCTTCCGGTATCTTTCTTTTATTAGTAACAATTTCTTTCATATACTTGGCATAATGATTCATTTTGAGCATATCGCTTAATCGTGACACGCAAAAATATAGGTCTAATCATTTCAGCAAAGCGCTCAAAATCCTCATCATCCTTTTTCTTGGATGGTTTGGGAGGAAAAGGCATGGGTTTCTGAACCCACGGCTCCCTTTCTTTACCGTGCTTCCCAGAAACAAAGTCTCTTTTATCATAACGTTGATTCTTTGATTGTGGGTTATCAAGATCAACAACAGGTTCAATTTCTACATCATTATCATTACTAGGTTGAGCATCAACATGAACATCATCATTAACATTATCACTAGGTTCATGTTCATTACCAGCATTGTGTTTCAAAGATCGAGATAGAAATATCATTTGGATTCTCGTGTGGTTCAGGAATAGGTTCACTAGAAGCATGCAAAGTCCTATCGTTTTTCTTTTTCTTCTTTTTAGAAGAACTAGGTGCATCAATATTATTTCTCTGAGAATCCTGCTCAATTCTCTTAGGGTAGCCTTCAGGATACAAAGGTTCTTGAGTCATTATACCAGTTCTAGTAGCCACTCTAACAGAAAAATCATTATTCTTACTATTTAATTCATTGCGCAAATCATTTTGAGCTTTAAGTACTTGTTCTACTTGAGTGGTAACCATAGAAGCATGTTTACTAATGAGTTTAAGTCACCTTTAACTCTAGACATATAATCACTCAAGTGTTCAATCATATAAGCATTTTGTTTTAACTGTCTACCAAAATAAGCATTAAAATCTTTTTGCTTAACCATAAAGTTATCAAACTCATCCAAACATTGGCTAGCAAACTTAGTAGGAGGGATTTCAGCTTTATCATATATATAGAGAGAATTTACCTTTACTACCTGTGTCGGGTTATCAAGACCATGAGTTTCTTCAATAGGTAATGAATTAGGATCATATATTTCTTCAACAAAGTGATGAAATTCAGACCATGTATTTCTTCAATAGGAGGTAAATTATTAACATCTTCAGCTTTAATACCCTTTTCTTTCATAGATTTCTTTGCTTCTTGCATATCTTAAGGACTGAGAAATAGAACACCCCTCTTCTTTGGAGTTGGCTTAGGAGTTGGTTCAGGAAGTGTCCAATTATTTTCATTTGTCAATATATTATTCAATAGAATTTCAACTTCATCTGGTGTTCTTTCCCTGAAAACAGAACCAGCACAACTATCCAGGTGGTCTCTGGAAGCATCGGTTAGTCCATTATAAAAGATATCAAGTATTTCATTTTTCTTAAGAGGATGATCAGGCAAAGCATTAAGTAATTGGAGAAGCCTCCCCCAAGCTTGTGGGAGACTCTCTTTTTCAATTTGCACAAAATTATATATATATCCTGATGCGGAGCATCCCACGATCATCCCCATGGATCTACAACCGTCTCATCAAGAGCCAAGAGGACCCATGACACGAGCTAGAGCTAGAGCTCTCGAGAACGGTGACTTCCTTCCTTAGTGATATCACATACGATCCACTCGAGACATGGCTACTACCTAAGTCCGATATGCTATGCATCATTAGGTGTCAAGAGGAGCCTTCCGAAGATGCACGTGAAGACGGACGAGCCGCCAAGTCCACGGATGAAGAGGACCACGGAAGCGGGCAAGTTCACCCTCCAGGCCCCGGACATCCGGCCAAGGTCCCGGACATCCGGCCCCTGGAGACGCCAACACCGCAGACGCAGCCCAGCCAGGAACCCTACAGGGCCCGGACATCCGGCCACCAGGCCCCGGACATCCGGCCCCCAGCCCCGATATCCGGCCAGTAGCCCGGAAATCCGGCGCCACGCACCCGATTCGACAGAAGGGCATCCTCCGGCCCGGACATCCGGCCCCCCAGCCCGGACATCCGGCGCCTCCCGAAGCCCCGGACATCCGGCTCCGCCTGTCTGCGCACAGTAAAGGGCCGATGCCCATGTACCTCTTCGCCCCCCTAGACTATATATACTCCATGCCCTTCCTTTTTCTAGGGTTAGCATTGGATTAGCTCATATTTTGTGTGAGAGCCCTTGCTCATCCACTTGGCCACTTCTCCTCGGAGCTCAGGACCTCTACGGAGAAGATCCCCCAAGCGGATTCAAGACCCCCTTCAAGGGTGGACCCCATCAAGACCTCCTCTCGGGGAAGAACGGCTACTCGTGTATCTTTCCTTTGTTGCTTTTGAATCTTGTGCCACTTTATGTGATCGGTGATCTAGCACTTGTGTGATTGATTCCTTGTCGGTTTAGCGATTCTCTCTCGTTTTCCCCGTGTTTTCCCTTTGTGCTTCCGCGTGTTCTCCGTGATTCCCCGTAGGATCCCCTCCAAACGTGAAAGATCATCCACGTAGGGTTCTGCCCTACATCATCTTGGTATCATGAGCCACGTTCATCACGTTTTTGGAGCCCCTACCCCTCTTTTTCTAGCTTGATTTTGTTGTTTTTGTCCTAATTCCGAAAATTCCCCACCAAAAATAGCCCCAATTTTTTTTGTGATTTGTTGGTGTGATGAAGTTTTGTTGGATTTGATCCGCGGATTTCGTGTGTGGCAGGCAGATCTAGAATTCCCCCACCTTTTCCACAATTTCCATCCACAAAATCGCCCGAATTTTGCCCCGGATTTGACCTCTCCACGCGGTGTTCTTCGAGTTCGTCCACGGATCCAGAGCCCGGACATCCGGCCCGATCAGCCCGGACATCCGGCACCCTGGACATCCGGCTTCCGGCCCGGACATCCGGCCCCTGGCAGCAGTAATTCCCATCCACCACCCCGTTTACCGCCTAACTCTCGCCAAATTTTGTCCCGTGCCCACATACACTTCCACTTACCTCCACCACTTCCGCATAAAACCACCATAGCCTTTCCCACTACCAACTCCGACATTGTTGCCAAATTTTTCTTTGAGAATTTGGGTTGGGGTTTCCGTATCCTTTTGTGTTTCGGCTATCTAGGTACGGTTCAACATCAACATCACCACCGCTCATCTTCGCCAAGGACGGTAACATCGTCGACACCTTTTTCATAAATTGCAATTGCATTGATAACCATCATAGCCAATTTTTTGCGTTGCTTACCCATCGAGACTAGCCTTTGAGTATTGCCGGCAACGTGACTTGTGCACATTAGTGATCATACTCCATAGCATACATACCATACCAAAGTGGTGCATATCTTGGCATCAACTTGTGTGTCAAAAAGTTGTCATCGCATACACAATTGCTATCTTGGTCCGTGAAGTCTTGCATGAGAAAAGAGCTCAAAAGAGAAAGAGCCAATCAAGCTTTTAAGCAAAACTAGAAAGATAAGCAAAGAGCTTATGAGCAAGAACCATAGCATCATACAACATTAAGATTGTCATACTTGATCATCTTGGATCAACACATCAAAACACCATACATATAGCATACTTGGGATAGAAGTCGTTGCATTTTTGCTTAGTAGGTTGTGCACAAGTTCGTATCCGCCTATTGTGCAATCGTGCTAGCGTCTCTCTAGTGTTGTGCAACAAGAGCATCTTGGTGAATTCCACATTTTGGCTCATCCTTGGTTGCATAACCCCATATTATCTATTTGCGTGTGTGTTTCCGTGTACCATATCTTGCTATTGGTCTACTTGTTGCATTTGCAAATTTGTGAATCATTTCCAACATTATTGAGTCTCACTTACAATTGCATCAAATTTTGTGCCACCATCCTAACCGAGCTCCACCATAAGCTTTTATTTGTGTAGGTGTGAGAACCGACAAGAATTGGTACCAATAGTGCTATTTCATTGTCCGCATTTGAGTGAACTTGATTCATCATCAACATCGGTCAAAGGTACATTGGTATAAGTTCTTCTCCTTCTACCACTCACATTTTGCTTGGAATGATGGATAGGCCAAGTACTTCTACCAACCCACTCTTCATCGAACAAGACGATGACATGTCATCATACGTCACCAAGAACCACCTCTTTGGTGCACAACGAGCGTTGCACCAAGAACAACAAGCAATGAGCGACCGCATCGACAATCTCGCAACCGACTTGCGACTCTCCGAGCAACGTACAAGAGACTACTTCGACCACAAGTTCGACGCTCACAAGCAAGAGAATGATGCAAGAATGGACGAGATCCGCGCCTTGATGAGAAACCGGCATCATTCAACTTCTTCATCATCAAGACGGAGCCGATCGAGTCGACACTCCAACGACACCTTCTACGACTCAAGTACACCTACTTGAACACTCTTCGTCAGTGCCACGTCAAGACCGTCATGCATCTCGCAACCCGCTACATGACAAGCATTCACAAGAGCAAGTTGATGATCAAGTTCCTCGTCCTCAATCAAACCAAGACGCTTTTGCTCAAGCTCAAGAACGACAACGTCTTCGTCGCCAACAAGAGGAAGAACGAGCGCGTCTACACCAAGACGAGCAAGACGCCAAGGCTCAACGTCTTCAACAACAACAACGTGAAGCACAAGCTCTTGAGGCGCAACGTGCCCTTCAAGAATCAAGTAGAGCCTTCGCCAACCGCAATCGCGAACGGCGCAATCAAGAGGAAGCCCTTCGAGAAGAAATCCAAGAGAGGAACTACCAACCTCATGGACAACGTCAAGTTCCTCAAGCTCCTCCACAAGCTCGTCAAGCTCCACTTCAAACTCAAGTTCAACAAGAGCAAGTTGATCATGGTCTTCCTCCACGCCAAGAGCAACATGAAGACGATTGCAATGCACGTCAAGGACGTCATCATCAACATCGCCAACAACACAATGAAGAGCAACGCTACGGCAAGCTAAAATTCACCATGCCCAAGTTCAACGGAAGCAATGACCCCGAAGACTATCTCGCATGGGCATTGAAGGTTGACAAAATCTTCCGGTTGCACAACTACGAGGAAGCGAAGAAAATCGCTATGGCATCACTTGAGTTCCAAGACTATGTGCTCATATGGTGGGAACAAATCATTGAGCGACGACAAGCAAGAGGTGAACCTCCAATCACCACTTGGGCTCAAATGAAGGATGTCATGCGAGCACGCTTAGTGCCAACCTACTACAACCGCGACCTCTTCAAGAAACTCCAACTACTCAACCAAGGAACAAAGAGTGTTGAAGAATACTACAAGGAAATGGAGATAGCCATGATTCGAGCCAATGTCAAGGAAGATGATGAGCAAACAATGGCACGTTTCTTGAATGGACTCAATCATCCCATCAAGAAGATCGCCGACTTCCAACCATACTCCACCCTCATTGAGGTCGTGCATCAAGCTACAAAGGCGGAACGTCAAGTGCAAGATGACTTCAAGTACGCCAAGTACTCGTCCAAGACCTACGGCTTCTCCAACAACCAAGCTTCAACGACTCCTCCAACATCTACATCAACCAAACCTTCTCCAAGCAACGACGACAAGCCGAGTTACAAGAAAACTTCGTCAAGTTCAAGTCGTCTTCCTCCTACTACAAGCAAGTTCAAGCTGCGTGCTTCATCATCTACTCCGACCGATGAGACCATCAAAACAAGTTCCTTCAAGTGTTTCACTTGCGGCGGCCGAGGCCACAAGTCCTATGAATGCACCAACAAGCGGACCATGATCCTCAACGACGACGGCACATATGACTCAATGAGTGATGAGGAGATGGAAGCCCTTGAGCAAGTGGCTGTGCACCGCAAGTGAACGAAGATGAAGATGATCAAGTCTTTATGCGATGAGGATTCGAGCCCCGCTCTCGTTGTCTCCAAGGTCTTGACCCTTCAACATCAACAAGAAGACGACCAAAATGCCACATCTTCCACACAAAGGCCGACATCAACGGAAGGTCCGTCAAGGTCATCATCGATGGAGGTAGTTGCCACAACTTGGCAAGTGAAGAACTATGTTCCAAACTTCAATTGGTCAAGAGGAAGCACCCGCACCCGTACAAGGTTCAATGGCTAAGTGACTCCGGCACTATACGAGTCGAGCATACGGTCCAAGTCTCCTTCAAAATTGGTGCTTATGAAGACACGTTGGAATGTGTTGTGGTCCCAATGACCGTTTGCCACCAACTTCTAGGTCGACCATGGCAGTTCGACCGTGGTGTCATCCACAATGGGCGCACCAATCACTATAGCTTCAAGATGAAAGGGAAGGAATATGTGCTACGACCTATGTCTCCTACTCAAGTGATAGCCGACAAGCAAGCCACCCATCATAGAAACAAGAGTGAGAAAGTGATCCACCCAAAAGTGAGTGAGAGCCACAAAACACACTTGAGTGCCTCTTCACTTAGAGAGAAAAACCTCATCCTATTTGCCACCAAAAGTGAGATGAGAGAAGTGTGTGAGAACCCATCGAGTGTGATGCACTTTGTCCTTGTGTGCAAGGATAGAGAACCAAAAACTAACACCATTCACGAGCAACCTTTGGTGTTTCAATCTCGTTTGCAGGAATTTCAAGATGTTTTCCCCGACGAGCTACCTCCGGGTCTACCTCCTCTTCGAGGCATTGAGCATCGAATCGACCTCATCCCCGGAGCGCCTCTACCAAACAAAGCTCCATATCGAGTCAATCCCGAAGAAACCAAGGAGATTCAACGGCAAGTACAACAACTAATCGACAACGGTCATGTACGTGAAAGCTTAAGCCCTTGTGCCGTTCCTGCTATACTTGTGCCTAAGCCCGATGGAAGTTTTCGCTTGTGTTCCGATTGTAGACCGATAAATGCTATCACCGTCTGCTATAGGCATCCCATTCCTCGCTTAGATGATATGCTTGATGAACTTAGTGGAGCCAACTTTTTCTCAAAATTGACCTTAAAAGTGGCTATTATCAAATCCGCATACAAGAGGGTGATGAATGGAAAACTGCTTTCAAAACCAAATTTGGTTTATATGAGTGGTTAGTGATGCCTATGGGTCTTTGAGGCTCCGGCACTTTCGTCGTCTTATGCATCATGTGCTTCGTCCTTACATTGGAGTCTTTGTTGTGGTTTACTTTGATGATATTCTTGTGTTTAGCAAAACCATGAAAGAGCACATCAATCATGTAAAATCTGTGTTGCAAACTCTTCGCAAGGAAAGCCTTTATGCAAACTTGAAAAATGCACTTTTGGCGTTGACAAAGTGGTTTTCTTGGGTTTTGTAGTATCCTCAAAGGGTGTCCATGTTGATGAATCTAAAATTGAAGCAATTAAAACTTGGCCCCAACCCACCAATTTGCAACAAGTGCGAAGTTTTCTTGGTCTTATGGGTTTTTACCGTCGCTTTGTGAAAGATTTTAGCACAATTGCCGCTCCTTTGCATGCCTTGAGTAAGAAGAATACTCCCTTTGTTTGGGGAACTTTGCAATCAACCGCTTTTGATGAGCTCAAGTCTTTGCTTAATCATGCTCCGATTCTTGCTTTGCCCAATTTTGACAAAACTTTTGAGGTTCATTGTGATGCAAGTGGTACCGGAATTGGCGGAGTTTTGATGCAAGAAAAACGAGCCATTGCTTATTTTAGTGAAAAAGTCTCCGGTGCTCAACTTAATTATCCCATCTATGACAAAGAATTGTATGCCTTAGTGCGTGTGCTACATGTTTGGGAACATTACCTTAGACCTCATGAGTTTGTCATCCATACCGATCATGAAACGCTTAAGTACCTCAAAGGTCAAACTAAATTAAACAAGCGACATGCAAAATGGAGTGAATTTATTGAATCTTTTCCTTATGTGATCAAGTACATTAAGGGTAAACAAAATGTAGTTGCCGATGCGCTTTCACGCATATGCATGCTTGTCACTCAACTTGAGTTGAATGTTATTGGTTTTGAGCATATAAAAGACTTGTATGAGCATGATCCATCTTTTGCTATTCCTTATGCTAAGTGTTTGGACGCATACTTCTTGGGAACAATATTACATCAAGGATGGTTATCTTATGAGAGCTAACAAACTATGCATTCCGAGTCTTCTCTTCGCTTGCTCCTTTTGCAAGAGGCTCATGGAGGCGGACTCATGGGACACTTTGGACGTGAAAAGACATTCGCCACGCTCTCCAACAACTACTTTTGGCCCAAGATGTTCCAGGACGTCTCACGCTTCACCACCCGATGCTATACATGTCGCAAAGCTAAGTCTAAAGCTCAATCTCATGGTCTTTACATGCCTCTTCCTATTCCTTATCAACCATGGGAAGACATTAGTATGGATTTTGTACTTGGTTTGCCTAGGACTCAAAATGGAAAGGATTCCGTGTTTGTTGTTGTGGATAGATTTTCTAAGATGGCACATTTCATCCCTTGCAACAAGATAGACGATGCTTCACAGGTTGCAAATCTCTTTTGTAGGGAAATCTTGCGACTCCATGGAGTACCAAAGACAATCGTCTCCGATCGTGACGTCAAGTTCTTGAGTTACTTTTGGAAGACCCTATGCGCCAAGCTCGGAATCAAGCTCTTGTTCTCATCGGCATACCATCCTCAAACCGACGGCCAAACGGAGGTGACGAACCGCACACTCTCCACTCTACTTCGTGTCTTGATCAAGAAGAACATCAAGGAGTGGGAAGCATGTCTACCCATCGCCGAGTATGCCTACAACCGTGCAAGACATTCGACTACCGGCAAGTCCCCCTTCGAGGTTGTCTACGGTTTCAACCCGTTGTCCCCATTGGACATTCTACCACTTCCTCTCCAAGAGCGCACCAACATGGATGCGAGTGCACGGGCAAGCTACATCAAGAAGATGCACGAAGATACAAGGCACACCATCGAGCGCCAAGTACAACGACTAGCAACCAAGCTCAACGCCAACAAGCAACCCATGGTCTTCAACATTGGTGATCTAGTGTGGCTACACCTTCGCAAGGACCGCTTCCCCAAAGAACGCAAGTCCAAGCTTCTCCCTCGAGCCGATGGACCTTTCAAGGTGCTATGCACGCTTCTAGCGACAACGCTTACAAGATCGACCTACCTCGAGACAAATACAACGTGAGCGACATCTTCAACGTCAAAGACCTCGCACCATACCATGGAGATGAAGCTTTTGCTCCAAGGTCGGATCTCTCCCAAGGCGGGGGGGAGGTGATACGGAGCATCCCACGATCATCCCCATGGATCTACAACCGTCTCATCAAGAGCCAAGAGGACCCATGACACGAGCTAGAGCTAGAGCTCACGAGGTGACTTCCTTCCTTAGTGATATCACATATGATCCACTCGAGACATGGCTACTACCTAAGTCTGATATGCTATGCATCATTAGGTGTCAAGAGGAGCCTTCTGAAGATGCACGTGAAGACGGACGAGCCGCCAAGTCCACGGATGAAGAGGACCACGGAAGCGGGCAAGTTCACCCTCCAGGCCCCGGACATCCGGCCAAGGTCCCGGACATCCGGCCCCTGGAGACGCCAACATCGCAGCCGCAGCCCAGCCAGGAACCCTACAGGGCCCGGACATCTGGCCACCAGGCCCCGGACATCCGGCCCCCAGCCCGGATATCCGGCCAGAAGCCCGGAAATCCGGCGCCATGCACCCGATTCGACAGAAGGGCACCCTCCGGCCTGGACATCCGGCCCCCCAGCCCGGACATCCGGCGCATCCCGAAGCCCCGGACATCCGGCCCAACGCCCGGACATCCGGCTCCGCCTGTCTGCGCACAGTAAAGGGCCGATGCCCATGTACCTCTTCGCCCCCCTAGACTATATATACTCCATCCCCTTCCTCTTTCTAGGGTTAGCATTGGATTAGCTCATATTTTGTGTGAGAGCCCTTGCTCATCCACTTGGCCACTTCTCCTCGGAGCTCAGGACCTCTCTGGAGAAAGATCCCCAAGCGGATTCAAGACCCCTTCAAGGGTGGACCCCATCAAGACCTCCTCTCGGGAAGAACGGCTACTCGTGTATCTTTCCTTTGTTGCTTTTGAATCTTGTGCCACTTTATGTGATCGGTGATCTAGCACTTGTGTGATTGATTCCTTGTCGGTTTAGCGATTCTCTCTCGTTTTCCCCGTGTTTTCCCTTTGTGCTTCCGCGTGTTCTCCGTGATTCCCCGTAGGATCCCCTCCAAACGTGAAAGATCATCCACGTAGGGTTCCGCCCTACATCATATCCCTTAAAGCAGCTTGTTTCTTATGAGCGGGGAAATATTTAGCAGAGAAGTAATAAATCATATCCTGGGGACTACGCACACAACAAGGATCAAGAGAGTTAAACCATATCTTAGCATCACCCTTTAATGAGAACGGAAATATTTTAAGGATATAATAGTAGCGAGTTTTCTCATCATTAGTGAACAGGGTGGCTATATCATTTAATTTAGTAAGATGTGCCACAACGGTTTCAGATTCATAGCCATACAAAGGATCAGATTCAACCAAAGTAATTATATCGTATTGACAGAGAATTCATAATCCTTATCAAGAACAAAGATAGGTGAAGTAGCATAAGCAGGATCATATTTCATTCTAGCATTCAAAGTTTTTTGTTTAAGCTTAGCTAATAATTTCTTAAGATCACTTCTATCATTGCAAGCAAGAAAATCTCTAGCAGTTTCTTCATCCATAACATAGCCCTCAGGCACAACAGTAATTCATATTTAGGGGAGAATCTTCATCATCACTTTCATCAATATTATCAGTTTCAATAATTTTATTCTCTCTAGCCCTAGCAAGTTGTTCATCAAGAAATTCACCAAGTGGCGCAGTAGTATCAAGCATAGAAGTAGTTTCATCATAAGTATCATGCATAGCAGAAGTGGCATCATCAATATCAGAATTAATAGCAGAAGCAGGTTTAGGTGTCGCAAGCTTACTCAAAACAGAAGGTGAATCAAGTGCAGAGCTAGATGGCAGTTCCTTACCTCCCCTCGTAGTTGAGGGATAATTTTTTGTTTTCTCGTCTTACAAGTTCTTCATAGTGACCAGCAGATATAAATCCCAAGTAACTCAAAGAATAGAGCTATGCTCCCCAACAACGGCGCCAGAAAATAGTCTTGATAACCCACAAGTATAGGGGATCGCAACAGTTTTCAAGGGTAGAGTATTCAACCCAAATTTATTGATTCGACACAAGGGGAGCCAAAGAATATTCTCAAGTATTAGCAGTTGAGTTGTCAATTCAACAACACCTGGATAATTTAGTATCTGCAGCAAAGTATTTGGTAGCTAAGTAATATGGAAGTAACGGTAACAGTAGCAAAAGTAATATTTTTGGGTTTTGTAGTGATTGTATTAGTAGCAACGGAAAAATAAATAAGCGTAGAATAATATGTGAAAAGCTTGTAGGCATTGGATCGGTGATGGAGAATTATGCCGGATGCGGTTTATCATGTAACAGTCATAACATAGGGTGACACAGAACTAGCTCCAATTCATCAATATAATGTAGGCATGTATCCGAATATAGTCATACGTGCTTATGGAAAAGAACTTGCATGACATCTTTTGTCCTACCCTCCCGTGGCAGCGGGGTCCTAATGGAAACTAAGGGATATTAAGGTCTCCTTTTAATAGAGTACCGGACCAAAACATTAACACATAGTGAATACATGAACTCCTCAAACTACGGTCATCACCGGGAGTGGTCCCGATTATTGTCACTTCGGGGTTACCGGATCATAACACATAGTAGGTGAATATAGACTTGCAAGATAGGATCAAGAACTCACATATATTCATGAAAACATAATAGGTTCAGATCTGGAATCATGGCACTCGGGCCCTAGTGACAAGCATTAAGCATAGCAAAGTCATATCAACATCAATCTCAGAACATAGTGGATACTAGGGATCAAACCCTAACAAAACTAACTCAATTACATGATAAATCTCATCCAACCCATCACCGTCCAGCAAGCCTACGATGGAATTACTCACGCACGGCGGTGAGCATCATGAAATTGGTGATGGAGGACGGTTGATGATGACAATGGCGACGGATTCCCCTCTCCGGAGCCCCGAACGGAGTCCATATCAGCCCCCCGAGAGAGTTTAGGGCTTGGGGGCGGCTCCGTATCGTAAAACGCGATGAATCTTTCTATTTGATTTTTTTCTCCCCGGACACGAATATATGGAGTTGGAGTTGAGGTCGGTGGAGCTCCAGGGGGCCCACGAGGCAGGGGGGCACGCCCCCCACCCTCGTGGAAAGGGTATGGCCCCCCTGGCCTTGCTACTTTCGCCAATACTTTTTATATTTTCCAAAAATAATCTCCATGAAGTTTCAGATCATTCCGAGAACTTTTGTTTCTGCACAAAAATAACACCATGGCAATTCTGCTGAAAACAGCGTCAGTCCGGGTTAGTTCCATTCAAATCATGCAAGTTAGAGTCCAAAACAAGGGCAAAAGTGTTTGGAAAAGTAGATACGAAGGAGATGTGTCAGCGTACCTAGACATTTTGAGTATGTGCTCGCTAATGCTCATGTTACAGCTAAAGAATTTGTCTGAGGCATCATACCTCTCAACACGGGCTTGAGCCTAAAATGCCATTTTGGTCTTCTCAATCATCTCATATGCCCGTTGTGCTCAAAACGTTTTTGGAGCCTTGATTCTTCGATGTACAACATGACGCATTGAACTATCGAGTAGTCATCAACCTATGTCCGCCAGACGTTCACAACATTATATAGACGTATCGGGAGGCGTGGTGCACCGATATGGGCATCAAGGACATAAGCCTTCTGTGTAGTAGTGAGGATAATCCTTAGATTATGGAGACAGTCCGCAAAGTTTATTCCATCATCTTTTAGTTTTTCTTTCTTAAGGAACGTGTTGAAATTGAGCGGAGCTATAACGCAAGCCATTGATCTACAACATATTTGCAAAGAGATTTAGACTATGTTCATGATAATTAGTTTAAATTAATCAAATTACTAATGAACTCCCACTTAAATAAACATCCCTCAAGTTGTTTAGTGATTCATGGTCCAAATCCACTAACCCAAGTCCGATCATCAACATGAGATGGTGTAGTTTCAATGGAGAACATCAACATATTGATCATATCATCCATATGACTCATGTTTAACCTTCGGTACGATGTGTTCTGAGACCATGTATGTACATGTCAGGCTCGTCAAGTTAACCAAAGTATTTCTACATGTGTAAAATTGGTTTACACCCATTGTATGTGAACGTAGAATTTATCACACCTGATCATATGGCCATTTTTTGCAAATCCCGGGTTCCAACACTAAAATATGGCTATATTCAACACCAAAACAATATTGGATAGACGTGTTACCATGATTCCTAGCCTTTGAATCCTCGTATAATGACAAACAAAATAGGACAATAATACATATTGCATAACAAGGTCCACAAAACACAAATAAACATACTTTTTGCAAACATAATGTTAGGAATGGACCTAATTTATCGGTATATTCCTGATAAATCGCTTGTTAGAGTGATAAATCGATCCAAACGATAAATGGTGAAGATAAGGCATAATATTATCGGTCACCCCATGAGTAGCGATAAATCGCTGAATCAGAAGAGTTTTTTAACAGTAAGATGCATAAAAAGACAAACATCACATGCAAGCAATATGTGACATGATATGCTCGTTTTCTTCTTATGCCTTTGATCACCATCTCCAAAGCACTGGCATGATCTCCATCACCACCAGCATGGCACCTAGGTCCCTGGTGCCATCATATGGTTGTCTCCACCAACTATTGCTTCTACAACTATTGCCAACTCATAGCGATAAAGTAAAGCAATTACATGACGTTTACTTATTGACACGCATGTCATACAATATATTAAGACAACTGAAAGGACATGCGGTGCCCCCATGTGTGGTTTTGGTAATTGATGACATTCTCTATGGACTAATGGTTGCATTGAGTTACATTTGAAGGATTTGTCCATAGGCATTTCTTGAAGTCCATGTGTTGGTTTCAAGGAGTTTATGTGTTGACCAAGGTGCTATTAAGGAATTATCCAAAGATTGGTCATACATCATCCATATGAAGAGAGTTGGAAAGAATCAAGGTTGATCAAGACTAAGTCAAGAGTGAATCAAGTTGATCAACACACAAAGCATACAAGATGTACAGAGGGATCAAGTGATCCCATGGTATGGTAAGCATTGTCCATTACGCTGTGTGTACTAACCCATGGTCTTTGTGAGAGTTCTTTGTGGGGTTAGGTTGCGGTGTGCAAATTCAAGTGAAGCATCATGAAGAGATCAAATGCTTGAAGCTTGCCGTCCATTGTGGTGACAATGGACTTGTGAAGATGAGCGGAAGAGTGGCTCACCCATAGTGGAGTATGGGGAGAAATCAACTAGTCTTCATCGAGCCAACGCAATCAAGAAAGGTGGTCCAACTTGAGGGAGTCAAGATCGTCATCATCTAGCTCAAGTGGACTTTGTGCAAGGCAAAGGTTTGCCCTTGATAGGTTTTCTATTTTACCGGTCTCATGGTAGTTGTGGGAGACCGGGTTATAGGATCGATTGTCGTACTATCAAGGGGGGCTCTCGATGAGTTTCTTGATCGTATCGTTCGTAGAGAGCTCAAACCATTGCATCCTTGCATCATCTTTATTGGTTCTTGTTTGGTTCTTCTCCTTGCGAGTTTTGGAGCTTATGGTCATTTTTATGACAAGCTCGAGTTCATCGAAAACGGAGTTCACATGCGTCTTCTATGATGTTTTAGATGTTGGAGGGTATGCCGGTTCTTCTCTGTTGGAGTTTCACTCTTTTGTTGTTTCGATGCTACTCGTTGTCTTGTTTCCAACAAGCTTGAGTTTGCTCAATTCGGAGCTCATTTGTAGAAGTTATGGCAGTTCTGGTTTTATTGTTTCCCTCTGTTGTCTTCTCTCTGCAAAATGAAGGACTCCTAGTGTTGCTAATCTGGGGCATGCGGTAGTACTGCTCTCCGGAGCGGTAGTACCGCAGCCCTTGGCCCTTGATGATACCGCAGTCCCCCTATGATAATCTTGCAGTGCTCACGGTAATCTTGCCTGTGGAAGCGGTAGTACCGCAGCATCTGCCAGCGCGCAATGCCGAGCGGTAGTAGGGCGGATGTAATTTTTACATCCGCGTCCCTCGCTGATAATACCAGCGCCCGCGCGGTAGTACCGTGAGCTCGCCAGGCTTAGCAGCATGAGCGGAAGTAGGGGTGGATGTAATTTTTACATCCGCGCCCTACGCGGTAGTACCGCTCTTCGTGTGCGGTAGTACCGTGCCGGATTTTTGCGCAGGTCGGCGGAAGTAGGTACGGAAGTAATTTTTTACTTCCGTGCTTTCTCTGCGGCTAGTGTTGCCTGCCTTACGGTAGTACCGTAGGGGCGCGCGGTAGTACCGCTCCGGCGGTTCTACCGTTCGTTGCCCTGTGCAACATGCCTTCATCTGGCGATCTTGCACTTATGCGGTAGTACCGCAACCTGCAGCCGGTAGTACCGCAGCCGATCATGTAGTACCGCAGCTCCATGCGGTAGTACCGCGTCGTCTGGGCTGAGTGAGGGATAACGGTTGGATTTTCTCCCCACCTATAAAAGGGGTCTTCTTCCCCTTGAGATCCAATCTTTTGAGCTCGTGTTCTTCCCCATTGTTGACCTTCTTCGAGCTTGCTAACTCTCAATCCCTCCAATGATTCTTGCTAGTTCTTGAGGGAAAAGAGAGGAGATCTAGATCCACGTTTCCACCAATCACTTTCTCCTCTTAGTGAGGGAACCCCTTGGATCTAGATCTTGGAGTTCTTCGTGTTCTTCTTTCGTTCTTCCTCTCATTTTCCTCCCTAGCATTAGTTGCTTTGGTGGGATTTGGGAGAGAGGGACTTGGGCACTCCGTGTGCCCTTGCCATTGCATTTGGTGCATCGGTTTGAGTTCTCCACGGTGATTCGTGGAAGTTACAAGTTGAGAAGCTTATTACTCTTGGGTGCTTGGCGCCCTTGAGCTTGTTCCTCTTGGGTGCTTGGGCGCCCTAGACGGTTGGTGGTGTTTGGAGCTCAATCATTGTGGTGCAAAGCTCCGGGCAAGCGTCGGGGTCTCCAATTAGGTTGTGGAGATCCCCCCGAGCATTTTGACGGGTTCCGGTGACCGCCCCCAAGGGTTGCCAAAGTGTACGGGTTCGGTGACCGCCACCAAGGGTTGCCATTTGTAAGGGTTCTGTGACCGCCAACAAGGGTCCCTTAGTGGAATCACTGCATCTTGCATTGTCGAGGGCGTGAGGAGATTACGGTGGCCCTAGTGGCTTCTTGGGGAGCATTGTGCCTCCACACCGCTCCAAACGGAGATTAGCATCCGCAAGGGTGTGAACTTCGGGATACATCGTCGTCTCCGCGTGCCTCGGTTATCTCTTATCCGAGCCCTTTACTTATGCATTTTACTTTGTGATAGCCATATTGTTTCTTGTCATATATCTTGCTATCACCTAAGTAGTTTTTCTTGCTTAGCATAAGTTGTTGGTGCACATAGGTGAGCCTAGTTGTTGTAGGTTTTGTGCTTGACAAATTAACCGCTAGGTTTATTCCGCATTTGTCCAAGCCTCAACCGTAATTATTTTAAAGCGCCTATTCACCCCCCCCCCCTCTAGGCGACATCCACGATCTTTCAACAACCATATGGCTCTTCCCGGTAGATGTACTCAACGACATGCAAGTCGTGAAATATTACAAAACATGGTCATCACGTACATCGCATATATCATATCATATCTTGGCCATACCACATCACATGCCCTGCAAAAGCAAGTTAGATGTCCTCACTTTGTTCTTTCATACTTTTACATGGCTATTCTAAGGGCAACGTATAAGAATCATTCTTACCTACGCAAAGCTACAACGGTGATATACAAGTTGCCTTTTAACCTTTTCAGGACCATCGTTGTCAAATCAGATTTTTAACTATAGCGGGAGAGTCAGATATCTGCCAGTCGCTTTATGCAATACAAGTTACATGTCAATCGCAGAACCGGTCTCTTATATGTGGACAAGTAAAGTTGGTCTGGGCCGCTTCATCCCACTATGCCACCAAATCAAAATTAACAAGGGAGGGTAGCAACATGAACATCAATGCCCACAACAAAATTGTGTTCTACTCATGCAAAGCATCTATGCATAGACGGGGCTTTGATGCCACTGTTGGGGATCGTTGCATGGAAACAAAAAAATTCTACGAGATAATGAATTCATCCAAGGTCTAATCTACTGGATGCTAGAAACGAGTGGGAGTGAGTCTACATACCCTTGTAGACCGAGAGCAGAAACATTCTAATCAACATGGTTGGCGTATTCGTACTTTTTTGGCGATCAAATCCGATCCAGCACCACAAAAACGACACCTCTGAGGTATGCACGTGTACGGATCAATGACGTCTCCTTCTTCTTGATCCAGCAAGTGAGAGGGAGAGGTAGATGGGATCTAGTCCAGCAGCACGATGGCGTGGTGGTGGAGTTATGGTGGAACTCCGGCAGGGCTTCGCCAAGCGGTTGCGGAGAGGTAGGTGTAACGGGAGGGGAGGCACCAAAAGTTGGATGGTTCCTACTCCCTTGTGCCTCCCTGCTACTTCTTGAGCTTGTGTTTGTTTTTCCCTTGAAGAGGAAAGGGTGATGTAGCAAAGCAGAGATAAGTATTTCCCTCAGTTAGAGAACCAAGGTATCAATCCAGTAGGAGGCACAAGCAAGTCTCCAATCTATGCACCTACACAAACAATCAAACACTTGCACCCAACGCGATAAAGGGGTTGTCAATCCCTTCATGGTCAATTGCAATGGTGAGATCTGATAGAGATAGATATAAAAGATAACTAAAACATAAAACAAAATAAAAGTAAATAAATTGTTGCAAGATATTTTTGGGTTTTTGGTTTATAGATCTGAAAATATATAAGGGAAAATAGACCTGGGGGCCACATGTTTCATTATAGGCTTCTTTCTTGAAGGCAAGTAATATGGTGGGTGAACAAATTAATGTCGAGCAATTGATAGAAAAGTGCAAAGTTATGATGATATCCAAGGCAATGATTATGCATATAGGCATCACATCCGTGTTAAGTAGACCGAAACAATTCTGCATCTACTACTATTACTCCACACATCGACCGACTCCTGCCTGCATCTAGAGTATTAAGTTCAACAGAACAGAGTAACGCATTAAGTAAGATGGCATGATGTAGAGGGATAAACTCAAGCAATATGATGAAACCCCATCTTTTATCCTTGATGGCAACAATAGAAATACGTGCATCGCTACCCCTACTTTGTCACTTGGTAAGGACACCGCAAGATTGAACCCAAAACTAAGCACCTCTCCCATTGCAAGAAATACCAATCTTGTTGGCCAAACCAAACTGATAATTCAAAGAGAAATACAAAAGATATCAAATCATGCATATAAGAATTCAGAGAAGATTCAAATAATATTCATAGATAATCTGATCATAAATCCACAATTCATCGGATCTCAACAAACACACCGCAAACGAATATTACATCGGATAGAACCCCAAGAACATCAAGGAGAACTTGGTATTGAAGATCATAGAGAGAGAATAAGCCATCTATCTACTACCTATGGGCCCGTAGGTCTGAGGTAAACTACTCATGCTTCATCGGAAGGGCAATAGGGTTGATGTAGATGCCCTCCGTGATCGAATCCCCCTCCGGCAGATCGCCGGAAAAGGCCCCAAGATGGGATCTCACGGGAATAGAGGCTTGCGGTGGTAGAAAAGTATTTTTTGTGGACGCTTCTGGTGGTTTGAAATATTTGAGAATTTATAGGCCGAAGAATAGGGTTAGAGGAGCTCCGAGGGACCCACAAGGCAGGGGGCGCCCTCGTGGGGCGCGCCCTGCACCCGTGCCGTCACTTCAGGGCTCCTTTTCCTTGGTCTCCAATTCCTACGTATGTCTTCTGGTCCAAGAACAATCATCATACATTTTTATTCCGTTTGGACTCCGTTTGATATTCCTTTTCTGCGAAACTCAAAAACAAGGAAAAATACATAAACTGGCACTGGGCTCTGGGCTAATAGGTTAGTCCCAAAAATAATATAAAATAGCATATTAATGCATATAAAACATCCAAAACAGATAATATAATAGCATGGAACAATAAAAAAATATAGATACGTTAGAGACGTATCAAGCATCCCAAGCTTAATTCCTGCTCCTCCTCGAGTAGGTAAATGATAAAAACAGAATTTTTGATGTGGAATGCTACCTAACATATTTATCCATGTAATTTTCTTTATTGTGGCATGAATATTCAGATCCATAAGATTCAAAACAAAATTTTAATATTGACATAAAAACAATAATACTTCAACCATACTAATGAAGCAATCATGTCTTCTCAAAATAACATGGCCAAAGAAAGTTATCCCTACAAAATCATATAGTCTGGCTATGCTCCATCTTCATCACATAAAGTATTAAATCACGCATAACCCCGATGACAAGCCAAGCAATTGTTTCATACTTTTCACGTTCTCAAACTTTTTCAACTTTCACGCAATACATGAGCGTGAGCCATGGATATAGCACTATAGGTGGAATATAATATGGTGGTTGTGGAGAAGACAAAAAGGAAGGAGATAGTCTCACATCAACTAGGCGTATCAATGGGCTATAGAGATGCCCATCAATAGATATCAATGTGAGTGAGTAGGGATTGCCATGCAACGGATGCACTAGAGCTATAAGTGTATGAAAGCTTAAAAGAAACTAACTGGGTGTGCATCCAACTCGCTTGCTGACGAAGACCTAGGGCAATTTGAGGAAGCCCATCATTGGAATTTACAAGCCAAGTTCTATAATGAAAAATTCCCACTAGTATATGAAAGTGACAATATAGGATACTCTCTATCATGAAGATCATGGTTCTACTTTGAAGCACAAGTGTGGAAAAAGGATAGTAACATTGTCCCTTCTCTCTTTTCTCTCATTATTATTATTATTATTATTCCTTTTTGGTGGGCTTCTTTGGCCTCTACTTTTTTATTTGGGCTTCTTTGGCCTCTTTTATTTTTCATAAACTCCGGAGAGTCATCCCAACTTGTGAGGGAATCATAGCTTCCATCATCTTTTCCTCACATGGGACAATGCTCTAATAATGATGATCATAACACTTTTATTTACTTACAACTCAAGAATTACAACTCGATACTTAGAACAAAATATGACTCGATATGAATGCCTCCGGCGGTGTACCGGGATGTCCAATGATCTAGCGTAGCAAATGAAATCAAAAAACAGACAAGCCATAAAAACATCATGCTAGCTTTCTTACGATCATGCAAAGCAATATGACAATGATAGTGTGTGTCATAATAAATAGAACGGTGGAAGTTGCATGGCAATATATCTCGGAATGGCTATGGAAATGCCATAATAGGTAGGTATGGTGGCTGTTTTGAGGAAGGTATATGGTGGGTGTAATGCACCGGCGAGAATTGCGTGGTACTAGAGAGGCTAGCAAAGGTGGAAGAGTGAGAGTGCGTATAATCCATGAACTCAACATTAGTCATAAAGAACTCACATACTTATTGCAAAAGTCTATTAACTATCAACGGTACTACATGCATGCTCCTAGGGGGATAGATTGGTAGGAAAAGACCATCGCTCGTCCCCGACCGCCACTCATAAGGAAGACAATCAATAAATAAATGATGCTCCGGATTCTTCACATAACGGTTCACCATATGTGCATGCTACGGGAATCACAAACTTTAACACAAGTATTTCTACCATCCACAATTACTCACTAGCATGACTCTAATATCACCATCTTTATATCTAAAATAATCATAAGGAATCAAACTTCTCATAGTATTCAATGCACTTTATATGAAAGTTTTTATTATATCCCTCTTGGATGCCCATCATATTAGGACTAAATTCATAACCTAAGCAAATTACCATGCTGTTTAGATACTCTCAAAATAATATAAGTGAATAAAGAGAGTTCAACAATTTCTATAAAATAAAACCACCACCGTGCTCTAAAAGGATATAAGTGAAGTACTAGAGCATATTGCCTAGCTCAAAAGATATAAGTGAAGCACATAGAGTATTCTAATAAATTCACGATTTAAGCATGTCCCTCTCAAAAGGTGTGTACAGCAAGGATGATGGTGGCAACCTAAAAAGCAAAGACTCATATCATACGAGACGCTCCAAGCAAAACACATATTATGTGATGAATAAAAATATAGCCTCAAGTAAATTTATCGATGGATTGAAGACGAAAGAGGGAATGCCTTCCGGGGCATCCCCAAGCTTAGGCTCTTGGTTGTCCATGAATATTACCTTGGAGTGCCTTGGGAATCCCCAACCTTAGGCTCTTGCCACTTCTTATTCCATAGTCCATCAAATCTTTACCCAAAACTTGAAAACTTCACGACACAAAACTCAACAGAAAACTCATGAGATCCGTTAGTATAAGAAAATAAATCACCACTTTTGGTACTGTTGTGAACTCATTTTTTATTTATATTGGTGTAATATCTATTTTATTCCAACTTCTCCCTGGTTCATACCCCCCTATACTACCCATAGATTCATCAAAATAAGCAAACAACACATAGAAAACAGAATCTGTCAAAAACAGAACAGTCTGTTGTAATCTGTAAACTTCGAATACTTCTGTAACTCCAATAATTCTCAAAACTTAGGAAAATGTGGGAAATTTGTATGTCAATCTTGTGTAAAAAATTCAGATCAAAATCACGTTTATGTGATTTTTCAAAATTGTTTTACTAGGCGCAAAAGTTTCTGTTTTTCAGCAAGATCAAATCAACTATCACCGTAAGCCATCCCAAAGGTCTTAGTTGGCTCAAACACTAATTAAAACACCAAAACACAATTACAACAGAGGTAATAATGTGTATTTTATTCAATAACAGAAGCAAAACAAAAAACATAAAAATAAAATTGGGTTGTCTCCCAACAAGCGCTATTGTTTAACGCCCCTAGCTAGGCATAATGCAATAGATCTAGGTATTGTCATCTTTGGTATGCAACTCTTTCTTAATCAAATCTTCCAAAACTTTTCTCACTAAATCTGTCCTTTCTTTTATTTCCCTTCTAGTAGGTGAACTTAATTCATGAAAAGGACTTTGATCAGTGATTTTGATATTCATAAACCCGTAATCCGGATCATTACCGTATATATCATCATATAAAACACGTATATCATTTTTAACGGGTTTCCTAGTCATATTTTCCAACCAATCACCATTAAATCCTACATAAATTCCCCTTGTTATCCAGTCAAATTTATCATAAGTCTCGAGATACAAGGTTTGTGTGAATTTCGAGTAGGGAACTCTCCTCCTAAGATTGTCACTGTAAGATTGATAATCTTTAGATTCCAAACTACGCAAAGTTTCTTTACCATGGAGAATTTCTTCAATCGGAGGATGTTCAACATCTTTATTATAGAAAGCAAAAATTTCCCTAGCCTCTTGTATTATAAAATCAAATTCCCGCATAAGGATGATAGTGGCAATCTTTTTAGCTTTAGGATGATTAATATTGGTAAGTTCATAAAACACCTTTTGCAAAGCAGGATGGATATGCACAAATTTTCTTTCTAATTTCTCAATAAGCATGACAATGGCATCCGCATAACAATTTTTATCGAGAAGAATAGATCTTTTATTAATAGGCATAGTTCCCGTACAATCAAAGAATTCCTGAATAACACTTTTCCCAATAATATTACCGTCTCCCACATGAAAAGTTTTTACTTTATAATTAGGAGGTTTTTCACTTTCATGATCTAAAGAACAAGATCCAAGTTTTTCCTCAAGATTTATACTAGCAAGGTCCTCAAAATTTTCAATGATACCCCCCCCCCCCGATTCAGACATGGCGGCAACAAATCAATCTAGCACACAAGCAAACAAAAACAAACGAAAAGACGAACGAAAGAAGGGCGAATAAAAAGGCAAATCTTTTTGTATTTTTCTAAAAATAGTTTTAGAAGTGGGGGATAGGAAAATGAGAGGCAAATGGCAAATAATGAAATACAAGAGATGAGAGTCTATGATGGGTACTTGGTAGGCTTGATGTAGAACCTCCCCGGCAACGGCGCCAGAAATTCTTCCTTCTACTTCTTGAGCTTGCGTTGGTTTTTCCCTTGAAGAGGAAAGGGTGATGCAGCAAAGTAGAGATAAATATTTCCCTCAGTTAGAGAACCAAGGTATCCATCCAGTTAGAGAACCAAGGTATCCTTCACAGTCAATTGCAATGGTGAGATCTGATAGAGATAGATATAAAAGATAACTAAAAAGTAAAACAAAATAAAAGTAAATAAATTGCAGCAAGATATTTTTTTTTGGTTTTTTTGGTTTATAGATCTGAAAATATATAAGGGAAAATAGAACCGGGGGGGGCATAGGTTTCACTAGAGGCTTCTCTCTTGAAGGCAAATAATATGGTAGGTGAACAAATTACTGTCGAGCAATTGATAGAAAAGCGCAAAGTTATGACGATATCCAAGGCAATGATTATGCATATAGGCATCACGTTCGTGTCAAGTAGACCAAAACGATTCTGCATCTACTACTATTACTCCACACATCGGCCGACTCCTGCCTGCATCTAGAGTATTAAGTTCAAGAAAACAGAGTAACGCATTAAGTAAGATGGCATGATGTAGAGGGATAAACTCAAGCAATATGATGAAACCACCACCTTTTTATCCTTGATGACAACAATAAAAATACGTGCCTCGCTACCCCTACTTTGTCACTGGGTGAGGACACTGCAAGATTGAACCCAAAACTAAGCACCTCTCCCATTGCAAGAAATACCAATCTAGTTGGCCAAACCAAACCAATAATTCGAAGAGAAATACAAAAGATATCAAATCATGCATATAAGAATTCAGAGAGGATTCAAATAATATTCATAGATAATCTGATCATAAATCCATAATTCATCGGATCTCGACAAACACACCGCAAAAGAATACATCGGATAGAACTCCAATAACATCGAGGAGAACTTGGTATTGAAGATCATAGAGAGAGAAGAAGCCATCTAGCTACTAGCTATGGGCCCGTAGGTCTGAGGTAAACTACTCATGCTTCATCGGAAGGGAAATAGGGTTGATGTAGGTGCCCCACGTTATCGAATCCCCCTCCGGCAGATCGCCGGAAAAGGCCCCAATACGGGATCTCACGGGAACAGAGGCTTGCGGCGGTGGAAAAGTATTTTTTGTGGACGCTTCTGGTGGCTTGGGAATATTTGGGAATATATATGCGAAGAATAGGGATAGAGGAGCTCTGAGGGACCCACAAGGCAGGGGCGCACCCCCTCGGGGCGTGCCCTGCACCCTTGTCGTCGCTTCATGACTCCTTTTCCTTGGTCTCCAAGTCCTACGTGTGTCTTCTGGTCCAAGAAAAATCATCGTAAAGTTTTATTCCGTTTGGACTCCGTTTGATATTCCTTTTCTACGAAACTCAAAAACAAGGAAAAAACAGAAACTGCACTGGGCTCTGGGTTAATAGGTTAGTCCCAAAAATAATATAAAATAGCATATTAATGCACATAAAACATCCAATATAGATAATATAATAGCATAAAACAATCAAAAATTATAGATACGTTGGAGACGTATCAGTCCCCCCCCCCCCCTTTATATAGGCGTGGGGGAGGAGGCTTGTCCCCTCCTCCAAGCCCCTAAGGGTTGCGCACTAGGGAGTGGGGGAGAAAATCCCCTCCTTTACTTCCCCGCCGATCGTGATCCCCCTTTTTAGGGATCTTGATCTTATTCCTTCGGGATATAATCCTATTTATTTTATGGGGGGGGGGGTCTTGGTGCCCCACTACCCATGTCCATGTGGGTCCCTCCATGAAGGTGAGCCCCACTCCAGAACCTTCAAGAACCTTCCCGGTACAATACCAAAAAATCCTGAACATTTTCTGGAACCCTGAACACCACTTTCCTTACATGAAACTTTATCTCTGGACCATTCCGAAGCTCCTCGTGATATCCCGGATCCTATCTGAGACTCTGAACTATCTTCGGTCTCACCATTATGAGTATCTCATTACTACCCTAGCGTTACCGAACGTTAAGTGTGTGACCCTACGGGTTCAAGAACATGCGGACATGATCGAGACAACTTCTCCCATCAATAATCAATAGCGAGACCTGGATGCCCATAATGGATCCCACATATTCAACGAAGATCTTTATCGGTTTGAACCACAATGTTGAGGATTGAAACAATCATGTATTCCATTCCATTTGTCTCGCGATATTTTACTTGCCCGGAATTCGATCTTTGGTATCACCATACCTAATTCAATCTCGTTACCTGGCAAGTTCTCTTTAATCGTTCTATAATACAATATCCCTGTGACTAAACGCATTAGTCACATGCTTGAAAGCTACTTAGGATGTTCTATTACCGAGAGGGCCTAGAGATATCTCTCCGAACATGGAGTGACAAATCCCAGTCTCGATCCATACCACCAGTACCTTCCGAAATACCTAAATAGCACCTTTATAATCACCCACATACAAAGTGACATTTGATACCCACAAAGCATTCTTCCGGTATTAGCGAGTGGCATGATCTCATGGTCCAAGGAATAGATACTTTACATTAAGAAAGCTATGGCAATTTGAACTTAGTGACATGATCAGATGCTAAGCTTATGATTGGGTATGTCCATCACATCATTCTCCTAAATATATGATCTCTTTATTAGATGACAACTCATGTTCATGGTTAGAAAATCTTAACCGTCTTTAAATCAACGAGCTATTTTAGTAGAGGCTGACTAGGGACACGGTGTCTCCTGTCAATACAATTAAAGCATGGAGAATAAACACTTATCAAGAACAAGGAAATATGATAATAACAACTTTATTATTGCCTCTAGGCCATATTTCCAACAGAACCAAGGAGTTTGTAAGGGCAAGGAGATCACCTGCTTCTTGAAGATCTACCCCGAGTGAGGCTAGTCCTTCATGGACGGAAGCCATGATGGCATAAACAAGGTTGTTTCTTTGTGGACCTTTCGTGGGTGGAGCCCTCCGTGGACTCACGCAGCCGTTACTCTTCGTGGGTTGAAGTCTCCATCAACGTGCACGTACGATAGCACCACCTATCAGAACCACGCAAAAAACACCGTGTCTTCATTGCATTTGGTTTTCTCCGACCCCTCCGTTGCATTCATATGAAAAGTCTTTACTTTCTGATGCCTACTATCTAGACTTGCATGTGTAGCGTGTTACTCGATTTGTGAGAATTGCTAAAACTTGCCAAGAACTAAAATTGAAAAAAGACTAGATTTTTATTTGGTCAAGTAGTCTAATCACCCCCACCCCCAGGCCTACTTGAGATCCTACAAGCATCTACAGCCGAACTCTCAAAATTGAGTAGGCAGACGCAGGACCAATGATCGGACAGGAGGAGAGAAGAAAAAAATTGACCCAATCGGACCCCTCAAAGCCTCCATAAATGTGTGGGTTGTCTGGCACCCCTCATATTGCCCTTATGTCTGAGATTAGTATGAGGAGTGCCCGACCGTGTCCGGTCATTGGTCCTGCGTCCGTCACATAAGATTTGGCCCACCACAAAGCATATTTTTCTTTTATTATTTCTTTTCTTTCTCTCTCTTCTCCAATCACATGCATGTGCCTTGACATATAGGGAAAATAGGGAAGGAAATGACTGCATGGACGAACAAATAAGGAGTCAAAACAGACACGCCGAACACTGGTCGGACGCATCTGCGAATGTTTGAGGGGCCAAATTTGCCCAGTCCAACTATAGGATGCCCTTACATGTTTGAGAGTAGAAAGAAATTACAAGTGAGAAAAATCTAAACCCACAAAAATACGGGCCTCCTTGAACAAAACTCCACCAGCAGAAACACGCGTGAGCAGTGTTGGAAGAGAAAAGCACATGATGAGATAAACTACAAATTTATTACGAACCGATCGATTCTCATGGATGTCGGACTGTCCAATCATTGTGCGACCAATGCTAGACGCGCGGAGTCTTACAAACTTCTACAGGCTCCTTCCTAACTAACTAAACATGTCCCCCTGATTTTCAGGTTGATGGGGCTCCAAGTCTCCAACCTCCCCTTAGCCCAATCACAATTTGACAGCTTAAAAACATCATGTAAAACCCCGACCGATAATCCTACATTCACGGACGATTACAAATGTGAGTATAACATTACTCGTGCGATGACTCCCCGCGCGAAATTAAGACTGACGGACGCAGCTCACGATGAGATAAACTACAAATTTATTACGAACCATAGATGTCGGACGGTCCAATCATTGTGCGACCAATGCTAGACGTGCGGAGTCTTACAAACGTTTTTCTTTTTTAAAGCGGAGTCTTACAAACTTACAAACATACAAACATGTCCCCCTGATTTTTCGGTTGGTGGGGCTCCAACCTCCCTTTAGCCCAATCACAATTTGACAGCTTAAAAACATAGTGTAAAACCCCGACCGATAATCCTACATTCACGAACGATTACAAATGTGAGTATAGCATTACTCGTGCGATGGCTCCCCGCACGAAATTAAGACTGACAGACACACACAATCGAAAGTCAAGGTGCACGTCATGCATCAGGACATTTTGTGTGGCAGCTTATCGTCCTTGACGCGCGACGGAGCCATTGGCCCTACTCTGCGACCACGGCAAGGGAAGGAGCTTCCTACAATCAAACACCTCAGTGACCAAATCACCAAGTGACCATGTACAGTCGGAATGAGATTTGTTGCGCCGTAACAACCATTGCACTTCCCACTCAACGATGTGCCAATTTACAAAGATAGGTTCACCAAAAGACTAAGAAAAATGGGACATCGATTGACGATACATGGAACAGGCAGAACATATCAAAACAACGCATTGTTAAAGCACCAAAATTGGATAGCAAAGGTATGGTTCACCAGTAAATCAACCAGCAACAAGGGGCTGAATTACATATCAAAACATTGTCTTGCCAGCGTTTCACAACTCAGCTAAATAAAGGCTAAAACATCATTGACTCTAGTTTCCTGGCCAAGGATAGATACTTCACACACAAGATGCCCCACAACTTAGTCGAACAGACTGAAGCCCATGTCCTGCAAGTTGAAGCGCACACACAAACAGTTAGAACATTATCATAAAAAATGAATGAAAACACATAAAAAATGAACATGTCCAAGTTCATGAGTTGCAAGGCCAGTTAACATAGAGATGATAGAAGGTCCTAACAAGGGGAAAGGTGGGAATGGTGATCTTACATCATCACTCTCTTCCTTCTCCACGACCTTCTCTTCTTTCTTTGACTCAGCTGCAGGGGCAGCAGCACCTCCAGCAGCAGGGGCAGCAGCTGAAACAGCCACACCACCACCACCAGATGGAACCGCAGCAAACTTCTCCCTACCAGCAGCCAAGAGCTCGGTGATGTCCTTGCCCTTCACTTGGGACAGCATGAGTTCCATCTTCTCATTGTCGATTTCACAACCAACTGCAACATAGCGTACAGGTAAGATTAGAAGCTAACAATAGAAAACAAAGAACACATTACATCCTTTGTGACAAAACTAAGCATATTCTACACTATATCAGTAGAACTTAAGGCAGAGGTTGCTTACATTGGTAAGCCACATTTCAAGTGTACGTAACTATTGCTAAACACATAATGATAATAATAACTGATAGCATCAACTGTAGGATCCAAAGATGTATTTGGCAGTAGAAGAAAACAGCAGGACCAAAACTAATGTAGGCCACCCAGTAAGACAAAATTACCTGACTCAAGAATGGATGTCAGGTCCTCTGCAGAGGGGCTGGCGTTGCCAGAGAGGTAAGCAAGCAGATAGGCAGCAATGAACTTCATCCTGGACAAATAGCGAAGGAACAAAATAAGCCAGTGTGACCTCCACATTACGGCCAACTAAATAACTGTAAATACATCAAATATCTGACAGAAACAAAAGTCACAATCAACTAAGAGCCTAATTAACAAAGCATCAGTTATGAATACGAACTATAATCTACATCAAATCTCATTAGCTTCTCTTTCAAATCAACAAATAAGGGCAAATCCTTTCACGAGGACAATGGAAGCTATCTACATTACAGTAAGAACCAAGTAGTACATATTTCTATGGCAGTGAAATCTTAGCATCGCGTTCATTCATTTTTGGATCTACGAAACCGAATAGCTAACTTGCAGCAACTATACCAAGATGTTTTACTGAAACCAGAGCCTCGTGACAAGATACATCTAAAAACCTGTCCGCAACAAGAACAACCGTGACTTCTTAGCACTTGGCCGAACTAAAATCCCATTTCATCAACATCTAACGGAGTGCAGCATACGAACAACACTAGCAACTATCAGATTTGCATTGCTGTAAGATCATATCGACGGACGGAAGTACAGAAGCGCAAGAGAATGAACGAGACGTTACTTGGATCGGAGAAGGAAGGAGAGAGCTGAAGGCGCGGCGGCGGCGGAGGGCTCGAGCGATCTGCTAGGGTTTCTGCGAGTAAGGGGCTCCGTGGTTGCGGCGGGGCTACATATTTATATAGACCAAGGCCAGGTCGCACTGCGATCTGAGCCGTCCGTGTGCCATTTAGTTCCTGCCCTAGCTCCCGCCCTGGCGTTCCAGCCGTTGATCTCAGCCGATCGACGCCCCCTGGTAAAGCAGTAGTAATGGGCTTGTGGGCTGATACCTCGTCTACTAAAATATTTGGCCCAGTTATAACTTTTGTAGGCTTTTGAGTCGTTTACTAGGCCCAGCAACCGTTAGTCCGCGTTTCAACGAGAAAGCCCACGAATGTTACTGAGGCATAAACCCCCTGTTCCTCTTGTTCCTCCCCTTCGGCCTCCGGCGCAGTTGGTTGCCACGACGACGGGCGGACCCACCCATCGGACGAGGTCCGGCGCCGGACATTCCAGCCGGTGGTGAGCCGACGGCGGCAAGGCGGTGAGTGTCCTCTCCAATCTCCCCTGGTTTAGCTGCGATGGTTTTTCCCCAATTTGGGACATGTGTGTTCGTGCACGTGAGGTGTTTGATGGAATGGTGGCTGTGGATGCTGATTGGTCTGTGCAGTGGGAGCTCGCGGCGACGTACAAGGCTGGGTGAGAGTGGCGCTTGAGTCAGGGTGCTTGAGGCGGACGGCCAACTCCGACAGCGGGCCCCTCTGCCGACGACGCCACCGTCTCTGATCTGTTTCACCAGCAACCGCTGGAGCTGGTAGGCATATCTGCTGCTTCGCTTCCCTTCCGGCAGAGTGAAACAAGCCTAACTGTTCCTTTTTCCTCTTGGTTGGCTGCAGGAAGTTGGTCAGCATTAGCTGCTTCAGGCTTCTGGCCGGTGTGAAAAGTTGCTAGGTTACCATGGATGGTATGCGCATACTGCCTCTCCCACCCATTACTTTATGTTATTGTTACTCGCCGTGCATAACTCGTGTCAGTTTTAGTGGTGGATCGTGGTTTAATACGAATGAGCATTTAGTAATATGTTTAGTAGGCCTGGGATGATTCCTTGATTGGCGCCCTTGTGGCATGTTTATCTTCGAGGTGAGCCTAGTTGACCTTGGAGGTAGGAACCACAAATCCAGGGATGTTGGTGTTATAGCTGCATCCTAGTAATGCTTCATTGCTCAACGAGAAAAGAAGAGGGAACTGCGTCCACATTTTGTCTCAGCGCATTGAATTGTGTTTTTCATTTCTAGAAACAATAATAAATGGAAAGATTGAAAATCTGTGAGTAATAAAAGGATGCACCTGCGCTTATTTGTGCGAGAATTAGATTCTCATTTCTTCAGTTTGCTAGTAGTTGTGCTCCTGCCTATTTTTCATTTTCTTATTTTGTGGTGAATGCCTATTTTTGTCAACAGTCGATCGACAAGAAACGATGGAAGAGACCATTCTCGTCGGTGATGATCTTATGCGTGGGCCACCTTCCCCTGTCGTACCGAAAGAGATTGCATCCCATGTCCTTGAAGGTGTTGAGCTTTGTGATGGTATCCTGAAGAATCTTTTCCTATGTGAGTAACTGTTTACTCTGACATCTCTATATGTTTTGTCGTTTTCCATATGTAACCAAGTATGGAGAAAATGAATCCTATTTCTGCTGTCCAGGCTTGCAAATCAATGATATTGAGCCATTTTGTCAAGACGAAATTGTGCTATACAAACAATGTGCTGAGAAAAGGGTCAGTTATATTAAAACTATTCTCTAGAAAAGGGTCAGTTATATTATAACTGACCCTGCTGGCCGGTGTAAAACCAAAGGCTCCTGTTTAACCAGCTGTGCCTTTTTCTGACTTATTTTTACAGGATAAGGAAATAAGGGAACGACTGCAGGATAGTGAATATAAATTAGGTTTTTCGATGCCCCTCGAAGATGCAAAGGAAAGAGTCACTCAACTCCAATCAGAACTCACACTGCTCGAAAGGTAGCCTTAGTGCTGCTGCTCTATATCGTAGATACATTCCTATAGATGTGAAACGGGTTAATACACTTCTGTTCAACTTCGTAGATTACCTTCAAGGTTTATTTTTCCTTTAAAATTTTATGGACTGTGGTAAACTGTACATACATCAAATTCTCGTTACCCTCAGGGATGCTTGCCAATCTGCATCAGCAACTAGTTTAAGACTTGGGCCTTCTTTGGTTTACAGGAATTTTGTAGGAATTCTAGAGAATAGGAATCTTGTAGGAAAATTTTCTTTGGAGCCTTTGGTTTGTAGGAATGGATTCCTATTCATATGTAGAATAAGAACCAATCCTTCACATTTCAAAGGAAAAAGAACATTAGCCTAGACTCAATGGAAAAATTCCTATCCTGTGCATCAAATGACATCTCTTTCCTTATAGAATTGAGATGCATATCATCTCACTTCCTATGATTTTCCTATTCCTACGATATTCCTATCCTAAGAACCAAAGGAGGCCTTAAGGGCGTCGAGCAATGTAGGCAGATTTCTCATCCAACCTCCTTCGTATCTCAACTATTTGAAGTGGATAATGATTTTAAAAGCTTTACAAGCATCCAGTCTTCATGTTACATCTTGTTTTCTCATTTCATTATCGCAAAAGGGTCAGTTTGTACACTTTTACACACTATTGCCATGATAGTGCCCATAAGTACTGAACGGTGTAATAACCTCCTATACTTACTTGGTTGTCTAAGCTTGCCTCCATTGATTGTGATTCCTCAGCAGCTAAGGTTATTTTAGTTTAAAATTCTTCTGTTGAAGTCATTTGTTGTTAACACTGAATAAATATTTGTTATCTTCATGCCTGGGATGTTGTACCTACTGCTTGGTCTTGTTGAGAGAGAGGGATGGACTGAGGGAGTCAGACTCTGTAGTACCTGGTGGCGTGGGGTTAACTGCTTAGCAGTCATGTGCCTAACATTGTAAGTTAGGCCATGGTGTTCTACTTGACTACCTATAGAAGCTAGAGCTTGGTGAGAACAAAGGGTTATGATTTTCTATGAAAGTTCATGCAAAAGACTTTCAATGTACACATCAGTGCTCCCATATTATTTAGTTATAGGCTTATAGCACTTGGTTCTGCCGGCAGTAGTTTGTTAGGCCTCCCCCATTTCTCGTGTTCCACTGCTTATGAGCAGCACTAGTACTCCAAAAGGAAGGTACTTCTGGATTACCTCGTGACCATTCTTCAGGGCAGTACTAAATGGATTTACAGCTTTTTAAAGACCACTTTGTTGTTCCCAAGATACATTTATTTTGTTTGTTACCTGGACTAAAGGAAGCATTGGGCGATTTATTCACATAATTATTTACTCAGTTTCTTAGCTTTGCTCCAATCTGATCGTGTACTTCTATTTTAGGCGCATGATTCTTGCTAGTGGTCTTCCGGGTATGGAAGGATTTCGCCAACGATGGAGCTTGCATGGACAGCTCGGCGATACAAGGTAATTGTTTAAGTAGTAGAACGAAAACATTAAAAAAAAGTGTGTGTTTGCTTTGAGCCTTGGTTTGCTCCACCAAATATTTGGCTAGCCAAAATATTGGTCAAGGTTTTGTGTGCACATGAGTTGGCCAACTTTGCTAAAAATATGAAGTATAGTTGGTAAGGAGCCATTGGCATGCCAAAATATTGGCAAGCATCCAAACCAAGACCAAAGTTTTGGTCATAACCAAAAAATTGGTAAGGTACATGTTGGCTATAAACAAACATACCCTTATTACATTTCTCATTTGCATTGTAGCCAAGGACGAAAATTTTCTAGTTTTGCAGTTCAGGAGATAGAATATTCATTGGTAAACTATCTATTATGTTTTCATGCTGCTGTCAAAAGGGGAGTTCTGCTTCGCTGTTGTCTCCTTAAAAGTAAACTTGACACTTGACAGTGTAGTTGTTGGTCTGTATCTCTTTCCTTCTGGTGTCCTCTGCTCACTATTGCGAAGGGGAGAATTTCAAAAGTCAGTATCCAACAAACTAATACAAATCATATCTCAGTTGACTCCATAGTCTATATCTGCAGTGGAAATTTTTTTTGTGTCACGTTTGTTTTCTCTTGCAATTTGATTATTTGCAAGGGTAATGTAGCATACCGTAGGCCTCTTGTAACATTGCAGGTTCTGCATACCATAATATCATTAGCGATTAGAAAACTGTTTCGATGTTTAGTCCGAATAAAATTCTCAGTATTTCAAGGGCAAAATGAACTTAATTATTCTATTTTTTATGTGTCCAACTTGTCTTTTTAATTATTTATTTATTTATTTATTTATGTTGCTTTTTTTCTGCAGGAAAAGGTTGGAGGCGCTGAACAGTGGGATGGCAAAAAGAGAGAGCCCAAGTCCTCCAGGCGAAGGCACAACACCTGCAGTTAAGAAGAGGTGGTTCTTTTAGTACGTTAGCGCATATTTTTCCTGACTTGCAAAACGTTGTAACTAATGCTGTGTTAATGGCAATGTCATCCACTCTTTCTTTGTTTGGTGTTCTACCTCCAAAGCAACTACTACTGTGTTTGCTAACAGTGGTTTCGCCACATCTGAACTTTTGATTAAAAATATGGAAATACTTGGCCTGTAAACCTTGAACTTACCATTTGAATTACCCACGAAAATGGCGATATGCAACTCCTCCCCTCTCTTGTGCACATATACGGACAGTCTGGATTGTTTTCGTTATCAGTGGAGTAAATTGGCCAATGCACTCAATTCGGATAGTCTGGATTGTCTGCTATGTGTAACGTAGGATAGGGTCTAGGGCATCTCCAACGACAACTTGCAAGTTTTCTCCGCATACGTCCGCAGACACGGATGCGGCAGATTGCCATCCAACACTGTTTGCATACATTTGAACAATAATGTGAACTAACGGACGGAATTTGTTCAAACACGTCCGGATTTTATATAAATATGACGGGTTTCATTACATTTTAAACACACATGAATTAAGTGGTGCTTGTCCGGCTTTGGAAGTATAATTAACACTATCTATGATCATCGTTCGTGCCTGACCATGAGCCTTGAGAACTGAAACTTTGCTTTCTCCAATTCTGCCTCGACGCTCTCCACCTCCGCCTCCGGAGATTCAGGAAGTGAAGTTGTCCAACTCGTGGTCGTGGCGGCGGGGCACGACCTCGGCAGAATCGACGTTGTCCTCCGCCCCGTCGTCGGTCTTACCCCACACCTCGTCGAACTCCTTGTTGGCGGCCTCTCCTTATGCTGGCGGTACCGCCAGCAGGCGAGGCTGATCTCGTGGGCGAACTTGTAGGACTCGTGTAGTGCAGCCTGCTCCGCTAGGTCCACGTCTGGCGTGATAGCCCTGCCGGCGGCAAGCTGCTCCTATGCCTGACGGTGCTCCTGGAGAAGCTGGTGGTTGTAGGCTGCGGCGGCCTGCGCCTCTCAGAACTGCTCTTCTTGCTCCTCCCGCACCATGTCCATGTAATAGGCACGGGTCTCGTCGATGGTCATGGTGCAATGCATTAGGGAGGGTGGCGCGGACGAGGAGGGTGGTGTGATGACCCATAAGTATATGGGATCAACTGTAGCTCTTTTCGATAAGTAAGAGTGTCGAACCCAACGAGGAGCAGAAGGAAATGACAAGTGGTTTTCAGTAAGGTATTGTCTGCAAGTGCTAAAATTGTAAGTAACATAGTAGTTTGATGGCAAGATAATTTGTAACGAGCAAGTAATGATAATAGTAACAAAAGTGCAGCAAGGTAGCCCAATCCTTTTGAGACAAAGGACAGGCCAAAATGGTCTCTTATAGTAAGCAAAGCGTTCTTGAGGGTACACGGCAATTTCATCTAGTCACTTTCATCATGTTGATTCGATTCGTGTTCGCTACTTTGATAATTTGATATGTGGGTGGACCGGTGCTTAGGTGTTATTCTTACTTGAACAAGCCTCCTACTTATGATTAACCCCCCTCGCAAGCATCCGCAACTACGAGAAAAGTATTAAGAATAAATTCTAACCATAGCATTAAACTTTTGGATCCAATTGATCCCTCACGGAATAGCGCATAAACTAGGGTTTAAGCCTATGTCACTCTCACAACCCATCATCTAATAACTACTCCACAATGCATTCCCTTAGGCCCAAATATGGTGAAGTGTCATGTAGTCGACGTTCACATGATACCACTAAGGGAATCACAACATACATACTATCAAAATATCGAACACATATCAAGTTCACATGATTACTTGCAACACGATTTCTCCCGTGACTTCAAGAACAAAAGTAACTACTCACAAATGATAATCATGCTCAAGATTAGAGGGGTATTAAATAGCATATTAGATCTGAACATAAATCTTCCACCAAATAAACCATATAGTAATCAACTACAAGATGTAATCAACACTACTAGTCACCCACAAGCACCGATCTATAGTTCCGGTACAAAGATTGAACACAAGAGATGAACTAGGGTTTAAGAGGAGATGGTGTTGTTGAAGATGTTGATGGAGATTGAGAGTTGTTGGTGATGATGATGATGATGATGATGATGATGACGACGATGATTTCCCCTCCGGGAGGGAAGTTCCCCCGGCGGAATCGCTCCGCCGGAGGGCAAAAGTGCTCCTGCCCAAGTTCCGCCTCGAGACGGCGGCGCTCCGTCCCGAAAGTCCTCTCCTTATTTTTTTCTAGGTCAAAATGAATTATATACCAGGAGATGGGCACCGGAGGTGGGCCGATGGAGCACAACCCACCAGGGCGCACCCAGGTGGGTTGTGCCCACCTGGTGGGGCCCCTCTGATACTTATTGGCTCCAATATTCCTCATATGTTCCATAAAAAATTTCCGTAAAGTTTCAGCTTGTTTGGAGTTGTGCAGAATAGGTGGCCTGACGTAGCTTTTCCATGCCCAGATTTCCAGCTGTCGGAATTCTTCCTCTTTGTGTGTACCTTGCATATTATGAGAGAAAAGGCATTAGAATTACTCCAAAAAGCATTATTGTGCATAAAAACATCATAAATAACAGTTAGAAAAAATGATGCAAAATGGACGTATCATGGTGTCGTCTTGTCGTCAACCACGTCCTCCATTAGGACGTCGTCGTCCTCCGGCTGCCTGCCGGCTAGCCAGCCAGCAGCAATGGCGGCCATCTCCTTCTTCTGCTCCGGCGTCATCTTGTCCCAGAGAGTTTTGGAGTGCGAGTGTCGGTGTACCCAAGTAGGGGTGCTTTAGTACCCCGGACTTGTGCACAGGCAGTAGTAGCCTTCCCAACGGCGGGGCTTGCCGAAGGACAGCTGCAAACAAGACTCAAGACTTGGTTAACAAAACCATAAAGAAGACCTCAAGGCAGGTCATCGAGAAGTACCAAGTTAGACTTGAAGATCAAAGCCTTGGTTGCCGGCAAGCCACATACTGGCAAGCGAAGACCCGACAAGCTCTGTGCCGACAAACTCCCACTATTGTTCCACCGCTCCACCTTAGTGACATGCCAGTCGCCTATCAAGTAGGTGTCGAGTGGGCAGGCAGTTTGGTGAGCTCTGTCTGGGCATGTCTCAGCTCACCGCTGAAGGATCAACTTTAATGACACTCTTCTACCTCTTGAGCATGCGTTGGTTTTCCCTTGAAGAGAAAATGGTGATGCAGCAAAGTAGCGTAAGTATTTCCCTCAGTTTTTGAGAACCAAGGTATCAATCCAGTAGGAGACTACACGTAAATCGCCTAGTACCTGCACAAATAATCAAGAACTTTGCAACCAACGCGATAAAGGGGTTGGCAATCCCTTCACGGCCACTTGCAAAAGTGAGATCTGATAAAGATAATAAGATAAATAATTTTGGTATTTTTGGTTGTATAGATTGGAAAATAAAGATTGCAAAATAAATAGTAAACTAGAATTGTAGATTATAAACTTATATGATATAAAGTAGACCCGGGGGCCATAGGTTTCACTAGTGGCTTCTCTCAAGATAGCATATATTACGGTGGGTGAACAAATTACTGCCGAGCAATTGATAGAAAAGCGCATAGTTATGATGATATCTAAGGCAATGATCATGAATATAGGCATCACGTCCGTGTCAAGTAGACAGAAACAATTTTGCATCTACTACTATTACTCCACACATTGACCGCTATCCAGCATGCATCTAGGGTATTAAGTTCATAAGAACGGAGTAACGCATTAGGCAAGATGACACGATGTAGAGGGATAAACTCAAGCAATATGATATAAACCACATCTTTTTATCCTCGATAGCAACAATACAATACGTATCGTTTCCCTTTCTATCGCTGGGATCGAGGCCGCAAGATTGAACCCAAAGCTAAGCACTTCTCCCATTGCAAGAAAGATCGATCTAGTAGGCCAAACTAAACCGATAATTCTAAGAGACTTGCAAAGATATCAAATCATGCATATAAGAATTCGGAGAAGAATCAAATAATATTCATAGATAATCAAGTTCATAAACCCACAATTCGCCGGATCTCGGCAAACACATCGCAAAAGAGTATTACATCAAATAGATCTCCAAAAAGATCGAGGAGAACTTTGTATTGAGATCCAAAGAGAGAGAAAAAGCCATCTAGCTAATAACTATGGACCCGAAGGTCTGTGGTAAACTACTCACACATCATCGGAGAGGCTATGGTGTTGATTTAGAATCCCTCCTTGATCGAATCCCCCGGATCATCGGAAAAAGGCCCCAAGATGGGATCTCACGGGTACAGAAGGTTGTGGCGGTGGAAAAGTGGTTTCGTGGCTCCCGTGGATGTTTTCAGAGTGTAAGAGTATATATAGGTGAAAGAAGTAGATCGGTGGAGCTACGAGGAGCCCACGAGGGTGGGGGGGCGCGCCTACCCCCTGGGCACGCCCTCCTGCCTCATAGCCGCCTCGTTGCTTCCTTGACTTCCACTTCAAGTCTCCTGGATTGCGTTTGTTCCAAAAAAGATCCTCGCGAAGGTTTCATTCCGTTTGGATTCCGTTTGATATTCCTTTTCTGCGGAACACTGAAATAGGCAAAAAAATCAGCAATTTGCACTGGGCCTTCGGTTAATAGGTTAGTCCCAAAAATAATATAAAAATATATATTAAAGCCCATTAAACATCCAAAACAGATAATATAATAGCATGGAACAATAAAAAAATTAGATACATTGGAGACGTATCAAGCATCCCCAAGCTTAATTCCTGCTCGTTCTCGACTAGGTAAATGATAAAACATAATTTTTGATGTGGAATGCTACCTAACATAATTTTTCAATGTAATTCTCTCGATTGTGGCATGAATGTTTAGATCCAAAAGATTCTAGACAAAGTTTTAATATTGACATAAAAATAGTAATACTTCAAGCATGCTAACCAAGCAATTATGTCTTATCAAAATAACATAGCCAAAGAAAGTTTATCCCTACAAAATCATATAGTTTGGCCATGCTTCATTTTCGTCACACAAAATGCTCCCATCATGCACAACCCCGATGACAAGCTGAGCAATTGGTTCATACTTTTTAACGCGCTTCAACCTTTTTAACCCTCACACAATACAAGAGCGCAAGCCATGGATATAGCACTACAGGTGGAATAGCATATGATGATGGGGGTTATGTGAGAAGACAAAAACAAGAAAGTCTCACATTGACGCGGCTAATCAACGGGCTATGGAGATTCCCATCAATTGATGTCAATGCAAGGAGTTGGGATTGCCGCAACGGATGGACTAGAGATATAAATATATGAAAGCTCGTCAAAAGAAACTAAGTGGGTGTGCATCCAACTTGCTTGCTCACGAAGACCTAGGGAATTTTAAGGAAGCTCATCATTGGAATATAGAAGCCAAGTTCTATAATGAAAAATTCCCACTAGTATATGAAAGTGACAAAATAAGAAACTCTCTATCATGAAGATCACGGTGCTATTTTGAAGCACAAGTGTGGAAAAAGGATAGTAACATTGTCCCTTCTCTCTTTTTCTCTCATTTTTTTCCTTTTCTTTTTTTTGTTTGGGCTTCTTTGACCTCTTTTTTTTTATTCGGGCTTCTTTGGCCTCTTTTTTTCGTCCGGAGTCTCATCCCGACTTGTGGGGGAATCATAGTCTCCATCATCCTTTTCTCACATGGGACAATGCTCTAATAATGATGATCATCACACTTTTGTTTACTCACTAGGACAATGCCCGTGCATTGCAACGGGATATAAATATTCTAGTACGTTAGCTTGTGATTTACCTGTCCATATAAATGCGAGTGTGTAAATAAATATTTATCAAATCATGCTGGTATTTCCTTTTAATTAGTTTGATGAGAAGTTGGGAGTAAAATTTTGATAAGTAAATTAAGGAGGAATTGCTTTAGAAGGTAAGTAAGTTAAGATGATTGATTATCATGTGGGGAAGATACAGGCAAAAGGCATGGTGGGACAAAAAAACATGAGAACGGAAAAGAATTAGGTGAAGGGACGTGGTGGGACGGGGGAGAACTGGTTGCCAAAGCATTCTGCTGGCAAGAAACGAGCACTACTCTTTTTTTAAAGTAGTAGAGATATATAGGTAACAGCCTCACATTGCAACAGGTGAACCTTATGTATGGGTGTATGATACATTCATGCTATTCAATCAAGAATGAACACAACCAAAACTTCAGTAGGATTCACTTTACTTTTGTTAAGTATCAGGCAATGCATGCATTTTTTCAAATATAAAGATATATAGTTGGTATATGGTTGAATGCCTCATGCTATATGTCAGGAGAACCTATCTTCAACTTCCTTTCCGCCAATAAAAACAATATAATATGTTGAATATGTATCACCAAATCACAACAATTCCATGCATTAGGCTGGCCACAATGGGGAGGAACTTAGGAGTAACATCACACACTCCAATACAACTTTGCTTATGTGGCACATATTTAATGAAGAGAGAGGTGCTTGTGGTAACTAGCTAAGTTACCGGAACATCACACACTCCAAGAAACAATGAGTCTATGACCTAATAAATACATTGTTGCATGACATTACATAGATGTTCCTACCCACTATGGAGGTAGGAACATAGTCTAGGGAAGTGTGTAAGTTACTAGTTTATGTTTTTGCCCATTATGACCAGCCTTAGGAGCAACCTCTTGCAATATTTGCCTCGCTATTTTCAAGGCCGGCCTATAATCTGGCATGTCACCTTGGTTTTGCATCTATTTCCAGAAAGTCTTCTCCACTACCAAATAAAACATGTCAGAAAATAATAAAACTATGCAGTAGGGAATGGTTTCGAATTTAGGAATTCGTTGCTCGAAATTCAATCATTTAAGCCTGCAAGATGTGAGGAAGGAGGAGAGGCAGAACTACGGCGAAGAGGTGCAGAAGGAGGCCGAAAGGACGCGCCGACAGAGAACGACTAAGAGGCGAAATAAACTTCAACCCATTGGAGCCTTGTACTGTTAGAATTAACTTGCTTGATGGTCACACGATACAACTGCATAGTTATATAGGTAATGCCAAGGGGGCTTCTCTTGGATTCCAGAATCTTCACGTAGTGTATTGTGTCACTGTGTGCATATATCTCTCCAAGCACCACTAAATGGAATAAAATAGCATCTCCGTCAGCTTAACTTTGTCACGCACGGCCCGGGCATCCACCACCTCTCCTCGCCGCAGTCGCTCGCCGGACGTCAGAGCGCCAAGTCGTCGGAACTATTCTTATGGCTCTCTTGAAGTACCGGAAGGCGGTGTTCTAGAGGCCGTCCACGATCTCCTGCGCGCACAACATCAAATTAAGCCACGTGAAGGCCGATCCTTTCATAGACTCTATCTCTTAGAAGGCACGCCTAGCTAATCTCATGCATGCAATGTTTGTTGTTTTCTGTTTAGAATAATCTATGGATGGTCGTGATGTGACCCATGCATACACGTACGTAATTGCATCGCGGGATGGAGCTAATCTCCTTTCCTTTCTTTTCTCCAGGTTGTTGGCATGAGCTGTGAGACGCAGTCGCCGGGAGGTCGTTGAGCTTCTCAATCAAGGGCGGGAAGGTTGACGTAGCTGTGTTCTAATTTTCGGTTTGAGATTTTTTTCACCCCAGGCCGAGATGGCCGTATTTCGGTCATTTTTTAAAATTTCGGCTGAAATTTGACCAAAATTTGACTCAAATTTAACCAAAATTTGTCAAATTTGACCAATTTCGGTCAAGGATAGATTTCGCCCCAGGCCGAGATGGCCGAAATTCGGCCGAAATCCGTTTTTTCGGCCTAAATTCAAAACACAGGAAGTAGATGTCGGATCTCAGCCTGGTCGGCTGGTCGCCATCATCTGACAGCATCAGAATGCACATAATACGTTGTCGTTGCTTTGCCGGTGACATGAACACTGCATATTTTCAGGCCATGGTACTAATGTTTCGATTTCTCACCTTTCGTGTTGTGAGCAGCTGGGCATGCAGGATGTCCTTGTATTGGAAGAACTCGACGATGTAGTCATAGACCAAGAGCAGGCAGTCCATCTCAGCTCTCGCCTCCTTCTCCACCGACAGATGCTCGTGATCCAGCCTGTGGCAGCTCAAGAAAACGGTGCAGTTGCCTGCAAGCAGACGGAGCAATGGATATTAACCTTTTCCATACAAGGACAGACCGGCCTGATTAATTACTTAGCTATGGCAGCGGCGGTGGAGATGCCCTTGCCGCCACCAGACATGTCCTTCCCGAGCACGAGCTTCCAGAACCTCTGTGGCGTCCCTACGTCATGCCCGTATCGAACTACTCGCTCGGCAAGCCGGCAACCACACCACGCGGATGCACGGTCCCTCTGCCGGTCGCCTTGAACACAGACCACGGTTGCTCTCCTCTCTGCTCTCGCTCATCTCTCTCTTAGCATCTTCCACGATGGCACAAGAAAAGACGGGGACTGAGCGGGCCGGTATATCGGATAGGGCAGGTTTGGAAGGGAGAAAAACAGGAAACTACGTGAGTCACGGGAGCAATTAATTACATGATTTTTTAGGGAAAAATTAATTACGGGATTAATTGATTGAGGGAATCAGATGGAACCAGCCCGATAGGAAAGAAAATTAGCGGAGGAAGGAAAGAAAATCGGCGGAGGGGTGTGAGGTCGTACGAGAGGATGGACAAAGGATGGAGGATGTAAGAGGGGAGACGGAACCTTGCGTTTCTTTTAGGTAGTAGAGATAACTCAATATTACAACTCGATACTATAACAAAAATATGAATCTATGTGAATGCCTCCGGCGGTGTACCGGGATATGCAATGAATCAAGAGTGACATGTATGAAAGAATTATGAGGGTGGCTTTGCCACAAATACGATGTCAACTACATGATCATGCAAAGCAATATGACAATGATGGAGCGTGTCATAATAAACGGAACGTGGAAAGTTGCATGGCAATATATCTCGGAATGGCTATGGAAATGCCATAATAGGTAGGTATGGTGGTTGTTTTGAGGAAGATATAAGGAGGCTTATGTGTGATAGAGCGTATAGTATCACGCGGTTTGGATGCACTGGCGAAGTTTGCACCAACTCTCGAGGTGAGAAAGAGCAATACATGGTACCGTAGAGGCTAGCAAATTGCGAAAAGGTAAGAGTGCGTATAATCCATGGACTCACATTAGTCATAAAGAACTCATATACTTATTGCAAAAGTTTATTAGCCCTCGAAGCAAAGTACTACTACGCATGCCCCTAGGGGGATAGATTGGTAGGAAAAGACCATCGCTCGTCGCCGACCGCCACTCATAAGGAAAGCAATCAAAGAACACCCCATGCTTAAAATTTGTCACACAACGTTTACCATACGTGCATGCTACGGGACTTGCAATCCTCAACACAAGTATTTCTCAATTCCACAATTACCCAACTAGAATGACTCTAACATTACCACATTTATATCTCAAAACAACTATCAAGTATCAAAATTATCATAGTATTCAATGCACTCTATATGAAAGTTTTTATTATACCCATCTTGGATGCCTATCATATTAGGACTAATTTTATAGCCAAAGCAAATTACCATGCTATTCTAAAGGATTCTCAAAATAATATAAGTGAAGTATGAGAGATCAATAATTTCTATTAAATAAAACCACCACCGTGCTCTAAAAAGGTATAAGTGAAGCACTAGAGCAAAATTATCTAGCTCAAAAGATATAAGTGAAGCACATAGAGTATTATAATAAACTCCGATTCATGTGTGTCTCTCCCAAAAGGTGTGTACAACAAGGATTATTGTGGTAAACTAAAAAGCAAAGACTCAAATCATACAAGACGCTCCACGCAAAACACATATCATGTGGTAAATAAAAATATAGCCTCAAGTAAAGTTACCGATAGACAAAGATGAAAGAGGGGATACCTTCCGGGGCATCCCCAAGCTTAGGCTTTTGGTTGTCCTTGAATTTTACCTTGGGGTGCCTTGGGCATCCCCAAGCTTAGACTCTTTCCACTCCTTATTCCATAATCCATCAAATCTTTACCCAAAAACTTGAAAACTTCACAGCACAAAACTCAACAGAAAATCTCATGAGCTCCGTTGGTATAAGAAAACAAACCACCACCTTAAGGTACTGTAATGAACTCATTATTTATTTATATTGGTGCTAAACCTATTGTATTTCAACTTCTCTATGGTTCATACCCCCGATACTAGCCATAGATTCATCAAAATAAGCAAACAACACACGAAAAATAGAATCTGTCAAAAACAGAACAGTCTGTAGCAATCTGATTTATTCGAATACTTATGGAACTCCATTTTTTTTGAAAAACTAGGACAACCTTGATAATTTGTATATTGATCTACTGCAAAAAGAATTGGTATTTTATCACGTTCTGGTGAATTTTAACAATTATTTCCGTGAGCGTGAAGTTTCTGTCTTTTTCAGCAAGATCAAACAACTATCACCCAAGAAGATTCTATTGGTTCTACTTGGAACAAACACTAATTAAAACATAAAACCTCATCTAAACAGAGGCTATATGAATTATTTATTACTAAACAGGAACAAAAAGCAAGGAAAATAAAATAAAATTGGGTTGCCTCCCAACAAGCGCTATCGTTTAACGCCATAGCTAGGCATAAAAACAAGAATATATCTAGGTATTGTCATCTTTGGTATGCAATCCATAAGTGGCTCTCATAATAAATTCATAAGCTAATTTATTTCTTCCTAGGAAAGTGTTCCATGCCTTTCCTTAGTGGGAATTGGAATCTAATATTTCCTTCTTTCATATTAATAATTGCACCAACCGTTCTAAGAAAAGGTCTACCAAGAATAATAGGACATGTAGGATTGCAATCTATATCAAGCACAATGAAATCTACGGGCACATAATTCCTATTTGCAATAATAAGAACGTCATTAATTCTTCCCATAGGTTTTTTAATGGTGGAATCCGCAAGATGCAAATTTAAAGAACAATCATCGAATTCACGGAAACCTAGCACATGTCACAAGTTTTTGGAATCGTGGAAACACTACCACCCAAATCACATAAAGCATAACATTCATGATTTTTAATCTTAATTTTAATAGTAGGTTCCCACTCATCATAAAGTTTTTTAGGGATAGAAACTTCTAATTCAAGCTTTTCTTCATAGGATTGCATTAAAGCATCAATGATATATTTGGTAAAAGCTTTATTTTGACTATAAGCATGAGGAGAATTTAACACGGATTGCAACAAGGAAATACAATCTATTAAATAACAGTTATCATAATTAAATTTCTTGAAATCCAAAATACTGGGTTCATTGCTATGTAAAGTTTTGACCTCTTCAATCCCACTTTTACCAATTTTTGCATCAAGATCTAAAAACTCTGAATCATTGGGACGCCTTTTAACTAAAGTTGACTCATGATGTCTACTACACAACCTTCTCCTTGTAGACGTTGTTGGGCCTCCAAGTGCAGAGGTTTGTAGGATAGTAGCAAATTTCCCTCAAGTGGATGACCTAAGGTTTATCAATCCGTGGGAGGCGTAGGATGAAGATGGTCTCTCTCAAGCAACCCTGCAACCAAATAGCAAAAAGTCTCTTGTGTCCCCAACACACCCAATACAATGGTAAATTGTATAGGTGCACTAGTTCGGCGAAGAGATGGTGATAGAAGTGCAATATGGATGGTAGATATAGGTTTTTGAAATCTGAAAATAAAAAAACAGCAAGGTAGCAAGCGATAAAAGTGAGTGTAAACGGTATTGCAATGCTAGGAAACAAGGCCTAGAGTTCATACTTTCACTAGTGCAAGTTCTATCAACAATAATAACATAATTGGATCATATAACTATCCCTCAACATGCAACAAAGAGTCACTCCAAAGTCACTAATAGTGGAGAACAAACGAAGAGATTATGGTAGGGTACGAAACCAACTCAAAGTTATTCTTTCCAATCAATCCGTTGGGCTATTCCTATAAGTGTCACAAACAGCCCTAGAGTTCGTACTAGAATAACACCTTAAGACACAAATCAACCAAAACCCTAATGTCACCTAGATAATCCAATGTCACCTCAAGTATCCGTGGGTATGATTATACGATATGCATCACACAATCTCAGATTCATCTATTCAACCAACACATAGAACCTCAAAGAGTGCCCCAAGGTTTCTACCGGAGAATCAAGACGAAAACGTGTGCCAACCCCTATGCATAGGTTCATGGGTGGAACCCGCAAGTTGATCACCAAAACATACATCAAGTGAATCACGTGATATCCCATTGTCACCACAGATACGCACGGCAAGACATACATCAAGTGTTCTCAAGTCATTAAAGACTCAGTCCGATAAGATTACTTCAAAGGGAAAACTCAATCCATTACAGGAGAGTAGAGGGGGAGAAACATCATAAGATCCAACTACAATAGCAAAGCTCGCGATACATCAAGATCGTGCCAAATCAAGAACACGAGAGAGAGAGAGAGAGAGATCAAACACATAGCATACTCCCTCCTCGTCATGGAGAGCGCCGGGATGATGAAGATGGCCACCGGTGAGGGTTCCCCTCCGGCGGTCTTAACAGGTCCCGATTGGTTTTTGGTGGCTACAGAGGCTTGTGGCGGCGGAACTCCCGATCTATTCTGTTCCCCGAAGTTTTTAGGGTATATGGATATATATAGGCGGACGAAGTACGTCAGGGGGGCCACGAGGGGCCCACGAGGGTGGAGGGCGCGCTCTAGGGGGGTGGGCGCGCCCCCCTCCCTCGTTTCTTTCCTGGCGTGCACTCCAAGTTTATCCGATAGCTTTCCTTCCAAAAATAACTTCTCTAGTTGGTTTCATTCCGTTTCGACTCCGTTTGATATTCCTTTTCTTGGAAACACTGAAACAAGGGGAAAAACATAAACTGGCACTGGGCTCTGGGTCAATAGGTTAGTCCCGAAATAATATAAAAGTGCATAATAAAAGCTCATAAACATCCAAAACACATAATATAATAGCATGGAACAATCAAAAATTATAGATACGTTGGATACGTATCAGCATCCCCAAGCTTAATTCCTGCTTGTCCTCGAGTAGGTAAATGATAAAAAAGATAATTTTTTATGTGGAGTGCTACTTGGCATAATTTCAATGTAATTCTTCTTACTTGTGGTATGAATACTCAGATCCGAAAGATTCAAGATAAAAGTTCATATTGACATAAAAATAATAATACTTCAAGCATACTAACTAAGCAATTATGTCCTCTCAAAATAACATGGCCCAAGAAAGTTCATCCCTACAAAATCATATAGTTTAGTCATGCTCCATTTTCGTCACACAAGAATGCTCTCATCATGCACAACCCGATGACAAGCCAAGCAATTGTTTCATACTTTAGTAATCTCAAACCTATAAACTTTCACGCAATATATGAGCGCGAGCCATGGACATAGCACTATGGGTGGAATAGAATATGATGATGGGGGTTATGTGTAGAAGACAAAAAAAATAAAAAGTCTCACACCAACGAGGCTAATCAATGAGCTATGGAGATGCCCATCTGAAAGGACATGCGGTGCCCCCATGTGTGGTTTTGGTAATTGATGACATTCTCTATGGACTAATGGTTGCCTCGAGTTTATTTGAAGGTTTTGTCCATAGGCTTTTCTTGGAGTACATGTGTTGGTTTCAAGGAGAGTTTTGTGTCGACCAAGGTGCTATTCAAGGAATTATCCAAAGATTGGTCATGTGAGTGTTGAGCTTATTGCAAGCATGTCTTGAAGAATAAGATTGTGTGATCATTCATGTCCACCTTCAAGACATCATCCAAATGAAGAGAGTTGGAAAGATTCAAGGTTGATCAAGACTAAGTCAAGAGTGAATCAAGTTGATCAACTCACAAAGCGTAGAAGATGTACCGAGAGGGATCAAGTGATCCCATGGTATGGTAAGCATTGTTCATTACGCTTTGTGTGCTAACTCATGTCTTCGTGAGAGTTCTTTGTGGGGTTAGGTTGCGGTGTGCAAGTTCAAGTGATGCATCACGAAGAGATCAAGTGCTTGAAGCTTGCCGTCCATTGTGGTGACAATGGACTTGTGAAGATGAGCGGAAGAAAGGCTCACCCACAGTAGAGTATGGGGAGCAATCAACTAGTCTTCATCCCGCCAATGCAATCAAGAAAGGTGGTCCAACTTGAGGGAGTCAAGATCATCATCATCTAGCTCAAGTGGACCATGTGCAAGGCAAAGGTTTGCCCTTGATAGGTTTTCTATTTTACCGGTCTCATGTGGAAGACCGGGTTATAGGATCGTGTGCCGTACTATCAAGGGGGCTCTCGATGAGTTGCTTGATCGTATCGTTAGAGAGAGCTCAAACCATTGCATCCTTGCATCATCTTTATTGGTTCTTGTTTGGTTCTTCTCCTTGTGAGATTTGGAGCTTATGGTCATTTTTATGACAAGCTCGAGTTCATCAACGGAGTTCTCATGCATCTTCTATGATGTTTTCGATGTTGGAGGGTATGCCGGTTCTTCTCGGTTGGAGGTTTCACTCCTTTGTTTGCTAAGCATACCTCCCTGCCTCTTCTTACTATAACCAGTCGCTGTTTTGATGCTACTCGTTGTCTTGTTTCAAACAAGCTTGAGTTTGCTCAATTCGGAGCTCATATGAAGAAGTTATGGCAATTACGGTTTTCTTGGAGTATTCTTTGCTTTAAGTGGTTGTGGCTTAAGGCTGGTGCCGGTGATAGTACCGTGACCCTCAGCGGTAGTATCGCCGAAGCTCCCAGCGGTAGTACCGCTCTCGGGAATGATAGTACCGCTCCAAGCGGTAGTACCGCTCTCCGAACGGTAGTACCGCTTGGGAGTTTCGGCCGTAGTACCGCTGTGTGTCTGGGCTACTTCCGCCTCGATTCTCGAGCGAAGTTTTTCGTGTCGGGTTTTGCGGCACTAGTAGCGGCGATGAAGCGGTAGTACCGCTCTGAGCGGTAGTACCGCTCTTCCCTAATGATAGTACCGCTCTGGGGCCAGGCCTTGACCTTCTCTTCAAGCGGTAGTAGTACCTGGATAGGGAGCGGTAGTACCACCCTCAGCGGTAGTACCGCCCTTCCCTAGCGGTAGTACCGCTCTGTGCGGGGATTTTTAGTGGGGTAACGGTTGGATTTTCCCCCTCCTATAAAAGGGGGTCTTCTTCCCCATTGAACCTTATCCTTTGAGCTCGTGTTCTTCCCCCATTGTTGACCTTCTCCGAGCTTGCTATCTCTCAATCCCTCCATGGATTCTTGCTAGTTTTGAGGGAAAAGAGAGAGGAGATCTAGATCCACATTTCCACCAATCACTTTCTCCTCTATGTGAGGGAACCCCTTGGATCTAGTTCTTGGAGTTCTTGGTGTTCTCCTTCTTGTTCTTCCTCTCATTTTCCTCCCTAGCATTAGTTGCTTTGGTGGGATTTGAGAGAGAAGGACTTGGGCACTCCGTGTGCCCTTGCCATTGCATTTGGTGCATCGGTTTGAGTTCTCCACGGTGATACGTGGAAGTTACAAGTTGAGAAGCTTATTACTCTTGGGTGCTTGGTGCCCTTGAGCTTGTTCCTCTTGGGTGCTTGGGCGCCCTAGGCAGTTGGTAGTGTTCGAGCTCAATCATTGTGGTGTAAAGCTCCGCAAGCGTCGGGTCTCCAATTAGGTTGTGGAGATCGCCTGAGCAATTTGACGGAGTTCCGTGACCGCCCCAAGGGTTGCCAAAGTGTCTGGGTTCGGTGACCGCCCCAAGGGTTGCCATTTATGCAGGTTCGGTGACCGCCCTCAAGGGTCCCTTAGTGGAATCACGGCATCTTGCATTGTGCGAGGCGTGAGGAGATTACGGTGGCCCTAGTGGCTTCTTGGGGAGCATTGTGCCTCCACACCGCTCCAAACGGAGATTAGCATCCGCAAGGGTGTGAACTTCGGGATACATCGTCGTCTCCGCGTGCCTCGGTTATCTCTTACCCGAGCCCCTTTACTTATGCACTTTACTTTGTGATAGCCATATTGTTCTTTGTCATATATCTTGCTATCACATAGTTGCTTATCTTGCTTAGCATAAGTTGTTGGTGCACATAGGTGAGCCTAGTTGTTGTAGGTTTTGTGCTTGACAAATTAACCGTTAGGTTTATTCCGCATTTGTTCAAGCCTAAACCGTAATTATTTTAAAGCGCCTATTCACCCCCCCCCCCTCTAGGCGACATCCTCGATCTTTCACCATCGATTGATGTTGATGCAAGGAGTAGGGATTGCCATGCAACGGATGCACTAGAGCTATAAATGTATGAAAGCTCAACAAAAGAAACTAAGTGGGTGTGCATCCAACTTGCTTGCTCACGAAGACCTAGGGCACTTGAAGAGGCCCATTGTTGGAATATACAAGCCAAGTTCTATAATGAAAAATTCCCACTAGTATATGAAAGTGACAAAACAAGAGACTCTCTATCATGAAGATTATGGTGCTACTTTGAAGCACAAGTGTGGTAAAAGGATAGTAACATTGTCCCTTCTCTCTTTTTTCTCTCTTTTTTGGGCCTTCTTTCTTTTTTTATGGGTTTCTAGCAAGAACATTTCTTACCTACGCAAAAACCACAACGTGATATGTCAATTGCTATTTACCCTTCATAAGGACCCTTTTCATCGAATCTGATCCGACTAAAGTGGGAGGCGGCACCCGCTAGCCACCTTATGCAACAAGTGCATGTCAGTCGGTGGAACCTGTCTCACGTAAGTGTACGTGTAAGGTCGGTACAGGCCGCTTCATCCCACAATACCGTCGAAACAAGATTGGACTAGTAATGGTAAGCATATTGAACAAAATCAATGCCCACAACAACTTGTGTTCTACTCGTGCATAGAATCTACGCAATAGACCTAGCTCATGATGCCACTGTTGGGGAACGTAGCAGAAATTCAAAATTTTCTACGCATCACCAAGATCAATCTATGGAGCAATCTAGCAACGAGGGAAAGGGGAGTGCATCTACATACCCTTGTAGATCGCTAAGCGGAAGCGTTACAAGAACGCGGATGAAGGAGTCATTACTTTCATGGCGATTCAGATCGCGGTTGATTCCGATCTAAGCACCGAACAACGGTGCCTCCGCATTCAACACACGTACAGCCCGGGGATGTCTCCTCCTTCTTGATCCAGCAAGGGGAGAGGAGAAGTTGAGGGAGAACTCCGACAACACGACGGATGGTGGTGATGGAGCTTGTGGTTCTCCGGCGGGGCTTCGCCAAGCACTATGGAGGAGGAGGAGGTGTTGGAGGAGGGAGAGGGCTGCGCCAGGGGAAGGGTGCGGCTGCCCTCTCTCTCTCTCTCTCACTATATATAGGGGAAGAGGCGGAGGAGGCGCCCTAGGGTTCCCTAGGGAGGGCAGCAGCCATAGGGAAACCCTAGATTGGTTTTGGCGCCCCCACCCCTAGGAAACTTGCCCCCAAGCATGAGGTGGCTGCCCTAGGGGTGGCGCCCCCACCTCTCCAGGTTACGTGAGATGGGGTGGGAGGGGCGTTCAGCCCCTTAGTGGGCTGATGTGCCCTCTCCCCTTGGCCCATAAGAGATATTGAAGTTGACAAAGCTAAAGTTGATGCTATTCAAAAATGTCGTGTCCCAAGGACATTAGAGGTATAAGAAGTTTCCTTGGTCATGCCGGTTTTTATAGGAGGTTTATTAAGGACTTCTCAAAAATTTCTAGGCCTCTGACTAATCTTTTACAAAAGGATATTCCTTTTGTCTTTGATGATGATTGTGTAGAAGCATTTGAAATACTTAAGAAATCATTGATTTCTGCACCTATTGTTCAGCCACGTGATTGGAATTTACACTTTGAAATTATGTATGATGCTAGTGATTATGCTGTGGGTGCTGTTATAGGACAAAGAGCTGATAAGAAATTAAATGTTATCCAATATGCTAGTAAAACTCTAGACAGTCCTCAGAGAAATTATGCTACTACTGAAAAAAAAATTAGCAGTTGTATTTGCTTGTGATAAGTTCTGACCTTATATTGTTGATTCTAAAGTAACTGTTCAGACTGATCATGCTGCTATTAAATATCTTATGGAAAAGAAAGATGCTAAACCTAGACTTATTAGATGGGTTCTCTTGCTACAAGAATTTTACTTGCATATTATTGATAGAAAGGGAGCTGAGAACCCCGTTGCAGACAACTTGTCTAGGTTAGAGAATGTTCTTGATGACCCACTACCTATTGATGACAGCTTTCCTGATGAACAATTAGCTGTCATAAATGCTTCTTGCACTGCTCCATGGTATGTTGATTATGCTAATTACATTGTTGCTAAATTTATACCACCTAGTTTCACATACCAACAAAAGAAAAAGTTTTTCCATGATTTAAGACATTACTTCTGGGATGACCCACACCTTTATAAAGGAGTAGATGGTGTTATTAGACGTTGTATACCCGAGCATGAACAGGAACAGATCCCACGCAAGTGTCACTCCGAAGCTTATGGAGGACACCACGCTGGAGATAGAACTGCACATAAGGTATTGCAATTCGGTTTTTATTGGACTACTCTCTTCAAAGATGCCCGTAAGTTTGTCTTATCTTGTGATGAATGTCAAAGAATTGGGAATATTAGTAGACGTCAAGAAATGCCTATGAATTATTCACTTGTTATTGAACCATTTGATGTTTGGGGCTTTGATTATATGGGACCGTTTCCTTCCTCTAACGGGTATACACATATTTTAGTTGCCGTTGATTATGTTACTAAGTGGGTAGAAGATATTCCAACTAGTAGTGCTGATCATAACACCTCTATTAAGATGCTTAAAGAAGTTATTTTTCCGAGGTTTGGAGTCCCTAGATATTTAATGACTGATGGTGGTTCACATTTTATTCATGGAGCTTTTCGTAAAATGCTTGCTAAGTATGATGTTAATCATAGAATTGCATCTCCGTATCACCCAGTCTAGTGGTCAAGTAGAATTGAGTAATAGAGAGCTCAAATTAATTTTGCAAAAGAATGTTAATAGATCTAGAAAGAATTGGTCCAAGAAACTTGATGATGCATTATGGGCCTATAGAACTGCATATAAAAATCCTATGAGTATGTCTCCGTATAAAATGGTTTATGGAAAAGCATGTCACTTACCTCTCGAACTAGAACATAAAGCATATTGGGCCATTAAAGAGCTCAATTATGATTTCAAACTTGCCGGTGAGAAGAGGTTATTTTACATTAGCTCACTTGATGAATGGAGAACCCAGGCTTATGAGAATGCCAAACTGTTTAAAGAAAAAGTTAAAAGATGGCATGACAAAAGGATACAAAAGCATGAGTTTAATGTAGGTGATTATGTATTGCTATTCAACTCTCATTTAAGATTTTTTGCAGGAAAACTTCTCTCTAAATGGGAAGGTCCTTACGTTATCGAGGAGGTCTATCGTTCCGGTGCCATAAAAATCAATAACTTCGAAGGCACAAATCCGAAGGTGGTGAACGGTCAAAGAATCAAACATTATATCTCAGGTAATCCTATAAATGTTGAAACCAATGTTATTGAAACCGTAACACCGGAGGAATACATAAGGGACACTTTCCGGAACGTTTCAGACTCTAAAAAGGAATAGGTATGTGGTACGGTAAGTAAACCGACTCCAAAACAGTTCTAATGGCAATTTTTCTCCGTTTTGGAACATTTAAGAAAATAGGAAAATAAGAAGTAGTCCGGAAAGGACACGGGGCTTCCACGAGGGTGGACGGCGCGCCCTACCCCCTGGGCGCGCCCCCTGCCTCGTGGGCACCTTGTGTGCTCTCCGGACTCCATTTTCTTGCACGATAATTTTTTTGGTCGGTAAAATTTCATTACATAATCTCCCGAAGGTTTTGACCACCGTACCACGCAAATATCCTCTGTTTTTGTTTCGAGATGTTTCTGCCGCAGATTAGAGCAAGATGTCTTCTCAAGAGTCGGTCGAGGAGAGTCGGGTGTCTCATCCGACACCGGGTCCAGGAGCAAACAGCGATGCCTATCACTTTGGGCCATCAACGAAGGAAGAGATGGAAGCCGACTTGAAAAGGATAGATGCCATGGAGGAGGATCAAGAAGTTACTTCTCGTTTCCGAGCCGGATTCACGATGGGGGAACTACAGAGCTCAGCTATTCCGAACTCGGTCATCCCTTCCAATGTTAAATTTCTCTCTTATGAAAATATGAAAAAGAGTGTTACTTTTTCTCCCGCAGCTATGCAACATCCATGGGTGAAAGGAGATTTAACCGTCACGGGTAAGCTTCGTAAGGAAATAATGGATCTTAAGTAGCAAGTCAACAAGCTCGAGGAGGAGAATCATATCCTGGGGGCATCATCGCCAAGAATATCACCTTACCACCTCCGAAGAAGGAGATATAGTCACATGGGTATGGGCACTCCCCTTGGCAGCTGCCAAGCTTGGGGGAGGTGCTCCGGTATCGTATCACCATCACACTCCTATCTTTACCGTTTTTCTTAGTTCGATCCTTTTGGTAATATCTTGATCTAGTAGAATAAATTTTTAGTATGATTTAGTTTTGAGTTTTGCTTTATGATCCTTCTATGTAATCGAGTCCGTGAGCTATATATAATAAAGATTAGTGTTGAGTCAAGGGCTTGATTATTTTGCTTTGATCTTGAGGGAATAAAAGAAAAAGAAAGAATAAAAAGAAGTAAAGAGATCATATTGATCTTATGGACAGTAATGACTTCACATATAAAGAGTATGATGAATAAAAGTTGTTGAGAGTTGACAAACATAGTTTTGGTCATCGTTGCAATTAATCGGAAGTAATAAAGAAAGAGAGGTTTTCACATATAAATATACTATCTTGGACATCTTTTATGATTGTGAGCACTCATTAAAGTATGACATGCTAAAGAGTCGATGTTGGACAAGGAAGACAACGTAATGGGTTATGTTTTCTTATATCTGAAATAAAGTATATTGTCATGGATCATCCAACATGATGAGCTTGCCTCTCCCCCTCATGCTAGCCAAATTCTTTGCACCAAGTAGAGATACTACTTGTGCTTCCGAATATCCTTAAACCCAGTTTTGCCATGAGAGTCCACCATATCTACCTATGGATTGAGTAAGATCCTTCAAGTAAGTTGTCATGTTGCATGCAATAAAAATTGCTCTCTAAATATGTATGATTTATTAGTGTGGAGAAAATAAGCTTTATACGATCTTGTGATGTGGAAGCAATAAAAGCGATGGACCCATAATAAAGGTCCATATCACAAGTGGCAATATAAAGTGACATTCTTTTGCATTACGATTTCGTGCATCCAACCATAAAAGCACATGACAACCTCTGCTTCCCTCTGCGAAGGGCCTACCTTTTACTTTTGTCTTATACCTTATGCAAAAGTCATGGTGATCTTCACCTTTCCTTTTTACATTTTATCCTTTGGCAAGCACATTGTGTTGGAAAGATCCTGATATATATATATATATATATATATATATATATATATATATATATATATATATATCCAATTGGATGTAAGTTAGCATGAATTATTATTGTTGACATTACCCTTGAGGTAAAAGGTTGGGAGGAAACACTATAAGCCCCTATCTTTCCCTGTGTCCGATTAAAACTCCATACCCATAAGTATTGCGTGAGTGTTAGCAATTGTGAAAGACTAAATGATAGTTGAGTATGTGGACTTGCTGAAAAGCTCTTATATTGACTCTTTCTGATGTTATGATAAATTGCAATTGCTTCAATGACCGAGATAATAGTTTGTTAGTTCTCAATGAAGTTTTTGATCCATACTTTACATTGTGAACAGATTGTTACTTGAGCATAAGAAATCATATGACAATATCCATATATGTTGCTGTTATAAGAATGATCATGATGCCCTCATGTCCGAATTTTATTTTATCGACTCCTTTATCTCTAAACATGTGGACATATTTTTCAATATCGGCTTCCGCTTGAGGACAAGCGAGGTCTAAGCTTGGGGGAGTTGATACGTCCATTTTGCATCATGCTTTTATATCGATATTTATTGCATTATGGGCTGTTATTACACGTTATGTCACAATACTTATGCCTATTATCTCTTATTTTACAAGGTTTACATGAAGAGGAGAATGCCAGTAATTTGGAATTCTGGGATGGAAAAGGAGCAAATATTAGAGACCTATTCTGCACAGCTCCAAAAGTCCTGAAACTTCACGGAAGTCATTTTTGGAATTAATAAAAAATACTGGAGAAAGAATCCACCAGAGGGGGCCCACACCCTGGCCACGAGGGTGGGGGGCGCCATACCCCCCTGGGCACCCCCCTGCCTCGTGGGCCCCCTGGTAGGCCTCCGGTGCCCATCTTCTGCTATATGAAGTCTTTCGTCCGAGAAAAAATCATAAGCAAGCTTTCGGGAAGAAACTCCGCTGCCACGAGGCGGAACCTTGGCAGAACCAATCTAGGGCTCTGGCAGAGCTATTTGCTACCTCTTGAGCACTGTGTTGGTTTTCCCTTGAAGAGGAAAGGGTGATGCAGCAAAGTAGCGTAAGTATTTCCCTCAGTTTTTGAGAACCGAGGTATCAATCCAGTAGGAGGCCACGCTCAAGTCCCTCGTACCTACACAAACAAATAAGAACCTTGCAACCAACGCGATAAAGGGGTTGTCAATCCCTTCACGGCCACTTGCAAAAGTGAGATCTGATAGAGAGGATCAGATAATATTTTTGGTATTTTATGATAAAGATTAAAAGTAAAAATTGCAAAGTAAACAAAGATAGAAATAGCTTGTTGACGGGAGATTAATATGATGGAGAATAGACCCAGGGGCCATAGGTTTCACTAGTGGCTTCTCTCAAGATAGCATAAGTATTACGGTGGGTAAACAAATAACTGTCGAGCAATTGATAGAATTGAGCATAGTTATGAGAATATCTAGGTATGATCATGTATATAGGCATCACGTCCATGACAGGTAGACCGACTCCTGTCTGCATCTACTACTATTACTCCACACATCGACCGCTATCCAGCATGCGTCTAGAGTATTAAGTTCATAAGAATGGAGTAACGCTTTAAGCAAGATGACATGATGTAGAGGTATAAACTCACGCAATATGATATAAACCCCATCTTTTTATCATCGATGGCAACAATACAATACGTGTGTTTCCCATACTGTCACTGGGATCGAGCACAACAAGATTGAACCCAAAGCTAAACACTTCTCCCATTGCAAGAAAGATCAATCTAGTAGGCCAAACCAAACTGATAATTCGAAGAGACTTGCAAAGATAACCAATCATACATAAAAGAATTCAGAGAAGATTCAAATATTGTTCATAGATAATCTTGATCATAAACCCACAATTCATCGGATCTCGACAAACACAGCGCAAAAGAAGATTACATCGAATAGATCTCCAAGAGAATCGAGGAGAACTTTGTATTGAGATCCAAAGAGAGAGAAGAAGCCATCTAGCTAATAACCATGGACCCGAAGGTCTGAGGTAAACTACTCACACATCATCAGAGAGGCTATGGTGTTGATGTAGAAGCCCTCCGTGATCAATGCCCCCTCCGGCGGAGCACCGAAAAAGGCCCCAAGATGGGATCTCACGGGCATAGAAGGTTGCAGCGGTGGAATTTGGTTTTCGTGGTGCTCCTCGATGGTTTGGGGGTACGTAGGTATATATAGGAGGAAGAAGTAGGTCGGTGGAGCCACGAGGGGCCCACGGGGGTGGAGGGCGTGCCAAGGGGGTAGGAGCGCCCCTGCCTCGTGGCCTCCTCGGTGATTTCTTGACGTCCACTCCAAGTCCTCTGGATCACGTTTGTTCCAAAAATAACTCTCCCGAAGGTTTCATTTCGTTTGGACTCCATTTGATATTCCTTTTCTGCGGAACACTGAAATAGGCAAAAAAACAGCAATTTGGGCTAGGCCTCTGGTTAATAGGTTAGTCCAAAAAAATAATATAAAAGTGTATAAATAAGCTCATTAAACAATCAAAACAGAATATATAATAGCATGGAGCAATAAAAAATTATAGATACATTGGAGACGTATCATGCATCCCCAAGCTTAATTCCTGCTCGTCCTCGAGTAGGTAAATGATAAAAATAGAATTTTTGATGTGGAATGCTACTTAGCATATTCTTCAATGTATTTCTCTTTATTGTGGCATGAATGTTTAGATCCGAAAGATTCAAGATAAAAGTTTAATATTAACATGAAAATAATAAAAATTCAAGCATACTAACAAAGAAATCATGTCTTCTCAAAATAACATGGCCAAAGAAAGTTATCCCTACAAAATCATATAGTCTGGCTATGCTCTATCTTCACCACACAAAGTATCCTATATACCTAAGAGATTCATCCCCACTAACCTATTTATCTAAACATGCAGGCTATCCACGTCATCCAATAGGTCCCACATGTACAAATGTTTTCCTCCTCTCTGTAACCTTCCATTAGTAATTTCAACCATGCTGCATGGCACGAACTGTAAGTCGAAGACGAACCGAGGGCCTTTCCACATTCCATCGTCCATCCACTATCCATAGGCCCCTTCGTCTCTCACATGGGACCTGTGCTCCATATAACCGATGTGATCTCGACCGTCTCTCTTAAGTATCCCATCGAGCCCTCTCTCCATTGAGAAAATGAAAACCAATCATTTCCATGAGGTTGTGGCGGCGATCTCTACACGAGGGCGCTCCCCTCGCTTTGAATATCCTCCCACTTGCATCCGGAGACTCTCACCTTTCGGCGGGCAGATCCGCCTCGCCTCTGACTACTAGCTCTAGCTCGAGCACTGATCCGCCTCACCTCCTACGACTGTCAAGGTTTGGCACGACTGCCTGTCGGCCTCGCCTTCGGGGGCTCCCCTGGATTCTCTTAGGCTGCGGTCCCATTGCCGATGGGCTCCTCCAGCTTGGTCGTCGTCGCCTATGGTGTTGACTTGAATTTCGTCCTCCCCTCTACTATCTCCGTTCTGGCGTGCCTGGGAAGGTTAGTTCCTCCCAGATTCCCACACTGGATCTCTTTTCGGTAGGAAAGAGAACGACTTTCCTGTGAATACTCACAAAAGTTTCGGCAGGGAAGAGAACGACCTGCTTGGAAACTTCCCCAAATTTTAATCTGCCAACTTGCAGTTCAGCGTTCAAGCTAATGTGGATGGAGGTGGAGGATATGGTGTTCTTTTTTGCTCAATTGGCGCTGACACGGTATGCCCCAGCCCTCAATGGCTGCTCCTGTTGCGTGTGAAGAGGCAGGCTCACCCTCAAGAAGACACCTATATGGACTGACACTCTCAAGTGCCCACACTACTTTACTGAATCACAGTTGATGTAAGCATGTACACTACTTACTGGCCTTAGTTGAAATCTCTCGAATCAATCTGGTTGCATGGCAGATGTCTTTTTTATATGTGAGTTTTCTTTACTCCAATTATTTCATATGTGTGTACCCCACGTAATTATGCAAATCAGGCAAGGCCATCGACGATCGATGCTTATACTGTCGACCTCCATGCTTTGAGTTTTGATAATTTAGCAACTGGCTTATTCTGTTGTATTCAAATTTATCTGAACGCCATTTATTCAAGTCTGCTTGAGTTCATATCAAGTATTGAAGAAATGTCTCAACTCTCTGGCATAATTTCAGAATGCAACAATTTTACTCCCTTCTGTTCCTAGAATATTAAGTTAGCTATTGCTACTTAGTACATTTCAAATCTGAAATATGCTTGACATATATGACTGCAAGTAGTCTCTTTGTCCAGGATTCTCATATGATGTACACTCTTTGACTTCCAAGCAAGTTTTTGCACCTGATCAAAGCATTAACAATGAAGTCATAAGCACGTGATACCTCTACTAAAAGTTGTTCACTAAGTAAAATTGAAAAGTTGAGAATACTATGAAAGAACCCCAACCATATGCTCACCCGGTTGTAATAGATTGCATAAGAAATAGAATGATGCATCTCCAGACATTTTACAGAAGAGGCACAATTCACAAATACAACGCATAGTTCTCCTACATGTTACTATTTTTACAATTGAACAATGAGTTATTCATACAAACATAATAAACTTTATGTAGTTAAAATATTCATATTTTACGGTTGAACTATCACATTATGATTCTAACTATTATTATTCACTGCATAAACATTGGTCCTGTACATTACTAATATGAATTCCCGCAGCAACGCGCGGGGTGTCATCTAGTTTAAATAATGCACAACCCCGATGATAAGCCAAGCAATTGTTTCATACTTTTGATGTTCTCAAACTTTTTCGATCTTCACGCAATATATGAGCGTGAGCCATGGACATAGCACTATAGGTGGAATAGAATGGTGGTTGTGGAGAAGACAAAAAGGAGAAGATAGTCTCACATCAACTAGGCGTATCAACGGGCTATGGAGATACCCATCAATAGATATCAATGGGAGTGAGTAGGGATTGCCATGCAACGGATGCACTAGAGCTATAAGTGTATGAAAGCTCAACAAAAGAAACTAAGTGGGTGTGCATCCAACTCGCTTGCTCAAGAAGACCTAGGGCATTTTTTAGGAAGCCCATCATTGGAATATACAAGCCAAGTTCTATAATGTAAAATTCCCACTAGTATATGAAAATAACAACATAGGAGACTCTCTATCATGAAGATCATGGTGCTACTTCGAAGCACAAGTGTGGAAAAAGGATAGTAGCATTGTCCCTTCTCTCTTTTTCTCTCATTATTATTTCTATCTTTTTTTGGGGGCCTTCTTTCCTTTTTTTTTCTTTTGGCCTCTTTTTTTTCTTCCGGAGTCTCATCCCGACTTATGGGGGAATCATAGTCTCCATCATCCTTTCCTCACATGGGACAATGCTCTAATAATGATCATCACACTTTTATTTACTTACAAATCAAGAATTACAACTCAATACTTAGAAAAAAATATGACTCTATGTGAATGCCTCCGGCGGTGTACCGGGATATGTAATGAATCAAGAGTGACATGTATGAAAGAATTATGAAGGTGGCTTTGCCACAAATACGATGTCAACTACATGATCATGCAAAGCAATATGACAGTGATGGAGCGTGTCATAATAAACGGAACGGTGGTAAGTTGCATGGCAATATATTTCGGAATGGCTATGGAAATGCCATAATAGGTAGGTATGGTGGCTGTTTTGAGGAAGGTATATGGTGGGTATATGATACCGACGAAAGGTGCACAGTATTAGAGAGGCTAGCAATGGTGGAAGGATGACAGTGCGTATAATCCATGGACACAACATTAGTCAAAAAGAACTCACATACTTATTGCAAAAATCTATTAGTTATCGAAACGAAGTACTACGCGCATGCTCCAAGGGGGATAGATTGGTAGGAAAAGACCATCGCTCGTCCCCGACCGCCACTCGTAAGGAAGACAATCAATAAATAAATCATGCTCCGACTTCATCACATAACGGTTCACCATACGTGCATGCTACGGGAATCACAAACTTTAGAACAAGTATTTCTCAAATTCACAACTACTCAACTAGCATGACTCTAATATCACCATCTTCATATTTCAAATCAATTATCAAGTATCAAACTTCTTTAGTATTTAATGCACTTTATAGTTTTTATCTTGGATGCCTATCATATTAGGACTAATTTTATAACCAAAACAAATTACCATGCTGTTCTAAGGACTCTCAAAATAATATAAGTGAAGCATGAGAGATCAATAATTTCTATAAAATATAACCACCGCCGTGCTCTAAAATATATAAGTGAAGCACTAGAGCAAAATTATTTAGCTCAAAAGATATAAGTGAAGCACATAGAGTATTCTAACAAATTTTGAATCATGTGTGTGTCTCTCAAAAGGTGTGTACGTCAAGGATGATTGTGGTAAACTAAAAAGCAAAGACTCAAATCATACAAGACGCTCCAAGCAAAACACATATCATGTGGTGAAAAAAATAGCTCCAAGTAAAGTTACCGATGGATGAAGACAAAAGAGGGGATGCCATCTGGGGCATCCCCAAGCTTAGGCTTTTGGGTTGTCCTTAGATTTTACCTTGGGGTTCCTTGGGAATTCCCAAGCTTAGGCTCTTTCCACTCCTTGTTCCATAATCCATCAAATCTTTACCCAAAACTTGAAAACTTCACAACACAAAACTTAACAGAAAATCTCGTGAGCTCCGTTAGCGAAAGAAAACAAAACACCACTTCAAGGTACTGCAATGAACTCATTATTTATTTATATTGGTGTTAAACCTACTGTATTCCAACTTTTCTATGGTTCATAAGCTCCATTACTAGCCATAGATTCATTAAAATAAGCAAACAACACGCGAAAAACAGAATCTGTCAAAAATGTAACAGTCAGAGTAATCAGAATTAACGTAACGAACTTTTGGAACTCCAAAAATTCTAAAATAAATTTCTGGACGTTAGGAATTTATCCATTAATCATATGCAAAAATAATCAAATAAATAGCACTCTCCAGTAAAAAAGCTAATCTCATGAGCGCTAAAGTTTATGTTTTTTACAGCAAGATTGCAAAGACTTTCCCTCAAGTCTTCCCAAAGGTTCTACTTGGCACAAACACTAATTAAAACACAAAACCACATCTAAACAGAAGCTAGATGGATTATTTATTTCTAAACAGAACCAAAAAGCAAAAAAACTAAAATAAAATTGGGTTGCCTCCCAACAAGCGCTATCGTTTAACGCCCCTAGCTAGGCATAAAAGCGAGGATAGATCTAGGTATTGCCATCTTTGGTAGGCAATCCATAGGTGGCTCTCATAATAGATTCATATGGTAATTTAATTTTTTTTCTAGGAAAGTGTTCCATGGCTTTTCTTAACGGAAATTGGAATCTAATATTCCCTTCCTTCATATCAATGATTGCACCAATCGTTCTAAGGAAAGGTCTACCAAGAATAATAGGACATGAAGGATTGCAATCTATATCAAGAACAATGAAATCTACGGGCACATAATTCCTATTTGCAACAATAAGAACATCATTAATTCTTCCCATAGGTTTCTTAATGGTGGAATCCGCAAGGTGCAAGTTTAAAGAACAATCATCGAATTCACGGAATCCTAGCAAATCACACAAATTTTTTGGAATTGTGGAAACACTAGCACCCAAATCACACAAAGCATAGCATTCATGATCTTTAATTTTAATTTTAATAGTAGGTTCCCACTCATCATAAATTTTTCTAGGGATAGAAACTTCCAACTCAAGTTTTTCTTCATAAGATTGGATTAAAGCATCAACGATATGTTTAGTAAAAGCTTTATTTTGACTATAAGCATGAGGAGAATTTAGCACGGATTGCAACAAGGAAGTACAATCTATCAAAGAGCAATTATCATAATTAAATTCTTGAAATCCAGGATAGTGGGTTCATTGTTATCTAAAGTTTTAACCTTTTCAATCCCACTTTTAACAATTTTAGCATCAAGATCTAAAAACTCCGAATTTTTGGGACGCCTTCTAACTAAAGTTGACTCATCTCCAGTCCCATCATCATCAAGATTCATATTGCCAAACAAGGATTTAATAGGGGACACATCAATAACTTTTAGATCATCATCTTTATTCTCATAAAAACTTTCCGGTTTGGCGGCCATCTTTTTAACTAAGGTGGCCTGCTTATCCAAAATTTCAGCTATTAATTTTTCAAGATGAGCAATATGAGATTTCAAACCATAAAATTCCTTAGTCATGTCATCAAGTTCTTTATTCATGTACTCCATAAAGCCTTTTTGTTCCTTAAGCTCATTTCTAAAGAAATTATTATGCTCAAATTGTAAAGTCATAAAGCTTCTGACGTTGCTTTCAATCTCTTCCAACCTTTTAAGGTGAAGATCACCAAATCTAGGCAGGGCCATAAGGGCAACAAGCAACAAGAGGCAAGCGACAAAGAGGCGAACGAAAAGAGAGGGTGGATAAAACGGCAAGGGTGAAGTGGGGGAGAGGAAAACGAGAGGCAAATGGCAAATAATGTAATGCGAGGGATAAGAGTTTGTGATGGGTACTTGGTATGTCTTGACTTGTGCGTAGACTCCCGACAGCGGTGCCAGAAATCCTTCTTGCTACCTCTTGAGCACTGCGTTGGTTTTCCCTTGAAGAGGAAAGGATGGTGCAGAAAAGTAGCGTAAGTATTTCCCTCAGTTTTTGAGAACCAAGGTATCAATCCAGTAGGAGGCCACGCTCATGTCCCTCGTACCTACACAAACAAATAAGAACCTTGCAACCAACACGATAAAGGGGTTGTCAATCCCTTCACGGCCACTTGCAAAAGTGAGATCTGATAGAGATGATAAGATAATATTTTTGGTATTTTTATGATAAAGATTAAAAGTAAAAATTGCAAAGTAAACAAAGATAGAAATAGCTTGTTGACGGGAGATTAATATGATGGAGAATAGACCCAGGGGCCATAGGTTTCACTAGTGGCTTCTCTCAAGATAGCATAAGTATTACGGTGGGTAAACAAATTACTGTCGAGCAATTGATAGAATTGAGCATAGTTATGAGAATATCTAGGTATGATCATGTATATAGGCATCACGTCTGTGACAAGTAGACCGACTCCTGTCTGCATCTACTACTATTACTCCACACATCGACCGCTATCCAGCATGCATCTAGAGTATTAAGTTCATAAGAACGGAGTAACGCTTTAAGTAAGATGACATGATGTAGAGGGATAAACTCATGCAATATGATATAAACCCCATCTTTTTATCATCGATGGCAACAATACAATACGTGTCGTTTCCCCTACTGTCACTGGGATCGAGCACCGCAAGATTGAACCCAAAGCTAAGCACTTATCCCATTGCAAGAAAGATCAATCTAGTAGGCCAAACCAAACTGATAATTCGAAGAGACTTGCAAAGATAACCAATCATACATAAAAGAATTCAGAGAAGATTCAAATATTGTTCATAGATAATCTTTATCATAAACCCACAATTCATCAGATCTCGACAAACACACCGCAAAAGAAGATTACATCGAATAGATCTCCAAGAATCGAGGAGAACTTTGTATTGAGATCTAAAGAGAGAGAAGAAGCCATCTAGCTAATAATTATGGACCTGAAGGTCTGAGGTAAACTACTCACACATCATCGGAGAGGCTATGGTGTTGATGTAGAAGTCCTCCGTGATCAATGCCCCCTCCGGTGGAGCGCCGAAAAAGGCACCAAGATGGGATCTCATGGGTACAGAAGGTTGCGGCGGTGGAATTAGGTTTTCGTGGTGCTCCTCGATGGTTTGGGGGTACGTAGGTATATATAGGAGGAAGAAGTAGGTCGGTGGAGCCACGAGGGGCCCACGAGGGTGGAGGGCGCGCCCCCTGCCTCGTGGCCTCCTCGGTGATTTCTTGACGTCCACTCCAAGTCCTCTGGATCACGTTTTATCCAAAAATAACTATCCCGAAGGTTTCATTCCCTTTGGACTCCATTTGATATTCCTTTTCTACGAAACACTGAAATAGAAAAAAACAGCAATTTGGGCTGGGCCTCTGGTTAATAGGTTAGTCCCAAAAAATAATATATAAGTGTATAAATATACCCATTAAACATCCAAAACAGAATATATAATAGCATGGAGCAATAAAAAATTATAGATACGTTGGAGACGTATCACTGTTCTGCCGGGGAAACTTCCCTCCGGGAGGGGGAAATCATCGCCATCGTCATCACCAACGATCCTCTCATTGGGAGGGGGTCAATCTCCGTCAACATCTTCACCAGCACCATCTCCTCTCAAACCCTAGTTCATCTCTTGTATCCAGGCTTTGTCCCAAAGCCTCAGATTGGTACCTGTGGGTTGCTAGTAGTGTTGATTACTCCTTGTAGTTAATGCTAGTTGGTTTATTTGGTTGAAGATCATATGTTCAGATCCTTTATGCATATTAATACTATCGGTGTACAAAAGTAGGGGCGCTCCTTTTTACCCCTTTACTTGTGCACGGACAGTTGGAGCCGCGCCCACGACCACACTAAGCAGGGCAGGGGAGGGAAGCCGGAGAGAAGCCAAAGGCACGAGACAATTAGAGGCAACGCCAATACCAGAAAACACAAAGAGCAAAGGGGGCAAGGTGGACTCCCCCGACAAGACCCTTGCTGGGGCGGCCTCCACAGCCCCGGCAAGAGCCTTTCCGGGGCAACTCGCCCAAACACCAACAGAGCGAGCCACCCTTGAGCCCACGGGTTCCAACCCAACCAACTACGTTGGGACCAGGGCTCGGGAGGCACCTCCGTGGTGGCGTGCAGATCTTCGTCAAGATCAATACACAAGATCAGATGAGGATCAGAAGACGACGACCCTCGGCGAGATCCTCGCCAAAGAAACCCACAAGACCCCCGGCACGCGTCTTGCCGGGGGCGACTGCGACGCCACGGCAAGGCCCTTGCCGAGGGCGTCAGCGGGGCCACAGCCAGGCCGCACCAACCAAGACTCTGCCACCGTTCGCATGCAGCTGCCAGCCCAACCAGCTGGGCAGGCACCTGCGTGGCAACATGCAGCTTCCAAGCCAAATCAGCAAGCACCTGCGTGGTGGCATGCAGATCTTCGTGAAGACCCTACCACCGCGCCACCTCAGCTGCCTGCCTACCTACATGGCACTGCATGCACCGCTAGCCTGGGCGCGTGTCGAAGCAGGAAGGAGCGGCGACGGACGGGATGGGCCTCGTTCCCGTCCCCGATAAAGCTAATGGACACCTAAGTAGTGCATTTAATGCACTTTGCCCCGTAATGCCATGCGATAAGCTCGCGCACTGTAGGCCTTTCCACCTCCTGCGTGCCACGGTGGCAACCCCTTTTTCCTATAAAAGGAGGCCCGAGGCGACCAGGAGAGGGATTTGGCTTTTTGGAACTACACAACCACCGTAGCTAGTTCGAGAGCTTAAGAACACTCAATATATCCACCAAAGCAGGACTAGGGTTTTACGCGTCCTCACGACCCGAACCTGGGTAAACGATCCGTGTGCTTGCTCCTAAACCTGCTCTTCTCACGACCCCGTGCCCGCCGACCGTAGAAGGGATCCCAGTGATCCCATAGGTGTCATTCCCACCGACATCTTTGGCGCGCCAGGTAGGGGGCGCTGTTGTGAGAATCTGGTCTAGCGGTTAGCCTAGCAGTTCTTCGTCGCCATGGCTCCCAAGAAGAAGGCGGACACGGTGGTCGGTTCGTCGGGGGCCAGACGGCCCGTACCGGTGTGGGCGAGTAGCGGGCCGGTCGCGGACAGGACCCGAGGCGCAGCCCGCGAGCACCAACATCGCTCTGGCAGTCAGAGCCTGGCGAGCGGCGTCGTTCGTGCGCAAGACGGCGGGCCGCACGCCACAAAATCCAGAGACGGAGTTGGGCCCCCCGCAGGCGGCGGGGCCCTCCGAGGTCTCCGCTGTGCCGCCCACGGGCAGCGCGACGACCTCCAAGACACCCACCCCGGCACCCACAACGCACTCTTCCCATGGTGTGCGCGACGAGCAGCATCACCACGCCGGTGACCCTGAGCACCGCCGTGGGAAGAGCCGTGTGCATCATCTACGGGACGAAGGAGGCCAGTATGCCCGCCGAAGTGTTGGTGACAATGGCACACAACTGCTGGGCCGTGATAGAGCTCCTTCTAACGTGGTTAGAAGTCGAAGCGCGCCACGGTCCACGCAGCTTTCGCCACCACCCACGCCAGCAGAAGCTTTGGCGCGCGCGCAGCTGCTCCTCGACTTCCCTCCTGCTGCGGAGAAGCTCGACGAGTGGAGAGCCACCATCCGGAGCCTCGTCGCCGTCGCCAACAAAGACGAGCCACGGCCGTCGGGGCCCTCGGGCCGGCGCTCCGTCGAGCCACCGCACGCCAGTGGGGGAAGGACCGAGGGAGCTGCAGCTACAATGCACTCTCCTCCCCCGCGCCAGTTGCCGCCTATGCCGGTCCGTCGCGGTGACGCATGTGATAGCATTTCCATAGCGTCATCCGACCCATGGACCCACCACGACCAGCGTCATGTTCTTCGAGAACGAGCTCATGAAGACGCTCGAACCACTATCGAGCACCGGCGCGACACACAACACCAGTCGGATAAGCGGGCGGGACCCTTTATGGACCCTCCAGCCCCAGGGAGCTCCGGCGGCCTACCTTACGAGGTGGGTTGCCCAGCCTTTACCCGTGAGCTGTGGCAGTTCCAGTGGCCGTCCCACCGCATGTTCAAGCCCGACGTCAGCGAGAATTACAACGGAAAGACCCATCCGTCAGAATTCCTCAACATCTACACCATCGCGATGCAAGCTGCTGGAGCTCGCAATGACAAGGTGCTTGCCAATTACTTCCCGTTGGCATTGAAGCCCAATGTTATGTCTTGGTTGATGCACTTGCCGGCGGATTCCATTTCTTCTTGGTCAGATCTGTGCCATGAGTTCGTTGGTGCCTTCACTGGAGGCCACCAAGCTCATGACCAGGCCAGTGATTTGCATATCATTCCCCAGAAGGAAGGGGAAAACCTGTGCAAGTACATCCAGAGATTTAGTCGGGTGCAGTACAACATCCCCGATGTTCATCCCGCCGCCGTGATTAGCGCGTTCCATCAGAATGTGCGCAACCGCAAGATGCGCGAAGAGCTGGCGATGAAGAAGGTTAAGGATGTGGCCGAACTCTATGTTCTGGCCGATAGGTGCGCCCGGGCTGAGGAGGGAAGGAAGTACCCCAGCGAGGACGCAAGGGCGGAAACCGACTCCACTGATGAAGACACAACCGCCCCGATGAAGAAGGGCCGGGTCGCAACAGGAAATGCAAGGGCAAGACCGTGCTTGCCATCGAGGGATCCGACGACACCGGCCCCGCCAAGAAGGCCAAGGCAGACGACCCCGGCAAGGAGATTGCCGGGTGCGCCTCTTGCCGGGCCTTGGCGGCCGCCGACAAACCAGGAGGCTCCGACAAGCAGTATTGCAAGATCCACCGCACCAAGGGCCACGACCTCCAGAACTGCCGACAGGTCGAGCTGCTTGCCGAAAGGCAAAAGGCCAAATATGAGAGGCGGGACAAGGAGAAGGGTCAGGATGGTTGTCGGTGTCAAAACCGGCGGATCTCGGGTAGGGGGTCCCGAACTGTGCGTCTAGGCGGATGGTAACAGGAGACAAGGGACACGATGTTTTTACCCAGGTTCGGGCCCTCTCGATGGAGGTAATACCCTACTCCTGCTTGATTAATATTGATGATATGGGTAGTACAAGAGTGGATCTACCACGAGATCAAGGAGGCTAAAACCCTAGAAGCTAGCCTATGGTATGATTGTTGTTCTGTCCTACGGACTAAAACCCTCCGGTGTATATAGACACTGGATAAGTTAGGGTTACACAGAGTCGGTTACAATGTTAGGAAATCTACATATCCGTATCGCCAAGCTTGCCTTCCACGCCAAGGAAAGTCCCATCCGGACACGGGACGAAGTCTTCAATCTTGTATCTTCATAGTCTTGGAGTCCGGCCATGATGATAGTCCGGCTATCCGGACACCCCCTAGCCCAGGACCCCCTCAGTAGCCCCTGAACCAGGCTTCAATGACGACGAGTCCGACGCGCATATTGTCTTCGGCATTGCAAGGCGGGTTCCTCCTCCGAACTCTTCATAGAAGGTTTTGAACACCAGGATAGTGTCCAGCTCTGCAAAACAAGTTCCACATACCACCGTAGAGAGAATAACTTTTGCACAGATCTGCTGACGTATTCTGCGGCATGACATCACACCACGGCCAGGCCTTTATATGAATCGTTTTTTACTGCTCCACCTCGGTAGCGTTTAGCGAGGCGGTTTCCACAGCACGTCTTATCAAAGCATAGATCGTGCCCCCTTATTCTGGGATTCCCATCAATACGGACGTGGGTAACCCAACCGTGCCCGTTGGCACGTCTCCTCTATCAAAGGCGAGTCCTAATCAACCACGGGGTGGGCTCTTGGTATTCAACCTCTTTATAATGAGACCAAGGCCCTCTTCTTTTTACACCCTCCATCGAGTTTGCCTCGCGCTTCGAGTTTCAACACCCAAAGCTTCAGATTTAGGCGCTTCGGACCTTCGACGATGTCCGGTTCCGACCAGCACGGCCGATGGATGTCTTCCTCCGTCACAGAAGAAGATGTGCTAAAGCTGCGAGACGCCAGGTATCTAACCGGCGAGATCTCGCATAGGCTGCCTGCTCCAGGGCAGGTCATTCCCACTCGAGCCAGCGAGAACGTGGTGTTCGTGTCCCACTTCCTTCGGGTTTAGGCTTCCCAGCGGATCCCTTTGTGCGGGGCTCATGTTTTATTATGGGCTTGATTTCCATGACTTGAATCCGAGTCCATCCTCCATATCTCGTCATTCATTGTCATATGTGAGGCCTTCCTCCATATTACCCCCACTTTGGATTGTGGTCAAGACCTTCAAGGTGGAGCCAAAGATGATCGGGGGGCAACAAGCAGAGTGCAGAGGGGCGGTCATAAGCAAATGTGCTGATGCTCCATGGCCCGAGGGCTCTTTTCAAGAGGAGCTTGGTTTGTGGCAACGGGAGTGGTTTTATATCACCGCTCCCAGGGGCACCAAATGGGTGGCGCTCCCTGCCTTCCGCTCAGGTCCACCACCGCGGTTGGCGTCATGGGCCAACAAGGGGCTCGACTGGGGGCCGTCCAAGGACGTTCCTCTGCTGCAGGGCCGTATTCGAGACCTCCAAGAAAGAGAGATCAATCTGGTTGCAGTGGCGCAAGTTATGTTGATCCGGCGCCTTCTGCCCTACAAACGTCGCCCCCTCCGCCTGTGGGAATTTAATCCAGAGGGACCACGAGCTCTCCAAAATTTTATGGGCACGACGCTCGTGGAGATGTATAAACTGTTCTTCGGATCACAAGAGAAGTGTCCGGACCTGACCGAGGACGCAGGACTAAGCTGCAATCGCCCAGATACTCAAGTAAGTAGTCCTGTAACCGGACAAGCTGTTCATTTATTTATCATATATATATATATATATATATACGCCCTTTAAAGGAGCCGTTTCTTTGAACATGAGTGGATAGCCAAGGCAAAGCTGATAAGGTGTCCGGCTCCCCTCCCGGAGACCACGTCGGATCCCATGCTGACCAGGATGTTGAAGGTCACACCTTTTGAAGAAGGCAAAGGGGGGAGCGGGGAAGCAACTGCCTCTACGAAGGAGGCTATCAAGGAAGGAGGGATTAAAGGTCCCATCCTTCAAGGAGAGAAGAGGACCGCTTCAGAAGATCCGGAGGTCAAGGCCTCAAAGAGGGGAAAGGAATCTTCGTCAGAGAGTCCGTGACTGGGAAGTAACCCAGCCGCACTATTTCCCAAGGGGATCAGCCCTCCATGAGCCGTAAGTAAAAAGTAGGGGTCTTGTAAATAAGGATCATCCCTGTATATATTTCTAAAGATAACCGAAATTGTACCTTGTAGTTCGGACCTCAGCCCTTCTCAGCAGAGCTCGTCTTCGGGAGATCTTCTTCCGGAGATGATGGAGAGCAAAACGCCTCCACCTGTCGCACCCTCATGCAAGCGGGACGACCCTGAGGTGTCGCCGCGGAGGGTTCCCCTAGTCCCGGGGCCGGAAGGTCCGCGCCAGTGGTGTGCGGTCGGAGGAGTGAAGGATCTGCCCGAGGCGGCGGTTATCTCGTAAGAACACCGTGCTCTATTGGGTACGGTGATTGGAAGGATTGCATCCGCGGAGAGCGGATTTCATGAAGCCGCCGAAGCTTCATTGACGGGGTTCGAGGTACGCAAAATGATGTACCTTCTAACAGTTATGCATATAGAATGCGCCTGCATGATAGTAGCCCACGAGACTCGGTATGTTGTCAAAATTGACATGCCGAGGATCAAAATCTCGATTATAACATATCGCCGCTCCTAAACAGTGGCGGGCGTCAGGCCGGCCGGACTGAGGAATATGCCGAACTAAAGCGGCAACTTGACGAGGTGGATGCGGACATCGCGCTGGTCAATAAACGGTTTGACGAGTCACAAGGTATGCGACTTCTATGCGGACACCTGGTAAGGGAGCTTGACGCCCATGTCTTACTATTTGTATGATTAACACAGATGGTGCCGCTGCTGTGGAGGAGTTGCGGGCGGAACTCGCCCGAGCGAAAGAGCAAGCCAGAATTAGTAATGCGGCCGCTTTAAGGGCGACCGAAGAGCTAAAAGCCGAACGGGCTGCTCACTGCCGGGTTAAGGAGGAAATGGCCGATATGGCCGTAAAGTTGAAGAATACCGCCGATCGCTGCGAGGTTCTTGAAAAAGAACGTCAAGCGGAGCAAGAGGGCTCGAAAAAGTCCGCCGAATCCAAGAATGCCCATTCGGCTTTGAGAGCTGCCAAGGAGGAGCTGAGTCAAGCCGGGCAATTGCGGGCCGGAAAACCGCTTTCTGCGGAGGAAATATACGGATCCAAAGTATGCTCGGTTGGACAAGTTGTGGAGTTCGGAGGATGCTTATCTGGACTTGGCGGCGGCCGGCGGACGCAGTTGAGCACTTCCGGGGCGGAAAGGGGCACGAAGGGAAGAGCTATATTGGTCGCAATTCCATAGTCCGAGCGTCCTCTTCCGCTGACCGATCGGTTGGCGAATGGGCCGAGCTGAATCGGTTATCCGGTTTGCCGTGAAGCATATCTTGACTCATTTGTGGCGGGCGGACCCGGCCGAAGAGTTATTTTGGTTTATTGCAGCAGTTCCTTGGTGCGGTATCGCGTGTCGACGCCGATGAAGCGGTCGACGCGTGTACCGTGGAGCGCGGATGGCTCGCCCGTGTCAAGACATACGGGCGTAGATGAAGGCCACCGACGTTGCATCCCAATATTCGGACAGAAGTCGAGTACCGCCGAGCACTACTTTGAAGAAGTCTCCGCAGGCGCTCGTTTAATAGAGACGCAAATGCTCGAAGGATATTATGTTTAAATGACATGTATGATTTGTGAAAACAATGTTTCAATATAAGAGATTTTATACTTGTGCGTTCAAGTAGTAAACTACTCCCCGCGGCCGTTTATGTATATGTAGATATAACCTGAAAGATGGCAGTCCTTGGCTTCAGCCCCCACGCACATAGTGCAGGGGTGTTTGCAAAGAAAGCGCCTTTTCACACTTAATCCAATGTCTTGGTCCTGTTAAGGAGGTGGTAGCGTAGCAAACTAGGCAACCGGACTATAATGCTTTATCACTTTCACTTAGCCATAGGAGTTCGAGGGTGGGGCTACTATATAGCCCATGGGGGCACCGCACTCTCCCGAATTCGGGGAGCGTATGTGCCTGACCGAAAACCGGTCCTTCGTTAATGCGGAGGAATCCTAAACATTCCAAAGGAGTCATCGAGTGGTTGACCAGTCTCTCGCTATATCATGACAATCGGTTTTGGCTTTCTCTCGAGGTGCTCGCTGGGCCGAACCGGGCACAATCGCAGAGTTCTCCACGGTGCCGCGTTAGCCGTGAAAAGCGGGCGTAAGGCAGCAAAACACAGAGCCGGGCAACCCAACATTTGACCAAAGACATGATTTGGAGCTGATGCATATAAGGCCTAACTCGAGACACCGAATACTCCCTAAGGTATTCGGTCTTTATGAAAATGGGCAGAATAATGCCCTAAGCCCCTGGTGTCCTAGGTACACGCAAAAATTCTGGTGCGGCCAATGCCAAAATGTCAGCCTCTTCCTCGGATATAGTAAGAAACCGGGGGATGTATATCAACAAGAGACAGTAAAAAAGGTTTACGCATGGTCTTAATCTAAAAAGAATCCTTGCAACGGGTCCCTACTGCATTTCTACGCCTGTGTCTCCGTTGTGCCATATCCTGGACGGGTGTAGCACGTTGTTCATCTGTAAAAGAGAGGAACTTAGTTTGAAAGAAAAAGATCGTGCGAAAGATGTACTTTACATTAAATAAACAAAGTACGATTTGAAGAGGTGAAGAAAATTGAGCTTTATTGTCTCTTGTTGTACATGCATGCAGCCCCTTGTATGGGGGTATGCCGCTAGTAGGCGCCGGACTCGTCTAGCCGTGTCCGGGGTTTGAATGACCTATTCAGTTTCTTTGACTAGCGGGGCCGGATAGGTGTGGGGCTGTCAAGGCAGTCTCACGTTCTCCCGTGCTCGAGTAACACTTAATAATTCCTTTTAACGAGATGATGCCGCGTGGATCGGGCATTTTATGTGTTAGAGATGCATAATGCGGTATTGCGTTAAAGAGGGTGAAAGCTTCGCGTCCCAATAGTGCTTGATGGCTACTTTTAAACGGGGCGACATGGAAGGTCAACCTTTCGCGACGGAAGTTGTCGGATGAACCGAACACTACTTCTAGCAGTATGGAGCCCGTACAATGGGCATGTAGGCATGGCATTACTCCTTTAAAGGAGGTATTGCTACGGCGAATTTTGGTTGGGTCTATCCCCATCCTGCGGATTGTGTCCTGATATATCAGGTTTATGTCACTGCTGCCATCCATGAGGACTTGTGTAAATTGGAATCCGTCGATTATAGGATCCAATATCAAGGCAGTCCATCCTGTGTTCCGGATACTTTTGGAATAGTCCTGATGGTCGAAGGTGATTGGTTTTGACAACCAGTGTGTGGCGCGCGTTTTAGTGGGCGCTGCTCTGTTTTTCCCTTTGCTCACGTAAAGTGAGTTTACTGTTTTAACTTCTTGTGGGAAATTCTTTTGTTTTCCGGCTCACTGGTGGTGCTCGTCATCATCTTCACTTGGTGTGTCGAGCCCCTTGTGTTCGGCGTTGAGTCTGCCGGACTGTTTGAAGACCCAACAATTTATGTGGGTATGGTTTGCAGGCCTCCCGGGAGTACTGTGGATTTGACAGATCTTGTCCAAAATTTTGTTGAAGTTGGATAGCTCATCACTATTGTCCTTAAGGGGCAGCTTTTTATTGTTCTGCCGTGATCTTTTGAATCCGGCGTTGACTGTCGCGCTCTTTGGACCGTTCCTTCTAATCCGGCGCTGGTCCTTGTTGCGCCGTGGTTTCCCATTTCCATCCCTGATTTCGGATGTACTTGGGTCGCTGGTGTTGCATCTTGCCAGCCAGCTATCCTCTCCCGCGCAAAAGCGGGTCATGAGGCTTGTTAATGCGGCCATTGTTCTTGATTTTTCTTGGCCGAGGTGTCTGGCGAGCCATTCGTCTTGGACGTTGTGTTTGAAAGCTGCTAAGGCTTTGGCGTCCGGACAGTCGACTATTTGGTTCTTTTAGTAAGGAACCTGTTCTGAATTTCCGGCTGACTCTCCGGCTGTTGAGTTATGTGACTTAGATCGTCAGCATCCCGGAGGGCGGACATAGGTCCCCTGAAAATTTGCCCAAACGCATCCTCGAGCTCTTCCCAGCTTCCAATGGTATTTTCGGGAGGCTTTTAAGCCAATGCCGAGCTGGCCCTTTGAGTTTAAGGGTAAGTATTTTATGGCGTGGAGATCATCTTCTCTAGCCATGTGTATGTGGAGGATGTAATCCTCAATCCAGACTCTGTGGTCTCATTGTTCCGTCAGATGCCTCTATGTTTACGGGTCTGAATCACTGAAATTCATGATCCAAAGACCTCATCGGTGAAACATAGGGGTGTGCGGCGCCCCTATATTTGGGTGTGCCATGATCTTCGGAATTTTGGCGTGTTGCATTGCTTTGACGAGCCTGCTTTCTTGGCCCATAGATGGACCTAACTGGGCCATCCTTTTGATGTGAATCCTTATGCGGATCGCATATTGGCTTGTGTGCGGCGCCATTTGCCGCTCTCTTTTTGCCGTGGGGTCGTCCATCCGACCGGGTGGCCTTCTTACTTTTTAATTGTGGGGGCTCTAAGGCCTCCTCGTCGGTCGGGCAGTAGCTTTCTTTTCGGTAGCTCTTTGTTCGGTGATCTGTTGCATTTGTTCTGCGGTGCTGAATACTTTGATCCATCTCGATCCTGAGTGCATCTTCCGCTGTTTTGAGCTTTCGCTTCGCTTTTTCAGGCTACGCGCAGCGGGCATTTAGCCTTTTCTGGAGGTCATTTTGCTCCAATAGTTTGTCTGGCGTGAGATCGTCCGGACTGTTGTCTTCACCGGGGACAAATTGTTTATCCAAGTTGTCTTGTTCGGACGATTGCTCAATAGCTTGTTCGTCGTCCACCGGTTCGCCCTGCTCTATGGCTGGGTCTTTGTTGAGGCGGGACTTGGTTCGGCGTTTACGTTGCCGTTTTGACTGCTTTTCAAGGGATTTATCCTTCATAGCATCCCGTTGTTCCTCGTCTTCATTTCCTTTAGGTGTATCCACCATGTATACATCATGGTATGAGGTGGTTGTCCAGCATCCTATAGGTGCTGGTTCATTGTTGTCTCCTACATCGTTGTCCATACTGTCGATGTCTTCGGAGTCGAAATCGAGCACGTCGTGTAAGCTTTTCGGCGATTGGCTCTGAAGTGGGTGGTGGGTGGGCGTTGAATTTCTTCGTCGTCCGCATCTCAACTTTCCTGACCGTAGTCCGGCCAGGGCTCTCCGGATAAAGAGAGAGACTTTAGTGAATTCAGGATGTCGCCAAAGGGCGAGTGCTGAAAGATGTCTGCGGCAGTGAACTCCATAACGGGCGCCCAATCGGATTCGATTGGCCAGGGCACGGAGGGTTCGGAGTCCGACACCCTGGAGTCGAGGTCTTCGCAAAGGACAGAGATGGGGTTCGGCTCAATCGTCGTAGAGATTGTAGCCCCCGAGGCGGTGTCCAACCACTTGTCCTCGATCGGGGAATCCGGCTCCGGATTAAGGGTCGGAGCGGATCTTTGATGCGGCCTCGAGCCTTTGACCGGTTGCAGAGCTAGATCATGCCCATCGAGACAGTGCGACACGCTTGGCTGTGGCTCGAATTCGTCGAAGATCAAGCCTCCGCGGATATCGGCCGTATAGTTCAAACTTCCAAATTTGACCTGATGGCCAGGGGCGTAGCTTTCGATCTGCTCCAGATGGCCAAGCGTTTAATTGCCCGGCAAAGCCGCCCGAATACGAAGATCTGTCCGGGAGAAAAGCCTCACCACAGGCTGCGTTGTTGTTGATCGAAGGAGCCATCGGGCCTATCGGTGGCGACACGGAGGAACTCTCAATGAACGCACCAATGTCGATTGTCAAAACCGGCGGATCTCGGGTAGGGGGTCCCGAATCGTGCGTCTAGGCGGATGGTAACAGGAGACAAGGGACACGATGTTTTTACCCAGGTTCGGGCCCTCTCGATGGAGGTAATACCCTACTCCTGCTTGATTAATATTGATGATATGGGTAGTACAAGAGTGGATCTACCACGAGATCAAGGAGGCTAAAACCCTAGAAGCTAGCCTATGGTATGATTGTTGTTCTGTCCTACAGACTAAAACCCTCCGGTTTATATAGACACCGGATAGGTTAGGGTTACACAGAGTCGGTTACAATGTTAGGAGATCTACATATCCGTATCGCCAAGCTTGCCTTCCACGCCAAGGAAAGTCCCATCCGGACACGGGACGAAGTCTTCAATCTTGTATCTTCATAGTCTTGGAGTCCGGCCGTGATGATAGTCCGGCTATCCGGACACCCCCTAGTCCAGGACTCCCTCAATGGTGCCGAAGGATCCGGCAAGAAGCGTGGCGGGCAAGGAGGCCGCCGCGGCAAGGATAACCAGCAAGAGAGGCCCGCTCGGGGCCGCGACAAGAAGCAGGAAGACGATGATCACGACGAGGACAACGAGTCCGGCGAGCAAGAGTTTCAGAAGGCTACGGAGGCCATGCGGGTCTATGGTGGCGCCTCGCTGCACACTTCTCACCGCCAGCTCAAGCAGTGGGCGCATGAGATTACAGCAGCAGAGCCATCGTTCGACTCTCATAAGCCACTGAAGTGGTCCAGCACGCCCCTCATCTTTGACGCCGAGGACCACCCTGACCGCACAACTGCGGTCGGGTGTTTTCCGTTGTTGGTCTTGCCAACGATATGCAACCTCAAGGTGAACAAGATGATGGTTGACGGCGGGGCCGGCCTGAACTTGATCTCGCCCGTCGTAATCAAAAGGCTGCAAATTCTCGATGGAGACCTCGAGGAAACGGGTACGTTTCAAGGCGTCAATCGGGGAAGGAGCCAGCCGAAGGGGAAGGTCACATTGCCCGTGACGTTTGGAGGTGAGTTGAACTACAAGACGGAGAGGATCGTCTTCGATGTGGCCGAGATCCCCTTGCCCTACAACGGGATCCTCGGCCACCCTAAGACCAGCTGTTCATGGCGGCGGCGCACTACGCCTACAATATGCTGAAGATGCCTGGGCCGTTGACCATCATCACCGTCCCCTCCGACAAGAAGGACACGCTGATCTGCGCTGACCAACTTTATCGAGAAGCAGTTGTAGCAGCTGCCGCCAAGGCACTTGCTCCTGCCGTTGAAGCCCGAGGAGGGAAGAAGAAGACTAGCAAGACCTCTCGCACCCACTCCGGCAAGCGCACCTCTTCGGAGTGTTGAGCTACCATTGAGGACGTGCCCGAGAGCTCTACCGGCCAGAGCAAGAAATCCAGAGCTGCACCACCAGAGACCAAGAGGGTGTCCGTCAGGGAGGATGGCACGGGAGGGGCTGTCACCATAAGCTCTACCCTCGACAGCAAATAGGAAAGCGCCATTCACTTTCTCAAGGGCGAATGTCGATGTGTTTGCGTGGCAAGCATCCGACATCCCCGGCGTTCCCAGGGAAGTGATTGAGCACCACCTTGCTGTCTGTCCCCATGCGCGACCCGTCAAGCAGAAGGTCAGAAAGCAAGCTTAGGAACGACATGAGTTCATCACAGAGGAGATCAGGAGATTGGAAGCGGCAGGTTTGGTGAGAGGAGTGCTCCATCCGATGTGGTTGGCCAATCCGGTGGTGGTGCGTTGAGGGAGTTCCGGACTAGGGGGTGTCCGGATAGCCGAACTATCATCATCGGCCGGACTCCAAGACTATGAAGATACAAGATTGAAGACTTCGTCCCGTGTCCGGATGGGACTTTCCTTGGCGTGGAAGGCAAGCTTGGCGATACGGATATGTAGATCTCCTACCATTGTAACCGACTGTGGTAACCCTAGCCCTCTCCGGTGTCTATATAAACCGGATGGCTTTAGTCCATAGGACGAACAACAATCATACCATAGGCTAGCTTCTAGGGTTTAGCCTCTTTGATCTCGTGGTAGATCCACTCTTGTAACACACATCATCAATATTAATCAAGCAGGACGTAGGGTTTTACCTCCATCAAGAGGGCCCGAACCTGGGTAAAACATCGTGTCCCTTGTCTCCTGTTACCATCCGCCTAGACGCACAGCCGGGACCCCCTACCCGAGATCCGCCGGTTTTGACACCGACATTAGTGCTTTCATTGAGAGTTCCTCGTGTCGTCACCGATAGGCTCGATGGCTTCTTCGACCATCATCAACGACGCGGTCCAGGTGAGACTTTTCTCCCGGACAGATCTTCGTATTCGGCGGCTTCACATCGCGGGCCGATTCGCTGGCCATCCGGAGCAGATCGAAGCTATGCCCTGGCCGTCAGTCAGATTTGGAAGTTTGAACTTCACGGCCGACATCCGCGGACTTGATCCTCGATGGAGTCGAGCCACGGCCGAGCGTGCCGCCGTCACGGCGAGCATGATTTAGCTCTGCGGTGGGCGGTACCACTGGAGGTGTCGAACCCGCTCCGATCTTCAATTCGAGCCGGTACAGGCAGATCGGGACGGATGGCTAGACACCGCCTCGGGGTTGCAACCTCTGGCGATAGAGCCGAACACCGATCTTGTCCCTCATAAAGCTCGCGACTCGAGGTGCCGGACTCCTTGCCGGACTTGAACCTCCCGCCCCTCCGATCGAATCCGGTTGGGCGCCGGTCATGGAATTCACCGCAGCGGACATCTTTCAACACTCACCTTTCGCGACATCTTGAGTTCGCTAAAGTATCTCTCGTTATCGAGAGCCCTGGCGGATCAAGGGTCGAAGGTTGGGATGCGACGACGAAGAAATTCAAAGCCCACCCACCACCCACTTGGTAGCCGCCGACGATCTAACCGACATGCTAGACGACGACTCTGAAGACATCGACGGTATGGACGACGATGCCGGAGACGACCAAGAACCAGCGCCTAACGGGCACTGGAAAGCCACCCCAGCCCACAACATATACATGGTGGATACACCAAAAGGAAGCGACAATGAGGAAAAACGGGACGTGGCGAAGGACAACTCCCCCAACAAACAAACAAAGCGGCGACGCAAGCGCCGCCCGAAGACCGGCATCGACAAAAACGACACCCATACGGTCCCGGCCCTAGAGCAGGGCGAAGCAGTGGATGACGCACATGTCAACAAGCAGCCAGCCGGACATGAACGGGACAAGCAACCCATCCCCGGCGAAGATGATCTCACATCACCAGAGCATATGAATCTTCATAAAAGGCCTGCCGCCACCGCAAGAAGTTTTAAGAAGCAAAAACGTAAGCTCAAAACAGCGGAGGACGCACTCAGAAAGATAAGGAGCAAAGTACTCAACACCGCAGATAAATATCGAATTATTCACCAGACAAAGAGATACCCGAAGCGCAAGTCGTTGTCTGAATTTGACGAGGAGGCCTTAGAGCCCCGCAAGTCAAAACAGAAGAAGTCACCGGCCGGATAGACGACTGGATGACAGGCCAAGAGCAACAAGGGCGCCAGACGCAAGCCGGCACACGACCAGCATAAAGATCCTCGGAAAAGGATAACCCGCCAGGTCTATCTATGGGCCAAAAAAGAAGACTCGTGAAGTAACACAACCAAATGAGCATTTGAAGACAACGGCACACCCAAATATTGGGCGCCGCACACCCACTATGTTTTACCGACGAGGTAATCGGATCATGGATTTCCAATGGATTCAAACCCGTAAACATAGAGGCATACGACGGAACAATGCACTTTGAGTCCTGGATTGAGGATTATATCCTACACATACATATGGCAAGAGGAGACAATCTCCATGCCATAAAATACCTACCCTCAAGCTCAAAGGGCCGGCTCGGCATTGGCTTAAAAGCCTCCCGTAAAATACGATTGGAAGTTGGGAAGAGCTTGAGGATGCGTTTCGAGCAAATTTTCGGGGACTTATGTCCGCCTCCGGATGCGTACGATTTAAGTCACATAACTCAACAGCCCGGAGAGTCAAGACGCAAATTCGGAACAGGTTCCTCACTAAAAGAACCAAATAATCGATCGTCCGGACAACAAGCCTTAGCGGCCTTTAAACACAACGTCTGAGACGAATGGCTCGCCAGACACCTCGCCAGAAAAACCAAGAACAATGGCCGCACTAACAAGCCTCATGACACGCTATGTTAGGGAAGACAAATGGCTGGCTAGATGCAAGACCAACACCCGAGTACATCCGAAATCGTGGATGGAATGAAATCACGACGCAGAAAAGATCAGCGCCGGAATAAGGAAAATGGCCCAAATAGTACGGTGATCAACGCCGGATTCAAAAGCTCTCGGCCAAACAACAAAACACTGCCCCTAAAGGATAACAGTGACGAGCTATCCAACCTAAACAAGATTCTGGATAGACTGTGTCAAATACATGGTACCTCCGGGAAGCTCGCAAACCATACCCACAGAGATTGTTGGGTCTTCAAGCGATCTGGCCGACTTAACGCCGAACACAAGGCTCAACACACCAAGTGAAGGTGACGAAACCCAAAAGCAGCACTCCGTAAAACAAAAGACTTTCCCACTAGAAGTCGTAATGTTGAACTCACTTCATGTGATAACACACAACATGACACCTGCCATACCAGACACCGTCCGCATAATGGGGATAGAACCTACCAAAATTCGCTATAGCAGCACTTCCTTCAAAGGAATGACGCCTTGAGCCTTCTTTATTATACAGGCTCTGTACCACTAGAGGTTGTGTTCGGTTCATCCGACAACCCCCGTCGCGAAAAGCTCACTCCCCATCGCCCCATTTAGCAGTAGCCCTTAAGCACTACTGGGGCGTACAGCTTTCGCCCGCTTTAATGCAATACCACATTACGCGTCTCTTACGCTTAAAATGCCCGATCCACGTGGCATAATCTCAAACCTGTGTGTCTCGACCACGGAGAATGTGCGGCTGCCTCGACAGCCACACATTAATCCGACCTTGCGTGTCAAAGCCCCTAAAACAGGTCATTTAGACCTCGGACATGGTTAGACGAGTCCCACAGAATCTTAACAAGGGCTTCCCACCGCATACCCCTTTTTTTGGGGGTCACGCATAAATGATGAAAGCCAATAAAGCTCAACTTTCTTCATCTTCCAAATTATACTTTATTTTAATACAATTTTTGCACGATATTTCTTAGAAACTAAGTCCTTCTCTTTACAAGATGAAGCACGTGCTACACCCGTCCGTGATACAAAGACAACGGAGACACAAAGCGCAGACGCAAGAGGGACCTGCAAGGATTCTTTTCAGATTAAGACCTGCGTAAACCTTTCTTCATCGCTCTCTTGTTGATACACATCCCGGTTTCCTACCAGAGCCGAGGAGGAGGTCATGCTTGGCATCGGCAGCGTCGGAAGTTCCCTTTGCACTGGACACTAGGGGCTTAGGGCTTTGTTCTCGCCTGATATCATAAAGACCGAACACCTCGTGGAGTGTTCGGCGTCTCGAGTTAGGCCTTATATGCATCATCTCCGAATCATGTCTTTGGTCAAATGTTGGGTTTGCGGCTCTGTGTTTTGCTGCCTTACGTTCCGTATCATCGGCTAACGCGGCACTGTGGAGAACTATCGCGATTGTGCCCCGTTCGCCGGAAAGCACCTCAAGAGAGAAAGCCAAAACTGATTGTCATGATATAGCGAGAGACCGGTCAACCACTCGATCGACCATTGGAATGTTTAGAATTCCTCCGCTTTGACGTAGGGACCGCTTCCCGTCGAGCACATACGCCTCGAGTTCGGAGAAGCGGTGCCATCAGGGCTATATAGTAGCCCCACATTCGAGCTCCTATGGCTAAGTGAAAGTGATAAAGCATTATAGTCCGGTTGCCTAGTTTGCTATGCTATCACCTCCTTAAAAGGACCAAGACGTTGGATTAAGTGTGAAAAAGCGTTTTTCTTTTTGCAAACACCCCCGCACCATGTGCGTGGGGGCTGAAGCCAAAGACTGCCATCTTTCAGATTATACATACATATACGGCCGCACAGGAGATAGTTCAATACTTGAACACACAAGTATAAAAAGTCAATGCATTATAAACATGATCCTAGAAATCATACATGTCATTCAAACATAACATCTTTCGAAAGCATCGCGACTCTATTATCGGCGCTCGCAGACCTCCTCAAAGTAATGCTCGTGGGGAATCGCTTTTGTCCGAACCCCGGATGCAACAGCGGTGGCATCCATCTCCGCCAAAGGTGTTTTACCACGGGCGAGAGCCATCCGTGCACCTTCTATGCATGCCGACCGCTTCATCGCTTTAATATGCGGCATCGCCCCAAGGAATTGCTGCAACAAGCCAAAATAACTCTTCGGCTTGGGCCTTTTCGGCCACAGATGAGCGACCACATCCGTCATGGCTAGTCCGGACAATCTATTCAGCTCAGCCCACTCAACCAGCCGATCACTCAACGGAAGTGGATGCTCCGGACTATGGAATCGAGACCAGAAAAGCTCTTCCATTTCATGATCCTCCTGGCTTTGAAAGTGTACGACTGCGTCCGCCGCACTCGCCGCCAAGTCCAAATAAGGATCCTCCGCACCGTACAATCGGCCCAGCTGAGCATACTTCGGATCCGTGAACTTCCTACGCAGCATAAAGGGCTTTCCAGCCACAATGTCTCCGACCTGACGCAGCTTCCTCCTTCATAGACCGCGATCGCACTACGGGCATCCTTGGCTTCGCATCGGCCTTCTTCAGTCCTCTTGCTCCGCCATGCGTTCTCCTTCAAGAACCTCCAGCGCTCGGTAGCAACTTTTAATTTCATGGCCATTCCGCCATCTCCTCCTCGCTTCGGCAAAGGAGCAGCCTTCTCGACTTCTAGCTCTTTTCGCTGCCTTCAAGGCAGCCGCCTCGCTTTTTACAGCTTGCTCCTTGGCCCGAGCAAGTTCGCTCGAAAGGTCTTCCACAGCGGGGCACCATCTGCATCAAGCATACAACTTGTAAGGAATGGGCATCAACTCCCTTACTAAGCGATCATGAGCAACCACATACCTTGTGACTCATCAAGTCGTTTATTGACTAGTGAGATGTCCGTGATCTGCAGCGTCGAGTTGCTTATTCAGCTCGGCGAATCCATCGATCCGGTGGCCACCGAGCGCCCGCCACCGCATAGGAAAGGCGACATTTAATAATCGAGATTATGATCCTAGGCACGCTGTCGCTTTCGACATACCAAGTCTCGTGGGCTACTATCTATACAGGCGCATTTTATATGCATAATCGCTGAAGGTACATCATTTTTGCGTACCTCAAACCCCGTCAGTAAGCTTCTGACGGCTTCATGCAATCCGCTCTCCGTGGATGCAATTCTTTCAATCACCGTACCCATTAGAGCACGGTGATCTTCTGAAATAGCCGCTCGCCCGAGCAGATCCTTCAGCTCCTCCGACCGACGCCACTTGGCGCCGGACCTTCCGCCCGCCGGACTTGGGGGAACCCTCGCGGCGACACCTCCGGGTCAGTCGCTTCACATGAGGATGCGATAGGTGGAGGCGTTTCGCTCTCCATCATCTCCTAAGAAGATCCCCAAGACGAGCTCACTGAGAAGGGCTGCGGTCCGAACTACAAGGTACAATTTCGTTATCCTCATGAATAAACACATGGATGTTCCTTATTTAGAAGACCCTTCTTTTTACTTACGGCTCATTGGAGGGATGATCCCTCGGGAAATAATGCGGCTGGGTTACTTCCCAGCCGGACTCTCTGCCAAGATTCCTTCCCTCTTTGAGGCCTTGACCTCCGGGTCTTCCAAGCGGTCCTCTTCTCTCCTCGAAAGGCGGGACTCTTAATCCTCCTTCCTTGATAGCCTCCTTCTCGAGGCAGTTGCTTCCCCGCTCCCCCTTCGCCTTCTTCAAAAGGCGCGACCTTCAACATCTTGGTCAAGATGGGATCCGGCGTGGTCTCGGGAGGAGCCGGACACCTTATTAGCTTTGCCTTGGCTATCCACTCCTGTTCAAGAAACGGCTCCTTTAAAGGGCATATATATGAAATAAATGAATGAACAGCTTATCCGGTTACAGGACTACTTACTTGAGTATCTGGGTGATTACAGCTTAGTCCTGCGTCCTCGGTCAAGTCCGGACACTTCTCTTGTGGTCCGAAGAACAGTTTATACATCTCCACGGGCGTCGTGCCCATGAAATTTTGGAGAGCTCGTGGTCCCTCCGAATTGAATTCCCACAGTGAGGGGGCGACGCCAGGTGGCTGAAGGCGCCGGATCACCATAACCTGCGCAACTGCAACCAGATTGATCCCTCTTTCCTGGAGATCTTGAATACGGCCCTGCAGCAGGGGAACGTCCTTGGATGGCCCCTAGTCGAGCCCCTTGTTGACCCATGATGCCAGCCGTTGTGGTGGACCTGAGCGGAAGGCAGGGAGCGCTGCCCATTTGGTGCCCCTGGGAGAAGCGATATAAAACCACTCCCGTTGCCACAAACCAAGCTCCCCTTGAAAAGAGCCCTCGGGCCACGGAGCATCAGCACATTTGCTTATGACTGCCCCTCCGCACTCTGCTTGCTGCCCCTTGATCGTCTTTGGCTCCACCTTGAAGGTTTTGAGCCACAATCCAAAGTGGGGGGTAATGTGGAGGAAGGCCTCACATACGACAATGAATGACGAGATATGGAGGATGGACTCCGGATTCAAGTCGTGGAATTCCAGCCCATAATAAAACATGAGCCCCCGCACAAAGGGATCCATCGGGAAGCCTAAACCCCGAAGGAAGTGGGACACGAAGACCACGTTCTCGCCGGGCTCAGGAGTGGGAATGACCTGCCCTGGAGCAGACAGCCTATGCGAGATCTCGCCAGTTAGATACCTGGTGTCTCGCATCTTTAGCACATCCTCTTCTATGATGGAGGAAGACATCCATCGGCCGTGCTGGTCGGAGCCGGACGTCGTCGAAAGTCCAAAGCGCCTAAATCTGAAGCTTTGGGTGTTGGAACTCGAAGCGCGAGGCAAACTCGATGGAGGGTGTAAAAAGAAGAGGGCCTTGGTCTCATTACAAAGAGGTTGAATACCAAGAGCCCACCCGTGGTCGATTAGGACTCGCCTTTGATAGAGAAGGCAGGCCAGCAGACGCAGTTGGGTTACCCACGTCCGTATTGATGAGAATCCCGGAATAAGGGGGCATGATCTACGCTTTGATAAGACGTGCCAAGGAAACCGCCTCGCTAAAACACGGTGAGGTGGAACAATAAAAAATGATTCATATAAAGGCCTGGCCGTGGTGTGATGTCACGCCGCGGAATACGTCAGCAGATCTGTGCAAAAATTATTCTCTCTACGGTGTTATGTGGAACTTGTTTTGCAGAGCCGGACATCGCCCCGGTGTTCACAATCTTCTATAAATTATTCGGAGGAGGAACCCGCCTTGCAATGCCGAAGACAACATGCGCCGGACTCGTCGTCATTGAAGCCTGGTTCAGGGGCTACTGAGGGAGTTCCGGACTAGGGGGTGTCCGGATAGCCGAACTATCATCATCGGCCGGACTCCAAGACTATGAAGGTACAAGATTGAAGACTTCGTCCCGTGTCCGGATGGGACTTTCCTTGGCATGGAAGGCAAGCTTGGCGATACGGATATGTAGATATCCTACCATTGTAACCGACTCTGTGTAACCCTAGCCCTCTCCTGTCTATATAAACCGGATGGCTTTAGTCCATAGGACGAACAACAATCATACCATAGGCTAGCTTCTAGGGTTTAGCCTCTTTGATCTCGTGGTAGATCCACTCTTGTAACACACATCATCAATATTAATCAAGCAGGACGTAGGGTTTTACCTCCATCAAGAGGGCCCGAACCTGGGTAAAACATCGTGTCCCATGTCTCCTGTTACCATCCGCCTAGACGCACAGTTCGGGACCCCCTACCCAAGATCCGCCGGTTTTGACACCGACATGCGTGATGACCCACAAGTATAGGGGATCTATCGTAGTCTTTTCGATAAGTAAGAGTGTCGAACCCAACGGCGAAAGCGTATGAAATGATAAGCGGTTTTCAACAAGGTATTCTCTGCAAGTATCTGAAATAAGTGGTAACAGATAGTTTTGTGATAAGATAAATTGTAACGAGCAACAAGTAACAAGAGTAAATAAAGTGCAGCAAGGTGGCCCAATCCTTTTGTAGCAAAGGACAAGCCTGGACAAACTCTTATAATAGGAAAAGCACTCCCGAGGACACATGGGAATATCGTCAAGCTAGTTTTCATCACGTTCATATGATTCACGTTCGGTACTTTGATAATTTGATATGTGGGTGGACCGGTTCTTGGGTGTTGTTCTTACTTGAACAAGCATCCCACTTATGATTAACCTCTATTGCAAGCATCCACAACTACAACAAAAGTATTAAGGTAAACCTAACCATAGCATGAAACATATGGATCCAAATCAGCCCCTTACGAAGCAACGCATAAACTAGGGTTTAAGCTTCATCACTCTAGCAACCCATCATCTACTTATTACTACCCAATGCCTACAACAAGGCCCAAATAATGTTTAATTGTTATTTAGTCGACGTGCACATAACACCACTAGAGGCTAGACAACATACATCTCATCAAAATATCGAACGAATACCAAATTCACATGACTACTAATAGCAAGACTTCTCCCTTGTCCTCAGGAACAAAAGTAACTACTCACAAAGCATATTCATGTTCATAATCAGAGGGGTAATAATATGCATAAAGGATCTGAACATATGATCTTCCACCAAATAAACCAATTAGCATCAACTACAAGGAGTAATCAACACTACTAGAAACCTACTAGCACCAATCCCGGACTTGGAGACAAGAATTGGATACAAGAGATGAACTAGTGTTTTGAGAGGAGATGGTGCTGGTGAAGATGTTGATGGAGATTGCCCTCTCCCGATGAGAGGAGTGTTGGTGATGATGATGGTGATGATTTCCCCCTCCCGGAGGGAAGTGTCCCCGGCAGAACAGCTCTGCCGGAGCCCTAGATTGATTCCGCTAAGGTTTCGCCTCGTGGCGGCGGAGTCTCGTCCCGAAAGGTTGCTTCCTATTTTTTTCTAGACGAAAGACTTCATATAGGAGAAGATGGGCGTCGGAGAGCCACCAGGGGGCCCACGAGGTGGGGCGCCCACCCTCGTGAGCGGGGTGTGGGCCCTGGCCTTCATCTTTGGCGATTTATTTTCTTTATTTATTTTAAGATATTCCGTGGAGTTTCAGGACTTTTGGAGTTCTTGCGAATAGGTCTCCAATATTTGCTCCTTTTCCACTTGCCGCATTCTCCTCTTCATGTAAACCTTGTAAAATAAAAGAGAAGAGCCATAAGTATTGTGACATAACGTGAAATAACAGCCCATAATGCGATAAATATCGATATAAAAGCATGATGCAAAATGGACGTATCAACTCCCCAAGCTTAGACCTCGCTTGTCCTCAAGCGAAAAGCCGATAACAATAAATATGTCCTCATGTTTAGAGGTAGAGGCGTCGATAAAAATAAAATACGGACATGAAGGCATCATGATTGTTCTCATAACAGCAACACATATAGATTTTGTCATATGATTACTTATGTTCAAGTGATGATCTTTTCACAATGCAAAAGTATGAATCGGAAACCTTATTGAGCACCAACAAATTATAACCTCAGTCATTGAAGTAATTGCAATTTATCATAACATCGGAAAGAGTCTATGTCAGAGCTTAAAAGCAAGTCCACATACTCAACTATCATTTAGTCCTTCATAATTGCCAACAGTCACGCAATACTTGTCGTTAAGGAGTTTTAATCGGACACAGAGAAAGATAGGGGCTTATAGTTTTGCCCCACGACCTTTTACCTCAAGAGTAATGTCAACACTAATAATTCATGCTCCCCTACATCCAATTATATATATAAATACATATATATATATATATATATATATATATATATATATATATATATATCATGTTCTTTCCAGCATGCTGGGCTTGCCAAAGGATAAAATGAAAAAGGAAAGGTGAAGATCACCGTGACTCTTGCATAAGGTAGAGGATAATAATAAAACATAGGCCCTTCGCAGAGGGAAGCAGAGGTTGCCATGCGCTTTTATGGTTGGATGCACAAAATCTCAATGCGAAAAGAACGTCACTTTATATTGCCCTTATGACATGAACCTTTTTTATGCAGTCAGTCGCTTTTATTTCTTCCACATCACAAGATCGTATAAAGCTTATTTCTCCCACACCAATCAATCATACATGTTTAGAGCATTTTTTATTGCTTTGCACCGATGACAACTTACTTGAAGGATCTTACTCAATCCATAGGTAGATATGGTGGACTCTCATGGCTAAACTGGTTTAAGGGTATTTGGAAGCACAAGTAGTGTCTCTACTTGGTGTTGAGAATTTGGCTAGCACGAGGGAGAAAGGCAAGCTCAACATGTTAGAGGATCCATGACAACATACTTTATCTCAGATATAAGAAAACATAACTCATCACGTTGTCTTCCTTGTCCAACATCAACTCTTTAGCATGTTATATTTTAATGAGTGCTCCCAATCATAAAAAGATGTCAATGATAATATATCTATATGCAAAACCTCTCTTTCCTTATTACTTCCTATTAATTGCAACGATGACCAAAGCTATATTTGCCAACTCCCAACAACTTTTAATCATCATACTCTTTCTATGTGAAGTCATTACTCTCAATAAGATCAATATGAACTCTTTGTTTCTTTTTATTCTTTTTCTTCTTTCTTTTCTTTTATTCACCCAAGATCATGGAAAAATAATCAAGCCCTTGACTCAACACTAATCTTTATTTTATATATATATATATATATATAGCTCACGGACTCGATTACATAGAGAGATCATAAAGCAAAACTCAAAACTAGATCATGCCATGACTTTATTCTACTAAATCAAGATACTACTAAAAGGATCGAACTAAGAAAAACGGTAAATATAGGAGTTGTGATGGTGATACGATACCGGGGCACCTTCCCCAAGCTTGGCAGTTGCCAAGGGGAGTGTCCATACCCATGTGATTATGCCTCCTTCTTTGTTGTTGGTGTGATATTCTTGGCAATGATTCCACTCAGGATACGGTTCTCCTCCTCGAGCTTATTGACTTGCTGCTTGAGGTCCATTATTTCCTTACGAAGCTTCACCGTAACGGCTAAAGCCCCTTGCACCCAAGGGTGTTGCATAGCTGCGGGAGAACAAGTGATACTCCTCTTCATATTTTCATAAGAAAGAAATTTAGCATTGGAAGGGATAACCGAGTTTGGAATAGTTGAGCTCTGTAGTTCCCCCATCGTGAACCTAGCTCGGAGGCGATAAGTGACTTCTTGATCCTCCATGGCATCCACCCTCATCAAGTCGGCCTCCATCTCTGCCTCCGTTGCTGGCCCAAAGTGGTCCGCGTCGCTGTTTGCCCTTGGTTCAAGTGCCGGATTAGATACCCGGCTCTTCCCGACTGACTCTTGAGAAGACATCTTGCTCTAATCTGCAGCAGCAACAGCTCAAAACAAAAATAGAGGAGATTTGCGTGACACGAGAGTCAAAACCTTCGGGAGAATATATAATAAATTTTTACCGACCAGAATACGTATCGTGCAAGAAAACGGAGTCCGGAGGGCACACGGGGTGCTCACGAGGTAGGGGGGCGCGCCCAGGGGGGTAGGGCGCACCCACCACCCTCGTGGGACCCTCGTGTCCTTCCCGGACTGCTACTTATTTTTCTATTTTTCTCAATATTCCAAAACAGAGAAATATTGCCTTAAAAACTGTTTTGGAGTCGGTTTACTTACCGTACCACATACCTACTCCTTTTCGGAGTCTGAAATGTTCCGGAAAGTGTCCCTTGTGTATTCCTCCGGGGTTACGGTTTCAATAATATTGGTTTCAACATTTATGGGATTACCTGAGATATAATGTTTGATCCTTTGACCGTTTACCACCTTCGGATTTGTACCTTCGAAGTTGTTGATTTTTATGGCACCGGAACGATAGACCTCCTCGATAACATAGGGACCTTCCCATTTAGAGAGAAGTTTTCCTGCAAAGAATCTTAAACGAGATTTGTATAGCAATACATAATCACCTACATTAAACTCACGCTTTTGTATCCTTTTGTCATGCCATCTTTTAACTTTTTCTTTAAACAACTTAGCATTTTCATAAGCTTGGGTTCTCCATTCATCAAGTGAGCTAATATCAAATAACCTTTTCTCACCAACAAGTTTGAAATCATAGTTGAGCTCTTTAATAGCCCAATATGCCTTATGTTCTAGTTCGAGAGGTAAGTGACATGCTTTTCCATAAACCATTTTATACGGAGACATACCCATAGGATTCTTATATGCAGATTCTATAGGCCCATAATGCATCATCAAGTTTCTTGGACCAATTCTTTCTAGACCTATTAATGCCTTTTGCAAAATTAATTTGAGCTCTCTATTGCTCAATTCTACTTGACCACTAGACTGTGGGTGATATGGAGATGCAATTCTATGATTAACATCATATTTAGCAAGCATTTTACGGAAAGCGCCATGAATAAAATGTGAACCACCATCAGTCATTAAATATCTAGGGACTCCAAACCTTGGAAAAATAACTTCCTTAAGAATTTTATAGAAGTGTTATGATCAGCACTACTAGTTGGAATAGCTTCTACCCACTTAGTAACGTAATCAACAAAGAACCAAAATATGTGTATATCCATTAGAGGCAGGAAAAGGTCCCATATAATCAAAGCCCCAAACATCAAATGGTTCAATAACAAGTGAATAATTCATAGGCATTTCTTGACGTCTACTAATATTACCAATTCTTTGACACTCATCGCAAGACAAAACCGGATTGCAATACCTTATGTGCAGTTCTATCTCCAGCTTGGTGTCCTCCATAAGCCTCGGAGTGGCACTTGCATAGGATCTGTTCCTGTTCATGCTCGGGTACACAACGTCTAATAACACCATCTACTCCTTCTTTATGAAGATGTGGGTCATCCCAAAAGTAATGTCGCAAATCATAGAAAAACTTTTCTTTTGTTGGTATGTGAAGCTAGGTGGTATAAATTTAGCAACAATATAATTAGCATAATCAACATACCATGGAGTGCTACGCGAAGTGCTTATGACATTTAATTGTTCATCAGGAAAGCTATCATCAATAGGTGGTGGGTCATCAAGAACATTCTCTAACCTAGATAAGTTATCTGCAACGGGGTTCTCAGCTCCTTTTCTATCAACAATATGCAAATCAAATTCTTGCAGCAAGAGAACCCATCTAATAAGTCTAGGTTTTGCATCTTTCTTTTCCATAAGATATTTAATAGTAGCATGATCAGTGTGAATAGTTATTTTAGAATCAACAATATAGGGTCTGAGTTTATCACAAGCAAATACAACTGCTAAAAATTCCTTTTCGGTAGTCGACGCATAAACTAGGGTTTAAGCTTCTGTCACTCTAGCAACCCATCATCTACTTATTACTTCCCAATGCCTTCCTCTAGGCCCAAATAATGGTGAAGTGTTATGTAGTCGACGTTCACATAACACCACTAGAGGCTAGACAACATACATCTCATCAAAATATCGAATCTAATACCAAATTCACATGACTACTAATAGCAAGACTTCTCCCTTGTCCTCGTGAACAAACGTAACTACTCACAAAGCATATTCATGTTCATAATCGAGGGGTAATAATATGCATAAAGGATCTAAACATATGATCTTCCACCAAATAAACCAATTAGCATCAACTACAAGGAGTAATCAACACTACTAGCAACCTCATCGCACCAATCCCGGACTTGGAGACAAGAATTGGATACAAGAGATGAACTAGGGTTTTGAGAGGAGATGGTGCTGGTGAAGATGTTGATGGATATTGCCCTCTCCCAATGAGAGGAGCGTTGGTGATGATGATGGTGATGATTTCCCCCTCCCGGAGGGAAGTGTCCCCGGCAGAACAGCTCTGCCGGAGTGTCGGCGTAGGAACGACACCTATGGGATCACAAGAATCCCTACTACGGTTGCGGGGCGCAGGGTCGTGAGAAGAGCGAATCAAACAGATAGCACACGGTCCCTTTATCCAGGTTTGGGCCGCGAGGATGCGTAAAACCCTACTCCCGCTTTGGTGGTTTGTTTATCTGTGTTCTTGAACTAGCTATGGGGCGTGAGGAGCTCCAAAAAGCCGAATCCTCCTCCTGGTCACCTTGGGCCTCCTTTTATAGGGAAAGGGGTTGCCACAGTGGCACACAGGAGGTGGAAAAGGCTCTGATGATGCGAGTTTATCCTCGCATTACATGACAAGGCGCCTTCAATGCGCCTTGCTTAGGTGTCCTTGCTTTATCGGGACGGGGAGAGCCTGTCTCGTCTGTAGCCGCTCCCTCTCGTGTTGACACGCATACAGCCAGCGGTGCCCAGCGGTGCCATGCAGCAAGCGACGGTGAGAGGTGGCGCAATGGTGGGTCTCCACGAAGATCCGCTTGCCGCCATGCAATGGTTGGGTCGGCAGCTACATGCGAACGGCGGTGAAGGTTTGATTGGCGTGGGCCTGATGGTGGCCCTGCGGGTGTCCTTAGCAAGGGCCTCGCCGTAGCCCCGGCAAGGGTCTTGCCGGGGCCCCGGCAAGGGTCTTGCCGTGGCGCCTGCTGTCATCCCCGGCAAGGCTCTTGCCGGGGGCCGAGTGGTCCTCCATGGCTGGGATTCCGCCAAGGGTCTACCTCTTCTATATAGTCTATCTAATCTTGAATGTCTTCACAAAGATCTGCATGCCACCACGGGGATGTCTCCCGAATCCTTGCCCCATGGGGGCAGTGGACTCAAGGGTGATTCGCTCCGTAGGTGTGGGACGAGCTGCCCCGGCAAGGGTCTTGACGCGTTTGCCAAAACCGCTTCCCGGCAAGGATCTTGCCGGGGGAGTCTGCTTCGTCCCCTTTGCTCTTTGTGGTCTTGGTCTTGGCGTTGTTCTGTTCCTTTCGAGCTTCGGCCTTACCTTGGCTCGCCTCCCTTGCCTTGCTCAGTGCGATGGTGCCCGCGGCTCAAACTGCCCGTGCACAGTTATAGGGGTACAAAAAGTGTACCCCTCTTTTTGTACACCGACACGGAGCCCTAGATTGGTTCCGCCAAGGTTCCGCCTCGTGGCGGCGGAGTCTCGTCCCGAAAGGTTGCTTCCTATTTTTTTTCTTGACGAAAGACTTCATATAGGAGAAGATGGGCGTCGGAGAGCCACCAGGGGGGCCACGAGGTAGGGGGTGCGCCCTAGGGGGGCGCCCCCACCCTCGTGAGCAGTGTGGGCCCCAGCCTTCATCTTTGACGATGATTTTTCTTTATTTATTTTAAGATATTCCGTGGAGTTTTAACTTTTGGAGTCATGCAGAATAGATCTCCAATATTTGCTCCTTTTCGACTACCGCATTCTCCTCTTCATGTAAACCTTGTAAAATAAAAGAGAATAGCCATAAGTATTGTGAAATAACGTGAAATAACAGCCCATAATGCAATAAATATCGATATAAAAGCATGATGCAAAATGGACGTATCAGTGCGCAAGGCAAATGGGAAGTGGAGGCTGTGTATTGACTACACAGATATCAATTAGGCTTGTCCCAAGGACCCTGTCGGTGTCAAAACCGGCGGATCTCGGGTAGGGGGTCCCGAACTGTGCGTCTAGGCGGATGGTAACAGGAGACAAGGGACACGATGTTTTTACCCAGGTTCGGGCCCTCTCGATGGAGGTAAAACCCTACTCCTGCTTGATTAATATTGATGATATGGGTAGTACAAGAGTAGATCGACCACGAGATCGTGAGAGGCTAAACCCTAGAAGCTAGCCTATGGTATGATTGTTGTTCGTCCTCTGGGACTAAAACCCTCTAGTTTATATAGACATCGAATAGGGTTAGGGTTACACAGAGTCGGTTACAATGGTAGGAGATCTACATATCCGTATCGCCAAGCTTGCCTTCCACGCCAAGGAAAGTCCCATCCGGACACGGGACGAAGTCTTTAATTTTGTATCTTCATAGTCCAAGCGTCCAGCCAAAGGCTATAGTCCGGCCATCCGGACACCCCCTAATCCAGGACTCCTCAAGAGTCTCGAACCAGGCTTCAATGACGACGAGTCCGGCGCGCATATTGTCTTCGGCATTGCAAGGCGGGTTCCTCCTCCGAATACTTCATAGAAGATTTTGAACACAAGGATATTGTCCAGCTCTGCAAAATAAGTTCCACATACCACCGTAGAGAGAATAACATTTACACAAGTTCATTATGCTGACATATTCCATGGCGTGACATCACACCACCGCCAAGCCTTTATTCGAATCGTTTTCACTATCCCACCTCAGTGCGTTTAGCGAGGCGGTTTCCTTGGCATGTCTTGTCAAAGCAGAGATCGTGTCCCCTTATTCCAGGATTCTCATCAATACGGGCGTGGGTAACCCAACCGCGCCATTGATTACGGCGCTTGGGAGATAAGCAAGTTTTATCAGGCCGGTGGGGACGCATAGCTTTGTCCGTCCATATAAGGGATAAGGATCCACTTTTTCACACACGCCTTCTTCCTCCTTTGCTTATCCATTTCACAAGACTCGAGCTTCAGCCGCCAAGTCCGCACATCCCACCTCAACCTTCTCCAACTATGTCCTGAGCGGGAGGCAAGTGGATGGCCTCCTCCGTCACGGAGGGGCACATCAAAAGTTGCGGAAGGCGGATACTTGTCCCGGCGACATCGCTGCATAGGTTCCCCAACAAGGGCAGCTCATCCCACCCCCTGTGCCCCATGAGAGGGTGGTGTTCCTCCCCCACTTCCTCCACGGACTAGTGTTTCCACTTCACCCATTCGTCCGGGGGATCATGTTCTACTATGGCCTAGATTTCCACGATCTGGCCCCGAATTTCATCCTCAACATCTCGGCGTTTATCGTCAGTATGCGAAACCTTCCTCTGCATCCAGCCCCACTTCGTCTTATGGTGAAGACCTTCAATGTCAAGCCGAAGGTAGTGGGCGGCCGCCAAGCAGAAAAGTCGGAGGTGCCATGGTGGGAAAGATGGCCAACGTCCTATGGCTCGAGGGCTCCTTTGTGGAGACCATAAAGGGGTGGCAATCGGGGTGGTTCTACATCACCGAGCCGCGCGACTCTCAATGGGCGGTGGCCCCCGAATTCCGATCTGGCTTCCCTACACGGCTCACCTCATGGAAAGAGACGGGCCTGACGTGGGGTAATTCGGAAGAGCTGTCCGGACTCCAAACCTGCGTCCGAAACCTGGTGGAAAAGAATCTCAAGCTTGTCAACGTAATCCAGGTGAAGCTCATCCGCTGGATTCTCCCATGCCAGCAACGGGCCTTCAATTTGTGGGAGTTTGATCCGGGACAACACCGAACCTTGAGCCGGCTCTTCGACACTACGTACGAAGATGCCTGGAAGGTGCTGTTCAAGGGCGCCGAAGCTCCCGCATCCGCTACCGAAGATCGCGGCTTCAGTTCGCAGCATCAAGCCAGCGAGGTAAGTTATTTTACCCTTTACGGGACTCTTTTTTCATAGCTTGACTCTATGCGGGATTTAAAACTCCCTCACCTTTGACAGGACTAGCTGAAGACGTCCGGACAGATCGACTGTCCAGCTCCCTTGCCAGAAGACCCAGCGGACGCCCGATTGACGGGGCTGCTGGTTCCGGCACCTCATGTGGTGCCGCAAAAGAAGGCCAATAAGACGGCCACCGGAACTCGAAGGAGTTCCCGGCGCCAGGTGCTTTCGGACTCATCGTCCGATGACGCCGAGGCGGACTCCTCCCACGAAGACGAGGAGGAGGAAAAAGAGGCCTCTCCCCCAGTGGGGGGAGAGAAGAAAAGGAAGGCCGCCCCAACTGGGGAGGCCGAAGGATCCAAGAAGGTAAGGACCCTTCCTCTGGACTACACCGCCAATGCCGACGACGGCGAAGAAGGGTGGGTTCCAAGGACCAAGCCCCTGGCGAAATCGTAAGTGTCTGGACACCAGAATAACTCATGGCGTTCCATTTGTCGCACAACATCTTCTAATGCCAAGTATAACCGTGCAGCCCGCCCAAGGACGGGCTCGACGATTCGTCGAGCGGCTCCCTGGATTCGTCGGAGGTGAATAGCACCTCACTTCCGACCGCCTCGTCTCCTCCCGCCGCGGATGACGCCGGGGTGGAGTCCCAAAAGGGGCCCAGCCAGGAGGAGGTGGCCCTGGAGGCGCCGCAAGGCGACCTCCCGGAATCCGGGCTCAAAGGGGATAAAACCCCGAAGGGCTTCCAATCCGGCCCTGTGCCAGACTCCGTATCGGAACCTTCAGTGGTTCCGGAGTCCGACAGGCGGCCCCTTCGTAAGAAGGGCAAGACTGTGACGCCGGTGACCTCCGTCCAACCGGAGGGACCGGATGATTTGATGGAGGCGCTTAACAGCGCTTCCATCGACGAGGAGCACCACACTGTTATGAGTGTGGCGATCCAGAAGGTTCAGTCCGCCAAGAGCTCGCTGACTGAAGCCTGTGCCAGCCTTCTAACAAGCTTTGAGGTATGTATTTAAGATATGTAAAAATATTACCGCATAGACAGTAGCCCCTGATGCTCAGTTTGGTGTTCGGAAAGAAACAATTAACCGAGGATCTAAAAATATATCTGCAGGAGTCTAACATAAGTATGTCAATATGGGAATGCAGGCTGCGCTGCCGACCTCTGCCCAGACCGATCATGGAGGTTGATGCATTAAAGCAGAGCCTCGAGCGGTCCGAGAACGAGCTCGGACTTGCCAAAAAGCAGCTCGAGGACAAGGAAGGTAAGTAATACCTTATGGGAGTATTTAAAAGATGTGTTTGCAAGAAATGGCAGGAATACCGTGAATATTGCAGGGGCCACAAACGAGGTGGCGACCCTGAAGGAAGCGGTGTCCAAGGCCGAAAGCAATGTGGTCATGGAGCGCACCGAGCGAGAGAAGCAGGAGGCGCGGGTGGCGGAGGTGCGGCAAGAGCTCCAGGCTCTCGTGGAAAAACACGAGAGTTTGGAGCGTGACTCGAAGACTCGAGAGTCCAAGCTCGCCTCGGCTCTTGAGAGCGCCAAGGCCGCTAAGGCCGAAGCCCAAAAAGCCCTTCAGGAAATTGAGGCGATGAAGAAGATAGCGGCGTGTAAGGCATTCTATATGCAAAGCAAGCATGTGAAAGTGAATTATCTGTTACTTACCCGAATCCGGAGCTCTCCAGGAGCATTCGCAGATCTGCCCTGCAGTGTGGCTGATCTTTGCCGCATTCTACCGAGCCGAGGAGGGAAGCTCGACGGAGAAGGTGTTCAGTCTCGATATCTTTGAGGTCGGACACCCGGTGCCCTTAAGCGACCAGTTGAAGCAGCTGGTCGAGCTCCATAAGGTGGCCGAACAGGCCATGAGGGGCCTCATAGTTCGGCTGTGGCCTAAGGAAGCCATGCCTGGGAGCTACTTCGGGCTGGTGGACGCCTGTCCATGGGTTGAAGTCATCAAGCGCTCCGTCTGCATCGAAGGTGCCCGTAGGGCCCTTGCCCTTGCTAAGGTGCACTGGGGCAAGATGGACGCTGAGAAGCTTGTGACGGACGGACCACCACTGAAGAAGGAGCATCGCAAGCCTGAACTATATTATGAGGGCATCCTGAAGGGTGCCTGCCTTATAGCGGATGAATGCTCCAAAGATATAATTTTTGAGTAGACTCGCATTTGTTATCCTGTACGCTGAAAACTTGTTCATATGCGCTAAGCAACACTTTTGCATTTAAAATATTACCTTCTGTGCGGTCGTTTATCAAATTTGAGAGATGGCGAGTCGTCGGCTTCAGCCCCCATGCCACGAAGTGCTTTGGGGTGTTCGGGATAAACTTGAGCGCTCTTGTTCCCATTCTTGGGTCCTTCGAGGGAGGCGCTCAACGCAACGAACAAGGCAACCGGACTATAATGCTTGAACACTCTCACTTAGCAATAGAATTCTATAATTTTAAAGTTCGGCGAAGCCCCTGGTATTCGGAAGACCGAGTTCGGGGCGCTATCCACGCCTAGGATGGACAATGCCGACTCCTCGCTCTAAGCGGCATAAGTCTTTAGGGACTCAAAAACCTCTCGCACAGCGACCGGCTCTTGCCCTATCATGACGGTCAGTTTTAGCTTTCTCCACTGAGGTGCTTAACCCAACTCAACCGGGGCACAATCGCAGTGGTTCTCCCAGCGCTACCTTAGCCGATATAATGAGCGTAAGGTACCAAAACATGGGAGCCGGGTAAACCCAACTATTGACCCAAGACATGATTCGAGCCGATGCATATAATGCTATAAGTTCGGGTGCCGCACTTGTGAAAGTGTTCGGACTTGTCACACCATGTTATGGGGTACTTAAGCCCCTGGTGTATTGCCCGTACCAAAGTGTACGGTTGCACAATGTCATAAATGAACATATATATATAGAAAAAAGGAAATTCAGTAATAGGCAGAAGCTATATATTGTTTATTCAAAAGGGCTGCAGTAAGAGCAGAACGATACAAATAGTGCGATAAGCAAGGGCCGGTACTTTTTAACATGTCCCCCTCCAGGGGTAAGCTGCGGGATGGTGTGTAAAACAGATATATTGCTCGTAAGAGAGACCACCTGGACACTCGACGTAGCTTTCTGCTTCCCTGGCTGTTGCATCGTGCGTCCGATGATTCTAATGCCGGACAGGGCTTCGTGAGAACGGGTCCTGAAAGTAAAAAGAAAGAAGAAAAGAATGACACAATTGGGAGCCCCTGGTGCGGTTGAGCCGCATTCTGGGCATGCCGTGGTCGTGCCCCTTCCCCTATGCCCATGGTATTTCCAGAGCGTAATTATATGCAGCGTAATCGGTTCGCAATTTCGCGAGGGCTGGGGCTTGGGCCGGATTGCTATGCGTGCTCGGAACATGCCGGGCGGTCTTGTTGTAGGTTACTCCGGGCGCGCTTGACGGTGTCCGGACGTTTAATAGCCGGACTCGAGAATTGCCTTAAGAGGCTGCATTGTACTTCCGCCGCGAGAGCCGCCGTATGCTCCTCCGTCCGGTGAGAGCGTTCGGTGTTTCCATTGACCGTAATGACTCCTCGAGGGCCTGGCATTTTGAGCTTGAGATATGCGTAGTGCAGCACCGCATTGAACTTTGAAAATGCGGTTCGTCCGAGCAGTGCGTGATAGCCGCTGCGGAACGGGACTATGTCGAAGATTAACTCCTTGCTTCGGAAGTTACCCGGGGATCCGAAGACCACTTCAAGTGTAACTGAGCATGTACAGTTGGCCTCTACACCTGGTATTACGCCTTTAAAGGTCGTCTTTGTGGGTTTAATCCTTGATGGGTCTATGCCCATTTTATGCACTGTATCCTGATAAATCAGGTTCAGGCTGCTGTCGCCGTCCATTAGGACTCTAGTGAGGTGAAATCCGTCAATGATTGGGTCTAGAACCAATGCGGCGAATCCGCCATGGCGGATGCTAGTTGGGTGGTCCCTTCGATCAAAAGTGATCGGGCAGGAAGACCATGGGTTGAACTTTGGGGCGACTGGCTCCATCACATATACGTCCCTTAGAGCACGCTTTCGCTCCCTTTTGGGTATGTGGGTTGCGTATATCATGTTCACCGTCCGCACTTGTGGGGGGAAGCCCTTCTGTCCTCTATTGTCAGCGGCCGGGGCTCCTACTCGCCATCGCTATGCAGCCCCTTGTCATTGTTTTCGGTATTTAACTTGCCTGCCTGCTTGAACACCCAACAATCCCTGTTGGTGTGATTGGCTGGCTTTTCGGGGGTGCCATGTATCCGCACGGCGATCGAAAGTATTCGGTCCAAATTGGACGGGCCCGGAGTATTTATTTTAAATGGCTTTTTCCGCCGACCGGGTTTAGAGCCTCTGAATCCGGCATTGGTATCGTATCTTGACATTATAAATCGTTAATGCACGCTTGTGCTTGTTGCGACTCGACACGCCATTGCTGTCCTTGTTATCCTAATTACCAGGGCTCTTGGTCATGTTGTTACTACGAGTTAGCCAGCTCTCCTCTCCCGCGCAAAAGCGGGTCATGAGTGTTGTGAGGGCTGCCATGGATTTCGGCTTTTCCTGTCCTAGGTGCCAGGCAAGCCACTCGTCGCGGATGTTGTGTTTGAAGGCTGTAAGGGCCTCTGCATCCGGACAATCGACGATTTGATTTTTCTTGGTTAGGAACCACGTCCAGAATTGTCTGGTTGATTCCTCTGGCTGCTGAATTATGTGGCTTAGGTCATCGGCGTCTGGTGGTCGCACATATGTGCCCTGGAAATTGTCGAGGAATGCGGCTTACAGGTCTTCCCAACAACCAATTGACTCTGCTGGCAAGCTGTTAAGCCAATGCCGGGCTAGTCCTTTATGCTTGAGTGGGAGGTATTTGATGGCGTGTAGATCATCACCGCGGTCCATGTGGATGTGAAGGAGATAGTCCTCGATCCAAACCGCAGGATCTGTTGTGCCATCGTATGATTCAATGTTTACGGGTTTGAAACCCTCAGGGATTTGATGATCCATTACTTCATCTGTGAAGCATAGTGGGTGTGCGGTGCCTCTGTATTGGGCTATATCACGATGCAGCTCAAATGAGCTTTGTCTACTGTGTTCGGCCCGGCCGGAATTGCCATATTCGGCGAGACGGTTATCGTCACGTGTCGTGGGGCGCCCACGCGATCCATAGATCGATCTTGTCTGCCTTGCCTTGTCCTCCAATATATCTCGCAGTGTCCGGGCGCATTTCCCGCCTTTGTATTTTTTGAGCGGCCTGTGCGGCTTGAGTTGGGGGCCGAGAGGCCTCTCTGTCGTGGCCACGAGGTGGCCGGTCAGCCATATCATGCACTGGTGATGTAGGTTTGGGTGCTTCCTCCTCTAATTGGGGTAGCAGACTGCGTCTTGGGTAGCTCTTGCAGGGGCGCTCGAGTTCATACTCTTGACGCAAGGACTTGATCCATCTGTCGCCTAGCAAATCTTGGTCAGCTCTAAGTTGTTGCTTTGCTTTTTCTTGAGGCTGCTTGCCGTGGCCATGAGCCTGCGTTTGAAACGCTCTTGTTCAACGGGATCCTCGGGCACGGCCAATTAAATCGTCGTCGAGGCTTGCCTCATCTTCGGAGGGAGGCATATAATTATCGTCCTCTACCTCTTTTTTTGCCGCTCTCTCATGAGGGCTGGCTTCTCCATCCTCCTGCGCTGAATCTTGCTGGAGGGGGTTGTCTTCGGCACTGTCCGGGGTGTTATTGTCTCCCGTGCCGGAATCACCGTTTTTGCTGTGGCGGGATTTAGAGTGGCGCCGCTGACGCCGACGCTTAGGTTGTTTCTTGGAGGGGTCATCCTCCGTTGTTCCATCGCCATTCCCATCTTTTGGGATGTCCACCATGTATATGTCGTATGACGAGGTGGCCTTCCACCGCCTGTGGGTCTTTGGTTCTGGTCGTCTCTGCATCGTCGTCCATACCGTCGATGTCTTGGTCGAAGTCGAGCATGTCGGTTAAATCATCGGCGGTGGCTCTGAAGTGGGTGGTGGGTGGGCTTTGATTTTCTTCGTCGTCCGCATCCCAACCTTCCTGACCATAATCCGGCCAGGGCTCTCCTGATAAAGAGAGAGACTTTAGTGAATTCAGAATGTCGCCAAAGGGTGAGTGCTGAAAGATGTCCGCGGCAGTGAATTCCATGATTGGCGCCCAATCAGATTCGATTGGCAGGGGCACGGAAGGCTCGGAGTCCGGAGAGGAGTCCGGCACCTTGGAGTTACGAGCTTCGCAAAGGACGGGGTAGGTGTACGACTCAATCGCTGTAGAGATTTCAGCCCCCGAGGCGGTGTCCAGCCACCCGTCCTTGATCGGCACGGTCGGCTCCGAGCTAAAGGTCAGAGCGGACTCTAGTGCGGCCTCTAGGACACTGTTCGGCGGCAGAGCTAGATCATGCCCCTCGTGACAGTGCGGCGAGCTTGGCTGTGGCTCGAACCCGTCGAAGATCAAGTCTCCGCGGATATCAGCCGTGTAGTTCAAACTTCCAAATCTGACCTGATGGCCAGGGGCGTAGCTTTCAATCTACTCCAGATGGCTGCCGAATTGGCCCGCAATGCAAAGCCACCGAATCTGAAGATCTGTCCGGGAGAAAAGTCTCACCACGGAGCGCATCATTGTTGATGATCGGAGGAGCCATCGGGCCTAAAGATGACGACACGGAGGAACTCTCAATGAAAGCACCAATGTCGGTGTCAAAACCGCGGATCTCGGTAGGGGGTCCCGAATCGTGCGTCTAGGCGGATGGTAACAGGAGACAAGGGACACGATGTTTTTACCCAGGTTCGGGCCCTCTCGATGGAGGTAAAACCCTACTCCGCTTGATTAATATTGATGATATGGGTAGTACAAGAGTAGATCTACCACGAGATCGTGAGAGGCTAAACCCTAGAAGCTAGCCTATGGTATGATTGTTGTTCGTCCTACGGACTAAAACCCTCCGGTTTATATAGACACCGAATAGGGTTAGGGTTACACAGAGTCGGTTAAGATGGTAGGAGATCTACATATCCGTATCGCCAAGCTTGCCTTCCACGCCAAGGAAAGTCCCATCAGGACACGGGACGAAGTCTTCAATCTTGTATCTTCATAGTCCAGGAGTCCGGCCAAAGGCTATAGTCCGGCCATCCGGACACCCCCTAATCCAGGACTCCCTCAGACCCCTTCCCGTTGTCGCGCATTGACCAGATTGTTGACTCCACGGCCGGATGTGATCTATTGTCATTCCTCGACGCCTACTCGGGCTACCACCAGATCTTCATGACAAGGGAAGATGAAGAGAAGACAACATTTATCACCCCGTGTGGTACGTATTGCTTTTTACGGATGCCTTTCAGGTTGAAGAGTGCTGGCTCGACATTCGCGAGGGCGGTCCAGATTGGTTTTGAGCCCCAGCTACATAGAAATATGGAAGATTATATGGATGACATAGTGGTCAAAACCAAGGACAAGGCGACCCTTGTGCAATACTTAGAAGAGACGTTTGCCAACCTACGCAAGATCAACCCCAAGCTGAACCCTGAGAAGTGTGTCTTTGGCGTCCCGTCAGGAAAACTTCTCGGGTTCTTTGTGTCGCAGTGTGGGATCAAGGCAAACCCAGATAAGATCAAGGCTATCGAGAAGATTGAGGCACCCAAGCGGGTCAAGGATGTGCGTCGGCTCACTGGCTGTGTTGCTACCATGAGCAGATTCATCTCTAAGTCCGCCGAGCGTGCCCTTCCCTTTTTCAAAATCTTGAAGAAGGCAGGCCCAATGGAGTGGACCCCAGAGGCCGAGGCGGCATTGCAGGATCTGAACAAATGCCTTTCGTCTACGCCAATATTGGTTGTGACTAAACCACAAGAGTCGTTGCTGCTGTATCTGGCGGCAACGAATCAAGTGGTCAGCGCCACACTAGTGGTGCAGAGGGAGGTCGACGAAGAGGCAGTGGCAACGGCAGGACCGGCGGATGGCAAGCCAGAGATTCCCCCGGCAGGGCCTGGTGCTGACAAGGCAAGGCGCCCGACAGAGTCTGGCGCCATCGGAGCAGTGCCCGCGCAGCCAAGTGAAATGGCACAGAAGAAGAAGATGATGCAGCACCCGGTTTACTTTGTCAGCTCCCTCTTGCAGGGGGCCAGGTCAAGGTACTCCGGTGTGCAAAAATTGCTCTTCAGCCTTCTTATGGCCTCGAGGAAGCCGCGTCATTACTTCCAAGCCCACGAGATCACTGTCGTCACCCGCCTCCCGTTGCAACGGATACTGCAAAACCTAGGTGCGACCAGAAGGATTGTGGAGTGGGCCTTGGAGTTTTCAAGCTTTGGGTTGAAGTTTGAAAGTACTTCGACAATCTAGAGCAGAGTCTTGGCGGAGTTCATTGCAGAATGGACCTCTACGCCTGACGAAGAAATCCAAGAGACTGCTCTCCCCGGCAAGGAAGCAAGTCTCGACTGGGTCATGTACTTTGATGGGGCTTTCTCGCTGCAAGGCGCCGGTGCCGGTGTGCTGCTTGTCGCATCCACCGGAGAGCACCTCAAATATGTGGTCCAGATGCACTTTCCTAGGGAGATGTCCACTAACAACACTGCCGAGTATGAGGGGCTGCTTGCCGGTCTCAGGATCGCGGCAGACCTCGGAGTGAAGAAGCTCATCGTCAGGGGTGATTTGCAGCTTGTCGTCAGACAAGTCAATAAAGATTACCAGAGTCCGTTGATGGTGGCCTACGTAGATGAGGTGAGGAAGCTGGAGGAGCGCTTCGACGGTATACAAGCGGAGCACGTTCCCCGAGCGGAGAACGACATCACTGACTACCTGTCAAAGCGCGCTGCATTCAAGCTACCTGTGGAACCAGGTACCTTTTTGCTCCGGTTAACTCAACCATCCGTCGAACCATCAATGGAGCAAAACAAGCGGAGGAAATCAGGCCCCGGCAAGTACTTCCCCGCCGAGCCTCCAGGGGCTGCCGGCAAGGGTGTTGCCGCGGATTCTGAGCCTGCCAAGGGGCAGCTGGCTCCGGCAGGGCGCCAAGCCCTGGCCATGGAAACGGCTGCCCCCATAGCGGAAGAGATGCCTTTGGTCCTTGCCGTCGAGCCCTAGGCTCCGGCATGGGCACATCATACAGTCCGTTTCCTCCAGACATGGAACTTCCTGAGGAGCATGAAGAAGCGGAAAAAGTAGCCTGTGGGTCTGCCTTGTACCAGTTCGTCGATGACGTCCTGTGCAGAAAAAGATCGAACGGTGTGAAATTGAAGTGCGTCCCCCGGGAGGAGGACTGGAGCTATTGGCAGAGATACATGGAGGCATATGTGGCTCCCACATAGGGTCGAGGGCCCTTGTCGGCAAGGCATTCTGGCAAGGCTTCTTCTGGCCCACCGCCCTCCAGGATGCGACGGCACTAGTAACCAGTGTGAAGCGTGCGGTTTCATTCAAGAAGCTTCATCAACCAGCTCAAGCCCTTCAAACAATCCCTCTCTCCTGGCCGTTTTTGGTCTGGGGGCTCGACATACTGGGCCCTTTCCCTCACGCTGTCGGGGGCTTTGAGTACTTGTATGTTGCAATCGACAAGTTCACAAAGTGGCTGGAGGTGGAGGCAGTGAGGAAGGTTATAGCACAGTCAGCCGTCAAGTTCTTCAAGTGGCTAGTCTGCCGTTTCGGTGTACCAAACAGAATCATCACTGACAATGGCACGCAGTTCACAAGCCACACCTTCATGCAATACGTCCAAGACCTCGGCAACAAGGTCTGTTTTGCTTCCGTGGCACACCCCCGGAGCAACGGCCAGGCGGAGAGGGCGAATGCTGAAGTGTTGCGAGGCCTGAGAACGAAGACTTTTGACAGGCTGCACAAGAGCGAAAGGCGCTGGATTGATGAGTTGTCGGCAGTTCTTTGGTCGATCAGGACGATGCCAAATCGAGCCACCGGCCAGACACCCTTTGCCCTAGTATATGGGGCAGAAGCAGTTCTCCCCACGGAACTCATATACGAGTCACCTTGAGTGCTCGCTTATGACGAACTTGAGCAAGAGCAGTTGCGGCAAGATGACGCAACGCTCCTTGAGGAAGGTTGTCTTTGGGCGGCTGTGAGAGCAGCATGCTACCAGCAAGCCTTGCGCCGCTACCATAGCTGCAAGGTTCATGCCCAAAGCTTTGAGGAAGGCGACCTTGTTCTTCGGCGCATTCAGTCGGCTAAGAATTCCAACAAGTTGACACCAAAGTGGGAAGGCCCTTATCGGGTGTCTGAGTCACCGGGCCAGTAGCGATCCGCTGGAGACCGAAGATGTTGTCAGTGAGCAACTCACGAAACATCGAGCATCTTCGCAAGTTTTACCCATAAAAGGCGGCTTGCTGCTCCCGGCAAGCCACCTTTTGTACAAGTTTTGCCGGCAAGGCATGTAACCCTCTGTACAAAGCCAAGCGCAGACCCTGAGCATAAATAAATGAATCGCTGGCGCCCTAAGTTATAGCATGCATGTTAGGTTAAGTCTCTCCCTCGGTTAGGGTTGATAGTGCTTAGCGGTGACTAACCCCTAGCCTAGAGGTCGAGTGTGTGTCTTTATGTTCTCTTTGGTTCGCAGGGCACGCGGACACTTCTACTGAGCCGCTTGGGAAAAAGAGAACGAACCAGCGCTCCGGCCCCGGCAGGCCAAGACTGCCGGGGGCTGAAGATACAAGGATCCAACCACGGCAAGCCAAGGTTGCCGGGGGCTACGGATTCAGATAAATCTTTCATCCCCCTGATATGTGATTCCGTATAGAACTGGGATATGTGAAACCTCGTTTATGTTCTTGAAACCACCGTGCTCCCCCTTTCCTATACCCAAGAGCTACCTCCTGGGTCAGAATTTGGTAGTAGTCGCGGTGGCGATGAGATGAACGAGGGGCCTAAATCTACTTCGCCCCTGCCTCCGCCAAGAGCGCGAGAATGGTTGACTGAAGTGGGGGAACGGCAAGGCCTGTTGCCGGGCAACCATGTTTATCTTAAAAATAACAAGGATTCATCCTTGGCATGGGCCTCACTCACGCACAAAGAACCCGGCAAGCACCCTTTTCACTAAAAACATCCCATACATGTACAGTTCATACGGAATTAAAAACATGAGCAAGGGGATTACAAGTCTTAAAATTAACAAGTGCCCGTAGGCTTACAAACTAAAAAGAAATAAGGTGCCCGTAATCCCTTTCTTGTCCCTCTCCACAGAAGGTGGAACAAGGCAGCAGGAGGGCAAAAGGAGCGCCTAGGCAAGGTACGAGGAGCAGAAGGCACCAAGAGAACATCTTGGTGCCAGGAAAGGAGCTGGAAGACGAGGCAGCGGGCCGGCAATATGCGACGAAGGCGTCGGTGCCCGCGTACTTCGATTTGAAGGCCGCCACCCGCCTTCTTCAGCTTCTCCGGCCCTCCTACGCCAACCGCCCAAGGAGACGACGGGGAGCACCCCGATGGAGAGATTGGCGAGGATGGCCCTCGGCAGGGTGCGTGGCCGAGGGAGGGGCGGCGCGGTCAGTCAAAGTCGGAGTCAGCATCCTGCCGCTCGACTCCCTCATTGCCGCTGTCGCTGTCCTCCTCGTCACTCCCGCTTGAGGAGGAATCTTCGTCGTCGGAGGAGCTCTCCACGCAGCACTTCAGGCGGGTGCCAAGATCTCCGAACACCTTGACGGAGAGCAGGCCGCCCTCCATTAACTTGAAGTAGAGGACGAGCCCCACCGACAGGCTATGGATGTGAGCAAATGTCTTCCACCCACGACGGAGATACATAACATGAGGAGCGGGGAAGTCGACATCGACCCGCGTGCTGCCGGTCCCGCAACCTCTCATGTGCAATCTGAGGGTCTGGGGCGGATTGAGCTCCATCTCCTGAGCGAAGGGGGTGGGAAGACAGAGACGATGACGCGGTGGCCGGCGCAGCCTGATGAAGAACTCACGGGGCTGGTCCCCGACGTGACCTTCCGTTATGGGAGGCACCGCTAGCGGAGGCACGGCCATCGCGCCGCCTTGTCCCCCGACCACCGCGGCGACCTCGGCCACGCCCCCTCCCCCTTCCTCTCGTGGCCGGCTCCGCCGCCGCGGGCTCATGGAAAAGGGGGACGCGCTGACGAGCAGCAACCCTTCCGCCACCAATGAAGGCCCAGCGCCTCCTCTCGCCATGGCAGGTGGAAGAAAGGAGCGAAGATGGAGGAGGATGGATACCGAAGGAATGTGGGATGATCCCCCCTCCCCCTCCTTATAAAGGGACGGGGTCGAGGCTCGGCCGCCCCACTCAGCCAATCCAGCCATCAGGGACATAGGGAATCAGGACCGACCCGCTGCCCTAATCAACGACGGCCCGGTTTCCCGCCCCCACCGCCTGCCACTTGCATGGAGGATGCGTGGCGAGCGAACAGGACCAAAAGGACGGGTGAGGCGACCATTCCCCGCCCCGTGATCATGGGGCGTGGGCGCCTTGAAGACTGCGACCCAAGTCCACCCAGTAAATGAGCCGCGCCTCCACGCCTCCCTCTTTTTATGGGGAAGGCGCGAGCCGCATCTTTACCACGATGTGACGCATGCATGCGGAAACCGCCCTACGCATGACCCCCACGTCACGCACGACCCTCCATGTCACGCGCGGGTCGTGGGGAAGCGCAGCGGACGAAGAGTTACTGCGGTAAAAATCCCGCCCCAACTGCCTGCACACCGTTTTGGGCCTGGCCCAACAACGTGTCGCGCCTATGTGTGGCCCAGGCCTGGGGGCTCCTGTCGGTGTACAAAAGTAGGGGCGCTCCTTTTGACCCCTTTACTTGTGCACGGACAGTCGGAGCTGCGCCCACGGCCACACTAAGCAGGGCAGGGGAGGGAAGCCGGAGAGAAGCCAAAGGTATGAGACGATCAGAGGCAACACCAAGACCAAAAAACACAAAGAGCAAAGGGGGCAAGGTGGACTCCCCCAGCAAGACCCTTGCCAGGGCTGCCTCCACGGCCCCGGCAAGACCCTTGCCGGGGCAACTCGCCCAAACATCAATAGAGCGAACCACCCTTCAGCCCACGGGTTCCAACCCAACCAACTACATTGGGACCAGGGCTTGGGAGGCACCTCCGTGGTGGCATGCAGATCTTCATCAAGATCATAAATACACAAGATCAGATGAGGATCAGAAGACGACGACCCTCGGCGAGATCCTCGCCAAAGAAACCCACAAGACCCCCGCCACGCGTCTTGCCGGGGGCGACTGCGACGCCACGGCAAGGCCCTTGCCGGGCCCTTGCCGAGGCGTCAGTGGGGCCACAGCCAGGCCCGCACCAACCAAGACTCCTCCGCCGCCATTCGCATGCAGCTGCCGGCCCAACCATCTGGGCAGGCACCTGCGTGGCAACATGCAGCTTCCAGGCCAAATCAGCAAGCACCTGTGTGGTGGCATGCAGATCTTCGTGAAGACCCTACCACCGCGCCACCTCAGCTGCCTGCCTGCCTACATGGCACTGCATGCACCGCTGGCCTAGGCGCGTGTCGAAGCAGGAAGGAGCGGCGACGGACAGGACGGGCCTCGTTCTCGTCCCCGATAAAGCTAATGGACACCTAAGTAGTGCATTTAATGCACTTTGTCCTGTAATGCCGTGCGATAAGCTCGCGCACTGTAGGCCTTTCCACCTCCTGTGTGCCACTGTGGCAACCCCTTTTTCCTATAAAAGGAGGCCTGAGGCGACCAGGAGAGGGATTCGGCCTTTTGGAACTACACAGCCACCATAGCTAGTTCGAGAGCTCAAGAACACTCAATACATCCACCAAAGCAGGACTAGGATTTTACGCGTCCTCGCGGCCCGAACCTGGGTAAACGACCCGTGTGCTTGCTCCTAAACCTGCTCTTCTCACGACCCTGCGCCCGCCGACCATAGAAGGGATCCCAGTGATCCCTTAGGTGTCATTCCCACCGACAAATACCCCTCTGATTATGAACATGAACATGTTTTGCAAGTAGTTACGTTTGTTCCTGAGGACATGGGAGAAGTCTTGCTAAAATTAGTCATGTGAATTTGGTATTAGTTCGATATTTTGATGAGATGTATGTTGTCTCTCCTCTAGTGGTGTTATGTGAACGTCGACTACATGACACTTCACCATTGTTTGGGCCTAGAGGAAGGCATTGGGAAGTAATAATTAGATGATGGGTTGCTAGAGTGACAGAAGCTTAAACCCTAGTTTATGAGTTGCTTTGTAAGGGGCTGATTTGGATCCATATGTTTCATGCTATGGTTAGGTTTACCTTAATACTTCTTTTGTAGTTGCGGATGCTTCAATAGGGGTTAATCATAAGTGGGATGCTTTTCCAAGAAAGGACAGCACCCAAGCACCGGTCCACCCACATACCAAATTATCAAAGTAACGCACGTGAATCATATTAGCATGATGAAAACTAGCTTGACGATAATTCCCATGTGTCCTCGGGAGCGCTTTTCTCTATATAAGAGTGTGTCCAGGCTTGTCCTTTGCTACAAAAAGGATTGGGCCATCTTGCTGCACCTTGTTTGCTTTCATTACTTGTTACCCATTACAAATTACCTTATCACAAAACTATATGTTACCGATAATTTCAGTGCTTGCAGAGAATACCTTGCTGAAAACCGCTTATCATTTCCTTCTGCTCCTCGTTGGGTTCGACACTCTTACTTATCAAAAGGACTACGATAGATCCCCTATACTTGTGGGTCATCACTCCAAACATCGACCGCTATCCAGCATGCATCTAGAGTATTAAGTTCATAAGAACAGAGTAACGCATTAGGCAAGATGACATGATGTAGAGGGATAAACTCAAGCAATATGATATAAACCCCATCTTTTTATCCTCGATGGCAACAATACAATACGTGTCATTTCCCTTTCTATCACTGGGATCGAGCACCGCAAGATTGAACCCAAAGCTAAGCACTTCTCCCATTGCAAGAAAGATTAATCTAGTAGGCCAAACTAAACCGATAATTCGAAGAGACTTGCAAAGATATCAAATCATGCATATAAGAATTCAGAGAAGAATCAAATAATATTCATAGATAATCAAGTTCATAAACCCACAATTCATCGGATAAGAATAAACCCTTCTTGCTTTCATACTTAGCTACCTTGTAACTTAGCCCTATACCCTCTCCCCCCTCCCCTCCTCCACCCACAAAGTGGGATGGCATTGTAACATACAAACCATGTACAGTTGTTGATTCCTTTATTTAATTGCAGTAGGAGCCTCTCCTACTGTTTCAGTGGTTAAAAAACAATTCATAGGATCTCGGCAAACACACCGCAAAAGAGTATTACATTGAATAGATCTCCAAAAAGATCGAGGAGAACTTTGTATTGAGATCCAAAGAGAGAGAAAAGGCCATCTAGCTAATAACTATGGACCCGAAGGTCTGTGGTAAACTACTCACACATCATCGGAGAGGCTATGGTGTTGATGTAGAAGCCCTCCATGATCGAATCCCTCTCCGGCAGATTGCCGGAATAGGCCCCAAGATGGGATCTCACGGGTACAGAAGGTTGCGGCGGTGGAAAAGTGGTTTCGTGGCTCCCCTGGATGTTTTCAGGGTATAAGAGTATATATAGGCGAAAGAAGTAGGTCGGTGGAGCTACGAGGGGCCCACGAGGGTGGGGGCGCGCCTACCCCCTGGGCGCGCCCTCCTGCCTCGTGGCCGCCTCGTTGCTTCCTTGACTTCCACTCCAAGTCTCCTGGATTGCGTTTGTTCCAAAAAAGATCCTCGCGAAGGTTTCATTCCGTTTGGATTCCGTTTGATATTCCTTTTCTGTGAAACACTGAAATAGGCAAAAAAACAGCAATTTGCACTGGGCCTTCGGTTAATAGGTTAGTCCCAAAAATAATATAAAAATGTATATTAAAGCTCATTAAACATCCAAAACAGATAATATAATAGCATGGAACATCAAAAATTATAGATACGTTGGAGACGTATCACACTCATTCTAAAGGCGTGTCAAGATAATATGAGGTAGCTGGACGCACGACATCTTTGGCGCGCTAGGTAGGGGAATCGCTTGCGCAAACCTGAGTTAGCAGTTTACATGTTTAGCTTCATCATCTTCATCGCTCATGGCGCCCAAGAAGAAGGGCGTGACGACGTGCGCTCCATCTACGTCCAAGCTTCCGACGCCTACGCACACAAGCGATGGCGGAGGGGGCGGAGGCGGTGAACAACATCCACGATGCTCTGGTGATCCTAGCCAGGCAAGCAGCGTCGTTCGGAACACGACGAACAAGACACCAGCTGCTGCCAAGTCCAAGGACGAAGCTGCACAGCCTACGAGCGACGTGGCGAACTCCAAGGACGGCGCGGCGACGTTCAAGACGCCCACACCAACACGGACACCGTGTCCATCGCAAGATGGGTGTGACGCATAGCACCACGACATCTCACACGCACATTTAATGCCCTTGTCCTAACCCATCGGAGTTAGGTATTTGGCACTGTAGCCACTGTTCACATGTTGTAATTACCATTTTTCCATTGTGGTGACCCCTTCATATATAAAAGGAGCCCCATTGCTACCTTTAAAAAGGTTGACACTTTGCTCATTTACACGTGTAGCTACACTTCCCGTGCACTCTTGCCGGCAAGGCGCACTCCTTGTAACTTGAGCTCATACACATCCAATACAACAAAGCAGGAGTAGGGGTTTACACCTCACGGTGGCCCGAACCTTGGTAAATTGCTTGTGTGAACTGCTGATTCTGCTCTTTGTGCTCGTCAATTCCCACGGCCGAACTGCAAAGGGATCTTTGTCGGTCCCATAGATCGTTGTATGCACGACATTGAGGAAGCCATGGTGGGAGTGGTGCGGAGAGGAGAAAGGGATCAGAGGCAGATGAGTGAGGCTATGGCCGGGGCGGCAGTTTTTAGCAATGGTGGGCAGCAGAGAGACGGACGGGTGGCGCCGGAGTAGACGCCTCGGCAACCGCGTGTCATTAATGTGGGCGGCAGACGGACGGTCGTCGTGTCGTTTGAACGCGGAGCAGTCGCATGTACTGGTAAGCAGCGCGGGTCTTCAATACCGACACCAGTGAGAGGTCGCGTTCGCTCTGGTTGGGCATGGATGCGGCATTGACGCTCTGGAGCGACGCTGACGAGAGAGGGGGTTTGGGTGAGCCAGGGCGGTCAAACAAAAGCCCTCCACGTTTGTTTTCAGTTTACGGGAGAAAGTGCGTACGCACCGCCCTGCGAACCGATACAAGTCCGCGTTGAATGGAACAACACGTCTGGCCACATAACAACTTTCCGAAGCAACATAACAACTTGACACCTTGTGCTCTGTTAAGATGAACACTAACCATGTTCCTCTAAGGCCGTGCCTTACGCCGTTACCCTGAAGATTGTATGCACCCTACTCATGGAGTTTTTGGTGGCCAGGCTATATCTGAATCTTGGTTTCTTTCTGAAGAGGATAAATTTTTGTCCTGGCTGGGCATGTAGATTCTGCTTAGCCATAACGTAGAGCAGATGATACTTGACACAAAGATCGAGACCAAGCGCCCCGGATTTGAATCAACCGTTCGCCGGGACGGCAAGCGTGGAATCGTTTCATGTGGCAGGGGACTGTGGGAGCTAGCCGAGCCATCTATCGAGCGGCAGTTGACTTGCCGGGACTAAAAGCCATGCGTGGTTCCGACGACACTCGTTTAGTCAGATCGTCCCGGGCTATAAAAGAATGCGTTCCCCGCCTTTCACCACCACACCATCACGAGCACTCGCAACAGCTTCACTCAACTAGCAGTGAAGATCACCCAGAGACCGAGTAGCAGTGATCGATGGCGTCCGTCCGGCGCCCGTGCGCGGTGGTGCTGCTCGCCTGCGCCGCCGCATTCCTCGTGACGGTCGGTGCCCAGCCGAAGGACAACCCCATTTTGTCGGACCCCAACGTGGTCCCCATCTACATGAGCCCCGGCGCGCAGCCCACCGTGGTGAGCTGCTACAACCAGAGCAGCCCGTCGCAGGCCCCGCAGTGCATGATCCCGGTGCGCGAGTGCCCCCGGGGCTGCCGCGACCTCTGCTACGTGCACTGCCCCAGCTGCAAGCTCGTCTGCAGTAAGAACACCACACACATACACGTCCATGTTTTTTGCATTCATTTCGCAGTTGAAGTTACTGATCGACCGTGCGCTTGATGCATCATTGGAACCCAACAGTGTGTGAACTGGCCGGCACGGAGTGCTACGACCCGCGCTTCGTGGGCGGCGACGGCAACAAGTTCCTCTTCCACGGCCGCAGGGACGCCGACTTCTGCCTGCTCTCCGACGCCAACCTGCACATCAACGCGCACTTCATTGGCAAGCGCAACGTGAAGGCGGCGCGGGACTTCACCTGGGTGCAGGCGCTCGGCATCCGCTTCGGCGGCCACCGCCTCTACCTCGGCGTCAAGAGGACGGTTACCTGGGACAACGCCGTCGACCGCCTCGTCATCACCTTCGACGGCGTGCCCGTCGAGCTGGACGCGGCGCCGGCCGCCAGCTGGAGCCCGGCCTCCGCGCCCGCGCTGTCCGTGTTCCGCATCGGCGCGGCCAACGGCGTGGTGGTGCGCCTCGACGGCCGGTTCCGCGTCGTCGCCAACGCGGTGCCGGTGACCGAGGAGGACTCGAGAGTCCATGACTACGGCCTCTCCGCCGACGACAGCCTCGCGCACCTCAACGTCGCGTTCAAGTTCAACTCCATCAGCGCCGACGTGCACGGCGTGCTCGGCCAGACCTACCGCCCGGACTACGTCAGCGCCGGGGTTGACATGGGCGCCAAGATCCCGGTGATGGGGGGTGCCGCAAAGTACCAGGTGTCGGACATCTTCGGACGGACTGCGAGGTGGCGCGCTTCGCCGGAGAGGACGTCGTCCGCGTCGGGGCGGTTGACATGATCGACGAGCCGGCCGACACCATGTGCGGCAGCGGCAAGGGCAGCGCCGGGCTGGTCTGCAAGAAGTGATGTGGTATCGCGAGCTGATTTTGCTTCATCACCCTCGTAAGTGTGCCCATACACGTCTACGTGCTCGCTGCTGCTATGCTACGTTATTCGTAGTAGCTCCGCATTTGGTTTCCGAATAAGTCACCTGCTGGTGATGTCGTGTCGTTGTGTGTCAGCCAATCAATCGTCGTGTAGGGCAACGTTGGAAATCCAGGCGTTGCTCTGTGTGGTAGGCTACTTTTTTTCCTCGATGTATTTTCAAATATAATGATTGAACAATCAAGTTTGTGATTTTCATGTTACATGTGTGAGATACAGTATTCCGTTGAATCACATCCGAAAGTTCGGACATGGATCGCCATCCTTACCGTGCCTTGAAACAAACTCTTGCCGATGTCCGGGTTTGGGGTGCCGGCTGTAGATGCCTCCTAGCCCACCAAATATGAAGGCTGCATTTTATTTATTTATTTTACAAACGGGTCGTGAGATAAGCGGTTCCGGTAAGCAGGCGGAGGCGGAGATGTGTTTTTATGAGAGCGTGCGGCACGCTGGGTGGCCTCGGCGGCGATCTTCACTGCGGGTGGTCTCTGGTTGTGCTCGTAGCCCCTCCTCCGTTCGAATCTGGGGGTAAGCCATGGCTGGGCCCTTCTTCAGCGGCGAATCAGCTCCCGCGGAGAGAGGAAATTGCACAAACCACCTATTTTTGGTGCTAGTTTGCACAGAACACTCACTTTACATGTTTTGTTGCATAAAATACCATATGGGGTAATTTGTTGTAGCTAGGTCTAATACATCATTTGAGTGTGTTGACATGATTCCTAACAGTGGGTCTAGTTTGTAAGTGCATCGGTGACAAAAAAACAGCCACATTATTAGCCAACAAGAACTGCCAATATCTCACAATTCTTTGCTCCAATTGAGCTGATTTTTTTCTAGAATATTAGTGAGTGCACACATGTTTATTGTTTTTTTTTCATTTCTGAAAATGTTAAATTTAAACAAAAATATTGAACGAGTCAATTAACATTGCAAAATTGCCTAGTATTTGGATGCTAAAACCCAATGACGGTAATCTTTTGGTGTGTGCGATTTGATGATGCCGGTAATGGTCACATGACAACTACTTGGAAGATAAAACCTCATGGCGGTAATATTTTGGTGCTTCAGACTTGATGATGTCAATAATGGCTTTATGACAACCACTTGAATGCTAAAGCCTGATGGCGATAATATCTACCATATCTTGTTGCTACTGATTTTATTTTATGAATATTGTGCCTACTTAGAATCATTTTTGATGAGGACATCAATACCATTGTTACACCTACAACCCCTGTTGTTATACATACTGGACCAATTATTAGAGCTCCCGCATGCCAATTGAATTACCAGGTACTTTCGTTTCTTAGTGACAATTCTAATGTTCATGAGAATATGATGCTGCCTAAATTGGATACATTTGTGTTGATTACTAATGAAGGGCCTAGCATGAACAAGAGGGATAAACACTGGAGCAGGATCAAGCATGGAGATGAAGGCGCGCGTGAAAGGATCCAAAATGGCATTTCTAGTGCTTATTTGAGCATTTTGGAGCCTCTGTGATGACCTACAAGGACATGGACGAAATATACAAGATGCCCCTTCATAAATTTTGTCCATGGCTTATTTTAGGTGCGGCGCCACCTTATTTTTGGGCCAGGCCCATGTAATTCTGAAATACAACTTCCTAGGTTGTTTTTAGAGTCCGTATGCGTGGAAAAACAAAGTTAGGGTTGGTTTCGGACCCCTCCTACAAGGGGCCACGAAATCCCCCCTACTCCTACATATATACAGCCCTTAGGGCAACATTTATACTTTGAGTTTTGTTTAGATTAAAAGTTTGCCATAACTGCAACTTCGCGTACTTCTTTTGTGTTCAACGGCCAGACCAAGACGTCATAAAGCTCCACCTTGATCAATAAAGCTTTCATCTTATATTCGCAATATCTAGATCGCAATATTAGTTTCTTTCTTGCTCTTCATTTTCTTGCAGGAAATAGACCCTCGTCGTCAGGTTGACCGTGCTCCGGCGTGGTCAATAACCTCTCGGAGTTGGTTTAGCGATTGCTAAGGCGTGTCGTCCTCGCACGTTCGTAGTCGGGTCATCAAAGTCTACTTCTTCGAAAACAATAATCACCATCTCATCGAAAGACGGGATGCCTTCACCTCTATCAAGTGATATCAAATTTCCAGGTTGCTCGGTGAGATTTTCCAGTTTTCATAGTTTAAATTGAGGTTGTTCTTCATACCTACAGTCCACGAAAAAGCCATAAAAAATTAGGGTTAGTTCCTCATATCCGAACCAATCTGAGCCTTTGCATAATCTTTTTAGGGTTTTGCTTTGTTGAATTTGCGATTGCATCGTTGTATCGAGTTGTTGGTCTTAGCGTCTAGTCCCTTAGAGTTTCGAGTTCTGTCACAATTAGTCACGCCGCCGCCGCACCATCTTCATCGATGCTGCCATATACCACCACCGCTGCCATATACCACCACCGTTGTCATATCCTAACACTGCTGCCATATCCCACCTAAAAGTGCACTCATACACTTAAGATAATTTTGTTATTGATGACACACCTATTATTTGGACTAATACGGTTTGTCAAGTATATCCTAGATGTTAGTTCAAAGGTTGATGATGAATAGATGCTCGTCGACTTCCCCAAAAACATTAAGGAGCAAGCCGTGGATTCCCAAAGACTTAGAGAGTCCTTGAGCCTCCTTTACATTATGTTATTAGGGATCCCGCACTATTAAGAGGGGACGGTACCAAGGTGATGGATTAAGCTCATACACACATTGCATACACGGTCTCACATCTGGTACACATTCACATATCTTATTTACACTCTCACATGTCCATAAAAAATAGCCACCAAACATTCTTAGCTCACACATGTCACTCTAAATTTGTCTTGAAGTTCTCACTATTGGACTGTCTGGTCTTTTGGACCAGACTGTCCGGCCGCTCATGAAATTTGTATCTACCTCTTCTGGATAGACCGGACTGTTCGGTCCCTCTACCAGACTGTCTGGTGGCTCTGGTTCTTATGTTGATTTTTGTCTGTTGTCACCGGACTATCGGGTCCCTGGACCGGACTGTCAGGTAGTTCATATTTTCAGCACTCTGTTCAGTCAACGCTTTGAATAGTTCTTTGACCGGACTGTCCGGTATAGATCTACTGGACTGTCCGTTAGTGCATTTTTGACTGTAACGGTTCATTTTGTGCTCTCACTATATATACCCCGAGTCACTTTCTTCTAGGGTTACCCCTTTGCGAAAACATCATCCACAGCCGCCTCACATACACCTCCTACTCTCTCAACCTTCATTCCTTTGATTCTTGGAGAGATTCTTGGAGAGATTCAAAGGGAAACCAATCAAAAGCAAGATACACTCCTTCCCCACACTTTGACCAATCACTTTTGTGTTTGAGCTTGATTTGGATCCTTGGTGCTTGTCTTGTTACTCTTGGAGGTTGGAGACTCCTAGGCGGTAGGAGTTCTTTTCGTGAGGAATCGAGCATTGTGATTACCCCCGGAAAGTTTGTGAGGGTTTGGAGACCACCCCAAGGTCTACCACTAGTGGTTGAGAAACGCCTTCCTGGTGTTTTCTTAAAGAGAGAATAGGGCGAGCCTTCGTGGCGTTGGTGTGCCTTCGTGGTAACATCCACCCCTCTAAACGGTGACGTAGCTTCCCTCCAAGGAAGTGAACATCGGCATACATCCTCGTCTCTTGGAGTTGCGGTTATTCCTAACCCTAACTCTCTACTTGTGGTTACTTGTCTCTTAGCACTTACTTATATCATATTGTGTTTGCTTACTCACTTATTTATGTTACTTGTTTACCTTGCTTAGCTCTTAGCATCATACTTGCAATTGTTAGGCTCACTTTCATATTCCGCATTATTGCCTAAAATTGGTAAGTAACTATTAAAATTTGTAATTGTACCTATCCACCCCCCCCCCCCTCTAGGTCCATCTCGATCCTTTCAATTAGTATCAGAGCCTCATGCTCTATTCTTGTGGCTTAACCGCCCTAGAGCGAGATGAACCCCGATGGGACTCCCTTGTTGCAGATCCGAAGAATACGGGCGCGGCTTCCACGGAAGCCAAGTCCTTCACTTCAGAGGATCAGGAATGAGCTCTTGCTAAGAAAAAGGAGTAGCATGATGCTTCTCTTGAGGCCTTGGTCCAAATGAGGCTAGCCACACTAACCATGATGCTTGCACCACTTTCTGGTGGTGCGGCCTCGAGGCCAGCTGTGCATACTCCTTCAATTGGCCAACAATCTCCTAGCAATGAACACTCCAGTGTTCCTTGGCTTTATGCAAGACCTCAAATAGAGAAACCTAAGTATAACCCTCAAGGCAAACCTCCTTTACTTGATGAAACTACTGATTTTGCTTTGTGGAGAGTTGCTATGCAGGATCATCTTGATATGGAAATGATGAGATGTTGGAGATCTTGGAGTATGGCTACCAAGCTGTTGACCCAAAGAATCTTACACCAAGAGAGATATATGACAAGAATCTCAACGACACAGCAACCATGTGCATAAGAAGAGGCATGACCGACAAGCAAAGGAGACCATACATACGTATCACAAGTGCCAAGGAATTATGGGATACCATTGTGAGAACCAAGACCGGTACCTCCACTCTCCGGCTTGCTCAATATGAAATTGCCAAGGGGCAATTGCAAAACTTTTGTATGGAGAAAGGTGAATCTCCCAAGCAACTTTTTGAGCGTCTCATGACTCTCACCACCGACATCGAGTCATGTGAATGTGACAAGACACAAGATGGATTCAACTTGACTAAGAGATTTCTCGTGGATAAGTTGCTTCACGCTCTTGCTCCGTATCATCATCAAATGGTGTGGGACATAAGACAACACGATGGATTCAAGGAAATGACTCTGGATGACATCATATCCACCTTCCAACTATTTGAAGAGTCAAAGGCAAATGCTACAAAACATCTTGCCATGCATGGTACCTCAACATCAAAAATCAATCTTGCATTAAAGGCCAAGCATGTATGTGAAGAAGAGCAAAGTGAAGAAGAAGATGATGATGATGATGAAATGGTGATGAGATTGAATCTGATGGGGCCCTTCATATGAAGACATGGCTCTCTTTGTCAAGAAGTCGCGGGAAAATTCAAAGGAAGATTCCAGAAGAAGAAAGTGAGAAAATGCTACAACTGTGAAGAAACCAATGACTTCTCCAACGAGTGTCCTTATGAGAAGAGAGAAGATAAACCAGGGTTTCCCAAGACCTGTTCCAAGAAGAAGTTGCCAAATCCTTTGAACTCCAAGCTCAAGAAGAGAGATGGGAAAGCAATGGTTGCTCAAGAAGAATCTGATCCGGATGATGTTAGTGGTGTTGCCGGAGTTGCTCAAGATTCTCAAAACACGTTGAGGCTAGTCAACAAGAGTGGTGATGTTGTCACCTACAACTACATGAAGGACTACAAGGGAAACGCTCACAAGTGCCTAATGGCAAAGGCCGTGATAGAAGATGGAGAGGACCAAAGCTCTCCTGACAAGGTCAAGGTAACCCCATGATCAAACCCTCCTCTTTTCACTCCTACTACTCCTAGTGATGAGTATCTTGATGCGGAGGATAGTTATGAGGATGATGATATAGATGATCCTATGCTTGCTAAACTAAATAAGTTCATGTGCTCCCTCAAAGGAAAGAAGCTCACTATGTTTCGTATGCTTATGGAGATGGTGAGTAAGCACACCATCATCATTAAGGAACTCGAAATCCTCGCCGCCGAGGAAAAGGAAAATATGAAATCCTTGAGCGGAAAGTCCAATATGGGGAATCACGAAATGATGAACTATGCTTGAAAATTGGTGCAAACATTGATGTTCATACTAAAGATCTTGCCTCCTTGAAAAAGGCTATTGACTCTTGCGAAGAGTTGATGAATGATAAAAGTAAGCTTGTGAAGTCTAATGCTTCTCTCTCTAAGGATTGTGAGCTCCTATTCGTGTCCCTCAAGACTAAGGAAGAAGAGATCACCCTTCTTAAAAAGAGTTTTGAGATGCTCAAGCTTACTTATCTTGAAACTCTAGCCAAGGCTTACTCTTCTCCTATTATCAATGTTGATGCATGTACTACTAACTCTAGTAGTGATCTAGAATTTATTCTTGAGGAGAATCGCTTTCTCAAGGCTCAAATTGAGAAAGGTCTCATGACATGTGCTCAATGGCAAAAGAACCTTGATGAGGTATTGAGGCAACACAATGAGGTGTTTGCCAAAGAGGGGCTCGGGTTTGACCCAAGCGCAAGCAAGAAGAAGACGTCTTCTCAAAAGTGCACCACCTAAAAGAAACTTTTGTACGAGAAGGGCACAAGGAGAAAGGTAAGGTTGTTAGTGGGAAGGCCACAAGGGGCATGCCCACTCTCAATGAGCCAAGAGAGTTCATGCCTCCATCGTATGTACTTCGTAAGACTAAGGATGGAGAAGTTTATGCAAAGTTTGTTGGTCCTCAAAATGCATTTCGGTTTTATGCTATTTGGGTCCCTAAGACCCTTGTGACTAACCTGAGAGGTCCCATTGCAAAATGGGTGCCTCTAACCAAGTAATAATTGTGTGTAGGTTGCCTTCTCCGATGGAGTAAAATGGGTGATTGATAGTGGATGTACCAATCATATGACCGGAGATAGCAAATTGCTCTATGATTTCATGGAAGCTATTCAACCATTTATGAGCATTATGTTTGGTGGAGGATCAAAAGGACATGTACTCGGGTTGGGCAAGGTGGCTATCACAAATGACATGTCTCTTGCAAATGCCATGCTTGTCCAATACCTTAAATATCATTTGCTTTCTGTTCGCCAATTGGCTTCTGTTGGTTATGATACACTCTTTGGACTAACGTATGTGAAAGTCTTTAAGAGAGATACTCTCGAAGTGGCCTTTGTTGGAGAGTTGGATGGCAACCTTTACACGGTTGGTTTCTCGAAAGAGAGCACATTCCATGCAACTTGTTTAATGGCCAAGGCCGACAAGGGGTGGCTATGGCATCGCCGACTAGCCCATGTCGGCATGAGAAATCTTCAAGACCTCTTAAAGGGTAATCACATCCTTGGACTAACCAATGTATCTTTTGAGAAATATCGTGTGTGTAGTGCATGCATAGATGGGAAGCAACATCAATCAAAGCACCCACCCAAGAATATTGTGTCTACTTCAAGGCCTTTGGAGCTCCTTCATGTGGATCTTTTCGTGCCTCCTTCATGGGATAGTTTTGGTGGGAAAAAGTATGGACTTGTCATTGTTGATGATTACTCAAGATATACATGGGTCTTCTTCCTCAAATCCAAGGACGAGACAAAGATCACCTTCATTGATCTTGCCAAGCAAGCACAACGCAAGTTTGACAAAGAAATCTTGGCAATAAGAAGTGATAATGGCTCTGAGTTCAAGAACTACACCTTGGAAGAGTTTCTTAGTGATGAAGGGACTGAGCATCAATATTCAGCTCCATACACTCCCCAACAAAATGGTGTAGCAGAAAGGAAGAACCGCACACTTGTGGAGATGGCAAGGTTCATGTTGGATGAATACAAGTCGCCACATAGTTTTTGGGCCGAAGCTGTCAACACCGCATGCCATGCATCAAACCGGCTCTTCCTCCGCACTATATTGGAAAAGACTCCATATGAGCTCTTAACTGGGAACAAGCCAAATGTCAAGTACTTTTGTGTATTTGGGTGCAAATGTTTCATCCTCAACAAAAGAGAACGGTTAGGAAAATTTCAATCCAAAACCATTGAGGGCATATTTGTTGGCTATGGATCAAACTCTCATGCCTATAGAGTCTACAACAAATCCAATGGATGTGTTGTAGAAACTTGTGACGTGGTGTTTGATGAATTTAATGGTTCCAATGGGGAGCAAGTTGATCTAAGTGATGTAGGTGAAGAAGATTCTTCTCAAGATATCTTGACCATGGGTGTTGGTGCACTTCTTCCAATGGAACAAGAACCTCATGATGATGATGAAGAAGATGGAAGCTTCACGCATCATCAAACTACTTCAACACCCATACCACCACAAGCTCCTATTTCTCAACCAATGCCCGTAGACCAAGTACAAGACGATGATCAAGTTGCTCTTCATGATAATCATCAAGAACAAGATCATCCTCAAGGGCAAGAACAAGAAAATGCAATCATTGATGATGAATCTCAACAAATGCAAGATGAAGAAGAAGATCTTCCACCACACATTAATGATCCATATGTTGAGGACGTGGATGATGGACATGAAGTTGAACCTCGTGAAACTCTTACCTCCATCATGCCTCGAGTGGCCGGTCGTATTGATGTTGAAAAAATTCTCACCGGCATATCGGAAGGTAGAGTCACTCGTAAACATTTGACAAACTTTTGTGCTCACTTCTCGTTTGTGTCTAGTGTTGAGCCTCTCAAGGTACAAGATGCATTGATGGACAACGATTGGCTCATTGCTATGCAAGAAGAGTTGAACAGTTTTGAACACAACCAAGTGTGGTCATTAGTCAAGAGGCCAACTACCAAGCACAACGTCATTGGAAAAAAATGGATTTTCAAGAACAAGCAAGATGAGAATGGTGTAATCATCCGTAACAAGGCAAGGTTAGTGGCACAAGGGTACTCACAAGTTGAAGGTTTGGACTTTGGTGAGACCTTTGCCCCCGTTGCCCGTCTTGAATCCATTCGCATCTTACTTGCTTATGCTGCTTTCAATGGGTTTACATTACATCAAATGGATGTGAAGAGTGCTTTCCTTAACGGTCTTCTACAAGAAGAAGTATATGTATCACAACCACCTGGGTTCGTTGATCCCAATCACAAAGACTATGTGTACAAACTTCATAAGGCTTTGTATGGCCTCAAACAAACACCTCGTGCTTGGTATGATCATCTTAAGAAGTTTTAACTCGATGATGGCTTTGTGAGAGGGGTGATCGATCCCACTCTTTTTACTAAGAGGGACAAGGGTGATTTGATCTTATGCCAAATCTATGTAGATGAAATCATTTTTGGTTCTCCTAACATTCATTTGTGCAAGAAGTTTGCGGCTTCCATGACCAAGAATTTCGAAATATCACTCAATGCGGATTTTAAGTTCTTCCTCGGATTTCAAATTCAACAATTTCAAGAAGGAATTTTCTTGTCTCAAGCAAAATACCTCAAGGATATCCTAGAGAATTTTGGCATGTCTGATGCTAGTCCATGTACTACACCCATGCCAACCAAAATTGTACTCACTGGAGACAAATGGTATCCCTTTCGACCCATCTAAATACCGCTCTATGATTGGTTCATTGCTTTACCTTTGTGCATCTAGACCAGACATCATGTTTAGTGTATGCATGTGTGCTAGATTTCAAGCTTCCCCTAGGGAAAGTCATCATAAGGCGGTTAAGCATATTCTTAGATACCTTGTTCACACCCCAAAGTTGGGTCTACGGTACCCCAAGGATGCTAAGTTTGATCTCATTGGGTACACGGATGCGGATTGGGCCGGAGACAAAGTGGATCGTAAGTCCACCTCCGGTGCATGTCAATTTCGGACGCTCCTTGGTAAGTTGGTCCTCGAAGAAACAAAATTGTGTTGCTCTTTCCACCGCCGAAGCTGAATCTATCGCAACATCCAGTTGTGCAACTCAACTACTGTGGATGAGGCAAACTTTGAAGGATTACAGTATCACCTATAGACATGTGCCTCTTCTATGTGATAATGAAAGTTCCATCAATATTGCTGAGAATCCCAAAGATCATACCCGCACCAAGCACATTGATATTAGGTATCATTACTTGAGAGATCATGTGGAAAAGGGTGACATTGATATTGCTCATGTTGGCACAGATATGCAACTTGCAGACATTTTCACCAAGCCATTGGATGAACCAAGGTTTTATCAACTTAGGCGTGAACTTGGTATCTTGGAGCTTGATAACATTATGTGAAATCTAGTACCCGTGCATGCATTTACTTCATGTTTTGTCTTGATGTAGGCATATATTTAGTGGGAGACATTCAACTCATGAGTACTCTCACCCTATATAATGCATAAATAAAACCAACACTCTCAAAGTTACTATGACAAGTTCTTTTGTGTCTATAGTACTTTGATATGATGGAGTAGTAATCTTGGGTCCAAAGTTCAAATCTTTGTAGTACCAAGTTATTATATACTCAAACATGGTGGCTTAGGCCACCGCTCTTCTTAGTTGGTAATGTGTGTCTCACTCATATTTTGTTATTTACTCCCTTTTGATCCTTGCTAAAATGAGTGTATTGGCCTTAGTATGTTGGTTGGTCTGTATCTTGCCTATCCTATGAATATCATCTCCATGCATCTCCTCATGATCATCATCTTTATCAAAATTCTGATACAAAACTTTTGTGTCCACCGGACAGTCTGGTGAATTTACCGGACTGTCTCGTGCGGCTGTCTGGACCGTCGCCCGACTTTCTCAATCCTCCTTGATCTCCCTGGACAGTCCGGTTATTTCTCCATGGACTGTCCGGTGTATCCTTGCTACCGTTTCAAAAATTGCTCTGCTATGAGCGGACAGTCCGGTACGTATGAGCGGACAGTCCGGTACGTATGACCGGACTGTCCGGTGGGTGCTGATTTCCCTTTCCCCGTCTGCTGTTACGAACAAACTATCCAGTGCGGTTGTCTGGACTGTCTGGTGCAGATCGAGTCAACCTAGCTCCATCTCTTCTTTTTTTCTTTCTTCTCACATCTCGCCGCCCCCGTCTCTGCTTCCCCACAAACCAACCGCTACTGCTCCTCCCGCCCCGTCGCCCAGTCACCGCGTCGCCGGTCTCGATCTCCACCGCTGCCCTCAGCCGCCGCTGGCCCGTCGCCCCGCTCCTTGGCTGCCCCGTAGCCCCAGCATCTGGCCCAGCCGTCGCTGCGCCGCCGGCCTGCTGGGCTCGGCCGCCTCGTGGCTCTCCTCCTCCGGAGCCATGGCTCGGGAGAAAGCTCCGCTGGGTCATCGCAAGCTCCCGGCTGGTCGCTCGCGTGGTAGTTCTCTCTCTCTCTCTCTCTGTGTGTGTGATTCCTCTTCTCATCTTACTTAGTCTTTCTAGTCATCTTCATTCCACTCCAATCTTTTGGGTTTCAACATAATTTTCACTATCTGTGCTCTGCCCCCTGCTTCGGAATCCGACTTAGTATGCATATCTCGTAATTTTTGACTCAAAATGGTGGCATCCTGCAAGGGATTTGAGTGCTATTCTGGCCCCAAAATTTCAGAGCTTCCATATTAACTCGCCTTTGGCATGGCCACATCTCATTCCATTGTCACTTTATCTCTCTCACAGATGTGGGCTTCTCTCGGTGTGCGGCCTATGTGAGTGATGGTGATGCTCCCAGTGATGATCCTGCGAGTGATGGTTCTGAGTCCGATTTTGCAGCTGAGCCGGAAGGAGTGGTTGTGCCTCTTGCCAAGCAACCTAAAGGGAGCCGTGTTGTCAAAAAAACCCGCTCCTTCCACTGGCCGCAGCAAGAAGAAAAAGAGGGTTGCCTCCACTCCTCCTACTGAGACAAAATCATTTTCTATCACTCGTCCTGCTGCCTCTCCTAATAATGAGCCCGTTGATTACTCACACCACTCTGCTCATGCTCTTCAGCTTGTGCGTAACCAAACCAACCCCTATCGCCGGTGTCAATCTGTTTGAATCGATCGTCGGTTTCATGTTCACTATCAACAAGACATCTATGAGAGTATGTGCATGCCTGTGAAAGTTCTTGAGTCTCAATGGGTGGATCTTGCTACTGTCAGGAAGAGGCCCTATGTCTTCGAGGGGGTGCTTGAGCTTCTTGAGTCCAAGGGACTCATGGATATCATTTCCTTTAAGCAGGATTGGTGTGTTGAGTTGATCATGCAGTTCTATGCAACTTGCTATTTTGGCAATGACCCCGATCGTACGGTGTTTTGCATGACTGATGGTACCCAATACAAGGTCACCTATGATGGGTGGGCTGAGATTCTTGGACTAGATGGTTTTAATACCCCCGGAAAGAAGCTTCATGAAACCGGCTTCTCAGTGAAGGTTGATGGTCTTGCATTACTTTATCCTCCACAGACTCCTTCATCTGAGTTTGGCCTTGCTTCCCTGATGCTTCCCAAATACTTTCACATTGATAAGATTCTGAGGCCGGTTCTTATTGGTAAAGGAGGAGACAAAGGCCGGATGTGGGACTACGCCCTGGATCTAATGCATTTCATGGCCCAGTCTGAAAAGTTCCATATCTTTGACTATATCTACAATGAGCAGAGGGCTACACTTGTCAAACGCTCTCTCCCATATGCCCCGTTCATTATGGCTCTCATTGTATCCTCTGCTACCCACCTGGGAGGGATTCACATGGAATATAAGCACAATCCTTACAAGCCCCAGGTCGGTGAGGTTGAAAAGGTCAGGCTCGCCAAGGCGACGGAGCCCGCTTTCACCAGTTCCTCTCATGCTGCTCCTCCCAAGAAAGTCTCCAAGTGGAAGAAGTTTGTTCCTCAAGGACTTTTGGCCTGTTTCACAAGTGCCCACAACAATGCACTCGAAATTGAGCAGCTCAAGCACCATCACAACTCCAAGTACATTGCGCTCAAGGCCCAGCTTCGTGACACCGGCGCCACACTCTCTCCTGACTCCGAGCTTGCCCTCGCTCCGGGTCTTCTGTCCGATGTTCCTTTCCCTCGTACTGGGTTTGAGGAGTACTTTGAGCCTCTCCAGTCTGATGATTTCGTGGATGCTATGGTGGATTGATCTTCAGTTTGTGACCATGTAGTTTCCTTTTTTTTCTTTTTCCCTTTTTGGTACTTCGATGCCAAAGGGGGAGAAGAGAATATTAAGTTGCTAACGCGTTTTCTATGTGTTTTGCCTTGGTTCTTCTTTGATTTATGTACGGCAAGCGCATAATTGGATCTTTTAGCCCATTTACTATCTAAGTGTTGGATGTCATGATATTTTGAACCATTCTATTATATTTGTAAGATCTGCTTTGACTATTATCTATGTCTATGAGATAAACTTGTTCTTTATGATGTTACTTTACTATGTCTCTCATATGCTTATATATATTTGTGCATGGGTTATCTTACATTCTTTTGTCATGACATACTCTATGCAATGTTGTCATGTCTTAAATACTATTTATGTTGGCATTGCATTAGTTGCATGATCCAGGGGAGCTCTCCAAAAACAGCAAAAAAAAATATGTGCATCTTACTCTCATTCAAGATCTTTTGTGCACATTCATAGGGGGAGCTTGTCTACATCATGCAGATTATGCTCTTATCTATTCATGTCATAATTTTTGAAGAGCTATGTGTGTGTTGTCATCAACTACCAAAAAGGGGGAGACTGAAAGTGCACTCATACTCTTAAGATAATTTTGTTGTTGATGACACACCTATTATTTGGACTAATACGATTTGTCAAGTATATCCTAGATATTAGTTCAAAGGTTGATGATGAATAGATGCTTGTCGACTTCCCCAAAAACATTAAGGAGCAAGCCGTGGATTCCCGAAGACTTAGAGAGTCCTTGAGCCTCCTTTACATTATGTTATTAGGGATCCCGCACTATTAAGAGGGGACGGTACCAAGGTGATGGATTAAGCTCATACACACATTTCATACACGGTCTCACATCTGATACACATTCATGTATCTCATTTACACTCTCACATGTCCATACAAAAATAGCCACCAAACATTCTTAGTTCACACATGTCACTCTAAATTTGCCTTGAAGTTTTCATTAACGGACTGTCTGGTCTTTTGGACCAGACTGTCCGGCCGCTCACGAAATTTGTGTCTACCTCTTCTGGATAGACCGGACTGTTCGGTCCCTCTACCAGACTGTCCCGTGGCTTTGGTTCTAATGTTGATTTCCATCTGTTGTCACCGGACTGTCCGGTAGTTCATATTTTCAGCACTCTATTCAGTCAATGCTTTGAATAGTTCTTTGACTGGAATGTCCGGTAGTGCATTTTTGACTGTAACGGTTCATTTTGTGCTCTCGCTATATATACCCCAAGTCACTTTCTTCTAGGGTTACCCCTTTGTGAAAACATCATCCACAGCCGCCTCACATACACCTCCTACTCTCTCAACCTTCATTCCTTTGATTCTTGGAGAGATTCTTGGAGAGATTCAAAGGGAAACCAATCAAAAGCAAGATCCACTCCTTCCCCACACTTTGGCCAATCACTTTTGTGTTTGAGCTTGATTTGGATCCTTGGTGCTTGTCTTGTTACTCTTGGAGGTTGGAGACTCCTAGGTGGTAGGAGTTCTTTCGGTGAGGAATCGAGCATTGTGATTAACCCTGGAAAGTTTGTGAGGGTTTGGAGACCACCCCAAGGTCTACCACTAGTGGTTGAGAAACGCCTTCTTGGTGTTGTCTCAAAGAGAGAATAGGGTGAGCCTTCGTGGCGTTGGTGTGCCTTCGTGGTAACATCCACCCCTCTAAACGGTGACGTAGCTTCCCTCCAAGGAAATGAACATCGGCATACATCCTCGTCTCTCAGAGTTGCGGTTATTCCTAACCCTAACTCTTTGCTTGTGGTTACTTGTCTCTTAGCACTTACTTATATCATATTGTGTTTGCTTACTCACTTATTTGTGTTACTTGTTTACCTTGCTTAGCTCTTAGCATCATACTTGCAATTGTTAGGCTCACTTTCATATTCCGCATTATTGCCTAAAATTGCTAAGTAACTATTAAAATTTGTAATTGTACCTATTCACCCCCCCCCCCTCTAGGTCCATCTCGATCCTTTCACCACCACCGCTGCCATATCCTACCACCACTACTGCCATCACTACTGCAGGTTGCTGCTAACGCGACACTACGATCAGAGACCCTTCGATGAAACTGTGTGTGATGCCATAATCGCAAACGGTGGTGTAAAATAACTGTCAAAAAAGATGCAAAACGTTTGCGATGGAGGATGCATCAAACACGGTTCAGATTTTAGTTGCTTGTGCAATGCAGGGCATACGGTTCAGCTCAGTTAACTGTTTGTGATGAGGAGGAACAAAAGAAATGGGAAGCCAGATGAAGGTGTGTGCGATATACAGCATACGGTTCACTCGGATGAACTGTTTGTGATTAGACAACACAAAAGAAATGGGCATCCAGATGAAGGTGTATGTGATATACGACATGCGGTTCACTCGGATGAACTGTTTGCGTTGAGACAAGAGAACAGAAACGGTTCAATATAACAAGATGTGCGTGATACGCGGCAAACAAGTATGTAATCAGAAATGTGTGCGAAGACCGATAATAACAAGACGATTGCTTCTAATAAGACGTATGTAATATGCTCTGTCTACACAACATCTATTGGCCATTGGGGGACGAGTGGTCATCTGGATACGCCATAAGGATGCGAAGAGGCATCCTATCAGCAAGGACTAGTTGTTCCACCAGTAGCTCATGTAAGAGAACTCTCAAGTTAAGTGTGCTCAGGCTGGAGCATCCATCAGATGGGTGAATGGATGGGAAGTTGTGTTGATGTTAAATTAATTGATAGAATGGGTCATATCTGTCTAGATAAATGACTGATACGACCCATCCCATGAGTTAATTTAACCTTGAGGTCCTTGTTTTTTTTAACACATGTTAAAGGAGGTCTACCGCATTACTTTTTGACAATGTGCGATACGTGGCATACAGTTGATCTATCTGACCTGTTTGTGATGGAATAGGTTGTGTGTGTTGTGGGCAAACGCTTGCTAGTATTCAACTGTTTGCGATTGATGAATTCATCACCGACGGGTTCTCTAGTGTGGTCCGTGTTCATATGATCATCATCTACTTCTTGTGCTAGCTCGATGTTTCTTCTATGCTAATTTTCCACTAATTGATGGCGTTTTATGAACACGCCACCGTTTCCCGCCATTTCCTCACCTGTTTCTAGCCACCCAGCAATATTGCGCATAGGCGGTGCGCGACGCATGGAGGCGACAAGCGCAGCCTGTAGCACATCAACCTTTTCCAAGCATGCCAACCCACCAAAGCGCCACCTCTGCCATCAACCTCGTCGACGAGGAAAACGAGCAGGCGCCACAGCCCATCAAGGCCGAGGTGCTCCCCGGCAACGCGATGGATGACGCCGTGATGCGCGTCATCCCCAGGGTTGAGCAGACCTTTGGCGCATGGCGCTTGAGCGCCGCGGATCAAGATAGGCATGTCAGCGCCGACAGGCTGCAGCTCGCCGCACAACATGATCGATGGCGCATCACAGAGCAAGCTAGGCGCATCCGCGCCGATAGGCTGCGGCTCGCCGCACGGCGAGACCGTTGGAGCGCCGCAGAGCGAGAGGTGTGATGATGTTTGGTAAGACTACGTCGGTGGTTCCCCCAAGAGGAGAGGATGATGTAGCACAGCAACGGTAGGTATTTCCCTCAGTAATGAAATCAAGGTATCGAACCAGTAGGAGAACCAAGCAACAAAACGTAAACAACCCCTGCACACAAATAACAACCACTCGCAACCCGACGTGTTAAAGGGGTTGTCAATCCCTTTCAGGTAACGGCGCCAAAAATGGCTAGTTGACGGGAGAAAATTGTAATAGATTGAAATAATAGATCGTAAATAAAATAAAGTGCAGCAAAGTATTTTTGTATTTTTTTGGTTTAATAGATCTGAATAAGAACGCAAAGGAAAAGTAGATCGCAATGCAAATATATGAGAAAGAAGACCCGGGGCCGTAGGTTTCACTAGTGGCTTCTCTCGAGAAAAATAGAAAACAATGGGTAAACAAATTATTGTTGGACAATTGATAGAACTTCAAATAATCATGACGATATCCAAGTAATGATCATTACATAGGCATCACGTCCAACATTAGTAGACCGACTCCTGCTTGCATCTACTACTATTACTCCACAAATCGACCGCTATCAAGCATGCATCTAGTGTATGAAGTTCATGGAAAAACGGAGTAATGCAATAATAACGATGACATGATGTAGACAAGATCCGTTTATCTATATGGCGGTAGATATAGATCTCGTCTTTTTATCCTTAGTAGCAACGATACATACGTGTCGGTTCCCTTTCTGTCACTGGGATCAAGCACCGTAAGATCGAACCCACTACCGGGCACCTCTTCCCATTACAAGATAAATAGATCAAGTTGGCCAAACAAAACCCAAATATCAGAGAAGAAATACGAGACTATAAGAAATCATGCATATAAGAGATCAAAGAAACTCAAATAACTTTCATGGATATAAAAAGATATAACTGATCATAAACTCGAAGTTCATCAGATCCCAACAAACACACCGCAAAAGAGTTACATTATGATCTTCAAGAGAGCATTATATTGAGAATTCAGCAAGAGAGAGAGAAAGCCATCTATCTACTAACTACGGACCCGAAGGTCTACAAAGAATTACTCACGCATCATCGGAGAGGCGCCAATGGAAGTGGTGAACCCCTCCGTGATGGTGTCTAGATTGGATCTGGTGGTTCTGGACTCTGCGGCGGCTGGATGAATATTTCGTCGACTCTAGGGTTCTAGATTTTGGGGTATTTATAGAGCAAAGAGGCAGTCTGGGGGCACCCGAGGTGGGCACAAACCCCCCAGATGCAACCAGGGCCCATTGCCTTCCTTCTGGCACATAAAAAATCATCCTAGAGTTTCGTGGCATTTGGACTCCGTTTGATATTGATTTCCTGCAATGTAAAAAATATGGAAAAAACAGCAACTGGCACTTGGCACTATGTCAATAGGTTAGTATCAAAAAATGATATAAAATGACTATAAATAATTATAAAACATCCAAGATTGATAATAAAATAGCATGGAACAATAAAAAAATTATAGATACGTTGGAGACGTATCAGCAGCATCCCCAAGCTTAACTCCTACTCGTCATTGAGTAGGTAAGTGATAAAAACATAATTTTTGATGTGGAGTGTTGTTCATTAAGTCATATCATATTCTTTTCTTTATAGCTTGGACATTTGGACTTTTATATGATTCAAAGCAATAGTCTAGTTTTAACATAATAATTTAGATACTCAAGCATATCAACAAGCAACCATATCTTTCAAAATATCAATGCTAAAACAAGTTATCCCTAGCCCATCATGCTCAAACATTGATCCATTCATGAAACACATTCGAATATTAGCTACACCAAATACTTAAGTATGATCACATTGCTTCTTAGTTGGTGCTTTTTTAAGAGAAGATGGAGACTCAAATTTCAAAATAAAAATTGCATAAAGTAAAAGAAAAGCCCTTCGCAAAAGGAAGTAGGGATTTGTAGAGGTGCCAGAGCTCAAAGCAAAAAATTGGAGATAAAAACATTTTGGGGGGTGTATCCATCCCACCAACGAAAATGACGTAGAGCTACGAATACTTTCCATGCTAGATATGCCATAGGTGGTTGCCAAACAGAAAATAAAGTGTATTCCTTTTTCCACCATTCTTTCACTTTCCATGGCTAGCCGTATCCACGGGTGCCTTCCATACCAACACTTTCCAAAGAATTTATTATTTGACAACATAAAGTAAATTATATTTTGCATTTCGGGACTGGGAATCCCTAAAACACTTGCCTTACTCTCATACAATGACAAGTGAATAAACACTCATCGTGAGAATAACACATCCATCATGGAAAATATTAGCCACTAGTTACCTTTCCGCGAGCGAAACAAACACACAAAAGAGAAGTTGTAGCGACACGATCCCAATGGATCGAAGTCTATGTGCTTAAGTGTCATCCCTGGATCGGTATACTGACACACACAGTACTCGAGGATTTATAACAGAGGTAAATCCCATGTACATAGTAACGTAAATACTATTACCTCAATCTATATAGCAGAAGTAACAATAAAGCTGTGGAGTCCCAACAACACCAACGGCAAAGTTGAGTGTAGACATTGTAACCCTAACGTATCACTTACTCGTCGTAAGAATCCTGTAACATGAGACGTTGCAGCCATGTAGGTCAGTACAGAGAATGTACTGGCAATTTCACACCATAGAATAATAATGAGAAGATCTATCTCTATATGCATATGTGGCTGGTGGAGGCTCTAAATTTAATTTTGCATAAAGCTAATTTTCCCCTACAACAAAGGAATAAATTTTATTTACTACTAAGTTAAATTACCCATATTGAGAAGGTAACCCCAACTCAATCCCAAAAATCACTAAATTATTAATAACCCAACAATTTCATTAAATAGAGTGATGAGATCAACCAATAATTCAAATACCAGATACTCAAAGATGTCCATAACCGGGGACACTGCTAATCATGATTAGTTTGTACACTCTGCAGAGGTTTGCGCACTTTTCCCCACAAGACTCGATCTCCTCCGTTGAATTTCTCGCACTGCATGATGTTTAAGAAACGGATGATCGAGATACAGTCTTTCCGAGGAGGTCCCCTTAACCGATAGATAGGCCGTTACACCTACAATCCCCTACATATGCTAGCCTATCATGGAAAGGTTTCCCGCTACTTACTCAACTATTCCAGAGCCCATAATGACTTGTGGATGTACACGGAAGTTTCTAGTATGAATATTCTTATGATCCCTTTGAGCCTGGGTGGCATTCCATAGGATGATCACACGGGTACCCCGGGATCTCCTAGGACAACACTGGATTCCCCAGGTGTCTAGGCAAGACACTGGTATCCCCAGGGTGCCCCAACCATTCCACCCAGATGTGTATTAAAATAGCCACTTTAAGTTTCCCTTAGTTATTATCTCTCACAACTTGCATGATTCTCACATACCAATCCACGTCTACGAGCATGGCTAACGAATATTCTCGAGGTGTTTCAAGGATCATAGTTTCCTACCTCATGAACTACATAGCTAATCCCAATTCCCAAATCCTACTCATGCAAATTTGTAAGGGTAAAATTAATACATAAAAACTGGGTATGAAAAATATGATCAAAGTGTTAATGAAGATTCTTCGCACTCATAATTCCTGATAATTCTACTAGTCACACTCCAATCAATCTATCGTAAGCAAGCAATTATAACCACACATGCTACTGGATATAGGAAGTCAATATGAATATGTAGAAAGAAGAATTACTGGATTGAAAATAACAGATCGAAAGATACAAGTAATTCAACATAGCATTGAATCTGCTTACAATGTTGTGTGATAACTCTTTTGTGGACTAGTAGAGTAATCTGACTATGATCAAAATTATATGTTGAAAAGATAACACTAATTGTATGAACGGAAATATTTTTTCGATACTAATCCAATGCAGTTGGATTCATCGCAAATGGAGTTACGGATAAAAAGATATGTTTAAAAGAAGTTTGAATATGAATATGAACAAATATTCGAAATTTGAATATTTCAAAAAGTTGATGGGATAGGTTGAATCAAGACGAAACTGTAGGCGTTGGTTTCATCTAATTTGAACGAACGAGTAAAAAGTTATGCTATTTGAAAAATCAGAGTCAAGTTGTTTTACGGAAGAGAAATATCTACTGCTAAAATAATTCTAGATCTAATGTATAAATACAGTTAATAATCTAATTATTCTACCGTACTAGTCTAGAAATAATAACTACGGAAGTATCTAAAAGAATACAAAGAAGATACCTTTATAAGGCAGAGAAAAGACGACTTCACAGAGAGCAGACGACTTCTAGAATTCCCGCCGGAGAGAGGAAATATCTTTTTTTATGAAACTAGTCAAACCCAAATACTGATTTAACTTGAATCAAATGATGTTTTGGAGGCTCAACGGGTCTATATTTATAGGTGGAAAAGAGGCTTAGGGGTCAAAGGCTAGGCAATGTGAAACTAAACATATACATACGCAGATAAAATTAAAAAAGATAATGCGCATGGGCTAAGAGTTCGGCCCGGCCGCGCGCGTACACTGCACGGCAATATTTTTAATATTTTTCTTTCTTGAAATTTATTTTTCGGAAATAAAAAATTAAAAAATAAAATAAAATTGTAAACCTTAACAAAAATAAAAAGAGAAAAAGAAAAATACGGGCCGGCCTGTCCATAATGCTGTGCATGTGGGCGACAAATAATTATGAGCTGCACATACAGTTTATTTAATAGAAACAGAAAGGAAAACCGAATACCGAAAATAAAATAAAATTATATATAAGCATATTATATATCAAAATTTTCGAAAAAATATTTTCTACAACCTAAACATATTTATAGAGTCCAATAAATTCCAAAAGAATTTAAATATAGCAAACAGTACTACTGGTTTATTTGAAAACCAAATAAAATTATTTTAAAATACCAAAATTATTTCAAATTCATTTTTATCTAATTTTCTACTGTAGGGAATCCTTTTACCCTATTTTCCATATATTTTATTTTTGGAGAAAAATAATTTGAATAAAACAAAATAACTCCAAATTGAAAGTGGTTTCAAAATAACTTCGAAGGGACTTTCAATTTGATTCTTTGAAACGTCCAACTCTCTTTCTTAGCATTTGAAGAAGTCATTTTATCTTCTCTCATGAAACCCATTGAGTTGCATAAAGTTTCGAATTTGAAATAGTTCCAAATGGAATTCAAATCTTTTCAAAACCCTTTTCATTTATTTAAATGGAAGAAGTCATATCATAAAGTGATGAAATAAATTTGAATTCATGGAGATCATAAATGTAAGATGAAAGTTTGGGAAAGTCCTTTTATTCCCTCTCATTCAACTTTCAAAAAGTTTCAAATTTCACTCAAATTCACACAAGCAACCACACACACAATCAAACAAACTATCAAAACTATTTATTTAATAACAATCCAAAATTTAGAATTTTGGGATGTTACAAACCTACCACCCTTAAAATGAATCTCGCCCTCGAGATTCAGAGAGGCTAGCAAGAACTAGGTTAGGTTCGGGGTCTCCTGAAAATCCATCGATTATCACACGGGGTCTAGGGTGCTACCACCCTTAGAAGCATGGTTATGGTTCCATCAAAACTCAGGTCATACATCCTTATTGTTGGCAGTGTCAATCTTCTCAGATTCTCGGGAAAGTTCCTTCTCTGGCTCTTCCAGTAGTGGCATAACCCCTTTTTTCTCAATTCTTGTGTCCTTTCATCTTGGTAAGGTTCTTCCATGAATGGGTCTTCTTAGCTGACGGGTCCAGCGCCAATACTAAACAACTATCAATATCTCATGGTGGTCAACAATTTATGGTTTCTCCTGCAGGAAAAGGGTCTGGGTTGAACCTTGCCATATGACCTACGGTTGGCAACAGCTGACTTATACAAGGGAAAAAAATTGTCATACCATTCTAAGGTTCAATCAGGCTTAATATCGTCGTCTCTCTACTATAGGCAAGTCACTCCAGATTTACCATCCCACATAGCAAAGGCGAATAATAAGAGTAAGTCGACATGGTGATCAATCCATTCCGCACCCAGATCATTACCTTGTATATGGTTTAGTGAATTGCGCATTCTAACACTCAGTGATCCTCACAAGCATTACTAAATTTCTCTTGTAGACGAACTAAGTTCGGATAAATCCATGGATTCTGCAAGCTGAACAAAACATCTATCGTTCTTCACAACTCTCGGGTTTTCGTAAATCCTATAAGATCGTCTGTTGACAAAGTCATAACTTCTTCCAGGGTTTTTCCTTCAGCAAGAGTGTGCTTGCTTCTTGGCAGGTCCTGGAGCCTGTGGGTTATGGCCCATCTCATCACATTTATAGCTTCAACTCATCCTGGGGTTACAATTGCTCCATATTACCAACATTATACCTCCTTTATATCCAATAGTACTTCATCCCTTCATATACTTGGAGTATCCCACATATTGAGATAAAACTCGTACTTATTTTGTCCGAAGTCCACTCTATGGAATATCATTATCTTTTCCAGGGGTCAAGTGTCCTCACAGGGTACTACCACCCTTGAAATGCACAAATTCTTCCATAGACCATATTTCTCATATCCTCGAAAATGGTCAAAATCGTTCTTCATAGAGTAACAACTCATAAAATCTAAATCAGTACCAATGATGCTAACTTTATTGATTCTCAAATTATTACAATCTCCTGCATTTCTCATTACATGCCTCAACTCAACACCTCAATATAAAAGAAATGTTCCCACTACTACTACTATATTTCTTTTGTTGCAAACTCAACTAATTAGCACAGGCCTCCTTCTCTTTGGGACAATCTCTAGCAAAGTGCCTTGCTTCATTACAACGAAAACATATTACTTCTGACAAGTCTCGAGGTTTCCTTGTGTTTACATAGCCTCCTTGGGTCCTCGACTTCCTTTTTGGGCAACCGTTAAAGTAGTGCCCTGAATCTTTGCACCTGAAACATGTGATATGACTGAGGTTTTTCTTTGTAGAAATTGGGTTGTTCCTGGAATCCAATCTATTCCTCTTCCTGGACTTTTCTGTACCAATCAGGGCTTCTATCTCTTGTGGGTCATATTATACTTCCATTATCGAGAATGCTGCTAGATCCCCCTTCAGACAAGTCTGGGAGATATGTCCTTCTTCTCCACATGAATAGCATGACTTGGTGCAGGGTTTAATTGGGTCTTCTTCGGGTGTGTCCTCCACCTCTTCCTTCATCACAGGTTCTTCTAAAATTTTCATGAGGGCTCCTTTCATTGCTTCTTTCTTCTGCTGGATGGTTCTTTGTACCATGGGGTAAATGTGGCACTGAGCAGGGTAGTGGGTAGTCCCTTAACACAAGAAACAAGCAATCTGCCTAGTTGGGCATTCTTCAGCTGGGTGATTTTCTTCACAATGAGGGCATTCATCCTTGTGTTCTTTATGGTTGTGTCCTATTTCTACACAGAGCTTGCATGCCCAAGGTTTCTTCATATCACTTCCATAAGGCTTCAATTTCGAGGACACAAGACGAGACCTTTGCAGAGTCAACTTAAATTATTTTCAAGTGGTTACCCCTTGCCATCCATTGATGGTTTGGTACATCCTCCACCAAGTAGCAGCACCTCCTTCAAAGCCCCGAAGAGCATGCTGGGGCATATCCTTTCTGGCTATAGTGTTATTCTTCATGTGATCTTCCATGTTCTCAATCCATCGGTCCAGAAAATAAGAGTTCATCTCCATTCATCCTCTATTGGTTCCAAGGGTTTTGGGGTGAGATAAGAGAGATAGAGAGGGATACACACAATACAAACAATAGTTTTGAATAAACAGATTTTATTTTGTGGCTGTCGGGAAAACATCAAGCAAATGACAGCTCACAATCGCTGCATCTAACGTAAGTATATAACAGGGGTTTGGTCTTCTTCTGATCGTGCTTGCTGATCTTCTCAAGTTCTTCCGCCAGGTCATCTTTGTTGACGCGAAGTCTCTCGTGACGTCCTTTAATATTCTGGAGTTGCATTCCAAACTTCTGGGTTTCAACATCCTTGGCATGAACCATGGTCCTACTATCCTTCAGTTCCTGACGAATCTCCGGTATCTCGAGGTTTTGCTCCTCCAGCTTGGCTACTTTCAGCTTCTGGGTCCTGAGTTCTTCACGAAATGCTTCCTTGTCAAATATGGCTTCTTGCAGGTCCATCCTAAATTCTTGATGTAATACTCCAGATCCTGGCGATACACCAGCTAAGGTTTTTCATCTTTTGCTGATTAGGTGCTCCACTAGCCCTTTTGTCATCCAATCCTTCCGAAGAAATGCATGCTTAACTTAGCACGGTGACAATAGCATAAGCGGGCGATAACATCATGAATAGCTGTATTTATGCCCATGTCATTGCCATGAGCTATCATTCCATAGTTGATATCTCCTGCCTTTGGGTTTTCTTGACAAAAACTTTGAGTTTTAAGGCTCCATGTTCTGGTCTTTCTCCGACACACCTTGATCTCGGGTATTGACAGCTTCAATAGTCTGACAAGTTCCATAAGGGTAGCCTTCCTAGTCATACCAATCTGGAAATTCTTCAGAGCCTTCAAATTCTCCTAGTCTTCAGAGTCTTCAACCATTGTAGTTTCAATTACTCTAATGCACGGTAAAATCCTCTTCATTTCGAAGTAGTCTTAGTTGTCCGATATCTTGTACTTCTTGGGGTGGTCTCATCAGTCGAATCTTCGTGTGCTCAAAAGGGGAAAGGGTATAGTCTGACTATTTGAGATGAGAGGAAAAATACTTGGAAAAGCTTAGAAAAGATGAGAGTTAAGAGATCTCTTTTGAAAATAAAGTTTTAGAGAAATCCTTTCCTATGGGCTTGCCATTTTATAGGGGCCACGTCCTACAGTCAACATGTGCTCTGATACCATCTTGTAGCGACACGATCCCAATGGATCGAAGTCTATGTGCTTAAGTGTCATCCCTGGATCGGTATGCTGACACACATAGTACTCAAGAATGTATAACAGAGGTAAATCACATGTACAAAGTAACATAAATACTATTACCTAAATCCATATAGCGGAAGTAACAACAAAGCTGTGGAGTCGCAACAACACCAACGGTAAAGTTGAGTGTAGACATCGTAACCTTAACGTATCACTTACTCGTCATAAGAATCCTGCAACATGAGACGTTGCAGCCGTGTATGTCAGTACATTGAATGTACTGGCAATTTCATACCATAGAATAATAATGAGAAGATCTATCTCTATATGCATATTTGGTTGGTGGAGGCTCTAAGTTAATTTTGCATAAAGCTAATTTTTTTCCTACAACAAAGGAATAAATTTTATTTACTACTAAGTTAAATTACCCATATTGAGAAGGTAACCCTAACTCAATCCCAAAAATCACCAAATTATTAATAACCCAACAATTTCATTAAATGGAGTGATGAGATCAACCAATAATTCAAATACCAGATACTCAAAGATGTCCATAACCGGGGACACTGCTAATCATGATTAGTTTGTACACTCTGCAGAGGTTTTTGCACTTTTCCCCACAAGACTCGATCTCCTCCGTTGAATTTCTTGCACTGCATGATGTTTGAGAAACGGATGATCAAGATACAGTCTTTCCGAGGAGGTCCCCTTAACCGATAGATAGGCCGGTACACCTACAATCCCCTACATCTGCTAACCTATCATGGAAAGGTTTCTCGCAACTTACTCAACTATGCCAGAGCCCATAATGGCTTGTGGCTGCACACGGAAGTTTCTACCATGAATATTCTTATGACCCCTTTGAGTCTGGGTGGCATTCCATAGGATGATCACACGGGTACCCCGGGATCTCCTAGGACAACACTGGATTCCCCATGTGTCCGGGCAAGCCACTGGTATCCCCAGGGTGCCCCAACCATTCCACCTATATGTGTATTAAAGTAGCCACCTTAAGTTTCCCTTAGTTATTATCTCTCACAACTTGCATGATTCTCACATACCAATCCACGACTACGAGCATGGCTAAGCAATATATGACATAATGATATTCCCGGGGTGTTTCAAGGATCATAGGTTCCTACCTCATGAACTACATAGCAAATCCCAATTCCCAAATCCTACTCATGCAAATTTGTAAGGGTAAAACTAATGCATAAAAACTGGGTATGAAAAATATGATTAAAGTGTGAACTTGCCTGGTACTGTTGATGAAGATTCTTCGCACTCATAATTCCTAATAGTTCTACTCGTCACACTCCGATCAATCTATCGTAAGCAAGCAATTATAACCACACATAAGCAATCACTCACAGATCCAGAAGAAAAAGGCAAAGAAAGACTGCAATTTTTTCCAAAAGAACCAAATCAAATTATTTTGCAAGATCAGTTCCTAATTTTGTTGATAAAGTGTGGTGTTGGCTCAAGATGATAGATTGCGTCTAGGGATTCAATTACAAAAGGAATCAATTGAAAATGCTATACAGTTTACAAGATATGATCAAATGAAGGTTCGAATAGTTTGAAAGGTTCAAAAGTTGAAACTAATGATGCTACTGGATATAGGAAGTCAATATGAACATGTAGAAAGAATAATTACTAGATTGAAAATAACGGATCAAAAGATACAAGTAATTCAACATAGCATTGAATCTGCTTAGAATGTTGTGTGATAACTCTTTTGTGGACTAGTAGAGTAATCTGACTATGATCAAAATTATATGTTTAAAAGATAACACTAATTGTATGAACGGAAATATTTTTTTGATGCATTGGATTCATCGCAAACGGAGTTACGGATAAAAAGATATGATCAAAAGAAGTTTGAATATGAATATGAACAAATATTCGAAATTTGAATATTTCAAAAAGTTGATGGTATAGGTTCACTGGATAGGTGGAATCAAGACGAAACTGTAGGCGTTGGTTTCATCTAATTTGAACGAACGAGTAAAAAGTTATGCTATTTGAAAAATCAGGGCCAAACTGTTTTACGGAAGAGAAATATCTACGGCTAAAATAATTCTACGTCTAATGTATAAATACAGTTGATAATCTAATTATTCTACCGTACTAGTCTAGAAATAATAGCTACAGGAGTATATAAAAAAATACAAAGAAGATACCTTTATAAGGTAGAGAAAAGACGACTTCAGAGAGAGGAGACGACTTCTAGAATTCCCGCCGGAGAGAAGAAATACCGGATGTCCGGTCCCCCACTGTGTTCTTTGCCTGTGATGCTCATATCGCTGTGCACGTCTTCCAGCCACCAGATGTCCAGTGATACAGTGGATGTTCGGTACTTAACAACCACTTTACACTCAAAGGCTCTATTCGGAGCTACACTATATATACCCCTCTCCCACTCCGGGAGTGGGTTGACCACTTCATTCAAAGCAACCCTAAAACACCCAAGTGCTCCCTCTCACTCCCTCCTTCACCAAATCTTAGATCACGGAGAGATTTATGAGAGTTCTTGAGAGATTTTCCGCCAAGTGATAGATACATTCCTCCCCCCTCTCTTGACCAAAGGAAATCTTGATTTGAGCAAGTCTTGAGCTTTTTCCCATTGTTCTTGTTATTGTTTGAGGTTGGAGACTCTTAGGCGGTAGGAGTTCTTCGAAAAGGAATCAGTTGTTGTGATTACCCCCGAAAAGCTTATGAATGTTTGGAGGCCGCCTTAAGGTCTACCACTAGTGGTTGAGAATCGCCTTCGTGGTGATATCTCAAGGAGAATAGGGTGAGCCGTCGAGATGTATGTGTGCCTTCATGGTAACACCCGCCCCTTCAACGATGACTAGCTTCCCTCCAAGGAAGTGAACATCGGGATACATGCTGATCTCCGGAGTTTCGGTTAACCCTAACCCTAACTCCTTACTTATGGTTACTTGTGCTTTGTTTTACTTGTTATATCTTATTGTGGTTGCTTGCCTTTCTACTCATTGAGTATATTGCTAGCACTAGTATCACTTTTGCAATTCTTAGGCTCACTTTCATACTCCTCATAATTGCCTAAAATTCCTAAGTAATAATTGAAAATTGTAATTATACCTATTCACCCCCCCCCCCCCCTCTAGGTAGATCTTTGATCCTTTCAATCAGAAAGCACAATTTTTAAGAAATTTTGTTGGACATAAAGATGTGAAAATATCTCACAGGCAATGACCATGATTAATCAATAATAAAAGCCCTAGGATTGTAGAAAAATACTCCCACTACAAGCCTGATGTAAATGTGTCTTTATCGATTTGATTACCAGAAGAAGATTTCTTTACTGTGAACATGGTCACGTTATTGACCTTGAATGGTATTCATCGTCTCAACATCTAGTATTTGTATCATGCTTGTTTCTGGCTCTCTGCTAGTTGATTTCTATGTATAGCCAGCTGCACTTTTTTTGTGTTTGCCTCTCTAGGAACATCGCAGATATATTCCAGAAGTTAATTAAGCTTGTCTTTTGGCTCTCTGATATTGATTGCTAGTCATTGCCAAGTGTTACTCTGCTAGCTTATTCCTTGTAAGACCTACCCACTAGCTTTTTCTAAAATCTCCATTTGTTCCTACAATGACTATGATCTGCGCGTAATATCTCAAGTAAAGTTCTGCTCGTTTTCTATTATAACATTTTTTTGCGAATAAAGTACTAATGTGTAAAAATTAGCTCTACATGGTAGTACTAACATTAATTAAGGCATGGCTTAGTGACTTTGGCTACCAACCATGTTACAATGCACTATCCAAAACTAGATGTATGTATACTAATCGAGTGAGTATTTATGTATTTAACGAACAGTCCCTGCAGTTTCTTCCCTTCTAGCTGTGTGTGGATTATACCAACTTTTTCATGCTATGTGCTTTGTTGGGTGTTCATTCTATGTCCTCTTCATTTAATCTGGTACAATATAGTGATGATACACCTTTCTTGTTATCTTACTCAATATCTTGATTGTTTATCTTCTTTCGTGTGATCTTCTTCTTACACCTTTGTGTAAGCTACATGGCTAGGCATATTGAATAATGCTACCCAGGAATATATGACAATCATGTGTATATATTAGAAATGTACGAGTCGCTAGAGTCACCATTATTACTTACAAGCTACAGTTTCCATCAATACCGTTGTCTTCATGGACTGTTTGTATGTACACCGTGAGAACATTTTCCAATCACATTTGCAGGAAAACAAAGAAACCCTTGCTACAGGCAATAGGTCATCAAATATTGAGCAAAGTATGGCAATGAAGGAAAGAATGAAGACAGAAAGATTCTCAAGCAATGAAAATCTTCCTCCGTGGTATTAGGAATGGAAATATTCAGTTTCAATGTAACCTTGGCTAAATTGTCATCATCTGATGTTGCTGTGAACCTTTGTTGCATTGCAAAGATTGAACTTTTTACAAAGTCTCATGTTAAAGTTCTTCTTTTGCTTTATTTTCTACTACCTCCGTTTGGAAATAACTGACGCAAGGAGTTATTTCTGAATGGAGCGAGTATGTACTGGCAAGTTTCAGTTTAAAGCAAAACATTGTTGTATGTGTGAACAGTAGAGGTTCAGTGTTGTATTGTTCCTCATTTTGGTGTTGGCAAGGATTTCACCTCTAAATCGTAGTGCCAGCCAAACATGAAATTTGGATTTGGGATCTGGATTCAGCCAATACCCTTACCAAATGAAATGAAATCAGGGGACCCAAACAAGCGGTAATTGTTCTGTTGAGCTCAAAATATGGGTGGATGTATTGGAACCACCGTCTCATTGAACATTGATTCTGGAACGGCACCAGTCACATTGAACTTTGTAATCACTGATGGAATTCTTACAGCATCAGCTCATGTCAGCGCTCCATTCTACTGCCTCCGTTCCTAAACATAAGTCCTTTGGGTGATTCCAATGTGGACTACATACAAAAGCAAAATGAGTGAATCTACACTCTAAAATATGTCTATATAGTATGTAGTCCTTATTAAAATCTCTAAAAAACTTATATTAGGAACGGAGGAAGCAGTATGCATCATTGCACTCAATTACTGGATGCCATTTTCTTGGGAAGCCAGCCAACAGGGGGCCATTGCAGTTCGCTAATTTAAGAACGTTTCAGTCATCAGAAATGCACAATGTTGTTACAGACATGTCACATGTTAGGTTAACTCCTCTCTCCCAGCCTAAAGATCGGTGTCTATCAAGGATGAGCGCATTGACAAACGACAAGGTACATGGAGGAATCAAGCCATAGCAGAAATCCTCTTGTACAAAGGAGCAGAAGTTAAACACGAGACAAAATTTAATTGAAATAAGCTGGCAACCCATAAAATGATGAGGTCCAACAGAAAGCACAAAGATAAGAGTTATGTTGGAATTTTAACAAGCCCGGTCCACATGTTATGGAATTCACCCAAGTATGGATGATGAGATTCCAGAGGGACAAATAAGTATTATTGAATGTTCTAGTAAAAGAACTTGGACTTTCGCCGTTATCTAGTATCCCCAGTAATCGTTACGGATCTCATCATCAAACTTCTTCTTGAGTTCAGGGTGCTTCGCAAAGTACTCGTCTGCTGTCATTGTGCTGATCTTTTTCTGCATGTGTAAACAAGATGTTAGGATGAATGTAAAAGCAACTGGTACCAAATTTGTCAAAAAGATCCACCTCACCTTCATCTCTTTCAATTCAGCAATCTCCTTCTCTATCCTCTCTGATTCCTTCAGAGATGTCTTCTCTGCTTCCTTCATTTCGATTAACTATACATTTTCAAAAGAAAGTTCATAAGGATCTGAATGGAAGGGCCATCAGTTGCAATCCAATTTGTACCAAAGAAGGTGTCTATGGGAATAACAGGAAAGTGAAGCATATTTATAATGGTGAATCCTCACCAGAGCATCAAACTTTGGCTTGTACTCAGGAGTGACAGTGTCAACATACTTTGGGATCTCAATGCCTGCATTAGTTCCGTGGATTGGTGTATCAATGAGAGATTAAACAGATTGAATGAGCATAGACTAGCGAGACTAACAGCTATACTGGAAAGTTGCAAAAACTAAATGCTAAATCATTTGGTGTGAATAAATCAATATACATAGCAGGATTGAAATTCCTAACACTATCATACAACATATTGCTAGGGGCACCCTCAAGAAGGGAGATGAAACCTAAAACATGATGTATTAGAATGCATACATGAAGTACACATCACTACTATAATATTGTGAAGGGGGCATTTTGAACTATAAGCAAGTTACAGTTGGTATCCTAATTCTTAATCTTCGGAAGACATATCATCCACTAGTTAAAAATCCAATATTAAATCAAAACCATCTTGTTTACAAATTTATAGCACACTGGTTTCGTAGAAATGCAAGTAGATGGAGAGTACAAAATACACATACTATCATAAGCCTCCTTGTACATATCCACAACTTTTGATCCGATTCCTTTTTTGTAGTATTCCCAGTCAATTGGCTTTGGTTCCTGCAGTAGCAATAGATATAGATCTCTCATATCAGTCGATATGCCAGAAATGGCGATGCATGTTTCATATGTAGCCATAAGACTAGCATACACAAGTTCAATTCAAAGCTAACAAATAAATGTTAAACTTTACAAGCATAATATACATGCCAGAGAAGGCTACTTGGTTCATCCATGCATATGCCTCTATTGAGACAGAACCTCACAAGAGTTTGCAATTTCATGTTCAAAAGCAGTGCTTCGATTACAAGAGAGATGAAATCATTAAATAAGCCACACCTTGTCCAGTCGGTAATGTTGGGGTGTGTAGTGATTTAGGAATATGTAGTTCTACACGGAGTAAAATGTAAGATGTACCAATGATTAGAGGAACAATAGGGAGAGACGCCGGATGAACGATCCATCCAGAAATTCCCCCAAATGTTCTTGCTCATGTCTCGACTTCCTCTCAAATCCTCACATCAAATCCCTAAATCGTTCAATAGTTCAATAACTAAACCAACTGGGCGAGTAAATCCTAAAGGCGAAACCGAGATTTGATTGCCCCCTGTTGATGGATCTGCGAATCCCCTCTCGCTGCAGGAGCAGATCCCAGGCGCAACCGCGGTTGACTAGCGAAACGTAACGATTCCCCTGATCTGATCTGATCTGACCGAGGACCAAACCCTAGGCACATTGGCCAGATCGACCGACCAGCCGAGCGCGAGGCAGGTACGGGGCGGCCGGCGATTGGACGGATACCTGGGAGAACTTGGTCTGGAGCTGGTGGTTGACGTCCTCGAAGGTGCGGCGGAGGTTGGCGAACTCCTTTCGGGCCTCGTCGGAGACGAGCATCTTCGCCAGGCCGTCCCAGTCGATCGCCTTCCCGGCCTTGGCCGCAACGTCCGTCACCTTCTTCACCCCGCTCATCTTCGGCTCTGGATCTGCTAGACTTGCTAGGGCTGTGTGATTCTTGATTGTTTCAGGAGCTCGGTCCAGACTCCAGAGTAATATGTCCCTGTTATCTCCTTCAAAAAAAAAAAGTTTATGCGGCGCTAAAATGACGGGCGCTCAGGGCTTCCCCTCTCCAGGCAATTTCAGCCGCCAGATCTTCATCAAAACGATCTCAGCCATTTGGGGCTGTGGAGCAGGCTTTCCGTTACCCTGGGCTGTGGAGGTATTTCTCTGGTGACTGTTAATGTGGCCTGCTTGGTCTTGGCCCCTGAAACAGGGACCCCTTCATCGCTTCGGTGTGGTGTTAAGGGCGCCCACGCACCAACCCTAGTGGGCCAGCCCATGTAGAGCGAGATTCGATCGCATTTTATTTCCGCTGGGTTTGCTCGATCTCATTTGAGAAAACAGAACGAAAAAATCATAGAAAATGAAAAAATTCGTGAATTCAAACATGTTCATATAACTAGGAGAGAAGGAAAACTAGGACTCTCTCTCTCAACCATATAACTAGGACTTTCTTAATAAAATAATCCAATAGAGAGATCTGGAGATAGCACCGCTTGTTGGTTGCACCTAGTTTCAGACAGTGTTCAAACTTTTGTATTAGCGAACTATAACACTATTTCAGAGAAATAAATACACACTATTTTCTGCAAAAAGAAAAATCATACAGGATCAAGTCTAACCAACCAAAACAAGACCGTACCATAGTAGTTTCTATTCGGATGGAACTTATTAAAAAAATTACGCTACTTGAATTGGAATAGCACCGACCAATGTCCAACTTGGAGTACGAAAATTAGGCGTGACTTCTTCAACTCATGGTTCTGATGATGGTACTTTCATTGTAATTTGGCCAACGGAAAAACTAATGCCCACACGTGTGGGCGTTTGCATCTCGCCTACATGTATGGATTCATGTCGGTTTGTTGGTGCACGAATCTTGGTATGTTTGTGATGCCACGTAGGACCGAGCCGGTGTGTGGGCATTCACCCGGTCGCCCACACGTCTGTTTCATCACACGGAGGGACCGGTGTGTGGGCGTTTAGCAGTTCGCCCACACACCAGTTTTCACTCACGCACAAAGGCTGGTGTGTGGGCATTTGCCATCTCGCCCACACGCCCATCTCCTCTCCCACACACAAGCTGCCAGTTGCCATGCGTTTTGCAGTGTACATGGCAACTGTTGGGGAACGTTACAGAAAATTAAAAAATTTCCTACTGTTTCACCAAGATCCATCTATGAGTTCATCTAGCAACGAGTCATGGGAGAGTGATTGCATCTACATACCACTTGTAGATCGCGTGCGGAAGCGTTCAATGAAACGGGGATGATGGAGTCGTACTCGCCGTGATTCAGATCACCGATGACCTAGTGTTGAACGGACAGCACCTTCGCGTTCAACACACGTACGGAGCGGATGACGTCTCCTCCTTCTTGATCCAGCAAGGGGGAAGGAGAGGTTGATAATGATCCAAAGAAGACGACGCACGTGATGGTGGATGCAGCAGAACTCAGCAGGGCTTCGCTAAGCAACTACGGGAGGAGGAGGAGGTGTTGCATGGAGGAGGAGGCGCCAGGCTTATGGGTGCGGCCACCCTCCCTCCCTCCCTTTATATAGGTGCAAGAGAGGAGGGCGCAGCCTTGCCCCTTCCTCCAAGGAAGGGGTGCGTTAAGAAGGGAGGAGTCCATCCTCCCCAAGGCACCTCGGAGGTGCCTTCCCCCTTTAGGACTCTCCCCTTTTTCTTATATCTTGGCGCATGGGCCTCTCGGGGCTGGTGCCCTTGGCCCATATAGGCCAAGGCGCATCCCCTACAGCCCATGTGGCCCCCCGAGGCAGGTGGACCTCCCCGGTGGACCCTCGGACCCCTTTCGGCACTCCCGGTACAATACCGATAACGCATTTAAACTTTTCCTACACCAAAATAAGACTTCCTATATATAAATCTTTACCTCCGGACCATTCCTAACTCCTCGTGACGTCCGGATCTCATCCAGACTCCGAACAACATTCGGTTTGCTGCATACTCATATTCATACAACCCTAAGCGTCACCGAACCTTAAGTGTGTAGACCCTACGGGTTCGGGAGACATGCGTACATGACCGAGACGGCTCTCAGGCAATAACCAACAGCGGGATCTGGATACCCATGTTGGCTCCCACATGCTCCTCGATGATATCATCGGATGAACCACGATGTCGAGGATTCAATCAACCCCGTATACTATTCCCTTTGTCAATCGGTATTTTACTTGCCCGAGATTCGATCATCGGTATCCCAATACCTCGTTCAATGTCGTTGCCGGCAAGTCACTTTACTCGTACCGTAATGCATGATCCTGTGACCAAACACTTGGTCACTTTGAGCTCATTATGATGATGCACTACCGAGTGGGCCCAGTGATACCTCTCCGTCATACGGAGTGACAAATCCGATCTCGATCCGTGTCAACCCAATGTACACTTTCGGAGATACCTGTAATGCACCTTTATAGTCACCCAGTTACGTTGTGACGTTTGGTACACCCAAAGCACTCCTACGGTATCCGGGAGTTACACGATCTCATGGTCTAAGGAAGAGATACTTGACATAGGAAAAGCTCTAGCAAAACGAACTACACGATCTTGTGCTATGCTTAGGATTGGGTCTTGTCCATCACATCATTCTCCTAGTGATGTGATCCCGTTATCAATGACATCCAATGTCCATAGTCAGGAAACCATGACTATCTGTTGATCAACGAGCTAGTCAACTAGAGGCTCACTGGGGACATATTGTGGTCTATGTATTACACGTGTATTACGATTTCCGGATAATACAATTATAACATGAATAAAAGACAATCATCATGAATAAGGAAATATAATAATAATACTTTTATTATTGCCTCTAGGGCATATTTCCAACAGTCTCCCACTTGCACTAGAGTCAATAATCTAGTTACATTGTGATGAATCGAACACCCATAGAGTTCTGGTGTTGATCATGTTTTGCTCGCGGAAGAGGTTTAGTCAACGGATCTGCGACATTCAGATCCGTATGCACTTTGCAAATTTCTATGTCCCCATCTTGAACATTTTCACGAATGGAGTTGAAGTGACTCTTGATGTGCCTGGTCTTCTTGTGAAACCTGGGCTCCTTGGCAAGTGCAATAGCTCCAGTGTTGTCACAGAAGAGGCTCCGACGCATTGGGTATGACTCCTAGGTCGGTGATGAACTCCTTCACCCAAATTGCTTCATGTGCTGCCTCCAAGGCTGCCATGTACTCCGCTTCACATGTAGATCCCGCCACGACGCTCTGCTTGCAAATCGCACTTACCATCGCTTCCACCATTTAACATATACATGTATCCGGTTTGTGACTTTGAGTCATCCAGATCTGTATCGAAGCTAGCATCGACGTAACCCTTTACGACGAGCTCTTCGTCACCTCCATAAACGAGAAACATGTCCTTTGTCCTTTTCAGGTACCTCAGGATATTCTTGACCGCTGTCCGGTGTTCCTTGCGGGATTACTTTGGTACCGCCTACCAAACTTACGGCAAGGTTTACATCAGGTCCGGTACACAAAGATGGCATACATAATAGAACCTATGGCCGAGGCATAGGGATGACGCTCATCTCTTCTTTATCTTTTGCCGTGGTCGGGCATTGAGCCGAGCTCAATCTCACACCTTGTAGTACAGGCAAGAACCCTTTCTTGGACTGATCCATTTTGAACTTCTTCAAAATCTTATCAAGGTATGTGCTTTGTGAAAGACCTATGAGGCGTCTTGATCTATCCCTATAGATTTTGATGCCTAATATGTAAGCAGCTTCTCCAAGGTCCTTCATTGAAAAACTTTTATTCAAGTAGGCCTTAATCTTTGTCCAAGAGTTCTATATCATTTCCCATCAAAAGTATGTCATCTACATATAATATGAGAAATGCTACAGAGCTCCCACTCACTTTCTTATGTAAACGCAGGCTTCTCCATAAGTCTGCAAGATGAACCCAAACGCTTTGATCATCTCATCAAAGCGAATGTTCCAACTCCGAGATGCTTGCACCAGCCCATAAATGGATCGCTAGAGCTTGCATACTTTGTTAGCATTCTTAGGATCGACAAAACCTTCCTACCGCATCATATACGGCTCTTACTTAAGATAACCGTTAAGGAACGCTGTTTTGACGTCCATCTCGCCATATCTCATAATCATAGTATGCGGCAATTGCTAACATGATTGAGGCGGACTTAAGCTTCGCTACGGAGAGAAAGTCTCATCGTAGTCAATCCCTTGAACTTGTCGATAACCCTTAGCGACAAGTCAAGCTTTATAGATGGTAACATTACCATCCGCGTCCGTCTTCTTCTTAAAGATCCATTTGTTTTCTATCGCTCGCTGATCATCGGGCAAGTCTGTCAAAATCCATACTTTGTTTTCATACATGGATCCTATCTCGGATTGCATGGCTTCAAACCATTTGTTGGAATCTGGGCCCGCCATCGCTTCTTCATAGTTCGAAGGTTCACCGTTGTCTAACAACATGATTTCCGTGACGGGGTTGCCGTACCACTGCAGTGCGGAACGTGTCCTAGTGGACCTACGGTTCAAGAGCAACTTGATCCGAAGTACCTTGATCATCATCATTAATTTCCTCTCCGATCGGTGTAGGCACCACAGAACATTTTCTTGAGCTGCACTACTTTCCGGTTCAAGAGGTAGTACTTCATCGAGTTCTACTTTCCTCCCACTTACTCCTTTCGAGAGAAACTCTTTTTCCGTAAAGGATCCGTTCTTGGCAACAAAGATCTTGCCTTCGGATCTAAGGTAGAAGGTATACCCAATGGTTTCCTTAGGGTATCCTATGAAGACGCATTTTTCCGACTTGGGTTCGAGCTTTTCGGGTTGAAGTTTCTTGACATAAGCATCGCATCCCCAAACTTTTAGAAACGACTACTTAGGTTTCTTCCCAAACCATAATTCATACGGTGTCGTCTCAACGGATTTAGACGGTGCCCTATTTAAAGTGAATGTAGCTGTCTCTAGAGCGTATCCCCAAAATGATAGCGGTAAATCAAGAAGAGACATCATAGATCGCACCATATCCAATAGAGTGCGTCGACGTTCGGACACGCCCGTTATGCTTTGAGGTGTTCCAGCGGCGTGAGTTGTGAAACGATTCCACATTTCCTTAAGTGTGTACCAAATTCATGACTTAAATATTCTCCTCCACGATCCGATCGCAAGAATTTTATCTTTCGGTCAAAGTTGATTCTCTACTTCATTCTGAAATTCCTTGAACTTTTCAAAGGTCTCGAGACTTGTGTTTCATCAAGTAGATATACCCATATCTACTCAAGTCATCGATGAGAGTGAGAACATAACGATATCCTCCATGAGCCTCAACACTTATTGGACCGCACACATCGGTATGTATGATTTCCAATAAGTTGGTTGCTCGCTCCATTGTTCCGGAGAACTGAGTCTTGGTCATCTTGCCCATGAGGCATGGTTCGCATGTGTCAAATGATTCATAATCGAGAGACTCTAAAAGTCCATCAAGATGGAGCTTCTTCATGCGCTTGACACCAATATGACCAAGGCGGCAAAGTGCCACAAGTATGTGGGACTATCGTTATCAACTTTACATCTTTTGGTATTCACACTATGAACATGTGTAACATTACGTTCGAGATTCATTAAGAATAAACCATTGACCATCGGAGCATGACCATAAAACATTTCTCTCATATAAATAGAACAACCATTATTCTCGGATTTAAATGAGTAGCCATCTCAGATTAAACGAGATCCTCGATACAATGTTCATGCTCAAACTTGGCACTAAATAACAATTATTGAGGTTTAAAACTAATCCCGTAGGTAAATGTAGAGGTAGCGTGCCGACGGCGATCACATCGACCTTGGAACCATTCCCCGACGCCAAGATCGTCACCTCGCCCTTCGCCAGCCTCCGTTTATTCCGCAGCTCCTGCTTTGTGAGTTACATATATGAGCAACGGCACCGGTATCAAATACCCTGTGAGTTACTACGAGTAATCGTAAGGTACACATCAATTACATGTATATCAAATATACCTTTAGTGTCGCCGGCCTTCTTGTTCTGCTAAGTATTTGGGGCAGTTCCGCTTCAAAGGACCCTTCCCTTTGCAATAAAAGCACTCGGTCTCGTGCTTGGGTCCATTCTTTGACTTCTTCCCAAGAATCGGCTTACCGTGCCGGCAACATCCTTGCCGTCCTTCTTGATGTTCTTCTTTCCCTTGCCCTTCTTGAACTTAGTGGTTTTATTGACCATCAACACTTGATGCTCCTTCTTGATTTCTACCTCTACCGACTTCAAAGATTGAAAATACTTCAGAATAGTTTTCACCATCCCATGCATATTGTAGTTCATCACAAAGCTCTTGTGGCTTGGTGGGAGCGATCAAGGATTCTGTCAATGACCGCCTCGTCCGGAGGTTAATGTCCATTGGACAAAGCGGTTGTGCAACCCGGACATTTTGAGTATGTGCTCACTTGTAACTATTTTCCTCCATCTTACAACTGTAGAACTTGTCGGAGACTTCATATCTCTCGACCCGGGCATGAGCTTGGAAAACCATTTTCAGCTCTTCGAACATCTCATATGCTCCGTGTTGCTCAAAACGCTTTTGGAGCTCCGGTTCTAAGTCGTAAAGCATGCCGCACCGAACGAGGGAGTAATCATCAACACGAGACCGCCAAGCATTCATAATGTCTTGGTTCTTCGATGGGTGCATCACCTAGCGGTGCTTCTAGGACATATTGTTTCTTGGCTGCTATGAGGATGATCCTCGTGTTCCGGACCCAGTCCGAATAGTTGCTGCCATCGCCTTTCAGCTTGGTTTTCTCTAGGAACGCGTTGAAGTTCATGGTGACATGAGCGTTGGCCATTTGATCTACAAGACATATTTTGCAAAGACTTTAGACTAAGTTCATGATAATTAAGTTCATCTAATCAAATTGTTTAATGAACTTCCACTCAGATTTGACATCCCTCTAGTCATCTAAGTGTTACATGATCCGAGTCGACTAGGCCGTGTCCGATCATCACGTGAGACGGACTAGTCATCGTCGGTGAACATCTCCATGTTGATCGTATCTTCCATACGACTCATGTTCGACCTTTCGGTCTCTTGTGTTCCGAGGCCATGTCTGTACATGCTAGGCTCGTCAAGTTAACCCTAAGTGTTTATGCATGTGTAAAACTGTCTTACACTCGTTGTATGTGAACGTAAGGGTCTATCACACCCGATCATCACGTGGTGCTTCGAAACGATTTAACTTTAGCAACGGTGCATGCTTAGGGGAACACTTTCTTGAAATTATTATAAGGGATCATCTTATTTACTACCGTCGTTCTAAGTAAACAAGATGCATAAAACATAATAAACATCACATGCAATTATATAAAGTAGTGACATGATATGGCCAATATCATATAGCTCCTTTGATCTTCATCTTCGGGCTCCATGATCATCTTGTCACGGCATGACACCATGATCTCCATCATCGTGTCTCCATGAAGTTGCTCGCCAACTATTACTTCTACTACTATGGCTAACACGTTTAGCAATAAAGTAAAAGTAATTTACATGGCGTTGAATCAATGTCTCGCAGTCATACAATAATTAAGACAACTCCTATGGCTCTGCCGGTTGTCATACTCATCGACATGCAAGTCGTGATTCCTATTACAAGAACATGATCTCATACATCACAATATATCATTCATCATTCATCACAACTTCCGCCATATCACATCACATGACAATTGCTGCAAAAACAAGTTAGACGTCCTCCAATTGTTGTTGCATCTTTTACGTGGCTGCAATTGGGTTCTAGCAAGAACGTCTTCTTACCTACGAATAACCACAACGTGATTTTGTCAACTTCTATTTGCCCTTCATAAGGACCCTTTTCATCGAATCCGCTCCAACTAAAGTGGGAGAGACAGACACCCGCCAGCCACCTTATGCAACTAGTGCATGTTAGTCGGTGGAACCGGTCTCACGTAAGCGTACGTGTAAGGTTGGCCCGGGCCGCTTCATCCCACAATACCGCTGAAGCAAGATAAGACTAGTAGAGGCAAGCAAGTTGACAAGATCTATGCCCACAAAAAAATTGTGTTCTACTCGTGCAATAGAGAACTACGCATAGACCTAGCTCATGATGCCATTGTTGGGGAACGTTGCAGAAAACTAAAAAATTTCCTACGGTTTCACCAAGATCCATCTATGATTTCATCTAGCAACGAGTCATGGGAGAGTGATTGCATCTACATACCACTTGTAGATCGCGTAAAGCGGCGTTCAATGGAACGGGGATGATGGAGTCGTACTCGCCGTGATTCAGATCACCGATGACCTAGTGCCGAACGGACAACACCTCCGCGTTCAACACACGTACGGAGCGGATGACGTCTCCTCCTTCTTGATCCAGCAAGGGGGAAGGAGAGGTTGATGATGATCCAAAGAAGACGACGGCGTGGTGGTGGATGCAGCAGAACTCCGGCAGTTCTTCGCTAAGCAACTACGGGAGGAGGAGGAGGTGTTGCAGGGAGGAGGGAGGCGCCAGGGCTTATGGGTGCGGCCACCCCTCCCTCCCCTCCCTTTATATAGGCGCAAGAGAGGGGGGAGGGCACAGCCTTGCCCCTTCCTCCAAGGAAGGGGTGCGGCCAAGAAGGGGGGAGGAGTCCATCCTCCCCAAGGCACCTCGGAGGTGCCTTCCCCCTTTAGGACTCTCCCCTTTTTCTTATATATTGGCGCATGGGCCTCTCGGGGCTGGTGCCCTTGGCCCATATAGGCCAAGGCGCACCCCTACAGCCCATGTGGCCCCCGAGGCAGGTGGACCCCGATGGACCCCGGACCCCTTTCGGCACTCCCTTGCATAATACCGATAACGCCAAACTTTTCCTACGACCAAAATAAGACTTCCTATATATAAATCTTTACCTCTGGACCATTCCGAACTCCTTGTGACGTCTGGGATCTCATCCCGGACTCGAACAACATTCGGTTTGCTGCATACTCATATTCATACAACCCTAAGCGTCCACCGAACCTTAAGTGTGTAGACCCTACGGGTTCGGGAGACATGCGTAACATGACCGAGACGGCTCTCGGGCAATAACCAACAGCGGGATCTGGATACCCATGTTGGCTCCCACATGCTCCTCGATGATATCATCGGATGAACCACGATGTCGAGGATTCAATCAACCCCGTATACTATTCCCTTTGTCAATCAAGATTTTACTTGCCCGAGATTCGATCGTCGGTATCCCAATACCTCGTTCAATCTCGTTGCCGGCAAGTCACTTTACTCGCATCCGTAATGCATGATCCCTTGACCAAACACTTGGTCACTTTGAGCTCATTATGATGATGCACTACCGAGTGGGCCCAGTGATACCTCTCCGTCATACGGAGTGACAAATCCCGCCTCGATCCGTGTCAACCCAATGCAGACACTTTTGGAGATACCTGTAATGCACCTTTATAGTCACCCGATTACGTTGTGACGTTTGGTACACCCAAAGCACTCCTACGGTATCCGGAGTTACACGATCTCATGGTCTAAGGAAGAGATACTTGACATAGGAAAAGCTCTAGAAAAACGAACTACACGATCTTGTGCTATGCTTAGGATTGGGTCTTGTCCATCACATCATTCTCCTAATGATGTGATCCCGTTATCAATGACATCCAATGTCCATAGTCAGAAACCATGACTATCTCATTGATCAACGAGCTAGTCAACTAGAGGCTCACTAGGGACATATTGTGGTCTATGTATTCACACGTGTATTACGATTTCCGGATAATACAATTATAGCATGAATAAAATACAATTATCATGAACAAGGAAATATAATAATAATACTTTTATTATTGCCTCTAGGGCATATTTCCAACAGCAACTGCCCTAATGTGCTTTTAAGCAGATGGCAACTCTCTCTTTTTTTAAACCGAACATGTCAGTTGCCATATGTTTTGCAGGGTACACGGCAACTGCCTCTAGTGTGCTTGTAAGCAGATGGCAACTCTCTCTTTTACCCGAACATGTTGTTTTGCCATGTCTCTTTGTAGCGCTACACGGCAACTGTCTAGTGTTAGTAGGTGGCAACTCCTAAGATTTTCAAATCATGGAAACTGTAGTAAATCAGACCATACATGGCTACTTCTTAGTGTTAGTAGGTGGCAACCTCTAAAGTTTTCAAATCATGGCAACTATAGTAAATCAGAGCATACATGGCACCAACTGCAGTTGTCCAAAATGGCATCTGGCACTTGAACCTGAGATGGCAACTGCGGTTGAGTAACCATGGAAACTGTAGTTGTCCGACATGGCAACTGTAGTTCAGCGACATGGCAACTGCAGGTAAACGGACATTGAAGAGGGTCCAGATCATGGAAACTGCGGGGGACGCGTGGTGACTGTCACGCTGGGCGTGCGGGGCCGTGAGGTAGGTGGCTGAGAAAGGTCGTGTGGGCGTTATGGATTTTGCCCACACGTAGGCGCGTGAGAGGGACCGCAAGGGAAAAAAGAGACGTGTGGGCTGGTCCTCTTAGGCACCACACAAAACGTGTGGGCAGACCCATTAACACCCACACGTGTGGCAGTTATCGTCGTCCTTTGGCCAATTGTCAAACTATTTGAGTTGATAACTCTCTTTTCGCACAGTTGGTCACATCATCCCCTCCTCCTTGAAACAAAACCGTCCTCGGTTTTGCGGTAGATTTCATGGACTGTTTCAGTGAAACGGTTGTGTCCACCATGATTTCTCCCGTAAACATAGATCGCAGAACATGTCATCTTCCGGCTTCCCAAAAAGAGTATGTATTAGACCGTCCCTCATGTGTGGCACGGCGGTCATATTGCCATGGTCTCCTCAAAGTGACATGCATCCATCGGCAATACATCACAAATCATTGTATCAATATAGTCACCAACCGAAAAATTGAGACGCATCTTGTGAGTAACTTTCAGTTTCCCCGACTGATATAACCATTTTATGTAATGGGGTTGTGGGTGCTTCCAGGTAGGCAAAGCTAAAGCATCCACCAAGTCCTTGCTAACCGCGTTGGTGTAGCTTCCTCCATCTATGATCAACTTACAATTAGTGTTGTTGATTTTGCACTGAGTTTGAAAAATATTCCATCGCTGTCCCTTATCCTCAATGCGATCTTCTTGCACCCGTTACACCATCAAAGACGGATATGATTCGGCGGCTTCAAAACTCGCAACCAGATTTTCAACATCTTCAAATTTTTCACTAGAAGTGTCAGAAAACTGCCTCTTCATCACTAGCGGATGCATAGCCATCTCTTCAAAGACGGATTTTCGCACGGTTGGTCACATCAATCGATTTTGAAAAAGTTCATAAAAAATGATAAAAAGTTCATGCATTTTGAAAAAAAGTTTATCGGATTTTAGAAAGCGCTCATCAAATTTGGAAAAAGTTCAACAAATTTGAAAAAAATATCATCGACTTTGAAAAAAGTTAACCAAAATTTAAAAAATAGTTCATCAAATTTCAAAAAAAATCATTGATTTGAAGAAAAAGTTCACATATTTGCAAACAATTCATCAAACCAGGAAGAACAAAAAGCAAAAAAAGGAAAATCAAAAAGAAAAAAAGAAAAAAAGAAAAAGAAGGAAGAATAAAAGAAGGAAAAGGTTGCAACTTACCAGATCCTGCTGGGTGGCGGGGTGATTACACCAGCCTACCTTGATGAGGTAGGTTGCTTGTTCGATTCACAACTAGCCCGCATTTTGATTGTTTGGTGTTAAAGGGAGTAACTATGAGAAGCCACGCATATGCAGCTACTCATCTCCCTCCGGAAGGAGCTCGTGAATTGGCCGGTCCAACAAGCCCGCGCAACCATGCGCCTGCCTAAATGGGCTGTCCCAGTGCATGCGGAGGCCACTGTCTTGTCTTTTTCTATTTTTCACATTTTTTATTTTTATTTTTTATTTTAATCTTCCAAATATTGTATATATAGTATAAAAACATAAATTCTAAAAGGTGCAAGTGCAGCTGCATTTTTTAGACGTATCGAGGACACACCTGCGACTACCGTTAGATCTTAATCGCGCGTCTTCAGGTGTTTCCTAGTCGGAGCGAACTGTCGCACGAAATAAACCTCGTGAAGAGGCCATACACACGTTCGTTCACCACGTTTTCTCTTATTGACTCGGTTGGAAATCCACCTCCGTCCCTCTCGTAGACGCATTCCATTTTCACCAAAATCAATCGCCGTCAAATCGGGAGGCATTGTTGGGAACTGCCGGAGTTGAGAGAAGCATAACCGCCAGAAACGGGTTTGTACGTTCGCGCATCAGGGTGTTCGCGAGGTCCTCGTGGCGCTCGAGGGGCTCTCGCCGCGTGTCGACGCGGCGTATCTATGTATTTGCTAGACTATGGTTTGTAATCATCTCCTGCCTTGTCTTTAGGAAAGACTTCTTAACCTCAAGCCTTATACTCTATATAAATAACCCGATAGGCTCAATACAACAATCCAACGCATTACACCAATCTCCCCCTTTATCATTCTACATGGTATCAGTCTAATCTCCATCCAACCTCAAGCCGCCGCTGTCGCCGCTTTCGCATCGCCCGTACTTAGGATTCGTCCGCCGATACAATTGACCTGCCCTAGAGAGTCTATTCGCTGATCCTTTGATTCGGACTTTCCTCTTTCCCACCGGTCGCATTATCGTTGTTTTCTTTTTGGTTTTACGATCTAAGATCGGCTTGCATCGCCCGCCGCCGTCGTCGACCCTCGTACGCCTCTAATTCGCACCGACGCGACCACCCGGCCTCTTCTCCGACCAGGTGGTCTCGCGCGACGAGGCGGCCCGTCACGGCCATCGTCTACACGTCTGCTCGCTCGTCGCTTTGCGCCAGCCGTCGCCGCCCTGCTCCGAACGAGACTACTCCATCACCTCCCGCCTTCGCCGCATGTGTACGGCCGCCTCCCCACGGCATTGTGTTCACCGCTCGGGCGTCGCTGCTGCATTGGTCGCTCGGGTCTCGCTTCTACGCCCCTTTATGTTGGCCGCCCGGGTCGACGTCTTGTGGCAACTCATCCGCACGTCATCACGCCGGCAGTCGTCGCCGGCTTCAGCTCAAACTCCGCCACCACCCCGCCTGCACCAAAGGTTGAAGGTGTGCAAGTTCGAGAAGTCGTTCGCCTTAAGAATAATGTCCTCCTTGATAATCTCCGAACATCCTTGAAGAAGGCTCCAGAGAAGCCATCTGGGCTCGGCGCTTTGCCACAAGGAAGACCAAAAAATGCCTTCCTCACCTCTCCTCCGTAAAGGTCGCCCAAGGTCTAAAAGATCACAAGCAGGCACCGAAATGTTGCCCCAATTGATGTCCATGTGACATGGCAGCCCACGTTTGGTGACCTTGGCGAAGTGGTCTTCGATGATGGCCTTCTTGTGATCGTGGTCGATAACCCAACCGTCATTGTGCTTGAGATGGTAAATGAAGTTCTTTCTTCTTCTATGGTTGACACGCAGGTGAAAGAAACGAGTGTGCACGAAAGAAGGCTCAAGAAAACGATAGTTGCTCTGGGCGTGATGAAGCGTGCCCCAAAAGACAAAGTTTGAGAATCACCAATCTCAAAGATGGAGATGCTTACAGACGTTTTGATCATGCAACAATTTTTTTTTGACGTGTCATCATGCAACATTGAAATCAGTGACATGTCGTGAAGCTTTTGGCATTGCTAGTGGATCTACATATCATAATACGAGAAGGCTTCGCGTTTTCATTATGTGTTGCCGCTGAGATCAGAGATATTAATCATGGAAGCAGTTGGCACTGTAGTTCTATCTTACAGGAGATTAAGCGATGTCAAGGACGTTTTGTTCAAGTTGAATTTATTCATGAGAGAGCGTCTAATGTTGAGGCTCATGACTAGCCCGTAGTTCTCTTACCCTAGCTCGAAAATGCTAAACAAGTGTGTGCATCATGAGAGTGGACAGGTAGGGCAACCGTGTTATTTCATTCTGTTCTTGGACTCTCGGATACTATACCAAGATTAGATCGATCCAGCTCGCCCCCACACACCCCGTCCCATAATCCTGCACAAGCACGGCAGCCCCCACAAGGCCACAATCGATCACCACAGTGCGTCGCGTTAATCCGAACTGCTGCCGGCTGCGCGATCTGCCGGCCCGGGACACGTGCAGTCCCTCGCTGCAGTTATGCACGCAGAGGGCACTTTTCTAAGGACAGAAGAATTAAGGCACCCACCCAGGCCACCGCACTGCGAATGCAGCATTTCATTGCAGTCACGGCTACAGCCAAGTCGCGCCCGTAAACATGCATTTTCATCAGCGTGCACCGTGCATCCTCCATTAACGCGATGTGTACATTTTCTCTTGTTGCACGACTGCACCTTGGCCGGCTTGGCGGGCGATCAACCCTCTTGTTGCACGGCTGCCGCTTTTCCTGCGGGTTCGGTCACCAGTCCAATCCGTAGTAACCACCTTGTGTTGAAACCGTGAAAGGACCGCGTAAAAGGCGGAGTTTGACGAACGAGAACGGTGCGATTGTTAAGGCGTCGGTTAGATTAATGGCCTGGGGTTCGTACCTACAGATAGATGCGAGAAAGATCGGTTTTTCCATTACTAGTATCTAGCCTTCTACTGTACTACTGTAGTGTAGGCGTGATGTGTTTGTGTTGACAAGAGTGAGAGCTAGTCTGCTGATTAACTGCTAGTCCTACGGTAGCAGAGGGAAAATTGCGTTAGCGAGACAGAGAGGCTACTCCTACCGTGCTGACGGATGAAACGTACAGCCCTAGAAAAACGGCAGTCACTATCTGAAGACAACTTTCTAGAAAATTAAAGGGATTTACCTATTGACGCAGTATGCGTATTGACACGAGTTACATTTAGTAGTAACATGTTATTACAAAATTCCAAATATGTTCTAAACGCATGTTATAAAAGATCTGCTGTGAATAGTAACTCGTGAGTTTCACAGGAGGTTTTCTGTTTCTTTATCTTCTTCCAAAAGCTCGTGAATTTCAGACTTTTCTAGGCACCATTAGCCATAGAAAAGAAAAACTAGTCTATAAGGACATCTTATATTTCGATACGGAGTGAGCATATGTTGTTACGGAGAAAATATCATATCCGATCAGAGCCGAGAAAAAGAAGAACAGTGTGTGAACTCGCTACTGCTGTCGTGTAACAGTCCCGTGAGAGCACTCGGAAAGAATCGGGGCCGCTGCTCCAATCATCCAACGATCAAGATGGGAGCAGCAGCGGACCGACACAGAAGCGTCCAAAACGAGCACACAGCGCCACGAGGCAAAATTTCGTGTTTTGACCCTTTTGTCAAACAAAATCAAAATCTAACCTCAGTTTAAAAATATTTCGGGATCTGACTCTTTTGCTACCGCCAACGGGTCCGGCGGTAGGATTGCATACCTCTACCGCAGTTCCGGCGGTAGGTGTGCTGACGGGCCAAGCCGTTAACGGCTGCTTACGGACCTATCGCCAGAGTACACGGCGGTAGCCCACACAAACCTACCGCCGAGAGCAGTGGCGGTAGGTTATCATAGTCCGCATGAACTTAACTGCTTTGATTTTGTCTTCAATTTTTTTGCCATAGACATAAGAAATAATAAGCTCAATTTCATAGACATAAGAAGTTTGATCACATCCAAATAGTTTGATCACATAACATAGTTTGATCACATCCAAATAGTTTTACCATTACGGACTAATAAACAAGTACCAAATAACATAGTTTGATCACATAACATAGTTTGATCACACCCAAATAGTTTCACGAAGCCAACATAAGAAGTTTAACGGTCATCGACCACATAAAAGGTTTTATCCATAGGTAGCAATCAAACGTGACGATCATCAACAGCCACACGCATATATAGTTTAGATGATATCGATGACGATCATCATCTTCAAGCCTTGACGGTTGGTGTTCCTAATAGTAATTAGGATGGCCTGTCCAACATGAAGATTCTTGTTAACGAGGAAGCTCTTCCATCCAACCGAGCTTAAATGTGTGCGACCGTCCGTGTCCACATCGTACGCACAAGTAGTGACGGGGCCCCTTGCGGTAAGGCGTATTCCAGCATAGCCTTCTTCATCAGCCTCGATGCCACAACTCTCAGATAGGCTCTTTGGCAATTTCTGAATAAAAAAAACATATCAATTAATAAGTATGGATTATCTAAACTATTAACAGTTCCCTAGATTCTACAGTAATAACATACCAAGACATGTCGATCGATCATGGTACTTGTCAGACGGGTCACGAATGGCGCCCCGACCAAGTCAGCACGTGGCAGAAAATTGTCCCATAGGTTACACGCCTCCTGATCGCTCAGCTTCACTCTTTGAGCACAGATGGCTTCCTCAAGTGGGTCTTCATAGTCATCATCCTCATCAAGTGGTGGTGGTGGCGCCATGTTCCTTATATAAGCATTGATTGGATAAAGTTAATTAAACATCAATATTTGTTCTAATGCAAGCATTCATTAGATATAGGTAGATTCCACCTAAATCAATGGAGATATATAGCAAAACAAATATATACAATATTCACACAAGAAATCATCACATATGGCCATAAGAAAGACTAAACCTAGGGTTCATCTAGGTTCTAGGGTTCATCATATCAACTAGAGAGGGTTCATCACATTCCAATCATCTAGGTTCTAGGGTTCATCATATCAACTAGAGAGGGTTCCTCATATGGCTATAACAAAGCGGATTGATTTGACTCAAACTAATTGGGGGATTGGAGGAGCTTACCTTCCTTTTTCCGTAGCCATCTCGATCCGCAAAATCCGTGAATCAACGAAGAAGATCGGAGCGGGAAGTGGAGGAGATGAGAAAATGGGCGAGAGGAAGAAGAAGGCGGCTGGGTGGGTGGGGATTAGGGTTGGGGTGGGGTGGGCGGGCGGTTGGGTTTATAAATGCCAAAACCCTACCGCCATAGGGCGCGGCGGTAGGTTTGTTCACCCTACATATCGCACCCGGCAGTAGGATGTCTCCACCCTCACGCTTATACGCCCATGACCAAATCATCGGCGGCCAGTAGTGTTGCACACCCCTACCGCCCGAGGCTGGCGGTAGTATCCTACCGCCGGGATCTTGGCGGTAGGGTGTGCGGCACTACGCTGCTTTTTTCATCCTGAAGAAGCGAGACACCCTACCGCCAGGCCTTGCGGCGGTAGGGTGTGCAATCCTACCGCTGCGCTGCTCGATTTTTTGGTCACAGAAGGGGGCGTGGGGGGGAGGCACCCTACCGCCGGGTCTGATGGCGGTAGGATGTACAGACCTACCGCCTTTGTGTGTGGCGGTAGGGTGGCCCAGTGTGCATTTTTTGCACCTTCTAACTTCTTTTGTCTTCAATTTTTTGGCAGACAACATTTAAACAACATATATATGACATATGAAGCACACAATGTATGATATATGATGCACACACCACAGATCTATAAATAAGGTACGTTCGATACATAGTAAATAAGTTATACATAGCAAATTAACGAAACAGTTCGAGCAAATTCATATGGTTCATGAAGCAAATATGCAAGTTTTTAGTTGAACGACACGGCAACAACTTCAGTCCTTCCTTCCCCTCTCCGACTTTCGGTCCTCGTTATCCTTGGATCGCTTCTCGGCCGCCGTCTTCTTGGAGGCCGTAGGACGTGCTTTTTGAAACGAGGATGGACTCTTCCAATCCTTCTTCGGCACATTCCTCTACTCACGCTGGGTTGGCTGAGTTGCTGGAGGTCCATCGTCATCATCGTACTCCTCCTCCTCCTCATTGTCCTCTTCCTCTTCCTCACCATGTTCTTCTTCTGCGCCCTCTTCTTCATCTTCCTCTGCATCATCATCGTCGTCGCTCTCCTCCTCGTCATCTTGAACCGCCCTAGACGACGTGGTTGCATGGCTCGATGAAGCGAGGCTACGCATCGGTTCAGGAGGAAAAACATCCTCGGTGTTTGTAGCGCACCCAAGCAGGCCCACAAGCCGGCGTGCTTTGTTGACGTATTTCTACAATGACAACGTAAACAATATGAACTTCTCAAATGTCCAATGATAACGAAAATGAACTCAGATTACCTTCACCGTTTCCCTCAACTTGTTCTCACTAGCTCGAGTCCTGTGGACAGCACTAAAGCGCATCGAGGCATGAAAATGCTTTTGTTCAGCTCCAAGACTGCAAAGTAATAAAATGAGTCAATAGCACGAAAAGCTGATTTCATCCAACCGTCGGTTCGAAGAGGTAAAACAACATACCACTGTTCATGAGGGGTCCGTACTTCCTAAACCCGCCTTTGAAGCCGCCTCGATGCTCGTTGTAGGCTTCATTCTCGAGGCGTCATCGAGCAGGTCTTGGCATCTGCGTCGTCTCATCGGGGCCTCAGACGCAGTCGATGCTTGATGCCATCATCGTACCACAACATGTGATCCTCGTACGCGTCCCAGTAAATCACTCTCCTCTCCATGTCTTTGCGTGTTTTCCACTCGTTCCATTCCTTCACGTATCTCGCATGTTCGGCTTCCCAATCCGTGATTGATTGATTCTTCTGCCTACTCATCCTGCAATGCGTGAGAAAGAATGTAAAACACCCTTCTTTTATGAATGTAAAGCATCAAAATAAGAACTTAGAATCGACGAGGACGGCTTGTGGTACTCACAGGTGTAGGTCGTAGCCACCGGTATCACGGACGATGCCGGCGGGTGGTGTGTGTTGCGCCTTACCAAATTGTGCGGCAACGCGCTGTGGCAAGTGGTACTCCACGGCATAGACACAAATCATGGGCACGATGCACCGGAAGAGAAGGCGGTCCTGCTTGCACATGTTGTTCCTTTCGAACCCCACTCTCGGTCATCACTATACGGCCGCCAAGTAACCTATAACCAAACAATGTTAGGCTCAAGTGAAATTGTTATCGAAACAATGGTAAGCTCAAGTGAAAATGTAGTTCTTATACCTGGAAAGGCGTGAGAGCATCAAGCTCGTTGCTGAAGACCTTGTACAAGGCCTTCGATTGGCCCTTGTAGACACGCACCACGTCCCAAGCGTGTCACGACGGTCTACCGATCATCTTCGTCATCTCCGCCATAGTCCGTCCATGCATGCGAGCGCATCTTCTCCGGACGGCCCACCGGATTCGCTCCCACATCCAAATGGAGAGGCCCCATACACATCCACACATACCGGACGTGTCTTCCGCTCTCTGGGTCGCGTCGTCAAGCTACAAACCAAGTATAGATGATAAGATGTCAAAATGTAAAGCAACACACGTCTGATATCTAAAAGAAAGTGATATTCACTTACCGAACGGTATAGGTAGGCAAGTTCGGCGGCCCCCAATTGTACCCGCATCCCGATCCTTCAGAAGTCGAGATACATCCATAGGGCGAGTTCCTGAGCAGTCCGAAAACACTACCTCCGTGAGAATGTACCATGTAGGCCTCGCATCTTGCTTCCGAGACCGGGCTTGGCATCTTCCTGCTCGAGGAGCCATGGCGGTATGCCGGAAGTGCGGTTGCTCTTAAGCGGGGGGTAGTCGCCGATGAGGTCGACAACCTCTCGTGCCGATTCGCCTCTCCACTCTTCTGTGAGAGGACGACCCTCGGCCAGTAGTGCCGTAATCATCGTCCAATCCTTGAGGGTCACGGTCATCTCCCGCATGGAAGATGAAAGTTGTGCGTCTCGCCGCCACCGGTCGATCAAAGCCGTGAGAGCTGAGTGAACGAAAGGCCGCGGCGACGCTTGAATCAGAGGATTTAAACCCAATAGTCGGGCTCTCTGAAGAACGATGCGTCTGCGATCGTCGTACTCCATCTTAACCGCTGCCTTGTGAGCTCTCATCCGCAGCGATGGTGGCATCTGTGAAAATCAATAACCAAAGCATAGTTAGCATGGACATAATATTTAGCAACTTGTTTTCATCAATTGAAATATTTGGTTTAAAATGGCAATTACCACTCCATTCTCAATGAACGGCACGGTGACGCTTTGTCGAACCTAGGGTCAAGCATTGTGTACTTCGTCTTAGATGTCGTCCGCAAGAGGTGGCCTCCTAAAAGAATTGTATAAGCATATCAAAAGATTTTTCAACATGAACTAGGGTTCAACATTGACTACGAAACACATCGATGCATAACAAAAATTAATCACATCCAACATATAGGAGTGATTTCAATCGAATAATGCGACGAATCAAAAGGTGTTTGATTAAAACTTATTGGAGGGATTGTAAGAGCTTACTTTTCTTTCTTCGGGGCCATCTCGATCCGCAAAATCCGTCAAGAAAAGAAGAAGATCTGAGGGGGGTAGTGAAGGGGATGAGAGAGGCGACTTTGAGCAAACCGCCTGTTCTTCGTGGTGGGGCGGTGGGTGGGGGAGGGAGGGGGTGGGGGGGCGGTCGGCCCGCGGTTTTTATATGCCCACACCCTACCGCCAGAGTCTCCGGCGGTACGTTCAGACAACCTACCGCCGGGTGGAGCGGCGGTAGGGTGTGACGGAGGGGCACGATGGCCGTTATCGTTGCTGACGTGGACAAGTTTACTACCACCGCTGATCTCGGCGGTAGGCTATACGATCCTACCGTCTGGCCCACTGGCGGTAGACAAAAGGGTCGAATCCCGAAATATTTTTAAACTGAGGTCAGATCCTGATTTTGTTTGACAAAAGGGTCAAAACATGAAATTTTACCGCGCCATGCCGGGCACAGCTGCTGTGCAGACCGGACCACCCCGGCCACGAATGTGCCTGCGAGTGACCACGTACCCGAACCGAAGACATGTGCACTTCGTGACGATCTCTTGTCTTGTGGGACCGTGCCATGCCACTCAACGGCGAGCGCCGGGCTTCGGATACCGCTCCATCCGCATGTGTGTGGCTATGGCCACGCCGTGGCGGGTGAGGTGGGTAGAGGGTGGCGATGCCGAGCCGACGGGGACAGGATCGCAGGAGGGTGCGTGCGTCTTGTCCAGCATCCGTCCAACGCCTGCTGTGGTGCATCGTTTCCCTTCCCTGCCTTCGTGTCGACGTGCGCATGTCCAAGTTCTGTTTCACCACTAATCCACGTGTCATGTTTTTTTCGCTGACGTGTCATGGTGCTGAAACGGATGTTGTTGGGATCGTAAGAGCATCACCAGCCTTTATAATGATCTAAAACGTCTTTATTTGTTTACCGAGTGAGTATTGTTTTGGCCCCATATTGCATACTCCCCCGTCTAAAAAAGTTTTTCCCTTAAATTGATGTATCTACCATCAAATTAGTATTAGATACATCAATTTGAGGAACAAGGTTGGGACAAGCTTTTTCGGACGAAGGGAGTACATAGTACTTGTACGTACTTATAGGTAAGTTTTCTCTTCAAATCCCAACGGCCAGATAACACCCTTTGCCTGGTCACGGCCTCCATTCGTCTGCATCGTCCGCGGCGCTGCTCCCGGGTCGCTCTCATCTTACCACGGACGATGTCGAGCCAGATGGCGACAGATGGGTTGAAGTGCGGAATCGCTGTCATCGGCACCGTTATGAAGATGCTCCTGCCGTCAAGCTCCCGGAAGCATCCAAGCCTCGGATTCCCCGGTGGCTGGAGGGCCTCTCCTTTAAATGCAGGCAGGGCACTTTAAGGCGAAGTGCTCCGGTGAAATTCGCTGCCACCGCTGATGGGTCTCGGGCCACATTGCTCTCTGTTGTTCCTCCCTCCCTTTGTAAAGCCGGGCGGTGCCGCTGTAAAACGTATGTTTGGGAAACTGCTCGACGCTCTAAACAAGGTGTGGCTATCTCATTATATAGAGGTACCAAGGGGTACAAATACAATGTTACAATATGTATACATATATACGTATATACAGTCTAACACCCCCTCTCAATCTTAACTATGGCCTAAAGTACAAGTAAGTTAAGATTGCGCCTACAGCCTACAAAATGATAGTCAACCTCAATGTCAGCAAGTTGACCCTTTGACGAGATGAACTTGATACAAAGTAGCTTTTGTGCATCACGTTCCCGAACAAAATGATAGTCAACCTCAATGTACTTCGTCCGAGCATGGAACACCGGATTAGATGAAAAATATGTAGCACCGATGTTGTCACACCAAAGAACTGAGGGGCAAGCTGGAGAGACTCTCAACTCCCTCAATAGAGACTGTACCCATATGATCTCAGCAGTTGCATCAGCAACCGCTTTGTACTCAGCTTCAGTACTACTGCGAGACCCTATTGTTTGCTTACGAGCATTCCAGACGATCAAGTTACAACCCAGGAATACTGCATAACCCCCCGTGGATCGCCAGTCGTCAGGACTACCAGCCCAATCTGCATCTGAAAAAGATGAAAGCTCACAAGACGGTGCAGGCTGAAGAAGCAAACCATAGGAGGCAGTAAGACATATATAACGCAAAATACACTTCACAGCTGACCAATGAGATGTCCTGGGTGCATGAAGGTACTGACACACACGGTTGACTGCATAAGAGATATCTCGCCTGGTAATAATAAGGTATTGCAGACCACCAACGAGACTGCGATACTCAGTAGCATCATCAGGTGAAAGAGAGTCTCCATCAAAAGCAGACAACCGATCAGTGGCAGACATCGGAGTGATAGCATGTTTGCATTTCAGCATTCCAGCACGACGCAACAAGTCCAAGGAGTACTTCTTCTGAGTAAGAGTCAACCCAGCACAAGACCGTGAAACCTCCAGACCAAGGAAAAAAAATGCAGAGCACCTAAATCCTTGACAGCAAAATCACCACTCAATGTAGTCACAAGACGATCAGCAGCAGTATCGGAGGAACTGATGAGGATGATATCATCAGCATAAACCATGAGGTACATCGTAACCTCAGGACGTTGAAGGAGAAACAGGGACGTGTCAGCAGTGGAGGGAGTAAACCCAAGAGCCCGAAGAACAGAACCGAGGCGGGCATGCCACGCACGAGGAGCCTGTTTGAATCCATACAGTGCCTTAACCAGACGACGTAGATGATGAGGATGTGCAGGATCAACAAAACCAGGTGGCTGACGCATATAAACCTCCTCCTCCAGAATTTCATGTAGGAAAGCGTTCTGCACATCGAGCTGACGAAGAAACCATCCTCGAGTAACAGCAAGAGACAACAGCAAACGAATGGTAGTAGGCTTGATAACTGGACTGAATGTGTCTTCATAATCAAGACCATACCTCTGTTTGAAGCCCTTGGCGACTAGCCATGCCTTGTAGCGTTCTATAGAACCGTCAGCATGTCTCTTGACTTTAAAAACCCACTTGGAATCAATGATGTTGACGCCAGAAACTGGAGAAACAAGTTGCCCAGTGTCATTTTTGAGTAAGGCCTGAAACTCCTGTTCCATTGCAGCTCACCAGTGAGGAATGCCCAGTGCAGGCTGAAAATGACGAGGCTCTGCAATGGGATCAGCAGCAGTATGAGCCATGCAAGCAGCGAGCCATGCAACAGTCCCATCTTTGCGTTCCTTCAGACGAAAAATGCTGGATTGACTCCATGTGCGAGACGAAGGGGAGCCGCATCAGGCTGTGTTGGCAATGCCAAGCTCGGCACTGGTGACAGCGGCGAGACCGAGCCACCCGACGAGCTCGCACCAGAACTCCCTGGCGCTGGGGAGGCAGGCGGCATCGCGCCGGGCGAAGCTAGCCCAGTGGAGGCCAAGACGGGGCCTGCCGGTGCAGGCGACTGAGCCTCGGGGCCGGGCGAAGCGGCAGCCGGCCCAGGCGGATAGACCACCAGGTCGGGCGAGGCCGGTGTCGGGCCGGGGAGACGGCAGCCGGCACAGGCGAGGCAGCCACCAGGTCGAGCGAGGCCGGCGAGACAGCAGCCGGCCCAGGCAAGGCCAATAGCGGTCCAGGAAAGGCAGGCGCCCGCGAGGCAGCCTCCACGAGCGTAGCAGTGGCGGGTTGACGGGCGCCACCCGGCATGCATGGCCCATGCACGGGTGCGATGTCCCGATCATGAGCTGCGTCCGTCGGTTGTTCATTAAGGAGCTCGAGGCGAGCGCCGCGTCCAATGCCTACAGCATGATTAGGAAGCAACGCAGGAGCATATGCAACATCAACAAATTGATCAGGCGAAGGTATGGGCGTGTGCACAAGTGGCGTAGGATTAGTGGAGTTTGTCGGAAGTGCGTGAAAGGGGACCACATTTTCATCAAACACAACGTCACGAGATATGTAGACACGATTTGTGGGAACATGTAGGCACTCGTACCCTTTGTGAAGGGAACTATATTCGAGAAAAATACACTTCTTGGACCGAAACTCTAGCTTAGCTTGTTATACGAACGTAGGTGAGGCCAACACGCACACCCGAACACTTTGAGAAATGTGTAGTCTGGAATTTCATTGAGCAAGAGTTCAAGCGGGGTTTGCATTTTCAGAAGTCGTGAGGGAAGCCTATTTATCAAAAAACAGGCTGTGGAGAAAGCATCACTCCAGAACCGGAACGGAACGGAGGCATGAGCTAGCAAGGTAAGGCCAGTTTCTACAAGACGACGATGCTTATGTTCAGCGGTTCCATTCTGATGTGTATGAGGACAAGACACATGATGCGAAATCCCAAGTATGTTAAAAACGAGTTGAGGTTGTGGTATTCACCCCCCAGTCGGATTGAACATGAATGATTTTCTGCTTAAGGAGACGCTCAACGTGTGCTTGAAACTGAATGAAAACGTCGAACACATCAGACTTGCGCTTAATAAGATACAACCAAGTAAACCGACTATAAGCATCAATAAAATGACATAATAATTGTGACCAGTAACAGATGTTTGGGCATGACCCCATACATCAGAAAACACAAGCTCAATAGGATGTTTCACAACACGACTAGACTCTAAAAACGGAAGTTGATGACTCTTGCCCTGCTGACAGACATCACAGATAGTTTCAGCAGTTTTATTGGACACAACTGGTAGTTCATGACGATGCAACATATGACGAACTGTAGGAGCCGCTGATACGTCTCCAACGTATCTATAATTTTTGATTGCTCCATGCTATATTATCTATTGTTTTGGACTATATTGGGATTTATTTTCCACTTTTATATTACTTTTGGGACTAACCTATTAACCGGAAACCCAACCCAGAATTGCTGTTTTTTTGCCTATTTCAGTGTTTCGAAGAAACGGAATATCAAACGGAATGAAATCTTCGGGAACGTGATTTACTCATCAGATAAGATCCAGGAGACTTGGACCCTCGATCAAGAAAGGAGGGAGGCGGCCACGAGGGTGGAGGGTGCCCCCCCTAGGGCGCGCCCCCTGCCTCGTGGGCCCCCCGAAGCTCCATCGACGTACTCCTTCCTGCATATATACCTACGTACCCCCAACAGATCAGATACGAAGCCAAAAACCTAATTCCATCGCTACAACTTTCTGTACCCACGAGATCCCATCTTGGGGCCTGTTCCGGAGCTCCGCCGGAAGTGGAATCCACCATGGAGGGCTTCTACATCATCATCATAGCCTCTCCGATGAAGTGTTAGTAGTTTACCTCAGACCTTCGGGTCCATAGTTAGTAGCTAGATGGCTTCTTCTCTCTTTTTGGATCTCAATACAATGTTCTCCCCCTCTCTCGCGGAGATCTATTCGATGTAATCTTCTTTTTGTGGTGTGTTTGTTGAGACTGATGAATTGTGGGTTTATGATCAAGATTATCTATGAGCAATATTTGAATCTTTTCTGAATTATTTTATATATGATTGGTTATCTTTGCAAGTCTCTTCGAATTATCCGTTTGGTTTGGCCAACTAGATTGGTAGTTCTTGCAATGGGAGAAGTGCTTAGCTTGGGGTTCAATCTTGCGGTGTCCTTTCCCAGTGACAGTAGGGGCAGCAAGGCACGCATTGTATTGTTGCCATTGAGGATAACAAGATGGGGTTTTTATCATATTGCATGAATTTATCCCTCTACATCATGTCATCTTGCTTAAGGCGTTACTCTGTTTTCATTAACTTAATACTCTAGATGCATGCTGGATAGCGGTCGATGAGTGGAGTAATAGTAGTAGATGCAAAAGAGTCGGTCTACTTGTCTCGGACGTGATGCTGTATACATGATCATACCTAGATACTCTCATAACTATGCTCAATTCATCAATTGCTCAACAAGAATTGTTCACCCACCGTAGAATACTTATGCTCTTGAGAGAAGCCACTAGTGAAATCTATGGCCCCGGGTCTATTCTCATCATATTAATCTTCCCACGCTTTATTATTGCTTTGCTTTTTTACTTTGCCTTTTATTTTACTTTGCATCTTTATACCAAAAATACCAAAGCTATTATCTATCATCTCTATCGGATCTCACTCTCGTAAGTGACCGTGAAGGGATTGACAACCCCTATTCGCGTTGGTTGCGAGGAGTTATTTGCTTTGTGTAGGTACGAGGGACTTGCGCGTGGCCTCCTCTTTGGATTGATACCTTGGTTCTCAAAACTGAGGGAAATACTTACGCTACTCTGCTGCATCATCCTCTCCTCTTCGGGAAAACCAACGCAAGCTCAAGACATAGCAAGAAGGATTTACGGCGCTGTTGAGGAGTCTATGCAAAAGTCAACATACCAAGTACCCATCACAATCCCTTATCTCTCGCATTACATTATTTGCCATTTGCCTCTCGTTTTCCTCTCCCCCACTTCACCCTTGCCGTTTTATTCGCCCTCTCTTTTCCGTTTGCCTTTTTCTCGTTTGCTTGTCGTTATGTCTGAAATTGGGGAAATTATTGCCGATATGGACAATAATAATAACATGGAAAATTTTGATGCTCCGGCTGAAGAATCCCCTACCTTGCATACAAAAAGATATCGAATTGGTAGTGGTAATATTATTGGAAAAGGAGTTATCCAAGATTTCTTTACTTGTGCCGGTGCTTTGCCCTCTATGGGTAGTTCTATTCTCCATATACCTAGTAGTCTTGCGGACGCTATTGTCATGCTTATCGTTGAACTTGAAAGGCATGCATATGCATCCTTCCATACAAAGGATTTTCCTAGAATTTTCTAATATCGAGCATTCCTCTGTTAAGCGTGCCGTTACAATCTTTTTGGCTCATGAATTCAGATTTATAATAAAAGAGGCCAAAAAAATCTTTGTGCATTATAGGGTGGACGCTGGCCGTCCTCCCATAGAATCTATCCTCTTTGATCAAGAAGAAATAATGCGTTTTCAATCTATTGACTATGTTGCTTTCAATGAAAATCTTAGAAAAAGGTGCCTACCCATATTTTAATTGATAGAATCTTTGAACTTAACGATGATTTGGCTATTCGAAATAATGAGCTAGGATACTCTCTTGAGTATAGGCTCACAAGGTTCTGTCAAAAGAATGCTTATAATGATGAATTGGTTGTGCAATATGAAGGGCCGAAAGAGGAACCTATACCTCCTAAAATTGATCTTGGGGATTTTTGCCCTATTAAATTTAGCCCTTTTGATTACTTTTGCTCGCTTCAAAGAAAACTTGCTGCTGAACGTAGGGAGTATGAAATGAGTTTCACTGATCTATCTTATTACTACGGCACAACCTAGATCTATCCTTGCTTTTATGCCTAGCTAGGGGCGTTAAACGACAGCGCTTGTTGGGAGGCAACCCAATTTTATTTTATTTTTGTTTGTTTTTGTTTCTGTTTAGGAATAAATAATCCATATACCTTCTATTTATATGTGGTTTTATGTTTTAATTAGTGTTTGTGCCAAGTTAAACCTATAGGATCTTCTTGGATAATAGTTATTAGATCTTGCTGTAATTGCCAGAAACTTTCGGTTCACGAAAACAATTGTTAAAAATCACCAGAACGTGATAAAATAGTGATTCCAATTGCTTATGATCAATAAACAAATTTCCTAGGTATTCCTATTTTGGATGAATTTTTGGAGTTCCAGAAGTTTGCGTTAGTGACAGATTACTACAGACTGTTCTGTTTTTGACAGATTCTGTTTTTCGTGTGTTGTTTGCTTATTTTGATGAATCTATGGCTAGTAAAATAGTTTATAATCCATAGAGAAGTTGGAATACAGTAGGTTTAACACCAATATAAATAAAGAATGAGTTCATTACAGTACCTTGAAGTGGTCTTTTGTTTTCTTTCGCTAACGGAGCTTACGAGATTTCTGTTGAGTTTTGTGTTGTGAAGTTTTCAAGTTTTGGGTGAAATCTTTTGATGGATTATGGAACAAGGAGTGGCAAGAGCCTAAGCTTGGGGATGCCCATGGCACCCCAAGATAATCCAGGGACACCAAAAAGTCAAAGCTTGGGGATGCCCCGGAAGGCATCCCCTCTTTCGTCCACTTCCATCGGTAACTTTACTTGGAGCTATATTTTTATTCACTACATGATATGTGTTTTGCTTGGAGCGTCTTGTATTATTTGTGTCTTTGCTTGTTAGTTTACCATAATCATCCTTGCTGTACACACCTTTTGAGAGAGCCATACATGAGTTGGAATTTGATAGAATACTCTATGTGCTTCACTTATATCTTTTGAGCTTTATAGTTTTGCTCTAGCGCTTCACTTATATCTTTTAGAGCACAGTGGTGGATTTGTTTTAAAGAAACTATTGATATCTCATGCTTCACTTAGATTATTTTGAGAGTCTTAAATATCATGGTAATTTGCTTAAAATAATAATATGCTTGGTATTCAAGATTTGTAAAACTTTCTTTTGAGTGTGTTGAATACTAAGAAAAGTTTGATGCTTGATAATTGTTTTGAGATATGAAGGTAGTAATATTAGAGTCATGCTAGTTGAGTAGTTGTGAATTTGAGAAATACTTGTGTTAAAGTTTGTGATTCCCGTAGCATGCACGTATGGTGAACCGTTATGTGATGAAGTCGGAGCATGATTTATTTATTGATTGTCTTCCTTATGAGTGGCGGTCGGGGACGGCGATGGTCTTTTCCTACCAATCTATCCCCTAGGAGCATGCGTGTAATACTTTGCTTTGATAACTTGTAGATTTTTGCAATAAGTATATGAGTTCTTTATGACTAATGTTGAGTCCATGGATTATACGCACTTTTCTCACCCTTCCACCATTGCTAGCCTCTCTAATACCGCGCACTTTTCTTAGTATCATACACCCACCATAAACCTTCCTCAAAACAGCCACCATACCTACCTATCATGGCATTTCCATAGCCATTCCGAGATATATTTCCATGCAACTTTCCACCGTTCCGTTTATTATGACATGCTCCATCATTGTCATATTGCTTAGCATGATCATTTAGTTGACATCGTATTTGTGGCAAAGCCACCGTTCATAATTCTTTCATACATGTCACTTACGAATCATTGCATATCCCGGTACACCGCCGGAGGCATTCACATAGAGTCATATTTTGTTCTAAGTAGCGAGTTGTAATTCTTGAGTTGTAAGAAAAATAAAAGTGTGATGATCATCATTTTTAGAGCATTGTCCCAAGTGAGGAAAGGATGATGGAGACTATGATTCCCCCATAAGTCGGGATGAGACTCCGGACGAAAAATAAAAGAAAAGAAAAGAAAAGAAAAGAGGCCATAAAAAAAGAGAAAAGGCCCAAATAAAAAAAATGAGAGAAAAGAGAGAAGGGACAATGTTACTATCCTTTTACCACACTTGTGCTTCAAAGTAGCACCATGATCTTCATAATAGAGAGTCTCTCGTTTTGTCACTTTCATATACGAGTGGGAATTTTTCATTATAGAACTTGGCTTGTATATTCCAATGATGGGCTTCCTCAAATTGTCCTAGGTCTTTGTGAGCAAGCGAGTTGGATGCACACTCACTTAGTTTCATTTGTTGAGCTTTCATATACTTATAGCTCTAGTGCATCCGTTGCATGGCAATCCCTACTCACTCACATTGATATCTATTGATGGGCATCTCCATAGCCCGTTGATACGCCTAGTTGATGTGAGACTATCTTCCCTCTTTTTGTCTTCTCCACAACCACCATTCTATTCCACATATAATGCTATATCCATGGCTCACGCTCATGTATTGCGTGAAGATTGATTTTTTTTTAGAATGTCAAAAGTATGAAACAATTGCTTGGCTTGTCATCGGGGTTGTGCATGATTTAAATACTTTGTGTGGTGAAGATAGAGCATAGCCAGACTATATGATTTTGTATGGATAACTTTCTTTGGCCATGTTATTTTGAGAAGACATAATTGCTTCGTTAGTATGCTTGAAGTATTATTATTTTTTATGTCAATATTAAACCTTTGTCTTGAATCTTTTGAATCTGAATATTCATACCACAATTAAGAAGAATTACATTGAAATTATGCCAAGTAGCACTCCGCATCAAAAATTCTCTTTTTATCATTTACCTACTCGAGGACGAGCAGGAAGTAAGCTTGGGGATGCCTGATACGTCTCCAACGTATCTATAATTTTTGATTGCTCCATGCTATATTATGTATTGTTTTGGACTATATTGGGATTTATCTTCCACTTTTATATTACTTTTGAGACTAACCTATTAACCGGAGGCCCAGCCCAGAATTGCTGTTCTTTTGCCTATTTCAGTGTTTCGAAGAAACGGAATATCAATTGGAGTCCAAACGGAATGAAATCTTCGGGAACGTGATTTTCTCATCAGATAAGATCCAGGAGACTTGGACCCTCGGTCAAGAAAGGAGGGAGGCGTCCACAAGGGTGGAGCGCGCGCCCCCTGCCTCGTGGGCCCCTCTAAGCTCCACTGACATACTCCTTCCTCCTATATATACCTCCGTACCCCCAACAGATCAGATACGGAGCCAAAAACCTAATTCCACCGCTGCAACTTTCTGTACCCACGAGATCCCATCTTGGGGCATGTTCCGGAGCTCCGCCGGAAGGGGAATCCACCATGGAGGGCTTCTACATCATCATCATAGCCTCTTCGATGAAGTGTGAGTAGTTTACCTCAGACCTTCGGGTCCATAGTTAGTAGCTAGATGGCTTCTTCTCTCTTTTTGGATCCCAATACAATGTTCTCCCCCTCTCTCATGGAGATCTATTCGATGTAATCTTCTTTTTTGCGGTGTGTTTGTTGAGACCGATGAATTGTGGGTTTATGATCAAGATTATCTATGAGCAATATTTGAATCTTCTCTGAATTCTTTTATGTATGATTGGTTATCTTTGCAAGTCTCTTCGAATTATCCGTTTGGTTCGGCCAACTAGATTGGTAGTTCTTGCAATGGGAGAAGTGCTTAGCTTGGGGTTCAATCTTGCGGTGTCCTTTCCCAGTGACAGTAGGGGCAGCAAGGCACGTATTGTATTATTGCCATCGAGGATAACAAGATGGTTTTTTTATCATATTGCATGAATTTATCCCTCTACATCATGTCATCTTGCTTAAGGCGTTACTCTGTTTTCATTAACTTAATACTCTAGATGCATCTTTGGATAGCGGTCGATGAGTGGAGTAATAGTAGTAGATGCGAGGTGAGTCGGTCTACTTGTCTCGGACGTGATGCCTATATACATGATCATACCTAGATACTCTCATAACTATGCTCAATTCCAGCAATTGCTCAACAGTAATTCGTTCACCCACCGTAGAATACTTATGCTCTTGAGAGAAGCCACTAGTGAAATCTATGGCCCCCGGGTCTATTCTCATCATATTAATCTTCCTACGCTTTATTATTGCTTTGCTTTTTTACTTTGACTTTTGTTTTACTTTGCATATTTATACTAAAAATACCAAAAATATTATCTATCATCTCTATCAGATCTCACTCTCGTAAGTGACCGTGAAGGGATTGACAACCCCTATTCGCGTTGGTTGCGAGGAGTTATTTGCTTTGTGTAGGTATGAGGGACTTGCGCGTGGCCTCCTACTGGATTGATACCTTGGTTCTAAAAAACTGAGGGAAATACTTACGCTACTCTGCTACATCATCCTCTCCTCTTCGGGGAAAACCAACGCAAGCTCAAGAAGAAGCAACCGCAGGGTGACCAAGGCGTGCATGCCAGTGCGTAGGCGACACATGAACACCGCTGAACGCCTGAGGAGAAAACTGCATGGGAGGTGTCGACGACGCGTCAAGTGCATATAGGCCATGGAGAAGACGACCGCTAAGCAAAACGGCCCGCGTGTCCCGGTCCTTGATAAAGAAACGAAAAGGATGAAACTCAGCAAGGACATTATTATAACGAGTAAGTTGAGGAATGGACAACAAACTACGCGTAGCAGAAGGAACACGAAGGACGTTGGAAAGATGCAGTTTGCGAAAATTGTGTGCAAGGAGAGAGGCCTGACCAACATGGGGGATGCGCATACCTGCTCCATTGGCGGTGTGCAACTGATCATGACCACGATATGGTTCCTGAGTGGAGAGCTTGCCCATCTCGCTGGTGAGGTGATTGGTAGCTCCTGTGTCCATATACCACGTAGGATCAATGGAGTAGGACGGGGTGCGGCCGTGCTCATGAGTCGTCACCGCGGCGGCAGCCTGCTTATCATTCCCTTTGCCATTGTTGCCCAGGCCCAGAAAGTCTTGCTTGAAGTGACGATGACAGCGGGAGGCAATGTGGCGTTCAATACCACATAGCTCGTAGGCCTGCTGAGCGCCACAACAGGGACAACAAGCAACCGGCCAGCTGCCACTGGTGATGGATGGCGCCGCGCCCCGCGGAGCCGACTGAGGCGAGGCCGCCGTTTTTCCACCAAGCGGCGACAACTTCTGGGGTTTACCGCGAGGCGCGGCGTTGGCGGAGATGAAACTCGGGGAAGTACGGCTCGCCTTGATGCGCTGTTCGCGGCCAAGAAGGCGCGCGTAGAGCTCACGGGGCGGAAGTGGAGCCTCGCGACCATGGACATTCTCGATGAGTTTATCATAGTCATCATCAAGGCCATTGAGTACGTGGGTGGTGAAGTCTTCATCACCAAGCGGCTGACCGATCGAGGCCAACGTGTCGGCGAGACCAGTCATCTTGTTGAAGTAGTCCGTGATGCTGCCGTCAAGCTTGTCTTCCCTAACTCGGTGCATATAGAGTGAGCACGCGCCTGAGACTGAGAGGCAAAGCTGCTGTGAAGCGCCGACCAAGCAACCCTAGATGTCGCGGCGAAGATGACCAGCGGCGACACGCTCGGAGTGAGCAACGACTGGAAGGCGGAGAGGATTGCCTGATCCTGGGCCACCCACACGTGATAAGCCGGATGATACGGCGGCGGGCACGGGATGGAGCCGTCGACGTACCCCTCCAGGTAGCGGCTGCGGAGAAGAGGAAACACGTGAGCCTGCCATGACAGGTAATTGTCCGGCGTGAGCTTCATCGGAAGGAGGTGCGAGAAATAAACGGCGACGGCGCTGCAGCACAATCCTGTGTCGGTGGCGCGTAGAGACCCATTGATGGATTCATCTCCTGGTGCGAGGCGATCGCCAACAGTGTGCCATAGCCGGGCATAGGACCAGCGTACGGCGACGCCGAGTCCCCTGGTGACGGAGGAGGCGCAGCCCCGTAGGGCAGTGAAGGCGGCGGCGCCGCGTAGGGTTGAGGGCGCGCCGGTGCCGCGTAGGGCTTCGGGGGCAGCGTGCCATAGGGAGACGCCGGCCAGGCGGACGACGACGGTGGTAGGGCACCGTGGGTTGGTGCAGGGGCGCCGTACCACGGGGGGAGATAGGAAAATGCTGAGGCACCGTATGGGTGCGGGGCGACGTAGGTCGAGGCAGGGACGACATCGTACGCGGGCAGCAGACCTTGGTAGGGTGGCGGCGCAATCGCGGTGGTTGAGGAAGGCGGGCCACCGGAAGAGGCCGGCGGGGGAAGATCGTCGTGGCCACCCCTCGATCCGATCCGAGAGCCCGAGGGGACGCCACCGGGAGCCTGGTTGTGCCACCAGGCCGCAGCCAGGGGACGGGAGGCAAGGAATGACGACGACGGAGCGATGGCAGAGGCCGTCACAGGAGGTGGTGCAGCGACGGCGGCGGCGGCGGGAGCCGGCGCGACCGAGGCGGCAGGTGCAGCGGAAGACATCGTAACCCTAAACTGATACCATGTAAAACGTATGTTTGGGAAACTGCTCGACACCCTAAACAGGGTGTGGCTATCTCATTATATAGAGGTACCAAGGGGTACAAATACAGTGTTACAATATGTATACAGAGGCTACGTATAAAAAGTCTAACAGCCGCGTGCTACCAGATTTCACTGGGCTCCGTCAAATCCCGGCGCAAATCCTAGATCACCGACGGTGGGCTCTTCCGTGCAACCTCCACCTCCCCCGGGCTCCATGGCGCACTACCCCCACTGGCTCGTGAGCGTTTCCCTGGGGAGGTGCTGACCCATGGGGATCTAGACCTGAGGACGGCTCACGGTGGCGGCATCGTCTCGCGCACTGCGGGCATGGATGAGCTCGAGGCGGATTGCTACCTCTTGAGCTTGCGTTGGTTTTTTTCCCTTGAAGAGGAAAGGGTGATGTAGCAAAGTAGAGTAAGTATCTCCCTCAGCTTTCGAGAACCAAGGTATCAATCCAGTAGGAGACTGATACGTATCCAACGTATCTATAATTTTTGATTGTTCCATGCTATATTATATTCTGTTTTGGACATTATTGGGCTTTATTATACACTTTTATATTATTTTTGGGACTAACCTATTAACCGGAGGCCCAACCCAGAATTGTTGTTTTTTGCCTATTTCAGAGTTACGTAGAAAAAGAATATCAAACGGAGTCCAAACGGAATGAAACCTTCGGGAACGTGATTTTTGGAATGAACGTGATCCAGAGGACTTGGACCCTACGTCAAGACATCAACCAGGAGGGCACGAGGTAGGGGGCGCGCCCTCCACCCTCGTGGTCCCCCTGTTGCTCCACCGACGTACTCCTTCCTCCTATATATATCTACATACCCCCAAACTACCAGATACGGAGCCAAAAACCTAATTCCACCGCCGCAACCTTACATGCAGTGAGATCCCATCTTGGGGCCTATTCCCAAGCTCATGGGAGGGCATCGATCACGGAGGGCTTCTACATCAACACCATAGCCTCTCCGATGATGTGTGAGTAGTTTATCTCAGACCTTCGGGTCCATAGTTATTAGCTAGATGGCTTCTTCTCTCTTTTTGGATCTCAATACAATGTTCTCCCCTCTCTCGTGGAGATCTATTCGATGTAATCTTCTTTTGTGGTGTGTTTGTTGAGACCGATGAATTGTGGGTTTATGATCAAGTTTATCTATGAACAATATTTGAATCTTCTCTGAATTCTTTTATGTATGATTGGTTATCTTTGCAAGTCTCTTCGAATTATTAGTTTCCGTATCAAGTAGACCGACTCCTGCATGCATCTACTACTATTACTCCATACATCGACCGACTCCTGCCTGCATCTAGACTATTAAGTTCATATAACAGAGTAACACATTAAGTAAGAATAAATGATGTAGCGGGATGAACTCAAGCAATATGATGAAAACCCCATCTTGTTATCCTTGATGGCAACAATATAATACGTGTTGGTTCCCCTTCTGTCACTAGGATCGAGCACCGCAAGATCGAACCCAAAGCTAAGCATTTCTCTCATTGTAAGAAAAACCAATCTAGTTGGCCAAACCAAATCGATAGTTCGAAGAGACTTGCAAATATATCAAATAATGCATAAAATAATTCAGAGGAGATTCAAATAATATTCATAGATAAGCTTATCATAAATCCACAATCCATCGGATCTCGGCGAACACACCGCAAAAGAGTATTACATCGGATAGATCTCCAAGAACATCGAGGAGAACTTTGTATTAAGAATCAAAGAGAGAGAAGAAGCCATCTAGCTACTAGCTATGGACCCGTAGGCAGGGGCGGGCCCAGGAATTCAACACTGTGTATTCAAAATTTGAAAACTTTTTTTTGAAGCCTACGGCCTTCCTTTTGGCGCGTAAAACTGATTATAGCAGCATATTCTACTAGTTCTAAAATATGTAAAAGATACCACATAATTATTATATTCATATAAAAATTGATCATAACCTGATATTGTTCAACATATACAGGTAAAAAAAGTGTTCAGCATATCATGGCAAAATCTAAGATATATACAGGATAGAAAATAGTAAACGATAAAAAAGAACTTACAAATTACAGGGTAAGTTTGCGATCCTTGATGCTCTGGAAATGAGTGATGATGTTCTCATCCTTAACTTGCAAGAAGAAATCCCTTTCGACAAATGTGACCAAGCAATTATTCAAGTATTTTCGCCTCTGCAACAATGTAGCCAGAGAAGAAAACCGTGCCTATACACTGCACTGCAGTCATCGATGAATTCATTCCAGTAAGAATCGGCATGAAAAGAGATATCCTAATTTCAGAAGTCACGTCTAATTAGCAATTTTACCTCCAATAGGCAATAGTTTAATCTGTTGGCTCTTGTTTGTGGGCTTTGAAACTGAATCACTATCACTGCTGCGGTGTTGCATGCTGCCCACGAACGACTTCAGGTTCAGGGATCAGAACCTAAGGGAGGCAGGGAGCAAGGAGTACGGATGGATTCGTTGCGGCGGCGCGCCATGTGCACGCGCGATCGTCGATCAGGTGAGGCAACGGCGGAAGCAGCCCTCGCCGCCGGCCGGTGGACGGTGGTCGCGTGGTGGAGTGGCGGTGGTTCGCGACTTCGCGTGCGAACTTCGATCTGATCGATGGATGCGGGGAGCGGAGGCGCCGGTTCGTATCGCGTATCGATCGATGGATGGATATTTTTTTGGGCGACGATGGACGTACGCCTCCATGAGGTGCGCTCCTGGGCAAGTGTGGACTCGAGAATACGGTGGCCTACTGGGCCAGCCTCTGTTTTGGGCTGAAATGCCTAACTAGCCTCAATTTCGTCTATTCTAAGACAGACACTATATATATATACACACTATATATACCTAATTTTTTGCCAAAAATAAGGGGTATTCAGTTGAATACCCTTGAATGGATGTGGGCCCGCCCCTGCCCGTAGATCTATGGTAAACTACTCACGCTTCATCGGGGAGGCAATGGTGATGATGTAGAAGCCCTCCGTGATCGAATCTCCCTCCAGCAGGACGCCGGAAAAGGCCCCTAGATGGGATCTCACGGGTAGAGAAGGTTGCGGCGGTGGAAAAGAGGTTTTGTGGCTCCCCTGGAAGGTTTTGGGATATTTGAGAATACATAGGCGAAAGAAATAGGTCGGTGGAGTCACGAGGGGCTCAGGGTGTGCGTTCGGTTTTTTTGGTTTGATTCGGTTCGGTTTATACGGTTTTCATACTTCGGTTTATACGGTTTTATACATAGATACGGTTCGGTTTCGGTAATAACCATTTAATTTCGATTCGGTTTCGGCAATAACCAAAATAACCAAAGTTGACGCGAATTTTTGAACAATGCATAATTTTTTATCACATGATTCGATTTGTGTATGTAGGTTAGTTTTTTCTTTTGAGAACTATGTACATAAATTAAATCATTAGATGTCATACATGATTTGGTGGGGCATATATGTATCATGTATGTACGACATGCACCAGATCGAGGCATATGATTGATGAGGCGTTGAGCCGTTGATAGAGATGTATGCACGTACTAGGAAAATTTGAGGAAAAGACAGGGAAAGATCACCCCGTGCACTACGCTAGCCTCCAGGTTTTTGTATGTGAAAAAATGCCACGAAATACCATAGCGCTAGCCCCTAGCCTCCAGGCTCCTGGTCCAAGCGCAGCACCAGGCCACCAGCCCAGCATGTGCGTTGGGCAGCCAAGGGCCCAGGCGGCCAGGCCCAAGCGCCAGGCGCTAGCTCCCAACTCGGGCGCCAGGCGCGCCACGCAATAGTCCCACCTCGCGGAGCGAGCAGGATTGAGATGGGTGGATGGCTATAAAAGGAGGCGACGGAGGGATCAAGATCAACTCAGGGCTTTGGTTGTTTAACACACAACGAAGAGTTTCGGTTTAATTCGGTTTAACTGAAAACCGTCGGTTTTTAACCGAAAAAACCGAAGGTTATATGGTTTTCGAAATTGAAAACTGAAACTGAAACTGAAACCTGAAAAAATCGAAATTCGGTTCGGTTTGGTTTTTTTGGTTCGGTTTTTGGTTTTCGGTTCGGTTTTGCACAGGCTGACGAGGGGCCCACAAGGATGGGGGCGTGCCTCCCGACCTTGTGGTCGCCTCGTGGCTTTCCTGACGTGCACTCCAAGCCCTCTGGATATCTTCTGGTCCATGAAAAATCATCGCAGAAGTTTCATTCCGTTTGGACTCCGTTTGGTATTCCTTTTCTGCGAAACTCTAAAACAAGGAAAAAATAGGAACTTGCACTGGGCTCTAGGTTAGTCCAAAAATAATATAAAAGACCATATTATTGCATATAATACTCCAAAACAGATAGTATAATAGCATGGAACAATAAAAAATTATACATATGTTGGAGATGTATCAAGCATCCCCAAGCTTAATTCCCGCTCGCCCTCGAGTAGGTAAATTATAAAAACAAATTTTTTGATGTGGAATGCTACCTAACATATTTATCCATGTAATTCTCTTTATTGTGGCATGAATGTTCAGATCCGTATGATTCAAAACAAAAGTTTAATATTGACATAAAAACAATAATACTTCAAGCATACTAATAAAATAATTATGTCTTTTCAAAATAACATGGCCAAAGAAAGCTTATCCCTACAAAATCATATAGTCTGGCTATGCTCCATCTTCATCACACAAAATATTCAAATCATGCACAACCCCGATGACAAGCCAAGCAACTGTTTCATACTTTTGACGTTCTCAAACTTTTTCAACTTTCACGCAATACATGAGTGTGAGCCATGGACATAACACTATAGGTGGAATAGACGGTGGTTGTGGAGAAGACAAGAAGAAGTAGATAGTCTCACATCAACTAGGCATATCAACGGGCTATGGGGATGCCCATCAATAGATATCAATGTGGATGAGTAGGGATTGCCATGCAACGGATGCACTAGAGCTATAAGTTTATGAAAGCTTAAAAATAAAACTAAGTGGGTGTGCATCCAACTTGCTTGCTCATGAATACCTAGGGCATTTTGAGGAAGCCCATCATTGGAATATACAAGCCAAGTTCTATAATGAAAAATTCCCACTAATATACAAGCCATTGTTGGAAATGCCATAATAGGTAGGATGGTGGCTGTTTTGAGGAAGTATAAGGTGGGTGTATGGTACCGGTGAAAGTTGCGCTATACAAGAGAGGCTAGCAATGGCGGAAAGGTGAGAGTGCGTATAACCATGGACTCAACATTAGTCATAAGGAACTCACATACTTATTGAAAAAATCTATTAGACATCGAAACAAAGTACTACGCACATGCTCCTAGGGGGATAGATTGGTAGGAAAATACCATCGCTCGTTCCCGACCGCCACTCATAAGGAAGACAATAAAAAATATCTCATGCTCCAACTTCGTTACATAACGGTTCACCATACGTGCATGCTGCGGGACTCACAAACCTTAACACATGTATTTATCAAATTCACAACTACTTACTAGCATGAATCTAATATCACCATCTTCATATCTCAAAACAATCATAAAGAATCAAACTTCTCATAGTATTCAATGCACTTTATATGAAAGTTTTTATTATATCCCTCTTGGATGCATATCATATCAGGACTAGTTTTGTAACCAAAGCAAATTACCATGATGTTTTTAAAGTCTCTCAAAATAATATAAGTGAAGTACGAGAGTTCAACAATTTCTATAAAATAAAATCACCACCCTGCTCTAAAAAGATATAAGTGAAGCACTAGAGCAAAATTGCCTAGCTCAAAAGATATTAGTGAAGCACATAGAGTATTCTAATAAATCACGATTCATGCATGTCTCTTTCAAAAAGTGTGTACAGCAAGGATGATTGTGGCAAACTAAAAAGCAAAGACTCAAATCATACAAGATGCTCCAAGCAAAACACATATCATGTGGTGAATAAAAATATAGCCTCAAGTAAAGTTATCGATAGACGAAGACGAAAGAGGGGATGCCTTCCGGGGCATCCCCAAGCTTCGGCTCTTGGTTGTCCTAGAATATTACCTTGGGGTGCCTTAAGAATCCCCAAGCTTAGGCTCTTGCCACTCCTTATTCCACAGTCCATCAAATCCTTACCCAAAACTTAAAAACTTCACAACACAAAACTGAGAAGAAAATCTCGTAAGCTCCGTTAGTATAAGAAAATAAATCACCACTTTTGGTACTATTGTGAACTTATGCTTTATTTATATTGGTGTAATATCTACTGTATTTCAACTTTTCCATGGTTCATACACCCCGATATTAGCCATAGATGCATCAAAATAAGCAAACAACACGCGAAAAATAGAATCTGTGAAAAACAGAACAGTCTGTAGCAATCTGGATATTTCGAATACTTCAGTAACTTCAAAAATCCTGAGAAATTAGGACGTGCTAAGAAATTTGTCTATTAATCTTCTGCAAATAGAATCAACTAAAAATCACTCTTCTTATAAAAATGAGAATTGTTTTCGTGAGCGCAAAAGTTTCTGTTTTTCAGCAAGATCAAATCAACTATCACTATAAGCTATCCCAAAGGTCTTACTTGGCACAAATACTAATTAAAACACAAAACCACATCTAACCAGAGGATAGATGAAATATTTATTGCAAAAATGACCTAAAAAGCAAAAACAAAAATAAAGTTGGGTTGCCTCCCAACTAGCGATATTGTTTAACGCCCTTAGCTAGGCATAAAAACACGAATAGATCTAAGTGTTATCATCTTTGGCATGCAATCCATAAGTGGCTCTCATAATAGTTTCATAAGGCAATTTAATTTTCTTTCTAGGGAAGTGTTCCATGCCTTTCCTTAAGGCAAATTGAAATCTAATGTTTCCGTATTTCATATCAATAATTGCACCAATCGTTCTAAGGAAAGGCCTACCAAGAATAATAGGACATGTAGGATTGCAATCCATATCAAGAACAATGAAATATACGGGCACATAATTCCTATTTGCAACAATAAGAACATCATTAATCCTTCCCATAGGTTTCTTAATAGTGGAATCCGTAAGATGCAAATTTAAGGAACAATCATCAAATTCACGGAAACCTAACACATCACATAAAGTTTTTGGAATCGTGGAAACACTAGCACTCAAATCACACAAAGCATGGCATTCATAATCTTTAATCTTAATCTTAATAGTAGGTTCCCACTCATCATAAAGTTTTCTAGGCATAGAAACTTCCAATTCAAGCTTTCCTTCAAAAGATTGCATCATAGCATCAACGATATGTTTAGTAAAAGCTTTATTTTGATTATAAGCATGAGGAGAATTCAACATGGATTGCAATGAGGTAGTACAATCTATTAAAGAACAATTATCATAATTAAAAATTCCTTGAAATCCAAAAGAGTGGGTTCATCGCTACTTAAAGTTTTGACCTCTCCGATCCCACTTTTATCAATTTTTGCATCAAGATCTAAAAACTCTGAATCATTGGGACACCTTCTAACTAAAGTTGACCCATCTATAGTCCCATCAAGATTTGCATTGGAAAACAAAGATTCAATAGGAGCACATCTATTACTTTAAGATCTTCTTCATTATTTTCACGGAAACTAGAAGAACACGCTTTTATAAACCAATCTTTTTAGCACGCATCTTAGCGGTTCTTTTTTGCACTCATCAATGGAAATTCTCATGGCTTTGAGGGACTCATTGATATCATGTTTAGGTGGAATAGATCTAAGTTTCAAAGAACCAACATCAAGAGAAATTCTATCCATGTTCCTAGCCAAATTATCAATCTTAAGCATTTTTTCTTCAATCAAAGCATTGAAATTCTTTTGCTAACTTATAAATTTTTTAACACTATTATCAAAATCAGAGGGCATCTTATTATAATTTCCATAAGAATTGTTGTAGGAATTACCATAATTATTAGAGGAATTACTAGGAAATGGCCTAGGATTAAAATTACCTCTATACGCGTTATTACCAAAATTGTTCCTACCAACAAAGTTCACATCCATAGATTCATTATTATTCTCAATCAAAGTAGACAAAGGCATACCATTAGGATCAGTAGGAGCACTCTTGCTGGCAAATAATTTCATAAGCTCATCCATCTTTCCACTCAAAATATTAAACTCTTCAATTGCATGCACCTTTTTACTAGTGGAAGACCTTTCGGTATGCCATTGAGAATAATTAACCATAATATTATCTAGGATTTTAGTAGCTTATCCGAAAGTAATGTCCATAAAAGTACCTCCCGCGGCCGAATCTAAAAGATTTCTAGAAGAAAAAATCAATCCGGATAATTTTTTTGTATAATCATCCACAAATTCAAACCATGAGTAGGCAATTTCGTATCATCAGTTTCATCCTCTCCCAAGATTGTGCAACATGTTCATGATCAAGTTGCTTAAAATTCATAATATCATTCCTAAGGGAGATGATCTTAGCGGGAGGAAAATACTTGGAAATAAAAGCATCTTTACACTTATTCCATGAATCAATACTATTTCTAGGCAAAGATGAATACCAAGTTTTAGCACGATCTCGAAGTGAGAACGGAAATAGCCTCAATTTAACAATATCATTATCCACATCTTTTTTCTTTTGCACATCACGTAAATCAACAAAATTATTAAGATGGGATGCGGCACCTTCATTGGGAAGGCCGGAAAATTGATCTTTAATAACAAGATTCAGCAAAGCGGTATTAATTTCACAAGATTCTGCATTAGTAGCCGGAACAATTGGAGTACTAATAAAATCATTGTTGTTGGTATTGGAAAAGTCACACAATTTGGTATTATCTTGAGCCATCGTGACGAAGTAAGCAATCCAACACACGAGCACACAAAAAGCAAACGAAGAAGAAGAACGGAAGAGGGGCGAATAAAAGGCGAATCTTTTCGAAAATCGTTTTAGAAGTGGGGGAGAAGAAAATGAGAGGCGAATGGCAAATAATGTAATGCGAGGGATGAGACTTTATGATGGGTACTTGGTATGTCTCGGCTTGGCGTAGATCTCCCCAGCAACGGCGCCAGAAATTCTTCCTGCTACCTCTTGAGCTTGCGTTGGTTTTTCCCTTGAAGAGGAAAAGGAGATGCAGCAAAGTAGAGTAAGTATTTCCCTCAGCTTTTGAGAACCAAGGTATCAATCCAGTAGGAGACAACGCACAAGCCACCGAATACCTGAACAAACAAACACCAACTTGCACCCAGCGCGATAAAGGGGTTGTCAATCCCTTCACGGTTATTTGCAAAGTGAGATCAGATATAGATGGATAAATGGTAAACTAATATTTTTGGTATTTCTGGTTATGGAACGGAAAGTAAAAGATTCCAAAGAAAGTAAATAGGAAACTAAAATTGTAGATCGGAAACTTATATGATGGAAAATATACCCGGGGGCCATAGGTTTCACTAGAGGCTTCTCTCAAGATAGAAAATATTACGGTGGGTGAACAAATTACTGCCGAGCAATTGATAGAAAAAGCGCAAAGTTATGACGATACCTAAGGCAATGATCATGAATATAGGCATCACGTCCGTGGCAAGTAGACCGACTCCTGCCTGCATCTACTATTATTACTCCACACATCGATCGACTCCTTCCTGCATCTAGACTATTAAGTTCATAGAACAGAGTAACACACTAAGTAATATGACATGATGTAGCGGGATAAACTCAAGCAATATGATGAAAACCCCATCTGGTTATCCTCGATGGCAACAATACAATACGTGTCGGTTCCCCTTCTGTCACTAGGATTGAGCACCGCAAGATTGAACAAAAACCAATCTAGTTGGCCAAACCAAATCGATAGTTCGAAGAGACTTGCAAAGATATCAAATCATGCATAAAAGAATTCAGAGGAGATTCAAATAATATTCATAGATAAGCTGATCATAAATCCACAATTCATTGGAACTCGGCAAACACACCGCAAAAGAGTATTACATCGAATAGATCTCCAAGAACATTGAGGAGAACTTTGTATTGAGAACCAAAGATCGAGAAGAAGCCATCTAGCTACTAGCTATGGACCCGTAGGTCTGTGGTAAACTACTCACGCTTAGTCAGAGAGGCAATGTTGATGATGTAGAAGCCCTCCGTGATTGAATCCCCCTCCAGCAGGACGCCGGAAAAGGCCCCTAGATGGGATCTCACGAGTACAGAAGGTTGCGGCGGTGGAAAATTGGTTTCATGGCTCCCCTGGAAGGTTTTGGGATATTTGAGAATATATAGGTGGAAGAAATAGGTCGGTGGAGTCACGAGGGAACCACAAGGGTGGGGGCGCACCCTACCCCCTGGGCGCGCCTCCTGACCTTGTGGCCGCCTCATGGCTTTCCGGACGTGCACTCCAAGCCCTCTGGATGTCTTATGGTCCAAGAAAAATCATCGCGAAAGTTTCATTCCGTTTGGACTCTGATACGTCTTCGTCGTATCTACTTTTCCAAACACTTTTGCCCTTGTTTTGGACTCTAACTTGCATGATTTGAATGGAACTAGCCCCGAACTGACGTTGTTTTCAGTAGACTTTCCATGGTGTTATTTATGTGCAGAAACAAAAGTTCTCGAAATGACTTGAAACTCCACGGATCGTCTAGTTAAAAATAATAAAAAATCCTCGCCAAAGATGAAGACCAGGGGGCCAACACCCTGTCCACGAAGGTGGGGGGCGCGGCCCCCCTACCTCGTGGGCCCCCTGGAGCTCCTCCGATGCCAACTCCAACTCTATATATTTGCTTTCGGAGAGAAAAATCAAGGAGAAGAAATCATCGCGTTTTACGATACGGAGCCACCGCCAAGCCCTAAAACCTCTCGGGAGGGCTGATCTAGAGTCCGTTCAGCGCTCCGGAGAGGGGGATTCATCGTCGTCGTCATCATCAACCATCCTCCATCACCAATTTCATTATGCTCACTGCCGTGCGTGAGTAATTCCATCGTAGGCTTGCTGGACGGTGATGGGTTGGATGAGATCTATCATGTAATCGAGTTAGTTTTGTTAGGGTTTGATCCCTAGTATCCATTATGTTCTGGGATTGATGTTGCTATGACTTTGCTATGCTTAATGTTTGTCACTAGGGCCCGAGTGCCATGATTTCAGATCTGAACCTATTATGTTTTCACGAATATATGTGAGTTCTTGATCCTATCTTGCAAGTCTATAGTCACCTACTATGTGTTATGATCCGTCAACCCCGAAGTGACAATAATCGGGACCACTCCCGGTGATGACCATAGTTTGAGGAGTTTATGTATTCACTATGTGCTAATGCTTTCTTTCGATTCTCTATTAAAAGGAGGCCTTAATATCCCTTAGTTTCTGTTAGGACCCCGCTGCCACGGGAGGGTAGGACAAAAGATGTCATGCAAGTTCTTTTCCATAAGCACGTATGACTATATTCAGAATACATGCCTACATTACATTGATGAATTGGAGCTAGTTCTGTGTCACCCTATGTTATGACTGTTACATGATGAACCGCATCCGGCATAATTATCCATCACCGATCCTATGCCTACGAGCTTCTCCTATATTGGTTCTCGCTTATTTACTTTTCCGTTGCTACTGTTACAATCACTACAAAATACCAAAAATATTACTTTTGCTTTCATTACTCTTTTTGTTACAGTTACCACTACTATCATATTACTTTGCTACTAAATACCTTGCTGCAGATATTAAGTTATCCAGGTGTGGCTGAATTCACAATTCAGTTGCTAATACTTGAGAATATTCTTTGGCTCCCCTTGTGCAAATCAATAAATTTGGGTTGAATACTCTACCCTCGAAAGCTGTTGCGATCCCCTACACTTGTGGGTTATCAAGACTAATTTAAAGCGCCCGTTCTTGGGAGCATAGCTCTATTCTTTGAGTCACTTGGGATTTATATCTGCTGGTCACTATGAAGAACTTGAAAGACGCTAAGACAACAATTTATCCCTCAACTACGAGGGAAGGTAAGGAACTGCCATCTAGCTCTGGTCTTGATTCACCTTCTGTTTTGAGTAAGCTTGCGACACCTAAACCTGCTTCTGCTATTCGTTCTGATATGTCGCATGTTATTGATGATGCCACTTCTGCTATGCATGATACTTATGATGAAACTACTTCTATGCTTGATACTACCGTGCCACTTAGTGAATTTTTTGATGAACAAATTGCTCGGGCTAGAGAGAAAGAAATTATTGAAACTGATCATGTTGATGAAATTGATGATGAAAACATGCCTGCTATTCCTGAGGGTTATATTTTTGATAAAGGAGCTTCTGCTGCTATTTTGGCTTGCAAAGATAATGATGAGCTTAGAAGGTTATTAGCTAAATGGAATAAGCAACCTCTTAATGATAGAATGAGGCCTGACCCTGCTTTTGCTACTTCACCTATCTGTGTTGTCGATAAGGATTATGAATTCTCTGTTGATCCTGATATAATTACTTTGGTTGAATCTGATCCTTTTCATGGTTATGAATCTGAAACTGTTGTGGCACATCTTACTAAATTAAATGATATAGCCACCCTGTTCACTAATGATGAGAGATCTCGCTACTTTTATATCCATAAAATATTTCCATTCTCATTAAAGGGTGATGCTAAGATATGGTTTAATTCTCTTGATCCTGGTTGTGTGCGTAGTCCCCAGGATATGATTTATTACTTCTCTGCTAAATATTTCCCGGCTCATAAGAAACAAGCTGCTTTGAGGGAAATATACAACTTTGTGCAACTTGTAGAAGAGAGTCTCCCACAAGCTTGGGGAGGCTTCTCAAGTTACTTAATGCTTTGCCTGATCATCCTCTTAAGAAAAATGAAATACTTGATATCTTTTATAATGGACTAACCGATGCTTCCAGAGATTACCTGGATAGTTGTGTTGGTTCTGTTTTCAGGGAAAGAACACCGGATGAAGCTGAGATTCTATTGAATAATATGTTGACAAATGAAAATAATTGGACACTTCCTGAGCCAGCTCCAGAGCCAATTCATGAGCCTATTCCTAAACCAACTCCGAAGAAGAGAGGTGTTCTATTTCTCAGTCCTGAAGATATGCAAGAGGCAAAGAAATATATGAAAGAAAAAGGTATTAAAGCTGAAGATGTTAAGAATTTACCTCCTATTGAAGAAATACATGGTCTTGATTTACCTCCTGTTGAAGAAACATATGATCTTAATCCATTACTTATTGAAGAACCTCCTAGTCTTGATAACCCGACACAGGTAGTAAAGGTAAATTCTCTCTATAGATATGATAAAGCTGATGTCCCTCCTACTAAAATTGCTAGTCAGTGCTTGGATGAGTTCGATAACTTTATGTTTAAGCAAGAAGACTTCAATGCTTATTTTGGTAGACAATTAAAACAAAACGCTTATATGATTAAACACTTGGGTGATTATATGGCCAATGTTAGAGGTGAACTTAAACTTGTTAGCAAACATGCTTCTATGGTTACCACTCAAGTAGAACAAGTACTTAAAGCTCAAAATGATTTGCTCAATGAAATGAATAGTAAGAAAAATGATTATGCTGTTAGATTGGCTACTAGAACTGGTAGAATGACTCAGGAACCTTTGTATCCTGAAGGCCACCCAAAGAAAATTGAGCAAGATTCTCAGAGAAATAATATTGATGCACCTAGTTATTCTAAAAGGAAGAAAAAGAAAAATGATAGGACTTTGCAAACTTCTAGTGAACCTATTGCTGAAACACCTAAGAATCCAAATGATATCTCTATTTACGATCTTTGAAACACAATCTGGTAATGAACATGAACCTAGTGAAAATGTTAATGATGATGTTCATGATGATGCTCAACCTAGTAATGATAATGATGTAGAAATTGAACCTGTTGTTGATCTTGATAACCCACAATCAAAGAATCAACATTATGATAAGAGAGACTTTGTTGCTAGGAAACATGGTAAAGAAAGAGAACCATGGGTTCAGAAACCCATGCCTTTTCCTCCGAAACCATCGAAGAAAAAGGATGATGAGGATTTTGAGCGCTTTCTTTGAAATGATTAGACCTATCTTTTTTTGCGTATCGATTAAGCGATATGCTCAAAATGAATCCTTATGCTAAGTATATGAAAGATATTGTTACAAATAAAAGAAAAATACCAGAAGCTGAAATTTCCATGATGCTTGCTAGTTATACTTTTAAGGGTGGAATACCAAAGAAACTTGGAGATCCAGGAGTACCCACTATACCATGCTCCATTAAAAGAAACTATGTTAAAACTGCTTTATGTGATCTTGGAGCCAGTGTAAGTGTTATGCCTCTCTCTTTATATTGTAGACTTGATTTAAATAAATTGACACCTACTGAAATATCTTTGAAAATGGCCGATAAATCAACCGCTATACCTGTCGGTACTTGTGAGGATGTGCCTGTTGTCGTTGCAAACGTTACTATTTTAATGGACTTTGTTATTCTTGATATTCCCAAGGACGATAGTATGTCTATTATTCTTGGAAGACCTTTTTTGAATACTGCAGGGGCTGTTATTGATTGCAACAAAGGCAATGTCACTTTTCATGTTAATGGTAATGAGAATACGGTACACTTTCCAAGGAAACAACCTCAAGTTCATAGCATCAACTCTATTGGAAAAATTCCATCGATTATTTTTGGAGGTTTTGAATTTCCTCTTCCCTCTTGTCAAGAAGAAATATGATATTCTTATTATTGGGGATGTGCATATCCCCGTTGAGGTAACATAGCGTTATTCGAAATTTCTCTGGTTTCATGTTATTTGGAATGAGTTTGGTAACAAGACCTGATCAACCTTGTTAGTAGATTCTTTTTGATAAACATGAGATGAATGAAACTAGAAGGCACAACCTTCTGTACCCTCTTTATACTTTCTGTTATTTAGTTGAAATAATGTAAAAATAGTATTTTTCTGTCTGTGTCCTGATTTATCCGTGCAATATAAAAATACCCCAAAAATAAAAGTTCTCCAAATGCCCTGAAAATGAAATATGATTCTTTTCTAGAATATTTGAGGAATTATGGAACTGAGAACACACCAGGGGGGTCAACCACCTGGGCACGAGGGTGGAGGGCGCGCCCCCTACCTCGTGGGCCCACGGTGGCCCTCCTCCACTTATTCCTGCACTCATACAACCCTTCTTCCTCCCACAAACACGAATATCTAGCTCAAGCACGAGTTCTAGCTCACTTTGCTGTGATTTTCGATCTCCTTGCTCAAAGCACCTCTCACAAAACTGCTTGGGGAGATTGTTCCTTGGTATGTGACTCCTCCATTGGTCCAATTAGTTTTTGCTGTAGTGTTTTATTCATTGCAAATTTGTGCTGCCTAGGTGACCATGTTCTTGAGCTTGCATGTAAAATTTATATGGTTCCAAGTAGTTCTAATGCTTGGTATAGGCTCTAGGCACTTGTTGGAGTAGTTGCTATCAATTTTATCGAGCTTGGCTCACTTTTGTTTGAAGTTACTAAAAAATTTCAGAAATTTTTCAGAGAAAGCAATATGCTTAGGAAAATGTTCCAAGGTGGTTCTTCAAGAAAGCAAGGACCCAGGCTTGCAATACGTGATGCTGACGAGGAACCACCAAGAGACGCTCCAGTGCGGCCTTCAGAAAATTTTATGGATCGAGCAGGAATCAAAGAAGAATTTAATGCATATTTGCGTAACGCCGATCTTGTGAGCTTTGAGGCAGACCATTGCCCCCAGTACCATCAACTCACTAGTTCATTTGTGAGGAGGTTTGAATTTTCATCTTCACGTAATTCTCCAACGGTCATGTTTGATCTTTATGAAAAATCTTATACCATGGACTTAGAGGAATTTACTTCTGCTTGCAAACTCCCACAATGGGGTAGTGTTAGTGATCCCCGTAAATCTGAATTTAGAAACTTTCTTGCTGGTATAACCGTAGGGGAATCTAGAGATATAGCACAAGCTACCATAGGGAGCATTAATTTTCCTGCTATACATTATTTTGCTCTCTTCATAGGTAGGTGCATAAATGCTAAAGATGAAGCGTGTCATATGTGTGTGCCTGACCTCAGTATTCTTAGTAGTGCTGTGTTAGGAGACCAATCTTATAATTTAGGAGCCATTGTTGCACGTAGGTTGCATCATAATAGATTTAATGGAGATTTCTTTGGAGGAATTTATGCAACCCGCTTAGCTGATTATCTTGATGTGGACATTCACGAGGATGATATGGAGTTACCTCCTACTTACTTAGACTATAATTCTATGGTCCAACATTAGTTTGTCGAGAGGAATGAATCACCTCTCCATTATCGACTAATCTTTGACAAACGGCGTGTTGTGCGTATTACTCTCCCTGCTCCTGCCTTCTTTGATTATCAGGCAAAAGGAAGATATGTTATTACCAGAGAGGAGGCAGATGAATACGAGAGGAGGGCGGAGGCAGCCCGCCGCCACGCTGCAGCTCAGGAGGCGATAGCCGCTGCATCGCAAGATCTGACCCAGCTACACCTACGGGTATCCGCCAGCCATCCTCGGTAATGAACCAACTTAGGCCAAAAGCCTAAGCTTGGGGGAGTACGTATTTCCCACCAACATTACATTTATGTTTACACACACTCATTGCTAGATGTCGGTGCTCATACTCTTTCATTGTAATATCCATGCTAGTTTATTTTCTTTTTCTTGCTTTCTTCTTGTGTGTTTGTTAAACCTTAAGAAAAACCAAAAAAAATAGTGTACCTTTCAGTTAGTTTACTTTTCTTGCTGTAGTAGTATTAATTAAAAAGAAAACCCAAAAATATTTCCCTTTCTTCTTTTGCTTGTTGGGAGCTTTCCCATGTAAATAGTTTTATTTCTTTTCTTTTCTTTGGGGGTCGATAGGAGAATACCATGATTAAATTGTTGAAGTGGCTCTTATATGCATTATTGTTTATTTAACCAAGAGCCCATATTGCCTTGTCTTCTCCTGTTTATTGAATGCTCGCAGATTCCAGCTTAGTCCAATGCACGTGCACTCTTATTATTATTCGCATCGTTCGGTCATGCAAGTGAAATGAAATTATGACGATATATGATGGACTAACTGAGATGAGAAAAGCTGGTATGAACTCGACCTCTCTTGTTTTTTTAAATATGACGAGTTCATCGTTCCTGATTCAGCTTATTATGAATAAACATGTTTGCAATGACAATTAGAGATCATAGTTGCTCGTGCCATGCTTGATTAGCTATGAGTTATAATGATTTACCTTGCATGCCAACATGCTATTAAAATGGTTATGATGCGGTATAGTGGGGTGGTATCCTCCTTTGAATGATTTAAGTGACTTGACTTGGCACATGTTCACACATGTAGTTGAAACAAAATCAACATAGCCTTCACGATATTTATGTTCATGGTGGATTATATCATACTCATGCTTGCATCCAATGTTTATTAATTTTAATGCATGTTCATGACTGTTGTCGCTCTCTAGTTGGTCGCTCCCAGTCTTTTGCTAGCCTTCACCTGTGCTAAGCGGGAATACTGCTTGTGCATCCAATCCCTTAAACCCCCAAAGTTATTCCATGTGAGTCCACCATACCTTCCTATATACGGTATTTACCTGCCGTTCCAAGTAAATTTGTATGTGCCAAACTCTAAACCTTCAAATAAACATTCTGTTTTGTATGCTCGAATAGCTCATGTATCAACTAGGGCTGCCCTTATCTTCCATGTTAGGTGGGTTATTCTCAAGAGGAGTGGACTCTGCTCCTCACTCACGAGAAAATGGCTGGTCACCGGGATGCCTAGTCCCATGCTTTATGCAAACTAAATCAAAATTAATTTCAAACAAAACTTCCCCTGGGACTGCTGCTAGTTGGAGACACTCATTGTTTCGAGCAAGTCATGGATTGATGCTTGTTGGTGGAGGGGGAGTATAAACTTTACCATTCTGTTTGGGAACCGCCTATAATGTGTGTAGCATGGAAGATATCGCCATCTCTTAGTTGTTATGTTGACAATGAAAGTATGCCGCTCAAAATATTATTTATCTCTAGTTCAAACCGAGCTCTGGCACCTCTACAAATCCCTGCTTCCCTCTGCAAAGGGCCTATCTATTTACTTTTATGTTGAGTCATCACCCTCTTATTAAAAGCACTAGCTGGAGAGCGCAGCTGTCATTTGCATTCATTATTATTAATTTATATTGGGTATGACTATGATTGGATCTCTTTTACCATGAATTACAGTGTCTAGTCAGTCCTTGATCTTTAAAGGTGCTTTGCATTTATGTTTTGCGGTCTCAAAAAGGTCTAGCGAGATACCACCCTGTTATATTATATTATGATTGTTTTGAGAAAGTGTTGTCATCCGAGATTTATTATTATGACTCGCTAGTTGATTATGCTATTGACATGAGTAAACATGAGACCCGAGAGTTATTGCAAATGTGGTTAGTTATAATCTTTGCTGAAAACTTGAATGCTGGCTTGACATCTTTACAACAACAAGAGCAAACAGAGTTTGTAAAAGTTTTTCTTTATCTCTTTCAGTTTATCAATTGAATTGCTTGAGGACAAGCAAAGGTTTAAGCTTGGGGGAGTTGATACGTCTCCGTCAGATCTACTTTTCCAAACACTTTTGCCCTTGTTTTGGACTCTAACTTGCATGATTTGAATGGAACTAACCCCGGATCGACGCTGTTTTCAGCAGACTTTCCATGGTGTTATTTATGTGCGAAACAAAAGTTCTCGAATGACACGAACTCCACGGATCGTCTATTTAAAAATAATAAAAAATCCTCGCCAAAGATGAAGACTAGGGGGCCCACACCCTGTCCACGAGGGTGGGGGGCGCGCCCCCTACCTCCTGAGCCCCCTGGAGCTCCTCCGATGCCAACTCCAACTCTATATATTTGCTTTCGGAGAGAAAAAATCAAGGAGAAGAAATCATCGCGTTTTACTATACGGAGCCGCCGCCAAGCCCTAAAACCTCTCGGGAGGGCTGATCTGGAGTCCGTTCGGGGCTCCGGAGAGGGGGATTCGTCGCCGTCGTCATCGTCAACCATCTTCCATCACCAATTTCATGATGCTCACCGCCATGCGTGAGTAATTCCATCGTAGGCTTGCTGGACGGTGATGGGTTGGATGAGATCTATCATGTAATCGAGTTAGTTTTGTTAGGTTTTGATCCCTAGTATCCATTATGTTACGAGATTGATGTTGCTATGACTTTGCTATGCTTAATGCTTGTCACTAGGGCCCGAGTGCCATGATTTCAGATCTGAACCTATTATGTTTTCATGAATATATGTGAATTCTTGATCCTATCTTGCAAGTCTATAGTCACCTACTATGTGTTATGATCCGACAACCCCAAGTGACAATAATCGGGACCACTCCGGTGATGACCATAGTTTGAGGAGTTTATGTATTCACTATGTGCTAATGCTTTGTTCCGGTTCTCTATTAAAAGGAGGCCTTAATATCCCTTAGTTTCCGTTAGGACCCCGCTGCCATGGGAGGGTAGGACAAAAGATGGCATGCAAGTTCTTTTCCATAAGCATGTATGACTATATTCGGAATACATGCCTACATTACATTGATGAATTGGAGCTAGTTCTGTGTCACCCTATGTTATGATTGTTACATGATGAACCGCATCCGGCATAATTATCCATCACCGATCCAATGCCTACGAGCTTCTCCTATATTGGTTCTCGCTTATTTAGTTTTCCGTTGCTACTGCTACAATCACTACAAAATACCAAAAATATTACTTTTGCTTTCATTACTCTTTTGTTACCGTTACCACTACTATCATATTACTTTGCTACTAAATACCTTGATGCAGATATTAATTTATCCAGGTGTGGCTGAATTGACAACTCAGTTGCTAATACTTGAGAATATTCTTTGGCTCCCCTTGTGTCGAATCAATAAATTTGGGTTGAATACTCTACCCTCGAAAGCTGTTGCGATCCCCTACACTTGTGGGTTATCAGACTCCGTTTGGTATTCGTTTTCTGCGAAACTCTAAAACAAGGAAAAAAACAGGAACTTGCACTGGGCTCTAGGTTAATAGGTTAGTCCAAAAAATCATATAAATATGGCATATTTATGCATATAAACATCCAAAATAGATAACATAATTGCATGGAACAAAAAAATTATAGATACGTTGGAGACGTATCACGGATTTCCACAACCGCGCGCTGCTTGCTTTGGTGCAAGGTCGGCGGCCTGCGGTGTCGCCGGAGGCGCTGGTACAGGCCCTGGGGCATGTGTGCAGGGTGGAGAGGAGGCATGTCCGGGTGGAAGTGATGCACCCGACGGATTTCTTCATCTCGTTTGCATCTACAAAAGATTGCGACCGGGTTTTCAGCCAAACCGGTCAGATCCGGTGTGTGGGCACGCCCATTGCATTCCAGAGCTGGCATCGGTGCGCTCAAACATCAAGTGGCAAGCTGGAGTTCTTCTGCAAGCTGGGAATCGAGGGTTTACCAGCGAGTGGCTGGGAGTGGGAGACGCTCAGCCAGCTCATCAACAACCTTCAAGGCCAACTGGCGAAGGTGCTTCCGCAAGAAGATCGCTGGCAGGTCGATGTCACTGCTTGGATGCGCAACCCCTCTGACATCCCCAAGGCATATGACGTGGAGATCCTAGAGCCCGTGGGTCTGCGCAACATGGTGGACGAGTACTGGCCGTTCGCGCCCCCACCACTGTTGCCGCCCACCGAACGCTGCACTCTAATCCACCCCCTCACCATCCATGTGTTGGATGTGGTGGATCGTACGGTGCCGTTCATGGAGCTTCGCCCAAACTACGAGCCTGAAGATGAATAAGACCTGACGAGGAGGCATGACTACTCTTGAAGCTGCTTCAGGGGATGGATCGACGGCAAGGGCCCGGGTAACGCTATTCACTATGGAGGCCACCCCTTTGGTGGACTGGGTGGCCTGGGCATCGCTGGTGACTGGGGCGGCCGCCGGGTTAATGGTCTCCTCGCACCGGCAGGAGGCACTATTGCAGGATGCTGCTAATGCAGCACTACGATCAGAGACCCTTTCACGAAACTGTGTGTGATGCATTAATCACATACGGGGATGTAAAAAAACCGTCAAAAAAGTGCAAAACGTTTGCGATGGAGGACGCATCAAACACGGTTCAGGTTTTAGTTACGTGTGCGATGTATGGCACATGGTTAACCTGCTCGAACTGTTTGCGATGAGGCAGAACAACAGAAACGGGCAGCCATATCAATATGTGTGCGATATACGGCATACAGTTCGCTCCGATGAACTGTTTGCTATTAGGGAGTGCAACATAAACGTTAGCCAGATCAAGGTGTGTGTGATATATGACATACGGTTCACTCTGACAAACTGTTTTCGATTAGCAAACGCAACAGAAATGGTTCAACTTAACAAGATGTGTGTGATACGTGGCAAACAGCCGACTAGGTGAACTGTTTACAATGAGAATTTACAACACAGACAGTTAATACAGTTAGTTCGTGTGTGATTCTGTGTGTACAAAAAACTTTGAAAAATGCAAACTAGTTGCTTGCGGTGGCTAGGAGTATCGCACATGATGCGTCTGCGAGTACACATGTGCGATGATTAGCAAGTTACACATGCATTTCTTATGTTAACACTTGTGTGATAAATAACACGTGGCACCAGATACGGTATTTGGGTTGTGTGTGTGCTCCACTTAGTCTTCCCGCGCTCGAGCGAATGCTTCCCGCACTCCACATGGGTGAATTGTGAAATCCACTCCTATTCCCTCACTGGTTTCCTGTCACCAGCTAACGGCTGCTACATATAACCCAGGCGGCAACGCACCGCCGCGACACTCTACGAAGATCTAGTCCTCACCCATCTACCATTAGTTATTTCAAGCATGTCAGGCAACGACCAAAGCTTCGACGTTGATGCCTACCTGCGTTACATCTTCGGCGAGGAGAACGAGCCGGAGCAGGTCGGGGAGCAAGAGCTACATCGGCCAGTGCAGGCACCATGGCCCATTGGCAGCGATATCGGCGTCAGAGTCCTTGGGAGCACAATCAACATATTGCAGAGGAGGTGTGATGAGCAGTTTTCCATCCACCGTGCAAAAGATCCAAAGCTGCTCGACGACATGATCGACGACCCACCCGAAGAACCGCCGTCACCAGTGCTCATCGAGAGCCTGATGCCCCGCAAGGAATGGGCAGAGGACCTCTGCGATTCAGTCAAGACAAAGGCAGCCTGCGGCTTCATCATTGCCCGCAGCGGCCGTGTCAACCTCGATCCTGATGATGTGGTGGCCAGGCTCGAGCGCATCCTTGGCAGAGTTGACGTCCCCGGCGAAGTAGAACATCACCAACGTGATATCTTGAGGATGCAGGTGATCGACGGAATTTGCTACCAGGCCAGAGACATGGAAATGGAGCAGTTCCACGAAGTTGTCATGCGCGCGATTGCACGCTGTCAAGCTCTTTTGGAAGAGGCCCAACAGCCCCACGAGCCTCCCAACGCCAGCAGCTCCGTAGGCGGAGGAGGGTCGGGACACTCGGAGTGAACGGCCGCAAGGGTGCTATGCTGATCATGGAGTCCGAGAAGGCCACCGTCGGAAGGCCGCCAACTCAGCCTTTTAGATTATATTTTATTATAATTCTATGCATATGTAGGTCGTGAGTGTTCTGGGCCTTGCCGCATTTGGAATTTTAAATTATGCTGAATATGTAAGACAATTATTAAGAATTATTAATTGTTGCCATTGTAACTTTGCCTCAACGGCGAGGAGAGCGCGCGCATGGACGCCAGAGCGGAGCGCACCGCGGCCGCCTCAACGGCGAGCAACCACGTGGTCAACCTTCTGCCATCAATAAATTTTGACCTTGTTTCTCGTCACATTGCTGATTACAATGCAATAATTAATTGCAAATTTTTCCACACCTATCAAACTAATATGTGTTCACACTTAGCACCGGGCTATAAAAACTACCCACTAAAAAATTACTTCATAGTTCCTCTCCTCATCACCCAGAAAACTGGGTTTTTCTGTCAAGTCGTTCCGCGGAGGAGTTTAGGGTGGACATATAACCAGGCAGCAAAGACCAAGGCCGAGGAAGCACTAGAGGGGTCCCGCCGCAAAGACGTAGCTGCAGCAGAGGTGTCCCGGCTCACCGCGGAGCCCTCGAACGAGCTCTCACGGGCACGCGAGGGCTCTCACAAGCGCATTTGCGGCATCGGCCATCGCGACGAGCCGGCATTCCTGAAGTCCTTCGCCGGCGATGACGACATTTTCGCTGGCGTCACTATGCAGCAGGAGCTGGTCGACGGCTTGATGAAGCTGCTCAAGATCAGCGATGCCTCGGTTGACAAGGCGACCGTCCTCGTCAAGCAACTCATGAATGACAATGTGAAGCTCCTCAAGTTGGTCGCCGAGAAGGAGGAGGAGGCCGCCGGCTAGAAGATGCTGCATGAGCAGAGTAGTGCCTCGGAGATGACGCTGAAAGCGGTCGTCGAGGAACTGATGGGTGGCTTGAGGAAGCTCCGGATCGAGCACGAGCAGCAGGTGGAGGAATCCGTGGCTGTTGTCAAGCAAAGTCGTGAGGAATTGAAGAAGGAGCTGGATGATTTCACCGCCCAGAGATCCATCTATGAGTAGAGACAGTAGCGACCCAGATCATTGTCTGCAATTTGCTTCTTCTCTTCCCCCGTGTCTTCCGGGCTTTACCGCATGTGGCATTTTAAATTATCCGAAATATGTAAGACAATTATTATATGCGCCATGTAAATTTGTCATTGTACTATCCATTGCCATTATATTTGTGGTCGCATTATCCGTTGCCCTATGTGGCAATTTAAATTAGGGAGGAATACGAGTTGAAAACACGAACAAAGCAAATGCTGCCATGGGATCACAAGCAAACACCCTCCGTCCAGGTGCTTTAATTAACCCATTAATGGAGAAGTTGTGAGCGAGGCGGGCGGCGGCTGGTGCATGGAGGTCAAACAGCTCGCTTCCCGGTGAGCATGGGCGGCCTTGCTGCTCGCACGTGTCCCATCGAGCCTGCGAGGTGGACAGGATGCACGCGTCCCGTCGAGCCTGCACGACGGACTACTCGCACGCGTCCCGTCGAACCTGCACGGCGCACTTCTCGCACTCGTCCCCTCTAATCAAACAGCTGCACGCACGCCACCGAGTATGGTTAAATTTTGACACGGTAAATATAATACAACCGTTTACGATATTAACGTGTCAGCTTTTTGTTTCAAAAAGGACTTCGTTGGCTATTAATGTGTGCGCCTCTTCTCAATCTGGACGGTTTTTTTACCACGGCATATATGTGCCATGTCATGAAACCATGCCAAGTTTCATGTTCTTTGGGGGACTTTTTATTTACTGGGATTTAAAAACCGAGACTCTCATTGTTTCAGGACGACGACAAGTTTGTAATTCATTCTCATTCCTTAAACGAGACCTAAACATGCACCCAATGACACATGTACGAGTTCCCACCCATTTTGCTTCACTAGAGCATGTGGTTGTAATTCAAATTTGAATTATGGACTACATTAAATGCACAGAAAACTTAGTAATTAGTAATATATATACAATGGCCAAACAAATCCTGAACAGTTTCAAATTTCAGCCCGACATTCCTGTTATTCTATGTTGCCTATAGAAAACAAAGTTCAAGGTGAGAAGAGGCATCGATTATCGTTTCACCCACAAGAGGGGCTTGTTTCCCTACCGGAACCACGAGGGTTGCAACAGGCTCCGGTTCGTAAAAGGCTTGTAATATAGCTTCGGCCAAATTGGACAATTATATGTACCATGTAGTGACACCATGCCAAGTTTCATGATTTCCTGGTGAGTTTGGATTTACAGACATTTAAAAACCGAGATTCGCAATGTTTGTGGCCAAGCCAGGACGGCGAGACGGTTGAATTCATTCCCACTCGTTCCATGGGACCTAAACATGCACCCCAAGGAAACATGTACGTTTTTTCTAGCCATTTTGGTGCACTGGAGCATGTATTTGTAGTTCGGATTTGAATGATGGACATTAAATGCCTAGAAAACTCAATTAATGAATAAAAAAGGTTAAACGAACCATGAATAATTTCAAAGTTCAGCACGAATCTCCAGTTGTTCCGTGTCGCGTGTAGAAGAAAATACGAGGCTAGAAGATGGAGTGATTATCGTTTGGCCCACAAGGGGACATGTTTCCCTATTGAAACCACGAGGGTTCTTGCGACAGGCTCCGGTTTGTAAGAGGTTTGTAATAAAGTTTGACCCAAATTGGCAATGTTTTTACCACGACATATATGTGCCATGACGTGACACCATGCCACCTTTGATGACTTTCTGGTGAGTTTAGGATTTATGGGGACTTAAAAACCGAGATTCAAAATGTTTGAGGACGAGCCACGACACCAGTACGGTTGTAATTCGTTCCCATTCCTGGCATGAGACCTAAACATGCACCCAAGGACACATGTATAATTTTTCTAGCCATTTTGGTAAACTGGAGCATGTATTTGTAGTTCAGATTTGAATTATGGACATTAAATGCCTAGGAAACTCAATTAGTGTATAAAAAGGCCAAATGAACCCTGAATAAGTTTAAATTTCAGCACGGATATCCTGTCGTTCAATGTTGCCCATGGAAGAAAATACAAGGAGAAAAGAGGCAGTGATTACGTTTCGCCCACAAGGGGAACACATTTCCTTATCAGAACCACGAGGCTTCTTTGAGAGAAGCTCCAGTTTTTGTAAGAGGTTTGTAATAAAGCTTGGCCCAAATTGGACAATGTTTTTACCACGACATATATGCGCCATGACGTAACACCATGCCACCTTTGATGACTTTCTGGTGAGTTTAGGATTTATGGGGACTCAAAAACCGAGCTTCGAAATGTTTGAGGACGAGCCATGACACCAGTACGGTTGTAATTCGTTCCCATTCTTGGCATGGGACCTAAACATGCACCCAAGGACACATGTATAATTTTTCTAGCCATTTTGGTGAAGTGGAGCATGTATTTGTAGTTCATATTTGAATTATGGACATTAAATGCCTAGGAAACTCAAGTAGTGTATAAAAAGGCCAAACGAACCCTGAATAATTTTAAATTTCAGCATGGATATCCCGTCGTTCCATGTTGCCCGTAGAAGAAAATACAAGGTGAAAAGAGGCAGTGATTACGTTTCGCCCACAAGGGGGGCACGTTTCCCTATCGGAACCACGAGGCTTCTTTGAGAGAAGCTCCGGTTTGTAAGAGGCTTGTAATAAAACTTGCGCCACAATGGACGAAAAAATTCCTCTACATATAAGTGCGATGTTGGGACACCATGGCAGGTTTCACGATTTTCAGCTTAGTTTTGGATTTACGGGGATTTAAAAACCGAGATTCTTCTAACGAAATGTTTTCAAATAGCACACTGTTCACTCATGAAAGCCGATATTCAATGAAAACTTCGTGGAAACCATATTTTAAAGTTCCATAAAAATCTGAAAAAATGTGTGATGTTAAGAAGGTGATGTTTTATTGTGACACAAAATTTCAAGTTAAAAAACATTACGAGATGTGAGCTATGAAAAAGACAAATTCCGCCTTGAATAGTAACATTACTATTCGACACTATTCAACACTGATTTTGTCTTTTTCATAGCTCACATCTCGTAATGTGTTTCAACTTGAAATTTTGTATGGCAATAAAACATCATCCTCTTAACATCCCACATTTTTTTGAAACTTCAAAACATCTTTTTCTCGTGGTTTTCACTGGTTTCCACTGAATGTTGTTTTCCATATGATATCCCCCCTGCTGCGCGCGTGATCTGAGTCCTGCGTTCTGACTGGCCAGAACCCAAACCCCACGAATCATACGTGTGCCCTGTTGGATGCTCCCAGATCGATTGACAACCCTGAGCCCTTTCGACATCACATGCAGTACATGGGTAAACACTGTGCGCATGCGTCCTGTAGCTCACGCTTCCTTCTCTACTAGGTTTTCATTCAAAACAGGCTACCGTTTCTCACCACTCCTCTCATCGGTTTCCCGCCTCTTCTCCCATATATGCATGATGTAGATGTTCGTTTAATTCTTATAGTTCATCTCATCCAAAATCAATTAGTTTTATAAAAAAACTATTTTAAGATTCATGGAATTGTGCATTGTAAAGGTAAAAACAAAAAGTGACAATTCATTTAGAAAAAAAAAGTTTGGGCAATTAAGATATGGAAGATTCTAGAGAACAAAGGACAAGTGCTTGTGTTTAGAGGTCTGTGCATTATGCTTAAGTTCAACCATGGAGTCTTCTATATTGTACATGTGGCAGAATCTGGTGGAATGTAGATAATATCCAACGGCCAGTAGTGTTCGGATATTCCATCTCTGTACCATCGGATTGGCTTCATCCAACGAGCAACTTCCATAGTTATTCGCACACTATATAGGTGTATAGATATAGACGTATAGATGTATAGATATATATAGATGTGTCCCATGCAAGACAAAATAAAGTTTGAGCGCATGCGTGGGACGACCCCCCCCCTCGCTGCCGCCTCGAAGTTAGGAAACTGACATCATATGTACTGAACCAGGCTTGGAGTCAGGTACGGTGTTGAGTTTGTAATGTCGTTGGCGTGGCCCATCGAAGTTGTGCATTTGGGATTTAAACACATCATACACCATCTTACCCATACATATTTTCGGGCCGCATGCAGTGTATACAGGGTCTTCTGATCGACCACGTCTCCCTTGTACGGTTTTTTGTGACGACACGGATATCTGTGGGCTCCCCGAGTGTATATATATCATCCCTTTGACCGATAATGAGGGGTATGTGTTGGCCATGAATGGATTGCTCCTAGTTCGTGTTAGGGCCGGTCGCCGTCAAATGTCGGTCAACCAAGGCTTGAGCTCATGCATTGTCAGGATTCCCTCCCAGATGCTCGGATTACTGGGTTCGACCTACATCAAACCCTGCGTACGTATCTCGTCCTTAACTACGTTGCCTTCATGGTTGTTGTCTGTATCGAGAGGTAGGCACCACATCTAAATTGTACATTATTCTATATTGAAAACACACATTACCCCTTCCCAACGTACATCATTTTGGGCCGCATGCAAGAGGTGCTGGTTTTGTGGTCCCTCTCGTGCAATTTTTATGATGGTTCAATCTATTTACCCAAGCGGTTTATCGACAACAACAACTGTCATTTGACCAAACAAAAGATTCATTGGTCCATCTTATGGTAGGTTATGGCAAGATGCATGTATGACCAAAGTATCGATCATTACGTGCATCCGCCCCGCTGACACGAAGTGGGAGGTGGTGGGCCAAGCATCCTATCTAGGTACAACATTATGTCATTATATATATCCTAGCTAGGTGGTTGTTAGGGGGCTTTCGGGTTTGCGAGGCAGGTGCCACCAAACTTATGCATTGTGTATTTAATGTTTTAAACATCCCCAATATTCGTACATATATTTGGCCGTTCTTGACCTGTGGCCCCTCTCATCGATCTTCAATGACGCGCCCAACCGTGGGCCCGCAGGGTCAAAGTTGTGCATTGGAATTTTGAACTTCACATACCACCCTTTTCACTCATATATATTTGGGCCACATGCTGGTGTGGCTGTCTTTAACCCTCTCTAACGTTATTTTTTGCTGCGAAGACTCTGATGACCCTCAACGGACACGGGGTATAATATCTTAACCGTGTGCGATACAAGTGCGATGTGAATCACCACAACCGCATAGCGCTTGAGCAAATTAAGGTGGAGGTACTAGCTCAACCGTGTGCAATGCAAGTCGTTGAAATCACCATGATCGCATAAGCGCGAGCAAATTAAGGTGGAGGTACTTGGCTCAACCGCAGCGATGCGTAAGTGCGCTGAAATCACCACGACCGTGCAAGCGCGAGCAAAGGGTGGAGGTACTGGCTCAACCGTGTGCGATGCAAGTGCACTGAAATCATCAAGACCACGCAAGCGCGAGCAAAGGGTGGAGGTACTGGCTTAACCGTGTGTGATGCAAGTGCGATGTAAAACCACCACCTGTGCAAGCTAAAGGCGAGTAAGTTTATTTGGAAATTAGGACGAACCGTGTGTGATAGACCAGCTAGCTAGAATGTTCTCTAGGGGATCCACGAAACCACTTTTCCACCGCCGCAACCTTCTGTACCCGTGAGATCCCATCTTGGGGCCTTTTCCGGCGATATGCCGGAGGGGGATTCGATCATGAAGGGCTTCTACATCAACACCATAGCCTCTCCGATGATGTGTGAGTAGTTTACCACAGACCTTCGGGTCCATAGTTATTAACTAGATGGCTTCTTCTCTCTCTTTGGTTCTCAATACAAAGTTCTCCTCGATGTTCTTGGAGATCTATTCGATGTAATACTCTTTTGCGGTGTGTTTTGCCGAGATCCGATGAATTGTGGGTTTATGCTTGATTATCTATGAATATTATTCGGTTCTTCTCTGAATTCTTATATGCATGATTTGATATCTTTGCAAGTCTCTTCGAATTATCGGTTTAGTTTGGCCAACTAGATTGATCTTTCTTGTAATAGGAGAAGTTCTTAGCTTTTGGTTCAATCTTGCGGTGCTCGATCCCAATGACAGAAAGGGAACCGACATGTATTGTATTGTTGCCATCGAGGATAAAAAGATGGGGTTTATATCATATTGCTTGAGTTTATACCTCTACATCATGTCATCTTGCCTAATGCGTTACTCCGTTCTTATGAACTTAATACTCTAGATGCATGGTGGATAGCGGTCGATGTGTGGAGTAATAGTAGTAGATGCAGAATCGTTTCGGTCTACTTGACACGGACGTGATGCCTATATTCATGATCAGTGCCTTAGATATCATCATAACTATGCGCTTTTCTATCAATTGCTCGGCAGTGATTTGTTCACCCACCGTAATATATGTTATCATGATAGAAGCCACTAGTGAAACCTATGGACCCCGGGTATACTTTACATCATATAAGTTTCGGATCTATAATTCTAGCTTACTATTTATTTTGCAATCTTTATTTTCCAATCTATACAACAAAAATACCGAAAATATTATATATATATATATATATATATAGGCAAAAGAAGTAGGTTGGTGGAGCTACGAGGGGCCCACGAGGGTGGGGGCGCGCCTACCCCCCGGACGCGCCCTCCTGCCTCGTGGCCGCCTTGTTGCGTCTCTGACTTCCACTCCAAGTCTCCTGGATTGCGTTTGTTCCAAGAAATATCCTCGCGAAGGTTTCGTTCCATTTGATATTCCTTTTCTGCGAAACACTGAAATATGCAAAAAAAAATTGCACTGGGCCTTCGGTTATTAAGTTAGTCCCAAAAATAATATAAAAGAGCATATGAAAGCCCATTAAACATCCAAAACAGATAATATAATAGCATTGAACAATAAAAAATTATAGATACGTTGGAGACATATCAAGCATCCCCAAGCTTAATTCCTCTTCCGAGAACTCAGGGTCTCGTAAAATAGCCCTACAGTGCCGATGATTCATGGCGTTTTCCGCTTCCGAGTTGGTAACGGACATATTCTCCGAACCCTTGGCCAAGGGACAGTCCGGCACCGTTCCTATATCGGCTTCCGCCTCTCCAACGGGGTCTAAATCCCGGGCGCTGGGAGTACGGCCGACTGACTTAGTCCGATGAACCTTTTTCCTGGTACCAAACAGACGTACAAGTTACAGTCGGATGTGACTGCTAAAGTATACCTTCAAATCCTTACCTTTTTTTACGAGGAACCGGTCGTGTCTTCATCGACCTTCCTTTTGGAAGCCTTGCTCGGCGCCGGAGCCGCTCTCTTTGGAGCCGTCCCCGGAGTAGCGTGACGCGCCGAACGCCTCCCCTATGGAACACGAGAGAGTGCAAGGGTTGAGGCAGTGCGAGGAAGCTCTTGCGAGTGAGATTTTCTCTTGATGACTTATGTGGGAAGCAGGAAGAAGACCAGGCTAATCGAAGATAATGGCCAGTTCTGTGCCATCGTAGCTCGCCTGGTAAAGCACCCCTTCCGCGAGTACCACAAATATGTCCGGATCTTCTTCGAACCCAGGATCCAACTCCTGGTTGTTTTTCTCGGGCTGTGGGGCGGGGCTGTGAAACCCCTCGGTGATTTTTTGCCATGTTGTTATAAGCGGATTAGAAATTTATCAAAGGTAATCCAGGAGGAAGAATGAGTAGAGCAGAAGGATTGGGGCTTACCCAACTGGGAGGATTATACATAGAATATCCATCTCTGTGATTGATGCGAAGAAATTCCTCTTCCTCCCCTTTGAACAGCTCGGCCAGTATCTTGGCTAGAGCGGCAGGGGTGTCCGGACCTTTCCGACCACAGCGGGAGGCGTCGTCCTCCCCGTTGTAGTGCCACATCGGGAGCCCTCTATATTGAAGCGGCTGAACCCCTCGCACTAGGAAGATCGCCACAACCTCAACCATTGTTAATCCGGACTGGGCGAGCGTCTTTATCTTGCCCAAGAGCTGATGGACCTCCGCACTATCATCCTCTTCAAGGCTCCGGGGACGCCAACTATGGCGTTTCTTTAGCGGACGCTTGCAAATTCAGGGAGACCCTTCCGAACTGGGTCGGGAAGTGCAACGTCCTCAATGTAGAACCATTCGGAAGGCCATTTCTTTGCTGCCCTCCTTGGTGTGCCGGACATGTATCCGGTATCGGAGACGCGCCACACTTCGGCTCCGCCCACTTCAAATATTGACCCCTCGTGGTTGCGCGGGACAAGACAGAACAATTTTCTCCATAGTTCAAAATGGGCTTCAACACCCAGAAATAACTCGCATAGAGCGACGTAACCTGCGATGTGCAGGATAGAGGCGGGAGTGAAGTAGTGCAGTTGGAGGCCATAATATTCCAGTAGCCCCTGGAGGAACGGATGGACGGGAAGTCCATCGCCTCTTAGCAGGTAGGGGACGAAGCACACTCGCTCCCCTCGGATGGATTAGGGAAGTCCTCCGCCTGAGTCACGCCATTGAAGGAGGCCGACCCTGCTCGGACAGGGACTAGATCCACGGGAGGAAGAAATCCCTGCGTTTGCAACTTTGCTAGTTGACTATGAGTCACAGAGCACTTCTCCCACTCGCTTCTCTTTGGGCTGGAGCGGGAGGAGGAGCTGGGAATGCTAGCCATGGTGGAGTGGTTTCTCCTGGCAGTCTCCGGCGATTTTCTTGGCGCAGTATCGCCAGTATCTTTAAATAGGCGTTCTGTCTTGCGTGGACAGGGTGTTATTCGCAAAAATACCCTGACTCTCCGCATTTGCTCGACACGTGGAAGACGAAGTTATTAGCGCACAGAAGCCGAGGGGAGCGATATTGGATCAATGGTCGAATATATTACTTGGAGAGGGAACCCGCCTTGCAACGCCAAAGATAACATGCGCGCCGAACACCTCGTCGTTGAAGCCTGGTTCGGGGGCTACTGAGGGAGTCCTGGACTAAGGGGTCCTCGGGCGTCCGGCCTGTTATCCGTGGGCCGGACTAATTGGCTGTGAAGACATGAAGACCGAAGATTGAACCTGTGTCCGTATTGGATGCTACTTGGTGTGGAAGGCAAGCTTGGCAACCGACTATGTAGATTCCCTCTGATGTAACCGACCCCATGTAACCCTAGATCTCTCCGGTATCTATATAAATCAGAGAGCGTAGTCCAGATAGGGACACTCATTACCATATTCATATAGGCTAGACTTCTAGGGTTTAGCCATTAAGATCTCATGGTAGATCAACTCTTGTAACACTCATATTCATCAAGATCATTCAATCAGGAAGTAGGGTATTACCTCCATAGAGAGGGCCCGAACCTGGGTAAACATTGTGTCCCCCGTCTCCTGTTATCATCGATCCTAAACGCACAGTTCGGGACCCCCTACCCGAGATCCACCGGTTTTGACATTGGTGCTTTCATTGAGAGTTCCACTGTGCCGTCGCCAAGAGGGTTGATGGCTCGCCTTGTTTTCAAGGATAATATCATCTCCGGAGGAGCCCTGGCCCCAGGCCAAACCCTCCAGCTGGGCGGCTTCATCATGACCGCCGGGTCGGCCCTTAAGCCGACGATGACCTCTCAAGTCATCGAAAATCGCCTCCGCGTTAATCCCGAATACTCCGCCCGCATGAATCCAACGGAGTTATCGTCGTTGAACGAACTCCTAGATCACATGGCCGCCTTGGGGGTCGCTACAGACTATGATCTGGTTGGGCTTAAACCTGACCAGAGAGAAATAAAAACTCCGCTGATCACCCATCAGATAGCGGTACTCGAGGAGCGGAGCAACTCTTCTACTATATTGAAGATGAACTATGTTCGGATCTCCGATCTTCAAGGGCCGGATATTCTTCGGCAGAAAGGCATGTCCCGTCCTCTGAACATGGAGTCGGACAATGAGCCTAAAAAATCAATCGATATCCCGGAGCCCGAACTGCGAGGTCCCATAGTCTTGAAACTCCGGATCCGAAATCAGGTCAGGGTTCGGATTTCGTTCCACCCACCCAGACATAGACGCTCTAATGAGAATCAAACAAAAGTCTCAGGAAACGATCCACCACTTCTGGGCCAGATTCCTCCTTGTCAAAAATAAGGTAAAATATTGCCGCGACGAAGACGTGATATAGGTGTTCTGCAACAACTGCGCGGATGAAGGCATCCTCAACGCCATCAATCGCCGCCGCATACTAAAGTTCGCTGACTTAGCAACTATCGTACAAAAGTACAACGCGATAGAAAGCGCCTGGAAAACTCAGGCAGCTCGCTGGGAACCGTCGGTCCCAACCCAACTCACCCTACAGGCGAAGAGGACGCACCCCCGTGGCACGCCCAGCCGAATAGTCAAAAAACATAAACCCATTACGCTGCACGACACCATTCTGGAGGAATGGCTAAATGCCCGTGCAAAATACACACGATCCCTGATACCGTGGCAACCCACAGCCTTAGAGCATGTTGGATACTCCAGCAGGTAGCCAAGAGTGGCGAGGACATCCTTATCAAGGACACCCCAGAACAACACCCTCCAGCAAACGACGACAATAGAGTATTGGCATTCTTTGAGACATTCGCTTCAAACAACAAGCGTAAAAGGGCACTGCACGATCTCGCTGAAGTTTGCCAGGTCGCCGCAATTGACCCCTGGAACGACACGACCATAACCTTTAACGCCAGTGACGAACCTAAATATAGAACAGTCTGAGCGCCAGCTGTATTAGTCCTGAGTCCCATCGTGGACGGTTTTCGACTTACAAAAGTCCTCATGGATGGCGGTAGCGGACTAAACCTTATTTACAAGGACACGCTCCACAAGATGGAAATAGATAGGAGCCGCATCGAGAAAAGCAGCACAACCTTTCGAGGTATCATTCCCAGTCGGGAAGCACGGTGTGCGGGAAAAATTACACTTGACGTGGTATTCGGCACGCCGGAGAATTATCGGTCCGAAGAAATAACTCTCGAGGTGGCCCCTTTCAACAATGGATACCACGCCCTGTTAGGGCGAGAGGCCTTCATGTGCTTTCAAGCCATACCTCATTATGGGTATATGAAGCTAAAATGCCCGGGCCTAATGGAATAACTCCCTTGTCAGTTATCCGGATATAGCACTCCGCGCCGAGAACAAAACAACATCCTTGGCCCTCGAGGCATTGTCTGAGGCCCTTGCGGCTGAAGAACTAACCGCACTACGCTCCACTGTGGATGGAAATGATGTCATCCTGGACAAACGACCCAAATCTACTTCCTTCAAGCCAGCAGAAGAAACAGTCAAATTTCAGGTCCATCCAACAGACCCGAAGAAGACAGCCTCCATAGGAGCGCAACTCAGCCCCACAGTCGACACCGCACTACGAGATTTCTTGCGCGAAAGCTGGGATATATTCGCCTGGCACCCCTCTGATATGCCAGGAATCCTGCGCGAGTTGTCCGGACACAGCCTCAACATACTAAAGGGATATAAGCCGGTCAAGCAAACACCGCGGCGCTTTTCCGAACCCAAACGACAAGCTATGGGGGAGGAGCTAGCCAAACTCATCGAGGACGGATTCATCAAAGATATTAAACATATGGACTGGCTGGCAAACTTGGTAATGGTACCAAAGAAGGATAAATCATGGCGCCTATGCGTCGACTTCAAAGACCTTAACAAGGCTTGCCCTAAGGATCCCTTCCCCCTTCCCCGCATTGATCAAATCATTGACGCTACCGTAGGACACGACTCGTTGTGCTTCCTTGATGCATATTCCAGATACCATCAAATCAAAATGATGGAGTCCAATCAAGCCGCAACAGAATTCATTACGCCATACGGGCCATTTTGCTTCAACACCATGCCTTTCGGGCTCAAGAATGCAGGCGCTACCTACCAGCGCATGATCCAAACATGCCTCGAGTAACAGATCGGCAAAACAGTGGAGGCCTACGTGGATGACGTCGTCATCAAAACTAGACACGTCGAAACACTAATAGACGACTTGCGTCTCACATTCGACAACCTCCGCACATACGGCATCAAACTTAACCCAGAAAAGTGCGTCTTCGGCGTCCCCTCCGGTAAACTACTGGGCTTCATCGTTTCCAACAGAGGAATTGAAGCAAATCTAGGCAAAATCCGAGCTCATCACGATTGGCCATGCCAACCGAACTCAAACAGTCCAAAACTTCGGGTGCGTGGCAGCTTTAAGCCGTTTTATCTCCAGGTTGGGGGAAAAGGCACTGCCCCTTTATCGCCTTCTACGGCGCACCGATAACTTCAAATGGACAGACGCAGCAATAGCCGGACTGGAAGAAATAAAAGCCCTTTTTTCAAGCAACCCAATCCTGGCCGCGCCAAACGTCGGCGAACAAATGCTCCTATATATATCGGCAACACACCAGGTGGTGAATGCCGTACTCGTCGTCGAGCGAGAACAGGACGGACACAAATTTCCGCTCCAAAAGCCGGTATACTACGTATCCACCGTCCTCACACCATGCAAATCCCGGTACCCTCACTATCAAAAGATAGCATATGCAGTCTTCATGGCATCTCGAAAATTGCGACACTACTTTCAGGAGTGCTCGATCACGGTGGCTTCCGAAGTGCCCCTCAATGATATAATCAACAACCGAGATGCAACGGGCCGGATTGCCAAATGGGCCATTGAGCTCCTGCCATTCGACATCACGTACAAACCACGTCGAGCCATTAAATCCCAGGTACTGGCTGACTTCATCGCCGAATGGACAGAGGCCTAACTCCCTAAAAGAGTACGGCGCGTATTCCAACTGGGTTATGCATTTTGACGGCTCCAAAATGTTGGCAGGGCTAGGGGCGGGCGTCGTATTAACGTCCCCCACAGTAGATATCGTCCATTACGTACTCCAAATATTATACACATACTCCAACAACGCAGCCGAATATGAGGCCTTACTACATGGCCTTCGGATGGCCATATCAATGGGCATACAGCGCCTGGAGGTGCGCGGGAACTCAAACCTCGCAATATCCCAAATTAATGGAGACTTTGATGCTAAAGATCCAAAGGTGGCAGCTTATCGCAATGCCGTCTTGAAGATTCCGGCTCGATTCAAGGGGCTCAAATTTCATCACGTTGCCCGCGAAAGTAATCAGGCGGCAGACGTCCTTGCTCGCATCGGCGCTAAGCGCGACCCCGTCCCACCTAACATCTTCCTCGAAAAGCTCTTTAAGCCATCCGTGGTGTGGCATGAGGGGGACAGCAACGACAGTCCCGTTCCGAACACAAACACAGATAGCGAACACGCCGATATCATCGGAGGCTCAGCCACCGAAATAACACCATCGGCCCACCTCATCATGGCAATAATTGCCCCGTGGACCGAACCATTCTTGGCCTACCTTAATAGGAAGGAGCTCCCAGAAGATCAGAACGAGGTTCACCGCATCATCCGGCGTTCGAAGGCCTATAAAGTTCACGAAGGAGAGCTCTACAAGAAAAGCACTACCGGAGTCCTTCAAAGTTGTATCTCCGAGAGGAGGTGCGGCAACTCTTGGCAGAAATCCACGCCGGTCTCGATGGGCACCACGCTGCAGCGTGGGCACTTGTCAGCAAGGCCTTCCGGATAGGATTTTATTGGCCTCACGGATGAAGCGGGGCCTTACGGGATCTCGTCGATCTTTGCGTTGGATGCCAACTCTTCGCCAACCAAAGCCATATGCCCCCAACCGCCCTACAAACAATCCCCATTACATGGCCCTTTGTGGTCTGGGGCTTGGACATGGTTGGACCCCTTAATTGGGGAAGCCATAAGAAAAAATACCTGCTGGTCATGGTGGACAAATTCACCAAGTGGATAGAGGCTAGACTAGTTAAAACGGCTGAGTCCGGACCGGTGATCGCATTTAGATCCGATGTGGTGCACCGTTATGGTGTCCCGTGATACGTCTCCATCGTATCTACTTTTCCAAACACTTTTCCCTTGTTTTGGACTCTAACTTGCATGATTTGAATGGAACTAACCCGGACTGACGCTGTTTTCAGTAGAATTGCCATGGTGTTATTTATGTGCAGAAACAAAAGTTCTCGGAATGACCTGAAACTCCACGGAACTTATTTTTGGAAAATATTAAAAATATTGGCGAAAGAATCAAGGCCAGGGGCCCACCACCTGTCCACGAGGGTGGGGGGGCGCGCCCCTGCCTCGTGGGCCCCCTGTTGCTCCACCGACCTCAACTCCAACTCCATATATTCGTGTCCGGGGAGAAAAAAATCAGAGAGAAAGATTCATCGCGTTTTACGATATGAAGCCGCGCCAAGCCCTAAACTCTCTCGGGAGGGCTGATCTGGAGTCCGTTCGGGGCTCCGGAGAGGGGAATCCGTCACCGTCATCATCATCAACCATCCTCCATCACCAACTTCATGATGCTCACCGCCGTGCGTGAGTAATTCCATCGTAGGCTTGCTGGACGGTGATGGGTTGGATGAGATTTATCATGTAATCGAGTTAGTTTTGTTAGGGTTTGATCCCTAGTATCCACTATGTTCTAAGATTGATGTTGCTATGACTTTGCTATGCTTAATGCTTGTCACTAGGGCCCGAGTGCCATGATTTCAGATCTGAACCTATTATGTTTTCATGAATATATCTGAGTTCTTGATCCTATCTTGCAAGTCTATAGTCACCTACTATGTTTTATGACCCGGCAACCCCGAAGTGACAATAATCGGGACCACTCCCGGTGATGACCGTAGTTTGAGGACTTCATGTATTCACTATGTGTTAATGCTTTGGTCCGGTACTCTATTAAATGGAGGCCTTAATATCACTTAGTTTCCATTAGGACCCCACTACCACGGGAGGGTAGGACAAAAGATGTCATGCAAGTTCTTTTCCATAAGCACGTATGACTATTTCGGAATACATGCCTACATTACATTGATGAATTGGAGCTAGTTCCCGTGTCACCCTATGTTATGGCTGTTACATGATGAACCACATCCGGTATAATTCTCCATCACCGATCCAATGCCTACGAGCTTTTCACATATTGTTCTTTGCTTATTTACTTTTCCGTTGCTACTGTTACAAGCACTACAAAACCCAAATATATTACTTTTGCTACCGTTACCGTTACTTCCATATTACTTTGCTACTAAATACTTTGCTGCAGATACTAAGTTATCCAAGTGTGGTTGAATTGACAATTCAACTGCTAATACTTGAGAATATTCTTTGGCTCCCCTTGTGTCGAATCATCCCGCACAACATCATCACTGATAACGGTTCCAATTTCACAACTGATGAGGTTAAAACCTGGTGTGCTAATCTGGGCATTAAGCTCGGTTACGCCTCTGTCTACCACCCGCAAACAAACGGTCAAGTCGAGTGAGCTAATGGTCTTATTATGAGCGGCATCAAACCTAGGCTAGTGCGGTCTTTGAAAGAATCAGACAAACATTGGGTCGTGGAGCTCGACTCCGTACTCTGGGGGCTACGGACCACGCCCAACCGTACTACAGATACACACCTTTCTTCATGGTGTACGGTGCAGAGGCTGTATTGCTCTGCGATATTATACACGACTCACCTCGAGTGCGTATGTACGAAGAGAAAGAGGCCGAGTTGGATCGGCAGGACAGCCTAGACACCCTGGAGGAGGAGCGCGACGTCGCCAAAGCCTGTTCAACATTTTATAAACAACAGGCTCGCAGATATCAAAGCGGAGAAGTACGGGCCAAGACTTACAATGTTGGCGAACTCGTTCTACGCTTGCCGGAGAAGAAAAAGGACAAACTCAAGCCCAAATGGGAGGGTCCCTTCATAATTGACGAAGTTCTTACCGGAGGAGCGTACTGTCTTCGAGACGCATCAGACAATCGCCTAGAGCCGAACCCTTGGAACGCGGCCAGATTCCGAAGGTTCTATGCCTGGTGCCGAACTCTTTGTTATTCTCCTTCTCCCCTATAATTTCCATAACTTTTTCTCCCTTTTACACAATTTTTTTCGCTTTAAAGCTCTCATTCGGCTTGACCGAACACTGCTGACGTACACATCTTTACATATGTACGCCCATTATACCTGAGGGCTTCTTTAACAGAAGCTTGTTGAAATTATTTTTTTCGAGCGTCAAGCTCATCACACATACGCGTTTTCCCCGTATGTCTTTTCTTCACCATTATATGCATCGATATGACTGAAGTTTTGGCCAAGCTGGGTTGCCTGGCTCCTGTGCTTACCCCTACGTTCCCGATTGGTCGGCTAGGTGGTAAAGGGAGCACCTCTGCGATTGTTACTGCCGGGTCATCCGGATGTGTAACTCAGACTGGGTGAAGCCGAAAGCTAGCGTTCTTAAGGGAATATTTGGTCGGTGGATGAAAAATATTTTTTGCACTCACTCTATTGTGAACCACCAGAAGCTATACACACTGTGATTTTACATCACAATTCGGACATGTCTACTAATGCATGAACACCAAGGGAAAGGAACCCTTAACGGAACTATTCTCCCTGGAAGATGTTTCTTACAATCTCAATGTAATATAACATAACTAGCCGGATACAACTTGTCTGTTCAAGCAACTATGACCCCTACGCTTAGTTTTCCACGCATACCCCAGCCTATTCGGCCGTGACGGTATTCGGAAACACTCCGCACCTTCGGATCCGGAGGTTGAAGCGAAAAGTTCTGCCATGACAAACGATATACAATTCAGCTAGAATTCCACATGGTGAGGAAAGTACATAGTCACTTGGACTCAAACACTTCTGCCTCTTTACCATCCAACATGCAGTCTAACTTACAATCCTATTGGGAATATTTAGCGGCCACCTCTACTTGGTCATATACTAAACTAACGGGAATTTCTTCCCCATTTGGCCCTAACGGTCCAACCCGGGCCATGTGATTAGGATTCAGCTTGGTATATCGCGTTTTCACCATGGCCCAGGCCTCTCGCGCACCCTCTCGGCATGTCGATATCTTCCATAATCGGCTACGCCGCCGCGCTCCCTTGAACAACTCTTCAAGCTTATCCATACTTCCTGGAGGGGAGGCGGATGCCACAAGGCCTTGGCAACACTCCACATGGCCAGTCGAGCATGCTCGTGCACTTGCGATAGTCTTTGCAGCAGATCACTTGATGATCCGGACAGCTCCTCTTCGGGACGGCCCATCAATATACCTGCAAACATAGCTATATCAGTTCCATTCATCTCCGAACTACTAAAAAAACAAGTTCGGAAACATACTGAATATGTCGCCCCGCAGCTTCTTGTTCTCCTTCACGGAGTCAGCTAGCTGGGCCCGCACATCTTTCAACTCTTCACCCAACGTAGTGTTGGAATCCTGCAGCTTGTTTTTCTCGTCCCTAATGCGGGTCAGCACACGCTCGCGTGCGGCGTGTCGCCTCTTTGCCTCTTTTTCTCCCTCTTGGGCGATCTTCAACTTCTTCTCAAGTTGATCAGGCGACCCTATTATACGATCAACGATAGTATTAGCACAGTTGGTATACAATAATCGTTCCTCAATGGAGGGGAACGTTACCAGTGGACAACTTCCTGAAATTTTCCAGTTCGGCGGTAGCAGCATTTAGCTGCGCCCGACACTGTTCCAGCTCTTGGGCTAGCATGTTGTTCTTCTCTCAGAAGAACTCAGTGATACAACGGTCCTTAAATCAGTTGTACCAACTGCTTTCAGTCCCGGGGGCTACTGGCATATGGATATCATATTCGGACAAAGAAAACTTACCCGCACGTCTGTTAAATGCTCCTTTGTGTCTCTACTAAGCCTATTTCGAGCAGCTCGGATGTACGCCTCAGCCGAGCTGAAGTCATTGACTGCCTCTTCCGAGAACTCAGGGTCTCGTAAAATAGCCCTACAACGCCAATGATTCATGGCGCTTTCCGCTTCCGAGTTGGTAACGGACATATTCTCCGAGCCCTCGGCCAAGGGACAGTCCGGCACCGTTCCTATATCGGCTTCCGCCTCTCCAACGGGGTCTAAATCCCGGGCGCTGGGAGTATGGCCGGCTGACTTTGTCCGGTGAACCTTTTTCCTGGTACCAAACAGACGTACAAGTTACAGTCGGATGTGACAACTAAACTATACCTTCAAATCCTTACCTCTTTGACAAGGAACCGGTCGTGTCTTCGTCGACCTTCCTTTTGGAAGCCTTGCTCGGTGCCGGATCCGCTCTCTTTGGAGTCGTCCCCGTAGTAGCGTGACGCGCCGAACGCCTCCCCTGTGGAGCACGAGACAGTGCGAGGGTTGAGGCAGTGCGAGGAAGCTCTTGCGAGTGAGATTTTCTCTTGATGACTTACGTGGGAAGCAGGAAGAAGACCAGGGTAATCGGCGATAATGGCCAGTTCTGTGCCATCGTAGCTCGCCTGGTAAAACACCCCTTCCGCGAGTACCACAAATATGTCCGGATCTTCTTCGAACCCAGGATCCAGCTCCTGGTTGTTGTTCTCGGGCTGTGGGGCGGGGCTGTGAAACCCCTCGGTGATTTTTTGCTATGCTGTTATAAGCAGATTAGAAATTTATCAAAGGTAATCCGGGAGGCAGAATGAGTAGAGCAGAAGGATTGGGGCTTACCCAACTGGGAGGATTATACATAGAATATCCATCTCTGTGATTGATGCGAAGAAATTCCTCTTCCTCCCCTTTGAACAGCTCGGCCAGTATCTTGGCTAGAGCGGCAGGGGTGTCCAGACCTTTCTGACCACAACGGGAGGCGTCATCCTCCCCGTTGTAGTGCCACATCGGGATACCTCTATATTGAAGCGGCTGAACCCCTTGCACTAGGAAGATCGCTACAACCTCAACCATTGTTAATCCGGACTGGCGAGCGTCTTTATCTTGCCCAAGAGCTGATGGACCTCTGCACTGTCATCCTCTTCAAGGCTCCAGGGACGCCAACTATGGCATTTCTTTAGCGGACACTTGCAAATTCAGGGAGACCCTTTCGAACTGGGTCGGGAAGTGCAACGTCCTCAATGTAGAACCATTCGTAAGGCCATTCCTTTGCTGCCCTCCTTGGTGTGCCGGACAGGTATCCGGTATCGGCGACGCGCCACACTTCGGCTCCGCCCACTTCAAATATTGACCCCTCGTGGTTGCGCGGGACAAGACAGAACAATTTTCTCCACAGTTCGAAATGGGCTTCAACACCCAGAAATAACTCGCATAGAGCGACGTAACCTGCGATGTGCAGGATAGAGGCGGGAGTCAAGTTGTGCAGCTGGAGGCCATAATATTCCAGAAGCCCCCGAAGGAACGGATGGACGGAAAATCCATCGCCTCTTAGCAGGTAGGGGACGAAGCACACTCTCTCCCCCCGGATGGATTAGGGAAGTCCTCCACCTGAGTCACGCCATTGAAGGAGGCCGACCCTGCTTGGACAGGCACCAGATCCGCGGGAGGAAGAAATCCCTGCATTTGCAACTTTGCTAGTTGACTATGAGTCACAGAGCACTTCTCCCACTCGCTTTTCTTTGGCCTGGAGCGGGAGGAGGAGCTGGGAATGCTAGCCATGGTGGAATGGTGGACGGGGTGTTATTCTCAAAAATACCCTGACTCTCCACATTCGATCGACACATGGAAGGAAAAGTTATTAGCGCACAGAAGCCGAGGGGAGCGATATTGGATCAACGGCCGAATTTATTACTTGGAGAGGGAACCCACCTTGCAACACCGAAGACAACGTGCGCGCCGAACACCTCGTCGTTGAAGCCTGGTTCGGGGGCTACTGAGGGAGTCCTGGACTAAGGGGTCCTCGGGCGTCCGGCCTGTTATCCGTGGGCCAGACTGATGGGCTGTGAAGACATGAAGACCGAATATTGAACCCGTGTCTGTATTGGATGCTACTTGGCATGGAAGGCAAGCTTGGCAACCTACTATGTAGATTCCCTCTGATGTAACCGACCCCATGTAACCCTAGATCTCTCTGGTATCTATATAAACCGGAGAGCGTAGTCCGGATAGGGACACTCATTACAATATTCATATAGGCTAGACTTCTAGGGTTTAGTCATTAAGATCTCATGGTAGATCAACTCTTGTAACACTCATATTCATCAAGATCAATCAAGCAGGAAGTAGGGTATTACCTCCATAGAGAGGGCCCGAACCTGGGTAAACATTGTGTCCCCCGTCTCCTGTTATCATCGATCCTAGACGCACAGTTCGGGACCCCCTACCCGAGATCCGCCGGTTTTGACATTGGTGCTTTCATTGAGAGTTCCATGTGCCGTCGCCAAGAGGGTTGATGGCTCGCCTTGTTTTCAAGGATAATATCATCTCCGGAGGAGCCCTGGCCCCAGGCCAAACCCTCCGGCTGGGCGGCTTCGTCATGACCGCCGGGTCGGCCCTTAAGCCGACGATGACCTCTCAAGTCATCGAAATTCGCCTCCGTGTTAATCCCGAATACTCCGCCCGCATGGATCCAACGGAGTTATCGTCGTTGAACGAACTCCTGGATCACATGGCCGCCTTGGGGATCGGGTTGGGCTTAAACCTGACCAGAGAGAAATTAAAACTCTGCCGATCACCCATCAGATAGCGGGACTCGAGGAGCGGAGCAAAACTTCTACTATATTGAAGACGAACTATGTTCGGATCTCCGATCCTGAATTGCCGGATATTCTCCGGCAGAAAGGTATGTCCCGTCCTCAGAACATGGAGTCAGACGATGAGCCTAAAAAATCAGTCGATATCCCGGAGGCCAAACTGCCAGGTCCGGTAGATCTTCAAACTCCGGATCCGAAATCGGGTCAGGGTTTAGATTTCGTTCCACCCACCCACCCGGACATAGACGCTCTCATGAGAATCAAACAAAAGTCTCAGGAAACGGTCCACCACTTCTGGGCCAGATTCCTCCTTGCCAAAAATAAGGTAAAAGATTGCTGCGATGAAGACGTGATAGAGGCGTTCTACAACAACTGCGCGGACGAAGGTATCCTCAACACCATCAATCACCGCCGTGTACTAAAGTTTGCTGACTTAGCAACTAACGTACAAAAGTACAGCGCGATAGAAAGCGCCTGGAAAACTCAGGTAGCTCGCTGGGAACTGTCGGTCCCAACCCAACTCACCCTACAGGTGAAGAGGATGCACCCCCGTGGCAAGCCCAGCTGAAGAGTCAAAAAACATAAACCCATTACGCTGCACGACACCATTCTGGAGGGATGGCTCAATGGCCCGTGCAAAATACACATGACGCCGGATACCGTGGCAACCCACAGCCTTAGAGCATGTTGGATACTTCAGCAGGTAGCCAAGAGCGCTGAGGACATCCTTATCAAGGACACCCCAGAACAACACCCTCCAGCAAACGACGACAATAGAGTATTGATAGTCTTCGAGACATTCGCTTCAAACAACAAGCGTAAAAGGGCACTTCACGATCTCGCTGAAGCTTGCCAGGTCGCCGCAATTGACCCCTGGAACAACACGGCCATAACCTTTAACGCCAGTGACGAACCTAAATATAGAACAGTCCGAGCGCCAGCTGCATTAGTCCTGAGTCCCATCATGGACGGTTTTCGACTTACAAAATTCCTCATGGACGGTGGCAGCGGACTAAACCTCATTTACGAGGACACGCTCCACAAGATGGAAATAGACAGGAGCCGCATCGAGAAAAGCAGCACAACCTTTCGAGGTATCATTCCCAGTCGGGAAGCACGGTGTGCGGGAAAAATAACACTTGACGTGGTATTCGGCATGCCGGAGAATTATCGGTCCAAAGAAATAACTCTGCAGGTGGCCCCTTTCAACAGTGGATACCACGCCCTGTTAGGGCGAGAGGCCTTCATGCGCTTTCAAGCCATACCTCATTATGGGTATATGTAGCTAAAATGCCCGGGCCTAATGGAATAATCACCCTCGTCAGCGATCCAGATATAGCACTCCGTGCCGAGAACAAAACCGCATCCTTGGCCCTCGAGGCATTTTCTGAGGCCCTTGCGGCTTAAGAACTAACCGCACTACGCTCCACTGTGGATAGAGATGATGTCATCCTAGACAAACGAGCCAAATCTACTTCCTTCAAGCCAACAGAAGAAACGGTCAAATTTCAGGTCCATCCAACAGACCCGAAGAAGACAGCCTCCATCGGAGCGCAACTCAACCCAAATTTGGCTTGACGCCGCACTACGAGACTTCTTGCGCGAAAACTGGGATATATTCGCCTGGGACCTCTCAGATATGCCAGGAATCCCGCGCGAGTTGTCCGAACACAGCCTCAACATACTAAAGGGATATAAGCCGGTCAAGCATACACTGCGGCGCTTTTCCGAACCCAAACGACAAGCTATGGGGGAGGAGCTATGGAAATGCCATAATAGGTAGGTATGGTGGCTGTTTTTAGGAAGATATAAGGAGGCTTATGTGTGATAGAGCGTATCATATCACGGGGTTTGGATGCACCGGCGAAGTTTGCACCAACTCTCGAGGTGACAAAGGGCAATGCACTGCAGTCAAGAGGCTAGCAATGATGGAAGGGTGAGAGTGTGTATAATCCAAGGACTCAACATTAGTCATAAAGAACTCACATACTTATTGTAAAAATCTACAAGTCATCAAAACCAAGCACTACGCGCATGCTCCTAGGGGGATAGATTGGTAGGAAAAGACCATCACTCGTCCCCGACCGCCACTCATAAGGAGGACAATCAAAGAAACACCTCATGCTTCAAATTTGTTACACAAGGTTACCATACATGCATGCTACGGGACTTGCAAACCTCAACACAAGTATTTCTCAAATTCACAATTACTCAACTAGTGCGACTCCAATATCACCATCTTCATATCTCAAAACAATCATCAAGTATCAAACTTCTCATAGTATTCAATGCACTCTATATGGAAGTTTTTATTATACCCATCTTGGATGCCTGTCATATTAGGACTAATTTTATAGCCAAAGCAAATTACCATGCTGTTCTAAAAGACTCTCAAAATAATATAAGTTAAGCATGAGAGGTAAAATGATTTCTATAAAATAAAACTACCACCGTGCTCTAAAAGATATAAGTGAAGCACTAGAGCAAAATTATCTAGCTTAAAAGATATAAATGAAGCACATAGAGTATTCTAATAAATTCCAATTCATGTGTGTCTCTCCCAAAAGATGTGTACATCAAGTAAGATTGTGGTAAACTAAAAAGCAAAGACTCAAATCATACAAGATGCTCCAAGCAAAACACATATCATGTGGTGAATAAAACCATAGCCTCAAGTAAAGTTACCGATAGATCGAAGATTTAAAGAGGGATGCCTTCCGGAGCATCCCCAAGCTTAGGCTTTTGGTTGTCCTTGAATTTTACCTTGGGGTGCCTTGGGCACCCCAAGCTTAGACTCTTGCCACTCCTTATTCCAAAATCCATCAAATCTTTACCCAAAAACTTGAAAACTTCACAACACAAAACACAAAAAATCTCATGAGTTCCGTTAGTATAAGAAAACAAATCACCACTTTAAGGTACTGAAATGAAATCATTCTTTATTTATATTGGTGTTAAACCTACTGTATTCCAACTTCTCTATGATTCATACCCCCCTATACTATCCATAGATTCATCAAAATAAGCAAACAACACACGAAAAAGAGAATCTGCCAAAAACAGAACAATCTGTAGCAATCTGTTTCAAACGTATACTTCTGTAACTCCAAAAATTCTGAAATAAATTTGTGGACGTGAGGAATTTGTCAATTAATCATCTTCAAAAATAATCAACCTAAAATCACTCTCCAGTAAAAAATGGCATCTAATCTCGGGAGCGCTAAAGTTTCTGTTTTTTACAGCAGGACGCAAAGACTTCACCCAAGTCTTCCCAAAGGTTCTACTTGGCACAAACACTAATTGTCGGTGTACAAAAGTAGGGGATCTCCTTTTGACCCCTTTACTTGTGCACGGGCAGCCAGAGCCACGCGCCGCGGCCACACATAGCGGGATAGAGGAGGGAAGCCGGAGAGAAGCCGAAGCACAAGATAACCAAGGCAACGCCAAGACCAGGAACACAAAGAGCAAGAGGGTGAGGTGCCCCCCCGGCAAGACTCTTGCCGGGGTGGCCCCTGCGGCCCCGGCAAGAGACTTGCCGGGGCAACTTGCCCAATGCCGGCAGAGCGAGCCACCCTTGAGCCCAAGGGTTCCAAATGTCACCAACAACTACATTGGACCCAGGGCTCGGGAGGCACCGCTGTGGTGGCATGCAGATCTTTGTCAAGATCATAGATACATGAGATCAGATGAGGACCAGAAGACGACGATCCTCAGCGGGATTCTAGCCGAGGAAACCCACGAGACCCCAGGCAAGAGCCTTGCCAGGGACGACCGCGGCGCCCCGACAAGACCCTTGCCTAGGGCATCAGCAGGGCCACAACCAGGCCCGCACTAGCCAAGACTCCACCGCCATTCCCAAGCAGCTGCTAGCTCAACCAGCTGGGCTGGCACCTGCGTGGCGACGGGCGGCCTCTACACCGACTCAGCAAGCACCTGCGTGGTGGCATGCCGACCTTCGTGAAGGCTCCACCACCGCGGCACCTCAGCAGCCTGCCTGCCTACATGGCACCGCACGCATCTCTAGCCTGGGCACGTGTCGAAGCGAGGCGGAGTGGCGACGGACGGGACGGGCCTCGTTCCAGTCCCCGATAAAGCTCATGGACACCTAAGTAGCACATTTAATGCGCTTTGTCCTGTAATGCCGGGCGATAAGCTCGCGCACTGTAGACCTTTCCACCTCCTATGTGCCACTGTGGAAACCCCTTTTGCCTATAAAAGGAGGCCCGAGGCGACCATGAGAAGGATTCAGCTCTTTTGGGAAAGTTAAACCACGTAGCTAGCTCAAGAACACAAGAACGCTCAATACATCCACCAAAGCAGGACTAGGGTATTTATGAATCTTCGCGGCCTGAACCTGGGTAAATGATCCGTGTGCTTCCTATCAGACCTGCTCTTCTCACAACCCCACGCCCGCCAACCGTAGAAGGAATTCTAGTGATCCCATAGGTGTTGTTTTTCCCCGACATCTTTGGCGCGCCAGGTAGGGGGCGCAGTTGTGAGAATCTGGTCTAGCAGTGAGCCTAGCAGTTCTTCATCGCCATGGCTCCCAAGAAGAAGACGATCATGGCGATCGGCTCATCGGGAGCCGAATGGCCCGTGCAAGTGCGGGCGAGCAGCGGGCTGGTCACGGACAGAACACAAGCCGTGGCCCGCGAGCACCAGCATCACCCTGGCAGTCAGAGCCTGGCGAGCGGCGTCGTTCATGCGCCGGACGGTGGGCCGCACATCGCCAAATCCAGAGACGGGGCTGGGCCCCCTGCAGGCGGCGCGGGGCCCTCCAGGGGTGTCGCTGTGCCACCTACGGGGGGCGCAGCAACCTCCAAGACGCCTACGCCGGCGCCCACGCCGCGCTCTTCCCAGGGTGCGCGCGACGAGCAGCGCCACCACGCTGGAGACCCCGGACGCCGTCGTGGGAAGAGTCTTGTGCATCACCTGCGGGACGAAGGAGACCAGCATGCCCACCGAAGTGCTGGCGAAAATGGCACGCAGTCGCTGGGCCGTGGTAGAGCTCCTTCTAACATGGTCAGAAGTTGAAGCGCACCACGGTCCATGCAGCTCTCGCCGCCACCCACGCCAGCAGAAGCTTTGGCGCGCGCGCAGCTACTCCTCGACTTCCCTCCTGCTGCGGAAAAGCTCGATGAGTGGAGGGCCACCATCCGGAGCCTTGTCGGCGTCGCCAACCAAGACGAGCCACAGCTAGCGGGGCCCTCAGCCGGCGCTCCGTCGAACCACCGCATGCCAGCGGTGGAGGTGCCGGAGGTGCTACGGCCACGGTGCACTCTCCTCCTCCACGCCAGCCACCGCGGGTGTCGATCCGTCGTGATGACGCTTTTGATAACATTTCCATAGCGTCGTCCGACCCACAGACCCACCGCGACCAGCGCCAAGTTCTTCGGGAGCGAGCTCATGAAGACGCTCGAACCACCATCGAGCGCCGACGCGATACACGCCACCAGTCAGATAGGCGAGCGGGGCCCGTTATGGACCACCCAACCCCGGGAGGCTCCGACGGCCTACCTTACGAGGTGGGTTACCCAGCCTTTACCCGTGAGCTGCGGCAGTTGCAGTGGCCGTCCCACCGCACGTTCAAGCCCGACGTCGGCGAGAAGTACAATGGCAAGACCCATCTGTCAGAGTTCCTCAGCATCTACACCATCGCGATGCAGGCCGCTGGAGCTCATGACAACAAGGTGCTCGCCAACTACTTCCCGTTGGCCTTGAAGCCCAATGTCAAGTCTTGGTTGATGTACTTGCCGGCGGATTCCATTTCTTCTTGGTCGGAACTGTGTCATGAGTTCGTTTGTGCCTTCACTGGAGGCCACCAAGCTCATGGCCAGGCGAGTGATTTGCATATCATTCCCCAGAAGGAAGGTGAAAACCTGCGCAAGTACATACAGAGGTTCAGCCGAGTGCAATAGAACATCCCAGATGTTCTTCCCACTGCCGTGATCAGCGCATTTCATCAGAATGTGCGTAACCGCAAGATGCGCGAAGAGCTGGCGATGAACAAGGTCAAGGATGTGGCCGAGCTTTACATTCTGGCCGATAGAGGCGCTCGGGCGGAAGAGGGGATGAACTACCCCGGCGAGGACGCCGACACGGAAACCAACTCTAGGGACGAAGACACCGCCGCCCCGACAAAGAAGGGCCGGCGCTGCAACAGGAAACACAACGATAAGATCGTGCTTGCCGTCGAGGGATCCGTGGGCACCAGCGCCGCCAAGAAGGCCAAGGCAGACGACCCCGGAAAGGAGATTGCCGGGTGCGCCGCTTGCTGGGCCTTGGCAGCTGCAGACAAGCCAGGAGGCTCCGACAACCAATACTGCAAGATCCACCGCACCAACGACCATGACCTCCAGAACTGCCGGCAAGTTGAGCTGCTTGCTGAGAAGCACAAAGCTGAGTATGAGAGGCGGGACAAGGAGAAGGGCCAGGATGGCGCCGAAGGATCCGGCAAAAAGCGTGGCGGCCAAGGAGGTCGCCGCCGCAAGGATAACCAGCAAGAGAGGCCCGCTCGGGGCCGCGACAAGAAGCAGGAAGACGATGATCATGACGAAGACAACGAGTCCGGCGAGCATGAGTTCCAGAAGGCTACAGAGGCCATGTGCGTCGATGGTGGGGCCTCGCTGCATACCTCTCACCGCCAACTCAAGCAGTGGGCGCATGAGATCACAGCAGCGGAGTTATCATTCGACGCTTAGAAGCCACTGAAGTGGTCCAAAACGCCTATCATATTTGACGCCGAGGACCACCCTGATCGCACAACTGCGGTCGGGTGCTTGCCATTGTTGGTTTCAGCAACGATACGCAACCTCAAGGTGAACAAGATGTTAGTCGATGGCGGGGCCGGTCTAAACTTGATCTCGCCTGTTGTGATCAAGAGGCTGCAAATTTCTGATGGAGACCTCGAGGAAACGGGCACGTTTCAAGGGGTCAATCCGGGAAGGAGTCAGCCGAAGGGGAAGGTCACGCTGCCCGTGACGCTTGGGGGCGAAGTTGAACTACGTGACGGAGAGAATCAGATTCGACGTAGCCGAGATCCCTTGTCCTACAATGGGATTCTCGCCGCCCGACACTAGCCAAGTTCATGGCGGCCACACATTACGCCTACAACACGCCGAAGATGCCTAGGCCGATGACCATCATCACCGCCCCTTGTGACAAGAAGGATGCGCTGATCTGCGCCGACCTACTCTACCGGGAAGCGATTAAAGAATCGCCGCCAAGGCACTTGCTCCTGCCGCTGAAGCCCCGGGAGGGAGGAAGAAGACCGACATGACCTCTGGCACCCACTCCGGCAAGCGCACCTCTTCGGAGTGTTGTGCTACTATAGAGGACGTGCCAGAGAGCTCCACCGGCAAGAGCAAGAAATCCAGAGCTGCACCACCAGAGACCAAGAAGGTGTCCGTCAAGGAGGATGGCACGGGAGGGGCTTTCACCATAAGCTCCACCCTTGACAGCAAATAGGAAAGCGCGCTCGTCACTTTCCTGCGGGCGAATGTCGATGTGTTTGAACGGCAAGAATATGACATCCCCGGCGTTCTAAGGGAAGTGATTGAGCACCATCTTGCTGTCTGCCCCCACGCGCGACCCGTCATGCAGAAGGTCAGGAAGCAAGCTTTGGAACGGCAGGAGTTCATCACAGAGGAGATCAGGAAGTTGGAAGCGGCAGGCTTGGAGAGGGGAGTGCTCCATCCGACGTGGTTGGCCAATCCGGTGGTGGTGCACAAGGCAAACAGGAAGTGGAGGCTGTGTATTGACTACACAGATATCAATAAGACTTGTCCTAAGGACCCCTTCCTGCTGTCAAGATCGACCAGATTGTTGACTCCACGGCCGGGTGTGATCTGCTATCATTCCTCGACGCCTACTCGGGCTACCACCAGATCGTCATGACAAGAGAAGATGAAGAGAATACAACATTCATCACCCCATGTGGTACGTACTTCTTTTTACGGATGCCTTTCGGGTTGAAGAGTGCTGGCTCGACGTTTGCAAGGGCAATCCAAATTGGTTTTGAGCTCCAGCTACACAGAGATATGGAGGCTTGTATGGATGACATAGTGGTCAAAACCAAGGACAGGGCAACTCTTGTACAAGACTTAGAAGAGACGTTTGCCAACCTGAGGAAGATCAACCTCAAGCTGAACCCTAAGAAGTGTTTCTTAGGCGTTCCATCCGGCAAACTTCTCGGGTTCTTTGTGTTGCAGCGTGGGATCGAGGCAAACACATACAAGATCAAGGCTATCGAGCAGATTGAGGCGCCCAAGCGGATCAAGGATGTGCATCGGCTCACTGGCTGCATTGCTGCCATGAGCCAATTCATCTCCAAGTCTGTCGAGAGCGCCCTTCCCCTTTTCAAAATTTTGAAAAAGGCGGGCCCAATGGAGTGGACCCCGGAGGCCGAAGCAGCACTGCAGGATCTGAAGAAATACCTCTCTTCTACACCAGTACTGGTGGCGCCTAAACCGCAAGAGCCGTTGCTGCTTTATCTGGCGACGACGAATCAAGTGGTCAGCGCCGCGCTGGTGGCGCAGAGGGAGGTCGACGAAGAGGTAGTGGCAGCGGCAGGACCGGCAGATGGCAAGTCAGAGATTCCCCCGGCAAGGCCTGGTGCCTGCAAGGCAAGGCCCCCGGCGGAGTCTGACGCCGTCAGGACGGAGCCCGCGTAGCCCAATGAAGTGGGGCAGAAGAAGAAGATTATGTAGCACCCGGTTTACTTTGTCAGCTCCCTCTTGCAGGGGGCTAGGTCAAGGTACTCCGGTGTGCAGAAATTGCTCTTCGGCCTCCTTATGGCCTCGAGGAAGCTGTGTCATTACTTCTAGGCCCACGAGTTCACTGTCGTCACCCGCCTCCCGTTGCAACAGATACTGCACAACCCAGACACAACCAGAAGGATTGTGGAGTGGGCCTTGGAGTTATCAAGCTTTGGGTTGAAGTTTGAAAGTACTTCCACCATCCAGAGTAGAGTCCCGGCGGAGTTCATTGCAGAATGGACCTCAACGCCTGATGAAGAGATCCAGGAGACCACTCTCCCCGGCAAGGAAACAGCTCACGACTAGATTATGTACTTTGACGGAGTTTTCTCGCTGCAAGGCGCCGGTGCTGGTGTGCTGCTCGTCGCACCCACCGGAGAGCACCTCAAGTATGTAATCCAGATGCACTTTCCCAGGGAGATGTCCACCAACAACACTGCTGAGTATGAGGGGTTGCTTGCCGGTCTCAGGATCGCGGCAGACCTTGGAGTTAAAAAGCTCATCGTCAGGGGTGATTCGCAGCTTGTTGTCAGACAAGTCAACAAAGATTATCAGAGCCTGTTGATGGAGGCCTACGTAGATGAGGTGAGGAAGCTGGAGGAGCGCTTTGACGGTATACAAGCGGAGCACGTTCCCCGAGCGGAGAACGATATCACCGATTACCTGTCAAAGCGCGTTGTATTCAAGCTACATGTGGAACTAGGTACCTTTTTGCTTCGGTTAACTCAACCATCCATTGAACCATCAACGGAGCAGAACAAGCGGAGGAAATCAGGCCCCGATAGTTACTTTCCCGCGGAGCCCCCGGGGGGCCGCCGACAAGGGTGTTGCCGTGGACTCTGAGCCTGCCGAGGAGCGACCGACTCCGCCAGGCCGTCAAGCCCTGGCCGTAGAGACGGCTGCTCCCATGGTAGAAGAAATGCCTTTGGTCCTTGCCGTCGAGCCCCAGGCTCCGGCATGGGCACAACATACCGTCCGATTCCTCCAAATAGGGGAGCTTCTTGAGGAGCAGGAAGAAGCAGAGAAAGTAGCCCGTCGGTCTGCTATGTACCAGTTCGTCGATGACATCCTGTACAGGAGGAGACCGAACAATGTGAAATTGAAGTGCATTCCTCGGGAGGAAGGACTAGAGCTGTTGGCAGAGATACATGGAGGCATATGTGGCTCCCACATAGGGTCGAGGGCCCTTGCCTTAGAAGGCGTTCGGCGAGGTTTCTTCCGCCCACCGCCTCCGAGGATGCAACGAGACCCGGTAACCAAGTGTGAAACATGTCAGTTCAATTCAAGAAGCTTCATCAACCAGCTCAAGCCCTTCAAACCATTCCTCTCTCTGGCCATTCTCGATCTGGGGCTCGACATCTTGGGCCCTCTCCCTGCGCTCTCGGGGCTTTGAGTACTTATGCGTTGCGATTGTCGCGACCGGACCGAATGGATCTAGCGCTCGTACTCGATGTCATCCACGGATCGATAATCTTGACACAACACAGTACTTGAAGGATTTATAGCGAGTAGCAATCACACACTTATTACATCGTTGTCCACAAGGGAACTTAATACAATAATATGGCTTAAGGCCATCTAATAATAACATGGAAGGCTTGGAAAACGAGTGAGTCCATCAACTCCAGCACATCACCGAAGTATAGAACCACAACCTAACACCTTACTCGTCGTTCAAAAGTCTCGCAACATGAAAAGTTGCAGCCGAAACGGGTCAAGACATGGAATATCTGGCAATGTAACACGTAAGAGCAATGATGCAATAAGCCTATACTACATGCATATATGGCTGGTGGTAAGGCTCTACGGTTACATTTTTTTGCGAAAAGCCAATTTTTCCCTACATCAAAGGAATAATTTTATTTAACTATCATGGTGGTTGTTAAACATTGAAGATGGTTGACAAAGATCCTCAATCCCAATTAAAAGTACTCATTAAAAATCCCAATAACTTTATTATTAGAAGTAACATGTTGAGATTCACATGATATTCAAGTACTAGATACTCAAGATTTGTCCATAACCGGGGACACGGCTAATCATGATTAGTTTATACACTCTGCAGAGGTTTGCGCACTTTTCCCCACAAGACTCGATCGCCTCCGCTTGGTTCTCGCACTACATGGTGTTTGAGAAAGCGGATGACCGAGACATAGTCTTTCGTAAGCGCTAGCACCTTACATGTGGGTAGACCGTACCAACCTACATCCCCTACATCAGCTAGCCTACCCGTAAGAGTTCGCACAACTTAGTCAACTACGCCAGAGCCCATAATGGCTTGTGGCTGCATTAACGGAAGTTTCTAGTTTGAATAATCTCATGATCCCTTAGAGCACAGGTGGCGGTCCGAAGAAATACAGCAAATCACGATAGAAACCAGGTGCCTCAATCCACCCAGATGTGTGTTTAGGTTGCCACCTTAAATAACCATTAATTAACAATCTCACATCTGTCATGGATATTCACTCACCCAATCCACGTCTACTAGCATAGCATGGCATAATCAAGCAAACGTAGAAGTAACTCCCAAGGTTTCATAAGTAAAAGCAGTAATAGGTACTACCTCAATCTACTTCCCAATCCCACAATTTAATTAGATCCTAAACATGCAAGTGTTTGAGGGTTTGATCTAATGCATAAAAACTAGGTAGTAGAAAAGGTATGATCAAAGTGTTACTTGCCTTTGTCGATGATCCGCGAGTCCTAGAGATTCGAAATAACAAGCGGCGCACTCGGGTGATCTAACGCAGACAAACAACAAGCATACAATAAGTACTCATCTAATGCACAGGAAAATCTCGAATAAAAGATCTAACCAGATAGTTCAACTTAAGAACCCTGGTTGCAAAAGAATCAAATCAAATAAAGCATCGAAAGTCGGAACTCGAGAGAACGACTCGGTTTAGCAATCTGAAATTAGGTCAAAATTTCACAGTGGCAAAACTCTGTGAAAGTAGGGTAGTCGAACGGCGGTTTACATTCTGAAACTCCGAGCGCTTGAATCACCTGATTCGATAAACAAGCAAGAAATAAAACAGTTTTGAAAATCAGATCTGAAATCAAATCGTAAAAATAACGGATTAATTCCGATTAAAAAGAAAAACGAACGAAAGTTAAAAGTGAGCGTTAGATTATGTAAGCGAATCTAACGAACATGTTCATTGAAGCGAGCAGTTCGGTGGGCGTTCGTTAAATAAGAAAACCGAAAAAATAAAACCAATCTAGGTTTTTTAAAAAACCGAACATATATATATTTTTTATAATAAAACCGGATCGGTTCACGGGAAAACCGGATCGGCGGGCGGGCGAGGTCGGCTACCTCGGGGCTCTTCACGCGAGGTCCATGGGCTCCTGGGCGGGGTCCCATGAGGTCGGGAGGCGGCGAGGCGGCGGGCTACCGTCAGGAGGCGGCGGCGTTCGGCTGGCGCGCGGCTCGGCTTGGCGCGGTGAGGGCGGGCGGCGGATCGAGGTGAGGGAGAGGCGGCGTTATAAAGGGGGGGGTTTTTGGGAGGGGGCGATCCCGTGTCCGTCCACCTGGCGGCGGCGGCGGCGGCGGCGGGACGCCGCTTCGGGCGCGAGGAGAGGAGGAGGAGGGGTCAGGGCGCCTGGCCTGGGCCTGGCCTCGGCCTGGCGCGTTTTTTTAAACAAAAGCAATTAAAAAATACCAAATGAATTCCAAATTAAATAAAACAAATTTTTCCCCGACTCCTAAAAATGAGTCGAACAAAATGAACTTTAAAAACAAAATACTTGCATAAAATTTTTAAAATGCTCATTTTTGCCTAAGCAAAATAAATCTTCCAAAACCAAATTTGGTTTATTTATAATATCTTCATTTTTCCTAATTGCTTGGGAAAGTCATATTATTCCCTCTCAAATATTTTTATAGGAAAAATGTTATGAAGATAATTTAAATAAATCCAATGATCCTATTTTCAAGATTTGGAAAATCCCAAATATGAAAATAATGAGACTTCCAACTCTCTCCGAGGGTCCTTGAGTTGCGTGAAATTTCTAGGATCGGAAAATCACGAGAAAAATATGATATGCATAATGATCTAATGTATAACATTCCAAATTGAAAATTTGGGATGTTACAAACCTACCTCTTAAGATGAATCTCGCCCTCGAGATTCGGGTTAACTAGAAAATAGGTGAGGTGGTCCTTGAGCAAAACTTCCTCTCTTTCCCAGGTGGCTTCATCCTCAGTGTGGTGGCTCCACTGAACTTTGCAAAACTTGATAACCTTGCTGCGGGTAACTCTGTTGGCATAATCGAGAATCTTAACCGGTTTTTCCTCATATGTCAAGTCATCCTTCAACGGAATTGCTTCCAATGGTACTGTGTCTCTTAACGGTACCTCTGCTATCTCGGGGTGACATCTCTTCAACTGAGAAACATGGAATACATCATGAACTCCTGACAGTCCTTTTGGCAATTCCAGCTTATCATAACTTCTCCCATGCGTTGCAAAAATCTTATACGGTCCAACGAAACGTGGTGCTAACTTTCCTTTAACTCCAAAATGCTTAACTCCTCGAAGCGGGATACTCTGAGATATACTCTGTCTCCAACTTCATACTTAATCGCTTTGCGCTTTGAATCGGCATAACTCTTTTTATGCGGGACTGGGCTACCTTGAGCCTGTCTCGAATCAACTTAACTTTACATTCGCACTCCTTAATCAAATCTGGTCCAAACAACCGGCGATCTCCGGTTTCGTCCCATGACAATGGTGTCCTCGCACCTTCTTCCATACAAAGCCTCGAAGGTGCCATCTTCAAACTGGTTTGGTAACTGTTGTTGTAGGAGAATTCTGCATCTGGCAAATTATCATCCCAACTAGATCCATAATCTAGTGCACAAGCTCTTAGCATGTCCTCCAAAATCTGATTGACTCTCTCGGTGCATCCATCGATTGCACGTGGGTGGAAAAAGGCATCAATTCCAATCTAGTTCCCAATGTTTACGTAACTGGTTCCAAAATTTCAAGTAAATTGGGTTCCTCTATCGATACAATGCTTCTCGGAACTCCGTGTAAGCATACAATTCTAGTCATGTATATCTTTGCCAACTTAGCAATCGCTATAGGTAGTCTTGATCGGAATGAAATGGGCTACCTTGGTCAAACGGTCGACTATGACCCAAATCGAGTCATATCCTGAACGAGTCTTTGGCAATCCTGTGATAAAATCCATGCCTAGTTTATCCCACTTCCATTCGGTATCGGCAATGGTTGTAACAATCCTGGCTTCCGATGTTACGCCTTTACTTTTCGACATACGTCACAAACTGCTACATACTCCGCAATATCCTTCTTCATTCCGGTCCACCGTAAAGTATTCTTCAAGTCCAAATACATCTTGGTATTTCCTGGGTGAATCGAATAGGGTGAATCATGGGCTTCTTGTAAAATCAACTTCCTCGATCTACGGGTCATTGGGCACATAAACACGGTCTTCAAACCATAAGGTATCGTGCTCGTCCTCACGAAATCCTTTAGCTTTTCCTTTGCTCATTTTCTCCTTTATAGAGGCAACTTCCTTATCTCGCCTTCCGGCTTCTACGATTTTGTCCATTAGTGTCGATCGAATCTCCAATGCTGCTACGTAGCCTCTCGGGACTATTTCCAAACATAGCTCTCGAAGGTCCTCGGCTAACTCATTGGGTATTCCTCCCATCATTAGGGTATTGGCGTGGCTCTTACGACTCAATGCGTCTGCTACGACATTAGCCTTCCCGGGGTGATATTGCAATCTCATGTCATAATCCTTGATAAGCTCTAACCATCTCCTTTGTCTGAGATTCAATTCATACGTGGTGAAAATGTACTTCAAACTCTTGTGATCCGTATATACTTCACAATGGTTTCCAATGAGAAAATGTCTCCATGTCTTTAGGGCATGCACAACGGCTGCTAACTCCAAATCATGAGTGGCATAATTCAACTCATGAGGCTTAAGTTGTCGTGAAGCATACGAAACAACTCTTCCTTCCTGCATAAGCATCGCTCCAAGTCCTCGGCGTGAAGCGTGTAATATACCTCATAATCCTTAGTTTGATCTGGCAAGATCAAAAGCGGTGAGGTAACCAATCTTTTCTTCAACTCCTCAAAACTTGCCTCACAGTCCTCAGTCCATATGAATTTATTTTCCTTCTTCAACAATTCTGTCATAGGCTTAGCAATCCTTGAGAAATTCTCAATGAATCTTGGTAGTATCCTGCGAGTCCAAGGAAACTCCGAATCTCTCCCACGGTCGTTGGTGCTTCCCATTTGGTTACGGTCTCAACTTTCGTGGGGTCAATCGCTATCCCTTCTCCGGAAATAACATGTCCGAGAAATCCAACTTCCTTTAACCAAAACTCACATTTGCTGAATTTGGCATACAACCGGTGTTCCCTCGGTTTCTCCAAAACCAATCGCAATGTTCCTTGTGTTCCTCTTCATTCTTCGAGAAAATCAAAATGTCATCAATGAACACCACGACGAACTTATCCAAAAACTCCATAAACACTTTGTTCATCGTGTTCATGAAATAGGCTGGTGCGTTAGTCATCCAAATGACATAACGGTATACTCGTATAGTCCATATCTCGTGGTAAATGCTGTCTTGGGTATGTCCTGCTCCCGAATCTTCAATCGATGGTACCACGATCGCAAGTCGATCTTGGAAAACACCTTGGCTCCTTGCAAGCGATCAAACAGGTCATTTATCATAGGTAGTGGGTACTTGTTTTTGATTGTTACTTCATTTAATCCACGGTAATCAACAACCATTCTCAAAGATCCATCCTTCTTCTCCACTAGCAAAACGGGTGATCCCCAAGGTGAAGAGCTTGGGCGTATAAAACCTTTGTCCAAAAGTTCCTTAATCTGCTTCTTGATTTCCGCCAAATCCTGTCTTTGGCATCCTATACGGTCGCTTCGATATAGGGCCTGTTCACGGCAACAATCGATCAAAACTCAATGTCTCTATCCGTGGCATTCTGGCAACTCTTAGGAAATACATCAGGAAAATCCTTCACCACTGGTACTTCTTCCTGTACCACTCCTGATAAGCAATTAACTTGTGCTCTCCTCGGCTCATGCCGTGATACATACTTAATCCTTCTTCCTTCTGGTGTGGTGAGCAAAATTGACTTTGTGGTACAATCTATGTTTCCTCCATACTTTGATAACCAATCCATTCCTAATATCACATCCAATCCTTGGGATTCCAGAACTATTAGGTCCGAGGGGAAAACATAGTGTCCAATCCTTAGTGGCAGTTGATCACACCATTTACTAGCCATGTACTCTGCTCCGGGTGAGGTTACTAGCATGGGTGACCTAAGGGCTTGGGTTGGTAGCTTGTACTTATCCACAAATCCCCTTGATATGTATGAATGCGATGCACCAGTATCGAAAAGAACAACTGCAGTAAATGACTTAACCAAAAACTTACCAATTACTGCATCGGGCTGATCTTCAACCTCCTCCACTTCAATGTGGTTCACCTGTCCTCTATTGAAAGGGTTGGGCTTCTTTCCAGAGCTTCCATTGCCATTTCCATTACGCCATACAGGCCAGTCATTTTGCATAGTGCCCGATCTTGCGGCACTTAAAGCAAGTAACATGACTTAGGTCTACTTTGGATGGTGTTGACGGGTTGGTGCGATTACATCCGTTGCTTCCTCCATTCCCGTTCCCATTTTTGGTGCTGTTATGGTTATGCTAATTTCCTCCTCCATGGGTATGTCAAACTGAATTCTGATTTAGGGGTATAACGAGGTTTCACTGAGCTCCGTAGTTATACTTCCCTTGTCCATACTTCCGCTATGCAGTTCTCAATTCTTCTTTGCTTTCCTTCAATCATGAGGGCTCGGTCTACTAACTCCTGGTAGTTATTGAAACTTGCTACCATCAACGGCATCTTTGAACTCATCATTCAGTCCTTCTAGAAACTTCTCCTGTTTAGTCGATCAGAAAGTAACGTCATCCGGGGCATAACGTGCTAGTTTACTAAAGTCATCCACGTCTTGTACAGTCCTTCCTCCTTGGCGTAAGTTGCGAAACTCACGCTTCTTCATGGCCATGGCTCTCTTTGAAACATGGGCGGTGCGAAAAGCTTGCTGGCCGATCCCATGTGACAGGTGTCTACAGGTAAGTAGTCGTGAAATTCTCCCACCATGCTTTTGCGGGTCCTTCAAGCTGATGTGCTGCAAACTTCACTCTTTCTCCATCCGTGCATCCTGCAGTGGTCAGCTCCCTTCCTATCTTGCGAGCCAGTCATCTGCTACAATTGGCTCGGTGCTCTTTGGAATACACCGGCGGATTTAGTCTAAGGAAACGAGTCGGATGATCCGCAGTGGTGGTGGTGGCGGTGGGTTGTTGTTGTTGTTGTTGTTGCCTCGGTTACGCACCAATGTTTGAATCGGGGTATTCTGCTCTTGAATCAATTGGGTGATCTCTGGCGGAAAACAAATCCGGGTCGCGTCTCGGAGGCATCCGATGGGTTTAGAAAAGATGAGAATTTAGAATAGAATGAGGTCTAAGGAATCACTACCCAATGCACATGAGCAAATGCACACAAAATCACTTCATTCAATCAAACAAAGGCTTACAACGATCTAACTATCGCAAAAGTGCGTGTACTATAATGTTTACATGGAGGGAAATACTACTAATATGTGGGGGACTTCTACTAATTTGAACCGTGGAAGACTCAATAATGTCTACTCGACTTCGTCTTCAAAGTCGGGTTCGCTTGGATCCGAATCGGTGTCGTCGATGTTGATGTAGTCGCTTGGGTGATTGACATCGGTCTTCATTCCTGAGCGCCAACTTCTTCTTGAGTTCTTCAATCTCGTATTTAAGATCGTTATTGTGTCTTGCTAGAGCTACGATCTCGCCCATATAGTCCTTGCGAGTTGTCTTGAGTTCTTCTTCAAGCTCGATGATCCTTCCTTTTGCATTTTGCAACTCCAACATATCATTGCACATCTGGTTCTCCTGGCGTCGAATGTGCTGGTTTAACTCCTGGATAAATGCTGCAATGGATCTATCCTTCTTAGTGTTGACGATTTCCCATTTGTCGTCTCGGCGTCCGCAAATCTGGTAGATTGTGTCCTTGAGGTCTTCTTGGTAAACTTCTCCAATGCGTCCCATGGTGATGTGAGCTACCATGCTCTGTCCCGGACTCCAAGTTGGTGCACTGAAAACACTATCTATAGGCTTGGTGATTGGGGCGAATGTCCTTCCTGGAACGTGAGCATGAATCTTCCAGCGCTCCTCTTCAGGCAGAGTGGGCGCATGAGATCACAGCAGCGGAGTTATCATTCGACGCTTAGAAGCCACTGAAGTGGTCCAAAACGCCTATCATATTTGACGCCGAGGACCACCTTGATCGCACAACTGCAGTCGGGTGCTTGCCATTGTTGGTTTCAGCAACGATACGCAACCTCAAGGTGAACAAGATGTTAGTCGATGGCGGGGCCGGTCTAAACTTGATCTACTTTGTTGTGATCAAGAGGCTGCAAATTTCTGATGGAGAGCTCGAGGAAACGGGCACGTTTCAAGGGGTCAATCCGGGAAGGAGTCAGCCGAAGGGGAAGGTCACGCTGCCCGTGACGTTTGGGGGCGAGTTGAACTACAGGACGGAGAGAATCGTATTCGACGTAGCCGAGATCCCCTTGTCCTACAATGGGATTCTCGGCCGCCCGACACTAGCCAAGTTCACGGCGGCGTCACATTACGCCTACAACACGCTGAAGATGCCTAGGCCGATGACCATCATCACCGTCCCTTGTGACAAGAAGGATGCGCTGATCTGCGCCGACCTACTCTACCGGGAAGCGATTAAAGAATCGCCGCCAAGGCACTTGCTCCCCGCCACGAAGCCGGGAGGGAGGAAGAAGACCGACATGACCTCTGGCACCCACTCCGGCAAGCGCACCTCTTCGGAGTGTTGTGCTACTATAGAGGACGTGCCAGAGAGCTCCACCGGCAAGAGCAAGAAATCCAGAGTTGCACCACCAGAGACCAAGAAGGTGTCCGTCAAGGAGGATGGCACGGGAGGGGCTTTCACCATAAGCTCCACCCTTGACGGCAAATAGGAAAGCGCTCTCGTCACTTTCCTGCGGGCGAATGTCGATGTGTTTGAGCGGCAAGAATATGACATCCCCGGCGTTCTAAGGGAAGTGATTGAGCACCATCTTCTTTATGCGCTTTACACGCGACCCGTCATGCGAGAAGGTCGAAGCAAGCTTTGGAACGGCAGGAGTTCATCACAGAGGAGATCAGGAAGTTGGAAGCGGCAGGCTTGGAGAGGGGAGTGCTCCATCCGACGTGGTTGGCCAATCCGGTGGTGGTGCACAAGGCAAACAGGAAGTGGAGGCTGTGTATTGACTACACAGATATCAATAAGACTTGTCCTAAGGACCCCTTCCCGTTGCCGCGCATCGACCAGATTGTTGACTCCACGGCCGGGTGTGATCTGCTATCATTCCTCGACGCCTACTCGGGCTACCACCAGATCTTCATGACAAGAGAAGATGAAGAGAATACAACATTCATCACCCCATGTGGTACGTACTTCTTTTTACGGATGCCTTTCGGGTTGAAGAGTGCTGGCTCGACGTTTGCAAGGGCAATCCAAATTGGTTTTGAGCTCCAGCTACACAGAGATATGGAGGCTTGTATGGATGACATAGTGGTCAAAACCAAGGACAGGGCAACTCTTGTACAAGACTTAGAAGAGACGTTTGCCAACCTGAGGAAGATCAACCTCAAGCTGAACCCTAAGAAGTGTTTCTTAGGCGTTCCATCCGGCAAACTTCTCGGGTTCTTTGTGTTGCAGCGTGGGATCGAGGCAAACACATACAAGATCAAGGCTATCGAGCAGATTGAGGCGCCCAAGCGGATCAAGGATGTGCATCGGCTCACTGGCTGCATTGCTGCCATGAGCCAATTCATCTCCAAGTCTGTCGAGAGCGCCCTTCCCCTTTTCAAAATTTTGAAAAAGGCGGGCCCAATGGAGTGGACCCCGGAGGCCGAAGCAAAGACCTGCAGGATCTCAAGAAATACCTCTCTTCTACACCAAGATCTTTGGTGGCGCCCTAAACCGCAAGAGCCGTTGCTGCTTTATCTGGCGACGACGAATCAAGTGGTCAGCGCCGCGCTGGTGGCGCAGAGGGAGGTCGACGAAGAGGTAGTGGCAGCGGCAGGACCGGCAGATGGCAAGTCAGAGATTCCCCCGGCAAGGCCTGGTGCCTGCAAGGCAAGGCCCCCGGCGGAGTCTGACGCCGTCAGGACGGAGCCCGCGTAGCCCAATGAAGTGGGGCAGAAGAAGAAGATTATGTAGCACCCGGTTTACTTTGTCAGCTCCCTCTTGCAGGGGGCTAGGTCAAGGTACTCCGGTGTGCAGAAATTGCTCTTCGGCCTCCTTATAGCCTCGAGGAAGCTGTGTCATTACTTCCAGGCCCACGAGATCACTGTTGTCACCCGCCTCCCGTTAGAACAGATATTGCACAACCCATACGCAACCGGAAGGATTGTGGAGTGGGCCTTGGAGTTATCAAGCTTTGGGTTGAAGTTTGGAAGTACCTCAAAAATCCAGAGTAGAGTCCTTGCGGAGTTCATTGCAGAATGGACCTCAACGCCTGATGAAGAGATCCAGGAGACCACTCTCCCCGGCAAGGAAACAGCTCACGACTAGATTATGTACTTTGACGGAGTTTTCTCGCTGCAAGGCGCCGGTCTGGTGTGTCGCCGTCGCACCCACCGGAGAGCACCTCAAGTATGTAATCCAGATGCACTTTCCCAGGGAGATGTCCACCAACAACACTGCTGAGTATGAGGGGTTGCTTGCCGGTCTCAGGATCGCGGCAGACCTTGGAGTTAAAAAGCTCATCGTCAGGGGTGATTCGCAGCTTGTTGTCAGACAAGTCAACAAAGATTATCAGAGCCTGTTGATGGAGGCCTACGTAGATGAGGTGAGGAAGTTGAGGAGCGCTTTGACGGTATACAAGCGGAGCACGCTCTCCCGAGCGGAGAACGATATCACCGACACTGTCAAAGCGCGTTGTATTCAAGCTACATGTGGAACTAGGTACCTTTCTGCTTCGGTTAACTCAACCATCCATTGAACCATCAACGGAGCAGAACAAGCGGAGGAAATCAGGCCCCGATAGTTACTTTCCCGCGGAGCCCCCGGGGGGCCGCCGACAAGGGTGTTGCCGTGGACTCTGAGCCTGCCGAGGAGCGACCGACTCCGCCAGGCCGTCAAGCCACGGCCGTGAGACGCCGCTCCCATGGCAGAAGAGATGCCTTTGGTCCTTGCCGTCGAGCCCCGGGCTCTGGCATGGGCACAGCATACCGTCCGACTCCTCCAAATAGGGGAGCTTCCTGAGGAGCAGGAAGAAGCGGAGAAAGTAGCCCGTCGGTCAGCTATGTATCAGTTAAATCGATGACATCCTCATGCAGGAGGAGACCGAACAATGTGAAATTGAAGTGCATTCCTCGGGAGGAAGGACTAGAGCTGTTGGCAGAGATACATGGAGGCATATGTGGCTCCCACATAGGGTCGAGGGCCCTTGCCGGCAAGGCGTTCGGCAGGTTTCTTCGCCCATCGCCTCCGTGATGCAACGAGACCAGTAACCAAGTGTGAAACATGTCAGTTCAATTCGAAGAAGCTTCATCAACCAGCTCAAGCCCTTTAAACCATTCCTCTCTCCTGGCCATTCTCGATCTGGGGGCTCGACATACTGGGCCCTCTCCCCTGCGCTCTCGGGGGCTTTGAGTACTTGTACGTTGCGATTGTCGCGACCAGACCCGAATGGATCTAGCGCTCTGTACTCAGTGTCATCCCTGGATCAGTAATGCTGACACAACACAGTACTTCGAAGGATTTATAGCAGAGTAGCAATCACACACTTATTACATCGTTGTCCACAAGGGAACTTAATACAATAATATGGCTTAAGGCCATCTAATAATAACAATGAAGGCTTGGAAAACGAGTGAGTCCATCAACTCCAGTGACATCACCGAGTATAGAACCACAACCTAACACCTTACTGTCGTAAATGCGAAAAGTCTCAACATGAAAAGTTGCAGCCCAAACGGGTCAAGACATGGAATATCCGCAATGTAACACGTAAAGAGCAATGATGCAATAAGCCTATACTACATGCATATATGGCTGGTGGTAAGGCTCTGATTTACATTTTTTTTTTGCGAAAAGCCAATTTTTCCCTACATCAAAGGAATAATTTTATTTAACTATCATGGTGGTTGTTAAACATTGAAGATGGTTGACAGCATCCTCAATCCCAATTAAAAAGTACTCATTAAAAATCCCAATAACTTTATTATTAGAAGTAACATGTTGAGATTCACATGATATTCAAGTACTAGATACTCAAGATTTGTCCATAACCGTGGACACGGCTAATCATGATTAGTTTATACACTCTGCAGAGGTTTGCGCACTTTTCCCCACAAGACTCGATCGCCTCCGCTTGGTTCTCGTGACTACATGGTGTTTGAGAAAGCGGATGACCGAGACATAGTCTTTCGAAGCGCTAGCACCTTACATGTGGGTAGACCGTACCAACCTACATCCCCTACATCAGCTAGCCTACCCGTAAGAGTTCGCACAACTTAGTCAACTACGCCAGAGCCCATAATGGCTTGTGGCTGCACGGAAGTTTCTAGTTTGAATAATCTCATGATCCCTTAGAGCACAGGTGGCGGTCCAAGAAATACAGGCAAATCTCGATAGAAACCAGGTGCCTCAATCCACCCAGATGTGTGTTTAGGTTGCCACCTTAAATAACCATTAATTAACAATCTCACATCTGTCATGGATATTCACTCACCCAATCCACGTCTACTAGCATAGCATGGCATAATCAAGCAAACGTAGAAGTAACTCCCAAGGTTTCATAAGTAAAAGCAGTAATAGGTACTACCTCAATCTACTTCCCAATCCCACAATTTAATTAGATCCTAAACATGCAAGTGTTTGAGGGTTTGATCTAATGCATAAAACTGGGTAGTAGAAAAGGTATGATCAAAGTGTTACTTGCCTTGTCGATGATCCATGAGTCCTAGAGATTCGAAATAACAAGCGGCGCACTCACGGGTGATCTAACGCAGACAAACAACAAGCATACAATAAGTACTCATCTAATGCACAGGAAAATCTCGAATAAAAGATCTAACCAGATAGTTCAACTTAAGAACCACGGTTGCAAAAGAATCAAATCAAATAAAGCATCGAAAAGTCGGAACTCGAGAGAAACGACTCGGTTTAGCAATCTGAAATTAGGTCAAAATTTCACAGTGGCAAAACTCTGTGAAAGTAGGGTAGTAGGAACGGCGGTTTCGTTCTGAAACTCCGTGCGCTTGAATCACCCGATTAGATAAACGAGCAAGAAATAAAACAGTTTTGAAAATCAGATCTGAAATCAAATCGTAAAAATAACGGATTAATTCCGATTAAAAAGAAAAAACGACGAGCGAGTTAAAAAGTGAGCGTTAGATTAATGTAACGAATCTAACGAACATGTTCATTGAAGCGAACGGTTCGGTGGACGTTCGTTAAATAAGAAAACCGAAAAAAAATAAAACCAATCTAGGTTTTTTTAAAAAAACCGAACATATATATATTTTTTTTATAATAAAAACCGGATCGGTTCACGGGGAAAACCGGATCGGCGGGGCGGCGAGGTCGGCTACCTCCAGGGCTCTTCGCCGGCGAGGTCCGTGAGGCTCGGTTAGGCGGGGTCCCGGGGTCGGGAGGCGGCGGCGGGCTCGGCGAGGGACGGCGGCGGGCGTTCGTGGCTCGGCTTGGCTGGTGAGGGGCGGATCGAGGTGAGGGAGAGGGGGGGCGGTTATAAAGGCGGTTTCCTTGGGGAGGCGGCGAGGTCCGGCGTGTCAAATCCGGACTCGAGCGGCGGGCGGCGTGGCGGGCCTTCGGCGGGCGCGAGGGAGAGGAGGGAGGTGGTCGGGCGCCGGGCACAGGGCTGGCTGGGCCTGGGCCTCGGTCCAAGTACGTTTTTTTAAACAAAACGAATTAAAAAAATACCAAATGAATTCCAAATTAAATAAAACAAATTTTCCCCGACTCCTAAAAATGAGTCGAACAAAATGAACTTTAAAAACAAAATACTTGAATAAAATTTTTAAAATGCTCATTTTTGCCTAAGCAAAATAAATCTTCCAAAACCAAATTTGGTTTATTTATAATATCTTCATTTTTCCTAATTGCTTGGGAAAGTCATATTATTCCCTCTCGAAATATTTTTATAGGAAAAATGTTATGAAGATAATTTAAATAAATCCAATGATCCTATTTTCAAGATTTGGAAAATCCCAAATATGAAAATAATGAGACTTCCAACTCTCTCCGAGGGTCCTTGAGTTGCGTGAAATTTCTAGGATCGGAAAAATGCGAGAAAAATATGATATGCATAATGATCTAATGTATAACATTCCAAATTGAAAATTTGGGATGTTACAGCGATCGACAAGTTCACAAAGTGGCCGGAGGTGGAATCAGTGAGGAAGGTGACAACACAGTTAGCCGTCAAGTTCTTCAAGGGGCTAGTGTGCCGTTTTGGTGTGCCAAAAAGAGTCATCATCGACGACGGCACACAGTTCACGAGCCACACCTTCATGCAATACATCCAAGACCTCGGCGGCAAAGGTTCATTTCGCCTGCGGCACACCCACGGAGCAACGGCCAGGCAGAGAGGGCAAATGCTGAAGTGTTGCGAGGCCTGAGGACAAAGACTTTTGACAGGTTGCACAAGAGCGGAAGGCGCTGGATTGTTGAGTTGCCGGCGGTTCTTTGGTCGATCAAGACGACGCCAAATCGAGCCACCGGCCAGACACCCTTTGCCCTGGTATATGGGGCAGAAGCAGTTCTCCCAACGGAACTCATATACGGGTCACCTCGAGTGCTCGCTTACGACGAGCTTGAGGAAGAGCAATTGCGGCAAGATGACGCAACGCACCTTGAGGAAGATCGTATTCGGGCTGCTGTGAGAGCGGCACGCTACCAGCAAGCCTTGCGCCACTACCATAGCCGCAAGGTTCATGCCCGAAGCTTTGAGGAAGGCGACCTTGTTCTTCGGCACGTTCAGTTGGACAAGAATTCCAACAAGTTGATGCCGAAGTGGGAAGGCCCTTATCGGATAATATGAGTCACCAGGCCTGGTGCAGTCCGCCTGGAGACGAAGATGGTATTCTAGTGAGCAACTCCTAGAACATCGAACATCTTCGCAAGTTTTACCCATATATGCGCGGTTCTTGGGGCCTCGACAAGCCACCCTTTTGTACAAGCTTTGCCGGCAAGGCATGTAACCCTCTTTACAAAGCCAGGCGCAGACCCTGAGCATAAATAAATGAAGCGCTGGCGCCCTAAGTTATAGCATGCATGCTAGGTTAAGTCTCTCCCTCGGGTAGGGTTTATAGTGCTTAGCGGCGACTAACCCCTAGCCTAGAGGTCGAGTATGCGTCTTTCTGTCCTCTTTGGTTTGCAGGGCACATGGACACTTCTGCTGAGCCACTTGGAAGAAAGAGAATGAACCAATGCTCCGGCCCCGGCAAGCCAAGACTGCCGGGGGCTGAAGACACAAGGATCCAACCACGGCAAGCCAAGGTTGCCGGGGGCTGCGGATTCAGATAAGTCTTTCATTCCCTGTTATGCACCTCTGTATGGAACTGGGACATGTGAAGCCTTGTTTAAATTCTTAAACCACTGTGCTCCCCTTTTCCTGTCCCCAAGAGCTATCCCCTGGGTTGGAACTTGGTCGTAGTCGCGGTGGCAAGGAAATGAACGAGGAGCCTAACTCTACTTCGCCCCTGCCTCCGCCAAGAGCGTGAGAATGGTCGACTAAAGTGGGGGGACGGCAAGGACTGTTGCCGGGCGACAATGTTTATCTTAAAAATAACAAGGATTCATTCCTTGGCATGGGCCTCGCTCACGCACAAAGAACCCGGCAAGCACCCTTTTTCATTAAAAACGTCCCATACAGGTACAGTTCGTACGGAATAAAAAACATGAGCAAGGGGATTATAAGTTTTAAATCTAACAAGTGCCCGCAGGCTTACAAACTAAAAAAACATATAATACCCGTAATCCCTTTCTTGTCCCTCTCCTCAGGAGATGGAACAAGGTAGCAGGAGGGCGAAAGGAGCGCCTAGGCGAGGTGCGAGAAGCAGAAGGCACCAAGAGAGCATCCCGGTGCCGGAGCTTGAAGAAGAGGCAGCAGCCCGATGATACGCGACGAAAGCGTCGGTGCCCGCATACTCCAACTTGACGGCCGCCGCCCGCCTTCTTCGCCTTCTCCGGCCCTCCTACGCTAGCCACCCAAGGGGGCGATGGGGAACGCGTCGATGGAGAGCTTGACGAGGAAGGCCCTCGGCAGAGCGCGTGGCCAAGGGAGGGGCGACGCGGTCAGTCGGAGTAGGGGTCGGCACCCCGCCGCTCGACGCCCTCGTCGTCGCTGTCGTTGTCCTCCTCGTCACTCCCGCTCGAAGAAGAATCTTCATCGTCGGAGGAGCTCTCCACGCAGCACTTCAGACGAGTTCCAAGATCTCCGAAGACCTTGACGGAGAGCAGGCCGTCCTCCATTAACTTGAAGTAGAGGACGAGCCCCGCCGTCAGGCTGTGGATGCGAGCGAACGTCTTCCATCTGCGACAGAGGTACATGACGTGAGGAGCGGGGAAGTCGACGTCAACCCACGTGTCGCCGTTCCCGCAGCCCCTCATGTGCAACCTGAGGGTCTGGGGTGGATCGAGCTCCATTTCCCGAGCGAATGGGGTAGGGAGACGGGGGCGACGATGCGGTGGCCGGCGCAGCCTGACGAAGAACTTGCGAGGCTGGTCCCCGACGTGGACTTCCATTGGAAGAGGCATCGCTGGCGGAGGCGAGGCCGGTGCGCCACCCCGTCCGCCTCTTCCCCGAGCGCCACGACGACCTCGGCCTCGGCCCCTCCCCCTTCCTCTCGTGGCCGCCTCTGCCATCGCGAGCTTTTGGGGAGGAGGGACGCACTGTCGAGCAGCAACTCTCGCCGCCACCGTCGAAGGGTCGGTGCCTCCTCTCGCCATGGCAGATGGAGGAAAGGAGCCGAAGTGAATGAAGACGGATGATGAAGGGATGTGGGATGCCATCCCCCTCCCCCTTCTTATAAAGAGGCAAGGTCGGGGCTCGGCCGCCTCGCTCGACCAATCCAGCCATCGGGGGCGCAGGGAATCATGACTGACACACTGCCCCAATCAGCGACGGCCCTATTTCCCGCCTCCACCACCTGCCACCTCCATGGAGGACACGTGGCGAGCAAGCAGAATCGAGGGGACGGGTGAGGCGATTGTTCCCCGCCCCGTGATCGTGGGGCGCGGACGCCTTGAAGACCACGACTCGAGCCCACTCAGTAAATGAGCCGTGCCTCTGTGCCTCCCTCTTTTTATGGGGAAAGTGCGAGCCGTCTCTTTACCATGATGTGATGCTTGCGTGCGGGAACCGCCCCACGCATGACCCCCACGTCACGCACGACTCTCCACGTCGCGTGTTCAAACGGGTCGTGGGGAAGCGCAATGGACAAAAAGTTACTGCAGTAAAAAATCCCGCCCCAACTGCCCGCGCACCATTATGGGCCTGGCCCAATAACGTGTCGCGCTTATGTGTGGCCCAGGCCCGGGGGCTCCTGTCAGTGTACAAAAGTAGGGGCTCGCCTTTTGACCCCTTTACTTGTGCACGGGCAGTCAGAGCCGCGCGCTGCGGCTGCACATAGCGGGGCAGAGGAGGGAAGCCGGAGAGAAGCCGAAGCACAAGATAACCAAGGAAACTCCAAGACCAGGAACACAAAGAGCAAGAGGGCGAGGTGCCTCCCTGGCAAGACTCTTACCGAGGTGGCCCCTGCGGCCCCGACAAGAACCTTGCTGGTGCAACTTGCCCAACGCCCGCAGAGCGAGCCACCCTTGAGCCCAAGGGTTCCAAACGTCACCAACAACTACATTAGACCCAGGGCTCAGGAGGCACCTCTGTGATGGCATGCAGATCTTTGTCAAGATCATAGATACATGAGGACCAGAAGACGACGATCCTCGGCGGGATTCTAGCCGAGGAAACCCATGAGACCCTCGGCAAGAGCCTTGCCAGCGACGACCGCGGTGCCACGACAAGACCCTTGCCAAGCCCCCGGCAAGACCCTTGCCGAGGGCATCAGCAGGGCCACAGCCAGGCCCGCACTAGCCAAGACTCCACCGCCGTTCCCAAGCAGCTGCTAGCTCAACCAGCTGGGCAGGCACCTGCTTGCCGACGGGCGGCCTCTACACCGACTCAGCAAGCACCTGCGTGTTGGCATGCAGATCTTCGTGAAGGCTCCACCACCGCGCCACCTCGGCCGCTTGCCTACATGGCACCGCACGCCGCTGGCCTTTGGCGCGTCGGGCGAAGGCGGGAGTAGCGACGGACGGGACGGGCCTCGTTCCCGTCCCCGATAAAGCTAATGGACACCTAAGTAGCGCATTTAATGCGCTTTGTCCTGTAATGCCGGGCGATAAGCTCGCACACAGTAGACCTTTCCACCTCATGTGTGCCACTGTGGCAACCCCTTTTGCCTATAAAAGGAGGCCCGAGGCGACCAGGAGAAGGATTCGGCTCTTTTGGGCAAGTTACACCCCGTAGCTAGCTCAAGAACACAAGAACGCTCAATACATCCACCAAAGCAGGACTAGGGTATTACGCATATTCGCGGCCCAAACCTGGGTAAACGATCCATGTGCTTCCTGTCAGACCCGCTCTTCTCACAAGCCCGCGCCTGCCAACTGTAGAAGGGATTCAGGTGATCCCATAGGTGTCGTTTTCCCACGACACTAACTAAAACATAAAACCACATATAAGCAGAGGCTACATGAATTATTTATTACTAAATAGGAACAAAAAGCAAAGAAGAAAATAAAATTGGGTTGCCTCCCAACAAGCGCCATCGTTTAACGCCCCAAGCTAGGCATAAAAACAAGAATAGATCTAGGTATTGTCATCTTTGGTATGCAATCCATAAGTGGCTCTCATAATAGATTCATAAGGTAATTTAATTTTCTTCCTAGGAAAGTGTTCCATGCCTTTCCTTAATATAAATTGGAATCTAATATTTCCTTCTATCATATCAATAATTGCACCAATAGTTCTAAGGAATGGTCTAGCAAGAATAATAGGACATGTAGGATTGCAATCTATATCAAGAACAATGAAATCTACGGGCACATAATTCCTATTTGCAACAATAAGAACATCATTAATCCTTCCCATAGGTTTCTTAATGGTGGAATCCAAGGTGCAAATTTAAAGAACAATCATCAAATTCACGGAAACGTAACGCATCACACAAAGTTTTTGGAATCGTGGAAACACTAGCACCCAAATCACATAAAGCATAGCATTCATGATCTTTAATCTTAATTTTAATAGTAGGTTCCCACTTGTCATAAAGTTTTCTAGGGATATAAACTTCTAATTCAAGCTTTTCATCATAGGATTGCATTAAAGCTTTATTTTGATCATAAGCATGAGGAGAATTTAACACGGATTGCAACAAGGAAATACAATCTATCAAAGAACAATTATCATAATTAAATTCCTTGAAATCCAAAATAGTGGGTTCATTGCTATGTAAAGTTTTGACCTCTTCAATCCCACTTTTATTAATTTTTGCATCAAGATCTAAAAACTCCGAATCATTGGGACGCCATTTAACTAAAGTTGACATGTCTCCAGTCCCATCTTTATCAAGATTCATATTGGAAAACAAAGATTTAATAGGTGAGACATCAATCACCTTTAGATCTTCATCATTATTCTCATGAAAACTAGAAGAACACGCTGTCACAAAGCAATCTTTTTTAGCACGCATCCTAGCGGTTCTTTCTTTGCACTCGTCAATGGAAATTCTCATGGCTTTGAGAGACTCATTGATATCATGCTTAGTGGAATAGATCTAAGTTTCAAAGAATCAACATCAAGAGAAATTCTATCCACGTTCCTAGCCAACTCATCAATCTTAGGCAAATTTTCTTCAAGCAAAGCATTGAAATTCTGTTGCGAATTCATAAATTCTTTAACACTAGTCTCAAAATCAGAGGGCATCTTATTAAAATCTCCATAAGAGTTGTTGTAGGAATTACCATAATTATTAGAGGAATTACTAGGAAACGGCTTAGAATTAAAATTTTCTCTATACGCGTTGTTACCAAAATTGTTCCTACCAACAAAATTCACATCCATAGATTCATTATTATTCTCAATCAAAGTGGACAAAGGCATATCATTAGGATCAGAAGAAACACTCTTATTAGCAAACAATTTCATAAGATCATCCATCTTTCCACTCAAAACATTAATCCCTTCAATAGCATGAACTTTTTTACTAGTGGATCTTTCGGTGTGCCATTGAGAATAATTAACCATAATATTATCCAGGAGTTTAGTAGCTTCTCCTAAAGTGATTTCCATAAAAGTGCCTACCGCGGCTGAATCTAACAGATTTCTAGAAGCAAAATTCAATCCAGCATAAACTTTTTGTATAATCATCCATAAATTCAAATCATGTGTAGGGCAATTACGTATCATTAATTTCATCCTCTCCCAAGCTTGTGGAACATGCTCATGATCAAGTTGCTTAAAATTAATAATATCGTTTCTAAGAGAGATGATCTTAGCAGGAGGAAAATACTTAGAGATAAAAGCATCTTTGCACTTATTCCATGAATCAATACTATTTTTAGGCAAAGAAGAGAACCAAGTTTTAGCATGACCTCTAAGCGAAAATGGAAATAGCTTCAATTTAACAATATCATTATCCACATCTTTCTTCTTTTGTATATCACACAAATCAACGAAGTTGTTTAGATGGGTAGTGGCATCTTCACTAGGTAGGCCAGAAAACTGATCTTTCATAACAAGATTCAACAAAGCGGTATTGATTTCACAAGATTCAGCATCGGTAGTAGGAGCAATCGGAGTGCTAATAAAATCATTATTGTTGGTATTGGAAAAGTCACACAATTTAGTATTATCTTGAGCCATCGTGACAAACAATCAATCCAACACACAAGCAAACAAGAGGCAAGCGAAAAGAGGCGAACGAAAAGGGCGAATAAAACAGCAAAGGTGAAGTGGGGGAGAGAAAACGAGAGGCAAATGGCAAATAATGTAATGCGAGGGAGAAGAGTTTGTGATGGGTACTTGGTATGTCTTGAATTCAGCGTATATCTCCCCGGCAACGGCGCCAAAAATCCTTCTTGCTACCTCTTGAGCATGTGTTGGTTTTCCCTTGAAGAGGAAAGGGTGATGCAGCAAAGTAGCGTAAGTATTTCCCTTAGTTTTTGAGAACCAAGGTATCAATCCAGTAGGAGACTACACGCAAATCGCCTAGTACCTGCACAAACAATCAAGAACCTTGCAACCAACATGATAATGGGTTGTCAATCCCTTCACGGCCACTTGCAAAAGTGAGATCTGATAAAGAGTATAAGATAAATATTTTTGCTATTTTTGTTGTATAGATTGGAAAATAAAGATTGCAAAATAAATAGTAAACTAGAATTATAGATCGGAAACTAATATGATGTAAAGTAGACCCGGGGGCCATAGGTATCAGTAGTGGCTTCTCTCATGATAGCATACATTACGGTGGGTGAACAAATTACTGCCGAGCAAATCATAGAAAAGCGCATAGTTATGATGATATCTAAGGCAATGATCATGAATATAGGATCACGTCCGTGTCAAGTAGACCGAAACGACTCTGCATCTACTACTATTACTCCACACATCGACCGCTATCCAACATGCATCTAGAGTATTAAGTTCATAAGAACGGAGTAACACATTAGGCAAGATGAGATGATGTAGAGGGATAAACTCAAGCAATATGATATAAACCCCATCTTTTTATCCTCGATGGCAACAATACAATACGTGTCGGTTCCCTTTTCGTCACTGGGATCGAGTACCGCAAGATTGAACCCAAAGCTAAGCACTTATCCCATTGCAAGAAAGATCAATCTAGTAGGCCAAACTAAACCGATAATTCAAAGAGACATGCAATGATATCAAATCATGCATATAAGAATTCAGAGAAGAACTAAATAATATTCATAGTAATCAAGTTCATAAACCCACAATTCATCGTATCTCGGCAAACACACCGCAAAAGCGTATTACATCGATAGATCTCCAAGAACATCGAGGAGAACTTTGTATTGAGAACCAAAGAGAGAGAAGAAGCCATCTAGCTAATAACTATGGACCCGAAGGTCTGTGGTAAACTACTCACACATCATCGGAGAGGCTATTGTGTTGATGTAGAAGCCCTCCATGATTGAATCCCCCTCCGGCAGATCGCCGAAAAAGTCCCCAAGATGGGATCTCACGGGTACAGAAGGTTGCGGCGGTGAAAAAGTGGTTTCGTGGCTCCCCTTGATTTTTTGGAGAGTATAAGAGTATATATACGCGAAAGAAGTAGGTCGGTGGAGCTACGAGAGGCCCACGAGGGTGGGGGGCGAGCCTACCCCCCTGGGCGCGCCCTCCTGCCTTATGTCTCCCTTGTTGCGTCTCTGACTTCCACTCCAAGTCTCCTGGATTGCATTTGTTCCAAGAAAGATCCTCGCGAAGGTTTCGTTCCGTTTGGATTCCGTTTGATTTTCCTTTTCTGCGAAACACTGAAATAGGCAAAAAAAATAGCAATTTGCAGCCTTCGGTTAATAGGTTAGTCCCAAAAATAATATGAAAGAGCATATTAAAGACCATTAAACATCCAAAACAGATAATATAATAGCATGGAACAATAAAAAATTATAGACACGTTGGAGACGTATCACCACCCCACATCAATTCCTTTGCCCAAATTTTAGTAGCCGCCGTACTTCAACCGTCGCTCACACTCCTCGAGCACCGACCTTATTGTAAAATTGCAGTAGCCGAGGCATTTGAACCGTCGCCCTCCCTCGTCCACCACCATCTCCACCCACCATTACTAAAATTTTCAGTAGCCGCAGCGTATCCTCAAACACCCCCCCTCCAAAGTCCCCCACCTGCCCTCTCCCCCCTGCGAACCCTAGCTCGCGGCCGGCGCCGGCGCCGCCGCCTACCCTACCGGTCTGCCAGTTCCTCCTAGCTTAGATAATAAAGTTCAGGTTATCCAGCGATTCCCATACCGTCGCCCCACTCCCCTGAGTTTTTAGATGAGGCCTGCAGTGTCCCTCCCCGCCAGATCCACATCCCCTGCTCCAGAATGTCGCAGCCTAAGCTCGACCACGTATCCCGGGGAGCCCGACGAGCGTTCGACCAAGAAGAGGTTTATCATGGCCTCTCCGGCGGACGTTGGCGAGGTGGCCGCCGTTCGGCCCGACCTGTCGATCCCGAAGCAACACGTCGCCGCGGAAGCCGGTGAAGACGTTGACTACATTGCCATGCCAAAGGTTTCATGTCAGCGGGCTAGTGTATTACTGTATCTCGGGAAAGCTGGCTACGACATCAAGCTCGTCCACATCGATGGCTTCACGCAGGCCATGTCACAGGTTAAGTGGTCCATCCCCAACCCCTCTGGTTCAACCGCCATCGATCTCTTCGACGGCCCTGCCGCTGATCTCCTCCGCCAAGCGGTCAAGGATTTGCGAGCTTTATACGCCATCAAGCCCATTTTGTCACTTCTGAAGGACACGTTCTACGGCGGCGGCTTGGGATCCTCAATTACCAAGTCACATCTCATCGACCACGACCACGACCATGAGGAGGGCACCCACGAAGGTTCTTCCAAGGTGAAATAGCCCATCTGTGACATCAGAGAGCGCACCATGGGTTTGTGCTCTTCCAACTAGAAGGATCCCGTCCATGAAATGTGAGGCAACATTCTATCAGCAAATCTTACCTTTTCTAGCTTGCCAACCCATACCCTTTGTTATAGTAGCATTTTCCGTGCGGTGCTTTAACTGTGCCATGTTTAATTATTTCAGTTATGCAAAAATGTATTATTCAATAGGTCTATGTGATGTTTAAGTATGGATTGTCCACTTTAGTTTCATGAATGGCTATATTTGGTTGTTTATAGTGAGTAGATGCCTTATTTATCGGTATTTGGTTGTTAGGTTGGTTGGAGTGAGCATTTTTTCAGTTATCGACCAGATGCCTTGTTTATCTGTATTTGGTTCTTAGTTTGGTTGCAGTGAGTATTTGTCCAGTTATCAAGCAGATGCCTTGTTTATCTGTATTTGGTTGTCAGGTTGCTTTTTTTTAGCATTTGTCCAGTTATCAAGCAGATGCCTTGTTTACCTGTATTTGGTTGTTAGGTTGCTTCTTTTAGCATTTGTCCAGTTATCAAGCAGATGCCTTGTTTATCTTTATCTGCTTGTTAGGTTGGTTGCAGTGAGCATTTGTCCAGTTTTCAAGCATATGCCCTATTTATCCGTATTTGCTTGTTAGGTTGGTTGCAGCGAGACTCTGTCCAGTTTTCAATGGCTATATTTGGTTGTTATATTGGTCATTTATGCCTTGTTTATTTCAGTCATTCACAATGTGTTGTTCATTATGTGCAAGTCGGAACTCGCAGCCGACTACATCCATACCGGTTTGAACAGCTATATTTGGTTCCAATTATTCCTCATGAAGTTAACACATGCCCTTTATCTCAGTTTTACACATTTATCCAAAGGTGATGTTTAAGCATTACCTATGTTCTATTCATTTTCAACAATACCAGTTTGAATTGCAATATTTGATGGTTGTTAAGCTCATTGTCGGTAACATTGCCTTTCATTTTATATCTCGCTTTAACAAAGATGTCAAATGTACACATTCAAGCTATCATTTGGAGATGATGTTGTTTACCTTTGCTATATTTGTTTGATGTTAAGATTGCTATACTTATCATGCCTTTCCACTACGTATGCAGGACAACAACGGGAGTGGCCACCATTTTCTGCCGAGGTTAGCTTCATCCCTCGGCTTGTACTCCCCCGTCGTTCCATAATGTAGTTCATATAGATCCAGGCCTGGACACTAGTTAGCTTCTAATATTGACCTGTTGCTTGTAGGTACATATGCCCTTGGCAAGGATCCACACATCGACCCTTTTTGCGTATGGGGCAATGAGATATTGATGAACAAGCATCAAGTGAGGAAACTGATAAGGATTATTAGCAAAAAGATACGAATGGTGGCAAACAAATTATTTGTTTATGCTCTATCCAACACAACATTGAGCTGTAGGATGGTAACTACAAACTCTACATCCTTCTCTTTTTACTGCCCATAATGAGTTGTTAGACAACAATGTCTGAATCTTTTTCGTTCCCAGTGGTTCCCGAAGCAGTTCACTCAAGATTACCTCGGAAAGTACATGATTGGTGGACACGCAATGAAGGTTAAAGTATTTCATCCAGGCTACAATGAGCATCGAGAAGTCCTAATGAAGACAGTGAAGGATGGACGGGCAGCCACCACAAGGGGTTGGCCTAGAGTCGTCAAGCGCTTTTTACGCATGGAGGAGGGCACAATATGGGCATTCCGCTTGACTTCTCCAAGAACCAGAATGTCTTTCGCCTCTCTCTTTACAGTCTTTAGTACAACTGTGGTTCATCATTCTTTACTTGGTGCTTCTCTAGTTCTTCAGTATATGTGCCTGTGCATCGAATTATGGATTCGTGGTTGAACCCATATTTGTAATAAACATGGTTGGATATGAAATAAGTGATTGCCTACTTTCAGATTCAAAACATGTGATTTTGAATTAGGGATTAATTGGATTAATTATGGATTAATTAGGGATTACACTGCACACGGTTTGCGAAAGCGAAATGTCTGCGATCAATCTCCACCGCACACACGACTTTCTCTTGAAAACTGTTTGCGTTAGGCCACCTTGCGCAGACATTACCACATAAAAGTGTGTATGATGGACAGCCTTTGCCACACAGTTTCTTCTATGCACTGTGTGTGATGCATTCAATAACGCAAACGATAAAATTATTAATATCGTGTGCAATGGCAACGCTATCACAAACGATTTAATGGGAAAAAATATGTGTGATGTACCTGTGAACGGAAACATTTTCCTTGGAGCGACTGTGTGGGATGTACATACGAACGGAAACGTTTTATGGACCGATCGTGGGATGTACTTGCGGCCGGAAACAATTTCGCCAGATAATTGTATTTTTAGCTCTCATCATGCGTATTTCCAGATTTGAGCGCTTGCCACGTCGCATTAACGACCTCATTTTGCCGAGCGTGTGTGCGAGCAAGGCATATCCCCGACGGTTTCTGGGTCATGTGGGAAGGACCCCCCTATCGCCCACAGTCACTTGGTGACGGTTCCAAATGCCATCGAGGAAAGGGGTTAAAAATCGTTTGTTTAGGACCGACGTGCACCAGTGCGGATTGGAGCTCATGACCCCGGTGTGGGCAGGCTCCATCATGGCGCCGGGCTTGATCAGGCCCCTGGGTTCTCCGGCTGAGCTAGTCGGCATGCGCAAGACTGGGGCCACGTCTACGGCCACTATCGCGGTCGGCTCGGCGGCTTGGGTGGACACCCCTTACGTCCGCTCTTCGGTCGCGTCCACGGTGGTGGGAACAGGGGTGCTGGGGCGAATGCCGGATCATGGGTATGGCTTCGGCAGGTGCGGCTCATCCCCTCGGCGTCTTTCGTTCTGTCCGGCAGCGGGTGGAGGGGATAACGGGCCAGGCGACGATGAGACATCACAACAAGTCATCTCGTCTGGCTCGAGTGCTAGGCTGCCGCCGCTCAAGATGCCTGATGCGCGGGGGCGCAGTCCGGAGAGTAGGGGAGCACGGTGATCATGCCTTTTGTGGTTCCCCTGCAACCACGCCAGCTCCTTCCGCCGTTAACCTCGTCCGCGGGAGCCACATGGATGGCTGGCCCCCTGTCAGTGTCGGTTACATTGTTGGTGAGGATCGGAGATTCTCCCAGGCCCTCAATCCTGGGACAACGGCCGGCGGCATCGGCTCTAGCCCGGTGCAAGAAGGCTTTGCCGCCCGGCTTCACTCCACGCAGGAGCGAGCGGCTCTACAAGATGAATGGAGGGGCTCGCATGGGGCCGGTTGAGAGGGCACAAAATGTCCTGCTTCGTGGCCTCGGAGTGATCAGGGCCGACGAACACATGTCCTCGGAAGCCATGGCCGCCTACCTGACGCTCTTTGAAGCGCCATTGGCCTCGCATCACATCAAGGCGGTGGATGCTCTCTTTGATCCTAACAGCACCGCTTTCGACGAACCGGCGCACAATGGATTTGCGGTCTTCAACTTGCTGGAGAGTGTAGAGCCATGTACTCACTGTGGGTGTGTTGTCTGCTATTAGTCATGTCATTTCGACTACTTATGTGGAACGTTAGGGGGCTGAATAACCCGGCCAGGCACAACTCAATCTGTCTATTTATGTAGTCCTGTGATTTGTCGTTGGTTTGCTTCCAAGAATCTAAGCTGAATGTAGTTGATCCAATGGTGGTTAATCAGACGCTTGGTCCAGAGTTTGATGGGTTTGATTCTTTGCCAGCAGAAGGCACCAGAGGGGGAATTTTGTTAGCTTGGAGATCAGATCGTCTGAAGATCACAAGTGTTCAGAAGCTGGAGTTCTTTATTTCGGCGACCGTAACTTCTCTGGATGATGGCAAAACCTGGCTGGTCACGTCGATCTATGGCCCGCAAGAGGATGGTGACAAGGTGCGGTTTTCGGAGGGTATTGAGCAACACGGGGAGCATGTGCAGCTTCCATGGATTCTTAATGGAGATTTCAACATAGTCACGCATGAGGATGAGCGCAGATCGGGCGAGCAAAATGTAAGACTGATGAACAAGTTCAGACACACAATCAACAAGCTGGGTCTGCATGACATGCCTCTGGTAGGAAGAAAGTTCTCATGGTGTAATGGGCAGGAGAGGTCCATTCTGGCCAGACTCGACAGAGTTCTGTTTAACAATGACTGGGAAGACCTGTATCCAATCGGCGATCTACTGCCCTTGAGTTCTATTGTTTCGGACCATTGTCCAATGCTTCTATCCTGTTCCTCAGACAGACCTAGGGCATTCTGGTTCAAATTCTAAAACTTTTGGTGCAAGCTACTGGGATTCCATGAGGTGGTAAAGGAGGCTTGGGAGGAGGTGGTTTCCAGTACGAACCCGTTGCATGTTTTACGTACTAAGCTCCAACGCACTGCTAAGGCACTTCGAAAGTGGGGACAGAGGAAGCATAGTGCCATGAATTTGCAGTTTCAGATAGCTAACGAGATCATTCTTCGTCTGGACACAGCACAAGAGACAAGAGTCCTATCTCCCGAGGAGAGAAAACTCAAGGGCTTTTTAAAAGGTAAATGCCTAGCACTGACATCCTTGGAGAGAGTTAGGCCGAGACAAAGAGCAAAAATCAGAGATTTGAGGGAAGGAGATGCTAACTCGAAATACTTTCATCTCAAAGCCAACGGGCGTAGTAGGAAGCATCTAGTTCCCTGCCAGTAGTCTGGGAGGGCATGGCTACCTCCATGTAAGAGAAGCTAAACCTAGCTCACGATTTCTTCAAGGAATCGATCGGGGTCCCAACGGCTAGGCACAAGGTTGTTAACCTGGAGAGTTTGGGCCTTGGCAAGATATCTACAACCTCTTCCCGGAACCTGGAGGCCCCTTTCTCTAGAGAGGAGATAAAGAAGGTACTGGATGAAATGCCTTCTGACCGGGCCCCTGGTCCTGATGGTTTCTCTGGGCTTTTCTACAAGATATTTGGGAGATCATCACAGATGACTTTATGGCAGTTATGGACGCCCTTCACCAGGGCCATTTCTCCTCCTTCGGTGGGCTGAACACTTCCATTCTCACGCTTTTGCCAAAAAAGGAGGGATCGATGCAGCTAACTGATTTTAGGCCTATCAATCTAATTCATGGAGTGGTCAAGATCTTCTCAAAGGTTTTGGCAAATCGCTTGACCCCGTTGCTTCCAGGAATTGTATCCAGAGCCTAGAGTGCTTTTGTCACCAGGAGATCTATACATGAGAATTTCAAGTTTGTTCGAAATGCGGCCAGAGCCCTGCACCATAGGAAGCACCCATCTGTGCTTATGAAAATAGATATATCAAAGGCTTTTGATTCTTTGACCTGGGAATTTCTCTTGGAGATCTTGCAGGTCAGAGGTTTTGGAAACAAATGGTGCTCCTGGATATGTGGTCTTCTGAGCGCAGCCTCCTCCTAGATTCTCATCAATGGGGAAACCAGCACGCCGTTCGCACCTGGGGAAGGGAGTAAGGCAGGGCGACCCCATATCGCCGGTTCATTTTATCTTGGCCATCGATGCGTTGCAAGCAATGCTAAGTTGGGTTGTGAGGCAAAATCTGCCGGTGAATCTTGGTGTGGATGGCAGAACTCCAAGGGCCTCTATCTTTGTGGATATGCGGTTATTTTTTCGCTCCAGTTGCGTCTGATCTCACTACAAAAAAAAGACACTTCCGTGATGATACGTGTTTGTCACAGTAGGTCATGTTTTCTGTCATGCATGTACATCCATGACAAATTTATGACAGAATCAAGATAGTCATACCTGTGTTGTCGTAGAAGTGTTTCATGACATTACCAAAATTATCATCATGGAAGTGTCCAGTTCCATGATGATAAATCGTGCGTCACAGAAGTGCTTTCGTCAAGGGTGACCGACACGTGGCATCCACCGTAACGGAACTCCGTAAAGATATCGGGTCCGGTTTTGGATCCGATAACCCGTTAACAGCCCCGACCAATGGGGATTTTCCACGTGTAAAATCATCATTGGCTGGAGGAAACACGTGTCGGCTCACCGTTGGGACAGATGTCATCCACTCATTGGTCCCGAAGCACCTATGATACGTCGACACGTGGCACGGACCAACAGAAGCCCATTCCTGTGAAAATGCCAGCTCATTTGACTTGGTCAAAAGGTGGCGGTCCGGCCCACGGCAAGCCTGTTAATGGCCTGTTCGCATATAGCCCATTTACAGCCCGCTAACCCAGGGCCCGTTTACGGCCAATCCGAATTATGCCCAGTAGCGTCATCTGGGCCGTCCAATATAATTCCAAATTGCTTTAACTTCCGGCCCATGTATGGCCCATGATGTCTTTCGGCCCATATGAGGCCCTTAGTAACCATCGGCCCCTTAACGTCCCGTGGTAAAACTGGCCCGTAATGAATAGTATATCACTTTATACCCTTTGACGGCCCATTATTCCATTGGGCCGTTTCCAGCCCATGTTATCTTTCGGCCTTCTCAGTGCCCATTTATTCTTGGGCTCATTTCTAGCATTCGTTTACTTACGGCCCATTACTGTCATTTTCTGCTTGTGGGCCAAATTCAGCCCATGGTTACAGTCGGCCCGTTTGTGGCCCGTTAATACGTTGGGACGTTTTCATGTCAAAAAAACCCGTTGGGCTGTTTTCATAGAGTTATCAAATACAGCCTATTAACGGCCCGTTATTGTCCACGAATAGTATGGCCCATGCTTGGTGAAATGATGATACGCCCCGTAGAAGGCCCATGGATCCTACGGCCCGTAAAAGGCCCATGGATCGTACAGCCCGTAGAAGGCCCATGGATCCTACGACCCGTATAGAAGGCCAATGGATCATACGGCCCGTAGAAGGCCCATGGATCATACGGCCCGCAGGAGGCCCATAGTTACAGCAGTCCGTGTGTTGCCATGATTATTTTGGCCTGGTTTCCAAAAAAAGGTTATTGTGGCCACTAGAAAAACACAGAAAAAGAACTGCAGTGACTACAAGCAAACAACTAAACAAGACAATAAGGAAATAAATAAGCAAGCAATTAACGCTAGCCTATTACGCTATTACACATATTACATCCACTGGGCATCAAAGTTTGCCACCAGTGCAAATATAGGGAACAAATTAGCATATTACATACACTGGCCGTCAAAATTGGCCACCAGTGCAAATAAACGTGGCAATAAAACAAGAGCATAACTGAAACAACTTCAGAAGAGCTCAAGAAACGTTATCCTGGGTATCCTCCATGCTCTCAATAAGCTTAGCAAGCTTATTAGCTTTGTCCTGTTTGGCGCTAAAATCCTCCAACGCTTGTTGTTGCACCAGAAAGTATGCATCTGAATGCTCCAGGGACTTCCGCAGTCCTTCCGCTTCTTGTCGCAGCACACGGTGATCGATGTCTTTCAAATTGTAGTTGAGACTCAAGAAACCGAACTGGTTCGCATAAAGGAGTTTGAATAGCTTGTGCAAGCGGTAGTGGCCAGTAACTCGAACACTAAACCAAGATAGGACTTTGGGGTTGTCTCACTGTCTTTGAGATAGTCTTCCTTAGCTGTTTTATCATCTTTCTTGGAGACCAACAAGGATATGTCACTATCCTGAACCTTATCTGCATTACTTCCTTTACCATTGCTTAATAAGGCACTCTTCCCAAATATTCGTCACAAGATTCTAAAAGAAGAAACAAGCAGACACATAACAGGTTTAGCATGTACTAGTATATGAAACTCATTTAGGTGAACCAGTTCATTAGTAAGGTGGACAGGATTAAACTACCAAGTCTTCTATTGCCAAGTATTAGTACATAATAAAAGCATCAAACAAACATATATCTATGTCCTATGGTCACTGCATTGTCTTGCCAAATCGAAATAGGGACAAGGTTCAAATCATATTAGTTCAAGACAAAGCAGCAGTGAAAGAATACAAAGCGTGAGAAACTACACGGCACAACAAGATTTCAGATGGGTACCATAGGTCTACATGTACAACAACACTATTGGCTCTGTTGTCATGCTAGTAATGTGCATGATATGAGAAGTCAATCAGATACACAATTGAAATTGAAATCAATAGAGCTATTGATAAGAGCAAGCCTGTTAAAGAAACATGCGTGAACATACCTGTTGTGCCATTGGAGTTTCGATTGGATCCTTCAATTTGAAAATAAGTTTGTATGAGTAAATACAGTGATACAAGTGCAAAGCAGTATGCACGATAACAATCATAGTTAAAAAAGGCGCGCCTAAGCGAGCGCTTAAGCGCGCCTAGGTTTTATGCGTTGGCGAAATGGATTGCGCATAACTACGCTTAATCTGTGCATGACTGCGCATATGCATGCGCTTTGGTCAGTAAAGCGCAAGGCGGTGGCAAAACGCACAATTAACGCCTAGCGCTTTTTTGAACTATGATAGCAATGGAATCTTAAATTAGAACAGTTGTTCTTCAGGTTTAGGCACTTGTTCTACATGAACAGAGTGCAGTAAGACGCAAGAATATATTACTTAAAAATAGAAAATGAGCTCATAGACCATACCACATTCTTGGTTCGGGACCAGTATAGAACAAGGCGTTCCCAGTCATCATCTAGTAAATGTGTCTCAGGAGAACGTAAGGGAATTTGATGAGTTTCTTTGTCGGTGAAGTACATTTTCTTCAGGTAATTCCGATACTACCACCAAGCATTCTTGAAGATAGCAGAGGTATTAGCACAAGTTACCTCATCCTGAGTTTCCAAATCGGTCCTTCTCTATAGAGAAAAATGGCAAAATTTGCTGTATTATAACCATCATGGAGGTAGGATGTATGGGACAAAGCAAAGTAATTGCCATGAATAACATTACTTACACATAACTCCTGGACAAACACCGCAATCGAATTTTCCTTCATCTTCGTATAATATTTCCAAGATGGGAAGATACGCATACGATTTAACAACATCAAATGCGATAGATGCTAAACTACGACTAGCTGGTTGTGCTTCCTCCACATGAATAGGCATACTAACCGGTGGAGTTGGGGTTCGCCGTGGTAATCTTGTCCCTTTGGGCACCGGAGCTGCCTTACTAACTGCTCTTGTTTGGGAGCTCTGTGGTGGAGATAGTGATGTGTCAACAGGAGGCAAGGTTACTATCTCGCCGGGTTAGGGTTAGATTGGGTGAAGTCGGTTCTCTGTCCATCGCAGATGAGGTTACAATCTGCGAGTTTGGGTTATGTGTGGTAGGGCTGGTTCTCATGCGTGTACAAACCGAGGTGCTATCTCCACCAAGAGGTAGCACTGCTTTTATTTGAAGACCGTGTTTTTAGTCCGCTAGATACTGCATCACCGCTCCAATTCAAATGGTTGATAAACAGGAAACATAGTTGAATGTACAGACATTGTATGAGAGCAGATGCAATAGATAGTGTGGAAAAAGAGGACATGAAATAGTTGACATGTATATTGTTTAACTAAAAGCGGATAGCATGACATAATTATATATATATGATGTCTATCTAAACAGGATAGCATAGCATAACATAAAACAAAGATATGATGAATAAATAAACAGGATCGCATGTCATAATTCACCTACATGTTATCTAAGTAATCAGGATCACATCATTAAATTCACATATTTGATTTATATGCTAAGCGAGAGGGCATTAGATATGATGTCTGAACTAAGAACATGGTGTTGAATATTGTGTATATGATGTCTAAACTATGCAATGCAAGACACCATATGCATGATATGAGCAGTATAACCGTGCCAAGTTAGAGCATACACCTCGGTGGGGGAATAGGACTGTTCATCTATCTCTGAATCCATCTCTGAGGAGCTATCGGGACCCAACAAGAGATCTGCTTCAACAGGTAGCACTGTCTGCTCTGAAGGCCTTGTTTTCACTCCAGATTTTTCAGTCTCCCACCCAATTGGCTGATTCACAGGAAGAGTAGTTTAATGTACAAGCATTGTCGACAAATGGAAATGTAATGAAGAAAAGGATGGGCAAGATATCATTCAAATATATGATGCCTGGTTAAACAAGATGGTATTGCACATTTCACATATATTATGGCTGGCTAAAAGACATGAGACTGCATAATTCCCATATATGATATAGAAACTAAAGCAGGTGGCATTCTGAGAACAAGTCTAAACTAAGCGAGATGACATATATGATGTCAAAAGTAGGCACCTCAAGGCAACATATGCATGATATGACTAACATCATCATGCCAAGGTAGAGCAAACACCTTGGGGGGTAAATAGGAGTGGTCAACGGTGTCTGAATCCGCCTTAGAACAGATATCTTCCTCTGGATTACAATCTGGAGAGGAGTGGGGAGGGTTTGCCATTGAACCCACCATGGAGCGATGTCTGCATGACATTGTATTGCCGTGCAAAACTCTTATCCTTTTCTCTACATGTTCAGCATGACTGTGTACAATATCTGAGATGCATACAAAAAAATATGGTGAGATTATGTAAGGAGAGAATGCAGAAATTTAGAGTGATGGTAACAACAAGTGGATGGATCCAAAAATAATGATAGCAGGCTGATGATTGCTTTAATTTAATAAAAAGACAGATGAAGATTGCTTTACTATTTGTTTCCCACCCAAGATGAACAACATAGGTGAACCAGATATTAGACAGAGATACTATTCATTGCTTCCTCGATATGTGCCCCACAACTAATTTAGAACTCAAGTTTGAACATTAATTTGGACCTGACTTGGAGTCCAAGAGGTGAACAGGACGCTAAAGTAGCAGGTAATTTTAAGCAATGCATAACATAAACAGAAACAAAAGAGTGCGACCTCTCTTGTGGAACCGTGTACTCCTTAGGTTCATCTGCTGAGTCGATGATGGTGATGCCGTTGCTGTAGGACCTTGAGAAGAGGTGTCTAGAGGGGGGGGGGGGGGGTGATTAGACACAAAGTATAAAAGTTGCATTTTTTAAATTATTTAGGTTTAAGTGGAGTTTAGGCAAAAGTTTAACATTCACAATACATAACAAGCAAGCATGCAAAAAGTATATGAGCAGCGGAAAGTAAAGCATGCAACTTGCAAGAATGTAAAAGGGTTTTGGAGGATTCAAACGCAATTGGAGACACGGATGTTTTTGTCGTGGTTCCGATAGGTGGTGCTATCGTACATCCACGTTGATGGAGACTTCAACCCACGAAGGGTAGCAGTTCTTGCCGAGTCCACGGAGGGCTCCACCCATGAAGGGTCCACGAAGAAGCAACCTTGCCTATCCCACCATGTCCGTCGCCCACGAAGGACTTGTCTCACTAGCGGTAGATCTTCACGAAGTAGGCGATCTCCTTGCCCTTACAAACTCGTTGGTTCAACTCCACAATCTTGTCGGAGGCTCCCAAGTGACACCTAGCCAATCTAGGAGACACCACTCTCCAAGAAGTAACAAATGGTGTGTTGATGATGAACTCCTTGCTCTTGTGCTTCAAATGATAGTCTCCCCAACACTCAACTCTCTCTCATAGGATTTGGATTTGGTGGAAAGAAGATTTGAGTGGAAAGCAAATTGGGAAGGCTAGAGATCAAGATTCATATGGTAGGAATGGAATATCTTGGCCTCAACACATGAGTAGGTAGTTCTCTCTCGAACTAGTAAGTTGGAAGTGTAGGTTTGTTCGATGGCTCTCTCCACGAATGAAGAGGAGGTGGAGGGGTATATATAGCCTCCACACAAAATCTAACCGTTACACACAATTTACCAAACTCGGTAGGACCGAATCAACAAACTTGGTCGGACCGATCTAGTAAACCTAGTGACCGTTAGGGTTTCCGGTGGGACCGATATGGTTAGGGTTAGGGCATAACGTAATCTTGGTGAGACTGATTACACAAACTCGGTGAGACCGATTTTGGTAATAAGCTAACCAGAGAGTTGGTCAGGCAAACTCGGTGGGACCGATTACTCAAACTCGGTGGGACCGATTTTGGTAATAAGTTAACCAGAGAGTTTGCATTGTAATCTCGGTAGTACCGATTGCCCAAACTCGGTGAGACCGATTTCGGTAATGGACATACACAGAGAGATTACAATCCCATCTCGGTGAGACCAAGATACCTATCGGTGAGACCGATTTGCCTAGGGTTTGTGGCAGTGGCTATGACATCTGAACTCGGTGGCGCCAGATAGAAAGAATCGGTGGGGCCGAGTTTGACTTTAGGTTTAGGTCATATGTGTGGAAGTGGGAAAGTAGTTGAGGGTTTTGGAGCTTATCACTAAGCACTTTGGAGCAAGAAACTCATTAAGCAACACCTCATCCCTTCTTGATAGTATTGGCTTTTCCTATAGACTCAATGTGATCTTGGATCACTAAAATATATAATGAAGAGTCTTGAGCTTGAAGCTTGAGCCAATCCTTTGTCCTTAGCATCTTGAAGGAGTTACCACATCCTTTAGTCCATGCCACTCCATTGTTGAACTTATCTGAAATATACTAGATAAAAGTGTTAGTCCAACAAGAGATATGTTGACATTAATTACCAAAACCACCTAGGGAGCACTTGTGCTTTCAATCTCCTCCTTTTTGGTAATTGATGACAACATACATAAAAGCTTTAGATAAAGATATAAAGAATAGCAAGTAAAGCTTCGGAAAGACATGTAACAAGGATAGGCTCCCCCTACATGTATGCAATCATGTGAATATGGAATATAGAAGCATGTGAGAGCATAACCATGATAGAGTAGGCAATGTGTTACATGTATATTGGCCATATGCATCAGAGCAAAGAATATTAAAGAAAATACCTTCATGCTCATGAGTACTTCTTGCAAATAGTATGTACATCAGCAAGAATTCCTCATACACATGATTGTGATGCATATACTTACCTTGTAGTCTTGAGTTGGCTTAGGATGGAATGAACCTGCATAAACAAGGTTAGATAACACAGGTACATCTACTAGCCAGAGCAAACAGAAGAAACCACAAGAATACCAAGACCGGGATGACATGTAGAGAGTGAGTACTAAGTACCACATTGGATTAGACATGTCCCCAAGGGTAAATGATTTCTTTCCCTTAGATGTCTTGCTTCCCCTGAATCTAGCATGGGATACTGGGAGAAGATAGGGAACAGAAAATCAGAGCTGAAAGATATAAATGAACAGAGCTAATGCATATAAGCACATACGAACATGTCTTTCCCTTCAAGAAGAGATGTGGCATCTCTCCTCTTGAACACCAAGCATCTGGGATCCTTGAGAAATACTTTCTACTTGAGTATTCTCTCCCCCTGGAGATCTCTTTCTCCCCCTGTGGAAGTAATACTCTCTCCCTTTTGGAAGTGATAAGCTTTGATGTGATCTCTCTCTCCCCCTTTGACATCAATTTCCAAGAAGGATTTGATCCTTGAGTCACAGCACAAAGCATTTATATAAATGTGATGCTTGTAGAGGACAAGATTCATTGAGTGGAGCTGGATCAGAAGAAACACAGAATAAGTGGCAAACTGTTTTTCCTGTTGTGAAATCGGTGGCACCGCGTGGTATGCTTTTGGTTGTACCGAAAGGATTCGGTTGGACCGAAAACAAAAAATCGGTGAAACCGAGTTCATCGCAGAGAAAAACAGTTGTCACCTCAGCTCACTAGACTAGTAAGATCTCACAAAGATTTGCAAGGAATTTACTGAATGATATGCAATGAATTGGATGCAGGAAATGCAGAGCAAATAGAAAGAAATCTAGATGAAGTTTTTTTTTGAAAGGGGAAACAAATATGCATGAGACAAATGCAAAAGCACAGAAAAGAACACGAGAGAACTTCATCTAGAGATGGTTGGCGACAAAGTCACCTATGTTAGAGTATATTGACTTAGGAGTCAAGTGAGATCACTTGATCATAGGTCATACTCATCGTTTAAGCTCAAAATGGGGTTACCATTTTTCGTTTAAGCATCTTGATGTATTCACATCTTGTCGAGTTGCTTTAGCTCATGACTCGGAGTAAAGCTTCTCTAAGATGGAATAACATACCTTGGTTGGTGGTGTTGACCATGTAGTTGAACTTGTGTGGGTTGCTCAAGGTTGATGTAGCTCATCAAGAGTTGGGAGCACCACTTGGAATTTGAGTCCATCTACCTACATGGGTTAGTTCTTGCAAGGAAGAGCACTTGTGTATGCAAAAATGACAATCATGAAGCACAACATAGATTTTGTCAAAGGATATGTTTGAATGGTTCCGTGCTTCCTTGTCTTCAACCACCACAGTGTAGAGACTTGGTGATGTAGAGATTGCTCAAGATGTGAGTAGATTACAATCTCATGGAATTTGATTCAACCAAGTACCTACATGGGTTATATAACATGCAAGATGCAAATATATCCAAGACATAAGATTTTCAACATAAGAGAAATATCAAGGATTAGTCATAAGCTCATGTCTTGCATGTATCCAATGGATTTTCTAATCCAAGTTTGAAGCATCTATGATGTTCAATTCTCCTCTCAACCTACAAAACACTTTCTCATCAAGAGGTTTAGTGAATATATCCGCTAATTGATTTTCGGTGCGAACATGCTTAAGATTAATGTCACCCTTAGCAACATGATCTCGAATGAAATGATGACGAACTTCAATATGCTTAGTTCGAGAATGTTGTACGGGATTATGACCAATTTTGATAGCACTTTCATTGTCACAAAGCAATGGAATATGTTTCACATATATCCCATAATCTTTAAGAGTTTGGGTCATCCAAAGTAATTGAGCACAACATGAACCAGCGGCAATGTACTCCGCTTGGTAGATAAGGATACCGAGTTTTGTTTCTTGGAGGACCAAGACACAAGAGATCTACCAAGAAATTGACAAGTACCCGAAGTCGACTTTCTATCAACCTTGTCTCCGGCATAGTCCGAGTCGGAGTAGCCAACAAGATCGAAAGAGGACCTCTTAGGATACCAAATGCCAAAATTTGGTGTATGAATTAAGTATCTCACTATCCTTTTTACGGCCTTAAGATGACATTCTTTAGGAGCAGCTTGATATCTTGCACACATGCACACACTTAGCATAATATCGGGACGTGAAGCACATAGGTATAACAATGAACCAATCATAGAGAGATAAACCTTTTGATCAACCGGTTCACCATCTTTGGTCAAATCAAGATGTCCACTAGTAGGCATGGGTGTAGACATACCTTTGCACTCTTGCATATTGAATTTTTTGAATAAGTCCTTAGTGTACTTCATTTGAGAAACAAAGTACCTTCCTTAGTTTGCTTGATTTGCAACCCAAGAAAGAATTTGAGTTCACTCATCATTGACATCTCAAACTTCTCCGACATTAGCTTTCCAAACTTCTCACTAAAATGAGGGTTAGTTGATCCAAATATGATATCATCAACATAAATTTGGCATGCAAATAATTCTCCATTAACCCTTTTAGTAAAAAGTGTGGAATCAATTTTCCTAATTTCAAATCCCTTTTCAAGAAGAAACTTGGTCAAGCATTTATACCAAGCTCTAGGAGCTTGTTTAAGACCATAAAGAGCTTTGTGAAGTTTGTAAACGTGATTGGGTTTCTGTCGGAGTAATGGGCCACGGGTAGGCAAACCCGAGCCCCTAGAGCTTTCAAAACATCGGGGCAGACTGCGCCCCTCAAGACCCCAGCACGAAGAGTCGCCTTCTAAGAGTCGGGAGCAGAGACGCCGATCGCTTCTCCCAAAGCCGAGTCCCGAGGCGGCCTCGAGATGAGCCGACTCCCAGCCAGGCTTTCGGAGAAGCCGGCTATGGGAGTCGACCCGACTCCAACCACCTCCTGCCTATGCAACTGCGGTTGGGATGGGATGTGGTCGCTGCTGCCCATCCCGCCTGCTCACGGCGGGCGTGCATGGCCACAGCGGCGTCAGACGACGAAGATCCCGTCCGGCGGCGGATCAAGTTGCCACGCTGCCCCGACATCAGCCCGTGGCGATCCTCGTACTCCATGACTGTCTGTCTGCACGACCCGTAGATGGCGGGACCGCGTCGGCGGGAGTGCGAAGACGGCGAGCGCCTAAGACGCACCACCGGGAGTCGGCCCCGAGAGTCGGCCGCCCTCCCATGGGCTCCATACGCCATTAACCGACATAAGACGAGGAATGGCACAATGATCGCCGTCAGCGGCAAAGATCGCTACATGACCCCATGACCAAGACCGCGTCATTAGAAGCACGGCTAAAGAATCCGCAGCTGCAAGACTACCATGTGGCGGACAATTCTTTGTCGGCCCCATGCTCGGATCACGGCGGGCCCACTAGTCGGCCGGGCCCCAGCAAGTCAAGTGAGAAGACGGCAACCGAGAGGACAGACGGTCGGGACCCAGCGCCCAATGGATTACCATTGTACCCTTGGGGGGTAGGCCTATATAAACCCCCCGGGACACCCATGCAAGAGGTTGGACCCTAATTGTTTTAGAATCACATAGAGGGAAGAGAAGAGCTAGCCTTGCCCTTCTCCTTCCTCACCCCGAACAGCTCAAGGAGCAACCTTGTACCCACTTTGCCATAGTGATGATGCGGAGACCCCGCAGAGCAGCAGTAGGGGTGTTATCTCCACGGAGAGCCCTGAAGCTGGGTAAGATCCACCGGCGTGCATGCCTTCGCCTCATCCCGTTTCCAGGCACCGGCGACGTTCTACTCGCCCCACCATGATAAGCCATCCTTTGGCATATGTCGCACCCAACCCCGACATTTGGCGCCCACCGTGGGGCTAGGTGCACCGTCATCCCGAGACCTGCTCGACGGAACCCTTTTCCTCCCTGGCGGCGAAAGAGCCAGCCCGCACGCCAGAAGGAGTCTCAGACGACGCCAGACGGCGCTGAGATCGCCTGCGCGGTGAGCTGCCTCGCCGAACTTGTCGGCGAGGTTCGCCTCTCCGACGAGCCTGCATCCGATGCAGGCACGGGCGGCCCCGAGAGCCTCCTCGCGAGCCTCCTCGAGCAACTCCACGTCGTCGACGAGCCTGCCGCGGACTTGGAGTCTGTAGGCTCCACCGACCCGATGCTGGTTGACTCCGACACCTCGTCGCTCTACGCGTTCCCCACCAACGTGGTGGTCTACGACGAGCTGCTCCCTCACGAGGGGAGCGGCGGAAGCACCGTCACAGAGGTGCTCGTCATCGATCATAGCGAGCATTCCGACGAAGGAGCTCATGACCCTCTCGACGCGGCTCTGCGAGACCTGACCGCGCTTATTCCGGAAGACGCTGACGCCGAGATGCTGGAGGCGCGCTGCCTTTAGCTCCTTGAAGGCGCGAGGAAGCTGGCAAGCATGAGACGCTTGTCAGAAGCCTACCAGCGTGAGATGGATCGCGCTGTGGGCGGCTCGCCGGCCCCGACTGGGCCTAGGCGCCTAGGCGCGGTCCAGCCGGCGTAGCCATCGCCAACATGTTCGGGGCCAATCGCCACATACGCATACGCTGCGGAGAACATCCGCACCGCCCAGGCGGCGGCAGACGAGCTGGACAACTTCGAGGGTGAGGAGCGTCGCCTGATGACGGAGCGAGTCCAGCAGCTCCTCGACGCGGCTGCCGCACGGATGCGCCACGACGACAAAACAACGACTTGCCTCCCCGCCGAGAACAAGGCGCGACGTCTCGGACGCCGACTGGCGGTGTCCGCGGAAGAAAAAACAAGGATCCGGCTGTCAGCCACAGTCGGACTCACATCTCCATCGAGCGCGACCAAGACGGCCGCTAAGAGAGCAGTGAAGCGGCGGGGCGACTATCGCCTCCTCCTCCCCGAGAAAGGCGAGTATCCCGCCACCCGTCGAGCATCCGACTCTCGGCGACCGCCTTGGCCGCCGAGAGGGAGTCGGAGAAAATGACGCCCGCCACCGGATCGACCGACTCCACCGATCCCTGGTGCTGGAAGAAGAAGACGAGTTGGGTCTGCCCTGTTTCGGACCACGCATCCAAAACGAGCCCTTCCCCAGAGGGTTCACACTCCCCCGAGACACGCCCAAGTACACCGGCTCTGTAAAGCCGGAAGACTGGCTAGTTGATACTCCACAGCCGTCAACATAGCGAACGGCAACAAGCGTGTTGCCGTGAAGTACGTTCCCCTCATGCTCCAGGGCACGTCCCGGACATGGTTGAACAGCTGAAGCCCCGCAGCATCAACAGCTGGTCGACTTCACCGAGGCCTTCGTCGCAACTTCACGAAACGCACGCATAGGGACCTCCCAAGCCTCGCCAGCTTTCCTTGTCGCCGCAAGGCCCCAACGAAGTCAACTCGCGACCACCTCACGCTACCGGGCCAAGCTCCTAACTCCCCGCGAGGGCGTGCACGAGGTGTAGGCTATCGAGTACTTCACCGCCGGGTGCAGAGAAGGCACCCTCCTCAAGCACAAGCTCCTTTGCGACGAACCGGAGACCCTCGACGAGCTGCTAATCATAGCAGACAAGTACGCCACGGCCAACTCCTCCATGAAGATGGATATTAGAGTCAGTGCGACTGGCAAGGTGGCTCCTCAGGCTCCCAGAACTCCGGTTGGAGACACGGTCGGCGGCGACAACAGAGCGATCCTGGCGCAAGGCCCCACGGCCCGGCTTCCGGCGGCCGGCGGTGGCGGCGATCGAACCGGCAGCGGAAGGGCAGCCTCCGGCCAAGCGACCGAATGGCGGCAAGTCCAACTGGTTGTCGGCCTTCTCTTACAAGCAGACTCTAGATGGTCCCTGCAAGTTCCATAGCGGCGCGAAGCCGTCAAACCACACCACCCGGAAGTGTCACTGGCTCACCAGGATCGCCAAGGAGACGGCCTCCTGCCTCCGCTTTCTTTGGCCGCCGCCTCCACCGCTTCAAAGAGCCGGTGTCGAGCCCGATCGGCGCCAGGCAACACGAGTACCGTAAGAGCATGGAGCTTATGTGGTGATCACCGGTGTGGCCGATGACCGACGCAGCAGCGGCAGCGAAGAAGAAGTGAATGCAGTAGCATCGGATACTCGAGTTCATGCACTGGTCTGAGAAACCTATCGATTGGAGCAGAGCTGATCACCCAGAGGTGATGCCGAATCCGGGCTCCTACGCCCTGGTCTTGTGAGCCACCCTCGCCGCGGATAGGCGGGCCGACTTCTCGCGAGTGCTGATAGACGGAGGCAGCAGCATCAACATCCTGTACAAGGACACGATGGAGAAGTTAGGAATCAAGCAAAGACAGCTTCAGAGTAGCCGGACTGTGTTCCACGGCATTGTACCTGGCCTTTCCTGCTCACCGATCGGCAAGATCCTGATAGACGTCCTTTTGGGGACAAAGATCATTTCCGGCCGAGAGCGGTCTGGTTCAGTGGTGGACCTCGAAGACCGTACCACGCCTGCTGGCCGACCTGCTTTGGCCAAGTTCATGGCGGTCCCCACTACGCCTACCTCAAGATGAAGATGCCAAGTTCCAAGGGGATCCGACCAGCCGGCGACTAATCGAAGTCGTCGCTTGTGCAAATGGAAAGCGCCACCGGCCGAGTCCCTAGTGATCGCGGTGAAGCGACTTCTTGATCGGGTCGTGGCGATGGCGGCAAGCAGCCGAATATCGCCTCACCCCAAGGAGTTTGGAAGTGAGGGCTCGTTCAAGCCGGCCAAAGAGACGAAGAAGATACCCTTGGACCCGGAGCACCCGGAGAGGTATGATGTCATAGGTGCAAACCTTGACAGTACATAGGAAGGCGAGCTCGTCGATTTCCTCCGTGATAATCGGGACATTTTCGGATGGTCCCCTAAAGACATGCCAGGTGTACCGACGGAATTCGCCGAGCACAAGTTACATGTCCGATCTGATGTGAAGCCCGTCAGGCAGCCCTTGCGCCGCCTGTCAGAAGAGAAGAGAAGAGTTGTTGGACAAGAGATAGCCCGGCTCCTAGCAACCGGTTTCATCATGGAAGTGTTCTTTCCCGAATGGTTAGCAAACCCGGTCTTGGTACTGAAGAAGAACAAGCAGTGGCGGATGTGTATTGACTACACAAGCCTCAACAAAGCTTGCCCCAAGGACCCGTTCGCTCTGCCAAGAATTGATCAGTTGATAGACTCCACGGCGGATGCGAGCTGTTGAGCTTCTTAGATGCATATTCGAGGATATCACCAGATCAAGTGAACCCGGCCGACAGGCGAAGACCGCCTTCATCACGCCGTTTGGAGCCTTCTACTACCTGACCATGATGTTCGGCTTGAGGAATGCCGGCGCCACCTTTCAGCGTTGCATGCTGAAGTGCCTCCTCAAGCAGCTCTGAAGGAACGCCCACTACTACGTGGATGATGTGGTGGTGAAGACGGAAAAGCGAGGAACACTGCTGGAAGACCTCAAGGAGACCTTTGAGAACCTGCGCCGATTCCAGATCAAGCTCAACCCTGAGAAGTGCGTCTTGAATTACCAACCAGCCAGCTCCTTGGTTTCCTGGTCTCCGAGCGCGGCATAGAGTGCAACCTGCGAAGATCAAGGCCATCGAGAGGATGGAAGTACCTCGCCGATCGCTAGATGTGCAGAAGTTCACCGGCTGCTTGGCGTCCATCAGCCGATTCATCAGTCGGTTGGGCGAGAAAGCTCTCCCGTTGTACCAGCTCATGAAGAAGACCACCTTCTTCGAATGGAACCACAAGGCGGATGAAGCTTTTCTCCAGTTGAAGAAAATGCTGACTACTCCCCCCGTGCTGGCGGCCCCGACTCCTAAGGAGCCCATGCTCTTGTACATTGCCGCCACCACCAGGTAGTCAGCCTGATCATTGTAGTTGAACGCAAGGAGGAAGGCAAGGCGCTACCTGTCCGTGAGACCAAGTATATTACCCGAAAGCGGCACTGTCGACCTCCAAGCAGAACTACCACCACTACCAGAAGATGTGCTATGGCGTGCACTTTGCCGCCAAGAAGTTGAAGCCATACTTTCAAGAGCATCCAATCACTGTGGTTGGCAGAGCCCCACTTGCCGATATCATCGGAAGCCGAGACGCTTCTGGCCGAGTGGCCAAATGGGCCATAGAGCTGGCCCCCTACACCATCTATTACCAGCCCCGCACCGCCATCAAGTCGCAAGCACTGGCCGACTTCCTCGTCGACTGGGCCGAGACCCAGTACCTCCCTCCAGCGCCCGACTCCACCCATTGGCGGATGCATTTCGATGGCTCCAAGATGCGCACCGGCTTGGGAGCCGGCGTCGTCCTCACTTCCCACAAAGGCGACAAGCTCAAGTATGCGCTGCAGATCCATTTCGCCGCCTCCAACAACGTCGCTGAATACGAGGCGCTCATTCACGGGCTCCGCCTTGCCCAAGAACTTGGCATTCGCCGGATCCTGTGTTATGGCGACTCCGACTTGGTAGTCCAACAGTCATCCGGCGACTGGGACGCCAAAGATGCAAACATGGCGAGCTACCGTTTCCTGGTACAGCAATTGAGTGGATATTTTGAGGTGTGAGTTCCTCCACGTGCCAAGAAACAACAACGACCAAGAAGATACCACAGCAAGAATCGGCTCCACCCGCCAGTAATACCATCCGGCGTCGCCCTTGGCGCCTCCTCAAGCCATCTGTCAAGCCGTCACCGAATCAGACTCCATTTTTGTGCGGCTCCCCACAGAAAGTCGGATCTGACTCCAAAGCCTCGGCAGACGGCACGAGAATTCTTGCAGACGGCCACAAGAATGCCGCAGTCGAAGCCGGCCCGGGGACTGCGGCGACCATCGCAAAGACTCCAGAACTCGGCCCGGGGACTACAGTAGTCGGCCCGGGGACTTCATCAACCCAGCAAGCGGCTGCGGACTCCAGCCCGCCTCCTCCCAGCCCAGCCGCCCTCGTCCAAGTGGCAAGATCGGCAGTTGAAGAAATAGCAGCACCCTCATGGGCCCAGCCCATCCACGAAGTTCCTAGTAAGCGGAGAGCTACCAACCGATGAAATCCTGGCTCGGCAAGTACAACGCCGAGCGGCAGCCTACACTATAGTCAACAGAGAGCTGGTCAGGCGCAGCGTCACTGGTGTCTACCAGCGTTGCGTCGAGCCAGAGGAAGGCCAAGCGTTTCTCGAAGACATTCATCAAGGCGAGTGCAGCCACCATGCGGCCTCGAGAGCACTCGTCGCCAAAGCCTTCCGACGCGGTTTCTTCTGGCCAACTGCCCTAGAAGAGGCCAAGGAATTAGTTCAAAAATGCAAGGGGTGCGGATGTTCCGCTCCAAGCCGTTTCAACGGCTTCAGACTCAAGACTATCCCCATCGCTTTGGTCCTTTGCTGTTTGGGGCACGGACATGGTGGGACCATTCAAAGCAAAGACGAGGCGGCCTAACTCACTTACTTGTCGCGGTGGACAAGTTCACCAGTGGATAGAAGTAAAGCCCATCAAGAAGTTGAATGGTCCAACTGCAGTGACTTTCATCGCCGACATCACGACTCGCTACGGCGTACCACACAGCATCATCACCGACAATGTCACAAATTTTGACAAAGGCGCCCTGGCCCGTTTCTGCGCGACACAAGGCTTTCGACTGGACTTAGCGTCTGTTGCCCATCCGCAGTCAAACGGCAGGTGGAGCGAGCAAACGGCCTCATCCTGTCTGGCATCAAGCCTAGACTGGTCGAACCATCGAAGCGTTCGCCGCGGTTTGGCTTGAGGAGTTGCCAGCGGTCCTCTGGAGTTTGCGCACGACTCCAAACAAGTCAACCGGCTTCACACCCTTCTTCCTCGTCTATGGTGCCGAAGCCGTCATCCCAACAAACATAGAGTTTGACTCCCCGCGAGTCACCATGTACACCGAGGAGGAAGCGGAAGAAGCATGACAAGACGGCATTGATCTGCTGGAAGAGGGCTGGCTGTTAGCACTCGGCCCAAAGATCTACCAAAGCAGAGCTCAAGGCTACTACAACAGAAGGTCAAGCCGAGATCTTTCCAGAGGGCGACCTTGTGCTCCGGCTGATCCAAAGAACAGCCGCACAAGCTGTCGGCGCCTTTGGGAAGGCCCCTTCATTATCAGCAAAGTGCTGGGCAACGACTCCTACTACCTGATCGACGCTCAGAAGCCCCGAGCATGCAAGAGGGACGACTCCGGCAAAGAGACGGAACGGCCATGGAATGCGAACCTTCTCCGAAGATTTTACAGTTGATGCAGTATGTACCATGCTACCTTTTGTGTTAAAGTACCAAGACTTCGGGCCCCCAGAGACGAGCTCGGGGACTGCCCTTTTTTGTTATCTGTATGATAAGAATTATGCCTTCGAGTATGTTACTCTTTGTTATGCCACTTGGCACCGGGTTCGACTAGTCGGCCCAGGGACTCGCCGCCTTGCGCTATGAATGCTTCCTGTAGTCGGACAAGTAGTGTGCGGTGCCTAAGCCGTCTCCTGTCAGAAGCCGCAGCTCGCAGAGCGACTGTTTGGTGGGCAAGAGTAAAGGAAGAATGGGCGCCCACATGAAAAATGGCTAAGGACCCAAAGCATAAACATAGCTTAAGTCGGCTTCCAGCCACTTTTTGCAAAAACCAACTCTTGAGTAGTCGGCTTGCCGCTTTCTATCCAACTTGTTTAAAAGACTCTAAAAATGGCCAAGTACTTGCCTTCCAAAGAGTAGCCAAGCACTTGATCCAAACGGCAGTTCGCAGAGCGGTTGTCGATGGGCAAGGCAGCGACTAAGGGAAGGCGGCAAAGGAAAGAGCCATAAGAGCAATAAGCAAGGAAAGATAGAATTAGGATAATATTTACACAGCATAGGCCCTTGGCCGAATCTTCGAGCAGGAGTTCAAAATACACCCCGCGGGTGGAATTGTGCGAATTAACAAGTTTTTTCAAAAGACTACCAAAGCAGATAAAATAAAGACGAGACAGCAGCCTAGGAAGCGGCAGACGGGTTTGGAGGGCCAGAGGAGACGGCGTCGGTAGCGCCGAGGCGGCCGATCGAAAGGGCCTCGGCTTGATCATCTCGGCGGCAGCCGGCCCAGACGAGTGTGGCTCGTTCTTTGGAGGCACGGTCGAGCCGAGGCTGGTCGCCCGCTCCGTCTTCTGGCGCCTCCATCTCATCTCCGTCCTCCGCCGCCTTCCTCCTCGGCGCTGAGCCGATCACCTCTCGCGAGTCCTCGTCGTAATCCGGGTTCATCCCGAACCACTCGCGGCGCCTCCTGCCGTCCTCAGCCCGCTTCGAGGGGCGAAAAGACGCTGGTGTCCGTGTAGTCGGCGATCGCTGCCGCCACGCTCGGCGAGGGCGTCTTCCGCGACCCGGCAGCTCCGCACGGGCCTCTCGGCGAATCGGCCAGCCGGTCGAGATCCAGCCACAGATACCATGCCTTGGCGAATTCCAAGGCCCGGACGCGCTCCGGCCAGACGCGGAACCCTTCCAGGCTTCAAGACAGCCAGCCGCGACCTCCAGCCAGTCGGCAGTCCGACTGGGAGTGCGCAGAACCGGCATGTCTGGCCATAGGGTAGCAATCGCATGAGCGCCGACGCGTTGAAGACGGCGCAACATCCGATGGGCCGGCCATAGACGAGCCTCAGTGCTCAGAAGCTGCTCGTCAAGGGTCCGGGGGGCGTTGGCAGCGATCTCAGCACCACTCGCCCTTCGCGCCTCGCGATCAGCCTCGATGGCTTGATTGGCTGCCTGCGTATGGTCAGGGAAGAAGTCATCCAAGACGAGAGAGAAGCAAGTCAAAAAACCAGGAGTCAGCCTGACCAATAGTCAGCGGCTCAAAGAAGGAAAGTAAAGAAACTCACCGTCGACGATGTCCTCGATTTCATGGAAGCCGGAGGTCAGCTGTGCCTCCTTGACGGTCCAGAGGAGCGCCTGCTTTCGAACTTCGGCCAGAGAGCGGCCTCTCTGCTCCGCCTCGTCCTGCGCCTTCTTAAGCGGCTCCCTTTGCTCCGCCACCGGTGCGTAGCCAGCAGGTCGGCGCTTCTGGGCGAGCTTCTTTGCCTCCTCCCCTTGATGCGCAAGGCGGTGTCGGCCGCGCTCAGCTCCCGTCGGAGAGTGGCGTTGGCCTCTGAAGAATAAAAAAAGGACGTTAAGTCGTCAACTAAGAAGGTCGCCAGGAAGATCCGCCCGATCGCCAAAGATTCGCCCGAATCTCGGGACTACAGCCCATGCGCGCCAGCGCGCCCCCGCGAAGAAGAAAGAAGACTCACCCCGGCTTCTCGACAAGTCGGCGGTCCGCTTGCCCAGTTCCTCAACGTTGCGGTTGAAGGCAGTGGCGCGGAGGTTGTGATACTCCTGCTATAAGCATTTCAGACAAAGGTAAAAATTTGGAAATTGACAGATAGAGTTCTAAGCTGCACCTTCGGCTAGCCGCCCAAACTCGGGGACTACACCAGCAGGAGTGCGCCGCTTACGTGATAAGAACAAGGAAAAATTCAAAGAAGAAACATACCCGAGCGGTTCGCGACGCCAAATGCGCCTTGGTGCAGTTCGATGGCGTCGCCTTGACTCGCAACTGAGCGTCGAAGCGCTGGTTCAGCGGGGATCATGCCGCCTCCTCGCACCCATCCAACAGGCGCGACGCTTGTTGCCTCAGCGTATGGAATGGCCGAGCTGGCGGCGCCGAAGTCGCCTTCTCAAGACGGCGGCGTGTTGGCGAGGCGACTTGAAGGAACCGCTTCGCCACAGCTTCGTCTTTAGTCGGCGGCAACGGCGGGTCCGCCTGCTGTTTACCTCGCGCGCTCTCGGACGGCCAGCGAAAGCGGCAGCGGCGACGGCAACCGTGCCGTGTTTGTGGAGGTATCGCCGCCTCCCCTCTCCATGATGGGCAACTTCATCTCGGCTCCCTCCGTCTGCCTGCGTGAACTCCGGGCGGTGGCGGGCGCAGAGCTCAGCTGGGTGACGAACAGCTGATTGGGGCGTCTGGCCTCCTCGGCCATTAGCCGCTTAGCATGACGGCGGCCTCGGCCTCCTCCAGCTTCTTCTGGGCGGAAGCCGCCGCCTTCTCGGCCTCCGCCTTCTCCAGGCGGGCGGCCTCCTCCTCGTCGCACTTCTCCTGCGCGTTCAGCTCCGTCGCCTCCCGGAGGTCGGCGGCGGGGTCAATCCGCCGAGTATTAGCGGACGTCTCTGCCGACCCCATGATGGAGGCGGCGGCGACCCTCTCTAGAGTAAGAGGAGCCCTGATGCGAAGAAGACATGTAAAGATTTGGACAAGATGAATCAGAAGGAAACAAGACAAAGTAGAAGCACTTACGCGGAGACCAGCGGTGGCTTCTTCACTTCCTTGCGGAAGCGGTTAGCCTTTGCGACCGCCTCTTCTCGGCTGGTCATGGGCGTCCCCTGAACTACTTACCATCACCGCTTTGGCAAGCTCGGCCCGGCCAGCGCTTCGCGCCGCCTCGACCACCCAAGCCGGCGGAGGAACTCGCGCCCGGATGGCCGACCTTCGGTTGACGGCGGGGGACGACTTCCCTCTCGCCATCATCTTCAGGCCAGTCGGCGAAGGTTGCCGAGGGCCTGAAGTCGTCAGCCCTTCCTCCTCCCCCTCCTTCGGCGTCGGCCTCCATCGCCGCCGCCCCCAAGTCAGGGTCGTCGACGTCGCTCTCCGCCCGGTCGGGGACGAATTCACGGGCCGGCCCCGTGGTGCCGGCTGAGGGCTGCATGAGGGGGTTCTGACTCGGAAAAACCAAAAAAGATAAGAAGTCGGATTCGGCTGAAAAAGAAAACAGAAGAGGAAAAAAGACGACTTACCACAGGCGGGGGGTTGGCACGCGAGTATGGCTCCTTGTCGAACTGCCAATCCACAGTAAGGTTGCAGTTCGCCAGGAAGTTCACCGTGTCCGCCACCTCCGTGTGGGGCATGTCCTTGGAGCACAGCCGACTGGGGTCCCGGTGGCCGCTCATCTGACAGATCAGATGAGGTCGGCCTTGAAGCGAAAGGACTCGGTGCGCCACGGCGGCGGCCAGAAGTCGGCCTCGGCCAGCCTCCGATCGCTGCGTCCTTTCGGAGTCGCTGACGGCGGCGGCGCTGCGAGTCGGCGTCTGGCCCGATGGGACCGGTGAGGGAGCCGCCCCGAGCAACACGCCAAGCCGTAAAGTGGCAGATTAACCCGATGCGCCTTCGAGCGACGGCGTTCTTCATGTAGAAGTAGGAGCGCTGCCACATCTTCACCCGACTTGATCAGCGGGATGGCGGGGAAAGGTTGTCGCCCACCGGCCTCCGCATCCACGATGAAGGTGTCGCCTGGCCGGCCGCACGCCGGGACGTCGCGTGCGAGCTTGGACTGAAAAATTCTCCCTACAGCTCGATGGTGGGGAGAACGCCGAGGAAGCCCTCGCACAAGGCGGCGAAGGCAGCCAGCAGCACCACCGTATTCGGAGTGAGGTGGTGCGGCTGGAGCCCGTGAAACTCCAAGAAGGCGCGGAAGAAGCCGCTCGCCGGCAGCCCTAGACCGCGCATGAGGTGCGAGCGGAATATGACCCGCTCGCCCTCCTCCGGCGCCGGCCTTATTTCGCCCGCCGGCGTGGCGCGGGTCTGCACTAGGTTCTTGCCGGGGACGCGGCGCGTCTGGCGGAGGAACTCAATGTGGTCGTCGTCCACCTCGGAGCCGTCCCCACGCCGAGCCTTGAGGCGGGGGCGCAGCCGCGGATGAGGAGCTCATCTCATGGCGTGGCGTGGTTGATGTGACGGCAAGACAAGAAGAAGAAGAAGCGAAGGAAGAAGAAGCGAGAGGAAGAAGGAGCAAGAGTAGCGGGGAAGCGGGGAGATGGGTGCGCGTGCCGCCACCTCCTCCCCGCCTACTTATAGGCCCACGGGCTGAGAAGCGATGGGGGCGGGCGTGGGATTAATCGCGCCAGCACTTACCACGCCCCACGATTTAACCCACGAAGTTATCGCGCGATAACGACGTGGGAACTTAACCGCCCGCCAGCCGTCAAGCAACGGATCCGCCCGTGCGTCGAGGCGTGATGAGTGGCGGCCCAACTGACAGCGCCTCCCTCACACGCAGCGTGGGTGGGCGGGCTGACTCTGCGTGGCGTCACGCGACGGGCCTTGACGGGCAGCTGCACAGAAGCTTATCAGGCACGCTGCCTGGATCCCGCCACGACCTTCAACCCTTTGAGGAGCAAGACGGCCTCCTGCGAGTCCGGCTCCAGCTAGTCGGCCTAAGAGAAAGACGGCAAGCCAAGCCCGGATTCTTCCACCAGAGGGATGAAACTGTTGAGGCTCCTCGACATGTTGCCCTCGGTGCCTCACCAGCTTCGGGGACTACTGTCGGAGTAATGGGCCACAGGTAGGCAAACCCGAGCCCCTAGACCTTTCAAAACATCGGGGCAGACTACGCCCCTCAAGACCCTAGGACGAAGAGCCGCCTTCTGAGAGTCGGCAGCAGAGTCACGATCGCTTCTCCCGTACCGAAGTCCCGACACGGCCTCGAGATGAGCCGACTCCCAACCGGGCGGCTTCCGGAGAAGCCGGCTATGGGGAGTCGGCCCGCGACTCAACCACCTCCTGCCTATGCAACTACCGACGGATGGGATGTGGCCTTGCCCATTCCTGCGCCTGCTCACGAAGAGTAGTAGGCATGGCCACGCGCGCCTTTATCGACGAAGATCTCCGTCCGGCAGCATCAAGCACGCCACCTCGACATCAACCGTGGGCGAATCCTCTGTACCCACGACGGCACATGTCATGCGACCCAGAGACGGCAGGACCCGCCTGTCGGCGGGAGTGCAGAAGATGGCGAGAGCACCCCAAGACGGACCCGCTGGGAGTCGGCCCCCGAGAGTCGGCCAGCCCCTCCCATGGGCTCCGTACGCCATTAACCAGACAAGACAGTGAATGGCAACAGTGATCGCCCGTCAGGCGGCGGCACTGTTGCCATGACCCCATGACCAAGCCCGCGTCATTAGAAGCATCTACGGTAATCCATGTGAAGCAAGACCGCCTGTGGCGGACAAGGCTTGTCGGCCCCATGCGAGATGGGCAGGGCCCACTAGTCGGCGGGCCCCAGCAATGATCGGAGAAGAAGCGGCAGAGAGACAGACGGCTGGGACCCGCGCCCAGCCGGATTACCATTATACCCCCGGGGGTAGGCCTATATAAACCCCCCGGGGCACCCATGCAAGAGGTTGGACCCTAATAGTTTTAGACTCACATAGAGGGAAGAGAAGAGCTAGCCTTGCCCTTCTCCTTCCTTACCCCGAACAGCTCAAGGAGCAACCTTGTACCCACTTTGCCATAGTGATGATGCGGAGACCCCGCAGAGCAGCAGTAGGGGTGTTATCTCCACGGAGAGCCACAGCTGGGTAAGATCCGCCGGCGTGCATGCCTTCGCCACATCCCGTTTACAGGCACCGGCGACGTTCTACTCGCCCCCACCATGATAAGCCATCCTTTGGCATATGTTGCACCCAACCCTCGACAGTTTCTTAGGATTGATAAAGCCGGGAGGTTGTTTAACAGAAACTTCCTCCTCTATTTCACCATTTAGAAATACACTTTTAATCTCCATTTGGTATAAGGTGATATCATGGTGATTAGCATAGGCAAGTAAGATGCGAATGGATTAAAGTCTAGCAACGGGAGCATAAGTCTCACCATAGTCCATACCTTCGACTTGTGTGTAGCCTTGGGCCATTTAGACGTGCTTTGTTGCGAACTACTTGTCCATCTTCATCTTGCTTGTTGCTAAACACCCATTTGGTACCGATGATGTTGTGGTTGTTGTCGGGCTTCTCAACCAATGTCCAAACTTGGTTTCTCTCAAAGTTGTGTAGCTCTTCATGCATAGCATTTATCCAATCCGGATCTTCCAATGCTTCTTCGACCTTCATAGGTTCAATGCTAGAGATCAGAGAATAGTTTTCACAAAAGTTAGCTAAACGAGTTTTAGAGCGAGTGATTCTCCCAGTTTGAATATCATTGTAGATTTGCTCTACGGGATGGTCTTTAGCAATTCTTACTCGAAATCGTGAAAGCTTTTGCTTGGGTCTTGGTTGAACATCTTCTTCATCTTGTTCTTCTTCTTCTTCTTCTTGATCTTCTTCATTGTTGGCATTGTCGTTTTCTTGTCGTGGTGGAGAAGGAGGTTGTTGACGTTCTTGATGTACTTCCTCGTTTTCTTCATCTTGGTGTGTTCCACTTGTGGATGCTTTAAATATCAACCCTTGGTTCACCTTGTCGTGAAGTAGAAGCTTCCACTTGGACGGACGAGGTACTCTCCTTCACCTCCGTTGGACGGACCTTGCCAATAGACAAGTCTTGGATTGCTTCCGACGGATCTTTGTCTCCTACATAAATTGGCAATTGCTCTACTTGCGAGCCGTTAGATTCATCAAACTTCACATCTACCGTCTCTTCAACCTTTCGGGTGAAATTGTTGTAGACACGGCAAGTGTGAGAGTTTGAGCCATAACCTAGTAGGAAACCTTCATGAGACTTTGGAGCAAATTTAGAATGACGATGCTTATCAAGAATGTAGCACTTTGAGCCGAATACTCGAAAGTATCCAACTTGGGGTTTGTTACCGGTGAGGAGCTCGTATGCCGTCTTGCCGAGTAGCTTGTGAAGATACAAGCGATTTGTTGCATGACAAGCTGTCTGAACCGCTTCTGCCACAAAGTGCTTCGGCGTCTTGTACTCATCAAGCATCGTTCTCGCCATTTCGATGAGCGCCCGGTTCTTCCTCTCAACAACTCCATTTTGTTGAGGTGTGTACATAGCCGAGAACTCGTGTGAAATCCCTTCTTCGTCAAGAAAGGTGTCCACGTTTGCGTTCTTGAACTCCGTTCCGTTGTCGCTGCGAACCTTCTTGATCTTCACTTCAAACTGATTTTGAGCCTTCCTGGCGAAGTTTTGGAAGATCTTTTGGACATGCGATTTATCATCGAGAAAGAACACCCACGTAAATCTTGAAAATCATCAACTATAACTAGACCAAAAGAATTTCCACCGAGACTCTTGTAAGCGTTGTGACCAAAAAGATCCATGTGAAGTAGCTCAAGTGGCCTCCTTGTGGTCATGATGTTCTTCACGGATGCCTTCCTCCAACCTGCTTACACCTTGACAAGCACCGCAAAAGTCTGTCCTTATCAAATATGACATCGTTAACACCAAGGATATGATTCCCTTTAATAAGCTTGTCAAGGTTTCTCATGCCAACGTGACCTAGTCGTCTATGCCATAACCAACCTTTTTAGGATTTAGCAATGAAGCAAGTTTTAGGTTGAGCCTTTTTAGAGAAATCAACGATGTAAAGATCACCTCTATGTACACCGGTAAATACCATTTTATGATTGTCTCGATGAAACACTTGGCAATCTACTTCAGTAAATAGGACATTGAAACCAAAATCAGCAAGTCTAGATACTGAAAGTAAGTTGTAGCCAAGAGATTCAATGAGCATAACATTCTGAATGGAGCTATCATGTGAGATGGCCACCTTACCGAGGCCAACCACCTTACCCTTTGAGTTGTCACCGAAAGTGACATACTTTCGAGAACTATCATTTTCAGCAAGCTCATGAAACATGACTTCATCTCCGGTCATGTGATCGGTACATCCACTGTCAAGAACCCATTCCTTTCCTCCTGACATATATCCCCGAAGATTTTCCATAAGACCAAAATGTCTCATTGCATCGTCAAGATCGAAGTCACTATCATCATCCTCGTCATAGTATCCATGTTCAACATCGTCATGTGGTGGATCAAGTCCTAGAGAGGGTAATTCGTTAGAGTGAGTTTGACAATGATCTTGCTTATGAATTCTTATAGCTTCTAAATAATATCACCAATAATTCCAACATCTCCTTTGGCACGCATACGGTTTGTAAGTTCAAATAGACGATCACCAAACATAGGATCACTAGTATTCATGTTACTCAAGGCAATAGACTTATGGAGAATTTCATCTAGATTTTTCAAGGAATAATTTGGAAAGCGTTCCTCAAGAAATTTCCATATAGTGTAGGCACACTCAAGAGTAGGCAAGTTTCTAATTAAGTTTCTAAGCAAGCCTCTAGTGATAAGATTAACAGTTCTAAGATTCCTAATCATGTCAATTGATTCATCAAGGGTAGGATGCATAGGATCAACATGAGGTGCACAAGGGCTAGCAATGTACTTGTTCAAATGATATTGATTGAGAATTACAAGCATCTCATTTTTCCACTCATGAAAATACTCTCCATCAAGAATAGGCACTCTACGTCTAAGACTTCCCAAAGTAGACTCATCCATCTTTCTCCAATGGTGATTAAACCAAGGCAATGGACACCAATGCTCTGATACCACTTGTAGGACCTTGAGAAGAGGTGTCTAGAGGGGGGGTGATTAGACACTAAGTATCAAAGTTGCAGTTTTTAACTTCTTTAGGTTTAAGTGGAGTTTAGGCACAAGTTTAACATTCATAATACATAACAAGCAAGCATGCAAAAAGTATATGAGCAGCAGAAAGTAAAGCATGCAACTTGCAAGAATGTAAAGGGAAGGGTTTTGTAGGATTCAAACGCAATTGGAGACACGGATGTTTTTGTCGTGGTTCCGATAGGTGGTCCTATCGTACATCCACGTTGATGGAGAATTCAACCCACGAAGGGTAACGGTTTGCCTTGAGTCCACGGAAGGCTCCACCCACGAAGGGTCCACGAAGAAGCAACCTTGTCTATCCCACTCATGGCCGTCAGCCCACGAAGGACTTGCCTCACTAGCGGTAGATCTTCACGAAGTAGGCGATCTCCTTGCCCTTACAAACTCGTTGGTTCAACTCCACAATCTTGTCGGAGGCTCCCAAGTGACACCTAGACAATCTAGGAGACACCACTCTCCAAGGAGTAACAAATGGTGTGTTGATGATGAACTCCTTGCTCTTGTGCTTCAAATGATAGTCTCCCCAACACTCAACTCTCTCTCATAGGATTTGGATCTGGTGGAAAGAAGATTTGAGTGGAAAGCAACTTGGGGAAGGCTAGAGATCAAGATTCATATGGTAGGAATGGAATATCTTGGCCTCAACACATGAGTAGGTAGTTCTCTCTCAAAACTGGTAAGTTGGAAGTGTAGGTTTGTTCTAATGGCTCTCTCCACGAATGAAGAGGAGGTGGAGGGGTATATATATCCTCCACACAAAATCTAACCGTTACACACAATTTACCAAACTCGGTAGGACCAATCAACAAACTCGATCGGACCGATTTAGTAAACCTAGTGACCATTAGGGTTTCCGGTGGGACCGACATGCAACTCGGTAGGACCTATATGGTTAGGGTTAGGGCATAACGTAATCTCGGGGAGACCGATTACACAAACTCGGTGAGACCGATTTTGGTAATAAGCTAACCAGAGAGTTGGTCAGGCAAACTCGGTGGGACCGATTACTCAAACTCGGTGGGACTGATTTTGGTAATAAGTTAACCAGAGAGTTTGCATTGTAATCTCGGTAGTACCGATTGCCCAAACTCGGTGAGACCGATTTTGGTAATGACATACACAGAGAGGATACAATCCCATCTCGGTGAGACTGAGATCCCTATCGGTGAGACCGATTTGCCTAGGGTTTGTGGCAGTGGCTATGACATCTGAACTCGGTGGCGCCAGATAGAAAGAATCGGTGGGGCTGAGTTTGACTTTAGGTTTAGGTCATATGTGTGGAAGTAGGAAAGTAGTTGAGGGTTTTGGAGCATATCACTAAGCACTGTGGAGCAAGAAACTCATTAAGCAACACCTCATCCCTTCTTGATAGTATTGGCTTTTCCTATAGACTCAATGTGATCTTGGATCACTAAAATATAAAATGAAGAGTCTTGAGCTTGAAGCTTGAGCCAATCATTTGTCCTTAGCATCTTGAAGGAGTTCCCACATCCTTTAGTCCATGCCACTCCATTGTTGAACTTATCTGAAACATACTAGATAAAAGTGTTAGTCCAACAAGAGATAGTTGACATTAATTACCAAAACCACCTATGGAGCACTTGTGCTTTCAGTTGCTGTGGGTGCCGGCGGCAGGGAAGGAGATCTGAGGCGGCGAAAGACGGTCAGGAGTCATGATGTCTGGTTTGGTGGATGTTTCTATCGATGGAGCAGCTCAGGTGAGGTGGATGACATCGTGGCAGGAGCAGGACAAACCACACAAAGTTCCCTTCGCGACCTACCTGTAACTGAAGTAGTTCTGTAAGGGCTCATTTGGCTTGCATGATTGTAAAAACGCAGGGATAGGAAAAACACCGGAATAGGATAGGAATGCACATGGTAAACAGAGCATTTGTAAACACAGGATTTCTGTCAACTTGGGTGTTTGGTTTACAGGAATTGGAAGAGCAGAGGAATGCAAAGAAACATGGCCAAAATAAAGTGAAACCATATGAAAGCGTGTACAGTTAGAATGTTTCTGCCACTAATGCACTTGGTCTTGTTTTCATGCATAGGATTTTGAAAAGTAGGTCCAGGTGGATGTTTTGCTTCATTCCTTTCAACAAAATGCATTAATAATTGAATAGTAGAGTGCCATTGGAAAAATCCATATTGCTATGTTTTTCCGTTGAACCAAAATAGCCCTAATGGATCGACATGAATGTATAGTAATAAGTGATGCAACAAGTGTACAACCTCTTTGACGTAGCTGTGTCGACCTCAGCATCATTGGTTTGGTCACTGAAGCAGTTGAGGCAGAGGTGGCTGTCGGAGGTGCGGAGGAAGATCTGAGGAATCTATAGACGGAGTCCAGGGCACTGCTCTGTTGTGATGGATCGTTCTGTCGTTGGAGCAGCCCCGGTGAGTCAGAAGACGTCAAGGTCAAGCGACACAAAGACGTACATCGTCAATCTCAAGTGGGACTATAATAGCATCTCCAATAGATGTTGTAAAATAGATGTAAAATTTACATCACCAAAAACCACCTGACTACAACAGATGAGGTAAAAACTGTTGACTCTGAACTTAACTGTCGAAACTGAAATTTACTGTGGAATCTGAATGTTACTATCGAAACTGAACACAATGGTAGCAGAGAGGCACTTGACATATAGTTTAGGGAGGGCCTGCAATTCATCTTCAACATGCACCCCTGTGAGCCGCAAGCCACCACCGGCTGAACCGCCGGCCCCAGCGCCGCCTCGCCGCCCCAAAACAACTCCCCATCGCCGGTCCGCCGCCGCCCCGGCCAGCCCTCTAGGACCCCGCCCCCACCCTGAACCCTAAGATAAATAGTGGGGTACCTCTCCGGCGAGCCCCCGTCCCCGCTGCAGGTGGTTCTTCCTTAACTCAATGAGCCCCCCACCCCAAAATCAGTGACCCAAAAGTCGATTCATCGACTAAAGTGTAGCTAAACTGAGCAGCAGAAAGAAAGACGAAAGCGAGGGGGAGAGCAGCAGAAGAACGCCCAATGAGCGAAGCGAGAGCCGAAGGAGCAGCAGCTGAGCGAGCGAGCGATTGAGCGAGAGCCGGAGCAGCAGCAGCAGCGTGAGCTAGCGAGCGAGAGCCGGTGCAGCAACAGCAGATCCGGCTGGCATGGACCCTACCGCCGAAGGGGCCTCTCACTGGGGGAGAGCCGCCATGGAGATTTCGCCAGCGGCGCCCGCTTCAAGGTAGCCGCTCCATGGGGGTGCAGGATGGAGCACTGTCGGCGCCGGGAGGCCGAGTTAAGGAGAAGGTGCAATGCGATGAGTGTAGAACCTCTTTGGTGGCGCCGAGTAGGCCTCGGCTTCGTTCGAGGAGTCGGTGAGGATGTTGCGGTTCCGGTGGAGCAGGTTAAGGCGGCCAGGATGGAGCAGCTGCGATAGACGAGGCGATCGTCAAAGCAGCTCCTTGGAGGTGGAGGACGGGGCGGCTGAACCGGCGGGACGACGAGATGGACGACGGATCCTCATCCGGGAAGGTGGACGAGGGACGTTGAGTTGTTGCAGTGGACGAGTCGTCGGGGAAGAGGCTCCGGCTGGGCAGCGGTGAGGTGGCGGACGAAGGAGGGTGGGGTTTCACGGCTGGAGCAGAGAGGTTATGGCGGCCTGGGATTTAGGGACGCGCTTGTCCAAAATGTAGGGTGTGTTACAGAAGTACCCCCCATCGATTTGAACTAGCGGACCTTTCGGCTTAGGGTTAGAAGGGGGATTTCGCGTGTCAGGATTTGGCAGCTAGAGGGAGTTTTCGCGCGCGTTGTAATTTCGGGATAACAAGGCGTGGGTTGTGAAGGCGCCAGTTTTGGGAGCACAATATCTGAATTTTCGGGATATAACAAGGCGCAGGTTGAATTTTATGGACAAGCCTAACGTGTAATATTGTACTTGTACGTACCAAATCAATTCTCACTTCCCTCAACCAAAAAGAAAACAAAGAAAGAAAACTATTCACACCACACAAAGAGAGAGTCTTGCCCCGTTTTACTATAAAAATGCTATTCAAAGCTACTCCCTCCTTCCATCTATATAGGGCCTAATGCGTTTTTTGATGCTAACTTTGACCAAATATTAGAGCGATAATATATGACATGCAACTTACACAAAGCACACCGTTAAATTAAATGCATGAAAGGTTCTTTCAATGATATAATTTTCACATTATGCATGCCATGTACTATTAATCTTGTCAATAGTCAAAGGCGGTCTTAAAAACGCATTGCGCCCTATATAGATGGATGGAGGGAGTATGAATTCATGTTATGTCCAATTAAATTTTTTCACTTGCTGTATTATGCATGTAACCTACTCATACCAACATTTTAGTGCATTCCAAATGTCTATACTACCGCTGCAATTCGAACTGAATTTGTATTCGTTTCTCTATTTCAATAAGAATCTACAATCATGATTGTTGCCAACTTCAACCATCATTCGTGTATTACCTTAATAACACACCACATGATTACTATAGAGATAGATATGAACTATGTGTACTACATGAACTCGAATTCTATTTTTTGAATACACTTGATATTGATTCCAAATAATAGTACATTTGATGTACTAACTATATATTCATAATCTAAACCATGTTCCATACATACATCGTGTTTATCACACATAGTATAGTGCCCCGCCCCCTACATTATGACAAGTATTTAGACCTGAGCTGCAAAAGCCACACATTAGTCCAAATTATGATCAATGTTCTATATATTATACGCAGTACTAGCAAGATGCCCATGCGTTCCACAGAACATCAACATGATCAAGGGGAGGCCTAATTTACAAATATGGAGAGGGGTGTGGGTATCTTTTTTTTTAAATTGCCATAGTTTCCTTCCTATCCATCAGATATAAATCGGACGGCCTATATTGCAGGATGGTAGGCACACCATCATCAACAACTCCATTTTTATAAGAGTAGAGATAAAATATATTATATGTAGTATAACATGTTCATAACCACACCATGTGTATCACCGTTATATATATTCACACATGCGTCGGTTTAAAACACTATGGTAAATTCTTCAAATATACGAATTCGTTTTTTATAATGAAGTATGATCTCTATTCGTCTTTTACACCCACACAATCCTCTTATCTTTGTAGCTAGCGCTAACTTTCTCTCGTGCATGCACACGCCCGCATCCCTCTCACCCTCCCTCAGCATTCTCTAGCTCCATCACGCAAATTGCCTTTTCACTTTTAGGTCGTTCACCCACGGTGTGTGTAGGCCCCCCCAGCTCCTTCTTTACGGCACACATCGATCGATATGCCTCTCTAGCCAGGTGTACCTAGCACAAACACAAGCTTCCCATCTTCTCTTATCACCGTCCATGCCTCACTCTCACCACTCTTTTCATCGATCTCGTACTCGCGCACTCCTTCCCCCTCGATATAGTATAACTCTTGCACCACCTCCTAGATGCATCCCTCTGTCTCTATCCTTCTCCCCGTGCCTCATTTGCTTCTAACACACACATGCATGTATACCGATCGATCTCCCAACATATACCTAGGTCGAATTTAACTATTCCCCCCCCCCATCGATCGACGTACCTCACAAGTTATCTCTCTTCTTTCTCTGACAAAGGACGATTGATCTTCCTATGTAGTTATGTCTGCTTACCACAGCCATATCGTGCCCCCTCATCATTCATGCATGCCTCTTGACCCGTCTCTCACATGCATGTGCACAGACAGGCAGCCATCCCCTCTCTTACTGATATTGCAGGCGTGCCCTCCGGTTGTCTAGCAAGCCTATCCCACCATTTGTTAGAAGCAACTCCACTACCACCCCCTCCAACACTCTAGCTCTGTCTCTCTCCCAACCTTATTCCTCTCCTACACATATGCATGGATGCCGATCGATCTCCCTTAATACATGAGGTAGGCCTCTCTCCTCCTCGACACATATACTAGCCATTGTACCTCTATAGTTAATTAGGCCTCCCTCCCCCCAACCACACACCGATAGTCGAGCGCTGTAGGTGGGTATCCATGCCACAGAGACAAACTACACTTGTCCCCTCTCACGTTCCAGTAGGCCAGCCACTCTATATCTTTGACGTGGGCACACACAAATTCGATGGCACTCTTTATCAATCACGCGCGCGCACACACACACACACACACATCATCCCTCTCATCGATTCTATGGACACCTCAAGCCGATGATACCTCCACTCTCTTCTCGTGGATCGCCCCCTCTATATATATGATATATACATGACTCTATCTCACACACATTGCATATGTTACATTTTTGATTGACCCCCCCCAAAAAAAACTCTCACGAACCCACACACTATATCTTTCTACGCTTGTATCTCTCTCACACAACCCCACGTAGGTGGTGTACGATACAAGAAGAGAATAGGTGCACCATGCACGTACTCACGCTTTGTGCCCAGCCACACCATCGCAGTACACGGTGGAGCTCATTTCTGTACGAAATGGCAGCCCACGTGCTAATTTGAACGCGTGTAGCGGTTGTTTACCTATGGAGGTCGTGTACCACGCGTGCATGAAACAAAGTTCGACTTATATCGCTCAATGGCACGTACACACAATATAAAAAAAATTATGGAGAAAAAGGTAGACCGCTCCACTATATACAATGGAGCCTGCATGCCTGGTTTGTCTCTCTTCAGAGTATCTCACACAAGGCTGTGGTAGCCTCTCTCTCTCTCACCGTTGGTCACTGATCCGGCCGCATCACGTCCGCTGGTGGAAAGGGAGGACGTGCATCGTTTCTCCGTTTGATGGCGACGAGGCAGCACGTCCCGATCTGCGGTACACGTCGTTCTCTCTGACCAATCTCCGGCGCGGTAGGGCCTAAGCCACCTGCTCACTGCTGCAGTATGGGCAGATTTCGCCCGCCACTGCTCACCTAGCTACATCCCGACGACCTCCAGGTATTCCCTCCGGCCTTGCTCCACTGCCCGTCTTCCCACGTCACTGCATGTGGATCTTCCATAGTTCTTTGCCCAAAGCGTAGCTCGTCCGTGCATTTTCCATATTGCAATATCGTCCTCACACCGCTTTTAGAAAAACACAACCGTGTTGTTATCTTCCCTTAGGGCAAGGAATATGCTTCTTTTTATCGCTGCATGTGTCATCAACTATTATTGGCCAAGAATTGTTTCCTTTCTACCTCTTTTTTGCAAACAGGGCTATCCATTTCACCTCATTGCTATTAAGACCTTTTGGTGAACTGCACAAATCACTTTTTTCTTAAGAGTGTTTTGTGCAATTGTACAAAAATGTCACACGGGCAACGCGTCTCTACATTTCAAAGGCGACGCACAAAGGGCGATTGGTTTTGCTCTATCCTCCTCATCCAACTCCGAGCCTAATCTTCTCCAACTAGTTAGTCTTAAGAGAGACTGCAAAGGTGACCGGCTTCTATTTGTGTGTTTATTGTTTCATCAACAGTCTTCTATTATCGTAATCACACTTAATATCTTTGGAACAGGGACGCTCAACTCTATTTTAGTGGAACTGCACAAAATGATCGGAATGTTGCATCCTCCACACAGCTACTTTTTTTCCAACATGCCTTGTTGATTTAGACAGAGCTGGGGGGACGTTGCTGCCAATGAAAGCATGGATCAATTTTAATTTAACACCTTCTCACAACTTTGTCTTCAGTTGTGATGTAAATATTAGCTCTGATCTGCTAATAATTGAGATGCATTAGCAAGGAAGTTATTTTTTATTGTTTCCGAAAGAGCATCGATGGCAAGACACACGAAACAAAAGCTGAAAGCTCACACCATTGTACAATTTCTTGTCGCTGGAAAATTATTTGTATAGTACGTCAATTATTGTTTCCGAAGGCGCATCGATTTCAACAAGTGACTACATACGGAGCAAAATGAGTGAATCTACACTCTAAAATATGTCTATATACATCCATATGTAGTAGTCCATTTGAATCTCTAAAAAGACAAATATTTGAGTAGTCACTCGTTGATATCTCTAGAAACACAAATACTCCAAAGTATATTTAAGAACCGAGGGGGTAGTGCACAGCCGCATGGGAGACTCAGCCCAGTCGTTGTGCCGCATTAATAGTGAGTAATGAGCAGTCAAATCATAAACCCCACCTTTCCCACTGTAAGTTGTTCGGAAGAAGCAACCATCAATGCGCTCTTCTTTGAATCCGCTCATACTACTCCATCCGTCACTATTTATAGAGCACGCTTCAGAAAAAGAAAAAATCTCTTGGACCAAGGCGACTAGCGATCGGCCTGAAAAATAGCATTGGTAGTTATACCACGTCATCTATTACTAGAGGAAATAATGCGTACACACATGCATGCAGTGCTTCCACCCTGGGTACACACATGCATGCACTTACTCCACTCCGTAGTACATCGAGAGAAAATTGTGGACTTGATTGCGGTTACCACGCCCTAATTAATTGAGCATTAAACCAAACGCGTCTAAAGTCTCTCTGGTGGTGGAAATGCATTGAGAGAAATGCATCATAATCCTTGTAAACTGTGACGGAGGGAGGAGTAGTATGAAGGTACAAAACCAAGTACGCGTGTGTCCTTGAGAGAGACGAGGAGCGAGAACACACAGACGGGCTCGCAAGGAGGCCAAGATATATTCGAGCATGGTTGATCGATATCATCATTACATGTTGGGCTGCCGTTTTCTGCCCTTCTTTGGAATAAATGTGTACTTTATCAGAGATTAAAAAAAAGTACAGAGGCTCCACCATGCGGTTCTAGTAGTAGTACTACTCGTACTATTAAACCTTGCACTTGGCTCTTCGCCTCTTCGTGAAGTCGAACAATGATGGTACTCCGCATGTTCGTTACTACAGTGTATGCCTCTGGCAATCTGACACAGAATGAACTGATGCATGTCCATGCTACCTCTTGAGCATGCGTTGGTTTTTCCCTTGAAGAGGAAAGGGTGATGCAGCAAAGTAGCGTAAGTATTTCCCTTAATTTTTGAGAACCAAGGTATCAATCCAGTAGGAGGCCACACGCAAGTCCCTCGTACCTACACAAACAAATAAGAACCTTGCAACCAACGCGATAAAGGGGTTGTCAATCCCTTCACGGCCACTTGCAAAAGTAAGATCTCATAGAGATGATAATATTTTTGGTATTTTTTTGATAAAGATTGAAAGTAAAGATTGAAAGTAAAGATTGCAAAGTAAAAATAGATTGGAAACTTATATGATGGAAAATAGACCCGGGGGCCATAGGTTTCACTAGTGGCTCTCTCAAGATAGCATAAGTATTACGGTGGGTGAACAAATTAATGTCGAGAAATTGATAGAAAAGTGCATAATTATGAGAATATCTAGGCATGATCATGTATATAGGCATCATGTCCGTGACAAGTAGACCGACTCCTGTCTACAACTACTACTATTACTCCACACATCAACCGCTATCCAGCATGCATCTAGAGTATTAAGTTCATAAGAACAGAGTAACGCATTAGGTAAGATGACACGATGTAGAGGGATAAACTCAAGCAATATGATATAAACCCCATATTTTTATCCTCGATGGCAACAATACAATACGTGTCGTTTCCCCTCATCATGGGATCGAAAGTAATCGCATGATTGAACCCAAAACTAAGCACTTCTCCCATTGCAAGAAAGATCAACCTAGTAGGCCAAACCAAACTGGTAATTCGAAGAGACTTGCAAAGATAACCAATCATACATAAAAGAATTCAGAGAAGATCCAAATATTGTTCATAGATAATCTTGATCATAAACCCACAATTCATCAGATCTCGACAAACACACCGCAAAAAGAGTTACATCGAATAGATCTCCAAGAACATCGAGGAGAACTTTGTATTGAGATCCAAAGAGAGAGAAGAAGACATCTAGCTAATAACTATGGACCCGAAGGTCTGTGGTAAACTACTCACACATCATCAGAGAGGCTATGGTGTTGATGTAGAAGCCCTCTGTGATCGATGCCCCCTCCGGCGGAGCGCCGGAAAAGGCCCCAAGATGGGATCTCACGGGTACAGAAGGTTGTGGTGGTGGAAATAGGTTTTTGTGATGCTCCTAGATGGTTTGGGGGTACGTAGGTATATATAGGAGGAAGAAGTAGGTCGATGGAGCCACGAGGGGCCCACGAGGGTGGAGGGTGCGCCCAGGGGGGTAGGCGTGCCCCCTGCCTCGTGGCTTCCTCGTTGATTGCTTGACGTCCACTCCAAGTCCTCTGGATCACGTTTGTTCCAAAAATCACGCTCCCGAAGGTTTCATTTCGTTTGGACTCCGTTTGATATTCTTTTTCTGTGAAACACTGAAATAGGCAAAAAAACAGCAATTTGCACTCGGCCTTGGGTTAATAGGTTAGTCCCAAAAATAATATAAGTGTATAAATAATCCCATTAAACATCCAAAACAGAATATATAATAGCATGGAACAATCAAAAATTATAGAAACGAATCAGTCCACCGCCTGGGCTAGGGTACGTTGCATTAGTCAAAAGGCGTAAGCGAGCTTCACCTTGTTCTACAAGCTTCTCCTCGTTCTGCGAGTTGACGGGACACACCAAAAGTAGTGCTAGTCCATACTCCCTCCTTTCCGTTAATATGGCTTAATCCTTTTTGCGGGTAAATGAGAGAGCTTTATTCATATATAAGCATTCTTAGGACGATCAGCCAAGACATTGGTCACTAGGAAGCGAGGTACCCCGCAAAAAAAGAAGTAGGAACGAAGCGAGGTGTTTCATCAAGCCAACTCTCGGCCACATTCAAAGTGCAGCAAGCACGGTTCGCACAAAGATGCGCCGCAAGGTTTGCTGACCTGTTTACATGCCGAATAACAAAAAAAGAGGAAATATTACCGAGCGCTCCTATTTGTAGCAGGATATGAGCCAGAATTAAGCAAGAATTGTGGCGAGTGTTCCATGCAATCAACTTCCATTATCACATGCGAGAACCCTCGAAGAGAACCAAATGTGTTGAAGATTGCTTTATCACATTTTAAAAATATAATATGAGTGCAGACGCTCCTCCATCCGGTTCCTAGTACTAGTATAGTACATACCTCTATAGACTATAGTAGTAGTACTAGTACTAGTAAACTTTGCGCTTGGCTGTTCGCATCTTCGGGAAGTGGAACAATAATAGTACTAGTATAGTGTATGCTTCTGGCAATCTGACACCAAATTAACTGTTGCACGTCCACCACCTGAGCGAGGGAGAGCTTGCATTAGTCAAAATTTTCTCCTTGTCCTACGAGCCAGCGCGCGCAAGCTTCTCCCGTCCTGCAAGCTTCTCCTCGTTTGGCAAGTTGACGGGACATAACAAAGTAATACTAGTCCATACTGCCTCCTCTCCGGTTAATATGGCTTAATTTCAAACGAGATAAATACACTGTCTGTCACTGTATATTTGTAAAAATACGGTCAGTGGACTTCATAATACACTCATTGCGCTCAATATATACATTTTTCGGTGTTTATACGGTCACTAGCTCACCCTAGTTGAGTATGTGTGTGCATGCACGTGTAGGTTGAGCACTTGACCGTGACCGTGTGTGTTCCTTGTGTGTGCGGACATGCATGCATTAGGGCGTCGCGCGCGTTTTTGCGTCCATGTGTACGTGTGACTGTTGCATACACGTAGGGGGAGTACGTGTAGGAGCCACTAAAGGAGCAGTCAAATCACACAGTAAGTTAGTCGGAAGAAGCAACCATCATTTTACTCTTCAATGACACGTACCCAATACAAAATGGTTGATATGGAGAGAAAAAGAAAACCACTATATATACGCTAGCCTGAGCCTAAGCTACAAGCCTGCTTGCTTGGGTTGCTCTCTTCACAAGCATAGAACGATTGCGGCCACACCGCTGGTCACATATCCGGCCTGATCCTGCAGCTGGGGGAAGGGAACAATGTTCTGCGTAGACGCGGACGACATCGGCGAGGGAGAAAATCCACAGCCGGTGCGTCCCAATCGGGGGTCATCGCGGTATGGGCCGATGCAACGTCCCAACCGCCCTTCTAGCTACAGCCCGACGTCCGTTTCGAAAATATTAGTGCATGTCAAAAAAATTATACTATCGCTGTTCCGTTTCGAAAAAAACCATATAAGTTGTTACTTCTTACCCATAGGATCCTTATATCCAACAGACACAAAATATCCAATCGACTGTTCAAAATTACTTTCATCACGATCCGATGTCGAGGTAATTGATGCATCCCCACCAAAACCCACCATCTCTTAAGCTAAAGTAGACCGAGCTAACCCCTATATTAGCATATTACTAAGATAAACAGAAGGCACGGTAGAATCATTTAGGACGTGAGCTTGTCAATCTGAAAGTGGAGGGACACCAGCTTAGCCCCGGCCAGCAGCTTGGGCAGAACTATGAAGACGGTCACCTCCTGCACGGCGACGTCGCTGGGATCCCTGCTGCTTGTCACCTCCATTTCCACCTTGACGGAGTTGGTCCTGCCTTTGGGCTCACCCGGCAGGCCGTTCGCCCACAGCTTGGACATGTAGTGCGGCAGTGGGGACGCCCCCGCTCTGATGCATACGACTGACACGGCGATAGGTACATCGATGTCGAGCACGCTGTCGACCAAGAAAAACGCGGCCGCCCTCCTCCTCACAACAAAGAAGAGCCGTGGTTCGGCAAGGGCACTTGCAGCCGGAGCGCCTTTGTCAGGCCGGATCCTTGCACGGGCATGGGATGCACGGTGCTGATGTGGTGGGAGAGCACCGGGCCGGGCCTTCAGAGTCGCAGACGGGCACGGGCATTTGCGGTAGCGAGTGGACACACGCTCTGGTGATCGGCGAGCTTGTGGTAAGTGACGTAGAGCCCACAGCCTTCGTGCGGGCACTCCACCCTCACCGAGGAGAGGACGGCATCCACCGCCGTGTTCTACACGTCAAAGCCACCACCGTGCTTGCACTTCTGACACTGCCGCTGGTTCCCGGGGTGCTCGACGCGGCAGTCCGTGCAAGCCAGGTGCCCTCCCTTGCACTGCGCAAGTCAATCGAACAACCCATCAATCAAGAAACCTTCACCTTGCTCGATGAGCCGACCGGACGAGGTGTATTCGAACCTCATACACTGGAGGCTTCAAGGGGCGGAGGCACAAGGGGCAGTGGAGGTGAGGTCCATTGAGACCATAGGGAGCTCCATCGAGACCATAGGGAGCTCCATCGTCGGGTCATGTTCCGTCTGCATGATCTCGCCCTCCTCGTGCACAACCATATCTCGCTTTATTAGGGCTGGGGCATTACAAAGCTTTACCATCACATATTCATACTACTTCAAGGTGCATTAAATCAACACATGAAAGTATCAAAAGGGGAGTCACGGCATGCATGCATGCGTTGTAATTAATGCATCGGTAAGCGCGAATTATTGAAATATATCGAGTGTGGTGCTTTGATGTGTCGCGTCAACTCGTACAAGACCGAGAAGTTTGATTGCTACAACACCCTCTCGCCTTAATCAAGACTTCGCTTTTTTGTTGCATGACAGTGGGCCACCGACCGTTGGGCCCACTGCCATAGACGCAAAGGCGTGAGCAAGGAGCCAATGAAGCTGCGTCCTCCCTCGCCCATGAGCGTGGTGGTAGCAAGACTAGGGAAGCTTGCTTGCTACACCCTCTCCCTCCCGCACGCGGTGGACATGCAGCAGTTCATTCGGTGTCAGATGGCCAGAAGCATATTGTAGTACTCCTCCACTGCATTAGTACTCCATCATTGTTCGACTTCCTGAAGAGGCGAAGAGCCAAGCGCAGCCTGCACGCCAGGTGGCGCTTTCATGTGTAGAGTAGTCTAGGATAGCGTGTACCGTGCCTCGTAAGCTTAAAATCATTGGGGGTCGGCTCCATGCTATATTTTTGATTAAAATAATCTTCGCCCTACCTGCCATCCCGGTGATTCTAGTTTGCATGCTCATCTGGTCAAGACAGGAATATATATTTTAATTTGTGGTGGGGTAAATGTTAGAGGTTGCAGCAAATGGAGTATTGAACACTGCGGGTATTTCAGCCAAGTTTAGAGGCAACCATGTGGGGCCAGTTCTATGATGTGTCGCGTCAACTCGTACAACAAGGAGAAGCTTGATTTTACTACTACACGCCTTCTCCTCGCCCATGCTCATGTGGCTCGCAGACAAGGACAGGCTTTTGCTTATAGTACTACAACAAGCTATCCCTCTCCGCTCGCGGTGGACGGACATGCAAAGAAGGTATTCGATCATCAGAGAAGTAGTAGTAGTAACATCATTGTACGTCTTCTCGAAGAGGCGAAGAGCCAAGTGTAACCCGAACGTGGCAGTTGCGAATCTTGGAGCACGCATATAGCTAGGCTCTTGCATGAGACAAAAATTGCTATGTGAGCCCACTATTGTAGTACTTGCTAGTATAGCCCTGTAAACCAGAAAAGAGTATTAGCCTTTCTAGAGATTTCAACAAGTGACTAGACTACACCGAGACGGAGTACATATGGAGCAAAATGAGTGAATCTACACCGTAAATAAATACGTAGTTCTCTCGTTTTCCTCTCGGCCTTGGTCGTGGTGCACAATATTGAGTATACTAGTACTATCATCTTGAAATTTACGAAGTCACCATAGGCACCTCGTCGTCGACGGGAACGTCTGCTGACACGCAATAGACGCGAGCGGCAGTCGACTCCATAGGTGCTTGAATGCCAAGGAGGGAGAGGGTAGCAGTTCCCGAGACGTTGAACGGTCAATGATGCATCCTCAAATTACATGCAGAGGGAATTAATTGGAGAAGCAGAATAGAGCCAGCACGATGTGAATGCAACAGAGTTTGGATTCTCATATAAAGGCGCCCCACCACTCCAATCCATCTACTCCTTAGTCTCTGCGCAACACTGCTCACTCCAATCCAAGACCAAGTGACCAGAAGCCAGAAGCACCTATGGAGGTGATGGACGCGAGCGGCAGTCGGCTGTGCCAAATCATCCAAGGCGCCGGCCTGCATCCCCGCACCGCGCAGCTTTTCCAGACGGTGCAGGCGACCGCCGGCGTCGTAGCCCTCACCGACGCCGGCTTCGCCTCTCGCATGGATGACATGATGGTCAAATCCATCTGCAAGTTCGCCGCCGTCAATAAGCGTGTAGCGAAAGCTCCTACTAGTCCTGCCAGCCACCACGCTCATGCACGAGGGAGGGACGTGGCTTCATTGACTTCATCGCTCTGCCTTTATGCCTATGACAGGTGGGCCCAACAGGTGGCTGGCCCACCTGTCATGCAGCCAAAGGCAGGTGCAGTTAAGGCACGGGAGCTCAGTCCGCGAGGGAGAGGGCGTTGTAGTAATCAAACTTCTCGGTCTTGTATGAGTTGACGCGACACATCAAAGCACTACACTCGACATAAGTCTTTTTACACATTTCAATTGGACTACAACATACGGATGTATGTAGACATATTTTGCTTCGTATGTAGTCACTTGTTGCAATCTCTAAAAAGACTTATATTTGGAAATGGAGGGAGTACGACGCATGCATGCATGTCGTGACTTCCCTTTTGATACTTGCATGTGTTGATTTGATGCACCTTGCCAAATTTTTGACTATAAATTAACTAACCAAATTTTCATGCATGTCACAAAAAATTACGGGGCTGTTTGGATTGTGACTATGTTTGTCTTATGTTGCCACATTATTTTTCCCACACTTGCCTAACTTGAGTTGCTCAAATTGTTAGACACTCTTCGGCTTGCCTAAGGGAATCTTGCCACACTTTTTGTGTCTATAACATGTGGGGTTCACTGCTAATAAAAAAAGTTTTGTCTTAGGTGTGGCTAATAAAAAAGACTTATATTTAGGAATGGAGGGAGTAGAAAATATAAATAATAATGCATGTTGGGGCAACCCACGTTTCCGATAATTTTAGCCGTGGGCTTGTTCACAATTTTTACGAGGGGGTGGTTGTTCATTTAATGGAGGGACTTGTACCAGACTTGAACGATATAAAGTGCAACCTGGCACACCGTAACACCACTTGGAACAAGCGGGTAGCTATCTCAAAAAACAATCAACAACTAAAAAACGGTGACCTGGCACGTAGTACACAATTTTAAATGATTGTTTTGATGGAGTGAAAATGGAAAAATACCCCACTACGTATATATAGGCCGGAGCCTCCGCGCTTGCTTGCTAGGGTTGCTCTATTCACACACTCTCATCCTCTCCAGATCTAAACAAGATAGGGGTGGTAACACTGTCTTTCTCCCTTCAAAAAACACTGTCTTTCTATCCTCACCGCTGGTTACAGATCCGGACTTATCCCCCTCCGCCGGTGAAGAGGAGGAGGGGCAACGGTTAGGCCGTCGTCGACAGCAAGGGAGGAGAACCACTGCCAACCGCACCGTTATCTCTGGCCGTGCGCCAGCGTGGGAGGTCCTCCGATCCCTTCGTCGTTGCCCTAGTGTGGGCGGAGCTTCCCGCCGCCCACCTATCCACATCCCGGCGACCTTCAGGTATATCTATCTCTGAAACCGCCTTAGCTCTACTTCCCCGGCTCGCTACGTCGCTGCATGTGCATCATTTTCTACCTCTCAGCCCCTCTCGATCGGATGGTCCAATGTCACCTATTTTTTTCTTCTATTGCTAGAGGTAAACCTACTTCAGGGAGTCGAATCTTGTACTTGGCTCAAACAAGAAATAAAGTGGGGGTGGGTGAATTTAGTACAGACTGGTCATCCAACCGGTCTCTTGGTTGAAAAGGGAAATATAGGGGTAATGCTGTACACAGTGGTATGGCCAGGACTAGATTTGTTATCCACACATAGGAGTAGGTGGCTAGAGTGAACAAAAATGGGACCAACCCAGATATGTTTCTTGGATGTTTGTTTCTCGGGGCAACAAACTATGAATCACCACTTTATGCCCCTATTTAGGTACATGGTGCTGGACTGCTGGTGCACCCACTGTCCCACGCCCTTATACCAAATATTTAGCAGTTCTTAATCTAATGCCCCTGGTAAAAATGAAGCCATGCCACTCTTATAAGCCATGACAAGTTTAGCCAAATGTTTTTGCTTGTAATTGTTTGAGACTCTGATTGTTTCCTCTGTAGCTTTTTGTGCAAACAAGGATATCCATTTCACCTGGTTGTTGTTGTGACCTTTTGGTGCACTGCACAAAACTCTTATTAAAAGAAGTGACTTTTGTGCTGTTTGACTTGAATGTCAGAATGGAACAGTTGGTTCATTTCGGTGGAACTGCACAAAGGGAGATCTGTGTTCCAATCCTCATCATCCATATTGGCACCATAACCTTCCTTTAGGTAAGAATGATATTTAAGGCATGTGTTCATCTCTATTTTGCGACTGCCATGAGAAAATAATGCTATTTTTTACTAGTACACTTGTACTCCCTCACTGAAAAAGGAGAATGAGAAACAGAGCTTGAAGAGGACAGTGCCAAGGAGATCTTGCTGAAGCCAGAGGCCTTAGTCGAGGCCATTCAAGGGCTCCGGCAACGACTACCTTACATGTGAGACGATCCTCCAGGGAGCCCTTCCACTTCTGTTGCCTCACTTAATTAATTAGGAGTACTTAAGTACCACTAATTTATTGCTGCCTAATTTTCCGCCGAGTTAAACAAATCTTTAGTAGCACCCTATGTTGAATCATGTACGTGTGTATGTTTGTCTATGGAGGTGAATCATGTGGTGGAGCAGGGAGGGAATGCTAACTTTACCCATTAAGATAATGAGGGTGCTTATATTTGTTAGTGTATATTTCATCAACTAGTCCCACCATTACAGTAATCTCACTCTCTCAATATATGTGCCAACAGGGATGCTCGATTTTGGTGGAACTGCACAAAAACTTTGGGTGCTTCATTGCCTCGACAGCTTCCTTCCTTTCCTGTTAGTCGCTAATCTTGGCTTGCATTCTTCCTTTCTTTGTCGGTCGCTATGGCTTATCTCGGCTTCCAAATCAAAGGAAATAGTAATTGATATGCTACCTCACACAGGTTGGTACTGGTCTTTATCCTGATTATTGTGCTTGTCATATGTATTGGTAATTTTGTATTGTGCTACTGTTTGCCGATTTCATTAAGGAGTAACTTGGAGCCTGAACTCGCAGGCAAATCATTACATTGGGCGATTTCAGTAGAACTGCACAAAAAGATCAGATGGACAGGTACTTATGCTGCTGCTACGTACTCCAAAGTTCACTCAGACAAGCATCGATGTTGACAAGAAGAAGTGCCTATGTTCATTCGAGTATCAACTGGCGTCAACCAGTTGTCAAACTCCAAGTATTAGGAGAGTGAACGCCAAAAATATTGCTTGGTGCATAGCCCAGAAAAACACAGTCTAGTCTTTGGTCCCAACTTGTGCCTTTTGGTTATCGGCACATATGGTAGCAAACTGTATGGCATGGAGTCTAAAGATTCCAGACAAGTTGGTTGACGCGTATATTCATGTAGCACTTAATCAATCTGCACGCCAGGGATGCTCCATTTCAGTTGAACTGCACAAAAAATTTGGGTGGTTCATTTTCTCAACCGCCTCCTTTCACGTCTGCAATGTAGAATTTTGGTGATCTACAGGACCAAGATGAGCCAGTAAACTAGTTGGATGAAAGTAGTGGCCAAGTTGCTCAAACCTCCCTCGACACGAGGCCACTATTTGAGGATAAACCTATAAGCAAAGTTCAGATTGTCTGTGATGTCTCTTATGTACTCGAAAGTTTACTCGTACAAGCATTAACTTTAGCAAGAAGTACTTCCGATTGAACACCATTTACTAGTCTGTACCCTAGGTAATTAAAGTTCGTCCATGGATCATATTGGCTGTGATCTCAATCATTTGGATGCATAAACATACTGAACATGTGTATATCTGAATCTTTTGTGAATTATCTATGAATATTGTTGTGTGATCTATCAATCATTTGGATCCAAAGACATGCTGAACTTGTGTATATATGAATCTTTTGAGTTGTTGATAGTGAATGTTGGCTATGAATATGAACGTGTCCTCGTGAACCTGAGTTTGATACAATGTTTACCTTTTCTGTTGTGCTTGTGTGTGAACTTGTTAGTATGCCTACCGTGGGGTATGTGACGTGTGGGTGTCAACGACACACCTTCTTCCCGAGAAGAATTGCACCGCTTTGTTAGGGTAGCAAATCACAAGATCGCCTCTTTTTAATCTTTTTTGCTCTATCTTGCCCCCTCCCCCGCTCAACCCCTGCCGTAATGTTTTCACCCTCAAAACAAACATAGTACTGCATTGTTTTTGTGGCTTGATGAAAAATCGACCAGATGTTTCTCAGAGGTTGGCCCACCCAAAGAATGGGCTGCTGGTCCACCACGGACTGGGAGGCTAAAAATACAAGTTGTATGGTGCAGAGGCAAGTAAAAAAACGCCATCGAGAGCCATCCACTGAAGAAAAAAATCGCTCCTGATGTGCTTCTTCAGTCATGCCACCGACCCCCTCTTTAATCCAGTTTGCTCAGGGATATGGTATCATTTTTTCCAGAGGGCGAACAAGTATCAGCTAGGCCTAGATTTTGTATTTTAACATGCGTAGCCCACGACATACGGTGACAGTGGTTTCAACTTATTTTTTGAGGTCCATACCGGCCTATGGGCTTTTTCTTAAAGATCGGCAGCCCAATGTATTTTTTAACCACATTATATATATTCATATTATTACTATTATCGTATATTTTATAGAGACTTATATATACATTATAAAAACATCCCACGTGTTATTAACTTATAAAAATAAATGTTTAACATAAGTTGGCAAGGAAAATCCTAGTTGTTTTTTACTCACATGCAAGGAAAATCCTGGTGATTGCATACAAAAGCTTGCGAAGATTTTAAGGACCAATGTAATAATAACACGCTCATTTTTATTTTGAGCAATAACTCGATAATTTGTTAATTATGTATATAAAAAATGTGCGTCTCCGGTTTATTTTTTGATATTAATTGCTCCTTCTAACATAACATTATATATATAACGAGCCCAGCTAATTCGTGTATTTGAAGGAAGTGCAAATGGGCTAGGATTTCTTAGATAGTATAAATGGGCTGCATTGACGCGAAATTATTTGTTCGCCCAGCCCAGCAAATGGACTGTACATTCTAGAAAACATGGGTTAAATATATGCCACATTTTTGCAGGCTGACATGTGGGCCAATAGGTCGAAGCCCACGCAACGCGTTGTCAACTTGGTCGGCATGCACCTTCAATCTCTCGTCTTCTTCCTCCAGCGTCGCCGGGACCGACTGGTCCGGCCTCCGATGGCTAGCGGCTCTGCTTAGCACGCATAGCTGCGAAGCGCTACCCCACCGCCGCCAAAGGCTATCCCTCCACCCTCCACACCTTCGTTATTCTCCACCGATCGCAGCCCCACGCCGCACTGCAACCAGTTATAACCCTTCTCCTCCACTCAATCTGCGACTCCACCGCGTCTTCCCATCTCCGAAGTCGTTCCCGTCCGAGGCTCGCCGTCGTCCACCGCCTCGCTACGCCGGTGTGGCGTGGTCAAAACAAGAGTCATCGGAAGAGGATCAGAGCATGAAGAGCTCGACGGGCCGGGACCCACGAGGTCCATGGTCGCACGCAAGGAAAGTTCCTCCTTGTTAAGCTGAAAAAATGTTTCCTCCACTGACAGCTTGGGACCCACTGGCCGTATCTTCGCATCGGAAGGAAGTGCCTCCTTGTTATGCGAAAAAATTATTCCTCCGCTGATACCGGGACCCGTCGGACGGTGGCTGACTTGTGGGACTACTAAGTGAAGGTGTACGCAGGGCTTTGTCAACTCAATCAACAAATGATTCTAGCAGCTGGACCGTTGGATGTTAATCCAACAGCCGTGCTCCTTCTTCAACCTCTGTTCTTGCTCCTGTCTCCCGTGGGCGGCACTGCTGTGCTGCCGCCAAGACCAACCAGTCAAGTTTTTCACTCCTCTCCATCTGCAACTCCACTGCCCCGTCTTCCCCATCTCTGGGTTGTTCCAGTCTAGGGCCTCGACGTCGTCCACCGGCCTTGGTGCGCTCGGCACGGTGTGGTCAACGTGGTCAACAACCGAGAGTCATCGAAAGATGACTGTACATGAGAGGCTGACAGTGGGGACGCACCACACCCATGGACGCATGCATGCAACGGAATGCGGCATGGTCAACATGGTCAAGGAACGACTTCCATTGGAAGTGTACTGTACATGCAGAGGCTGCCAGCTGGGTCCACGGCCGCAGCAAGGAAGTGCCTCCTTATTACGCGGAAAATAATGATTCCTTCACCTAACAGCAGGGACCCACCGGACGGGCCACCGTATTTTGCGAAAAAAACATTTCCCCCCTGACTACTGGGACCCACCGGACGGGCCACCGTATTTTGTGAAAAAACGTTCCCCCCGCTGTCAGCTCGGACCCACCGGAAGTGCCTCCTTATTACGCAGAAAAAAATGAATACTCCCCCTGCTAGCTGGGACCCACCTTGGTGGGAGGCTGACTTGTGGGCCTACTAAGTTGACGGGGACGGAGGGTGTCGGTGCGGGGATGACACCTATGGGATCACAAGAATCCCTACTACGGTTGCGGAGCGCGGGGTCGCGAGAAGAGCAGATCAAACAGATAGCACACGGGTTCTTTATCCGTGTTCGGCCATGAGATGCGTAAAACCCTACTCCTGCTTTGGTAGTTAGTTTATTTCCGTTCTTGAGCTAGCTATGGGGCGTGAGGAGCTCCAAAAAGCCGAATCCTCCTCCTGGTCGCCTTGGGCCTCCTTTTATAGGAGAAGGGGATGCCACAGTGGCATACAGGAGGTGGAAAGGGCATACCATCACGAGTTTATCCTTGCATTACATGACAAGGCGCCATTAATGCGTCTTGCTTAGGTGTCCTTGCTTTATCAGGGACGGGAGAGCCCAATCTGCCCGCCGCCGCCTCCTTCAGATTGACACGCGCCTGGCCAGCGGTGCCTGTGGTGCCACGTAGGTAGGCAGTGCACCGAGGTGGCGCAGCATGGGTCTCCACGAAGGTTCGCTGCCGCCACGCAGTGCCCCGCCTAACTGGTTGGGCCGGCAGCCGCATGGTGGAGGCTCGATTGGCTGGCTCGATGGTGGCCCTACGGTGTCCTTGGCGGGGCCTTCGCAGCCCCGGCAAGGGTCTTGCGGGGGGCCCCGGCAAGTGTCTTGCCGCGGCGTCTGCTGCCATCCCCGACAAGGCACTTGTCGGGGGCCTTGTGGCTCCCCTTGGCCGGGATCCCGCCAAGGGTCATCATCTTCTTTAGTATGTATCTGATATTTGAATGTCTTCACAAAGATCTGCATGCCACCACGGGGATGTCTCCCGAATCCTTTGCCCCATGGGGGAGGCGGGGGGGGGGGGGTAGTGGACTCAAAGGTGACCCGCTCCATGGGCGTGGGAGCCGCCCGGCAAGGGCCTTGCAGGTCTGCTAAGAACCGCCCGGCAAGGATCTTGCCGGGAGTCTGCTTCGCCCCTTTGCTCTTTGTGGTCTTGGTCTTGGCGCTGCTCGCTTTCTTTCGAGCTTCGCCTTACCTTGGCTCACCTTCCTTGCCTTGCTTTAAGCGTGGCAACGCCATGCTCGCATCGCCTGCTGCACGCTTAAAGGTGTACCCTTCTTTCAGACACCGGTCAGAGCCCCCGGGCCTGGGCCACACGTAAGCGCAATCGCGTCGTTGGGCTAGGCCCAAAAACGGTGCGCGGGCAGGCAGGGTGGTTTTTACCGCGGTAAGTCTTTTCACGCGCTGCGGTTCCCACGCCTCCCGCGCGTGGCTCGGCGTGGGGAGGTGTGCGTGACGTGGGTGGCATGCGTGGGGCTGAGCTCGGCACGCATGCGTCCCGTCGCAGTAAAGGTGAGCGGTTCGCGCCTTCCCCATAAACGGAGGGAGGCGTGGAGGCGCGACTCATTTACTGAACGGGGCCGGGGGCGTGGTCTTCAAGGCGTTCACTCCCCATGATCACGGGGTGGGGAGAGGTCGCCTCACCCGTCGCCTTGGTCCCGCATGTCTGCCACGTGGCTCTCATGCGCTTGGGGTGGCGAATGGCGGAGGCGGGAAACCGGGCCGTCATGGGCCCGGGCAGCGGGTCAGTCCTAGTTCCCTGCGCCTTCCGCATCTTGATTGGTGGAGCGGGGCGGTCGTGCCCCCCCCCCCTCGTTCTTTTATAAAGAGCGGGGGGGGTGTAACATCCCAAATTTCCTATTTGGAATGTTTTACAATTATAGCTAAGCATCCTATGCATCCTGTTTGAATTTTGAATGCCATTTGAAGTTTCAGAGCAATTTGAGTTTTGAATTTGAATTTCAAACTTTGGCATGTGGGAAACAATTCAAAAAACTAAGCCTGATAAATACTTGATCAAAAGTATGAGAGGAGCAAACATGACACTCCAAAAATATCAGAGGAAACAATGCCAAAAGTTTTGGAATTTAAATCTGAATTTTATTTGAATTTGAAAAAAATGGATTTTCATAAAGTTAGGATTTTGCCTTTGGAAAAATGTTCAAATGAAAGGGAATATTCCCGATCATTTTGGTATATATATACCCTATATAAATTATTTCTAGATTTGGTTTTATTTTTGTTTTAGTTTTATTAAAAAATAAAAGAAAACCCTGTGGGCGCCACCAGCCACCCCAGCCCAGCTTGGCCACCCTCACCCTCACCCCAACAGTACCAGCCAAGCCTGTGCCAGCTGAGCCAGCGCCACACCGCCTCGCCCGAAGGCTAGGCCTCGCCACCCGATCCCTCGCCTCTCTCCCTCTCACGACCCGTGGGCCCCGCCTGCCTTCTTCCCTCGCCCACGCCACCGACCTGCCGGAGATCCACCGGGATCCCAAGGATCCGGATCCCGACACTTCGATGCCCTTCCGAGGCAAGCCCGACCCTGTATTATAAAGGGCCGGGCCACAGACCCCATTCCCCGAGCTCGCCAGCACCCCTCTTCCTCCCGCTGACGTCGCCGGAGTCCCGAGCCCTCCCCGCCGCCATTGTTGCCAGCCGTCGGACGCCTGGTGCACCCCCCCCCCAACACCACCGAACCCTTCCCGACCCGTCGCGTCTTCCCGACGAGTCAGCCGAGCTCGCCGACGTCCGGACGCCCGAGCACTTTCGCCGCCGTCGCCGAGTCCCAGAAGTCCCCAGATCCCTCCACCGCTCGATCCTAGATCTAGGGCTAGGATTAGACACCCAAGGGTTAGGTTTTAGTTAGAAAACCGGCCGGTCCGATCGGTTTATTTTTAGTTTAGGTTTATTTGTTTAGGCCGGTTCGTTTAGTTTTAAACCTAGGCCCGTTTAGACTAAACTACGCCTAGTGCAGTGATAGGCCCATTAGGCCTTTTTCTTTTTATTTTGATTTTCTGTTTTTAGCCGATTAGTTTCAGTTTTCAAAAATGTGTATTTTTTTCTGTTTAATATTTTGAGTGATTCTTTTTTGTTGGGTTGCAAATTTTATGTAGTTTCTGTATAATATATATTTAGCTATGTTAAAAATAATTAAAATTGCTTTATTTTAGTTTTAGTCAGAATAGTAAATCTGCTATAACTTTAGTTAGAAAAATTATTTTTGCATGATTCTTTTTGTCATCACTTTATTTTGACATTGCCAAACCCTAGAAATTAACTTTGGTATTTTAGGGTTAATAAATAATTAGTTCTAGACAGAATCCTATTAATCCTAATTAATTAACTAGTTCCTGTTTTCCTAATTAATTAATTAGTGAATTAATTTATTTTTAACTTGTGATTAGTTATTCTAGGTTAGTTTCTGTCATTCTAATAGATGAACTTTTATTTATAATTAATAAAAGTTCTAAATTAATTTTCTTAATAGAAATTGGATTAGGCCTAAAATGAGTTTTATATTAGCTTTTAATTAATTCTTTTTGCTCCTAATTGCTTAGTGAATCCTTTTCTGTTAAGTTAACCTAAAACCATGATTAGGTTATTTTAAGGAAATTTTGTTATATAAAAACTATTTTTGTTATTGTTTGGAGTAGGGAAAAAAACTTTGAATTGGTTTCTTTGAGTTTTTCTTTTGGATTTGGTTTTGATTGTTTTGTTGTGCTATGTTACTATTGTTATCTTGTGTGATCCTCTTACTTTGTACTTATTGTGTTATTGTTTGTCTCGGTAGAGTTTCCGAGTCTTGAAGCTTGCTACTACGACTCTTTAGCTTACGAGGATCATCGCCAAGGCAAGTTTTGATCATGTTATTTCTATACCTATTTTTTTGTGCATTAGTAGTTGTCACCACCCCACCATTGCATGCAGTAGTGAAATCTTGAAGTCATTAAACTTGAGTAGTATCATGTGGTAGGATGAACCAATCCCTTGTTACCATGACCCGGGACGTAGTAGTTATTTTGCTATGCTCAGAGACGGATTTGGGATGAGTGAAATTCATAAGCAAGATGTGAGAGTCAATGATGATGACAACCCATGGACTACAATGATCAAGATGGACTTGGGAAAATCACTACGGGTGGAGGGCGGTTGTGGCCGGGCACCTGGAGCACCCAGTGGTGGCGGGATGCATGGAGAAGCGCCATGACATCCTGCGGAAGCTTCACCCAGCCACGAAGAGAAGGATGGATGCCCCATGACCGGAAGCTTACTGTGCAGCCGCAAGCCATTATGGGCTCTGGCTGGGTTGACCCTAGTAGTGACGCTGGCTGGGCGGTACTACGAGAAGTAGACGAGCGGTAGGATTGGATGGGTACCGGCAGGGCGGAAGAACTCTTTGGAAGACCCTGTTTCATCTGGTCCCGCCTTCAAACACCATGAAGTGCGAAGACTCTAAAGGAGGGAATGATTCTTGCGGGAAAGTGAAACCTCTGCAGAGAGTTATAACCTAATCGATTAGCCGTGTCCCCGATTCACGGACATTTGAGCCTCTGGAACTTGGAAGTATTCGGATATCTCAACACTAAAACTAATGAATTAATTTGAGGGTTTATGACTTAATAATTTGGGAACGAGATTTTGGTTGGCGGAACCATCTCAATAACTACCAACAATTTGTAGTAATTTGCAAATAAGTCCATCGTAGTAGGATAAAATTGGCTTTACGCAAAATGATGAAACTTAGAGCTCCACAGCCTGTAATGCATATAGAGTTAGTAACTTTATTATTGTTATTCTTCATGACTTGCCGGCTTATTCCAAAAGTCTGATTTCCTACATGGCTGCAACGTATTATGTTGCGATGATATATTCCGATCGGGAGTGAGGCTACGCCTCCGGCCTTGGCGATTGCCCTTTGAGTCGGATGGACTCGCTTATCTTCGACGCCTTCAGCCTCTTTTAGTTTATTTCTCATGAGTTGGCCTTGAGCCGAATTTATTCCCTTGTAATAAAGACTCTATATGAGAATCGTTTAATGATATTCGGTGTGATTGAACTTTGAATACTTTATCGATGTCTTGTGAGTACCAAAGATGATCTTGGGATGGTATGCATACGTAGATTTGACCGATTTTGGGTCGGTCGCCACAGAGATGGTACCAGAGCACACGCCGACCGTGAGATCGTAACCCCTAGGATCGGAAAGCCATAAGGCAGAGACCATTTACTTTGAACCCCTTTTCATTCTATAATTCTTCCCTGTTCAATTCGACTCTTCTCCCTTTGCAACATTCTAGATGGCCGCCGAGTTCACCCCAGTTTGCTACCGGAGTTCTGCCAAACCCGATGAGACGATGCCCTTTGGAAGAAAGCTGGTCCGGATGGTGAAGCGGTGAAGATAGCTCTACCCTCGATCACCGGAAGCCCACTAATGCACTTCCGACGGACACCCGCTCTGAGATTGAGGTGCATATCCTGTGGAGAACCTTTGGAGGACACACGAGCCTATTGATTTTGAGTTCACCGAGTTCAAGCTGGATCATCGGAAGGGACGTGGCGATCTATCGAGCACTTGGACATCTCCGAGGAGTACAGGGCGAGCTCGATCACTCGGACCTCGCCATGGTTTCTCGCAGGCAAGGAATGGAGATATCATCCGTACCATTGAGGACGATTCCACTCTCTCGTACATCCAGGACTTGGAGTGTCTTCTCGTGAAACGGGAGATTCAGACTACGCCAGTAACTCGAAGACACACTGAAGCTTTTGTTCCGCGAAATGAATGGAGGAGAAGGCACGCAGACTTCCTTGGCCATGAGGAAGAAATCACGGACTTCATGGAGATAGTCGACGACCAAGATGAAGCTTGCCGCGATAGAGGAAAAGATGGACTTGGGAGAGGACCTTTACCCGAGTGGAGACGGTTACCGTGAGCAATGATCGAGGATTTGAAGGAGTACCAATCAAGGAAACCCCAAGAGGAGGCGCCAGCGATGAAGACTTTTTAGTCGACCACCATGTTATCTTTTACTTTTTAAATCGATCAGTTAGGCCGATGTTTTTCCTTCGATTAGTCATGAGCTTTTGTAATCGAGTTTGAACCATGTTTGAGTGGAATGAATAAATGATTGGTGTGTTATGATTGTGCATTCATATGGGTAGTGTATTTCTTATAGACCATTGTTCTATTCTAATTTTCTCACCCACTCCAAAAACACCAGATGCCTCCGAGACGTGACCTTTGGTTTCCGCCGGAGCTCACCCAGCTGCTCCAAAGCAGCAGAATGCACCGATGCAACTCCTTATTCGTAATCGAACAACACCGCCAACAATCCACCGCCACCACCCATCGTGGACAACTTGACTCGATTTACGAGGTTGAATCCGCGGTGTTCTCTAGTAGCACCGAGCCAATTGTGGCTGATGATTGGCTCCGCAAAATCGGAAGGAGCTAGTCCCCGTTGGATGCACTGAGGCTGAGAAGGTGCGCTGTGCCGCGCATCAACGGGATGGACCTGTCGCTTCTTGGTGGGAGAACTACACTGCCACTTTTCCCATGGGTGGCATCACATGGGACCAATTCCAGCAGGCCTTTCGCCTTTGCTCATGTCTCACCGGAGCCATGAGTGCGAAGAAGCGTGAGTTCCGCAACTTACGCCAGGGGAATCGTACTGTGGCACAGTACGTGGATGAATTCAGCAAGCTTGCTCGCTATGCCCCTGATGATGTGGCCACAGATGCCGCCAAGCAGGAGAAGTTCCTTGAGGGTCTCAATGATGAACTGAGCATGCAGCTTATTGTGGCTACTTTCAACAACTACCAGGAGCTGGTAGACAAGGACACCATTCTTGAAGGCAAGCAGCGGATAGAAAGCCGCATGGCGGAAGTACAGCGGGAAGCACAACTCGGGAGCTCGGCGAAGCCCCGTTATGCACCATACTCGGGAGGGCACATCCATCATAACCATGGAGGTCATAACCATGGAGGAAATGGGAACCACCGCAGCCAGGACAACAAGTCGTGCCATGGCAATGGCAATGGAAATGGTAATGGCAACCAAAGATCGTTCTGCCCGACTCCAGGATCTGAGCCACATCACCGCCTCAAGTGCCGGAAGGCGGGGCACTACGCCACCGATTGCCGGAGGCCAAGCGGAGGAATGGAAATGGCAATGGAGGCTCAGCGAAGAAGCCCAATCCGTTCCCTCGTGCTCGGGTGAACCACATCGACGTGGAGGACGTCTATGATCAGCCGGACACCTTTGTGGTTGGTAAGTTTTATTGAATTCACGTTCGGTTTTGGTTCTCTTTGATTACGGTGCAACGCATTCATTCATATCAAGGGTAGTTGTGGAAAAATGCAGGTTGCGCACTAGAACCCTTAGAAGCCCCTTCGCGTCGAGCCTGCAGGAGGAGAAATGATGGCAGGAGTAGGCTGTCCTGCAACCCTCAACATCGGGAACCACAAATTTCCCGCAGACCTCATAGTGTTGGAAACCCAGACCTTGGATGAATCAAGAGGTTTGGAGTCAAGGGAAAGTTAGCACCCCGATTCATTGGCCCCTACAAAATCCTCGAGCGTCGTGGAGAAGTTGCATACAAGTTGGAATTGCGGAAGGATTGTCCGGAGTTCATGATGTCTTCCACGTTTCTCGGTGAAGAAGTGCCATGCCGACATGGCCGATGTTCCGTTGAGAGACACAAAGGCCCCTAGAGGCCATACAAGGACAACGATCTGACTTACAAGGAGAAACCCGTCTGATTCTCGAAACTGCAAGCAGAGTCACCCGCAGCAAGGTCATCAAGTTTTGCAAGGTCTTGTGGAGTCACCACACCGAGGAAGAAGCCACACAGGGAGCGCGAAGAAGACCTTCTTCGAGATCACCCGCACCTATTTGCTAGCCAACCCGAATCTCGAGGGCGAGATTCATCTTAAGGTGGGTAGGTTTGTAACATCCCAAATTTCCTATTTGGAATGTTTTACAATTATAGCTAAGCATCCTATGCATCCTGTTTGAATTTTGAATGCCATTTGAAGTTTCAGAGCAATTTGAGTTTTGAATTTGAATTTCAAACTTTGGCATGTGGGAAACAATTCAAAAAACTAAGCTCGATAAATACTTGATCAAAAGTATGAGAGGAGCAAACATGACACTCCAAAAATATCGAGGAAACAATGCCAAAAGTTTTGGAATTTAAATCTGAATTTTATTTGAATTTGAAAAAATGGATTTTCATAAAGTTTGGATTTTGCCTTTGGAAAAATGTTCAAATGAAAGGAATATTCCTGATCATTTTGGTATATATATACCCTATATAAATTATTTCTAGATTTGGTTTTATTTTGGTTTTAGTTTTATTAAAAAATAAAAGAAAAACCCAGGTATGACCAGCCACCCAGTGCCAGCCGCCTCACCCTCACGGCCCAGCCCGGCCAATGCCAGCCAGCCAGCCGAGCCGAGCTGCCCGGCCACCCCTCGCCGCCCGGAAACTAGGCCTCGGCCACCGATCCCTCGCCCCTCTCCTCTCGTGACCGTGGGCCTCGCCCGTCTTCTTCCTCGCCCACGCCATCGACCTCGCTGAGATCCACCGGATCCGAAGGATCCGGATCCCCGACACCCCGATGCCCTTCCGAGGCAAGCCCGACCCCATTCCCCGAGAGCTCGCCGCACCCTCTTCCTCCCGCTCGGCGTCGCCGAGTCCCGAGCCCTCCCGCCGCCATTGTTGCCGCCGTCGACGCCTGGTGCACCCGACCCCCCCCCCAACACCAGAACCCTTCCCCGACCCGTGCGTCTTCCCGGCAGTCGCGAGTCGCCGACGTCCGGGCCGAACACTTTCGCCCGCCGCCCGCCGCCGAGTCCAGTAAGTCCCGGCATCCCCTCCACCGTTCGATCCTAGATCTAGGGCTAGGATTAGACACCCCGAAGGGTTAGGTTTTAGTTAGAAAACCGGCCGGTCCGATCGGTTTATTTTTAGTTTAGGTTTATTTGTTTAGGCCGGTTCGTTTAGTTTTAAACCTAGGCCCGTTTAGACTAAACTACGCCTAGTGCACAGTATAGGCCCATTAGGCCTTTTTCTTTTTATTTTGATTTTCTGTTTTAGCCGATTAGTTTCAGTTTTCAAAAATGTGTATTTTTTTTTCTGTTTAATATTTTTGAGTGATTCTTTTTTTGTTGGGTTGCAAATTTTATGTAGTTTCTGTAAAATATATATTTAGCTATGTTAAAAATAATTAAAATTGCTTTATTTTAGTTTTAGTCAGAATAGTAAATCTGCTATAACTTTAGTTAGAAAAATTATTTTTGCATGATTCTTTTGTCATCACTTTATTTTGACATTGCCAAACCCTAGAAATTAACTTTGGTATTTTAGGGTTAATAAATAATTAGTTCTAGACAGAATCCTATTAATCCTAATTAATTAACTAGTTCCTGTTTTCCTAATTAATTAATTAGTGAATTAATTTATTTTTAACTTGTGATTAGTTATTCTAGGTTAGTTTCTGTCATTCTAATAGATGAACTTTTATTTATAATTAATAAAAGTTCTAAATTAATTTTCTTAATAGAAATTGGATTAGGCCTAAAATGAGTTTTATATTAGCTTTTTAATTAATTCTTTTTGCTCCTAATTGCTTAGTGAATCCTTTTCTGTTAAGTTAACCTAAAACCATGATTAGGTTATTTTAAGGAAATTTTGTTATATAAAAACTATTTTTGTTATTGTTTGGAGTAGGGAAAAAAACTTTGAATTGGTTTCTTTGAGTTTTTCTTTTGGATTTGGTTTTGATTGTTTTGTTGTGCTATGTTACTATTGTTATCTTGTGTGATCCTCTTACTTTGTACTTATTGTGTTATTGTTTGTCTCGGTAGAGTTTCCGGAGTCTTGAAGCTTGCTACTCTGACTCTTTAGCTTACGAGGATCATCAGCAAGGCAAGTTTTGATCATGTTATTTCTATACCTATTTTTTTGTGCATTAGTAGTTGTCACCACCCCACCATTGCATGCAGTAGTGAAATCTTGAAGTCATTAAACTTGAGTAGTATCATGTGGTAGGATGAACCAATCCCTTGTTACCATGACCCCGGACGTAGTAGTTATTTTGCTATGCTCAGAGACGGATTTGGGATGAGTGAAATTCATAAGCAAGATGTGAGAGTCAATGATGATGACAACCCATGGACTACAATGATCAAGATGGACTTGAAAATCACTACTTTGGGTGGAGGGCGGTTGGCCGGGCACCTGGAGCACCCAGTGGTGGCCGGGATGCATGGAGAAGCGCCATGACATCCTGCGGAAAGCTTCACCCAGCCACGAAGAGAAGGATGGATGCCCCATGACCGAAGCTTACTGTGCAGCCGCAAGCCATTATGGGCTCTGGCTGGGTTGACCCTAGTAGTGACGCTGGTTGGGCGGTACTGAGAAGTAGACGAACGGTAGGATTGGATGGGTACGGCGGTGGCGGAAGAACTCTTTGGAAGACCCTGTTTCATTCGTCCCGTCTTCAAACACCATGAAGTGCGAAGACTCTAAAGGAGGGAATGATTCTTGCGGGAAAGTCGCCAAACCTCTGCAGAGAGTTATAACCTAATCGATTAGCCGTGTCCCCTGATTACGGACATTTGAGCCTCTGGAACTTGGAAGTATTCGGATATCTCAACACTAAAACTAATGAATTAATTTGAGGGTTTATGACTTAATAATTTGGGAACGAGATTTTGGTTGGCGGAACCATCTCAATAACTACCAACAATTTGTAGTAATTTGCAAATAAGTCCACTTTGTAGTAGGATAAAATTGGCTTTACGCAAAATGATGAAACTTAGAGCTCCACGAGAATGCATATAGAGTTAGTAACTTTATTATTGTTATTCTTCTTGACTTGCCATATTATTCCAAAAGCTGACCTACATGGCTGCAACGTATTATGTTGCAGTGATATATTCCGATCAGGAGTGAGGCTACGCTCCGCGCTTGGCGATTGCCCTTTGGAGTCGGATGGACTCGCTTATCTTCGACGCTTCCGCAGCTCTTTTAGTTTATTTCTCATGAGTTGGCCTTGAGCCGAATTTATTCCCTTGTAATAAAGACTCTATATGAGAATCGTTTAATGATATTCAGGTGTGATTGAACTTTGAATACTTTATCGATGTACTGTGAGTACCAAAGATGATCTTGGGATGGCATGCATACGTAGATTTGACCGATTTTGGGTCAGTCGCTTCTGAGAGATGGTACCAGAGCACACACGACCGTAGGATCGTAACCCCTAGGATCGGAAAGCCATAAGCGAGACCATTTACTTTGAACCCCTTTTCATTCTATAATTCTTCCCTGTTCAATTCTCGACTCTTCTCCCTTTGCAACATTCTAGATGGTCCGAAGTTCACCCCAGTTTGCTACCGGAGTTCTCGCCCGATGAGACGATGCCCTTTGGAAGAAAGCTGGTCCAGATGGTGAAGCGGTGAAGATAGCTCTACCCTCGATCACCGGAAGCCCACTAATGCACTTCCGACGGACACCCGCCTGAGGATTGAGGTGCATATCCTGTGGAGAACCTTTGGAGGACACACGGAGCCTATTGATTTTGAGTTCACCGAGTTCAACTGGATCATCGGAAGGGACGTGGCGATCTATCGAGCACTTGGACATCTCCGAGAGGAGTACTGAGGCCGAGCTCGATCACTCGAGACCTCGCCATGGTTTCTCGCAGGCAAGGAATGGAGATATCATCCGTACCATTGAGGACGATTCCACTCTCTCAGACATCCAGACTTGGAGTGTCTTCTCGTGAAACGGGAGATTCAGACTCGCCGTAACTCGAAGACACACCGGAGGCTTTTGTTCCGTGAACTGGAACTGGAGGAGAAGGCACGCGCAGACTTCCTTGGCCATGAGGAAGAAATCACGGACTTCATGGAGATAGTCGACGACCTGAAGATGAAGCTTGCCGCGATAGAGGAAAAGATGGACTTGGGAGAGGACCTTTACCCGAGTGGAGACGGCGCCCTCGTGAGCAATGATCGAGATTTGAAGGGAGTACCATCAAGGAAACCCCAAGAGGAGGCGCCATCGATGAAGACTTTTTAGTCGACCACCATGTTATCTTTTACTTTTTCGTCGATCAGTTAGGCCGATGTTTTTCCTTCGATTAGTCATGAGCTTTTGTAATCGAAGTTTGAACCATGTTTGAGTGGAATGAATAAATGATTGGTGTGTTATGATTGTGCATTCATATGGGTAGTGTATTTCTTATAGACCATTGTTCTATTCTAATTTTCTCACCCACTCCAAAAACACCAGATGCCTCCGAGACGTGACACTTGTTTCCCGCCGGAGCTCACCCACCGCTTCCAGCAGCAGAATGCACCGATGCAACTCCTTATTCGTAATCGTAACAACACCGCCAACAATCCACCGCCACCACCCACTTGTGGACAACTTGACTCGATTTACGAGGTTGAATCCGCCATGTTCTCTAGTAGCACCGAGCCAATTGTGGCTGATGATTGGCTCCGCAAAATCGGAAGGAGCTAGTCACCGTTGGATGCACCGACAGCCGAGAAGGTGCGCTTTGCAGCAAGCATCAACCCTGGATGGACCTGCAGCTTCTTGGTGGGAGAACTACATCGCCACTTTTCCCATGGGTGGCATCACATGGGACCAATTCCAGCAGCCTTCGCGCTTTGCTCATGTCTCACTGGAGCCATGAGTGCGAAGAAGCGTGAGTTCCGCAACTTACGCCAGGGGAATCGTGATCTTGTGGCACAAGACGTGGATGAATTCAAAGAAGCTTGCTCGCTATGCCCCCGATGATGTGGCCACAGATGCCGCCAAGGTGAGAAGTTCCTTGAGGGTCTCAATGATGAACTAGCATGCAGCTTATTGTGGCTACTTTCAACAACTACTGTGAGCTGGTAGACAAGGCCACCATTCTTGAAGGCAAGCAGCAGCAGATAGAAAGTCATAGCGGAAGTACAGCCAGGGGAAGCACAACTCGGGAGCTCAGCGAAGCCCGTTATGCACCATACTCGGGAGGGCACATCCATCATAACCATGGAGGTCATAACCATGGAGGAAATGGGAACCACCGCAGCCAGACAACAAGTCGTGCCATGGCAATGGCAATGGAAATGGTAATGGCAACCAAGATCGTTCTGCCCGGCTCAAGGATCTGAGCCACATCACCGCTTCAAGTGCCGGAAGACAGGCACTACGCCACCGATTGCCGGAGGCCAAGCAGAGGAATGGAAATGGCAATGGAGGCTCAGCGAAGAAGCCCAATCCGTTCCCTCGTGCTCGTGAACCACATCGACGTGGAGGACGTCTATGATCAGCCGGAACAACGTGGTTGGTAAGTTTTATTGAATTCACGTTCAGTTTTGGTTCTCTTTGATTACGGTGCAACGCATTCATTCATATCAAGGGTAGTTGTGGAAAAGTACGGGTTGCGCACTAGAACCCTTAGAAGCCCCCTTGGCGTCGGGCCTTCGCAGAGGAGAAATGATGGCGGGAGTAGGCTGTCTGCAACCCTCAACATCGGGAACCATAAATTTCCGCAGACCTCATAGTGTTGGAAACCCAGACCTTGGATGAATCAAGAGGTTTGGAGTCAAGGGAAAGTTAGCACCCGATTCATTGGCCCTACAAAATCCTCGAACGTCGTGGAGAAGTTGCATACAAGTTGGAATTGCGGAAGGATTGTCCGGAGTTCATGATGTCTTCCACGTTTCTCACCAAGAAGTGCCATGCCGACATGGCCGATGTTCCGTTGAGAGACACAAAGGCCCCTAGAGGCCATACAGACTGGACAACGATCGACTTACAAGGAGAAACCCGTCCGAATTCTCGAAACTGCAAGCGAGTCACCCGCAAAGAAGGTCATCAAGTTTTGCAAGGGTCTTTGTGGAGTCACCACACCGAGGAAGAAGCCACCTAGGAGCGCGAAGAAGACCTTCTTCGAGATCACCCGCACCTATTTGCTAGCCAACCCGAATCTCGAGGGCGAGATTCATCTTAAGGTGGGTAGGTTTGTAACATCCCAAATTTCCTATTTGGAATGTTTTACAATTATAGCTAAGCATCCTATGCATCCTGTTTGAATTTTGAATGCCATTTGAAGTTTCAGAGCAATTTGAGTTTTGAATTTGAATTTCAAACTTTGGCATGTGGGAAACAATTCAAAAACTAAGCCCGATAAATACTTGATCAAAAGTATGAGAGGAGCAAACATGACACTCCAAAAATATCGGAGGAAACAATGCCAAAAGTTTTGGAATTTAAATCTGAATTTTATTTGAATTTGAAAAAATGGATTTTCATAAAGTTTGGATTTTGCCTTTGGAAAAATGTTCAAATGAAAGGGAATATTCCCCCATCATTTTGGTATATATATACCCTATATAAATTATTTCTAGATTTGGTTTTATTTTTGTTTTAGTTTTATTAAAAATAAAAGAAAAACCCCAGGCGCCGAACCCGGCCAGTGCCTCACCCCTCACCCAGCGCCCAGCCCGGCCAGCCCAGCCAGCCGAAGCCGAGCCGACCCGGCGCCGCACCCCTCGCCCGCTCAAGGGGCTAGGCCTCGACCACCCGATCCTCGCCTCTCTCCCTCTCGTGACCCGTGGGCCCCGCCCGTCTTCTTCCTCGCCCACGCCATCGACTCATGGGAGATCCACCGGATCCCGAAGGATCCGGATCCCCGACACTCGATGCCCTTCCGAGGCAAACCCGAGCCTGGGCTATAAAGGGCGGCCCCGCACCCCATTCCCCCGAGAGCTCGCCAGACTCTTCCTCCCGCTCGGCGTCGCGGAGTCCGAGCCCTCCCGCCGCCATTGTTGCCGCCGTCGACGCCTGGTGCACCCGACCCCCCAACACCACGAACCCTTCCCCGACCCGTCTGCGTCTTCCCGACGAGTCGCCGAGTTTCGCCGACGTCCGGACGCCCGAGCACTTTCCGCCGCCGTCGCCCGAGTCCCGGTAAGTCCCCAGCATCCCTCCACCGTTCGATCCTAGATCTAGGGCTAGGATTAGACACCGAAGGGTTAGGTTTTAGTTAGAAAACCGGCGGTCCGATCGGTTTATTTTTAGTTTAGGTTTATTTGTTTAGGCCGGTTCGTTTTAGTTTTAAACCTAGGCCGTTTAGACTAAACTACGCCTAGTGTACAGATATAGGCCCATTAGGCCTTTTTCTTATAATTTGATTATCTGTTTTAGCCGATTAGTTTCAGTTTTCAAAAATGTGTAATTTTTTTCTGTTTAATATTTTTGAGTGATTCTTTTTTTGTTGGGTTGCAAATTTTATGTAGTTTCTGTAAAATATATATTTAGCTATGTTAAAAATAATTAAAATTGCTTTATTTTAGTTTTAGTCAGAATAGTAAATCTGCTATAACTTTAGTTAGAAAAATTATTTTTGCATGATTCTTTTTGTCATAACTTTATTTTGACATTGCCAAACCCTAGAAATTAACTTTGGTATTTTAGGGTTAATAAATAATTAGTTCTAGACAGAATCCTATTAATCCTAATTAATTAACTAGTTCCTGTTTTCCTAATTAATTAATTAGTGAATTAATTTATTTTTAACTTGTGATTAGTTATTCTAGGTTAGTTTCTGTCATTCTAATAGATGAACTTTTATTTATAATTAATAAAAGTTCTAAATTAATTTTCTTAATAGAAATTGGATTAGGCCTAAAATGAGTTTTATATTAGCTTTTTAATTAATTCTTTTTGCTCCTAATTGCTTAGTGAATCCTTTTCTGTTAAGTTAACCTAAAACCATGATTAGGTTATTTTAAGGAAATTTTGTTATATAAAAACTATTTTTGTTATTGTTTGGAGTAGGGAAAAAAACTTTGAATTGGTTTCTTTGAGTTTTTCTTTTGGATTTGGTTTTGATTGTTTTGTTGTGCTATGTTACTATTGTTATCTTGTGTGATCCTCTTACTTTGTACTTATTGTGTTATTGTTTGTCTCGGTAGAGTTTCCGGAGTGCGAAGCTTGCTACTACGACTCTTTAGCTTACGAGGATCATCAGCAAGGCAAGTTTTGATCATGTTATTTCTATACCTATTTTTTTGTGCATTAGTAGTTGTCACCACCCCACCATTGCATGCAGTAGTGAAATCTTGAAGTCATTAAACTTGAGTAGTATCATGTGGTAGGATGAACCAATCCCCTTGTTACCATGACCGGGACGTAGTAGTTATTTTGCTATGCTCAGAGATCGGATTTGGGATGAGTGAAATTCATAAGCAAGATGTGAGAGTCAATGATGATGACAACCCATGGACTACAATGATCAAGATGGACTTCGAAAATCACTACTTTGGGTGGAGGACGGTTGACGGGCACCTGGAGCACCCAGTGGTGGCGGGATGCATGGAGAAGCGCCATGACATCCTCGCGAAAGCTTCACCCAGCCACGAAGAGAAGGATGGATGCCCCATGACCGAAGCTTACAATGCAGCCGCAAGCCATTATGGGCTCTGGCTGGGTTGACCCTAGTAGTGACGCTGGCCGGACGGTACTACGAGAAGTAGACGAACGGTAGGATTGGATGGGTACCAAAGTGGCCGTAAGAACTCTTTGGAAGACCCTGTTTCATCTGTCCTGCCTTCAAACACCATGAAGTGCGAAGACTCTAAAGGAGGGAATGATTCTTGCGGGGAAAGTCGCAAACCTCTGCAGAGAGTTATAACCTAATCGATTAGCCGTGTCCCCGGATTCACGGACATTTGAGCCTCTGGAACTTGGAAGTATTCGGATATCTCAACACTAAAACTAATGAATTAATTTGAGGGTTTATGACTTAATAATTTGGGAACGAGATTTTGGTTGGCGGAACCATCTCAATAACTACCAACAATTTGTAGTAATTTGCAAATAAGTCCACCGTAGTAGGATAAAATTGGCTTTACGCAAAATGATGAAACTTAGAGCTCCACAAAGTAATGCATATAGAGTTAGTAACTTTATTATTGTTATTCTTCATGACTTGCCGCCTTATTCCAAAAGCTGACCTACATGGCTGCAACGTATTATGTTGCATTGATATATTCGATCAGAGTGAGGCTACGCTCCGCGCTTGGCGATTGCCCTTTGGAGTCGGATGGACTCGCTTATCTTCGACGCCTGCAGCTCTTTTAGTTTATTTCTCATGAGTTGGCCTTGAGCCGAATTTATCCCCTTGTAATAAAGACTCTATATGAGAATCGTTTAATGATATTCAGGTGTGATTGAACTTTGAATACTTTATCGATGTACTATGAGTACCAGCATGATCTTGGGATGGTACAGACACAGAGATTTGACCGATTTTGGGTCAGGTCGCTACAGGGGGGGAACGGCGTCCCGCACTCTTCCATCTTCTTTTTCCTTCAGCTTCCGCTCCCCCTCCCTCCATTCGCCATGGAGAGAGGGAATCCTGGCTCTTCAACGGTGGCAGCGAGGGTCGCTGCTGACAACGCGCTTTTTCCTTCCCCTTCACCTGTGGTGGCAGAGCCACCATGAGGGAAGGGGGAGAGGGCGAGGCGCGGCAAGGCCGTGGACGAGGTCGAGGTGCTCAGGGAAGAGGAGAACGGGCGGCCTTGGTCCCGCCTCTCCGCCAGTTCCTCCCCACGGAGGGCCATGTTGGGGATGACCCTTGCGAAGTTCTTTGTCAGTTGCACTGCCGCCTCGCCGTCGCCTCCGTCTCCCGACTCCCTTCGCGAGTGAGATGGAGCGGGATCCGCCGGAGTCACTGCGGCTGCACATGAGGGGCTGTTGGATCAGCGGTACGCGAGTTCGCGTCGACTTTCCAGCCCCTCAAGTGATGTATTTTGGCCGAGGGTGGAAGACGTTCGCTTACATCCACTGCTTGACGGCGGGGCTCACTCTCCATTTCAAGCTGATGGAGGGCAGCCTCCTCTCCGTCAAGGTCTTCGGGTGCTTCGGGACTCGGGCAAGGTGCTGCGTGGAGAGCTCTTCTGATAGCGAAGGCTCCTCCTCGGCGAGAGTGGCGAGGAGGACAAATGCAGCGACGACGAGGGTGGCAAGCGGCGGGATGACGGGTCCGACTAGGTGTCGGGCGTCGCTCCGTCGCGGCACACCGCGATCCCATCATCCGTGTCTCCGGCTTCTGAACTTCTAGTGCGTCTCCTTGGGCGGCTGGCGTTGGGAGGCTGCGGAAGAGGAAGAGGGCGGCAGCAAGGCCGCCAGATTGGAGCACGCGGGCACCGACGCCTTCGACGCGTGCTGACGTCCTGCCGCCTCGTCTTCGAGCTCTGCTTCCGGCGCTGCCATCACCATCCAGCCTTCGGACGGCCATCGAGATGTTCTCTTGGTGTCTTCTGCCACCCGTAGCTCGTCTAGGCGTCCTTTTTGCCCTTTTCGCCTCCTTGACCTGCCTCCTGAAGAGAGGGGCAAGAGAGGGGTCACGGGCACCTTACCTTTTTTTAGTTTGTAAGCCCTCGGGCCTAGGCTGAACTTAAAAACTTGTAATCCCATCATTCATGTTTTTCATTCTCTATGGATTGTACTGAGTGGAATGTTTTTAATGAAAAGGGATGCTTGCCGGGTCGTTTGTTTGCGGGTAGAACCCACGACAAGGAATAAATCCTTGATATCTCTAAGATAAACATGTCCTTGCCCGGCAACAGGCCCTGCCGTCTTCCCACTTCACTCGACCTTCCTCATGCTTTTGGCGGAGGCAGGGATGAGGCGGGTTCAGGCTCCTCGTTTCATCCTTTTGCTGCCGCGACTACGACCAAACCTGGCCCCACAAACGAGCCCCAGAGCCTAGAGTTTTTAAGGGAGCACGGTAGCTTGGGAAACAACGAAGTTTCACATACCTCAGCCCATAAGGGAATGCATGATAAGGAATGAAGAACTTATCTAAAGTTGCAGCCCCCGGCAACTCTGGATTGCCGTGGGTGAATCTTCGTACTTGCAACCCCCGGCAATACTGGCTTGCCGGGGTCAAGATACTGATATGTCCCTCTTTTTCCTCCTTCGTCCTCAAGTGGTCCGGCAAGGGTATCTGTGAGTCCTGCGAACCAAAGGAGACAAAAGAATGGCAAAGAGACGCACACTCAACCTCTAAGCTAGGGGTTAGTCGCCGCCAAGCACTATCAACCCTAACCAAGGACGAGACTTGACCTAGCATGCATACAATAACTTAGGGCGCCACTTCATTTATTTATGCTCGTGGTCTACGCTGGCTTTGTACAAAGGGTTACATGCATCATCGGCAATGCTTGTACAAAAGGTGGCTTGTCGGGGCCCAAGAAGTTGCCTCCACGGGTAAAACTTGCGAAGATGCTCAATGTTCCAGAGTTACTCACAGAACGGCATCTTCGGTCTCGTGCAACCGCTACGGCCCCGGTGACTCGTGTTACCCAGTAAGGGCCTTCCCACTTTGGCGTCAACTTGTTGGAATTCTTGGCCGATTGAACGCGCCGAAGGACAAGGTCGCCTTCCTCAAGGCTTCGGGCATGAACCTTGTGGCTATGGTAGCGGCGCAAGGCTTGCTGGTAGCGTGCTGCTCTCACAGCCGCCCGAAGACGATCTTCCTCAAGGAGCACTGCGTCATCTTGCCGCAGTTGCTCTTGCTCGAGCTCGTCATAAGCGAGCACTCGAGGTGACCCGTATATGAGTTCAGTGGGGAGAACTGCTTCTGCCTTGTATATCAGGGCAAAAGGTGTCTGGCCGGTGGCTCGATTTGGTGTCGTCCTGATCGACCAAAGAACCGCCGGCAACTCATCAATCCAATGCCTTCCACTCTTGTGCAGCCTGTCAAAGGTCTTAGTCCTTAAGCCTCGTAGTACTTCAGCATTTGCCCTCTCTGCTTGACCATTGCTCCGTGGGTGAGCAACGGAAGCGAAACAGACTTTGCTGCCGAGGTCTCGGGTATATTGCATGAAGGTGTGGCTTGTGAATTGTGTGCCATTGTCGGTGATAACCTTATTGGGTACGCCAAAACGGCACACCAGTCCCTTGAAGAACTTGACGGCTGACTGAGTTGTGACCTTCCTCACTGCCTCCACTTCTGGCCACTTTGTGAACTTGTCGATTGCAATGTACAAGTACTCAAAGCTCCCGACATCACGGGGGAAAGTGCCCAGTATGTCGAGCCCCCAGACCGAGAAGGGCCAGGAGAGAGGAATGGTTTGAAGGGCTTGAGCTGGATGATGAAGCTTCTTTGAATGGAACTGACACGCTTCACACCTGGTGACTAGTGCCGTCGCATCCTGGAGGGTGGTGGGCCAGAAGAAGCCTTGCCGGAATGCCTTGCCGGCAAGTGCCCTTGACCCAATGTGGGATCCACATATGCCTCCGTGAATCTCTGCCAACAGCTCCAGTCCTTCCTCTCGAGGGATACACTTCAATTTCACACCGTTCGGCCTCTTTACATGCAGGGCGCCATCGGATTTAACTGGTACATGGTAGAGCGACGGGCTACTTTTTCCGCTTCTACCTGCTACTCAGGAAGTTCCCCTGTCTGGAGGAATCGGACGGTATGTTGTGCCCATGCCGGAGCCTGGGGCTCGACGGCGAGGACTAAAGGCATTTCCTCCGCTACAGGAACGGTTGTCTCAACGGCAAGAGCTTGATGCTTCGCCGGAGCCAGTCGTCTCGTGGCGGGCTCAGTGTTCCCGGCAACATCCTCGCCGGCGGCCCCAGGGAGCTCGGTGGGAAAGTACTTGCCGGGCCCTGATTTCCTCCTCTTATTCTGCTCTGTTGATGGATCAACGGATGGCTGAGTTAGCTGAAGCACAAAGGTACCTGGTTCCACAGGTAGCTTGAGGGCAGCGCATTTTGATAGGTAATCGGCGACATCGTTCTCCGCTCGGGGAACGTGTTCAACCTGTATACCATCGAAACGCTCTTCCAGCTTTCTCACTTCATCGACGTAGGCCTTCATCAACGGGCTCTGGTAATCCTTGTTGACTTTCTTGACGACAAGCTGCGAGTCTCCCTTGATGATGAGTTTCTTGATTCCGAGGTCCGCCGCGATCCTAAGACCGGCAAGCAGCCACTCAGACTGTTGTATTGTTTGTTGACACCTCCACAGGTAAGTGCATCCGGATCACGTGCTTGAGGTGCTCTCCGATTGGCGCGACAAGCGACGCCAGCCCCGGCGCCCTGTAAGGAGAAAGCTCCATCAAAGTACATGATCCAATCACAACTTGCCCCTTTGTCGGGGAGAGCAGTCTCTTGAATTTCTTCGTCAGGTGTTGCGGTCCATTCTGCAATGACCTCTGCTAGGACTCGGCTCGGAATCGTCGAGGTACTTTCAAACTTGAGGCCAAAGCTGGACAGCTCCAGTGCCCATTCTACAATTCTCCCCGTTCAATTCCTCTTTGTATGTGTGCCCCTCGTCGATCGGGTAGGCTTGCTGGTACGAAAGCCCCTAGCGGCGCTTTGGGGACGGATCCCTAGGGCCTGCTGGGTACGCGTGCCGCCAGACAAGCCACCTTTCCGTTCCGAACGCTGGGCGTCTGGTCGCCGAGCTTGACTCGAGTCGTAATCGAGGGCGTTGTCGATCGCGGAAGGTTACTCTGCCATCCTCGACGCAGCCGCTTGAGCCTGTTGAGCGGACTCGAACAGGCAAGGGCGTTGCCGATCATGGGAGAGCCCCACAGCGTCGGGTCCTCATACAAAGACGTGACATCTCCGGGGGGGGGGATAACCTCAAATAAGAAGGGTAGCACAAATAGGAAGTCAGTGCAACTTAGCTTCTATTGGCGATCGCTCGAGCGTCAATCTTCTGGCCTCCTTTCTTCTTCCAAGGTCACGAAGATGAAGGAGTGTCGGGCTAACTGCTAGAACTGATTCTCACAATCGCGCTTCTACCGGCGCGCCAAAGATGTCGGTGCGGGCGATTTACACCTATGGGATCACAAGAATCCCTACTACGGTTGCGGGCGCGAGGTCGTGAGAAGAGCAGATCAAATGATAGCACACGGTTCTTTATCCGTGTTCGGGCCGCGAGATGCGTAAAACCCTACTCCTGCTTTGTTGGTTAGTTTATCTGCGTTCTTGAGCTAGCTATGGGGCGTGAGGAGCTCCAAAAAGCCGAATCCTCCTCCTGGTCGCCTTGGGCCTCCTTTTATAGGAGAAGGGGCTGCCACAGTGGCATACAGGAGGTGGAAAGGGTACAGTCATACGAGTTTATCCTTGCATTACATGACAAGGCACCATTAATGCGTCTTGCTTAGGTGTCCTTGCTTTATCGGGGACAGGGGAGAGCCCAGTCTCGTCCGCCGCCGCTCCCTTTCGCATTGACACGCGCCCTGGCCAGCGATGCCTGTGGTGCCACGTAGGTAGGCACGCAGCTGAGATGGCGCAGTGGTGGGTCTCCATGAAGGTTCGCTTGCCGCCAAGCAGGTGCCTGCCCAACTGGTTGGGTCGGCAGCCGCATGGTGGAGGCTCGATTGGCTGGGCTCGATGGTGGCCCCACGGTGTCCTTGGCAGGGCCTTGCTGCAGCCCCGGCAGGGTCTTGCCGCAGCGTCTGCCGCCATCCCCAAGAAGGTTTTGCCGGGGCCTTGTGGCCCACCTTGGCTGGGATCCCGCCAAGGGTCGTCATCTTCTTTAGTATGTATCTGATCTTTGAATGTCTTCACAAAGATCTGCATGCCACCACGGGGATGTCTCCCAAATCCTTTTCCCCATGGGGGGGGGGGCAATGGACTCAAAGGTGACCCGCTCCATGGGCGTGGGGCGAGCCACCCCGGCAAGGGCCTTGCCGGGTCTGCAAGCTCGCCCGGCAAGGATCTTGCCGGGAGTTCTGCTCGCCTTTGCTCTTTGTGGTCTTGGTCTTGGCGTCGTTACGCTTTCTTTCTTTCGAGCTTCGGCCTTACCTTGGCTCACCTTCCTTGCCTTGCTTTAGCGTGGCGACGCCCGCGGCTCAGACTGCCCGTCCACAGTTAAAAGGTGTACCCTTCTTTCTGTACACCGACAGAGGGCTTTGTCAACTTAGTCAATATGAACGATTCTAGCTCCAGTGACCGTACGATGTCCATCCAAAGGCCGTAGTGCTTCTTCAACCTCTGGTCTTCTTGCTCCAGCAGCCCAAACCAGCGCCGGTCGTGCCTCGTGCTGCTGCCTCCCGTGGCCGGCGGGTGATGCCGCGGAGGCCTCACCGCCCCCTACTACTACCACCGCTGGCCAGGCCATCTGTCTACTCACCCGCACCCCCTGTTATTCCACGGCGACGACAGCCTCACACCGCAGCCGAACCAGTGAACCCTCGTGCTCCTCTCCGTGCAGGCTTCCACTGTCGCGTCTTCCCTGGCTCCGCGTCGTCCCCTTCCTAGGCCTCGCCGTCGTCCACCACCCTGGTGCTCTCGGCGCGGCGTGGTCAACGTGGTCAAGGAATGACTTCCATCGGAAGAGTACTGTATATGGACAGGCTGATAGCTGGGTCCACGGCGGCCGCAAGGAATTGCCTCCTTATTACACGCAAAATAATTATTCCTCCGCCTGACAGCAGGGACCCACCGGACGGGCCACCGTATTTCACGAAAAAATGTTTCCCCCCTAACTGCTAGGACTCACCAGCTACACTTCGCACGCAAGGAAGAGCGTCCGGGCAAAAAAATGATTCCCCCCTGATTGCTGGGACCCACTAGCTACATCTTCGCACGGAAGCAAGTGCCTGACAGTCGGGACCCACCTGGTCGAAGCGTACGTAGTGTTGTCATTCTGGTCGCGAACGTGTACGTACATACTGGTCGATGTAGAGGCATGCACGTGTCGTAGTAGAGGCGCGTACGTAGCATGTACATGTACGTACAACGGCCAGGGTGCAAGAAAGTAAATGCGGCCACATACGTACATACAGGCGGGGTCTCGAACGCCTACTACAAGACACGCACGGCCGTGGCTCGTGTACATGGCTGGGTCGGAACGGAGAAACCGCTGCCGTCGTGTTCATGGGGAGGCAACAGATGCGCCGTGTTCATCGGGACGTAATGGAACGGTGGGGAGCCAACCGCTTGGACGGAACAGCCGATGGAAACGAGGCTGGCGTCTGCAGAATCGGAGGAAACGGCCTTGTGTTCGATCGGCCACGTCAAACGGGATCCTCTTGATCGGAGGGGTCTAGCGCATCGCAAGAAACGAAGGAAACGGACCTCCCTACGGTCGAAATGGGGGTCCTGTTGATCGGGAGGGTGTGGCGTACCGCCAAAAGCGGAGGAAACGGACTTGTGTTGGAGCTCTACTATCAAACGGGGTCCTGTTCATCGGGAGGGGTGTGGTGTACCGCAAAATGGGACTCCACGGGATACTGTTCATCTCCACCGTCGACCCCCTCCAGCCTCCATGGGCTACTGGTCATCCACCGTCGACCTCCTCCAGCCTCCACCTGCGACTGTTCATCCACGGGCTCCTGTTCATCCAGCCTCCACCGCGCGCTACTCCACCGGCTACTGTTCAACCAGCCCTCTCCACGGGCTCCTGTTCAACCACCCCTCCATAGGCTACTGTTCATCCAGCCCTCCACCGTCTAATGTTCATCCAGCCCTCCACTGGGTGGTCCTATTCATCCAGCCCTCCACGGGATCCTGTTCATCCAGCCCCAACCTGCTTGATCGATTGGGGTCCTGTTCATCCAGAGGCAACACCACGGGGTCCTATTCATCCACCCCCATCGGGAACTGTTCATCCAACCCCCCCCCCCCCTAGAATGCTCACTGTTCATCCAGAGGCAGCATCGATCAACTTCAGTTAGCAGCAGAGCGGGCGAATTGCTCGATCGGGTTCGATTAACCATCGATCGATCGCCGAGTTCGATGCGTAGCTGCAGCAGCAATCGCCGGGTTCGCTTAGAGCCTAACGCCGCACTCCACGCTGCGTGCGTGTACGAGAGAAATGCGCATCGCTCGCCCCCGACCACCCACCGTAACCGGAACACCTCGATATTTTCCTCGCCTCGCTTCTACCACGGTTTTTTTTCATCATGGACGGCACAAAGAATGTCATGCAATTGCGTCTCCGCCCGCCCAAGATGAAAAGCCCATTTTCATCATGATATTTTGTCATAGAAGTAGGAGCCCACCACATCTATGATGATACCGGTTTTTGTCACAATTATCGTCATAGAAGTGTCATAAGTATGACAGATTTTTTTTTCGTTCGGCCCAAAATGTCACGGATGTGTCTTTTTTTTGTAGTGTCTACATGTCATATCAGTAATTCTTGAGCTGTTTGGTGAGGCCTCAGGGCTACGAATCAATTTTGAGAAAATCTTCATCACGTGCATCAGGTGTGGGGAGGATCAGGCCATGGAGGTTGCGGCTTTTTTCAACTGTAGGCAATACAGTTCCCACTAAAATACTTGGGGCTGCCGCTCTCGATCTTCAAATTGAGGAGGCAAGAAATTTTGCCTCTGATTGACAAGTACTCTAGCAAGATGAAAGGGTGGAAACCAAAGCTGTTGGCGCCAGTAGGCAGAGTGACCCTGACGAGATCGATTTTGTTGCCTCTACGGAATCACTTTCCTTCTATTATCCAATTGTCGGCATGGGCTCTGAAGATTATCGACAGAAGAGGTAGAGCCTTTGTGTGGCAAGGCAAGGAGGAAATCAACGGAGGCCACTGCCTGATACCCTGGGCCCGGGTGTGCAGACCAAAAGAATGGGGGGGGGGGTCTCGGTCTTTTGAGTCTGAAAGACTTTGGGATCGCGCTTCGGTGTCGATGGCAGTGGCTGAGATGGGATCCTGAGCAATGTCCTTGGCAGCTCTTTCCTGATCAGCAAGACAAGGAAGCCTCCGCTCTACTTGCGGTCGCACATCGGGTGGTACTGGGGAGAGGCGACTGATGACCCACAAGTATAGGGATAAGTTGTAGCTCTTTTTGATAAGTAAGAGTGTCGAACCCAACGAGGAGCAAAAGGAAATGACAAGTAGTTTTCAGTAAGGTAATGTCTGCAAGTGCTGAAATTGTAAGTAGCAGAGTAGTTTGATAGAAAGGTAAATTGTAACGAGCAAGTAATGATAGTAGTAACAAAAGTGCAGCAAGGTAGCCCAATCCTTTTGAGGCAAAGGACAGGCCAAAACGGTCTCTTATGATAAGCAAAGTGTTCTTGAGGGTACACGGGAATTTCATCTAGTCACTTTCATCATATTGGCTCGGTTTGTGTTCGCTATTTTGATAATTTGATATGTGGGTGGACCGGTGCTTAGGTGTTGTTCTTACTTGAAAAAACCTCCTACTTATGATTAACCCTCCCGCAAGCATCCACAACTACAAGAAAAGTATTAACAATAAATTTTAACCATAGCATTAAACTTTTGGATCCAATCGGTCCCTGATACATCTCCAACGTATCTATAATATTTTATTGTTCCATGTTGTTTTATTATCAATCTTGGATGTTTTATAATCATTTTATATCATTTTCTGGTACTAACCTATTGACATAGTGCCAAGTGCCGCTTGTCGTTTTTCCATGTTTTTTACATCGCAGAAAATCCTTATCAAACGGAGTCCAAATGCCACGAAACTTTACGGAGATTTTTTATGGACCAGAAGGAAGAAGTTGGGCCCTGGTAGCACCTAGGGGGAGTCCCGAGGAGGGGACAACCCACCAGGGCGCGCCAGGAGGCCCAGGCGCGCCCTGGTTGGTTGTGCCCCCCGGACCGCCTCTTTGCTCTATAAATACCCCAATATTCCATAAACCCTCGGGGAGTCGACGAAATATTCATCCAGCCGATGCAGAGTCCAGAACCACCAGATCCAATCTAGACACCATCTCGAATGGGGTTCACCACCTCCATTGGTGCCTCTCTGATGATGCGTGAGTAGTTCTTTGTAGACCTTCGGGGTCCGTAGTTAGTAGCTAGATGGATTTCTCTCTCTCTCTCTCTCGCTGAATTCTCAATACAATGGTCTGTTGGAGATCCATATGATGTAACTCTTTTTGCGGTGTGTTTGTTGGTATCTGATGAACTTTGAGTTTATGATCAGTCATATCTTTTTATATCCATTAAAGTTATTTGAGTTTCTTTGATCTCTTATATGCATGATCTCTTATAGCCTCATATTTCTTCTCCGATATTTGGGTTTTGTTTGGCCAACTTGATCTATTTATCTTGCAATGGGAAAAGGTGCCCGGTAGTGGGTTCGATCTTACGGTGCTCGATCCCAGTGACAGAAAGGGAACCGACACGTATGTATCATTACTACTAAGAATAAAAAGATGCGATCTATATCTACCGCCATATAGATAAACGGATCTTGTCTACATCATGTCATCGTTCTTATTGCATTACTCCATTTTTCCATGAACTTAATACACTAGATGCATGCTGGATAGCGGTCGATGTGTGGAGTAATAGTAGTAGATGCAAAGGTGAGTCGGTCTACTAATCTTGGACGTGATGCCTATGTATTGATCATTGTCTGGATATCGTCATAATTATTTGAGGTTCTATCAATTGCCCAACAGTAATTTGTTTACCCACCGTTTGCTATCATTCTCGTGAGAAGCCACTAGTGAAACCTACGGCCCCCAGATCTTCTTTCTCATATATTTGCTTGCGATCTACTTTTTCCCTGCATTTATTTTCAGATCTATTAAACCCAAAATACAAAAATACCTTGCTGCACTTTTATTTATTTGCTATCTATTTATTTAATCTATTACAATTTTCTCCCGTCCATGCACCGTTTGAGGCGTCGTACCCCGAAAGGGATTGACAACCTCTTTAACACGTCGGGTTGCAAGTGGTTGTTATTTGTGTGCAGGGGCTGTTTACATTGTGTTGCTTGGTTATCCTACTGGTTCGATAACCTTGGTTTCATATTTGAGGGAAATACCTACCGCCGCTGTGCTGCATCATCCCTTCCTCTTTGGGGAAATACCGACGTAGCTTCAAGCAACATCAGTCCCTTACGGAATAGCGCATAAACTAGGGTTTAAGCTTCTGTCACTCTCGCAACCCATCATCTAATTGCTACTCCACAATGCATTCCCTTAGGCCCAAATTTGATGAAGTGTCATGTAGTCAATGTTCACATGACACCACTAAGGGAATCACAACATACACACTATCAAAATATCGAACACATATCAAGTTCACATGATTACTTGCAACATGATTTCTCCCGTGACTTCAAGAACAAAAGTAACTACTCACAAATGATAATCATGCTCAAGATCAGAGGGGTATTAAATAGCATATTGGATCTGAACATATAATCTTCCACCAAATAAACCATATAGTAATCAACTATAAGATGTAATCAACACTACTAGTCACCCACAAGCACCAATTTATAATTCTGGTAACAAGATTGAACACAAGAGATGAACTAGGGTTTGAGATGAGATGGTGTTGTTGAAGATGTTGATGGAGATTTCCCTCCCCAAGATGGGAGAGTTGTTGGTGATGATGATGACGATGATTTCCCCCTCCGGGAGGAAGTTCCCCCGGCGGAATCGCTCCGCCGAAGGGCAAAAGTGCTCCTGCCCAAGTTCCGCCTCGAGGCGGCGGTGCTCCATCCAGAAAGTCCTCCCCTTATTTTTCTAGGTCAAAATGACCTATATACCAGAAGATGGGCACCGAAGGTGGGCCTGGGTGAGCACAACCCACCCTGTATGCTGGGCTTCTGCACGCCAGTGGGTTGTGCCCACCTGGTGGGCCCCCTCTGGTATTTATTTGCTCTAGTAATTGTTATATATTCCATAAAAAATCCTCGTGAAGTTTTAGCTCATTTGGACTTGTGCAGAATAGGTACCCTGACGTAGCTTTTTCAGGTCCAGATTTCCACCTGCCGGAATTCTCCCTCTTTGTGTATACCTTGCATATTATGAGAGAAAAGGCATTAGAATTACTCCAAAAAGCATTATTATGTATAAAAACATTTTAAATAACAGTAAGAAAACATGATGCAAAATGGACGTATCAACTCCCCTAAGCTTAGACCTCGCTTGTCCTCAAGCGAAAACCGAAATCGAAAAACATGTCCACATGCTTTGAGAGAGAGGTGCCGATAAAAACAAAATACAGACATAGAAGCATCATGTTGATTATTATAAAAGCAATAAAATTAAATATAAAACTTTTATCATAGAACTTCTATCATATACTTCTCATGAATAAGTAACAATTCATCACACAATCGAAGTATAAAGCAAAAACTCTATTTAAAACAAAAAAACTATTGCAACTACAATTCATCTTCTTTTCGGGAAGGGTCACGTATCGGAGCCTTTAGGCAAGTACACATACTCAACCATCATATAGTCTTCTATGATTGCTAACACTCACCATGTACACATGAGCAAAACGTTTCAACCGGACACGTAGAAAGATAGGGGCTTACAGTTTTGCCTCCCAACGTATTCACCTCAAGGGTGATGTCAACAATAATAACTAATGCTATCTATATTCAACTGGACATATGTGCCTAGATCTTTCCTCACCTCATGATGCTTGCCAAAGGAGAAAAATAAAAAGGAATAGAAGGAAAAGTTTGACTCTTTGCATAAAAGTAAATACATAAATGTAAAAGATAGGCCCTTCGCAGAGGGAAGCAGAGGTTGTCATGCGCTTATTTGTTTGTATGCTCAACCCTTTAGTGCAAAAGAACATCACGTTGCATTTCCCCTTGTGATAGCGACCTTTATTATGCAGTCTGTCGCTTTTATTCTTCACCATCACAAGTTCATGCAACGCTCAATTTTCTCTTACACTAAATGATCTCACACTTTTAGAAGCAATTTTTATTCCCTTTTTGCACCAATGACAACTTACTTGAGGGATCTTGGTCAATCCTTACGTGGGTATGGTGGAAACTTTAAAATAAGATTTGAGTTTAAGGGTTTTTGGATGCACAAGTAGTATCTCTACTTAGTGCGGAATTTTTGGCTAGCAAAGATAGGGGGCAAGCACCACATGTTTAAGGATCTATGACAATATGACTTCTATGTGAATATAAACAAACATAAATCATTAAGTTGTCTTCCTTGTCCAACGTCAACAATTTTGGCATATAATATTTTGATGAGGGCTCACAATCACAAAAGATTTCTAGGATAGTATATTTATATGTGAATCTTCTCTTCCCTTATTAATTCTTTCATGAGTTGCATCATTGACTAACGCTATGTTTGTCAATCTCTAATAAAATTTTCTACTTATACTTTTCCTTATGTGGTGTCATCACCTACCATAGGATTAGTATATGATCTTTTCTTTATTTATTTCCTTTCTTTCATTTATTTCCTTTCTTTTATTTGCAATATGAAAGTAAAGAAAGCAAAAACTCAAACTAAACTTTATTATTTAACTTGCACACGATTACAAGGATGGGTCACTAAGCAAACTCTCAAAAAAGAAAGGATCGAACTAAACTCTTATTCATCTAAAGCAAAGGATCGAACTAAAATAAGTAAAGGCAAAAAGATAGTGAGATGATACGATACCGGGGCACCTCCCCCAAGCTTGGCGGAAGCCAAGGGGAGTGCCCATACCTGATACCCAGTTCTCTTTTGGTGGTGAAGAAGATAATGGTGACGATGACAATTGTGCCTTCAACTTTTTCATATTATAGTTGAGGAGAGCAATTTCCTCCTTTAAATCATCGAACTCCAACTCCAGCTTCAAGATCTTGTCACATAGATCCCCTTTGCTTTTCTGCTAAAACGAAAAGGAATGGATTGGTTTTTAGACCGGTTAGCTCTCTTAGGAAGACATGACTTCTTGAATTCCACGTCCATATCCCCAGGTTGAGGTAGAGGGACATCCTCCTCCTCCGAGCTTGAATCATCGATCTTCATCAACTGAGCATCCTCTTCGTCATCTGTAGTTCGACCATAAGGGGATGGGTCCCCATAGGTCTTTGGGTCAGCAATTATATGTGAGACATAGCTCTCTCCGTCGGAGTCTTGGGACGACATATTTTCAGAACTGCGCAGAAAACAGCAAGAAAAGAGAACAGAGGATTTCTCTGCGATACGGTGATCAACCTGTTCGGGAAGTATATATAGATTTTTTATCTTGGGGAACAAGCATAAGGTAGAAAAACGGGGTCCGGAAGGTGTCCCAGGTGGGCACAATACGCCTAGCGCGCCCTGGTGTCTTGTGCCCACCAAGGGATGCTTCCTAGAAGTTTCTTTATTTCCAATTTTTTTAAATATTCCAAACCTGATAAAAAATATTTTTGCAGATTTTTCGGAGTTCGTTTACTTACCGTATCACGTACCTCCTTATTTTCATGATTCTGGAGTGTTCCGGAAGGACTCTTTTATATGTTCTTCCAGTGTCAAAGTTTGGATAACATTACTTTCAATATTAATGGGTGTACCTTAGATATAATGCTTTATTCGTTGCACATTGACAACTTTGGGTTAGTACCTTCAGAATTATTTATTTTGATGGCTCTAAACCGGTAAACTTCCTCGATAACATAGGGGCCTTTCCATTTTGAAAGGAGTTTTCCTGCAAAGAATCTGAAACAAGAGTTGTACAAAAGAACATATTCTCCGACTTTAAACTCACGCTTTTGGATTCTTTTGTCATGCCATCTTTTTACTTTTTCTTTGAATAATTTTGCATTTTTATAAGCTTGGGTTCTCCACTCATCTAATGAACTAATATCAAATAACCTCTTTTCACCAGCAAGTTTGAAATCATAATTGAGCTCTTTGACGGCCCAATATGCTTTATGTTCTAACTCAAGAGGCAAATGACAAGCTTTTCTATAAAACATTTTATATGGAGACATACCCATAGGATTTTTATATGCTGTTCTATAAGCCCAAAGTGCATCATCTAATTTTTTAGACCAATTATTCCTGGACCTATTAACAGTCATTTGCAAAATTAATTTTATTTCTCTATTGCTAAGTTCAACTTGACCACTAGACTGAGGATGATAAGGTGATGCAATTCTATGTTTAACATCATACTTGGCAAGAATTTTATGGAAAGAACCATGAATAAAGTGTGAACCACCATCGTTCATTAAATATCTAGGGACTCCAAACCTTGGGAAAATAACTTCCTTAAGCATTTTAATAGAGGTGTTGTGATCAGCACTACTGGTTGGAATAGCTTCTACCCATTTAGTAACATAATCGATAGCAACCAAAATATGTGTATACCCATTAGAGGAAGGAAAAGGTCCCATGCAATCAAATCCCCAAACATCAACTGGTTCAACAGCAAGTGAATAATTCATAGGCATTTCTTGACGCTTGCCGATATTACCTATTCTTTGGCATTCATCACAAGATAAGACGAACTTACGAGCATCCTTGAAGAGAGTAGGCCAATAAAATCCAGATTGCAATACCTTGTGAGCAGTTCTATCTCCATCATGATGTCACCCATAAGCTTCAGAGTGACATTTCCATAGGATTTGTCCCTGTTCATGCTCAGGTACACAACGTCTAATAATACCATCTACTCCTTCTTTTTAATGATGTGGGTCATCCCAAAAGTAATGTCTTAAATCATAGAAGATTTTTTTTATTTTGTTTGTATGTAAAACTAGGTGGTAAATATTTAGAAACAATGTAATTAGCATAATCATAATAACAAGGAGTATTATGAGCAACATTTATTGCAGCTAACTGCTCATCAGGAAAACTATCATCAATAGGTAGTGGGTCATCAGGCAAATTTTCAAGCCTAGATAAATTATCAGCTACTGGGTTCTCAGCTCCTTTTCTATCAATGATATGTAAATCAAACTCTTGTAACAAGAGAACCCATCGAACAAGTCTAGGTTTAGCATCTTTCTTTTCCATAAGATATTTAATAGCAGCATGGTATGTGTGAACAGTTACTTTTGAATCAACAATATAAGGTCTAAATTTATCACAAGCAAACATCACTGCTAAGAATTCTTTTTCAGTACTAGCATAACTCTTTGAGCACTGTCAAGAGTTTTATTAGCATAATGAATAACATTCAATTTCTTATCAACTCTTTGTCCTAGAACAACACCAACAGCATAATCACTAGCATCACACATAATTTCAAAAGTCAAGTTCCAATCAGGTGGTTGAACAATAGGTGCAGAAATTAAGGCTTTATTGAGTGTTTCAAAAGCTTCTGAACAATCATCATAAAAAACAAAAGGGATATCCTTTTGCAAAAGATTCGTAAGAGGCCTAGAAATTTTAGAAAAGTCTTTAATAAACCTCCTATAGAAACCGACATGACCTAAGAAACTACGAATACCTTTTATATCTTTAGGATATGGCATTTTCTCAATTGCATCAACCTTAGCTTGGTCCACATCAATACCTCTTTCAGAAATTTTATGACCCAAGACAATGCCTTCATTAACCATAAAGTGGCACTTCTCCCAATTCAAGACAAGATTTGTTTGTTCACATCTCTATAAAACTCGATCAAGATTGCTTGAACAATCATCAAAAGACTTCCCATAAACAGAAAATTCATCGACGAAAACCTCAACAATCTTTTCACAAAAGTCAGAGAATATAGCAGTCATACATCTTTGAAAGGTAGCAGGTGCATTACATAAACCAAAAGGCATACGTCTATAAGCATAGGTCCCAAAGGGACAAGTAAAAGTGGTCTTTTTCTTGATCGGGTTGAGAAATGTGTATTTGTGAAAAGCCAGAATATCCATCAAGGAAGAAAAAGTGTGTGTGCTTAGATAATCTTTCAAGCATTTGATCAATAAAAGGCAGAGGGTAATGATCTTTTCTAGTTGCTTTATTTAATTTTCTAAAATCAATTACCATCCTATAGCCTGTAACAATTCTTTGTGGAATAAGTTCATTCTTATCATTAGGAACAACAATTATACCTCCTTTCTTAGGGACACAATGAACAGGACTTACCCATCTACTATCAGCTATAGGATAGATTGTACCTGCTTCCATAAGTTTTAATATTTACGTTCTTACCACTTCCTTCATCTTCAAATTTAACCGACGTTGGTGATCAACAACGGGTTTAGCATCAGGTTCCATATTAATTTTATGCTGACATAGAGTCGGACTAATGCCCTTTAAATCATCAAGAGTATATCCAATACCAGCTCGATGCTTCCCTCAGAACTTTCAATAATCTTTCTTCTTGATGCTCTGAAAGGTTAGCACTAATAATAACATGATATATCTTCTTTTCATCACGATAAGCATATTTCAAAGTGTCTGGCAATTGTTTTAATTCAAACACAGGATCGCCATTAGGTGGAGGAAGACCTCCTAGAGTTTCAATAGGCAAATTGTGTTTAAGTAGAGGGCGTTGTTCAAAGAAAATCTTATCTATTTCATTTCTTTCATGCATATGAAAATCATTTTCATGGTCTAGCAACTATTGTTCTAAAGGATCAGTAGGTGGTACTGTAATAGAAGCAAGATCAATTAATTCATCCTTACTAGGCAATTCTTTTTCATGAAGCTTTCTACTAAACTTGGAAAAATTAAACTCATGAGACTCATCACCAAAACTAACACCGACAGTTTGTTTCTTGCAATCTATCTTAACATTAACGGTGTTCAAGAAAGGTCTACCAAAGATAATGGGACAAAAGTCATCTTGTGGGGAACGAAGAACAAGAAAATCAGTAGGTGCAAACTTCACCGGTGCATCCAAACCCCATGATATGATACGCTCTGTCACACATAAGCCTCCTTATATCTTCCTCAAACCAGCCACCATACCTACCTATCATGGCATTTCCATAGCCATTCCGAGATATACTGCCATGCAGCTTCCATCATCATCATCATATACATGACTTGAGCATTTATTGTCATATTGCTTTGCATGATCGTAAGATAGCTAGCATGATGTTTTCATGGCTTGTCTATTTTTTTATATATTTTGCTACGCTAGATCATTGCACATCCTGGTACACCGCCGAAGGCATTCATATAGACTCATATCTTTGTTCTAGTATCGAGTTGTAATATTGAGTTGTAAGTAAATAAAAGTGTGATGATCATCATTATTAGAACATTGTCCCATGTGAGGTTATCAAAATAAAAGTGGCCAAAGAAGCCCCCAAAAAGGAGAGAGGCCAAAGAATCCTACAAAAAAGGAAAATAAAAAAAAGAGAAAAGAGAGAAGGGACAATGTTACTATCCTTTTACCACACTTGTGCTTCAGAGTAGCACCATGTTATTCATATAGAGAGTCTCTTGAGTTATCACTTTCATATACTAGTGGGAATTTTCATTATAGAAGTTGGCTTGTATATTCCAGCGATGGGCTTCCTCAAATGCCATAGGTCTTCATGAGCAAGCAAGTTGGATGCACACCCACTTTGTTTTCAGTTTGAGCTTTCATATACTTATAGCTCTGATACGTCTCCAACGTATCTATAATTTTTGATTGCTTCATGCTATATTAAATTTTGTTTTGGATGATTAAAGGGCTTTGTTATACACTTTTATATTATTTTTGGGACTAACCTATTAACCGGAGGCCCAGCCCAAATTGTTGTTTTTTGCCTATTTCAGAGTTTCGTAGAAAAAGAATATCAAACGGAGTCCAAATGGAATGAAACCTTCGGGAATGTGATTTTCAGAACAAACGTGATCCAGAGGACTTGGAGTCCACGTCAAGACATCAACCAGGAGAGCACGAGGCAGGGGAGCGCGCCTACCCCCTGGGCACACCCTCCACCCTCGTGGGGCCCATGTTTCTCCACCGACGTACTTCTTCCTCCTATATATACCTACGTACCCCTAAACCAACAGAAGCATCCACGAAAACCTATTTCCACCGCCGCAACCTTCTGTACCCGTGAGATCCCATCTTGGGGCCTTTTCCCGCGTCCTGCCGGAGGGGGCATTGATCACGGAGGGCTTCTACATCAACACCATAGCCTCTTCGATGATGTGTGAGTAGTTTACCTCAGACCTTCGGGTCCATAGTTATTAGCTAGATGGCTTCTTCTCTCCTTTTGGATCTCAATACAAAGTTCTCCACGATTCTCGTGGAGATCTATTCGATGTAATCTTCTTTTGCGGTGTGTTTGTTGAGACCGGTGAATTGTGGGTTTATGATCAAGTTTATCTATGAACAATATTTGAATCTCCTATGAATTCTTTTATGTATGATTGGTTATCTTTGCAAGTCTCTTCGAATTATCAGTTTGGTTTGGCCTACTAGATTGATCTTTCTTGCAATGGGAGAAGTGCTTAGCTTTGGGTTCAATCTTGCGGTGTCCTTTCCTAGTGACAGTAGGGGCAGCAAGGCACATATTGTATTGTTGCCATCGAGGATAACAAGATGGGGTTTATATCATATTGCATGAGTTTATCCCTCTACATCATGTCATTTTACTTAAAGCGTTACTCTGTTCTTTTGAACTTAATACTCTAGATGCATGCTGGATAGCGGTCGATGTGTGGAGTAATAGTAGTAGATGCAGGCAGGAGTCGGTCTACTTGTCACGGACGTGATGCCTATATACATGATCATACCTAAATATTCTCATAACTATGCTCAATTCTATCAATTGCTCAACAGTAATTTGTTCACCCACCGTAATACTTATGCTCTTGAGAGAAGCTAGTAGTGAAACCTATGGCCCCCGGGTCTATTTTCCATCATATTAATCTTCCAACACTTAGCTATTTTTATTCCTTTTATTTCACTTTGCATCTCTATTATAAAAATACCAAAAATATTATCTTATCATATCTATCAGATCTCACTTTCGTAAGTGACCATGAAGGGATTTACAACCCCTTTATTGCGTTGGTTGCGAGGTTTATATTTGTTTGTGTAGGTGTGAGGGACTTGGGCGTGGCCTCCTACTGGATTGATACCTTGGTTCTCAAAAACTGAGGGAAATACTTACGCTACTTTACTGCATCACCCTTTCCTCTTCAAGGGAAAACCAACGCAGTGCTCAAGAGGTAGCAAGAAGGATTTACGGCCGCTCTTGAGGAGTCTACGCCAAAGTCAACATACCAAGTACCCATCACAAACTCTTATCTCCCGCATTACATTATTTGCCATTTGCCTCTCGTTTTCCTCTCCCCCACTTCACCCTTGCCGTTTTATTCGCCCTCTCTTTTCCGTTCGCCTCTTTTTCGCTTGCTTGTCGTTATGGCTAGTCCTCTATCTTCTCCGTTGTCTCCCGAGAATGAAGTTCTTAATTTTAAGCAAAGGGAGGGAGAAAATCTAAAAGACGCTTGGTATAGAATTTGCAATGCTCAAAATAGATCTACCAGGAAGCAATCTACTTCCGTTCTTCTCCGCAATTTTTATGTAGGCGCTACTGCTTGGTACAGATATATTCTTGATACCATTACCGGAGGGAATTTTTTGGGTAGCCATACTTTTGATTCTTATAATGCTATGATAGATTTGTTTGGCTCACCACCTCTTTTGGTCAATGGAATTATGTTAACTTTGGAGCATGTAATGCAAAGACTTGAAATTATTGAAAATAAAGTTGCTACCGTAGAGTTAATTGAAAATTTGGATAAAAAGATCCACAACCAAATTACCCAATATGGATCTAAAGTAGGAGTCACTTTGAAAAATATTAAGGAGAAGGAACCCATAGTTGATGAAAGAATAAATCAGGATTCCACTAGAATCGATAAACTTGAGGGTATCATTACCAACTTGGGGACCGCCTTCTCTTCCATAAAGAATACTCCAAGTCCTCCAACTAAAATTGCCAAGCTTGTTTATGTTCCTAAAAATAAGGGTGAATCCTCTAGTAAGGAAACTGCGGATCTAAAATCAATAAGTGTTCATCTCAATCTTTTTGCTATCATTAAGGAACCGTTTGTTGCAAATGATTTTCTTGATTTTGTGCCTATAAGTTTGATAATTAATAGAAAGAAAGAAACTCCTAAGGGTGATAGGTGTCTTATTGAAGAATTTCCTACCAAAGATGGCAATACCTAGATCTATCCTTGCTTTTATGCCTAGCTAGGGCGTTAAACGATAGCGATTGTTGGGAGGCAACCCAATTTATTTTTAGTTTTTTTGCTTTTTGCTTCTGTTTAGGAATAAGTATTTTATCTATCCTCTGGTTAGATTTGTTTTTATGTTTTAGTTAGTGTTTGTGCCAAGTTAAACCTATAGGATTTTCTTGGATGATAGTTATTTGATCTTGCTGAAAATTCCAGAAACTTTCTGTTCACGAAAACAATTGTTAAAAATCACCAGAAAGTGATAAAATATTGGTTCCAATTTCGGATGATACAAAAGCAAATTGTCTAGGTCTTCCTATTTTTGCTGAATTTTTGGAGTTCCAGAAGTTTGTGTTAGTTACAGATTACTACAGACTGTTCTGTTTTTGACAGATTCTGTTTCTCGTGTGTTGTTTGCTTATTTTGATGAATCTATGGCTAGTAAAATAGTTTATACACCATAGAGAAGTTGGAATACAGTAGGTTTAACACCAATATAAATAAATAATGAGTTCATTACAGTACCTTGAAGTGGTGTTTTGTTTTCTTTCGCTAATGGAGCTCAGGAGATTTTCTGTTAAGTTTTGTGTTGTGAAGTTTTCAAGTTTTGGGTAAAAGATTTGATGGATTATGGAACAAGGAGTGGAAAGAGCCTAAGCTTGGGGATGCCCATGGCACCCCAATATAATCTAAGGACACCAAAAAGCCAAAGCTTGGGGATGCCCCGGAAGGCATCCCCTCTTTCGTCTACTCCCATTGGTAACTTTACTAAGAGCTATATTTTTATTCACCACATGATATGTGTTTTACTTGGAGCGTATTGTATGATTTGAGTCTTTGCTTTTTAGTTTACCACAATCATCTTTGCTGTACACACCTTTTGAGAGAGACACACATGATTCGGAATTTATTAGAATACTCTATGCGCTTCGCTTATATCTTTTGAGCTTATAGTTTTTGCTCTGGTGCTTCACTTATATCTTTTAGAGCACGGCGGTGGTTTTGTTTTATAGAAACTATTATTATCTCATGTTTCAATTATATTATTTTGAGAGTCTTAAACAGCATGGTAATTTGCTTAAATTGGGAAATTAATCCTAATATGCTAGGTATTCAAGACTAGTAAAAACTTTCTTATGAGTGTGCTAAATACTAAGAGAAGTTTCACGCTTGATGATTGTTTTGAGATATGGAGGTAGTGATGTTAAAGTTGTGCTAGTTGAGTAGTTGTGAAATTGAGAAATACTTGTGTTGAAGTTTGCAAGTCCCGTAGCATGCACGTATGGTAAACGTTATGTAACAAATTTTAAACATGAGGTGTTCTTTGATTGTCTTCCTTATGAGTGGCGATCAGGGACGAGCGATGGTCTTTTCCTACCAATCTATCCCCCTAGGAGCATGCGCGTAGTGCTTGGCTTTTGATGACTTGTAAATTTTTGCAATAAGTATGTGAGTTCTTTATGACTAATGTTGAGTCCATGGATTATATGCACTCTTACCCTTCCATCCTTGCTAGCCTCTTCGGTACCATGCATTGCCCTTTCTCACATTGAGAGTTCGTGCAAACTTCGCCGGTGCATCCAAACCCCATGATATGATACACTCTTTCACACATAAACCTCCTTATATCTTCCTCAAAACAGCCACCGTACCTACCTATTATGGCATTCCCATAGCTATTCCGAGATATATTGCCATGCAACTTTCCACCGTTTCCGTTTATCATGACACGTTCATCATTGTCATATTGCTTTGCATGATCATGTAGTTGACATCGTATTTATGGCAAAGCCACAGTTCATAATTTTTCATACATGTCACTCTTGATTCATTGCCTATCCGGTATCTGATAGGAGGCATTCATATAGAGTCATACCTTGTTCTAGTATCGAGTTGTAATCATTGAGTTGTAAATAAATAGAAGTGTGATGATCATCATTCATAGAGCATTGTCCCAATAAAAAAAGATAAAGGCTAAAAAAAGGCCCAAAAAAAGGGACAATGCTACTAACCTTTTTTTCCGCACTTGTGCTTCAAAGTAGCACCATGATTTTCATGATAGAGAGTCTCTTGTTTTGTCACTTTCATATACTGGTGGGAATTTTTCATTATAGAACTTGGCTTGTATATTCAAACAATGGGCTTCCTCAAATGCCCTAGGTCTTCGTGAGCAAGCAAGTTGGATGCAAACCCACTTAGTTTCTTTTGATTGAGCTTCCATGCATTTATCGCTCTAGTGCATCCGTTGCATGGCAATCCCTACTCCTCACATTGACATAAATTGATGGGCATCTCCATAGCCCGTTGATTAGCCACGTCGATGTGAGACTTTCTCCCTTTTTGTCTTCTCCACATAACCCCCATCATTATATTCAATTCCACCCATAGTGCTATATCCATGGCTCACGCTCATGTATTGCGTGAAGGTTGAAATTTTTTGAGATTACTAAAGTATGAAACAATTGCTTGGCTTGTCATCGGGGTTGTGCATGATGAGAGCATTCTTGTGTGACGAAAATGGAGCATGACTAAACTATATGATTTTGTAGGGATGAACTTTCTTTGGCCATATCATTTTGAGAAGACATAACTGCTTAGTTAGTATGCTTGAAGTATTATTGCTTTTATGTCAATATTAAACTTTTATCTTGAACCTTTCGGATCTGAATATTCATACCACAATTAAGAGGGTTAGATTAAAAAATTATGCCAAGTAGCATTCTGCATCAAACATTCTGTTTTTATCATTTACCTACTCGAGGACGAGCAGGAATTAAGCTTGGGGATGCTTGGTACGTCTCCAACGTATCTATAATTTTTGATTGCTTCATGCTATATTAAATTATGTTTTGGATGATTAAAGGGCTTTGTTATACACTTTTATATTATTTTGGGACTAACCTATCAACCGGAGGCCCAGCCCAAATTGCTGTTTTTTTGCCTATTTCAGTGTTTCGCAGAAAAAGAATATCAAACGGAGTCCAAACTGAATGAAACCTTCGGGAACGTGATTTTCGGAACAAACGCGATCCAGAGGACTTGGAGTCCACGTCAAGACATCAACCAGGAGAGCTCGAGTTAGGGGAGCGTGCCTACCCCCCTGGGCACGCCCTCCACCCTCGTGGGGCCCACATTGCTCCACCGACGTACTTCTTCCTCCTATATATACCTACGTACCCCCAAACCAACAGAGGCATCCACGAAAACCTAATTCCATCATCGCAACCTTCTGTACCCGTGAGATCCCATCTTGGGGCGTCCTGCCGGAGGGGGCATTGATCACGGAGGGCTTCTACATCAACACCATAGCCTCTCCGATGATGTGTGAGTAGTTTACCTCGGATCTTCGGGTCCATAGTTATTAGCTAGATGGCTTCTTCTCTCTTTTTGGATCTCAATACAAAGTTCTCCACGATTCTCGTGGAGATCTATTCGATGTAATCTTCTTTTGCGGTGTGTTTGTTGAGACCGATGAATTGTGGGTTTATGATCAAGTTTATCTATGAACAATATTTGAATCTTCTCTGAATTATTTTATGTATGATTGGTTATCTTTGCAAGTCTCTTGAATTATCAGTTTGGTTTGGCCTACTAGATTGATCTTTCTTGCAATGGGAGAAGTGCTTAGCTTTGGGTTCAATCTTGTGGTGTCCTTTCCCGGTGATGAGGGGCAGCAAGGCACGTATTGTATTGTTGCCATCGAGGATAACAAGATGGGGTTTATATCATATTGCATGAGTTTATCCCTCTACATCATGTCATTTTACTTAAAGCGTTACTCTGTTCTTTTGAACTTAATACTCTAGATGCATGCTAGAAATCGGTCGATGTGTGGAGTAATAATAGTAGATGCAGGCAGGAGTCGGTCTACTTGTCACGGGCGTGATGCCTATATACATGATCATACCTAGATATTCTCATAACTATGCTCAATTATATCAATTGCTCAACAGTAATTTGTTCACCCACCGTAATACTTATGCTCTTGAGAGAAGCCACTAGTGAAACCTATGGCCCCCGGGTCTATTTTCCATCATATTAGTCTTCCAACACTTAGCTATTTTTATTGCCTTTTATTTCACTTTGCATCTCTATTATAAAAATACCAAAAATATTATCTTATCATATCTATGAGATCTCACTTTCGTAAGTGACCGTGAAGGGATTGACAACCCCTTTATTGCGTTGGTTGCGAGGTTTATATTTGTTTGTGTAGGTGCGAGGGACTTGGGCGTGGCCTCCTACTGGAGTGATACCTTGGTTCTAAAAAACTGAGGGAAATACTTACGCTACTTTACTGCATCACCCTTTCCTCTTCAAAGGAAAACCAACGCAGTGCTCAAGAGGTAGCAAGCTCTAGTGCATCCGTTGCATGGCAATCCCTACTCCTCGTATTGACATCAATTGATGAGCATATCCATAGCCTGTTGATTAGCCGCGTCGATGTGAGACTTTCTCCCTTTTTGTCTTCTCCACACAACCTCCACCATCATATTCTATTCCACCTATAGTGCTATAAACCTGGCTCATGCTCATGTATTGTGTGAAAGTTGAAAAGGTTTGAGATAATCAAAAGTATGAAACAATTACTTGGCTTGTCATCGGAGTTGTGCATGATTTGAATATTTTGTGTGGTGAAGATGGAGCATAGCCAGACTATATGATTTTGTAGGGATAACTTTCTTTGGCCATGTTATTTTGAAAAGACATGATTGCTTTATTAGTATGCTTGAAGTATTATTATCTTAATGTCAAATGATAGACTATTGCTTTGAATCACTCGTGTCTTAATGTTCATGCCATGATTAGATTACATGATCAAGATTATGCTAGGTAGCATTCCACATCAAAAATTATCTTTTTTATCATTTACCTACTCGAGGACGAGCAGGAATTAAGCTTGGGGATGCTGATACGTCTCCGTCGTATCTATAATTTTTGATTGTTCCATGCCAATATGCTACAACCTTTACATACTTTTGGCAACTTTTTATACTATTTTCGAGACTAACATATTGATCCAGTGCCCAGTGCCAGTTCTTGTTTGTTGCATGTTTTTTGTTTCGCAGAAAATCCATATCAAACAGAGTCCAAACGGGATAAAAACTGACCGAGATTTTTTTTGGAATATATGTGAATTTTGGGAAGTGGAATCAACGCGAGACGATGCTCGATGGGGCCATGAGGCAGGGGGGCGCGCCCGAGAGGGGCAGGCGCGTCCCAGACCCTCGTGGACACCCCGTAAGGCAGTTGTTTCCCTTCTTTCGCCGCAAGAAAGCCATAGCCGGATAAAAATCGTGTCCAAATTTCAGCCCTATCGGAGTTACGGATCTCCAGTTATATAAGAAACGGTGAAAGGGAAGAATCAGGGAACGCAGAAACAAAGAGAGACAGAGAGACAGATCCAATCTCGGAGGGGCTCTCGCCCCTCCCATGCCATGGAGACCAAGGACCAGAGGGGAAACCCTTCTCCCATCTAGGGAGAAGGTCAAGGAAGAATAAGAAGAAGGGGGCTCTCTCCCCCTCTCTCCCGGTGACGCCAGAACGCTGCCGGGGCCATCATCGTCACCGCAATCTACACCAACAACTTCACCGCCCTCATCACCAACTCTTCCCCCCTCTATGCAGCGGTGTAACCCCTCTTTTACCCGATGTAATCTCTACTTAAACATGGTGCTCAATACTATATATTATTTCCCAATGATGTATGGCTATCCTATGATGTTTTAGTAGATCTGTTTTGTCCTATGGATTAATTGAGTATGTTAGCTCATGCCTCTCCCTCATATAAAATTACAGGAATGATTACCGGTACTTGTTATCGATTGCCTAGGGACAAATAACCTTCTCCTGACAAAAATCTCTCTACTAAAACTAACTTATTTATTTCTTTATCTAAACAGCCCCTAGTTTTTATTTACGCGCTCTTTATATTCTTGCAAACTTATTCAACAACACCTACAAAGTACTTCTAGTTTCATACTTGTTCTAGGTATAGCGACGTTAAGCGTGCGTAGAGTTGTATCGGTGGTTGATAGAACTTGAGGGAATATTTGTTCTACCTTTAGCTCCTCGTTGGGTTCGACACTCTTACTTATCGGAAGAGGCTATTATTGATCCCCTATACTTCTGGGTTATCAGATGCATAGGATATTTTTTTGGTGGAACTCCAATTTCAATCGATTCCAATTCGAAGATCCAATATCATCGCATAGACTATATCATGCCAATGCTTTTCCCCTCAAAGAAAAAGGGAAAACCTTCTTCATGACTTGATCTCCGGGTAAACCTGCAAGCTTGGAAAATCCACAAATTTGTTCTACATATATCAAGTGCATATCAGGATGTTCGGTTCCATCTCCTGCATAAGGATTAGCTAGCAGTTGTTCTATCATACCCGAAGGAATTTCACATTCAATATTTTCAGTAGGTGCAGTAGGTTGAGGGGTATCTAATTGTGGTTCCGTACGAGGCGAAGATACCCCGAACAAACCCCTCAAAGGATTGTTTTCCATAGTAACAAGTGACAATAAATTTCAGCACACTATATAAATGTTTCCTTACCAAATTCCACTTACCAAAGGCGATTCACTCCCCGGCAACGGTGCCAGAAAATAGCATTGATGACCCACAAGTATAGGGGATCAACTGTAGCTCTTTTTGATAAGTAAGAGTGTCGAACCCAATGAGGAGCAGAAGGAAATGACAAGTAGTTTTCATTAAGGTAATGTCTGCAAGTGCTGAAATTGTAAGTAGCGGGGTAGTTTGATAGCAAGGTAATTTGTAACGAGCAAGTAACAATAGTAGTAACAAAAGTGCAGCAAGGTAGCCCAATCCTTTTGAGGCAAAGTACAGGCCAAAACGGTCTCTTATGATAAGCAAACTGTTCTTGAGGGCACACGGGAATTTCATCAAGTCACTTTCATCACGTTGGTTCGATTTCTGTTCGCTACTTTGTTAATTTGATATGTTGGTGGACCGGTGCTTAGGTATTGTTCTTACTTGAACAAACCTCCTACTTATGATTAACCCTCCCGCAAGCATCTGCAACTATGAGAAAAGTATTAAGAATAAATTCTAACCATAGCATAAAACTTTTGGATCCAATCGGTCCCTGATACGTCTTCAATGTATCTATAATTTTTGATTGTTCCATGCTATTATATTATCTGTTTGGATGTTTAATGGACTTTAATATGCTCTTTTATATTATTTCTGGGACTAACCTATTAACCGGAGGCCCAGTGCCAATTTCTGTTTTTTTGCCTATTTTAGAGTTTCGCAGGAAAGGAATACCAAACGGAACCACTTTTCCACTGCCGCAACCTTTTGTACTCATGAGATCCCATCTTGGGGCCTTTTCCGGTGATCTGCCGGAGGGGAATCGATCATGGAGGGCTTCTACATCAACAGCATAGCCTCTCCGATGAAGCGTGAGTAGTTTACCACAGACCTTCTCGTCCATATTTATTAGCTGGATGGATTCTTCTCTCTCTTTGATTCTCAATACAAAGTTCTCCTCGATGTTCTTGGAGATCTATTCGATGTAATACTCTTTTGCGGTGTGTTTGCCGAGATTCGATGAATTGTGGATTTATGAACTTGATTATCTATGGATATTATTTGGTTCTTCTCTGAATTCTTATATGCATGATTTGATATCTTTGCAAGTCTCTTCGAATTATCGGTTTAGTTTGGCCAACTAGATTGATCTTTCTTGCAATGGGAGAAGTGCTTAGCTTTGGGTTCAATCTTGCGGTGTCCTTTCCCGATGATGAGGGGCAGCAAGGCACGTATTGTATTGTTGCCATCAAGGATAAAAAGATGGGGTTTATATCATATTGCTTGAGTTTACCCCCCTACATCATGTCGTCTTGCTTAATGCGTTACTTCATTCTTATGAACTTAATACTCTAGATGCATGCTAGATAGCGATCGATGTGTGGAGTAATAGTAGTAGATACAGAATCGTTTCGGTCTACTTGACACGGACGTGATGCCTATATTCAGGATCATTGCCTTAGATATCTTCATAATTATGCGCTTTTCTATCAATGGATCGGTAGTAATTTGTTCACCCACCGTAATACACGCTATCTTGAGAGAAGCCACTAGTGAAACTATGGCCCCCAGGTCTCTTTCTTATTATATTGCATCTCTTTTATTTACATCGCATCTCGTTTACTATTTTTCAATCTTTACTTTCCAACATTACAACAAAAATACCAAAAATATTTATTTTACTATCTCTATTAGATCTCACTTTTGCGAGTGATCGTGAAGGGATTGACAACCCCTTTATCGCGTTGGTTGCAAGGTTCTTGATTGTTTGTGCAGGTACTAGGTGACTTGTGCGTTGTCTCCTACTGGATTGATACCTTGGTTCTCAAAAAACTGAGGGAAATACTTACGCTACTTTGCTGCATCACCCTTTCTCTTCAAGGGAAAACCAACACATGCTCAAGAGGTAGCAAGAAGGATTTCTGGCGCCGTTGCCGGGGAGATCTACGCCAAGTCAATACATACCAAGTACCCATCATAAACTCTTATCCCTCACATTACATTATTTGCCATTCGCCTCTCAATTTCCTCTCCCCCACTTCTAAAACGATTTTCGAAAACCTTTGCCCTTTTCTTTCGCCCTTCTTCCGTTCGATCTTGTGTTACCATGTATCTCCTTTTTGCTTGCATCTTCGCTTGCTAAAATTTTATGGATCCTCATCCACTCGCTAATCTCTTTAAGAGATCCAATTATGATGAACCTATTGCTAGTGAGTTGAGTGCACTAGATTATCTTTTTGAAGTTTTGCTTGAAATTCATAAATGTAAAAATTGTGATGAAGAAATCTATGAAGTGATTCATGATAGCTCCTTGAATAAAAAGCATGATTGCAATGGTTTCACTATAATTCTATTTGTGTCAATTGTGCTAATAACATGCAAAACCCTAAGCTTGGGGATGCTAATTTTGCTATGTCTACTAGTTGTTTCAATGATCATGATTGGGATGATTCTTCTTATGATATTGAAAAATTATTTAAGCCACATGATAAATATGATATTGATAGTAATGTTTGCAATAATATTGAAAGTGGGTTTGGAAGAGTGTCAACTTTAGATCCCACATATTTGGATGACTTTCAATGTTATGATGTTTTTGATAGGAACAATTGCATTTTTACCCCTAGTTGGTTCCTACCCACGGGTTTTGCCCTTACTTTTCGAGCTTGCTCAGTTTTGCCCTTACTTTTTCCGTCGTGGTCCCTCGAATGCCCTTTGACCGTTTGACCAAAACTTTGAAAATTCATAACTAATTCATATGAACTCAGAAAAATGAAAATAAGATATCAAAATGTTTAGATAAACATTACCTTTATGTGCATATCATTTGCATTCAGGAAAAAACATCTTTAAACTATCTGAGGTAATTAATATTATTAACATTATTAAAAATAAAAAGGTATAAACAATATTTTTTTCATGAATAAAAATTACATGCAAATGTAGGTGATGTTTTCTGAACATCCAGATATCTTATTTGCATTTTTCTGAGTTTCTATCATCTTGTTAAGAATGTTCTAACGACTTTGACCATTATTTGAAAACTTCATAACAAGTTGATACGAACTCAGAAAAATGCAAATAAGATATTGGGATGTTCAGAAAACATCACCTACAGTTGCATGTAATTTTTATTCATAGAAAGATATTGTTTATACCTTTTTATTTTTAATAATGTTAATAACATTAATTACCTCAGGTAGTTTAAAGGGTGCTTTTGTCCTGAATGCAAATGATATGCACATAAAGGTAATGTTTATCCTAACATTTTCATATCTTATTTGCATTTTCTCAGTTCATATGAATTAGTTATGAATTTTCAAAGTTTTGGTCAAACGGTCAAAGGGCATTCGAGGGACCTCGATGGAAAAAGTAAGGGCAAAACTGAGCAAGCTCGAAAAGTAAGGGCAAAACCCGTGGGTAGGAACCAACTAGGGGTAAAAATGCAATTGTCCCTTTTTGATAAAGGTGGGTATGGAGAGGTCATGACTTTATTTTATGATAATCCCACTATTTTGGAAGAGTGTCAACTTTGCATGCATATGGATCATGAAAAGAAAATTTTATGTGATAGCTATATTGTTGAATTTGATTACGATCCTACATCTAATTATTATGAGAGAGGAAAATATGGTTGTAGAAATTTTCGTGTCACTAAATTACCTCTCGTTATGTTGAGATTGCTATTGTTGTTTTGTCCTTCCTTGCACATGCTAGTTTTTGCTTGTCTTGATAATTTGTTTGCTTATACAATGCCTATGCATAGGAAGTATGTTAGACTTAGATTTGATTTTTATATGCTTCATGATGCTCCCTTCGTGTTTCAATTGCTATCTTTCATGTGAGCATCATTAAAATTATAGATGCCTAGCTAGGGGCGTTAAACCATAGCGCTTGTTGGGAGGCAACCCAATATTATTTCCGTTCTTTGCTTTTTGCTACTGTTTAGTAATAAATAATTCATCATGATACTGTTATGATTGTGTTTTTATGTTTCAATTAGTGTTTGTGCCAAGTAAAGCCTTTAGGATCTTCTTGGATGATAGTTGTTTGATCTTGCTGAAAAAAGACAGAAACTTTGTGCTCACGAAAATAATTTTCATAAATCACATAAAAGAGCTTTTACCCTGATTCTTTTTGCAGTAGACTAATATATAAATTACCCTGGTCTTCCTAATTTGGTAGAATTTTTGGAGTTCCATAAGTATTCGAACAAGTCAGATTGCTACAGACTGTTCTGTTTTTGACAGATTCTGTTTTTCGTGTGTTGTTTTCTTATTTTGATGAATCTATGAGTAGTATCAGCGGGTACGAACCATAGAGAAGTTGGAATACAGTAGGTTTAACACCAATATAAATAAAGAATGATTTCATTACATTACCTTAAAGTGGTGGTTTATTTTCTTATACTAACGGAGCTCACGAGTTTTCTGTTGAGTTTTGTGTTGTGAAGTTTTCAAGTTTTTGGGTAAAGATTTGATGGATTTTGGAATAAGGAGTGGCAAGAGCCTAAGATGGGGGATCCCCAAGGCACCCCAAGGTAAAATTCAAGGACAAACAAAAGCCTAAGCTTGGGGATGCCCCGGAAGGCATCCCCTCTTTCGTCTTCGTCTATTGGTAACTTTACTTGAGGCTATATTTTTATTCACCAGATGATATGTGTTTTGCTTGAAGCGTCTTGTATGATTTGAATATTTGCTTTTTAGTTTACCACAATCATCCTTGCTATACACACCTTTTGGGAGAGACACGCATGAATCGAATTTATTAAAATACTCTATGTGCTTCACTTATATCTTTTGAGCTAGATAATTTTGCTCTAGTGCTTCACGTATATATTTTTAGAGCATGGTGGTGGTTTTATTTTATTGAAATTATTGATCTCTCATGCTTCACTTATATTATTTTGAGAGCCTTTTAGAATAGCATGATAACTTGCTTTGGCTATAAAACTAGTCCTAATATGATGGGCATCCAAGATGGGTATAATAAAAACTTTCATATAAAGTGTGTTGAATACTATGAGAAGTTTGATGCTTGATGATTGTTTAGAGACATGAGGATGGTGATATTAGAGTCATGCTAGTAAATTAATTGTGAATTTGAGAAATACTTGTGTTGAGGTTTGCAAGTCTCGTAGCATGCATGTATGGCAACCGTTGTGTAACAAATTTGAAGCATGAGGTGTTTATTTGATTGTCTTATTGTCTTCCTTATGAGTGGCGCTTGGGGACGAACGATGGTCTTTTCCTACCAATCTATTCCCCTAGGAGCATGCGCGTAGTGCTTGGCTTTTGACGACTTGTAGATTTTTGCAATAAGTATGTGAGTTCTTTATGACTAATGTTGAGTCCATGGATTATACGCACTCTCACCCTTCCACCGTTGCTAGCCTCTCTAGTACCGCGCAACTTTCGCCGGTACCATGAACCCACCATTTACCTTCCTCAAAACAGTAACCATATCTACGTATTATGGCATTTCCATAGCCATTCTGAGATATATTGCCATGCAACTTTCCACCGTTCCGTTTATTATGACACGCTCCATCATTTTCATATTGCCTTGCATGATCATGTAGTTGACATCGTATTTGTGGCAAAGCCACCATTCATAATTTTTTCATACATGTCACTCTTGATTCATTGCACATCCCGGTACACCACCGAAGGCACGCATATAGAGTCATATTTTGTTCTAAGTATCGAGTTGTAATCTTGGAGTTGTAAATAAATAGAAGTGTGATGGTCATCATTATTAGAGCATTGTCCCGTGTGAGGAACAAAAAAAGGAAAGGCCAAAGAAGCCAATGAAAAAAAAAGAGTCCAAAGAAGCCAAACAAAAAAAAGAGAGAAAAAGAGAGAAAAAGAGAGAAGGGACAATGCTACTATCCTTTTTCCACACTTGTGCTTCAAAGTAGCACCATGATCTTCATGATCGAGAGTCTCTTATTTTGTCATGTTCATATACTAGTGGGAAATTTTCATTATAGAACTTGGCTTGTATATTCCAACGATAGGCTTCTTCAAATGCCCTAGGTCTTCTTGAGCAAGCAAGCTGGATGCACACCCACTTAGTTTCTTTTGTTGAGCTTTCATACATTTATAGCTCTAGTGCATCCGTTGCATGGCAATCCCTACTCACTCACATTGATATTGATGGGCATCTCCATAGCCCATTAATACGCCTAGTTGATGTGAGACCATCTTCCTCCTTTTTGTCTTCTCCATAACCACCACTCTATTCCACCTATAGTGCTATGTCCATGGCTCACGCTCATGTATTGCATGAAAGTTGAAAAAGTTTGAGAATACTAAAGTATGAAACAATTGCTTAGCTTGTCATCGGGGTTGTGCATGATTTGAATATTTTGTGTGACGGAGATGGAGCATAGACAAACTATATGATTTCGTAGGGATGAACTTTCTTTGGCCATGTTATTTTGAAAAGACATGATTACTTTGTTAGTATGCTTGAAGTATTATAATTTTTATGTCAATATTAAACTTTTGTCTTGAATCTTTCGGATATGAACATTAATGCCACAATAAAGAAAATTACATTGATAAATATGTTAGGTAACATTCCACATCAAAAATTATGTTTTAATCATTTACCTACTCGAGAACGAGCATGAATTAAGCTTGGGGATGCTTGATACGTCTCCAACGTATCTATAATTTTTTTATTGTTCCATGCTATTATATTATCTAGTTTGGATGTTTAATGGGCTTTAATATGCTCTTTTATATTATTTTTGGGACAAACCTATTAACCCGAGGCCCAGTGCCAATTTCTGTTTTTTTGCCTATTTTAGAGTTTCACATAGAAGGAATACAAAATGGAGTCCAAACGGAATGAAACCTTCGCGATGATCTTTCTTGGACCGAAAGCAAACCACAAGACTTGGAGATGAAGTCGGAGACGCAACGAGGCAACCACAAGGCAGGAGGGCACACCCAGGGGGGTAGGCGCGCCCCCACCCTCGTGGGCCCCTTGTAGCTCCACCGACGTACTTATTTCGCCTATATATACTCTTATACCCTACAAAACATCAGGGAGAGCCACGAAACCACTTTTCCACCGCCGCAACCTTCTGTACCCATGAGATCCCATCTTGGGGCCTTTTCCGGTGATCTGCCGAAGGGGAAACAATCATGGAGGGCTTCTACATCAACACCATAGCCTCTCCGATGAAGCGCTATTAGTTTACTACAGACCTTCGGGTCCATAGTTATTAGCTAGATGGCTTCTTCTCTCTCTTTGATTCTCAATACAAAGTTCTCCTCGATGTTCTTGGAGATCTATTCGATGTAATACTATTTTACGGTGTGTTTGCCGAGATCCGACGAATTGTGGATTTATGAACTTGATTATCTATGAATATTATTTGGTTCTTCTCTGAATTCTTATATGCATGATTTGATATCTTTGCAAGTCTCTTCGAATTATTGATTTAGTTTGGCCTACTAGATTGATCTTTCTTGCAATGGGATAAGTGCTTAGCTTTGGGTTCAATCTTGCGGTGTCCTTTCCCAGTGACAGTAGGGGCACCAAGGCACGTATTGTATTGTTTCCGTCGAGGATAAAAAGGTGGGGTTTATATCATATTGCTAGAGTTTATCCCTCTACATCATGTCATCTTGCTTAATGTGTTATTATGAACTTAATACTCTAGATGCATGCTGGATAGCGGTCGATGTGTGGAGTAATAGTAGTAGATGCAGAATCGTTTCGGTCTACTTGACACAGACGTGCTGCCTATATTCATGATCATTTCCTTAGATATCTTCATAATTATGCGCTTTTCTATCAATTGCTTGGCAGTAATTTGTTCACCCACCGTAATACATACTATCTTGAAAGAAGCCACTAGTGAAACCTATGGCCTCTGGGTCTCTTTCTTATTATATTGCATCTCTTTTATTTACATCGCATCTCGTTTACTATTTTGCAATCTTTACTTGCCAATCTATACAACAAAAATACCAAAAATATTTATTTTACTCTCTCTATTAGATCTCACTTTTGCAAGTGACCGTGAAGGGATTGACAACCCCTTTATCGCGTTGGTTGCAAGGTTCTTGATTGTTTGTGCAGGTACTAGGTGACTTGTGCGTTGTCTCCTACTGGATTAATACCTTGGTTCTCAAAAACTGAGGGAAATACTTACGCTACTTTGCTGCATCACCCTTTCCTCTTCAAGGGAAAACCAACGCATGCTCAAGAGGTAGCAGTCCATTACGGAATAGCGCATAAACTGGGGTTTAAGCTTCTGTCACTCTCGCAACCCATCATCTAATTGCTACTCCACAATGCATTCCCTTAGGCCAAAATATGGTGAAGTGTCATGTAGTCGACGTTCACATGACACCACTAAGGGAATCACAATATACACACTATCAAAATATCAAACACATATCAAGTTCACATGATTACTTGCAACATGATTTCTCCTGTGACCTCAAGAACAAAAGTAACCACTCACAAATGATAATTATGCTCATTATCAAAGGGGTATTAAATAGCATACTGGATCTGAACATATAATCTTCCACCAAATAAACCATATAGTAATCAACTACAAGATGTAATCAATACTACTAGTCACCCACAAGCACCAATCTATAGTTCCGGTAACACGATTGAACACAAGAGATGAACTAGGGTTTGAGATGAGATGGTGTTGTTGAAGATGCTGATGGAGATTGCCCTCCCCAAGATGGGAGAGTTGTTGGTGATGATGATGACAATGATTTCCCCCTCCGGGAGGGAAGTTCCCCCGATGGAATCGCTCCGCCGGGGGGCAAAAGTGCACCTGCCCAAGTTCCGCCTCGAGGCGGCGGCGCTCCGTCCCGAAAGTCCTCCCCTTATTTTTTTTCTAGGTCAAAATGACCTATATACGAGAAGATGGGCACCAGAGGTGGGCCTGGGTGAGCACAACACACCAGGGCGCGCCTGGGCTCCCTGGCGCGCCCAGGTGGGTTGTGCCCACCTGCTGGGCCCCCTCTGGTAGTTATTTGCTTCAATAATTCTTATGTATTCCATAAAAATCCTCGTGAAGTTTCAGCTCATTTGGAGTTATGCAGAATAGGTAGCTTGACGTAGCTTTTTCAGGTCTAGATTTCCAGCTGCCAGAATTCTCCCTCTCTGTGTACACCATGCATATTATGAGAGAAAAGGCATTAGAATTACTCCAAAAAGCATTATCATGGATAAAAAACTTTATAAATAATAGTAAGAAAACATGATACAAAATGGACGTATCAGCGACACTGCCAGGTTCTGGACTGATAACTGGACACCGGAAGGTATTGCCTCGTTGGCACCCGCTTTGTTTTCCTTTCTGAAAGATTCCAAGCTGTCATTCCGGGATGCGCTACACAATTGAAGATGGATCAAGGACATCAAAGGTGGCTTGACAGTACAAGCTTTGGCGCAATACTTATTGGTCTGGGACATTGCACAGGCAGCTACACTCGATTCGGAGGCTCGGGATCGACTTGAGTGGAGGAGGATGGAACACCACCAATTCACAGTCAATAGCGCTTATGGGATTTTTTCATGGCTGGAATTAGGTTTGCTTGTTACAAACCCATATGGAAATCCAAAGCCCCCCACGCTGCAAGTTCTTCATGTGGCTAGTCATTCATAAGAAGTGCCTTACGGCAGACAATCTTCAAAAATGAGGATGGCCATTGAATCGGGACTGCCCGCTTTGTTTAGCCCAACCGGAGAGCTGCACACACATGTTTGTGCATTGCATATTTACACAGCAACTCTGGAGTATATTTCAACAATGGTCTGGAGTCGATTCTCCATCCCGGACAGCAGCTTCGACAGCACTGAAGACTGGTGGCTGGCGGCGAGGAGGACAATCCCAAAGCAAACGCACCGGAACTTTGACACCATCGCCATTCTTATTCATTTGAGGATCTGGAAAGAGTGGAATGCGAGAATTTTTCAACAGACAACTTGTAACATTGATAGGGTCTTAGACCTAATCAGGGAGGATATTGGAGTGTGGAGATCCGATGGATGTGTTGCTGATTTAGGTAGCTAGCCAGCACACTTTCATGTGGTTTGTATTCTCTGATCACCGGCCAGCATGCCCAGATCTCCTGGACTGTTTGCGGTGTTGTACTGCTCTTCTTCTTCTTCTTCTAATAAAGATCGGCCACTAGCCCTTCGATAAACATCGGACAACAGAATGTAACATCTGAGGTACTATGTTCTAGGACATACGAAAAAATGCATAAAACAAACATAAATTACCCCTGCTCCTCGTCAAAGGAGAGCTAGATAATCCCCTCGCCGGAGCCATCGGCCTCATGGTCGTTCGCAGCTGGACAAATCAAGGGCATCTCCTCATCGGGCTCCTCCGTGAACAGTTGCTCTTGCTTGACGTCGCAGAGGCTTATCTTGCGACGGTTTGCGCAACCCCCCACTCGGACTTGAGGGTAGCATCATTCTTGGCGACGACGGCGGGGTCACCTACGAGCTCGGTGGGGCTGCAGCGATCGCGAGCTCAGCCTAGAGCTACACCTTTGCCGCGAGGTGCTCTGCCTCCTCGCCTTGCACCAGGAGGAGTTACTCCTCACCTCCACCACCAAGAGGAGGCAAAGGTCGTCGCCCCCGTCGGTTGCGGCGTCGACCACCTCAAACTCGGCAGCGGGGCAAACCTAAGTAATGGGGAAGAGGACTGAAACATGCCACTAAAAGACTCTACTGAGACAAAATCTGAGCTCGGCTTCTCCGAGCGTTGGTTTGGTCGCTCATAATAAGGGTCGCGTGTGGTAGACACACTTTTCGACGTCAAGCTTGGCACGGTGCTCCGGCATGAGCATCTTATAATATGTGACCTTCTTGCTCAGGCGGACGATTTTGACAACGAGGTCGAATGCGTCCTATCTATCAGACTTGTGCCATGTGGTCTTCGCCTCTTGGCCCAGTTGGGGGGTAAACCGCACACCATAATCCTCTAGAGCACTCTAGAATTTTCTCTAACATTCCAAAAGCTTCTAGAGCCACCTAAGGCTTTTCCAAGCATCATCGAGACCTCCGAGAACATTTCTAGGATCATCCGAAACAGTCCCGGTTCCTAATCTCTTATTCTCTCTTATCTCCTAGTTCTCCTGCAAACTACTATTCGTTAAGCGTGTGACCCTACAAGTTTGGTAATATGTGGAGATGACTCGGAACTCTTTTCGATCAATAATTAACAACAAGATCTAGACAACCATGATAATTCCCACACATTCATGAAGATATTCATTGAGCGAACATTTTCTCCGCATACAATTTCAGTTCATTCGCAATACATTACAAAACCCAGGCGAGACTTATGAAGCAACACCTTGATCACTATACCAAATTGAGTATCTCTTCATCGTCGCACGAGCAAATCCCAGTCTTGAACCATCTAGCACCTTGACACACTTTTTCGGTGTGGTTATAAGCTGCATTTATGATCACCCAATTATGAGTAACGTTCGGCAATCCCAAAGCGGTCATCCGATATGAAGGTACGTTGTTCTCATGGTCTAAGGACATGAGTAAACGTTTCACATAATATGATAATACTCACAACATAGTGACGATAGGATCTCACCGTATATCATAAATTGGGTCTATCCAACGCCATTATTCTCCCAACAATGTGTTCTAATTATTGCTCACATCCTTATTACTCTTGAAAATTCCCTATGATCAGGAAAACTTAATCATCTGCAACATACGAGCTAGTCTTAGAGGTGAGACTAGGGATCTGTTTGGTGTTTATGTTTTCACATATGCAACTGAATTTTCCTCTGAATCTCATATATAAAAACCATTATAATTATAACACATAATATAAACTTTTAAATACGAACATGAAAATAAAATAATACTTTATTATTGACTCTAGGGAATATTTCCTACCATCTTCATCTTTGTTGCATTAACAATGCCCATGGTTAATAAAACAAAACCATCAACAATACATGAGCTAGTTCAGAGTCCTGACTACGGATCTGTTTGGTGTTTATCTTTCTACACATGCAAGTAGGTTTTATTCCAAAACTCACATTCAGGAACTAACACCATTCTAAAATAAAAAGTATAAACTTAATTATGAACATGGAAATGGAATAATAACAACTTTGTTATTGCCTTCTATGGTATATTTCCAACATACATCACAACTTTTGCTAAACCTTCTCAAATTTTTACCATGGCACTATGCGAGGTTTCATGTTTTTCAAATATCGTTTTCATTTTTAGAATAAACAAAACTATAAGATCCATGTTGAGGGTCAAGTCTTGGCACCCAGATGCTTGGAATTCCTTTTCTTCTCTTGTGTAAGGCCTAAATATAGACTCAAGAACACAAATTGGAAATTTCAAGCCATTTTGCCAACTTTATTCACGCATTTGAATTTGAATTATATTCACTAAATGACTAGAAATTCATTAGTGGTTTAAAATAGCAAAATGAATCCAAAAAATGTCAATTTTTGACATAAGACATGTGATTGTGTATTTGTGCGTAGATTTTTGTAAGGTCAAACGATTAATTGTGACACTATGCCAATTTTCATGTTTTTAGACTTTGATATCTTTTGTAGAATAAAAAACAAGTAAAGTCTATTTTAGTAGAATTAAAAAAATAGAAGAAAGAAGATAAAATAAACAAAGAGAATAAAAGAAAAGAAAGAAAACTTTACCTAGTGTAGGCTTTCTGCCGAGTGTTTTCTTGGACACTCGACAAAGGTCGTGTTTGCTGAGTGACCGATGAAATACACTTGGCAAACAACTCAGCACTAGGCGAAGTCAACGATTCTAGTGATACTGTTCACTAGAGAGCATCCATTTTGAACTGGGTACGAGCTTACCAAATTTAAGAAAGCGGTTAGATCAAACGCCAGCTTGGAGAAGTTGCACCGGACTAAAAGAAAATCCAGCTTGAGGCACCGTCCTCGGAGGAAGAGGGGTGGGCTGCGGTAAGGGACATGCCCGCCGACAAGGCGCCTTGCCCAGATGGGTTCTCCAGGCGTTTCTTCCAATCTGCATGGGCCGTCATAAAGGGCAACATCATGGCCGCTTCATCGCTTATTCACCCTTCGCCCGCACGGCATGAGGAAGCTCAACGAGGCTCTTATTGTTTTGTTACCTAAACACGATGGTGCGGTTGAGGTCAAGGATTTCAGGCCTGTTAGCCTTGAGCACAACTTCAGCAAGTTGTTTTCAAAGGTTCTAGCGTTGCGCTTCGCTCCGCGGCTGCCGGATCTTGTGGCGGCAAATCAGTCTGCGTTCGTATGTGGCCGGAGTATCCATGATAATTTCCGGATGGTGCAGCTCACCACTAGGGCACTGCATGTGCGTCGGATCCCTTCCATGCTCCTCAAGATCGACATATCGAAGGCGTTTGATTCTGTCTCGTGGCCCTTCCTTCTGGATGTGCTTCGCCACGCTGGCTTCGGCCCGAGGTTTGTCGAATGGGTGTGCATCCTACTCTCGTCGGCAAGATCCTCCATCCTTCGGAATGGAGTGCCTGGAAGGCCATTCCTCCATCACTAGGGTCTCCGCCAGGGCAACCCGTTGTCACCCATGTTGTTCCTCCTTGTGATGGAGGTGTTGAACGCCCTTCTCGCTAAGGCTGAGGGCATGGGCATGTTGTCGCCGCTGCAGTGCCATGGTGCCCGCTTCCGCATCTCGATGTACGTTGACGATGTGGTTGTCTTTGTCAAGCCATCCCCTTCGGACCAGTCGCTCATGCGGGCCGCGCTTGACTGTTTTGGTGGAGCACCTGGGTTGCGCACCAATCTACTTGAGTGCTCATTGTCGCCGATCAGATGCTCCGAGGAGCACCTAGTAGTTGTTGTCCACACTTTCCATGCCAGATACTGAGGTTCCCCTGCACCTATCTCGGCCTCCCTCTCTCGTACAAGTTGAGGTTGCCAAGGGTGTGCCTTCAACCTTTATTGGACAGGGTATGCAATCGACTACAGCCATGGATTGCTCGTTGGATCACCGCGGTTGGTCGCCTCGTGCTAGTCAAGTCGGTCCTCACATCCATCCACGTGTATCACTCCATCGCGATGCAGCTGCCCGTATGGCTGATCGATGGGTTTGAGAAGAGGATTCGTGCCTTCTTTTGGAAGGGGACCAACGTCGTCAGCGATGGCCATTGTCTGGTGGCTTGGGGGCAAGTGTGCAAGTCGTTCGAGTATGGTGGATTGGGCGTCCTAAACCTCAAGCTATTAGGCTATGCGTTTGAACACGGCTATGGATGCAATGCATATCGATTCTTTGTTGGTCGGAACTGCGGCCGCCGTGGAGCCTAAGGTGCAAGCTATTTTTTACTCGTCCATCAAGGTGACGTTGGGGGATGGTAGAAAGGCTCTTTTTTGGACGGATTTTTGGCTCCACGGGCGTTCCATTCAGTTTGAGGCCCCAGAGCTATTCCTAGCGGTGAACGACGGCGATGCGGCGCCTGTGAAGCAGTTCATGAGGCCTTGGCGGACGGCGCTTGGATCGGGACATCACAGGTGTTGGCGGTTAGAGTGCTAACTCAATTCTTGATGCTCACAGACTTGCTTCTTGAGGTGCACCTACTCCACGAGATTCCGGATCGCATAGTCCGAAAGTGGGCGCCGATCGAGGTATATTCTGCGAGCTCGGCTTACGGTGTTCTTTGCTGGCCTCGAGAGGTTCCCATGCGGTCGGGCCCTTTGGAAGACTTGGGCCCCGGCCAAGTGCAAGCTTCACTTCTGGCTAGCGATGAGGCGTCGGATTTGGACGGCAGACAGACACCTTCGACACGGCCTCTAGTCCCGCGTCATCTGCCTGCTATCACGGCGGAGGTGAGGATCGCAGACCACACCGCACTGGTGTGTTTGCCAGGAGGCGTGGCACTCGCCTCGCACGGTGTGGTCTCGGCCATTGGTGCCCATCATGGATGCAACTCTCATAGAGTGGTGGCGGCCCGATCGTGCGATGATCCCGAAGGAGCGGAGGAAGGGTTTTGATTCGCTTGCCCTCCTCATCGTCTAGATGCTATGGAAGGAGCGTAATAGTCGTGTCTTCGAGCGGTCAGCGGTCGTTGCTAGAGAGCTTTATCGTCGCATCAGTGATGAGGTTGAGCTATGGAAACTTTCTGGTGCGAGGGGGGTTGTCGGACTTCTAAAGGTAGGACCTTCTAGCATGTAGGGCGTTGTTGGGTGCCCCATGGTGTTAATGGCTGCCCACCATATGCTACCGTGGGGACTCTCTGTACTTCTATTTCTTTTCTTCTAATACATCGACGCGCAAAGCTTTTGCGTGCTTGAAAAAAAAATCCAGCAGATTGTGATGACCGAGGTCGTGCAGACTTCAACCAATATAAAACTGCTCCGGTAGTAGATTTACGAGCATATTTTAAGAAGAACTCAAACCTACTAGTACCCCAAGTGTAGTGGTGGTATGTGAAACAACAGTAGTAAAACAAGATCGGATCAACATGCAAATCGTATCAAACAATCACTAGGCGTCACGCGGCGGGCATGCTCTTATGTATGCCTGCATCTGATGAGTGGAACCTTTTCCTTTCTTTTTTTTGCAAGTCGTGTTAATTTGCGATCTGATTCCGCAAGACACTTTGTTCGACCAAGGCGCAGACCATTAAGTAGTGGCCAAGGGGAATCCAAAGGGCGAGAGAGATGATAGCATAGCATTCCACTCCAAGGAAATGGAATCTTCAAGATCTACGAGCCACGCGTATGAATGTTGGTAACCGGTACAGTACTGCTGGTACGTGCGTACTAGCGAGATTTTTGGAAAATACCCCGCGGACCCTCGCAATCTTTATCCCTGCCGTCTCTGTAATGGCCGGAGACCACGTACCGTTACCGTCTTTACTCTCTAGTGCCATGTCGATCTACTGGCTTGCTCTGGTACGCTGACTGGTTCTTGCGGAAGCATGGCGATTATTTATTTATTTATTAGACAAGGAGGAAGCATGGCGATGATACGGCCGATGCACGGAGACGATTAACTGAAGTGACGAAGGGGCCCACAGCCCACATGCCCGTTTTAAATTATGCAACGGCAGTTGGGAGTACTTGCATCGGAGCCATGAAGACAGTCTCGGGGCCGGAGAGGGTCCTGTTGCTGTTGGTTTGTTTTCAAAAAGTTTGCGGAGGGAAAGATCCAAGGGGCGAATAGAGGAGTACAAAGCGTTCCGTCCGTCGTTCCGTTTTGCTAGAGCCGGCAAGTGTGTGACTGCGGGCCGGCGAGCGTTGCGTCGCCTCCTCTTTCCTTCCGATGCGCGGCGAGCTTCTAGGCGGCGGCACTGGCCGGAGGCCGCATGCGACGGAGGAATCATACTATGGGTTTGCATGTTCCGGACGGAGTGCAAGAATCAGAACCTGATGGTGTTTTCAAGTTGGAGGCCTTGATGAAATATACAAGAACAAGAACACATTTGATTTCTGTTTACAGGAAGAGAGAGTGGATTCCTCGTTGAGGCAAAACAAAACATCCCTTGCCCCACAAGCGAAACATCGTTTCTTTCTCGTACCGAAACGTCCGCTGGATGCCTCGACATCCACCGAGATCTGTTTCGGCTCGTATCCTACAGGCAGGCTGCAACATCCCGCAAGAGGCACAGCTGCGGTTGCACTGCCAGGTCGGTGTCAGCCCGTGTACTCTACTGGCGAGCGACTCGGAGTACTATCTCGTAGGTACAATCCACCCGGCCGACGGCGGACCGCAACTGGCGAGGGTGAGGCGACACGGCACCCGCGCCTCGGCAAAGGATGAAGCGAGACGCGAGGTGCGCGTGGAGCAGATGAATGCGTGCGTAAAACGACGAGGAGAGCAGTGGGGGGTGGGGCAGGCGCTCCGCGGCGGGGATACAAGGCGCGCACGAAGCGTCTGTGGAGTGTGAGCCTCTGCCTCAGCCGGTGGTGGGCGCCTCTAGTCTACCACGCAGCCGCGGCCAGGCCGAGGCACACATACATACAGTGGTGCGGTGCGCCCCCACAGGTTAGATCAGGGACAATACATACAGTGGTGAAGTGGTAACCATGTGTCTCAGCGGCGGCACCGACATGACGCGGCGCTGTTGACGTGACGGACCACGCAGGTAACGGCACAATCAGTTCTCCCTCCCGTGAATACAGCAACCAGATTACTGCTCCACTTACTCCAGTAGCAGTACTACCGTCTTCTGGCTGCGATTGCAGCATCCACTACTGCGTCTAGAGAGCTACAGTCTCTGTAGTGGTGGCTTTGAATCCATTTAAATAAAGAAAGAAATTACAGTTTGCTTTCTGCATCCGGGTCGTATTCTTGTCGCCCTAACGGCGCCGAGCGTGATAACACAAGTCATGAAAAAGGAAAAGTAAAAATGAAAAGCCCCTCCCCTCCCCTCCCCTCCCCTCCCCCTGGCTAGGGAGGGAGACACGGAAAAGGGCGAGGAGAGAGACGCGTGAAAGGGAGGCACGCTACGCCCTGCTACAGGCAGCAATAATAAATAGCGGCCATAAATAAACAAGCGTAAATCCTAGGGTAGGGGTGGTGGTGGTGCGTGTTTTTATTGGTTTGCGGTGGGGGCGCGTCGCTCGCGTAGCCATAGCCATAGCTAGAGTGAGAGAGAGAGAGAGAGGGGGGCTAGAGTGAGGGAGAGGATAGGAAAGAGAGGGGGCACCGTGCGTGAGTTTGGTGAGTGTCGCAGGGAGGGAGGAGCGGCATCCATACTTCCATAGCCCAGCCTAGGTGTTGAGGGGGGAGGCAGCCGCTCTCATTTCGTCTTCCTCTTTTGCGTCCTCGCGAGATGTGCGCGCATTGCTGCTCAAGCTGACTGCCGCCTCTTCCCCTGCTCGTCGCCGCTCCTTCGAAACCCTAAATCTCGCCTCCGTCGCCGCCGCCGTCCTCCCGCCGGTAAGATTCTCCCGCTCCAAAGTCCAAATCGCCCGCCTCTCTCTCTCTCTCTCTCTCTCTTGCGCAAATCTGTTTCTTCCTCTCTCTTTTTTGACTGTGCGCGTTTGTGCCTTTGGCTTGGTTCAAAGTAACCCCCATTTTGTTCGTCCATCTGCTGCTTGCGTCTTCTTGTCCCTCAAGCCCAGAGGTTTACGGATCTTGCATCAGTTCCCTACAAGAAAAAAAGGGAGAGGAACCCCACATCTATGTCCTCCTCACCTACCGCATCTATGTCCCTTTTGCTTTAGTTTGTTTTTTCAAATTTTAACTAGGCGGTGGGGAAGGGGTGACTAGTGGAAGATGATAATGAGTACAAGGGCACCAAGATCGGCTCAAGCTCCAGTTTTGCCTCAGATTCCCACGCTTTTTCCTCCACTATGCTAGTGCCAATAAGGTTCTTTGTTGTGCCTGCAATGAATACCCGCACCATCTGATCCAGTTTCTGCCCACTCTCTTGCAGGGCCTCGTGATGCCGCTTCTTGATCCGGGAAAGCTGCCTCTTTGCTCACCAAACAGCAGGCACCAACGGTCCTAACTTGAAGCGCATCACCACCCACCCAGATGCGGTTGCTGCTTGCAGAGCTCCGTAAGTCAATACTCTAGCTCTAGTAGGAGGGAGCAGTTTTGGAGGCGGTGGGAGTGCTGGAGAGGATGGGTTCTTCAGGGTGCCCGGAGATAGTCGAACTGGTGGATGAAACCAAAGATGCCCGTCCGGGCGGGGTCACCCACCTGAGGGTGAGGGTGAAGCCAGTGGGGCAGGAGCATGGGGGGCGGTCGTGCTCGGTTGAGGATGACCTCGACCGGCTCCTCAGATCCTTCAATGTGCGCACCTCGGCGCGGGCTTCTGGTCAGACGAGCACGGACAAGAGGCTTATTGCGCTTGGGAAGGCGCCCATGTCGAGCTCGGAGATTGTGGAGTCTGTGAGCTTGAAGCAGGCCCTGAGGAAGATGTGCATCTCCCAGGCCTCAGAGATGGCTGCCATGAAGAGGATGTCAAAGCCCGCGGCTGTGTCGAGTACTCCTGAATCTGGGGCGATTAAGAAACTTTATGCCTCTGTTGTGGTTCCAACAGACGAGGACCAAGATGGGAAGAGCAAGGTTGAGAAGGCCGTTGTTTTGCCTGAGAAGGTTGTAGTAAGTTCATCGGTTAATTTGGTTGAATCAGGTAAGAAGGTGCACAGTAAGGGTTCAGCTAACAAGCATGTGCGATCAGCTTCTCCAACCAAGGCCAAGGTCCAAAAAACCAGAATCCAAGATGTCATCAGTAACAAGTCACTGGAGGCAAGCGAAGATCCGTCTGCAGGAAGAGCTGTGGCAAAACAGAGAAAGGGCAAATCTCCAAAAGCATCTAGCCCGCGTGCTGTTCCAGTAGGAGGTTCACGCCTGGTGTTTCGCAGCAAGTCCTCCACTAAAAAGAAGGTTAAACCGGAACCAGCTGCAGCGGTGACATCGCAGAAGCATTGTGAGCCAAAAGGTTCCGGTTCTCATACTAAGAAGCAACAGGAGGCCCCTCAGAATGAACCTAAAACTCCAGCACCAACCAGCAAGAAGGGCGCTGATGATGGCTCTCTGGGTGCCGAAGGAGTTGATTTTGGCAAAGGATGCTATGTCAGTGGGATCCCTGGTTCACAGCCTGGTGATTTGTCAAGATCGAAGGAAAAGGGTGAAAGCTCCCAAAGCTCAAAGAGCAGCATCGGTGACTATAGCACAAGTACGAGCATCAGTGAAGATAGTTATGGTAGTTTCAGTGCTAATGGCAGCAGGCCTCACATGTCAAAAGATGTCAGATGGGAAGCCATGAAGCGCTTAGCGATCCAACAAGGGAGCCTAGGATTGAAGAACTTCAAGCTTCTCAAACAGCTTGGCTGTGGAGATATTGGCACTGTTTATCTGGCTGAGTTGGTGGGTTCGGACTGCATGTTTGCACTGAAGGTTATGGACATTGAGTACCTAATAAGCCGGAAGAAGATGCTGAGGGCTCAAACCGAGAGGGAGATACTGCAAATGCTTGACCACCCGTTTCTTCCCACCCTGTATTCTTATTTCACGACAGATAATCTGTCTTGCCTAGTGATGGAGTATTGTCCAGGAGGTGACCTGCATGTCCTAAGGCAGAAGCAACCTACCAGATGCTTTTCGGAAGCCGCTGCTAGGTATGTAGCTTCAGCCGTGGTGTTTATGTGTTATCTCATCGACCTATTGCACTTGAATTTCTAGCTGAAAATCATGTTTCAAGTTATTTAACTCACAAGTACTGTATGTCCCTTCACAGGTTTTATGTCGCCGAAGTTCTCCTAGCATTGGAGTATCTGCATATGTTGGGGGTTATATATCGTGATCTGAAGCCTGAGAACATACTTGTTCGTGAAGATGGGCACATCATGCTCTCCGACTTTGATCTGTCCCTGAGGTGTTCAGTTAATCCCATGCTTGTGAGGTGCTCATCAGTAGGAAGAGATGAACCTCCTAGGCCTTCCGGACCTTGTGCTGAAAGCTGTATCGATCCACTGTGTATCCAGCCATCCTGGGCCAACTCTTCTTGCTTCACACCTCGGCTGGTATCTTCTACACCTTCCAGGACACGGAGAGCTGAGCCCCTGAAGAAACCATCACTTCCGCAGCTTGTCGTCGAGCCGACTGATGCAAGGTCAAATTCGTTTGTCGGGACCCATGAATACCTTGCCCCGGAGATCATCAGAGGAGATGGCCATGGCAGCTCGGTCGATTGGTGGACTCTTGGCATCTTTCTGTATGAATTGCTCTACGGCAAGACACCATTCAGGGGACCTGGCAATGATGAAACACTTACAAATGTGGTCTCACAGGGGCTGAAGTTCCCTGATAGCCCAGCTGTCAGCTACCAGGCTCGCGATCTGATCAGAGGGTTGCTTGTGAAGGAGCCAGAGCTCCGGCTAGGCTCGAGGAAAGGAGCTGCCGAGATCAAGCGGCACCCCTTCTTCCAAGGCCTGAACTGGGCCTTGATCCGTTGGACTGCACCGCCCGAGACCCCGAAAAGCGTCGATGCCTCAACCCTTACGGCAGCGGTGGCACGGAAGAAGAAGGAAGGCAAGTGCCTCGAGTTCCGGATGAATGGAGACGACATTGAGTTCGAGCTCTTCTAGTGGTGGCAGTAGTAGCAGTAGAAGTTGTAGTGGTAGTACGTTGTGTTCTGAAGAATATCCATACCGTGGTAGCTAGAAGTAGTAGTCCCACAGTTCCCCAGTCCCCACTCCCCTGCAGTTTTTCTGTTGAAGATGAGTTATCAGTTGTCACCTGCCAATGTTGGGATGTAGAGTAACTGAGTAAGGTCGGGTGTTGTGCCTGTAACTTTATTCCTTGTTAATACCATCAGATATCAGATGAGCCATGGTCTTGTGCAAGCATTTTTCTTTCGAATGCAGCCATGGTCTTGCAAGCAATTGAATTGCAGCTGGTAGAACATGCTGCTGTTGTGCTGTATACTGTATGCAATGCAATAATAGTTCGTCCCCCAGTGGCATCTGAAAATGAGCTGCTACTGCTTGCAGTAGTTGTTGTTGCTGGATAGTAGCAGTATTCTCAAGTAAGGTCCAGTAATAAGTTTTGTAACATGTGTTCTTGTTCATTAATAATATCATAAAGTTAGGAGCAAGGATTTGGAAGTCATGTGTCTGTCACGGACTTCACAATTATGTAATAGTCGAGCAGATGGGACATCAGTAATTGCTTGGATGTAACCATTTTATTATAGTGCTGACCGGTGAGTAGCATAACTGTGCATCTGTGCTAAAGTGAATGCGAAAACCTTGATAACCAATTAACCAACCATAAACAGAATGATAGCGTCTCAAAGTGGGCATTTCCTCTAGACAAGTTTACTGTGATATGTACAAATCCTGGAGGTATATGTGCGATTCGCACAAAAAACTAAACACCGCTACATCTATGAACCCCACTAACATTGGAGCTGCTGTTAGACTTACACAATGTAGGTCTTCTTCGGGGCTTTCCTGCCACGCTTCCTGTTCGGGTTGCATGAATCAGCCATGAGATTAAAAGCATTAGCAAATTCCTCGTCTTCGTTGTTACAGAGTATTCTAGACTTTTCAGGGTTTTCGAGCAGCAGCTTGGCCACAAGGAAGCCCGCAATGGACCACGTTTGGAATAGTCGAGCTTGTTTGCCGATGAACCGCCCACGCTTAGTATCGTAGTATTCAGGCCATTTATCCGTGGAAATACGCCTCTCAGCCACCTCCAAGGCTCTTGCTGCAATCTCAGGCCGGTTCATCTTGATACATGCCACCGTGAGCTGCCAAAAGAAAAACAAGAAACTGATTGACATTTACAATCAAGAGAAAATGGTGCTAAGTAATCAATCCAAACACTCGACAAGGTCTCGAGGTTTGCAAAGTACACATCAAAATTTCAAACATGATGCTTAAGTTGCAAACCTGCCACAACAATGTTGGCCAGGAACCTGCATTATGGTATGACCAAGGCCTGCAGCAAAACAAAATAAATGTTATGAGGAGATGCAAACGATCTGCAAGACTCGCAGAAGTAGGCAACAATCTAGGACTCACGTGTTTTTAGGGTCGCTCCCTGTAATGTATTTCCACTCTTGATCCTCGAGAGCAGGATAACATATCTTCAATGGCATTTCTGCCACTAGATCAGACCATTTGGCTTCAACTAGATCCAGAATAGCATGGGATTGACGGGTTGTTGCCAAACTGCTTACTATAGACCACAAGTTCCCCAGAGAAAAGAATCGGAAATCCATGTGAGCTGGTTGCAGGTTTCCAATTAAGTAACCCCCTTCCGGAGGGATCCATTCAACTAGCCACGGAGGAATCTGATCAGGATATATGTTAAACTTGTTGACAGCATCATAAGAATATTCTTCTGTTTTGTATCGATATATCTCATTTAGCTTTCTCTTGTCAAGCCAGTAATATTCCCTAATATGAAAAGAGAGCGCCATAAGCCTGTTATTTAGGGCACGGATCAAGTCAGCAGATCCATCTTCTGGGGTAAGCATCTCACGTGCACACAAGAGGGCTGAATAGAACAGTGACTGCACAAGAAATGAAAATGATATATGAGAAATCATGCATAAATAGCAGAAAGTAATCCTCACTCATCTACAGAATAGCAGGGAGGATCACGTGGCACTATTAACCATAATCTCAGAATGACCTGAATAACCATGTTTTTAAAGACAGGTGCTTCGATTGGCCAATATTTGTGGTTTCAGGCCAGAACTGTGCTCTGTGCAGTGAAATGAGTGACACCCAAAAAGAATTCAAGACATGTAAGAACTCTCTCATTCCTTGTGTAAAAATATACCAGACCCCATAACTGTATTTACTATTTAGTGCCTGTGCCATCATCATATATGTTTGTGTTGCTATGGTTATGTGCTTTTTGCTGTTTGTTGTGTGTGTGTTTGTGTGTGATGTTTCACTGCGCTGTTACTTTCGGACATTTGTGCTACCTGAATCTCCAGTGGGTGTCCATGGATACCCATTCGACGATCCATCATGCAGGATCCATCAGTGACTAACAATGTGGGGAACATGTCAAACCCATCAGCTAAGCAGAGCTTCAAGATCAATTTTATTCCAGTCTGGACATCGATTCTCTCGTGAAATGACAGGTCTCCTGAACATTTTCCATATGCCCTCAGTAATATGATCCACCATAGACCTGAAAACCATCATTAAGGTTCTTTATTTTTTATGCTATACGCGTATTAACAGAGTCAACATTACCTGAATTAAAAGGTTTTAAAAACTTTACCTGAATCAACTGGTGCCACACGGCCTATAGCAGCCTCCCCAAAATCAGGATCCAAGACTTCCTCAGTTGCGCCCTCTTCATCACCTTCAAGCGGAACGACACGCACCTTGAAACTAGCTGGCATCAAGCCTTGCCCTGGACTGTGGCAGTCCATGGTTTTCTCCCAGCTCTATAGATGGTCAACAATCAGTTTTAACGAATTATTACAAGCTTCATACATGATAGGCAGTACATTGAGCAGAATGGTATCCTGACTCAACTAATAATTTCATATAGGTTGTGCTTAATCTTATTGGAATTGAGGAATGATTCAATTGCATACACATTATTAACACAAGTAAGAGGAGCATCTGTATTGACAGACACCAACCGACCGAAATACTCCTACTAGTATGAAGGGTGGGTGACCTGGAGCTGGAGCGTGTGCAGGATGAAGTTGCGGACGATGTCGTACTCCCCTTGAGCAGGAAGGCGATGCCCGAGGGCACGAAGTCCCGGATGAAGACCTGGTCGTAGTTGAGCGGGCTGGAGTCGTTGGGGTCGCAGGCGGCGATGGTGCCCACGGGGCTGCCGCAGTAGCTGACCACCGACTCCCGGAGGAGCGCCCACGCCTCCTCCTCCAGGTCGCTCGCCGCGCGCCGCCTCTGCTGCGGCGCGTGGTCGGCGGCGCCGTTCAAGTCCCTCCCGGCGACATCGACGGCGGGAGCGGGAGCGGGAGGCTTGAGGGCGGGCTCATGGTCGTGCGCCCTCGGGTTGCTGCTGGGATGCAGCGAGCTGGCGGCGCGGGGAGGGTTCCGCCGCCTCCCGCCCTTCCTCCTCGCATGGGATACGAATCCGACCCCGACCCTGAGGGAGGTGGGCCGCGGGGGCGCCGCGCCGGAGCATCCAAGATGCAGGCGCAGCGGGGCGGCAGCCTGTGCGATCCCCATGCGCTCGGAGGAGCCGTCGAATCGAACCTGCGTTGAGCCGCTTGCAAAAGCGAAACTGACGGGATTGATTGGCTGTGCGGCGGGCACGAGGGGGATGCAAACAAAGGCGTTCGAGTGGGCGAAGCGAAGCGCCGTTTTGGCTTGTTGTCGCTGAGGCCGGAGGGGGGTGGGCGACGGGGACCCGTGCGTGGCCACCACTCGCTGCTTCTCTCCGCATACACGCCACGCCTCTCCCTGCCTCGATGCTCTCATCGAGTTTTGCCTCTACGAACGTTATCAATCAGTTGCTTTTCCAAATTCAAAAGGTCACCCATGCAAGAACAATCCAAAGGCTAAATAAAAAAGCACGTACGTACTGAAAAGATTGTATTTTGAGTACGAATGTGAAAGCGTACAATGATGTACAAGTCGGCAAGTGTTACATTCTCCCACAATGCTTTCCAGCCCTAGCGTCAGATCCTAAAATGTCAATCAGCCAACTATGTATTTCCCATCCCATGATGTTAAACTGAACAGCAGCTGCTGCGGGAAAGACTTTGAGCTTCCACCTACATACATCGCCAAGATGCCGATCTCAATGTCCGCCGTCATCGTGATCATTGTCGTTGTCGCCTTCATAGTACTCGTCGTCACGATGAACCTGCTTGTCTTGGGTATGCTCTGCATGATATAATACACACTTCTGTAAGAAAAAAAAATGATGACCCAGTTCAAAAGGACTGGAGAAAATACCAAGCAAGGAACTGGCTGAATGAAGAAGAATACAACAAATTTAAGAATAAATAGATAACAAAATGGATCACATTTATTTCATTTCAGGGGAAATTTCTCATTATGTGGCGCGCATATGCTTCGAGAGGACAATGGCGAGTTTGCACGGAGAAATCATCAAGTTTTTACTCGTCCATATGAGCACTGTAAGACATGCCAGAGGTATTTATTTGACTTACGATCAACACGTTCATCAGGATCCAGCTCGTCTTCATCAAAATCTGGGACATAGAAATCGGGTGGAACCTGCAAAATAAACTCATTGTGTATCCGATCTCTGCTCAGAAACAACAAACTACACTATCCTGGCGGAAGCAAGAAAAATAAAGACACAAAAGATGTAAAGGCATATTCCAGTCTTCACATGGTATCCATCCCGGTTTCAATTGGGATGTTTCAACAATCAACATGCGAATGGAATACAAACTAACCTCTTGCATCTGAACGCCAGGTGCATGTTGTATGGCCCGCAAACTCTCCATTACTTGCACTTTGATTGAACTGAGATACGTCTTACTATTCAAGTTGTCCTGGTCCATTCATCAATAGGAAGACAAATATCATTAGCACATCTACACATCTCTAAAGAAACAAAAGGATGTTCTAGGTGGTAGCCAATATATAAAAAGCATGGTGCACCAAACAGCAGTTAAATGTTTCCATAACACCAGGCAGGCATAGAATTAGATAGTTCAATCAGAAAAGGTTCATACCATGTTCAGATTCGGTACTTTCAATGTATAATCTGGACCGAAGTACTCAATGTATTCATTGTCAGGGATCTCTGCAAAGAAAATGCCATGTAAAACTCCCGCCGATGGATAACCACTAAGAAAGAATTGCTTACAAAAGGTAGTACTATAAAGGAAGAGTATTAGGACATAGTTGGATTTATTTTCACTTTTCACCTTAAAAGATCAAGAAAACAAGAAGAAATAATACAAGAAAAACGTTGCTATATTGAAAGATTACTACTAGTTACTGTCACTCAAACCAAGAAGGTTGAGGGGAGCAGAACAAACAAATGAGATACCATTTGGGAGCTCTGTGTCTAGAAGAACCCCAGTCTCAACAGCCCAGCAGCGTGCTACATTCTCTTTGGTGTACCCACCACCTCCTGTCACCTGCATGTTTGAAAATACGTGAATATCCTAGAACGAGCAAAATTTATCATACGATGACAGTTTTCTCCCTTACCAGCAGAGGAATTTTAAATTTCTTAACAAACTTTACACATTCAGCATGGCCTGTTTATGGAAACAGATCAAGTAAGTATAATAATAGATTACTCAAGTGAGTTTAGCTCAATGAAACTTAAAGTCCAAAGGACCCCAAATACCATCAACGCAAGAAAATTCCAAGAATACACAATTTCAACAGTGGAGACAAGGTTAAACACGGTTAGTTTACACATCTGGATGTTTGGCCAAATCTATAGTGGCACTTAATATCAAGTTTTTGACAGCACCTTCAATTGAAAGATTGAAACACCCTAGGCGGTCTCGCGCCAATGAATCAGCCCCACATTGAAGAACAATAGCACCTGGCAGATATGTCTCAATAACTTTGGCAATAATCTACATGATAAGCAGCATTACATACCTCAATAAGACTAGAGAACAAGAACATGAATAAACATAAAGTAATGCACATCGACTTTTACCGTTTTAAAAAGCCGAGTAAAGCTGGTGTCGTCTATGCCATCTTTAAGTGGGATGTTGATGGCATAATATTTTCCTTCCCTGTCTCCTATATCCTTCAAAATGACAGCCAGGTAAACCGATATGAAGAGCACATCCGTCTTAAATGAAGCTAAATTTTTAAAAGCCCTCATCATCATTACTTAACAGCACGTGACATTCAACTATTTAAAAGCAAAGCACAATGCAAGCTCTGTAAGTGCCAATTTTTTTCAACATGTTAATAAACAGAAAGAAGGGGAGCCTTGGCACAGTGGTAAAGCTGCTGCCTTGTGACCATGAGGTCACGGGTTCAAGTCCTGGAAACAGCCTCTTACAGAAATGTAGGGAAAGGCTGCGTACTATAGACCCAAAGTGGTCGGACCCTTCCCCGGACCCTGCGCAAGCGGGAGCTACATGCACCGGGCTGCCCTTTTTTAATAAACAGAAAGGCACACATTTCTGCTCATATCGAACCTTGCCTTTCCTCTAGTATGTGAGTTACAAAATCTAGTTGACGGGATGGTTTTGATTGGAGAACTCACAGCTCAATCAAAGACAATTGCATAAAAAAAAACTTCCACTCATGCAGACACATGCATAAAACATGTGCGAAAATAGCATTATCTGCAAAAGTAAACCCATTACAAAAACGATGAAGTGAATCTTCAAGTGATGGTTCAAGCATGACGGCAAGAGTTGTGTTGGTCAGTTGACAGCTTCTATTCTTCTCAGCTCAGATGATAATACATGCATCAGAATGAAGAACATCACTTTTAGCACCACCCTTTATCAAATATAGATCATAAACCTCCACTATTCCCAAATATGATGCTGGCTATTTGGATAGAATACCGGGCTAGTAATGGAGACAAGAGTTCAATGATAAAAGTTCATACTTACATGTTCTAGAGGGGGGGGGGGGGGGCAGAAGAGAGTGATCAAAAAAAGAAACTGAAGGATGTCGCAATGGTTCCTATAACTATTGATTAACTCCAGTACCATCAACTTTGAGTAATGTAATGCCAAAACCCATTGTAACTCAGTTTTGTAAATGTCTCTTCTGTTTCATATAATTGAGAGTTCACATTCCAACTTTAATTGACATAAGCAAATAGGAGACAACAAACATCATACAACTCATGCCCAATATTGAGCACAAACTAAGATACAAACTGAAAATAATAGCGATGAACTACTGCGAAAATTAAGTAAAGGAACTACATAAAATGTATATTCATAAAGCTTGTCAGTGGACATTACCTTAATATCACCTGTGCCAGGAAAGAACATGTCACCATACTTGTGGAAACTTACAGTCATTACCCTACAAATACGTATAGACAAAATCAGATGGAAATCTAAATGCTCTCGAAGAGACAGCGACATTACTATACATCAACCTCACACTACCCATCTTAGAAGACGGAAGCCTGAGATAGCAACTAAACTGAATATATGGTGACAACAAAAGAATAGGCGTCTATGGAGGCTCTGAAAATCAGTGAGACACATCCTATCGACAATTACAGTCATGTATTTTATTATCCACAAAAGCATGAACCTGTCAGTGAAATAGAAGGCTTCTTCAACTCCATCTCCATGATGGACATCAATGTCAATATAGAGAACCCTAGCATGATACTTGAGAAGCTCGAGAATTCCCAAAACTAGGTCATTAATGTAGCAGAAGCCTGACGCCTCACACTTCTTTGCATGATGCAGCCCACCAGCCCAATTAATAGCAATATCACATGTTTTATGATTTAGTCTTCGAGCCGCATCTGAACAATAAAAAAAAAAGCTTAGAGAGATCACAAAACAGAAAGAAGCATTGGCAATTTTCCTATTACCTAGAGTTCCTCCAGCATAGATTTGGCAGAACTCAAACAAATCATCAAAGACTGGGCAGTCCTCTCCAAGGTTGTCTGGGACAATGATTACAATGAAGAAGTCAGATAAGTTAAATATAAGAAAACCCAAAATACATGGAGACATGATTTATAGCAATTCCATTTAGTGCGACAGGCATATTGTGGAAAGTATAGCAGACAGTTCTTTATTTAAGTACAAACAGCTAAGCTTCCATTTGCATACAACAATTTGTTGAGAGATCAGACCATCTTAATGTGTTCCGCTTCTATTTTAAGTATATACATCCGAAGACCTAAGATAATATAGCACTACCTAAGATTCAGGTAAATCATTTTCGGAGTTTTTGGTTCGGTGTCACTCTGAAGTTACGCAAGTTTGAACAAATGCTGCTGGCGTTTGGTTCATATAAACAACTGTGGCGAGCCACAAATTCTTAGGCACATGGTCCACTCGTCATACACATGTTCTAACCAAGTTTTGACATGATTTTTACAGCTAAATATAAGAAAGTAATACATACGGCATGTATTTTATTGTGAAAATAGCAAAGCCTGTGAGAGTACTTTGTAAAAGAAAAAGATGTCATAATCATACATCTAGTTAATTCACTTGCATACAAGTGCTGGGTATCAGGAGTTATTCGGTGCAAGAATTCCACATAATCAGCAGAATGGAACTGCGAAAGCTCTGTTGGATATGCTTTGTGGGGTCTCTGCAAAATCCAATGGGAGCAAAATAAGGTAAAAGACACATTTAAACAATTCATAAGTACAAAGAAAGGGGATGAACATAATTCAATACCGACATATATCTCCATTTTCTTGTGAAGATCATATGATAACACGAGATGATGTGTCATGCAAAGGCGATGCGGTTTCATCGGATGATTTGGCCCAAAGTACACATTGCCAACATCCCCTGAGATGTTCGGTCACAGAAAAGTAACCAAGTAAGCAACCATAAAAGGTTGAACAGCGAAAAAACTTATATAGTGTTGAAGATGTGTGGATTTTCTACAAACAACACAGTTAAGGAACTAGTCATGAGAACCAAATCAAATAAACAGCGCAGCAATTTTTACCATTTGACTTCCTTATCTGACCTAGAATGAAGCATACACTAACGCAATTTTATAACGCACTGACTGCTAGGTTGAACAACTCAAGGAAATAGTAGGCCAAATAACAGGGTCACACCAATTCTAGTTGAACAGATCCCGATGGCACATAGCATCAAGAAATTTTCCTTCGTCGTATAGCCATAGCACAGGCTTCGACCGCAATGACCCATGCTGACGCCTTGCTACTACAAATCGGTGAAACAAGCACAACACACCACTATACCCACACAGTATTTCCCCCTACTATCGAAATTGCGAGATGAGACAGCTAGGAGAGGTAAGGGTAGCGACTTGCGACTAGGAGAGAACTAGGTATGAACGGTGGTTGGTTGGGGGATTTGGGGGGGTGCAGTGGAGAAGAGGGGGCATAGGGAACATACCATCGTAGAAATAGGATATCCTGTCTTTCTCCAACATGACCTCGCTCTCGAGCGGCCGCCTGCCTCTACAGGCGGAGGCGGCGCCGAATGGAGGCGGCCGGGGAAGCCGACAGCAAGTTCGCGACGGCGGAGGCGGAGGCGGCGGCGGAAGTTGGGGCGGTCGTGCGTGAGGAGGAAGGGGAAAACCGAGCGAGGCGATGGCTCTGGGGAACGTTCTGGACCGGCATGGACAGTCAGGATCGTGTTGGTACCATGATCGGACGGTCAAAGTTATTGCGCGGGTGAAGTATTTCGCCTCGATTGGTACTCAAAAGTAGTACTGGTTTTGTTTTGAGCTGCTATTTCTGATTCTGTACAAAATAACTGTTACTCAAACGGATGTATGTAACGAAATACGTCTACGTAGGAAAGAAGTATGTCTACAAAAGGAGGGTGAATAAAAGTTTTAAATTTTCTTTGAAAACTTAAAACTCTCAGAAACCAGCAGCGGAATAAATGAATAGTAAACTATGAAGAACTACAACAGAGTGCCGAAGGGGTTTACACGAATGAAATGCATTGAATGTAAACAGAAGTGACAGAGGTAACCGAAGATGCTCGATGACGACAAGGTATTTGTTCGACTAGTTCGTCCTTCTGCACAAGGACTACGTCTGGTTGGAGGGGCTGTGACTTAACATGGAAGATAAACTCTCTTCACTCTATTCTCCTCGACAATTGATTCGTCAACCGATGCCAATCACTCGTGGTAGATACTTGAAGGCAATCTCCTAACCTTTACAGACTTCTTTGAGAACCACAATGACTCTTGGTTTCCGAAGAAATTGACACATAACCGTCTAGAGAGTTTACAGCTCTCAAGAGTAATATGCGGAGCGTACTAAACTTAGATTTCAGTGATGCTGAACCACTATCTAATTCTTCGGCTCTAGGATTATTTTCTCTCGGTGGATTTTAAACTCAAATCACTCTGAGAGTGGGTTGCTCAACAATCTTCTCAGAATCATACGAAGCAGCCACCGGATAAAGCCGGCGTGGGGTGGCTATTTATAGCCGCTGCCTTCCTAGATGGGAAATGACCATTTTGGACACGCGGGCCAGCCAATGGCCAACCGACACGTTCACAACGGTCGAATTTTGGAGCAACGGTAACATTACTTGAGGAACAAGTAATGCTAACTCCTCGGTCCGAGTCAAATCTCTCACAACGAAGAAGATCACAATCTCTTGGTGGCAAGTATTTGCTCGAAGATCAAAGATATTGCTCGCACAACTTTCATAGAATTTGGGTTTAGCATCAGAGAATCAAAACTTCGAACGCTACACTCCTCTTAATAGTACGTGGTTCTATGACTCAATGAAAGGAGAAGAACAACGAAATAAATGCTATGTCTTCACTTCGTCTTCATTCTTCCTCGAGCGCAGTCACTTGCTTCGAACATGCACCGAACCAATTGCTTAAACTTCAACAATTTTTAGGGGTCACTCTTGTTAGCTTTATCTTCGGTGATAACCTTCGCTGACGCACAGGGATATTATCTTCGTCGTTTGCATCAAACTCCTCGATACTCCAGGGACCTGTTACTCTGTGTGCACTACCAAACACATAAGTCCCATATTGTTTATGTCAACAAACTTCAAAAACATAAGGGGACTATCATTGCACCAACAATCTCCCCCTTTTTGGATGGTTGTTGACAAAACAGATAATCATCAAAGTGAAGATAGATAAGTAAAATGTAGAACAAACAAGAGTGAACTTGCGTTACTTGACTCAATGATGAAATATACTCCCCCTAGATGTATGCAGGGTCAATTGATATACAATTAAGTTCCTTGCAATTCATTTGAGTGTGTGGAGGATTTTTAATCATACGAGGTAATGATTCACACTGATGATAGATAATCCAACGAGAATATAGTGCAAACGTTCATGACTTCTGATAATAATTCCACTTGCAAAACAAATACTTTGAGAGAGAGAGAGAATACTGCAGTAGGTGGGCCCATTAATGGGAAAACTTTGTTTTTGCCACTCTAATTTTTGCCCACTTTGCTTATGCCACTCTAGAATTTGACATTTCACTTTTGTCACTCTTAGCTTTTGACAATATATCACTTTTGCCATTCCGTGGCAAAAGCAAAAATTTCAGAGTGGCAATTGTGATACATTGTCAAAAGCTAAGAGTGGAAAAAGTGGAATGAAAAATTATTATTTTTGCCATGGAATGGCATTTGTGATGTATTTTCAAAAGCCAAGAGTGGCAAAAGTGATATGTCAAATTCTAGAGTGGCATAAGCAAAATTGGCAAAAGCTAGAGTGGCAAAAACAAAGTTTTCCCCTTATTAATATTACAGCCCATATCAGAAGTTCTACATCAGAGCACAATAACTAGCTTAAATTGACTCAAGAGATAAAGTAATTAAACACAAAGACCAACAGAGCAAATCTAACAAAACTCTCGATGTTATTCTCCCCCTTTTGTCAACTAGTGTCAGAAAGGTGATGCAAACACGAGTGTGAGAAGGTGAATCTGATTCACTCTGAGGCATCGCCCGAAGAACTTCCCGAAGAGGTTTATGACTCGAAAGTGGCTGGGAGATCTTCAACGTCATCATCATCAGCAGATTCTTCAATACTGACTTGGGGCTAAGAAGTTGAAGGCACATTAGGATCAGCCTGTTCGGTTTTGTGAGACAGAGAATTTCCTTCAGCAGGTTTCTTAGTGGGCGAGGTCGCTTCTGACTCATCAAGCAAATTGCGTAGCTGGATCAGAAGTAAATTCTTTGTTGGTTCACGAGCTGGCAGAGGTGGAGTAATGCGATCTTGAAAATCTTCAGCAATAAACCCTTGATCAATATACTTATAGAGTTCTTGGAGATGTGAGTGGTTGAGTTGCTTCTTTGAGAAAAAAATTCGAAGCAATTTCCATAGACGCTTCTTGTTTTCTGCTGTGATCATGTGCACAACTTTTGTTCGGTTGTGAATAGCATTAAGTTTGGCAGCCAGATGCTCTTTTTCTATCAATAACAGTTGTTGAGAGCGCATGCTCACTTCAAGATGTGAAGGAGGTTGAGTGTTCAGCAGACGATCACGTTTAGGCAGCTTGGGTCCATTGAACGTAGTATGATAGTCAGGACTTGACACTAGAGCTTTTCCCAAAAATAAATCTTCCATAACTTTTAGCGTATCACGCACAGGAGGAATGAAGCTTCTGTGACTGACTTTGGCAAGATATTCGGTCTTCATTGCATAGTCAATCACTTTCTGAATCCAGGGCACATACACCTTGATGGTTTTTGGACATTGAACTGAATCCATCAGTATGCGCAGGAACATGCCTTCGACATCGAAGATGAATCCTTGAGATATAGCATGGATGGTGTTTCAAAGAACATCAGAGATGGCATTGTCAGTATTCATTCCAGCCAGCGAACAGAGAGTGTAAGTGAGAATATAATAAAGTGTTTGATTATCAAATGTCAAGTGCTCAGGCAGGGCAGGACCATTGTAGTCACGGATCTTATCTTCATCCATTGTGCATTGGAAATCTTCATCAGATATAGCATCAATGTTATGAACCCGGATTTTTGTCTTGCCATGTTCAAATCGAGGGAAATGAAAGTGAGATAGAAAGTCCATGACAGAGCATTTTATTCATTTTCCTTCATTCATCCATTCCATGATCCACTTTGTAGTGTTAGATTCATCACCGAAGATGTATAGTGTTGCATAAAATTGAAGTATAATCTCCCGGTTTCAAGGATGCTGATACGCAAAGACATGCGAGAGCCCAAAGTCTTCGATATCTTGCAGTACTTGTGTGAAGCATCCGAGGCTTTTCATCGCAGCAGAATCAAGAAACTCATGAGGGAAAATCTTGAGGCTGTCATACAGAATCCATGAATAATATGTTGCCTGTTCCTGAGTTCAGAATCGAGGAGAATCAGATGTGCGGGGCTTGCTGTAGGGACTCTCTTGAAAGAAAACTGGATGAGTGTTTCTATTGAACAGAGGCCCTTTGACACCAAATCTTGTCGAAAACAATGGTAGGCGCTTGCGAGGGTAAGGGTATGTAAGCTCATCTTCAACAGAGATAATTTCATCGCCATAGATAACAGAGTCGGAGTGATGAGCCGATGCTGATTTAGCTGCAGAAGGATCAGAGGCTCTTCATGCAGTGTTGAGTGAGATTCTTAGTGGAGAGGGATTTGTCACTTGTTCAAGAGCTGAGTCAGGCACTGAATCTTTATCAGCCACTGGGGGCTGTTGTGCAATTGCTTCAGATGTAGTTGGAGGAGCATAGGGTGGAACCGAATCAATTGGTTCAACTCGGCGGGAGAAGTTTGTCGTTCAGATCGAGGAATTTCACCTTCTTCTGACACTTGGTGTTGAGAAGGATTTGCTTCATGAGCTGGAGAAGACACATGCACTATTTCAGTTGGCCTTGGCAAAGTTGTTACATCTGCAATTGGTTCATGAAGAGGAGAGTTTTCTCTCTGTGCATCAACATCTGGAGGAGGAGCATTCTTATTCTTTTGCTTCAACGGATCAATGTGCCCATTGACCAGATCATTATAACTAGTCACTTTGGCTTGGTAATCAAGGCAAATATTGCGATGATTTGATCCAGATCCGAAAGAAATCCCAATCTCCTGAGCTGAAGAATTGTCAGATCCTTGTTAACATCCTCATAAGATTCTTCAAGCTGCTTGATGACAAACTTGGATTTCGTATCTTTCATACGGTTATCAAGCTCCTTGAGTTGTGCAGTGAGGTCATTGATCTCAACCGAATCATTTCTCATATCTTGGATCAGTTCAGACGCTTGAGAAATTACTGCAGAGGGAATGGGCAAAGATGTCACTTATCCATCAAACAAATCTTCGCTAAATCTGTCCAGCCGGTCATGATGAACGTATGATTGAAACAATGTGGTGCAACAGAGTCATCTTGAGTCTGTGCAGCCGCCTGAGCAGAGGGAGCAATCTGAGTCACATTTTGCTCAGTTGGAGGCAACGATGCCAAAGGTTGAGTCAGTTTTGGAGCAAATTTCGCAGCGTTGTCCTTCACAACTTTACCACTTGGAGCCTTTTGCTTGGCAGCAGGGGCTTTGATTTGCTTCAGCTTTTCTTTCTGAGCTATTCTCTTGGCTTAGCTGTGCTAACCGGGGCTTCAACCACCAAATCTTGCAAGTTAATTGCATCAGGATGCGGTTCTGTATTTACTTTGTCAACCATAGTGACAGTGGTTGCAGGGGTCTTTTGTTTCAATGGGTTCTTCTTTGGAGGCGCAATTGGGACTGCACTTGCTCGAAGGTCAGGAAGAATAGTGGATGTAGTGACATTCACTTGTTCAGAGAGAGTTGCTTCAATTTCTTCCCTGGTGAGCGGAGGATCATCTTGATCAGAAGAGTCACTTTGAGGTTCAACATGCTTAGTAGGTCTTTTCCTTGGAGCACTCTTTTTCTTCAGAGTAACAGATCTTGGATCATGCTTGTTCTTTGTACGATGTCCAGCTTTTCCTTTAGCCTTTTTCTCCTCGACGTCTGATTTGATGAGACGACGATTTTCTTCTTCCTTGGCCTGATCTTTTGCAGCCTTCTTGGCTCACTTTTTAGCACTCTTGAGGTGCTTGGCCTTTTCTTCAAGATAAGAATCTGGAGTCTTGGTGGACGACTCATGAGTGTCAGGAGGTGGTGGAGGCCTTTGCTGGGGATCTCCAGCCTTGATGAGGCCAATTTCGCGACAATCACCCCATGGGGGGTAGAAAGCAAAGTTCTTGGCATACCGATGATCCATCTTGTAGTTAAACCACTTCCGTACCTAGTGACGCCGAATCTCTTGCACACGCCTTTTCCTCTGAGTGGAATCCTCTCCAGGAACTATGTTATATTCGTTATGAGAGATATATTGTGCTGAGTTCTTGAGTGGCTGCCTGCCACCCTTCCTTTTCCTCGGAGCATCTGCCTCTTGCTCATTAGCATTTTCTTCAGATCTTTTCTCTTGCTAGTTGACGGGCCTACCGTTGGGCCCTTTACATTTGGTGCTTTTGATTCGTCTGTTGTGCCCATGAATGCCTCTTCGTCATCAACCATACTATGTGGTTTAGCAGAATCTTCAAAAGACTGCATTCACCTGTGAAATAGAATATGTATGAGGGAAAATGGGGACAGTGTGACAAATGCTCACATCGGAAGTTTTCTTTGAACAAAAAACATTTTTGAGAAAGAAACAGATACAGATTTTGAGAGATGTTTCGAATGAATGAAACATATAGATCGGGCTAGTAGGTCCGAAGAATAATACTAGACAGCGAGCTAGGCATATCATTCGAGCGAAACATAACACAAACCCTAGATCTGACAGATTTGGATGCAAGGAGAAACTACAAACCACATCCGCACTAGAAAGATAAAAACTTAGATCTACGATATGCGATAAAATTGGAGAAAATTAACCGCGGATGAACTCGAATCATGAGAGATGGAGGTTTGAGTTCGAACCACACGTACCCTAGCTCGGTGACGTGTAGCAACTACGACGGCGCGGGGAGGAAGATGTCCTGCGGCGACGTGGAATGACTCCGGTGACCAATTTCCGGCAGTTAAGCGGTGAAGGGGTCGTCGGCGTCGAGCTCAAGGTGGAGCACTACACCGAGGGTTTCGGTGGAGAGAGAGAGCGGGGAGAAGGGAGTAAAATGGAAGAGGGGAGAGGCGCGATATATATAAGCGAATGGAAATAACCGCACGTTGAGGATTTTGATCGAACGATCTCAAGACAGAGATGATTGCGATTCATCGGATAGGATGAACTGGCAGTTGATATGTTGCACGTGTCAACCGTCAAAGATCGTGGTCCTGACTTGGGCGAGTGTCGGCGTTCCAGGAACCAGGGTACCCAGACTTGCCTGCCCGCGGCCCGCAGCGTGGCTCCATCAACGGCCTGGTACGGCCCATCTTCATCTACTTCAAGACAAGACCCTCGCGAGGGGCCAAGCCTCGCGAGGCGGACGACGCCAAGACCTCCGGAGGGAACGGCCTTCCTAGGCTGGCTCCTGAGGAGCGGAGATTCCTATGCAGGCACTCACCTCATGAGGTTGAGGTGACGTAAGCCATGACGACCAAGGCCAGGTGGGCGCCAGCGGGTGCAGAGCAGCAGGTTTCCCCTTCGATGCTAAGGAGGCAAGCGCAGGCGCGGAGTCCTGAGGAATCAACCAAAGGTTTCCATTCCAGTGCTACAAGACCGAGACCGCCAGGGCAGTAGGACAGATATCATCACCGAGCCCACCGTGGCGTCACGAGCAGAAGCTTTGCAGGCGAAGACCACCTTTTGTCAGGATAGGATGTACTTCTTGTCCCCCTTCAAACTTGGCCGTTGTGGGATCCCTTCCCACCTTCGTTTTGGGGGAAGAGGACCGAAGCCACTATAAATATAGCCTAGCCACCACCGTAGAAGGGGATCGGACCCCGAACCCTCACTAGCTCACACCAACATAAGAACTGACCTCATGAGGCTGTTCTTCCTCTGTACTAGTTCATCCTCAGCCCCTCGCGAGGCCAATCCACCCAAAGCAGGAGTAGGGTCTTACACCGCAAGGTGGACCGAACCTGGGTAAACTGTCATGTCTCTTTCCTTTCCCGTTCAGCGAGCTAGGCCGTGAGAGCAACGAGTTGGTAGGCTGGAGAGGTTGAGTTCTTCGCATGCACCCCAGAGTTCGAACCTTTATTGGGTCTGCGTAGCCCTGAATTCAACATTTGGCGCGCCAGGTAGGGGTGCGTCGAAGATTCACCTCCTCATCTGCTAACCCCGCCCTTGCTGTATGGTTCTCATGGCGGGCATCGCTCAACTGGCCGGGCCGCCGGGCACATTCGGAAGCACCACAACTCTCTGGTCTTTCTCCCCGCCTTGCGGCGGGTGCAATGGCCGCCAAAGTTCAGGCCGGAGTTACCACCTCAATACGATGGCATGGCGGATCCGGCGGGGTTACTCTAGGCGTATGTGGAGGCTGTCTGGGCAGCCGGCTGTGACGACAAAGTCATGGCGAATTGGCTCCCCATGGCCCTTATGGGTGTCCCGCGTGCCTAGATCCTTGGCTTGCCGGAGTCTTCAGTGGCCTCTTGGGAAGAGTTGCGCAGCCTCTTAAATCGCCGCTTTGTGGCATTGGACGCCCCACGCCGTCGTGGCCATCCTTGGCGAAGTCGCATAGCGCCAGCCTCGAGACCGCCACGTCCAAGATTCTTCTTCCGGGTGGGCGTCGCCCATCTTGTGAGAAGCCCCTCCGGGCTGGGTGGTGCCCAAGGCCGACCTCACCTTCGACTCAAGGGATCGCCTCGAGACCATGGTCACGCAGGCGCACTCCCTATGCTCTGCACCCCCACCATCTGCAATGTAGCAGTCACTAGGACCCTCATCGATGGTGGCGCTGGCCTCAACGTCCTCTCCGTGGAGGTGTTCGGCCTGCTTCATGTGCCTTACGGCCGGCTCCTCCCCACTAAGCCCTTCTCTGGGGTCGTAGACGGCTCCACCTGCCCTCTGGGGCAGATCCGCCTCCCCGTCACCTTTGGCACACACAACAACTAACGCGCCGAGCTCATCGACTTCAACATCGCCCGCATCGGCCTCCCGTACAACGCCATTCTCGGATATCCAGCCTTGGCCAAATTCATGGCGGTGACTCATCCTGGCTACAACCTTATGAAGATGCCGGGAAGTAGCGGTCTCCTCACCGTGGCGGGAAATACCAAGGACGCGCTCGCGGCCCTCAAGCTCGCCTTCAGGAGCGCGGCGGCCGTGCGGCCAAGAGCGGGGGGCGTTTCGGAGGGCCCGAGCGCCGCGCCAACAAAGAAGAAGCAGTTGTTCTCTCAAGATCGGGCCGAGACGAAGCAGGTGCCGGTTGATGAAAATGGGGGATCAGACCTTACCTTCACCATAGGTGCCAGCCTCCCTCCAGACCAGGAAGAGGCGTTGGTAAGCTTCCTCCGCGTGAACAAGGACATGTTCGTGTGGGAAGCAGTGGACCTGGTCGGGGTTCCACATGGGGTAACCGAGCACCACCTGATGGTGTGCCCCAACACGCACCCAGTAAAACAGAAGGCGCGGCGACAAGCCCTGGAGAAGCAGTCGTTCATTGTCCAAGAGACCTGCAAGCTGCAAGTAGCCCGCTATTCAGAAGTGTGGCATCCAGATTGGCTGGAAAAACCGGTTATCATCCCCAAGAAGGGCGGGAAGGAGCGCATGTCCGTCGATTTTACCAACCTCAACAAGGCTTGCCCGCAAGACCCTTTCCCTCTCCTGCGCATCGACCAGATCGTTGACTCCACCGTCGAGTGCGATTTATTGTGCTTCCTGGACGCCTTCTCAGGCTATCACCAAATCAAGATGGCAGTGCAGGATGTTGAGAAGACGGCTTTCTTGACCCCATGCAAGGTGTACTGCTACACCTGCATGCTGTTCGGGCCGCGCAATGCCGGATCGACCTTCCAGCGGCTGATGCACATCGCTCTAGGTCAGCAGCTCGGAAGGAACGCTGAGGCATACATCGAGGACATAGTGATGAAATCTCGGGAGGTGAGAACCCTTGTTGAAGATCTGTAGGAGATGTTTGCCAGCCTGCGCAAGGTGAACTTGCGGCTCAACCCGGAAAAGTGCGTGTTTGGCATCCCGTCTGGCAAGCTACTAGGCTTCCTGGTGTCGCACAGAGGGATCGAGGCCAACTCGGAGAAAATCAAGGCCATAGAAAGAATGAGCTCGCCGCAAACCCTCAGGGAGATGCAGAAGCTGGCGGGCTGCGTGACCTTGCAGGGGCGCTTCATTTCCAAGCTAGGTGAGCGCGCCCTCCCTTTCTTCAAGCTGATGACAAACAAGGGCCCATTTGAGTGGACTCCGGAGGCCGAAGCGGCCTTCCAAGACCTCAAGAGGTACCTCACCAGCCCGTCGGTGATGGTAGCGTCGTGCCCCCTCGAACCCCTGGTGCTTTACCTGGCCGCCATGCCTCACTCTGCCAGCATGGCGCTCGTGGCAGTCTGGAAAGAGCATCAGGCTAAGAGCGTGCGGTGCAACACACCACATCCAGCCAAGACGCCGCGGCCTTAGGACGGTGCTCCTAAGGCCTCGGCCACCCCTCCAATCGACGAGGATCCTGAGGATGGTGCCCGAAGGCCACGGCTGCCCTGTCGGGTGACAAAGCTCCTGAGACCCCCAACCTCAGGAGGCACATGACCCCCCCTCGACGCCTCCTCCCTCATCAAGCATCCAGTGTACTTCATCAGCACAATGCTGCGTGATGCGCGGGCGCTCTACCCCATGACACAAAAGCTTTTCCTTGCACTCCTTGTTGCCTCCCAGAAACCGTGTCACTACTTCCAGGCCACCCCATCAAGGTTGTCTCAGCCTACCCCTTGGAGATGGTACTCTGGAGCCCTAACACCGCGGGAAGGGTCGCCGAATGGAACATTGAGCTGCAGGCATTCCAGTTGGAGTTCAGCACCACCAGGATCATCAAGGGTGCGACCCTCGCAAATTTTGTGGCGGAGTGGACTGACGCCCCTGACTTAGAAGTGGGCGAGGACCATTCTCTCGCACCCGGAGATGAAGCACCGAATGGTTGGGTTATGTACTTCGACAGTGCATTTACGCGCCAGGGCGCGGGGGCTGGAGCGATGCTCGTCTTGCCCATCCAGGACAATCTCTACTATGCCGTGCAGCTCTGCTTCCAGCATGGCGAGAAGGTCTCCAACAACATCGTGGAATATGAGGGCCTAATCGCCTGCGGCGGCTCTGGGGGTGAGGCGCCTCACCATCAGGGGCGACTCCCAGCTCCTCGTCAACTTCTCCAACAAGGCGTACAAACCAAAGGACAAGCACATGGAGGCATACCTTGAGGAGGTACGCAAAATTGAGAAATGATTCTTAGGTTTGGAATTGCAGCACGTGCCGCATGACACGAACAAGGAGGCGGACGACATTGCCAAGAGGGTGTCCTGACGTCAACCTCATGAGCCTAGCGTCTTTGAGGAGCAGCTCTTCAAGCCGTCAGCAGCTTCCCTCGCTACAGGACCAGCATCGCCTCAGGAGGAGCTCCCCCCGGTGCCCCACGGTGCGTGATGCCACTGAGTTGGTAAGATCTTGTGAGGCTTGTCAGTTCCATGCCAAGCAGATCCACCAGCCCGCTCAGGGCCTCCAGACCATTCCGCTCTCGTGGCCATTCGCGGTCTAGGGGTTGGACATCCAGGGCCTGTTCCCTCGAGAGCCCGGGGGCTACCGCTACCTCTACGTCGCCATCGACAAGTTCACCAAGTGGGCGGGAGTGGAGGCCGTCCGCACCATCCCGGCCGGCTTGGCCGTCAAGTTCATCAAGGGCCTCATGAGCCGTTTCGAGGTTGCTAACCGCATCATCACTGACAATGGCTCACAATTCACGAGCAACCTTTTCAAAACTATTGTGCTAACCTTGGAATGCAGATATGCTATGCTTCGGTGGCACACCCGCGGATCAATGGCCAGGCTGAGTGCGCCACTGCGGAGGTCCTGAGGGGCCTCAACACGAGGACCTTCAAGAAGAAGCTCGAGGCCTGCGGTAGGGGCTGGCTCGATGTAGGATCAAAAGTAGGTCTAGAGGGGGGTGATTAGACTACTTGACCAAATAAAAATCTAGCCTTTTCCCAATTTTAAGTCTTGGCAGATTTTAGCAACTTAGCACAAGTCAAGCAATCAACCTACACATGCAATTCTAAGAGTGTAGCAGCGGAAAGTAAAACATTGCATATGAAGGTAAAGGGAAGAGTTTGGAGAAGACAAACGCAATGTAGACATGGAGATTTTTGGCGTGGTTCCGATAGGTGGTGCTATCGTACATCCACTTTGATGGAGACTTCAACCCACAAAGGGTAACGGTTGCGTGAGTCCACGAAGGGCTCCACCCATGAAGGGTCCACGAAGAAGCAACCTTGTCTATCCCACCTTGGCCATTGCCCACGAAGGACTTACCTCACTCGGGTAGATCTTCACGGAGTAGGCGATCTCCCTGCCCTTACAAACTACTTGGTTCAACTCCACAATGTTGTCGGAGGGTCCCAAGTGACACCTAACCAATCTAGGAGACACCACTCTCCAAAAGGTAATCGATAGTGTGATGATGATGAACTCCTTGCTCTTGTGCTTCAAATGATAGTCTCCCCAACACTCAACTCTCTCTCACATATTTGGCTATGGTGGAAAGATGATTTGAGTGGAAAGCAACTTGGGGAAGGCTAGAGATCAAGATTCTTGTGGTTGCCTTGGAATGTCTTGGTCTCAACACATAAGTAGGTGGTTCTCTCTCAGAAAATGAGTAGTGGAAGTGTAGTACGTTATGATGGCTCTCCCTTGAATAGAGAGGGGGTGGAGGGGTATATATAGCCTCCACACAAAATCTAACCATTACACACATTTGACACAACTCGGCTAGACTGAATAAGTGAACTCGGTGAGACTGATTTAGTTCAAAATGTGAACGTTAGGAATCTCGGTGGGACCGACATGATCAACTCAGTGGGACCGATAAGCTAGGTTTCGAGCAAAACCTCGGTGAGACCAATTTCAGCAATAAGCAAACCAAAGAGTTGGTCAAGCAAACTCGGTGGGACCGATCGCTCACTAAGGTAAGACCGAAACATTACGAAAAGGAAACAGAGAGTTTGCATTGCAGACTCGATGGGACCTATCGCTCATTTCGGTGAGACCAAAACGTTACGAAGGGAAACAGAGAGTTTGCAATCCCATCTCGGTGAGACCGAAATCCCTATCGGTGAGACCGAACTAATTAGGGTTTCTGGCTATGGCTATGTCAAAGGAACTCGGTGGCGCCGGATAGATCAAATCGGTAGGGCCGAGTTTGACTTTAGGTTTAGGACATATTATGATTTGAGAAAGTAGTTGAGGGCTTTGGAGCATATTGATGTCTACTACACAACCTTCTTCTTGTAGACGTTGTTGGGCCTCCAAGTGTAGAGGTTTGTAGGACAGTAGCAAATTTCCCTCAAGTGGATGACCTAAGGTTTATCAATCCGTGGGAGGCGTAGGATGAAGATGGTCTCTCTCAAACAACCCCGCAACTAAATAACAAAAAATCTCTTGTGTCCCCAACACACCCAATACAATGGTAAATCAGATAGGTGCACTAGTTCGGCAAAGAGATGGTGATACAAGTGCAATATGGATGGTAGATATAGGTTTTTGTAATCTGAAAATATAAAAACAGCAAGGTAACTAATGATAAAAGTGAGCGTAAACAGTATTGCAATGCTAGGATACAAGGCCTAGGGTTCATACTTTCACTAGTGCAAGTTCTCTCAACAATAATAACATAATTGGATCATATAACTATCCCTCAACATGCAACAAAGAGTCACTCCAAAGTCACTAATAGCGGAGAACAAACGAAGAGATTATGGTAGGGTACGAAACCACCTCAAAGTTATCCTTTCCGATCGATCTATTCAAGAGTCCGTAGTAAAATAGCACGAAGCTATTATTTCCGTTCGATCTATCCTAGAGTTCGTACTAGAATAACACCTTAAGACACAAATCAACCCAAACCCTAATGTCACCTAGATACTCCAATGTCACCTCAAGTATCCGTGGGTATGATTATACGATATGCATCACACAATCTCAGATTCATCTATTCAAACCAACACAAAGTACTTCAAAGAGTGCCCCAAAGTTTCTACCAGAGAGTCAAGACGAAAACGTGTGCCAACCCCTATGCATTAGTTCACGAAGTCACAGAACCCGCAAGTTGATCACCAAAACATACATCAAATAGATCACGTGATATCCCATTGTCACCACAGATAAGCACATGCAAGACATACATCAAGTGTTCTCAAATCCTTAAAGACTTAATCCGATAAGATAACTTCAAAGGGAAAACTCAATCCATTACAAGAGAGTAGAGGGGGAGAAACATCATAAGATCCAACTATAATAGCAAAGCTCGCGATACATCAAGATAGTGCCAAATCAAGAACACGAGAGAGAGAGAGAGAGAGAGAGAGAGAGAGATCAAACACATAGCTACTGGTACATACTGATAACCCACAAGTATAGGGGATCGCAACAGTTTTTGAGGGTAGAGTATTCAACCCAAATTTATTGATTCGACACAAGGGGAGCCAAAGAATATTCTCAAGTATTAGCAGCTAAGTTGTCAATTCAACCACACCTGGATAACTTAATATTTGCAGCAAAGTGTTTAGTAGCAACGTAATATGATAGTAGTGGTAAAGGTAACAAAAGTAATATTTTTGGTGTTTTGTAGTGATTGTAACAATAGCAACGGGAAAGTAAATAAGCGAGAACCAATATAGGAAAAGCTCGTAGGCATTGGATCAGTGATGGATAATTATGCTTGGGATGCGGTTCATCATGTAACAATCATAACATAGGGTGTCATGTAACTAGCTCCAATTCATCAATGTAATGTAGGCATGTATTCCGAATATAGTCATACGTGCTTATGGAAAAGAACTTGCATCACATCTTTTGTCCTACCCTCCCGTGGCAGCGGGGTCCTAATGGAAACTAAGGGATATTAAGGCCTCCTTTTAATGGAGAACCGGAACAAAGCATTCGCACATGGTGAATACATGAACTCCTCAAACTATGGTCATCACCGGGAGTGGTCCCGATTATTGTCACTTTGGGGTTGCCGGATCATAACACATAGTAGGTGACTATAGACTTGCAAGATAGGATCAAGAACACACATATATTCATGAAAACATAAAAGGTTCAGATCTGAAATCATGGCACTCGGGCCCTAGTGACAAGCATTAAGCATAGGAAAGTCATAGCAACATAAATCTCAGAACATAGTGGATACTAGGGATCAAACCCTAACAAAACTAACTCGATTACATGATAGATCTCATCCAACCCATCACCGCAGACAAAGAAGCCTACGATGGAATTACTCACGCACGGCGGTGAGCATCATGAAATTGGTGATGGAGGATGGTTGATGATGACGACGACGACGAATCCCCCTCTCCGGAGCCCTGAACGGACTCCAGATCAGCCCTCCCGAGAGGTTTTAGGGCTTGGCAGCGGCTCCGTATCATAAAACGCGATGATTTCTTCTCCTTGATTTTTTTCTCTCTGAAAGCAAATATATAGAGTTGGAGTTGGCGTCGGAGGAGCTCCAGGGGCCCACGAGGAAGGGGCGCCCTAGGGAGGGCGCCCCACCCTCGTGGACAGGTGTGGGCCCCTGGTCTTCATCTTTGGCAAGGATTTTTATTATTTCAAAAGACGTTCCGTCGAAGTTTCGTGTCATTTCGAGAACTTTTGTTTACGCATAAATAACACCATGGAAAGTCTGCTGAAAACAACACATCCCAAGTTAGTTCCATTCAAATCATGCAAGTTAGAGTCCAAAACAAGGGCAAAAGTTTTTGGAAAAGTAGATATGACGGAGACGTATCAACTCCCCAAGCTTAAACCTTTGCTTGTCCTCAAGCAATTCAAAGGATAAACCGAAAGTGATAAATAAAAACTTTTACAAACTCGCTTTGCTCTTCTTGTTGTAAATATGTAAAGCCAGCATTCAAGTTTTCAGCAAAGATTATGACTAACCATATTTGCAATAACTCTCAGGTCTCATGTTTACTCATATTAATAACATAATCAACTAGCGAGCAATAATAATAAATCTCGGATGACAACACTTTCTCAAAACAATCATGATATAATATAACAAGATGGTATCTCGCTAGCCCTTTCTGAGACCGCAAAACATAAATGTAGAGCACCTTTAAAGATCAAGGACCACTAGACATTGTAATTCATGGTAAAAGAGATCCAAATCATAGTCATACCCAATATAAATTAATAGTAATGGATGCAAATGACAGCCGCGCTCTCCAGCTAGTGCTTTTTAACAAGAGGGTGATGACTCAACATAAAAGTAAATAGATAGGCCCTTCGCAGAGGGAAGCAGAGATTTGTAGAGGTGCCAGAGCTCGGTTTTGAAATAGAGATAAATAATATTTTGAGCGGCATACTTTCACTGTCAACATAACAACTAGGAGATGGTGATATCTTCCATGCTACACACATTATAGGCGGTTCCCAAACAGAATGGTAAAGTTTATACTCCCCCTCCACCAACAAGCATCAATCCATTACTTGCAAGAAACAACGAGTGTCTCCAACTAGCAACAGCCCGAGGGGGAGTTTTGTTTGCAATTATTTTGATTTAGTTTGCATAAAGCATGGGAGTGGGCATCCCGGAGACCAGCCATTTTCTCGTGAATGAGGAGCGGAGTCCACTCCTCTTGAGAATAACCCACCTAACATGGAAGATAAGGGCAGCCCTAGTTGATACATGAGCTATTCGAGCATACAAAATGCAGAATGTTTATTTGAAGGTTTAGAGTTTGGCACATACAAATTTACTTGGAACGGCAGGTAGATACCGTATATAGGAAGGTATGGTGGATTCATATGGAATAACTTTGGGGTTTAAAGGATGGGATGCACAAGCAGTATTCCCGCTTAGTACAAGTGAAGGCTAGCAAAAGACTGGGAAGCGACCAACTAGAGAGCGACAACAATCATGAACATGCATTAAAGTTAATAAACATTGGATGCAAGCATGAGTAGGATATAATCCACCATGAACATAAATATCGTGAAGGCTATGTTAATTTGTTTCAACTACATGTGTGAACATGTGCCAAGTCGAGTCACTTAAATCATTCAAAGGAGGATACCACCCCACTATACCACATCACAACCATTTTAATAGCATGTTGGCACGCAAGGTAAACCATTATAAATCATAGCTAATCAAGCATGGCACGAGCAACTATGATCTCTAATTGTCATTGCAAACATGTTTATTCATAATAAGTTGAATCAGAATGATGAACTCATCATATTTACAAAAACAAGAGAGGTCGAGTTCATACCAGTTTTCTCATCTCGGTCAGTCCATCATATATCATCATAATTGCCTTTCACTTGCACGACCGGACGAAGTGAATAATAATAAGAGTGCACGTGCATTGGACTAAGTTGGAATCATGAGCATTCAATAAACAGGAGAAGACAAGGCAATATGGGCTCTTGGTTAAATCAACAATAATGCATATAAGATCCACTTCAACAATTTAATCATGGTCTTCTCCTATCGAATTTCAAAGAAAAGAAAAGAAATAAAAACTATTTACACGGGAAAGCTCCCAACAAGCAAAAGAAGAACGGGAAATATTTTTGGGTTTTCTTTTTAATTATTACTACTACAACAAGAAAAGTAAACTACTACTATTTTTTTTGGTTTTTCTTAAAGTTTAACAAACACACAAGAAGAAAGCAAGAAAAAGAAAATAAACTAGCATGGATATTACAAAGAAAAGAGTATGAGCACCGACATCTAGCAATGAGTGTGTGTGAACATAAATGTAATGTCGGTGGAAATACGTACTTCCCCAAGCTTAGGCTTTTGGCCTGTTGGTTCATTGCCGAGGATGGCCCGCGGATATCCGTAGGTGTAGTTGGGGTCGCATCACGATGAAGAGGGCTCGGATCGCCACCGGCCGGGCAATCATCTCCGGATCCCACTGTAATTAGACTGTCGTGGAGGCTCAAATTGTGGTTCCTAGAGGGCTTGAACGCCTACCACGGAACGAGATACGCACCTTCGTGATAAATAAAACAAGGAAGGAGCAGGCAAGGTAATAGTCTCAGGGTGATGTTTATTAAAGTACAATTTATATTTAAGCTCCCCTTCCCTATTCTTAACAATAAAGTCATGTGCTAGCATACTCTTATAATCTAAATAAGCACTAGGCAACAATTTTTCTTCTTTCTCATAGAGCCTAATTGGTATATTAAAATGTGTAGCAAGGCATGAAGCATAAATACCTCCAAAGATGGGGCCCTTTGTACGGTTCAAACTTAACCGTTTAGCAATAATTCCGCCCATACTAACAGTGTTATCGCGGAATAAACCATGGAACAAAATGATAATATCAGGAACACTAAGGTTTCCACAGTTTCTGCGACCAATCAAGCAATGAATAGCAAATATGGCAGAGTAGCGTAAAACAGGAAAATGTATGCTAGTGATTCTTGCATCGGAAACCTTCCTGGTTTCTCCCGCAGTGATGGTGTCAATAAATTCTTCCACATCTTTACGGTGTGGTTCATCTAAGGTACCCTCAAAGGGTATTTTGCAAACCTTGCAAAGTTCAGCTAATGGCATCTTCTTAACAACATCATATAAATGAAACTCTACTGAAGGAGGTGATTCCTTAGGAAAATAGTAGAAGTTTTGCACAAAAGTGTTGGTGAGTAAGAGATACTGATGATGTTGGTCGCGGAGCAAGTCGGTGAGGACAGCATTCTCAGCCAATGAATAGAAATCATCATAAATCCTACCGCTCTCAAGAAATCATCAAGGCCATTCACATGGCCGACCTCCGCATGACGAGGCAAATTAAATTTGGGCCTCTGTGCTTCTTCATTTTGCTTTTCCTTCGAGCTTCGGCTCGATGAACCCCTCAAAAATCTCTTCATTATTTTCTGAAATATTCTAAAAAATTTAGTAACTTCAAACAGAAGTGAACCAAGCTCAACAAAATTGATAGCAACTACTCCTACAAGTGCCTAGAGGATAAATCATGCATTAGAACTACTTGGAACCATATAAATTTTACATGCAAGCTCAAGAACATGGTCACCTAGGCAGCACAAATTTGCAATGAATAAAGCACTAGAACAAAACTAATTGGACCAATGGAGGAGTCACATACCAAGGAACAATCTCCCCAAGCAGTTTTGTGAGGGGTGCTTTGAGCAAGGAGATCGAAAATCGCAGCAAAGTGAGCTAGAACTCGTGCTTGAGCTAGATATTCGTGTTTTTGGGAGGAAGAAGAACTGTATGGGTGCAGGAATAAGTGGAGGAGGGCCACCGTGGGTCCACGAGGTAGGGAGCGCGCCCTGGGGGGGGGGTAGGGTGCGCCCTTCACCCTCGTGCCGAGGTGGTTGACCCCCCTGCTGTGTTCTCAGTTCCATAAATCCTCAAATATTCTAGAAAAAAATCACATTTCATTTTCAGGGCATTTGGAGAACTTTTATTTCGGGGTATTTTTATATTGCACATATAAATTAGAAACCAGATAGAAAAATACTATTTTTACTTTATTTCAACTAAATAACAGAAAGTAGAAAGAGGGTACAGAAGGTTGTGCCTTCTAGTTTCATCCATCTCATGCTCATCAAAAGGAATCCACTAACAAGGTTGGTCAAGTCTTGTTAACAAACTCATACCGAATAACATGGAACCGGAGAAATTTCGAATAACACTATGTTACCTCAACGGGGATATGCACATACCCAATAATAAGAATATCATATTTCTTCTTGACAGTGGGAAGAGGAAATTCAAAACCTCCAAAAATAATCGATGTAATTCTTCCAATAGAATTGATACTACGAACTTGAGGTTGTTTCCTCGGAAAGTTTACCGTATGCTCATTACCATTAAAATGAAAAGTGACATTGCCTTTGTTGCAATCAATAACAGCACCTGTAGTATTAAAAAAAGGTCTTCCAAGAATAATAGACATACTATCGTCCTCGGGAATATCAAGAATAACAAAGTCTGTTAAAATAGCAACGTTTGCAACCACAACAGGCACATCCTCACAAATACCGACATGTATAGCAGTTGATTTATCAGCCATTTGCAAAGATATTTCAGTAGGTGTCAAGTTATTCAAATCAAGTCTATGATATAAAGAGAGAGGCATAACACTAACACCGGCTCCAAGATCACATAAAGCAGTTTTTACATAGTTTGTTTTAATGGAGCATGGTATAGTAGGTACTCCTGGATCTCCAAGTTTTTTGGTATTCCACCCTTAAAAGTATAATTAGCAAGCATGGTGGAAATTTCAGCTTCCGGTATCTTTCTTTTATTAGTGACAATATCTTTCATATATTTAGCATAAGGATTCATTTTGAGCATATCACCAATCGTGACACGCATAAAAGATAGGTCTAATCATTTCAGCAAAGCGCTCAAAATCCTCATCATCCTTTTTCTTGGATGGTTTGGGAGGAAAAGGCATGGGTTTCTGAACCCATGGTTCCCTTTCTTTACCATGTTTCCTAGCAACAAAGTCTCTCTTATCATAACGTTGATTCTTTGATTGTGGGTTATCAAGATCAACAACAGGTTCAATTTCTACATCATTATCATTACTAGGTTGCGTATCATCATGAACATCATCATTAACATTTTCACTAGGTTCATGTTCATTACTAGATTGTGTTTCAGCATCAGACATAGATATATCATTTGGATTCTCAGGTGATTCAGCAATAGGTTCACTAGAAGTTTGCAAAAGTCCTATCATTTTTCTTTTTCTTCCTTTTAGAAGAACTAGGTACATCAATATTATTTCTCTGAGAATCTTGCTCAATTCTCTTAGGGTGGCTTTCAGGATACAAAGGTTCCCGAGTCATTCTACCAGTTCTAGTAGCCACTCTAACAACATAATCATTTTTCTTACTATTCATTTCATTGAGCAAATCATTTTGAGCCTTAAGTACTTGTTCTACTTGAGTGGTAACCATAGAAGCATGTTTGCTAACGAGTTTGAGTTCACCTCTAACATTAGCCATATAATCACCCAAGTGTTTAATCATATAAGCATTTTGTTTTAATTGTCTACCAAAATAAGCATTGAAATCTTCTTGCTTAACCATAAAGTTATCAAACTCATCCAAGCATTGGCTAGCAATTTTAGTAGGAGGGATTTCAGCTCTATCATATCTATAGAGAGAATTTACCTTTAATACCTGTGTCGGGTTATCAAGACCATGAGGTTCTTCAATAGGTAATGGATTAGAATCATATGTTTCTTCAACAGGCAGTAAATTAAGACCATGTATTTCTTCAATAGGAGGTAAATTCTTAACATCTTCAGCTTTAATACCTTTTTCTTTCATAGATTTCTTTGCCTCTTGCATATCTTCAGGACTGAGAAATAGAACATCTCTCTTCTTCGGAGTTGGTTTAGGAATAGGCTCAGTAATTGGCTCTGGAGCTAGCTCAGAAAGTGTCCAATTATTTTCATTTGTCAACATATTATTCAATAGAATTTCAGCTTCATCCGGTGTTCTTTCCGTGAAAACAGAACCAGCACAACTATCCAGGTAATCTCTGGAAGCATCGGTTAGTCCATTATAAAAGATATCAAGTATTTCATTTTTCTTAAGAGGATGATCAGCAAAGCATTAAGCAACTTGAGAAGCCTCCCCAAGCTTGTGGGAGACTCTCTTCTTCAATTTGCATTAAAGTTGTATATTTCCCTTAAAGCAACTTGTTTCTTATGAGCAGGGAAATATTTAGCAGAGAAGTAATAAATCATATCCCGGAGACTACGCACACAACCAGGATCAAGAGAATTAAACCATATCTTACCATCACCCTTTAATGAGAACGGAAATATTTTAAGGATATAAAAGTAGCGAGATCTCTCATCATTAGTGAACAGGGTGGCTATATCATTTAATTTAGTAAGATGTGCCACAACAGTTTCAGATTCATAGCCATGAAAAGGATCAGATTCAACCAAAGTAATTATATCAGGATCAACAGAGAATTCATAATCTTTATCGGCAACACAAATAGGTGAAGTAGCAAAAGCAGGGTCAGGTTTCATTCTATCTTTAAGAGATTGCTTATCCCAATTAACTAATAACCTCTTGAGCTCATATCTATCTTTGCAAGCTAAAATAGCTGCATAAGCTTCCATATCAAAAACATAACCCTCGGGAATAACAGGCATATCTTCATCATCACTTTCATTAATATAATCGGTTTCAATAATTTCTTTCTCTCTAGCCCTAGCAATTTGTTCATCAAGAAATTCACTAAGGGGCACAATAGTATCAAGCATAGAAGTAGTTCCATCATAAGTATCATGCATAGCAGCAGTGGCATCATCAATGACATGCGACATATCGTAAACGAATAGCGTAAGCGAGGTTTAGGTGTCGCAAGCTTACTCAAAATGTAAGGTGAATCAAGTGCAGAGCTAGATGGCAGTTCCTTACCTCCCCTCGTAGTTGAGGGATAAATTGTTGTCTTAGCGTCTTTCAAGTTCTTCATAGTGACCAGCATATATAAATCCCAAGTGACTCAAAGAATAGTGCTATGCCCCCCGACAACGGCGCCAGAAAATAGTCTTGATAACCCACAAGTATAGGGAATCGCAACAGTTTTCGAGGGTAGAGTATTCAACCCAAATTTATTGATTCGACACAAGGGGAGCCAAAGAATATTCTCAAGTATTAGCAGCTGAGTTGTCAATTCAACCACACCTGGATAACTTAATATCTGCAGCAAAGTGTTTAGTAGCAAAGTAATATGATAGTAGTGGTAATGGTAACAAAAGTAACGGAAGCAAAAGTAATACTTTTGGTGTTTTGTAGTGATTGTAACAATAGCAACGGGAAAGTAAATAAGCGAGAAACAATATAGGAAAAGCTCGTAGGCATTGTATCAGTGATGGATAATTATGCCGGATGCGGTTCATCATGTAACAATCATAACATAGGGTGTCACAGAACTAGCTCCAATTCATCAATGTAATGTAGGCATGTATTCCGAATATAGTCATACGTGCTTATGGAAAAGAACTTGCATGACATCTTTTGTCCTACCCTCCCGTGGCAACGGGGTCCTAATGGAAACTAAGGGATATTAAGGCCTCCTTTTAATAGAGAATCGGAACAAAGCATTAGCACATAGTGAATACATGAACTCCTCAAACTACGGTCATCACCGGGAGTGGTCCCGATTATTGTCACTTTGGGGTTGCCGGATCATAACACATAGTAGGTGACTATAGACTTGCAAGATAGGATCAAGAACAGACATATATTCATGAAAACATAATAGGTTCAGATCTGAAATCATGGCACTCGGTCCCTAGTGACAAGCATTAAGCATAGCAAAGTCATAGCAACATCAATCTCAGAACATAGTGGATACTAGGGATCAAACCCTAACAAAACTAACTCGGTTACATGATAGATCTCATCCAACCCATCACCGTCCAGCAAGCCTACGATGGAATTACTCACGCACGGCGGTGAGCATCATGAAATTGGTGATGGAGGATGGTTGATGATGACGACGGCGACGAATCCCCCTCTCCGGAGCCCCGAACAGACTCCAGATCAGCCCTCCCGAGAGGTTTTAGGGCTTGGCGGCGGCTCCGTATCGTAAAACGCGATGATTTCTTCTCCTTGATTTTTTTCTCTCCGAAAGCAAATATATAGAGTTGGAGTTGGCGTCGGAGGAGCTCCAGGGGGCCCACGAGGTAGGGGGGCGCGCCCGCCACCCTCGTGGATAGGGTGTGGGCCCCCTGGTCTTCATCTTTGGCAAGGATTTTTATTATTTCTGAAAAAGACGTTCCGTGGAGTTTCGTGTCATTCCGAGAACTTTTGTTTCTGCACATAAATAACACCATGGAAAGTCTGCAAAAAATACCATCCGGGTTAGTTCCATTCAAATCATGCAAGTTAGAGTCCAAAACAAGGGCAAAAGTTTTTGGAAAAGTAGATACGACGGAGCAAATGACAAACTACTCCGAAAGATATAAGTGAAGATCAATGAGTAGTCGAATGATTATGTAACTATGTGAAGACTCTCTAACATTTAAGAATTTCAGATCTTGGTATTTTATTCAAACAGCAATAAAAACAAAAGAAAATAAAATGACGCTCCAAGAAAACACATATCATGTGGTGAATAAAAATATAGCTCCAAGTAAAGTTACCGATGAACAAAGACGAAAGAGGGGATGCCATCCGGGGCATCCCCAAGCTTAGGCCCTTGGTTGTCCTTGAATATTACCTTGGTGTGCCTGGGGCATCCCCAAGCTTAGCTCTTTCCACTCCTTATTCCATAGTCCATCGAATCTTTACCCAAAACTTGAAAACTTCACAACACAAAACTCAACAGAAAACTCGTAAGCTCCATTAGTATAAGAAAATAAATCACCACTTAGGCACTGTTGTGAACTCATTCTAAATTCATATTGGTTTAATATCTACTATATTTCAACTTCTCTATGGTTCATACCCTCCGATACTACTCATAGATTCATCGAAATAAGCAAACAACACATAGAAAACAGAATCTGTCAAAAATAGAACAGTCTGTAGTAATCTGTATCAAACATATACTTATGGATCTCAAAAAATTCTGAAATAAATTGGTGGACCTGAGGAATTTGTCTATTAATGTTATGAAAAAATAATAAACCTAATAGCACTCTCAAATAAAAAATTGTAGCTAATCTCGTGAGCACTAAAGTTTCTGTTTTTTACAGCAAGATCATAAAGATTCACCCAAGTCTTCCCAAAGGTTCTACTTGGCACAAACACTAATTAAAACACAAAACCACATCTAAACATAAGCTAGATGAATTATCTATTACTAAACAGAACCAAAAGCAAGAAAATAAAATAAAATTGGGTTGCCTCCCAACAAGCGCTACCGTTTAACGCCCCTAGCTAGGCATGATGATTTCAATGATGCTCACATAAAAGATAAGAATTGAAACATAAATAGAGCATCATGAAGAATATGACTAGCACATTTAAGTATAACACTCTTCCTATGCATAGGGATTTTGTGAGCAAATAACTTATGGGAACAATAATCAACTAGCATAGGAAAGCAAAACAAGCATAACTTCAAGATTTTCAACACATAGAGAGGAAACTTGATATTATTGCAATTCCTACAAGCATATATTCCTCCCTCATAATAATTTTTAGGAGCATCATGAAAAAATTCATCAATATAACCATCACATAAGGCATTCTTTTCATGATCTACAATCATAGAAATTTTACTACTCTCCACATAAGCAAAATTCTTCTCATTCGGAATAGTGGGAGTATCATAAGAAACTCGAATACTATAAATTGTTTCCACATTGAAAGAGTAATGTTCAGAAAAAGGGTAATCATAATCATGACAAGTTTTATAAATATAATCATCACTACTTTTTATATCATACGTATCATCACAATAACTATCATAAGTAGCAACTTTGTTCTCATCATAATCAATTGAAACCTCTTCGGAAATAGTGGATTCATCACTAAATAAAGCCATGACCTCTCCAAATACACTTTCATAAATATTATAAGATTCAACACCCTCCAAAATAGTGGGATCATTACTTCCTAAAGTTGACATTCTTCCAAACCCACTTTCATCAATATAATCATCATAAGTAGGAGACATGCTATCATAATAAATTTGCTCATCAAAACTTGGGAGGCTAAAAATATCATCTTCATTAAACACAACATCCCCAAGCTTGGGAAAACATTAATTGCAGCAAATATATTCTCAAACATGTCATTCTCATCAAACATAGCATCCCCAAGCTTGGGCCTTTTCATATCATAAGCATAATCACTCTCATCATTAATAGTATGGATATCACCAATAGTATAGCAATTATCATCATCACAATGAGTAATAGGAGCAACATCATTTGGGAGGGATACCTTTTCACCTTTGCTTCTTCGTCTTTTCTTTTTCTTCTTCACATTATGTGTGGGTTTAATCCTCTTTTTGGAGCTCCTTATTAATGAGATTGGTTGAATAGAAGGCTCCTCCTCGTTACCTGATTCATCATAAGAAATAATAGGAAGATATTAAAGTCTCTTCCCTTTCATTAGTATTCTCTTCATCTTCTATTTTTTTTCTTGTCTTTATGTAATTGGCAATATAAGGATTTCCAATGCAATTCACCGCACAATACATAAAAATTTCTTCTAGATCAAAATCAAGAAATCTGTCAAGATTAACTTTTGGAATACACTCAGTTATACATTTGATTTCTTCATACCCTAAAAGAAGACTAAGCTCTTTATGATGCTCAAGGGTAATCAAGTTATCACTTTTTTGGACACGATTTGATCATGAAACAAATTGCATTGGAGCTTTAAATGACCATGTTCATTGCAAAGTTCACAAGGATAGCGATAAATATTGAATCTTTCAGCACAATCATCTAGCCTTTCTTGCAACCATTTAGTTTCCAAATACTTATGATTCTTGCAAAATCTATCTTCTCTATTTGGTGCGTACTTGCAAACTCTATGCACTCCACAAAAGTTGACATGCTTATATGACATATTTTCATCATGACTAGTGCAATCATCATTAGTACTATGGATATTCAAAGAGTTTGTACTAACCACATTGCAATCATGCTCATCATTCAAAGATTTAGTGCCAAACATTTTAATGCATTCTTCTTCTAGCATTTTGGCACAATTATCGGAATCCTTATTTTCACGAAAGACATTAAAAAGATGAAGCATATGAGGTACCCTCAATTCCATTTTTTGTAGTTTTCTTTTATAAACTAAACTAGTGATAAAACAAGAAACTAAAAGATTCGATTGCAAGATCTAAAGATATACCTTCAAGCACTAACCTCCCCAAGAACGGCTTAGAAACTGCTTGATGTCTACTACACAACCTTCTTCTTGTAGACGTTGTTGGGCCTCCAAGTGCAGAGGTTTGTAGGACAAGAGCAAATTTCCCTCAAGTGGATGACCTAAGGCTTATCAATCCATGGGAGGCATAGGATGAAGATGGTCTCTCTCAAACAACCCTGCAACCAAATAACAAAGAATCTCTTGTGTCCCCAACACACCCAATACAATGGTAAACAGTATAGGTGCACTAGTTTGGCGAAGAGATGGTGATACAAGTGCAATATGGATGGTAGATATAGGTTTTTGTAATCTGAAAATATAAAAACAACAAGGTAACTAATGATAAAAGTGAGCATAAACGGTATTGCAATGCTAGGAAACAAGGCCTAGTGTTGGGGATATTACCACTAGGCGTAAACCGGCCAGGAGAGGCCGGGTCAACTCCATCAGTAGTTCATTATACTTGAAGCCCATGAAGACAGATGGTGATGCTGTATAAAGGCCCAGGGCCCAGAACTGGTTTAAGGCCTGTAGATATAAACCGGCATTGATATGTAACTTGCATGGTAAGGTAGAAAGAGCGGAGACCGAGCCGGACATATTTATGAACCGGCCTCGGGATTTCAGAAACCGACCAAGGCCAACCCATGTATATAAGGGGACGACCCAAGGCTCGTGAGAATGGACAATAACTCGAGGCCCAGGCAAAGCATATTCGCTCCCTGGTCATCGAAACCCCATCAATTCCATCACAACTAGATGTAGGATTTTACGTTCATCATAAGGGGCTGAACTAGTATAAAACTCTCTTGCGTCCCTTGTCCGCTTTAACCCCTTTAAGCTAACCCGTAGCGATTGCTCCACGACTAAGTCCTTTCATGAGGACATCTGTCGTGACAAAACCACGACTGTTGGCGCCCACCGTGGGGCTATCGCACGATGGTTTCAAGTTCTTGGAGGGCAACTTCGAAGGACTGAAGGGTTATGCTGTGGGCTGGATGACCAAAAGTTGTCGTGGCAAGCTCTACATCGACGATGCAGGCTGGGGCCCCGAGGCCGGCTCAATCAAGTACGGGTACCGGGTCCCCTTTGGTGGCATACACATTTTCATTGGCAAGATCGGCGAACCGGCCTCGAGCCGACATCTGCACCGACCTCGTCGAAACGGCTCAGCGTGCGAGATCTGCCCGGGTCAAGCCTGTCGTGAAGCGTGCCTTCGTGGGAGTCATCCATGGAGGGGAATACGAGGACATATCGGAATCTGGCGGTGAAACCATCGTTTATTACGACGACGAGTCATCGACCGGAGAGACCGAGTCGTTATATTAGCTACAAGATGGCCGGATTGGGGGCTGTTCCGATGGTGACAGTATTCCGGACCCCTCTGATCTGCCAAACCAGGTTGGGATCTTCATGGCCGGTACACAGTCGGCGCTCCACTCTTCGACCGCAGCAGGAATGATTTCCGGATCAGCAGCGACAACGGCAGCCGGGGCAGGAGGCCCTGATCGGTCGCCGGCTCAGGTTTTATCTGATTAATTTGATGTGTTGGCAATGCTGATGGCGGAGGTTAACCCGGCGGACCAGGATGCACACGATGCAGAAATCGCAAAAGTGAAGGATCAAATTACTCACGCCAAAGCCAATCTGGCAGCTGAAGATGCCAGGATGGCTGCGGAGCGGGCCGCTTTAGATGCACAGGCTTACCGGCTTATGCTGGATCAGAATGCGTCACACGAAGTCCTGAAAAGGAGACACCGTTCTCGCCTGCCTCCGGTTTATGATGCTAGGAACCTCTTTAACACCCCGGGAGCAGGGACCAGAATCACGGCAGAATCGGGCGGAGGCACTGGGGCGAGGCGCCCGGTTCAGCCACATTTGATGGATCCGCCTCAACAGAACAACATTGTGACGCAGCCCATCCCAACACCACCGGGTCATCATTCTACTCCGATGGACAATCTTGTCGCTGCCGCTTCACGGCTGGCAGCCATCCCGATCGAGGGCGATTGTCCAGCGGCGGTTGAGACGCATCGGGTTAAGGAGCTTCTTCAAACGGCTTTGGTGCAACAGGAGGCTTATTCACATAGTCGCGATTGGATTCATTCCACTCCTCATCCGAGCCGGAGTTACAGCAGGCGTATGGATGAACCGACAGTGTCAAGCAACGCGCGGAACCGTGATCCGCCCCGTGGCAATAACCGGCGGGTGATGCTCATGAGGTGGTGGACCGGGCTCGAGCACGTAGAGAGGCCGAGCTAGCGGCGCATCATGAAGCCCGTCAACTTACTCCGGTTCGTCCAACTACATCAGTGGAACCAGGGGTCACTTCTAGCTCTTTGGGAGTGCCGTGCCTCGTCCCAGCGTTGCGTAATGTGCGCCTGCCCAAGGATTTCAAAGGCCCGCGCAAGGTGCCGAATTACACCGTGGATATGTCCCCTGAGACATGGGTCGAAAGCTATGAGATGGCCATGGAGATGCTGGATGTGGATGATGCAGCATGTGCGGAATACTTCACCATGATGCTTGAAGGGACGGCCCGTACTTGGCTAAAGAGTTTATCGGCTAATTCTATCAGGTCACGGGCCGAGTTGAGAGCCCGGTTTATCCAGAATTTCAAGGATACATGTAAACAGTCTATGTCGATTGTGGACTTAGTTGCCTGTGTCCAGGAGGAAGGAGAGTCAACGACCCGATGGATGCGCCGGGTTTCAGAAATTTTGCATTCATCGGACCGCATCAATGCTGATACCGCAGTTCTGACCTTGGAAGGCAATTGCCGGTTTGAGCCTCTGAAGTTGAAGCTGGGACGGCTGAAACGCCATTGCAATGTCATGGGAACCCTCATGGCCGCTTTAGTGAAGTATGCCGACTCGATAGTACCAAGGATCCCGAGTCCGATGATGATAAGACAGGGAAGGGAAAAAGGAGTGGCAACGCCAAGGGGCAACACCACAACCCGGCGGGTCACGGAAACGGCAGCAAACGTAAAGCGGATCACAGCTTGGACTTTGTGGCTAATACCAACGCGCAGGACAAGGGCCAGCGACGTAAGGGTAAACCGCCCCAGCGCGGTGGAGCACCTAGCCCTAACCCGGACCGCCTGTCTTATCTGTTGAACCAGCCGTGCCCAAAGCATGGGACGAAGGAGATTCCGTCCACACATCTCTGGAAAGATTGCTACATCATGCAAGAGTTCAAAAATTCTAATTCTTTCCGGTATGATAATGGATCGGGTGGCGGTTCGGGCCACGGTTCTCATGGGCTGGGTTATGGTGGAGGAAATTCCGGTTCAGGCTTCCATGGTAATCAGGGTGGACACAACAACCAAGGTAATCAGGGCAACCAAGGTGGCTACAATAATCAGGGCAATCAGCAGCAGCAGCAGCAGTCGGGTTACCAGAGCAACCCGAAGCAATTAAATAGTGGGCAATATCATGTCTTCACCACTATCTTAGACAAAGCGTGACCAAAAGCTTCATAAGAGGGCAGTGAACTCTGTTGAACCGGCGGTACCCCGTTATTTACGTTGGTCTGAGCAGCCAATCGTATGGAGTAGAGAAGATCATCCACCCCGGGTTGACAATCCGGGTCATCTGGCATTGGTGGTGGCACCTCAGGTGGGAGGTTATAAGTTCACCAAGGTACTCATGGATGGAGGGAGCAGTATCAATATCCTTTATTATGAAACATTCCGTCGCATGGGGTTAACAGATAAAAATCTTAAACCGTCCAATACGGTGTTCCATGGTGTGGTACCTGGTAAATCGGCTTATCCTGTTGGTAAGATAGCTCGAGGTGGCTTTTGGTGATAAGCATGACTCGAGATCAGAGACTTTGACCTTTGAAGTGGTGAAAATCAAGAGTCCGTATCATGCCCTGTTTGGACGGCCGGCTTATGCTAAGTTTATGGCACGGCCTTGCTATGTCTATCTGCAGCTCAAGATGCCGGGTCACAAGGGAACTATAACCGTCCATGGGAGCCACAAGATTGCTCTGGAATGTGAAGAAGGTGATGTGGCTTACGCTGAGTCGGTTTGTGCAACAGAAGAGTTGAAGTTTTATAAAGACAATGTTGATCCGGCCGATATGACTTCGTTGAAAAAGCCAACTACGGAGCATGATCCGGCCCTGAAATTATATCGGCTAATGAGACTAAGCTTGTTGACTTCTTGCCTGGCGATTCATCCAAGCAGTTTAGCATCAGCGCTAACTTGGATCTGAAATAGGAAAGCGCGCTCATCGAGTTCATCCGTGAGAATCGGGACATCTTTGCGTGGAAGCCTTCTGACATGCCAGGTGTACCGAGAGAACTCACGAGCACACTCTTAATGTTGATCCTAAGTATAAACCGGTCAAGCAGTTTCTCCGCCGGTTCAATGAGGAAAGACGCAAGGCTATTGGAGAAGAAGTAGCCAGGCTCTTGGCGGCTGGATTTATCGTTGAGGTATTTCATCCCGAGTGGTTGGCTAATCCGGTGCCGGTCCTTAAGAAGAACGACACTTGGCGTATGTGTGTAGACTACACAGATCTTAACAAAGCTTGTCCAGCAGATCCTTTTGCCCTCCCCCGTATTGATCAAATCATTGATGCTACATCGGGTTGCGAGCGTTTGAGTTTTTTGGATGCATATTCTAGCTATCATCAGATCAGATGGCAGTTAAGGACCAGGAGAAAACGGCCTTCATAACTCCTTTTGGAGCCTTCTGCTATGTATAAATGCCCTTTGGGCTCAAGAGTGCCCAGGCAACTTATCAACGGTGTGTGCAGAATTGTCTTCATAAGCAAATCGGCCGTAATGTTCATGCCTACGTGGATGATATTGTGGTGAAATCAAGGGAGAAGGAGACTTTGATCGATGACTTGAGGGAAACCTTTGATAACCTGCGGATTTACAAAATGATGCTTAACCCGGCTAAGTGCGTTTTTGGTGTACTGGCAGGCAAGCTCTTGGGCTTTTTGGTGTCTAACAAGGGGCATTGAAGCTAATCCGGAAAAGATCAAGGCTATCACCTCCTTAGCCAAACCGAAGTGTATCAATGATGTTCAACGCTTGGCAGGCCGGATTGCTGCATTGAGCCGGTTTATCAGCCGCCTTGGTGAGAAGGCCATTCCTTTGTATCAGATGCTGAAGAAAACTAATAACTTCGTCTGGAGTGACGCCGCAAATGAAGAATTTGAGGATTTAAAGCGGCGGTAGCTAACCCGCCGTTCTTCTTTGCTCAGTTGACAAGGAGCCATTGTTGCTATATGTGGCAGCTAACGCCGCGCTTAGCCCAGCTATTGTGGTGGAGCGCAAGGAGGCGGAAAGGAATATCCGGTTCGGTCCGCTTTATTATATCGATGAGGTACTTATTGAGTCCAAGCAGAGGTACCCACACCGCGTAAGCCGGTATATGGGGTTTTCATGGCAAGCCTGGAAGCTCAAGCAATATTTCCAAGGTCATCCCATCACGGTGGTCACTCTGCTCCTTTGGGAGATATAATCCGTAGCAGGGGAAGCAATCGCCGGATTGCCAAATGGGCTATCGAGCTCGGGCCTCACGAGTTGAAATACATACCCCGAACGGCGATCAAATCTCAGGCACTTGTGGATTTCATCAATGATTGGACGGAATTACAAGCACCAGAAGAGAAGTCGGATCACACTTATTGGACTATTCATTTTGATGGGTCCAGGCAATTGGAGGGCTCGGGGGCTGGAGTCGTATTAACTTCCCCGTGAGGTGATAAGTTTTGTTATGTTCTCCGTTTAATGTTCCCTTGCACTAACAATGCAGCTGAATATGAGGCCTTACTCCATGGTCTAAGGATGGCTAAGGAGATGAACCTGAGCCGAGTTAAGTGCTTCGGTGACTCGGACCTGGTAGCTCAACAAGTATCTGGCACTTGGGATTCCAAAGACCCACTCATGGCAGCATATCATCGTGAGGTGGACATTGTTGCAGGTCACTTTAAAGGTTATCAGGTGGATCATGTGGACCGGCGGAAGAACGAAGCGGCGGACGCTTTAAGCCTCCTGGGTTCCCAACGCAAACCGGTTCTGCATAATGTCTTCTTGGATGTTCTACATAATTCGTTTGTCAAGCTCCCTGGTGAAGAGGATCTGGCTATTCCTGATCCGGAAGCTCAGTTGGTGGCGGCTCTTCATGTTATCCCGGATTGGACGGTTCCTTATCTGGCGTATATGAACCGGGGCGAGTTACCAGAGGATGAGACTCTGGCCAGGCAGATAATCCGGCGGTCCAAGTCCATGACCATTATCAATGGAGAGTTGCATCATTGCAGTGTGACAGGGGCGTTTCAACGTTGTGTGTCTCCTGAAGAAGGCTGTGAAATTTTGCATGAGATCCACGAAGGAGACTGTGGTCACCACGCCGGTTCAAAATCTTTGGTGGCCAAGGCGTTTTGTCACGGTTTCTATTGGTTGACAGCCCATGCTGATGCAGAGGACTTGGTCAAAAGATGTGATGGCTGTTAGAAATTCTCAAGGCGCGCTCATGTAACGGCTCAAGAATTGAGGATGATTCCAATCACTTGGCCGTTTGCGACTTGGGGACTGGATATGGTTGGGCCTTTCAAGAGGTCCAAGGACAAGAAGACCCACCTTTTGGTGGCAGTTGATAAGTTCACAAAGTGGGTGGAGGCAGAGCCAGTTAGCAAGTGTGATGCAGCCACGGCGGTTCAATTCATCAAGAAGGTGATCTTCCGGTTTGGTTTTCCACACAACATTATAATAGACAATGGTACCAATCTGTCAAAGGGTGCCATGAAGGAGTTCTGTCAGCGCGAACACATCTGGCTTGACGTATCATCAGTGGCTCACCCACAGTCCAATGGTCAAGCGGAGAGGGCCAATCAAGAGATTTTGAGAGGCATCAAACCCCGGCTTATGGTTCCTTTGCAACGGACGCCGGGTTGTTGGGTTGAGGAGCTACCTTCTGTGTTATGGAGCATCAACACCACACCCAACAGATCGACAGGATACACGCCGTTCTTCATGGTTTATGGAGCGGAGGCGGTTCTTCCTAGTGACATACGTCATGACTCACCTCGTGTAGCGGCATATGTTGAAGCTGACAACGAGAAGGCACGGTAAGAAGCTCTTGACCTGTTAGATGAGGAACGTGACATGGCAGCAGCCCGTTCGGTGATTTATCAGCAAGATCTGCGTCGTTATCATAGCCGGCGGATTAAAACTAGAACCTTTCAAGAAGGAGATTTGGTGCTTCGACTCATCCAGGATCAGACAGATATGCACAAGTTATCCCCCCTTGGGAAGGACCCTTTGTGGTCAGCAAGAATCTACACAACGGGTCGTACTACCTAATCGATGTTCGAGAGCGCAAGGACTCACGTAAATCGGAGGAGGAGACCAACCGGCCGTGGAATATTGCTCATCTTCGGCCTTACTATACTTAAGCTATAGGCTCTGCTTATGTACATATTATGACAATGTATATATTATGATCAATACAATAAACCGGAACCTCAGCTAAAGCGGGGTATCTGTTGTTTTCTGACATCATGTGTGGTTACATGGAGCTTTTGTTTATCAAGCGGCGTTCGGTTTACCCCTTGATTTAGCTTTTCAAAGCTTTATATCACATCACTTGGGGGCTTGGTCGTATTCGAACCCTAGCTACACCTCTTGATGGCGTAATGCCACAACATCACTTGGGGGCTTGGTTGTATCTGAACCACAGTCACACCTCTTGATCTTCTTAAAGCCAAATCAATCTGGGGCCAAAGAGAGTGTTGTAAAAACAACAACTCAAACATAGGCACCCACTTAGCACTGCTCAAAATGTTACTTGGGGATTCTTTGCTATCGCAATGAACTTAGAATCAACACTTGTAATGGGCTATCAAGCCGTGGCTTGGAAGCCTGGTGTCGGTGTCAAAACCGGCGGATCTCGGGTAGGGGGTCCCGAACTGTGCGTCTAGGCGGATGGTAACAGGAGACAAGGGACACGATGTTTTTACCCAGGTTCGGGCCCTCTCGATGGAGGTAAAACCCTGCTCCCGCTTGATTAATATTGATGATATGGGTAGTACAAGAGTAGATCTACCACGAGATCGAGAGGCTAAACCCTAGAAGCTAGCCTATGGTATGATTGTTGTTCGCCCCTACGGACTAAAACCCTCCGGTTTATATAGGCACCGAATAGGGTTAGGGTTACACAGAGTCGGTTACAATGGTAGGAGATCTACATATCTGTATCGCCAAGCTTGCCTTCCACGCCAAGGAAAGTCCCATTCGGACACGGGACAAAGTCTTCAATCTTGTATCTTCATAGTCCAGGAGTCCGACCAAAGATTTTGAACACAAGGATAGTGTCCGGCTCTGCAAAATAAGTTCCACATAACACCGTAGAGAGAATAACATTTACACAAGTTCAATCTGCTGGCATATCCTGCAGCGTGACATCACACCATGGCCAATCCTTTATTCGAATCATTTTTACTGCCCAACCTTAGCGCGTTTAGCGAGGCGGTTTCCTTGGCACGTCTTGTCAAAGCAGAGATCGTGTCCCCTTATTCTGGGATTCTCATCAATACGGGCGTGGGTAACCCAACCGCGCCATTGATTACGGCGCTTGGGAGATAAGCGAGTTTTATCAGGCCGGTGGGGACGCATAGCTCTGTCCGTCCATATAAGGGGATAAGAATCCGCTTTTTCACACACGCCTTCTTCCTCCTTTGCTTATCCATTTCCGCGCACCCGAGCTCCAGCGCCCAAGTCCACATATGCCACCTCAACCTTCTCCAACCATGTCCGAAGCGGGAGGCAAGTGGATGGCCTCCTCCATCACGGAGGGGCACATCAAAAAGCTGTGGAAGGCCGGATACTTGTCCAGCGACATCGCGCATAGACTCCCCAACGAGGAGCAACTCATCCCCACCCCCAGGCCCCATGAGAGGGTGGTGTTCCTCCCCCACTTCCTCCGTGGACTAGGGTTTCCACATCACCCATTCGTCCGGGGGCTCATGTTCTACTACGGCCTAGATTTCTACGGTCTGGCCCCGAATTTCATCCTCAACATCTCGGCGTTTATCTCGTGTGCAAGGCCTTCCTCTGCATCCAGCCCCACTTCGGCTTATGGCTGAAGACCTTCAATGTCAAGCCGAAGGTAGTGGGCGGCTGCTGCCGGAGTGCGGAGGCGCCATGGTGGGCGGGATGGCCAACGCCCTATGGCTCAAGGGCTCCTTCGTGGAGACCATAAAGGGGTGGCAATCGGGTGGTTCTATATCACCGAGCCGCGACTCTCAATCGCGGCGGCCCCGAATTCGATCTGGCTTCCCACACGGTTCACCTCATGGAAAGAGACGAGGCGACATGGGGTAATTCGGAAGAGCTGGCCGGACTCCAAACTCAAGGTCCGAAACCTGGTGGACAAGAATCTCAAGCTTGTCAACGCAATCCAGGTGATGCTCATCTGTCGGATTCTCCCATGCCAGCAACGGGACTTCAATTTGTGGGAGTTTGATCCGGCACAACACCTAACCTTGAACCGGCTCTTCGACACTACGTACGAAGACGCCTGGAAGGTGATGTTCAAGGGCGCCGAAGCTCCCGCATCCGCGACGGAAGATCGTGGATTCAGCTCGCAGCATCAAGCCAGCGAGGTAAGTTATTTTACCCTTTACGGGACTCTTTTTTCATAGTTTGACTCTATCACGGGATCTAAACTCCCTCACCTTTGACAGATCTGGTTGAAGACGCCTGACAGATCGACCGTCGGCTCCCTTGCCGTAAGAACCAGCGGACACCCAATTGTGCGGGGTTGCTGGTTCGGCACCTCATGTGGTGCCGGAAAAGAAGGCCAAGAAGAAGGCCACGGGAACTCAAGGAGTTCCCGGCGCCAGTGTTATCGGACTCATCGTCCGATGACGAAGGCGGACTCCTCCGCCAAGACAAGGAGGAGGAAAGAGGCCTCTCCCAAGCGGGAGAGAAGAAAGGAAGGCCGCTTCACCGGGAGGCCGGAGGGTCCAAGAAGGAAGGGCCCTTCCTCCGGACTACACCGCCAATGCCGACGACGGCGAAGAGGGGTGGGCTCAAGGGCCAAGCCCCTGGCGAGATCGTAAGTGTCCGGACACCAGAATAACTCGTGGCGTTTCATTTGTCGCACAACATCCTATAACGCCGGATATAACCATGCAGCCCGCCCAAGGATGGGCTCGATGATTCGTCGAGCGGCTCCCTGGGTTCATCGGATGTGAATAGCACCTCACTTCCGACCGCCTCGTCTTCTCCCGCCGCGGATGACGCCGGGGTGGAGTCCCAAAAGGGCCCCAGCCAGGAGGAGGTGGCTATGGAGGCGCCGCAAGGCGACCTCCCGGAATCCGGGCTCAAAGGGGATAAAACCCCAAAGGGCTTCAAGTCCGGCCCTGCGTCGGACTCCGTCTGCGAACCTTCAAAGTGGTTCCGAGTCCGACAGTGACCCCTTCGTAAGAAGGGCAAGATCGTGACGCCGGTGACCTCCGGCCCAACCAGAGGCGCCGGATGATTTGATGGAGGCGCTTAACGGCGCTTCCATCAACGAGGAGCACCGCATCATATGAGTGTGGTGATCCGGAAGGTTCGATCCGCCAAGAGCGGGCCGATCAAGCTCGTGCCAGCCTTCTAATAGGCTTTGAGGTATGTATTTAAGATATAAAAATATTACCGCATAGACAAGAGCCCTCGATGCTCGGTTTGGTGTTCGGAAAGAAAAGCCGAACCGAGGATCTAAAAAGATATACGCAGGAGTCTAACATAAGTATGTCAATATGGGAATGCAGTGCTGCCGACCTCTGCCCAAGACCGATCATGGAGGTTGGTGCATTGAAGCAGAGCCTTGAGCAGTCCGAGACGAGCTCGGACTTGCCAAAAAGCAGCTTGAGGACAAGGAAGGTAAGTAATACCTTATGGGAGTATTTAAAAGATGTGTTTGCAAAAAATGACAGAAATAACATGAATATTGCAGGGGCCACGAACGAGGTGGCGACCTCAAGGAGGCGGTGTCCCGGCCGAAAGCAATGCGGCCATGAGCGCACCGAGCGAGAAAAGCAGGAGGCGCTGGTGGCGGAGGTGCGGCAAGAGTTCCAAGCTCTCGTGGAAAAGCACGAGAGTTTGGAGCATGACTCAAAGACTCGGGAGTCCGAGCTCGCCACGGCCCTTGAGAGCGCCAAGGCCAAAGCCCAAAAAGCCCTCCAGGAGATTGAGGCGATGAAGAAGATAGCGGCGAGTAAGGCATTCTATATGCAAAGCAAGCATGTGAAAGTGAATTATCTGTTACTTACCCGAATCCGAGCTCTCCAGAGCATTCGCAGAATCTGCTTGTGAAGGCGGGCCGATGCCGCCGCATTCTACCGATCCGAGGAGGGGAGCTCGATGGAGAAGGTGTTCTGGTCTCAGTATGCTGAGGCCGAACATCCGGTGCCCTTAAGCGACCAGTTGAAGCAACTGGTCGAGCTCCATAAGGTGGCCGAACAGGCCATGAGGGGCCTCATAGTTCGGTTGTGGCCGAAGGAAGCATGCCTGGGAGCTACTTCGGGCTGGTGAGGCGGCTGGTGGACGCCTTTGTCCATGGGTTGAAGTCATCAAAGCGCTCCGCGCATCGAAGGTGCCGTGGGCCCTTGCCCTTGCTAAGGTGCACTGGGCAAGATGGACGCCGAGAAGCTTGTGAAGGACGGACCACCACCAAGAAGGAGCATCGCAAGCCTGAAATGTATTATGAGGGCGTCTGAAGGGTGCCTCGCCTTATAAGCGGATGAATGCTCCAAAGATATAATTTTTAGTAGACTCGCATTTGTTATCCTGTCGCTGAAAACTTGTTCATATGCGCTAAGCAACACTTTTAATTTAAAATATTACCTTCATGTGGCCGTGTATTAAATTTGAGAGATGGCGAAGTCGTTGGCTTCAGCCCCATGCCACGAAAGTCTTTGGGGTGTTCGGGATGAACTTGAGCGCTCTTGTTCCCATTATTGGGTCCTTCGAGGAAGGCGCTCAACGCAACGAACAAGGCAACCGGACTATAATGCTTGAACACTCTCACTTAGCCATAGAATTCATAATTTTAAATTTCGGCGAAGCCCATGGTATTCGGAAGACTGAGTTCGGGGCGCTATCCACGCCTAGGCCGGACAATGCCGACTCCTCGCTCTAAGCGGCATAAGTCTTTAGGGACTCGAAAACCTCTCGAACAGCGACCGGCTCTCGCCCTATCATGACGGTCAGTTTTAGCTTTCTCCACTGAGGTGCTTAACCCAGCTCAACCGGGGCACAATCGCAGTGGTTCTCCCAGCGCTACCTTAGCCGATATAACGGAACATAAGGTACCAAAACATGGGAGCCGGGCAAACCCAACTATTGACCCAAGACATGATTCGAAGCCGATGCATATAATGCTATAAGTTCGGGGTGCCGCACTTGTGAAAGTGTTCAGACTTATCACACCATGTTATGGGGTAGTTAAGCCCCTGGTGTATTGCCCGTACCAAAGTGTACAGTTGCACAATGTCATAAATGAACATATATATAGAAAAAAGGAAATCAATAATAGGCGTAAGCTATATATTGTTTATTCAAAAGGGCTCTTTGTAAGAGCAGAACGATACAAATAGTGCGGTAAGCAAGGGACATGACTTTTTAACATGTCTCCCTCCAGGGGTAAACCGCGGGATGTTGTGTAAAACAGATATATTGCTCGTAATAGAGACCACCTGGACACTCGACGTAGCTTTCTACTTCCCTGGCTGTTGCATCATGTGTCTAGCGATTCTAATGCCGGACAGGGCTTCGTGAGAACGGAGTCCTGAAAGTAAAAAGAAAAAAAAAGAATGACACAATCGGGAGCCCCTGGTGTGGTTGAGTCGCATTCTGGGCATGCCGTGGTCGTGCCCCTTCCCCTATGCCCATGGTATTTCCAGAGCGTAATTATGTACGCGTAATACTAGTTTCGCGATTTCACGAGGGCTGGGGCTTGGGCCGCATTGCTATGCGTGCTCGGAACGTGCCAGGCGGTCTTGTTGTAGGTTACTCCGGGCACGCTTGACGGTGTCCGGATGTTTAATAGCCGGACTCGAGAATTTCCTTAAGAGCTACTTTGCACTTCCGCCGCGAGGGCCGCCGTATGCTCCTCCGTCCGGAGAGAGTGTTTGGTGTTTCCATTGACCTTAATGACTCCTCGAGGACCTGGCATCTTGAGCTTGAGATATGCGTAGTGCGGCACCGCATTGAACTTTGCAAATAGCCGCTGCGGAACGGGACTATGTCGAAGATTAACTCCTCGCTCCGGAAGTTATCCGGGGATCCGAAGACCACTTCAAGTGTAACTGAGCCTGTACAGTTGGCCTCTACACCTGGTATGACGCCTTTGAAGGTCGTCTTTGTGGGTTTAATCCTTGATGGGTCTATGCCCATTTTGCGCATTGTATCACGATAAAGCAGGTTCAAAGTTGCCGCCGTCCATTAGGACTCTAGTGAGGTGAAATCCGTCAATGATTGGGTCTAGAACCAATGCGGTGAATCCGCCATGGTGGATGCTAGTGGGGTGGTCCCTTCGATCAAAAGTGATCGGGCAGGAAGACCACGGGTTGAACTTTGGGGTGACTGGCTCCATTGCGTATACGTCCCTTAGTGCACGCTTCCGCTCCCTTTTGGGTATGTGGGTTGCGTATATCATGTTTACCGTCCGCACTTGCGGGGGGAATCCCTTCTGTCCTCTATTGTTCGGCGGCCGGGGCTCCTCCTCGTCATTGCTATGCAGCCCCTTGTCATTGTTTTTGGCATTTAACTTGCTCGTCTTGAACACCCAACAATCCATGTTGGTGTGATTGGTACGGCTTTTCGGGTGCCATGTATCCGCACGAGCGATCGAGTATTCGGTCCAAATTGGACGGGCCCGAGTATTTATTTTAAATGGCTTTTTCCACGACCGGGTTTAGAGCCTCTGAATCCGGCATTGATCGCCGTATCCTCGGCATTATCGCCGTTAATGCGGCGCTTGTGCTTGTTATGACGCGACCGCCACCGCTGTCCTTGGTATCCGAATTACTGTGGCTCTTGGTCATGTTGTTACTACGAGCTAGCCAGCTGTCCTCTCCGCAAAAGCGGGTCATGAGTGTTGTTAGGGCTGCCATGGATTTCGGCTTTTCCTGTCCTAGGTGCCGGGCAAGCCACTCGTCGCGGATGTTGTGTTTGAAGGCTGCAAGGGCCTCGGCATCCGGACAATCGACGATTTGATTTTTCTTGGTTAGGAACCGCGTCCAGAATTGTCTGGCCGATTCCTTTGGCTGCTGAATTATGTGGCTTAGGTCATCGGTGTCTGGTGGTCGCACATATGTGCCCTGGAAATTGTCGAGGAATGCGGCTTCCAGGTCTTCCCAACAACCGATTGACTCTGCCGGCAAGCTGTTAAGCCAATGCCGGGCTGGTCTTTTAAGCTTGAGTGGGAGGTATTTGATGGTGTGTAGATCATCACCGCGGACCATGTGGATGTGAAGGAGATAGTCCTTGATCCAAACCGCAGGATCTGTTGTGCCATCGTATGATTCAATGTTTACGGGTTTGAAACCCTCAGGGATTTGATGATCCATCACTTCATCTGTGAAGCATAGTGGGTGTGCGGCGCCTCTGTATTGGGCTATATCACGACGCAACTCAAATGAGCTTTGTCTACTGTGTTCGGCCCGGCCGGAGTTACCATATCCGGCATGAAGGTTATTGTCACGTGTCGTGGTGCGCCCACGCGATCCATAGATCGATCTTGTCTGCCTTGCCTTGTCCTCCAATATATCTTGCAGGTCTGGCGCATTTCCCCATGCCTTTGTATCTTTTGAGCGGTGACGGGGTGCGACTTGAATTGAGGGCCGACAGGCCTCTCTGTCGCGGCCACGAGGTGGCCGGTCAGCAATATAATGCACCAGTGACGTAGGTTTAGGTGTTTCCTCCTCTAATCAGGGTAGCAGCCTGCGTCTTGGGTAGCTCTTGGAGGGGCGCTCGAGTTCATACTCTTCGGCCGCAAGGACTTGATCCATCCGTTCGCTAGCAAATCTTGGTCAGCTCTAAGTCGTTGTTGTTTTTCTTGACGCTGCTTGCCGTGGCCATGAGCCTGCGTTTGAAACGCTCTTGTTCGACAGATCCTCGTGCCACGACAAATTAATTGCCGTCGTCGAGGCTTGCCTCATCTTCGGAGGGAGGCATGTAATTATCATCCTCTACCTCTTTTTCTCGCCGCTCTCTCATGAGGGCTGGCTTCTCCATCCTCCCCGCTGAATCTTGCCGGAGGGGTTGTCTTCGCACCGTCCGGTGTTATTATCTCCTTGCGGAATCACCGCTTTTGCGTGGCGGGATTTAGAGCGCGCCACGACGCCGACGCTTAGGTCAAGCTTTCTTGAGGGGTCATCCTCCGCTGTTCCATCGCCATTCCCATCTTTTGGGATGTCCACCATGTATATGTCATATGATGAGGTGGCCTTCCAAAGGCCCCGTGGGCGCTGGTTCTTGGTCGCCTCCTGCATCGCCGTCCATACCGCCAATGTCTTCGTAGTCAAGTCGAGCATGTCGCTTAAATCATCGACGGTGGCTACGAAGTGGGTGGTGGGTGGGCTTTGATTTTCTTCGTCGTCGCATCCCAACCTTCCCGACCATGATCCGCCAGGCTCTCCGATAAAGAGAGAGACTTTAGTGAATTCAGAATGTCGCCAAAGGGCGAGTCTTTGAAAGATGTCCGTGGCAGTGAATTCCATGATCGGCGCCCAATCGGATTCGATTGGCAAGGGCGCGGAAGGCTCGGAGTCCAGAGAGGAGTCCGGCGCCTTGGAGTCACGAGCTTCACAAAGGACGGGGTAGGTGTACGACTCAATCACCATGGAGATCGCAGCCCCCGAGGCGGTGTCCAGCCACCCATCCTCGATCGGCGCGGTCGGCTCCGAGCTAAAGGTCGGAGCAGACTTTGGTGCGACCTCGAGACCTTTGCTCGTGGCAGAGATAGATCATGCCCCTCGGGACAAGGCGGCAGCGCTTGTGGCTCGAACCCGTCGAAGATCAAGTCTCCGCGGATGTCGGCCGTGTAGTTCAAACTTCCAAATCGACACGATGGCCGGGGCATAGCTTTCAATCTGCTCCAGATGGCTGCTTAATTGCCCGCAGCAAAGCCGCCGAATATGAAGATCTGCTCGGGAGAAAAGTCTCACCTCGAGCGCATCATTGTTGATGATCGGAGGAGTCATCGGGCCTAAAGACGCATTTACACGTAGGAACTCTCAATGAAAGCACCAATGTCGGTGTCAAAACCGCGGATCTCGGTAGGGGGTCCCGAATCGTGCGTCTAGGCGGATGGTAACAGGAGACAAGGGACACGATGTTTTTACCTGTGTTCGGGCCCTCTCGATGGAGGTAAAACCCTGCTCCTGCTTTATTAATATTGATGATATGGGTAGTACAAGAGTATATCTACCACGAGATCAGAGAGGCTAAACCCTAGAAGCTAGCCTATGGTATGATTGTTGTTCGTCCTACGGACTAAAACCCTCTGGTTTATATAGGCACCGAATAGGATTAGGGTTACACGGAGTCGGTTACAATGGTAGGAGATCTACATATCCGTATCGCCAAGCTTGCCTTCCACACCAAGGAAAGTCCCATCCGGACACGGGATGAAGTCTTCAATCTTGTATCTTCATAGTCCGTGAGTGCGGCGAAGGCTATAGTCCGCTATCCGGACACCCCTAATCCAGGACTCCTCACCGGTGTATACACCTAAAACCCGGGTTAACCTGCCTCTTTAAGTAAGTCACGCCGCCTGTAAACTGGTATGACCCTTCGAACTTTGACAAGTTACTCTAAAATACGCACTCGAACTTGTCAAGTTAAAACGATGATTGTTTAAGGATTGCGGACCATCTTAAAAGGCTTTGCAAAAATGGTTTAACTCAGTGGCCTGGCAGCCCATGAAAAGCCTCGAATTTGGGGCCTGGCAGCCCATGAAAAGCCTCGACTACAACGGTTTTATTTGCCTTTGATTGAGTTTTGCTCTCTTTTTGATAAGATTTATGATGTTTTTTAAACCGGTGTTATCAACCCGGTTAGACTGCCAATTACAAATTGACAGTACACGATCAACTCATAATCCGGAGACTATCAGCCCGGTCTGGTTTTGAATCAAAATCCCAGTATGGAGTAAACCGGTGTTTATCATAACCCGGAACGGTTTTGCTATAAACCGGCCTTATATAAACATGAGTCATTTTTCATCCAAGAGTTGGATTATGACCCTCACTACAAGGTTGGTCAGCCAACATCATGCCTACAGATTGCAGGTATTATATATTTCCATATTTGGTTATATTTCACAACCTAGGTTGTCATCCTTGGTCATATATATATATGGGTATCATGACCCGCCCGACGGTAAACCGCCAGGGCGTTTAAGCTTCTTATCTGCAAGAACAGCTTGAACGAATAGATACGGATATCATATCTTAAGCATGTCGAATCAAGCAAGCATCAATTGCAGATAAATATGCACGAAGGCATACCAGACCAAGTATTTTAACTAGCCTATTACAAAGGCGCCCAAAGGTCCAAAAGGATAATTGTTTTTCTCAAATACATGTCGCACCATGTAGAAGACTAAACCGGCCTCCGGTTCATGATTGGTCACCAGCTTGACCTGACGGTTGCGGATCATCTCACGCCGGTTCAACTTCTTCTTCCCTACCCAGTGGCTGGAAATCAACAGTTGCCCAGTCGATCCCGATTAGGGCTTGGAATACAGCCGTCACTTATCGGCGTAGACGGTTCAATGTCAGGGGCATAAGTGTGCTTACGGATTGGCGGAATAAGATTCTGAGCTTCTGGAATTGGTGCAACAACCCGTTTGTTCTTGTCATCATAGCTAGCTTGATAGTATGAAAGGTCTGCTTCTTCAACCAATTGACAAGCCAATGAGCGTACTTCCCGGTTTATGATCCGAAGATCATCTTCGCCAAATTCTGTTCCGTCTTCCTTCAAACTGGGATAACCTTGGGCCGCTTCAACTGGGTCAAAGTCAGGAACCCATGCTTTTGCCCGTGTTAGTGCGGCCAAAGCGCCCGTTCTAGTAGCAGACTTTTTTAGCTCGTCAACCCGGGCAGGAAGCATAGATAGCCTTTGTAAAGTATCCTTGATCAAGGTGGGAGGCGGATTATTGTGTGAAGCAGTATATATGATCCGCTGCGCGCCGGTATACAACTGCTCTATCAGAGTATAAGCTTCTTTCGCTTTCTTGAACATCAGATCCCAAGTGGCTAATACGAGTTCCTGTATCATCATAATGATTAGTAAACCGGCAAGTACATGAAAGGATATCTTGAAATCAGGAGTCAAGGATGCTTACCAAACACAGCTGCGGTCATGGCATGAACCTGCCGCTTTACGCTGGTCAGTTCATCAACCACCGGTTTGAGAGCGGTTTCTGCTTTCTCAGCCCTTTTGATCAAATCGGATTTTTCACTTTCCCAAACCGACCGCTCCTTGTTGAAGCCTTCTTTCAGTTTTTCCATGGCGCCTAGAGCGCTGGTCAATTCTTCCTTCGCCTTGGAGGTTTCAGCTTGTTGCGATTTAAGGTTCTCCTCCATATCAGCGGTTTGGCTCTCTTTCTTGTTCAGCTCGGCCTGCAAAGAGATAATTATATGATGAGGTGACAGTACATACTTGAAGTACCAAGCACATAACAAGTTATGCCCTCGGTACTTGGGGGCTAATGCATATTTGCTCTTCATCATACATTTTCTACAAGTCCCAAGCATAATACAAGTATTCAACTTGGCACTTGGGGGCTAATGGCTATTTGCTCAAAGAATACTGATACGGGAATTTCTTCTACAAAGTCCTGGTTCATCTTTATAAAGTTAAACCGGCACTTGGGGGATACTTCAGTGAAGTTCAGAGGCATTGTTTCAAAGCATAAAAGTTTTTACTAAGTCCCGGTTTAGATCTATATCTTAAACCGTCACTTGGGGGCTACTGGAGTTGATAAACTGCAATTCAATATAAGGGAAAAGCACTTATGAAACTACCTCAACATGCAACAAAGAGTCACTCCAAAGTCACTAATAGCAGAGAACAAACGAAGAGATTATGGTAGGGTACGAAACCACCTCAAAGTTATCCCTCAACATGCAACATATAACTATCCCTCAACATGCAACAAAGAGTCACTCCAAAGTCACTAATAGCAGAGAACAAACGAAGAGATTATGGTAGGGTACGAAACCACCTCAAAGTTATCCTTTCTGATCGACCTATTCAAGAGTCCGTAGTAAAATAGCACGAAACTATTATTTCCGTTCGATCTATCCTAGAGTTCGTACTAGAATAACACCTTAAGACACAAATCAACCAAAACCCTAATGTCACCTAGATACTCCAATGTCACTTCAAGTATCCGTGGGTATGATTATACGATATGCATCACACAATCTCAGATTCATCTATTCAAACCAACACAAAGTACTTCAAAGAGTGCCCCAAAGTTTCTACCGGAGAGTCAAGATTTAAAACGCAGTGCCAACCCCTATGCATAAGTTCACGAAGTCACGGAACCCGCAAGTTGATCACCAAAACATACATCAAGTAGATCACGTGATATCCCATTGTCACCACAGATACGCACATGCAAGACACACATCAAGTGTTCTCAAATCCTTAAATACTCAATCCGATAAGATAACTTCAAAGGGAAAAATCAATCCATTACAAGAGAGTAGAGGGGAGAAACATCATAAGATCCAACTATAATAGCAAAGCTCGTGATACATCAAGATCATGCCAAATCAAGAACACGAGAGAGAGAGAGAGAGAGATCAAACACATAGCTCTTTGGTACATACCCTCAGCCCCGAGGGTGAACTACTCCCTCCTCGTCATGGAGAGCGCCGAGATGGTGAAGATGGCCACCGGTGAGAGTTCCCCCCTCTGGTAGGGTGCCGGAACAGGGTCCCAATTGGTTTTTGGTGGCTAAAGAGGCTTGCAGCGGTGGAAATCCCGATCTAGGTTATGTTCTGGGGGTTTCTGTATATATAAGAGCTTTTGGCATCGGGAACAAGTCAGGGGGGTCTCCGGGCTGTCCATGAGGTAGGGAGGTGCGCCCAGGGGGTGGGCACGCCCCCACCCTCGTGGGCAGCCCGGGACTCTTCTGGCCCAACTCTTTTACTCCAGGCCTTCTTCTGGTCCAAAAATAAGTTCCGTGAAGTTTCAGGTCAATTGGACTCCGTTTGGTTTTCCTTTTCTGCGATACTCAAAAACAAGGAAAAAACAGAAACTGGCACTGGGCTCTAGGTTAATAGGTTAGTCCCAAAAATCATATAAAATAGCATATAAATGCATATAAAACATCCTAGATGGATAATATAATACCATGGACCAATCAAAAATTATAAATACATTGAAGACGTATCACATATCACTAAGCATTTTGAGCAAGTAGATCATTAAGCAACACCTCATCCCCTTTTAATAGTATTGGCTTTTCCTATGGGCTCAATGTGGTCTTGGATCACTAAAATAGAAATGAAGAGTCTTGAGCTTTTGCCAATATTTGTCCTTAGCATTTTGAGGGGTCCACATCTCTAGTCCATGCCATTGTCAATCATTGAACTTTCTGAAATATTCAACTTGAATGGATATTAGTTCAATGAGCTATATGTTGTTATGGATTACCAAAACCACCCGGGGATTAGTTGCACTTTCAATATCCCCCTTTTTGGTAATTGATGACAACATATAGATCAAAGCTTCAACAAATGATAATATGATTGAAATACATCGTCGCTTTGAGAAGTATGTGATAGGCAAGAGGTCCCCCTAAATTTGTGCATTATTTAAAATTTTCTTTTGAATGCAAATGCGCAATCAATTAGGATCATGGGTCACTCTTCCATGTCACATACATCTTGGTGGAGCGCTCAAAATGTTAGAATATAAAGAATATGCACTCATCAGCAAGGCAAATATGATTGATCATACATAGATAATAGAGATAAGCATTCAAGCACATATTTAAGCATAATATGATCAAACACATGATCATAAGAGTATATCACACAAGCACAAATAAAGTAGCAAGCAAACGATCAATCAAGTAGCAAGCGAGGCAAACAAAAGGGAAAAACACACACACACACACACTCTCTCTCTCGAAGCCTGTGATCTATACACTTTCTCCACCTTTGGCAACAAGTTACCAAAAAGCTTAAAAATGCATAGTGCTATGCGACACTCTAAGCACGATCTTCAGGAGCTCCGGTGTGCGAAGATGGCGTGGAGAGGAGTCCGTCTGCAAAAGCTTCTGCTGATGTCTGAGGAACTGGAGAGGTTGCAACTGGAGGTGCAATAGTGGCAGTTGCTATAGGTGCTGAAGTGGTAGTCCTCGTATCACTGACAATTGGCACGGTTGCAGACCTTTGGGTTCTTGGCACTCTCTGAAAGGTTTCAGTGGTTGGTCTGTCACTCTTGTCCTCAGTGTTTTCTTGTAGCTTCTCAACTGTGGTCTGAATCTCGGTGACCTTCACATCTAGATCATGAAGCTTTGTCTCAAAGATCCTCTCAAGTCTCTCTTGATTTTGAGTCAGGGTGGCTAGTCCTTTCTCTATTCTCACTTTTGCCTCAACAGATAGCTAAGTTGATCTTGTTTGGTCTTGAGATTGACAGCTGAGGCTTCTGGCATAGTGGAAGTCTTTGCTGCCTTTGCTTTCTCTCGCTTCTCCCGAGCCTCTACAGATGTAGGATGTGATGCATCCATGATAACAACGTTGTCCTCACAGTTTAGCCTCGAGGGAAGATGTTCTTTGTCTAGAAGATATGTGCCTGTCCCCATCTTGGAGTTGATGAGCATCTGAATATGAGGGGCATATCCACATGACCTTTTCTGGTCTGCTGCAGTTCTCTTGATAGTTTCAACAATCAAGGTCATCACCTTGAACTTCTCTAGCACATCAAACATATGCAGCAGGTTGATGGAGTGACCACGGATCATCCTATGATCTCATGATTTGGGAAACAGAGTGTGCCTCAAAATAGTGTTTATTGTGGTCTGCCCTGACAGCAGATAGTAGATTGACCCAAATTTGTGAGTGTCCAAGGCTTTATCAGGAATTTTCCTTGTACATATGAGCCATGGAGTTATGATCCTTCCTGGGCTTGGCATACATATCTGTATCACCCTCAGCTTCTTTAGGGGCATTCATCAGCTTGGCCCATTCTACAATTGATGATTGGTACCTTGTACCTTCAGTTATCCAGACTATCTTGCCGTCTGGATAGAAGTGGGCAGTTGAGTAAAATTGCATGACCATCTCATCATTCCATTTAGTTATCTTCTGGCCAACAAACTTATCAACTCCGTTCATCCTGAAACTCTCGTGAAGTCCAGGAAAGTAATCTTCATTCTCATCAATGAATTCCCAATCAACCCATCTCATGTCACTTACTATGGGCTTCTTGTCCAAAAGAACGGTCTCATAAAAGTCTTGCTGCTCCTTGGTGTAAAATCTATAGTCCACAAGAGTTCTTCTTCTCACAGCGTATGGATTAGTTTGTCTCCACAATCTGAGACATGCATCCTTTCTCTCTTTCATATTCTCAACCACTGGATGATTGTCATCATGGTCTGGAATCTTTGGTTTAAGCTTTCTGAGCACTTGGGGCTCTTCCTCCTCTTGAGCTTCAGGCACTGGGGCCTTGTTCTTCTCAGCAGATAGGATATTTATTGTGAATCTCTTGGGTGCAGATGGTTTTGGAGCTTGAGCAGATGGCTTGGGAGCTGTCTTGGGCTTAGATGATGCAACCCCAGACTTGATAGCATCCCTCATGAGTTTCCGAGACTTTGGTGCCTTCTCTTCCTCTTCCTCATCATCTTCATCTGATCCTTTCATCATTGAATTCTTTCCAATCACTCTGGCCACAGTCTTCTTGACCCTTTCCTTCCTTTTCTTTCCTCCAGCAGCCTCTTCTTCTGTTGATTTCATGGTTTCAAGAGTGGAGGCTCTGTCTTTTGACATGGGCTTCCTCTGAGCAGGAGCCTTCTTCTTCATACCAGGCTTGATGCCAGCAGCAGTTGCTTGCTCTTTCTTGAGCACCTTCTTCTTTTAGGTGACCTCCTCATCAACCACAAAGTCCTCATCTTCAGAATTTGAGGTTCTCTTCTTCCTTTGCCTAGTAGTAGCTTTAGGCAAATTACTTGGGGTGTTTCTACTACCATCATCATAGCTGCTGTTTGAGGGACTTGTGCCCTCACTGAGATTCACCTGCTCCTCTGACCTGTTTTGACTGTCACTGTTGTTTGACATCTCTGAAATTGACCCTGTGAATAGATAGGTATAGTTAGAGTAGATGAGCATCATAAAGCATAGCTATTTTGGCAAAAAAATTGACACATAAACTCAATTTTAGTTTTCTGCAGAAAGCATTTCAGAGCTACCGATATGACAAACTCGGTGACACCGAAGCAGCAACAGAGTCTAAACATCCAATTTCGGTCAGACCGAAATGAAGTTCGGTGACTCCGAGATGCTAGGGTTTCACAGAGAAAGTGAACTCGGTAACACCGATTTGTACACTTTGGTAAGACCGAGTAGTACATGTGCAATGGCCTGGGCCGAATCGGTGAGACCGATTTCTTCAGATTGGTCGGTCCGAGATGAGTTCGATGGAAAGCTAACCCTAAGTTTTTGCATCAAAACTAATCTAAAGGAAGTTTGGGTTGGATAGATTGATCTCAATCATGGCTAGAAACATGGCATTAACATTTGTGCTAGAATCGGAGTTAAAGAATACACAAAGGGATCAAGTTCGTATCCTAACTCGGTGACGAACTCTCTACGGCGACAACGGCAGAGGAGATTCCCGTTGACAGCCGAGGAGACCAGCGGTAGGAGGGCGCTGGCGATGACGGAGAAGATCCGGAGACCAAGAGGGGCGGCTGAGCTGGGCAGGCGCGGTTGGAGTGTTTGAAGAATTTTCCAAATTCAACCCACGGATATATATACCTAGTCACTGTCGGTGTGACCGAGTGGAACAACTCGGTGGCACTGAGATGCAGAATCGCAAGCGGTTACTGCAACTTGGTGAGACTGAAATGTTCAAATCGGTTGCACCGAGGTGAAAACCTAGTTCAACTCAATGATTTCGGTGGGACCAAAAGGGATGGATCATTCAAACCGAAATGCATTAAGAGGTTTTGTAAGTTTAAGCCCTTGACGGATCGGTGGCTCCGAGTGCTCCTCACCCGGAGGGTCCGAATTCGACTCGTTCAAACTTTGTGATATAGCATTAATAGAGTTTGAGACGAGAAAAGCATAGATAGCTAGAGGGAGTACTTAGGCATTCTTGTCCGTCCATTTGGCAAAAAGAAAAGCCAAACAATCAAAGCAACAAATGGATGTCCTCGAATGAGAAAAATATGCAATCAACATGCTCACACAATAAGGTAGCAAATGAAATATGTGGCAAAGCATGCACAAAACACTCTAGCCTCTATCAAGCAATTGGTGATGACTAGGTCATCTACATATGAGTATATTGACTTAGGAGTCAAATGAGAGCATTTGATCATAGGTCATACTCATTGTTTAAGCACAAGTGGGGTTATCACTTTTACATAAAGCATTGTTGTGTTCACACCATTAGAGTTGCTTAGCTCAATTCTTAGAGTAAAGCTCCCCTAGATGTGATACCCCCCCCCTAAGAGGGATGAACTAACCTTGGGTTTTGTCGATGATGACTTCATGTGGATGTTGAAGATGTGGATGCTCAATGTTGATGTAGATCATTTGGAGCAGTCCATTGGAGTGTGTTGCACTTTCAATACCAACATGGGTTAGTCCCACAAGGAACACACAAGGATACCCATAAACATAGAGTGAAATACACATATGATGATGTCTGTGAAAGCATTATGTTACCTTGTCCCTTGTCTTACCAACAAGAGGGTTTGTGACTCCTTGAACTAGTGAAAGATGTGAAAGTTGATTGCACTTGTCCTTGCCAAGATGAATATGAGTGAAGTATGTTGGCAGAGTCACCCTCAAGAACTCTCTAGTTCTTCTTCTTTGGGACCCACATCAATTTGATGGGAATCCTTGGAGTTGTAGTCGTACTTGCTGAAGTAGAACTTGATGTAGTCTTGGGAACCAACTTGACCAAGGCCTTTGGAGCATATTCAAATGCATCAATATCTTCTTGAAGCGTGTCCTTGCCTTTTAGCTTGTGGTCTTATGGTGGAAGATCATCTTGAGCTTGTGTTCCCTTGAAAGAAGTGGGATCATACTTCTCTTGTTGAGGAACAAACTTCGTCTTGGGGCATTGATCTTCTTCCCACTCAACTCCGATGTGACAATACTATTAAAAGCGGATGAGGTGTTGCTTAATGATCTACTTGCTCAAAATAAAAATCTAGAGGGGGGGTGATTATACTACTTGACCAAATAAAAATCTAGCCTTTTCCCAATTTTAAGTCTTGGCAGATTTTAGCAACTTAGCACAAGTCAAGCAATCAACCTACACATGCAATTCTATGAGTGTAGCAGCGAAAGTAAAACATTGCATATGAAGGTAAAGGGAAGAGTTTGGAGAAGGCAAGTGCAATGTAGACACGGAGATTTTTGGCGTGGTTCCGATAGGTGGTGCTAACATGCATCCACGTTGATGGAGACTTCAACCCACGAAGGGTAGCGGTTGCGCGAGTCCACGGAGGGCTCCACCCACGAAGGGTCCACGAAGAAGCAACCTTGTCTATCCCACCATGGCCATCGCCCACGAAGGACTTGCCTCACTCGGGTAGATCTTCACGGAGTAGGCGATCTCCTTGCCCTTACAAACTCCTTGGTTCAACTTCACAATCTTGTCGGAGGCTCCCAAGTGACACCTAACCAATCTAGGAGACACCACTCTCCAAAAGGTAATAGATTGTGTGATGATGATGATGAACTCCTTGCTCTTGCGCCTCAAATGATAGTCTCCCCAACACTCAACTCTTTCTCTCTCACAGATTTGGCTATGGTGGAAAGATGATTTGAGTGGAAGGCAACTTGGGGAAGGCTAGAGATCAAGATTCGTGGTTGGATTGGAATGTCTTGATCTCAACACATGAGTAGGTGGTTCTCTCTCAGAAAATGAGTAGTGGAAGTGTAGGCACGTTCTGATGGCTCTCCCTTGAATAGAGAAGGGGGTGGAGGGGTATATATAGCCTCCACACAAAATATAACAGTTACACACATTTGACCCAACTTGGTCAGACCGAATAAGTGAACTCGGTGAGACCGATTTAGTTCAAAATGTGAACGTTAGGAATCTTGGTGGGACCAACATGATCAACTTGGTGGGAGCGATAAGCTAGGGTTAGGGCAAAACCTCATATAGGTGTGACCGATTGCATGAACTCGGTGAGACCAATTTTAGCAATAAGCAAACTAGAGAGTTGGTCAAGCAAACTCGGTGGGACCGATCGCTCACTTTGGTAAGACCAAAACGTTACAAGAAGGAAACAGATAGTTTGCATTGCGGACTCGGTGGGACCGATTGCTCATTTCGGTGAGACCAAAACATTACGAAGGGAAACAGAGAGTTTGCAATCTCCTATCGCTGAGATTGAACTGATTAGGGTTTCTGGCTATGGCTATGTCAAAGGAACTCGATGGCGTCGGATAGATCAAATCGGTAGGGCCGAGTTTGATTTTAGGTTTAGGACATATTTGGATTTGAGAAAGTGGTTGAGGGATTTGGAGCATATCACTAAGCATTTTGAGCAAGTAGATCATTAAGCAACACCTCATCCTCTTTTAATAGTATTGGCTTTTCTTATGGACTCAATGTGATCTTGGATCACTAAAATAGAAATGAAGAGTCTTGAGCTTTTGCCAATATTTGTCCTTAGCATTTCCACATCTCTAGTCCATGCCATTGCCACTCATTAAACTTTCTGAAATATTCAACTTGTATGGATATTAGTTCAATGAGCTATATGTTGTTATGAATTACCAAAACCACCCGGGGATTAGTTGCATTTTCACTCGACGAGCTCCAGTCCGTGCCGTGGTCCATGCGCACCACGGTAGCCAAGCCCACGGGCAAGACTCCATTCTTCCTCGTCTACAGAGCCAAAGCAGTACTCCCTCATGAGGTCAGGCATCCCTCCGCGCGGGACTTGGCATTCGACGAGGCGCGCCAGGATGCCTTGCGAGGTATGGACCTCGTGCTGGGGCAGGAACATCACTCCAGTCCGTGTTGTGGTCCATGCGCACCACCGCAGCCAAGCCCACGGGCGAGACTCCGTTCTTCCTCATCTATGGAGCCAAAGCAGTCCTCCCTCATGAGGTTAGGCATCGCTCCGCGCGGGACTTGGCGTTCGACGAGGCGCGCCAGGATGCCTTGCGAGGGATGGACCTCATGCTGGGGCAGGAACATCGCCGCCAAGCCTCGCTCCGTGCAGCGAGGTACCAGCAGGCACTTCGGCGGTATCACTGCCGCAACATCCGATCCAGGACTCTCGAGGTGGGTGACCTCGTCCTGAGGCGGGTACGCTCCAGGGAAGGGCTTCATAAGCTCTCACCCTTGTGGGAGGGCCCGTTCAAGATCGCCCGTGTCTCGAGGTCTGGCGCCGCGCGCCTGGAGATGCAGGATGGGGTCCCCATCCAGAACGCCTGGAACATCCAGCACCTCCAGAAGTTCTACCCATGACCAAGGCCCCGTGCCTGTGAAGATCTCTGCTCGTGACACTCTCACGTAATAATGAGTTGGGGCTGTACACGCCCCAGAGTCTCCTGAGTGCTGCCCCTGGGCCTCACGGGGGCTCCCACCCACGTCCTAGTGGAGGTCCCATGCTCCACGCTGGTGGGAAGACAAGAAGACTAGTCCAGGTGCCGGACATGGCTATTCTTTTGCTTGCTTTCTGTAGCTGGTTTTTGACTTCTTGAATGAAATTTGGAACTTTCATGTCTTTCATTCGCAAGGGTTGGGAAATTTCTTTCTTTTTCTCTACAGCGGTCTTCGCCCTTCGAAACCTTGTCTTAGGGAGAGTGGCAGTTTCCCGTCGCTCTTCCTCGCGCATGCCATGCGTGGGGGCTGGTTATGGTGTGTACGCATGGGCTCGCCTGCGAACACACCCCGCCAAAACCTTGTTGTACCAGCTTTGGCGCCTTAATCCTTGCAGGATGCTCTCAAGCGAGCTCATGGGCATGCACACCCTCCTGAGTCGGTGCCTCCGGGCATCATGACGTGGCGTACTAGCTACGACCAACCCATGCTTGGGGACTCGCGCGAGGTATGGCGCCTCGTGAGGTTTTCTAACCCTGCAGCCACATGACACCTCTAGAGGCTCAACGATTCTCGAGTTTTCAAGAAGGAAGCCCTTGGAAGATGCCCCTGAAAGGGCATGCCCTCACAGCATGGGATTCTACTGCGAGCACATCGAGCTAAGTCACCCTGACCACACCCAGTAGCAGCATGGATATCATGGTATTATAAAAATAACAAGCATAGCATAATGGCGCAAGCTCCATGGTTCATTACACGCCCCGACGGGGCCTTCTACTCCTTTCTTGATGCAGGAAAAGAAAACAAAAATGGCTATGCGACCAAAATGGCTTGTAAGGCCCGGCTCCAGCAACACTCGAGCTCAGTCGGAGTCCTCCTCCCGCTTCACCGGAGCGCGATGGTGGTGCGGCTCGTCACCCTCCTCAGCTCGAGCCCGGCAATGCGGAGGCTCGTCACCGTCACTGGTGCTCTCCCCGGAGGAGGAGCGGCCATCGCTGGAGGCAACGCGATCATCGTCGAGGACAAGCTCGCCATCATCGCAGTCGCTGTCGCTTTTCGGGCAGCACCTCGAGCACTGGCCGCCGTCCCCGAACACCCTGACATAGAGGGTCGCGATGCCGTCGTACCTGAAATGGAGGGTGCATCTGAAGGAAATATTCCCTAGAGGCAATAATAAAGTTGTTATTTATATTTCCTTATATCATGATAAATGTTTATTATTCATGCTAGAATTGTATATATTAACTGGAAAATTAGTACATGTGTGAATACATAGACAAACAGAGTGTCCCTAGTATGCCTCTACTTGACTATCTCCTTAATCAAAGATGGTTAAGTTTCCTGACCATAGGCATGTGTTGTCATTTGATGAACGGGATCACATCATTAGAGAATGACGTGATGGACAAGACCCATCCGTTAGCTTAGCATTATCATCTTTAGTTTTATTGCTATTGCTTTCTTCATGACTTATACATATTACTCTGACTATGAGATTATGCAACTCCCGAATACCGAGGAACACCTTGTGTGCTATCAAACGTCACAACATAACAGGGTGATTATAAAGATGCTCTGCAGCCACGTAAAACTTGCAACAACAAAGTAGAGGACATCTAACTTGTTTTTGCAGCGCATGTTGTGATGTGATATGGTCAAGACGTGATGAGATATAAATTGTTGTATGAGATGATCATGTTTTGTAAAAGTTATCTGCAACTGGCAGGAACCTTATGGTTGTCGTTTTATTGTATGAAATGCAATCGCCATGTAATTGCTTTACTTTATCACTAAGCGGTAGTGATAGTCGTGGAAGCAACAGTTGGCGAGACGACAATGACGCTACGATGGAGATCAAGGTGTCAAGCCGATGACGATGGAGATCATGACGGTGCTTTGGAGATGGAGATCAAAGGCACAAGATGAAGCAACATTTTGATTGCATGATTTTTATCCTTTATGCATCTTATTTTGCTTAGTACGGCGGTAGCATTATAAGATGATCCCTCAATAAGTTTCAAGGTACAAGTGTTCTCCCTGAGTATGCACCGTTGCTACAGTTCGTCGTGCCGAGACACCACATGATGATCGGGTGTGATAATCTCTACGTTCACATACAATGGGTGCAAGCCAGTTTTGCACATGCAGAATACTCGGGTTAAACTTGATGAGCCTAGCATATGCAGACATGGCCTCGGAACACTGAGATGGAAAGTATCAACATAGTGATGTTCACCATTGAAAATTACTGCATCTCACATGATGATCGGACATGGTTTAGTTGATATGGATCACGTGATCATTTAGATGACTAGAGGGATGTCTATCTAAGTGGGAGTTCTTAACTAATATGATTAATTGAACTTTAATTTATCATGAACTTAGTACATGATAGTTTTTGCATATCTATGTTGTTGTAGATCAATGGCTCGTGCTACCGTTCCCTTGAATTTTAATGCGTTCCTAGAGAAAGGTAAGTTGAAAGATGATGGTAGCAACTACATGGACTGGGTCCGTAACTTGAGGATTATCCTCATTGCTGCATAGAAGAATTACGTCCTAGATGCACCGCGAGGTGCAAGACCCGCTGCAGGAGCAACTCCGGACGTTATGAACGTCTGGCAGAGCAAAGCTGATGATTACTCGATAGTTCAGTGTGCCATGCTTTACGGCTTAGAATTGGGACTTCAATGACGTTTTGAACGTCATGGAGCATATGAGATGTTCCAGGAGTTGAAGTTAATATTTCAAGCAAATGCCCGAGTTAAGAGATATGAAGTCTCCAACAAGTTCTATAGCTATAAAATGGAGGAGAATAGTTCTGTCAGTGAACACATACTCAGAATGTCTGCGTACCATAACCACTTGACTCAGTTGGGAGTTAATCTTCCTGATGATAGTGTCATTGACAGAGTTCTTCAATCACTGCCACCAAGCTATAAAGGCTTCGTGATGAACTATACTATGCAAGGGATGGAAAATACAATTCCCGAGCTCTTCGCGATGCTAAAGGCTGCAGAGGTAGAAATCAAGAAGGAGCATCAAGTGTTGATGGTTAACAAGACCACTAGTTTCAAGAAAAAGGGCAAAGGGAAGAAGGGTAACTTCAAGAAGAACAGCAAGCAAGTTGCTTCTCAAGGGAAGAAGCCCAAACCTGGACCTAAGCCTGAGACTGAGTGCTCCTATTGCAAAGGGACTGGTCACTGGAAGCGGAACTGCCCAAAGTATTTGGCGGATAAGAAGGATGGCAAAGTGAAAGGTATATTTGATATACATGTTATTGATATGTACCTTACTAATGCTCGTAGTAGCGCCTGGGTATTTGATACTGGTTCTGTTGCTAATATTTGCAACTCGAAACAGGCGCTACGGATTAAACGAAGATTGCTAAGGACGAGGTGACGATGTGCGTCGGAAATGGTTCCAAGGTTGATGTGATCACCGTCGGTATGCTACCTCTACATCTACTGTCAGGATTAGTTTTAGACCTGAATAATTATCATTTGGTGCCAGTGCTAAGCATGAACATTATATCTGGATCTTGTTTGATGCGAGGCAGTTATTCATTTAAATCAGAGAATAATGGTTGTTCTATTTTATATGAGTAATATCTATTATGGTCATGCACCCTTAATGAGTGGTTTATTTTTGTTGAATCTCGACTGTAGTGATACACATATTCATAATATTGAAACCAAAAGATGCAAAGCTAATAATGATAGTGCAACTTATTTGTGGCATTGCCGTATAGGTCATATTGGTGTAAAGCGCATGAAGAAACTCCATGCTGATGGACTTTTGGAATCTCTTGATTATGAATCACTTGATGCTTGCAAACCATGCCTCATGGGCAAGATGACTAAGACTCCGTTCTCCGGAACAATGGAGCGAAACAATCGACTTATTGGAAATAATACGTCTTGATGTATGCGGTCCGATGAGTGTTGAGGCTCATGGCGGGTATCGTTATTTTCTCGACCTTCACAGATGATTTGAGCAGATATGGGTATATCTACTTAATGAAACATAAGTCTGAAACATTTGAAAAGTTCAAAGAATTTCATAGTGAAGTGCAAAATCATCGTAACAAGAAAATAAAGTTTCTACGATATGATCGTGGAGGTGAATATTTGAGTTATGAGTTTGGTCTTCATTTGAAACAATGTGGAATAGTTTCGCAACTCACACCACCTGGAACACCACAGCGTAATGGTGTGTCCGAACGTCGTAACCGTACTTTATTAGACATGGTGCGATCTATGATGTCTCTTACCGATTTACCGCTATCGTTTTGGGGTTATGCTTTAGAGATGGCTGCATTCACGTTAAATTGGGCACCATCTAAATCCGTTGAAACGACACCATATGAGCCGTGGTTTAGCAAGAAACCTAAGCTGTCGTTTCTTAAAGTTTGGGGCCGCGGTGCTTATGTGAAAAAGCTTCAACCTGATAAGCTCGAACCCAAATCGAAGAGATGTGTCTTCATAGGATACCCAAAGGAAACTGTTGGGTACACCTTCTATCACAGATCCGAAGGCAAGGTATTCGTTGCTAAGAATGGATCCTTTCTAGAGAAGGAGTTTCTCTCAAAAGAAGTGAGTGGGAGGAAATTAGAACTTGATGAGGTAATTGTACCTTCTCCTGAATTGGAAAGTAGTTCATCGCAGAAATCAGTTCCAGTGATTCCTACACCAATTAGTGAGGTAGTTAACGATGATGATCATAAAACTTCAGATCAAGTTACTACCGAACCTCGCAGGTCAACCAGAGTACGTTCCGCACTAGAGTGGTACGGTAATCCTATTCTGGAAGTCATGTTACTAGACCATGACGAACCTACGAACTATGAGGAAGCGATGGTGAGCCTAGATTCTTCAAATGGCTTGAGGCCATGAAATCTGAGATGGGATCCATGTTTGAGAAGAAAGTGTGGACTTTGGTTGACTTGCCCAATGGTCGGCAAGCCATAGAGAATAAATGGATCTTCAAGAAGAAGACCGACGCTGACTGTAATGTTACTGTCTACAAAGCTTGACTTGTTGCAAAAGGTTTTTGACAAGTTCAAGGAGTTAACTACGATGATACCCTCTCACCCATAGCGATGCTTAAGTCTGTTCGAATCATGTTAGCAATTGCTGCATTTTATGATTATGAAATTTGGTAAATGGATGTCAAAATTGCATTCCTTAATAGATATCTTAAAGAAGAGTTGTATATGATGCAACCAGAAGGTTTTCTCGATCCTAAAGGTGCTAACAAAGTGTGCAAGTTCCAGCGATCCATTTATGGACTGGTGCAAGCCTCTCGGAGTTGGAATATATGCTTTGATAGTGTGATCAAAGCATATGGTTTTATATAGACTTTTGGAGAAGCCTGTATTTACAAGAAAGTCAGTGGGAGCTCTGTAAAATTTCTAATATTATATGTGGATGACATATTGTTGATTGGAAACAATATTTCTGGATAACATAAAAGGATACTTGAATAAGAATTTTTCAATGAAATACCTCGGTGAAGCTGCTTATATATTTGGCATCAAGATCTATAGAGATAGATCAAGATGCTTAATTGGACTTTCACAAAGCACATACCTTGATAATGTTTTGAAGAAGTTCAAAATGGATCAGTCAAAGAAAGGGTTATTGCCTGTGTTCCAAGGTGTGAAGTTGAGTCAGACTCAATGCTCGACCACTGCAGAAGATAGAGAGAAAATGAAGGTCATTCCCTATGCCTCAGCCATAGGTTCTATAATGTATGCAATGTTGTGTACCAGTCCTAATGTGTGCCTTGCTATAAGTTTAGCAGGGAGGTACCAAAGTAATCTAGGAGTGGATCACTGGACAGCGGTCAAGAACATCCTGAAATACTTGAAAAGGACTAAGGATATGTTTCTTGTTTATGAAGGTGATAAAGAGCTTGTCGTAAATGGTTACGTCGATGCAAGCTTTGACACTGATCCGGATGACTCTAAGTCACTAATCGGATACGTATTTATATTAAATGGTGGAGCTGTAAGTTGGTGCAGTTCCAAGTAGAGCGTCGTGGCAGGATATACATGTGGAGCGGAGTACATAGCTGCTTCGGAAGCAGCAAATGAAGGAGTCTGGATGAAGGAGTTCATATCCGATCTAGGTGTAATACCTAGTGCATCGGGTCCAATGAAAATCTTTTGTGACAATACTGGAGCAATTGCCTTGGCGAAAGAATCTAGATTTCACAAGAGAACCAAACACATCAAGAAACGCTTCAATTCCATCCGCGATCAAGTCAAGGAGGGAGACATAGAGATTTGCAAGATACATACAAATCTGAATGTTGCATACCCATTGACTAAGCCTCTTCCACGAGAAAAACATGATCAACACCAAGACTCCATGGGTGTTAAAATCATTGCTATGTAATCTAGATTATTGACTCTAGTCAAGTGGGAGACTGAAGGAAATATGCCCTAGAGGCAATAATAAAGTTGTTATTTATATTTACTTATATCATGATAAATGTTTATTACTCATGCTAGAATTGTATTAACTCGAAACTTAGTACATGTGTGAATACATAGACAAACAGAGTGTCCCTAGTATGCCTCTACTTGACTAGCTCGTTAATCAAAGACGGTTAAATTCCGACCATAGACATGTGTTGTCATTTGATGAACGGGATCACATCATTAGAGAATGATGTGATGGACAAGACCCATCTGTTAGCTTAGCATTATGATTGTTTAGTTTTATTCCTATTGCTTTCTTCATGACTTATACATATTCCTCTAACTATGAGATTATGCAACTCCCGAATACTGGAGGAAAACCTTGTGTGCTATCAAACGTCACAATGTAACAGGGTGATTGTAAATATGCTATATAGGTGTCTCCGAAGGTGTTTGTTGAGTTGGCATAGATCAAGATTAGGATTTGTCACTCTGTGTATCGGAGAGGTATCTCTGGGCCCTCTCGATAATGCACATCACTATAAGCCTTACAAGCAATGTGACTAATGAGTTAGTTACGGGATGATGAATTACAGAACGAGTAAAGAGACTTGCCGATAACGAGATTGAACTAGGTATGATGATACCGACGATAGAATCTTGGGCAAGTAACATACCGATGGAGAAGGGAATGCCGTATGTTGTTATGCAGTTTGACCGATAAAGATCTTCGTAGAATATGTAGGAGCCAATATGAGCATCTAGGTTCCGCTATTGGTTATTGACCGTAGATGTGTCTCGGTCATGTCTACATAGTTCTCTAACCCGTAGGGTCCGCACGCTTAACGTTCGATGACGATTTGTATTAGAGTTATGTGTTTTGGTGACCAAAGTTTTTTCGGAGTCCCGTATGAGATCACGGACATGACGAGGAGTCTCGAAATGGTCGAGAGGTAAAGATTCATATATTGGAAGGTTGTATTCGGACATCGGAATGATTCCGAGCGATTCGGGTATTTTACCGGAGTACCGAGGGGTTACCGGAACCCCCCGGGGAAGTGTTGGGCCAACATGGGCCTAAGGGAGAGAGAAGGAAGCCCATGGGGTGTGGCCGCGCATCCCCTCCTAGGGAGTCCGAATAGCACAAGGAAGATGGGGTGGCACCCCCTTCCCTTTCCCTCTCCCTCTCCTTCCTATTCCCTTCGGTGGAGAAAGGAAAGGGAGGGGGGCGAATCCTACTTGGACTAGGAGTCCAAGTAGGACTCCCCCCATGGCGCGCCCCTCCTGGCCGCCGGCCTCTCTCCCCCCTCCTTTATATACGTGGGCAGGGGGCACCCCAAAGGCACACCAAGAGTTCTCTTAGCCGTGTGCGGTGCCCCCCTCCACAGTTTACTCCTCCGGTCATAGCGTTGTAGTGCTTAGGCGAAGCCCTGCGCGGATCACATCACCATCACCGTCGCCACGTCATCATGCTGACAGAACTCTCCCTCGACCCTCTACTGGATGAAGAGTTCGGGGGACGTCATCGAGCTGAACGTGTACTGAACATAGAGGTGCCGTACGTTCGGTACTTGGATCGGTTGGATCGTGAAGACGTTCGACTACATCAACTGCGTCTAACGCTTCCACTTTTGGTCTACGAGGGTACGTGGACACACTCTCCCCATCTCTTTGCTATGCATCTCCTAGATAGATCTTGCGGGATCATAGGAAATATTTTGAAATTGCATGCTACGTTCCCCAACAGCATCTCCCATGCAAGCCCCACGAACGGGCAAACGACTGCCAACCGCGGTTCAGGAACACGTTGCCAGCGGCGGTGACTTCAACATCCACGCATGAGGACTTGCTGCAGCAGTCGTCGGTCTGCAGCCAGAGGCTGCCAGGCCCTCTACCCGGCAGCGCGCTCGCGAAGGAATGCGGAAGCTGGAACCAGATGCCGGCTGGCCTCCCCGACCACACGATGAACTCCCGAGATGCGTCGGCTGAGTGGGAGCCACTACAAAAAAATACACTTCCGGGATGATACGTGTTTGTCACAGTAGGTCACGTTTTTTGTCATGCATGTACATCCATGACGATTTTATGACGGAATCAAGATAGTCATACCTGTGCTGTCATAGAAGTGTTCTATGACATTACCAAAATTCTCATCACGGAAGTGTCCACTTCCATGACGATAAATCGCGCGTCATAGAAGTGCTTTCGTCAAGGGTGATCGACACGTGGCATCCACCGTAACGGGTCGCCGTTAAGCTATCAGGTTCCGGTTTGGATCCGATAACCTGTTAACAGCCTGGACCAATGGGGATTTTCCACGTGTAAAATTCTCATTCGCTGGCAGATCCACGTGTCGGCCCGACATTCGGACAATTGTCATCCAGCGAATGGATGGGAAGCGCCTATGATACGTCGACACGTGTCTCAGCCCAACAGTGGCCCATTCAGGTTAAAAGGCCAGCCTGTCAAAATAACCAGGCCGGCCCATTGGCGGCCTACTTGAGTCAGGCACATTCACAAGCACGGCCCATACAAGTTAGACAGAATCGGCCCATCAAAGGCCCATTCCAGATTCAAAAATTTCGAGCCCACCGTCAGTTTCAGCCTGTTAACGGCCCGCTACATCTCCGGGCCCAATTATGGCCTGAGCTTCTTTTGGCCTGTTAGTAGCCCATCGTCAGTTCCAGCCCGTTAACGGCCTGAAATGTCTTTCGTCCTTTTCTCGGCCCATTCTGCAGTTGGGTCAACTTCTAGCCCGTTGTGACTTTAGACCTGTCCTCGGCCCATTCGGTAAATGGGCCAATTCCTAGCCCATTTTGTCTTTCGGCCTATTAACGGCCTGCACAATAGTTGGGCCTTTGACTGTGCAACCTAATTTTGGGTCCATCAGGTGCCCACGTCCCGCAGGTGAAAATTTCAGTCCGACATGACTTTCGGCGTGTTAAAAGCCTAGTTTGCAAATTGGGCCTCCTCTGGCCCATAACACTTTCGGCCTCTTACTGGCCCATAAAGTAAAAGGGCCGAGACAAATTGGCATTTATTTTGGCCTACTAGAGGCCCACGGCCATTTCCATTATACGGCCCTATCGAGCTTTCGGCCTGTTAACGGCTGATACGTCCATTTTGCATCATGCTTTTATATCGATATTTATTGCATTATGGGTTGTTATTACACATTGTGTCACAATACTTATGCTTATTCTCTCTTATTTTACAAGGTTTACATAAAGAGGGAGAATGCGGCAGCTGGAATTACAGGGTGGAAAAGGAGCAAATATTAGAGACCTATTCGCACAACTCCAAAAGTCCTGAAACTCCACGAAGTTATTTTTGGAAATAATAAAAAATCTTGAGCGAAGAAAATACCGGAGGGACCCACACCACAGGCACGAGGGTGGGGGCGCGCCTACCTCGTGGGCCCCTGGTGGCCCTCCGGTGCCCATCTTACGCTATATGAAGTCTTTCGTCCAAGAAAAATCATAAGAAAGCTTTCGGGATGAGACTCACTTGCGCCACGCAGTGGAACCTTATGGAACCAATCTAGGGCTCCCATGAGCTGTTCTGCCAGGGACACTTCCCTCCGGGAGGGGGAAATCATCGCCATTGTCATCACCGACGATCCTCTCATCGGGAGGGGGCCAATCTCCATCAACATCTTCACCAGCACCATCTCCTCTCAAACCCTAGTTCATCTCTTGTATCCAATTTTTGTCTCTAAGTCTGGGATTGGTACCTGTAGGTTGTTAGTAGTGTTGATTACTCCTTGTAGTTGATGCTAGTTGGTTTATTTGGTGGAAGATCATATGTTCAGATCCATTATGCATATTAATACTCCTCTGATTATGAACATGAATATGATTTGTGAGTAGTTACGTTTGTTCCTGAGGACATGGGAGAAGTCTTGCTATTAGTAGTCATGTGAATTTGGTATTCGTTCGATATTTTGATGAGATGTATGTTGTCTCTCCTCTAGTGGTGTTATGTGAATGTCGACTACATGACACTTAACCATTATTTGGGCCTAGAGAAAGGCATTAGGAAGTAATAGGTAGATGATGGGTTGCTAGAGAGACAGAAGCTTAAACCCTAGTTTATGCGTTGCTTCGTAAGGGGCTGATTTGGATCCATATATTTCATGCTATGGTTAGGTTTACCTTAATATTTTTTTTGTAGTTGCGGATGCTTGCAATAGGATTTAATCATAAGTGGGATGCTTGTCCAAGTAAGGACAACACCCAAGCACCGTCCCATGGATCCAAACCTAACCCTGCTCCGTCTCAACAATACCAAACAAAAAAAATATTGCTCGAGTAGCTACGTCCCAGGTGTCAACCGATCTTGTGTTGTTCTCTTGTCTATTGACTATATACGCTCACAATGTCGTGGGTCCCAGGTGTCAGGAAAACACTAGGAGGAAACACTAGGAGGAAACACTAGGAGGAAGGCCACGTGGGATATATGTGCCACTGCTGCACTCGTTGAACAGGTCCAACTGTGTCGAGAAACTTATGGTACAAGCTATTTTCTGTTATATATGTTGTTCATAAACTATTGCTTATACACAGTTTTACAGCTGTGATCTTCTTGAAACAGGAACTGCCGAGTTCTATTGTTCCTATACAGATGCCTGACCATGGTCGGGTCAGACTTGCACTTGGTCACAACATGATGTTTATGTCAACCTACTCAATTCCCCTTGGAGGTGAAAAGATAATATTCATGGGTGGTCTCAAATAATGAAGGCCTGTCCATCTTGGAGAATAGGACAGAAGATTATGTTCATGCTTTTCCATGGCTCTAAAGCGAATATCCTGTTTATTGACCACGTTGCGAGATGAAGCCGCTTTCGAAAGGTTGTGGATGCGCTGGTGGTGCCTCGGCCTTGTCACGGGGCTTGGCGGCCTCACCCTTGGTTAATCAGAGGCAAAGTAGCACCGCTCGAGGTGTGCTTTATGCAGTTGAACTCAGTATAAGTACTCATACTGCTTTCGACTTTGGTTGTTAAGTGCCCTATTTGGTTTCGATTAAGGTTGTTAAGTACTCCTGCTGCTTTTACGGTCATCATGTTTCTTGATCCTGTCTTCCTCCGGCCAAAACCAAACCAGCCTTGGGCCGCCTGCTTCGCCTCCACGGTGGCTGCGCCTCGGCCTTGCCGCATCGCCCACCGTCTCCTAAATCGTTAACGCCGACGTCCTCCGCGCGCTTTGGTGCGCTCACCGCGGTGCCGCCCTCTCGCGTTGTCAACATGGTCAACAAACAATAGGAATCGGCGGAAGTATGTGGAGAGGATGACAGTAGGGGCCCACCACGTCAGCGTATGGAAAAATAAAATGCTTCCTCCTAGTGTTTTCCTGACATCTGGGACCCACGACATTGTGAGCGTATATAGTCAATAGACAAGAGAACAACACAGGATCGGTTGACACCGGGACGTAGCTACTCGAAAGCAAAGATTTTTTTTGTTTGGTATTGTTGAGACGGAGCAGGGTTTGAACTGGGCTGTGGCCCGTCTAGCCCAGGCTTATATTTTATGTTCACCATGTGACCAGCCCAACTATTTTTTCTTTGTGAAAATGAGCCTAGTTTATTTTTTCTGAAGAATACCCAATCCAGGCCTACTTATTTTTCTACACCCTGATGGGCTGCAACTCTTTCAAGACGCCTGCACATCTTGAAAGTAATATGAAATGGGTTGTAATATAAAAACAGATGACAAATTGGCAATTACTTTATAATTTCTGATTTTTTTCACATTTTCAGATTCCTATTTCACTGGGCATTAACCTAATTTAAATATATCTTAAAAGTACTTTAAATCTGGCTCGACATTTTGGTATTAAAAATAGTTTGGAACCCACAGAAATATGCGAAATTGGCCCCGCCAACCAAAAATACGATCGCAATAAATTGCATAAGAAGTTGCCATGAGCTATATATAAATTATTAAAAAAGAGGAGTGGTCTGACTTGTGGGCCTGTTTAGTTGACGCGTATGCAAGATTTTTTAGTTATTATATACGTCAACAAACGATTCTAGTAGACGTAACCGTTGGATGTCAATCCAACGGTGGTAAATATTTTTCAATCTCGATCTTCTTGCTCCGGCCAAAGCGGTAGCCGGGGACGGCCTGCTCCGCCTCCCGTGGCCGGTGTCTTTGCCAGCAGCCTCGGCCCCTACTACTCCCACCGCTGGCCAGGGCATCCCTCTACTCACCCACACCCCCTGTTATTCTGCGGCGACGGCAGCCTCACACCGCAGCCGAACTGGTGAACCCTCGTACTCCTCTCCGCGCGGGCTTCCACTGCCGCGTCTTCCCCGGCTCCATGTCGTCCCCTTCCTAGGCCTCACAGTCGTCCACCGCCGTGGTGCTCTCGGCGCGGCGTGGTCAATGTGGTCAACGACCGACTTCCATCGGAAGAGTATCAGACGTGGAGAGGCCGACAATGGGTCCACGGCAGCCGCAAGGAAGTGCCTCCTTATTACGCCGAAAAATAATTATTCCTCCACTGACAATGGGGACCCACCAGACGGGCCACCAGATTTCATGAAAAAACATTTCCCCACATTGGGACCCACAGACGGGCCACCGTATTCAGCGAAAAAAACGTTCCCCATTGTCACCGGACCCACCGGAAGTGCCTCCTTATTATGCACAAAAAATGAATACCCCTGCTAGCGGGGACCCACCTTGGTGGGAGGCTGACTTGTGGGCCTACCGAGTTGACTGGGACGGAGGCCTTTGTCAACTTTAGTCAATATATGAACGTTTCTAGCTCCAGTGACCGTACGACGTCCATCCAACAGCCATAGTGTTTCTTCAACCTCTGGTCTTCTTGCTCCAGCCGCCCAAAGCAGCGCCGGTCGTGCCGCCTGCTCCTGCCGCCCATGGTCGGCTGTGATGCCGCGGAGGCCTCACCGCCCCCTACTACTCCCACCGCTGGCCAGGCCATCCCTCTACGCACCCACACCACCTGTTATTCTGCGGCGACAGCAGCCTCACACCGCATGACGAGCAGGTGAACCCTCATACTCCTCTCACGTGGGCATTCACTGCCGCGTCTTCCCGGCTCCGCCGTCCCCTTCCTAAGCCTCGCCGTCGTCCACCGCCCTGGTGCTCTCGGCGCGGCGTGGTCAACATGGTCAAGGAATGGCTTCCATCGGACGTGGACTGTACGTGGAGAGGCTGACAACTGGGTCCACGGCCGCAACAAGGAAGTGCCTCCTTATTACGCGGAAAATAATGATTCCTCCACCAGACAGCTGGGACCCACCGGACGGGCCACTGTATTTCACGGAAAAACGTTTCCCCTGACTGCTGGGACCCACCAGCTTCATCTTCGCACGCAAGGAAGTGTGTTCGAAAAAACGATTCGCCCCCCTGACTGCTGGGACCCACCAGCTACATCTTCGCACGCAAGGAAGTGCGTCCGGGCAAAAAAAAACGATTCGCCCCCTGACTGTTGGGACCCACCGGCTACATCTTCGCATGCAAGGAAGTGCGTCCGGGCAAAAAAAAACGATTCGCCCCCCTGACTGCTAGGACCCACCAGCTACATCTTCACACGCAAGGAAGTGCGTCCGGGTAAAAAGAACAAAACGATTCGCTTCGACATTGGGACCCACCACTACATCTTCGCAGCAAGGAAGTGCACGGCGGTCGGGACCCACCTGGTTGAAGCATATGTAGTGTTGTCATTACGGTCGCGAACGTGTACGCATATACCGGTCGATGTAGAGGCACGCACGCAGTCGTAGTAGAGGCGCCGCACGTAGCATGTACACGCACGTCTGAGCCTGTGGTGCAAGAAAGAAAATCTGACCACGTATGTGTACATACGAGCGGGGTCTCGAACGCCTACTCTCGCATATGTACGGCGAGGGCTCGTGTACATGGCTGGGTCGGAACGGAGAAACAACGTCGTCCTCGTGTTCATGGGGAGGCAACAGAATGCGTCGTGTTCATGGGGAGGCAACAGAATGCGTCGTGTTCATCGGGAGGCAACATAACGCGTGGGAGCCAACCGGCTGGGTCGGAACGGAATGCGTCGTCGTGTTCATCGGGAGGGCTTGGACGGAACATGCAATGGAAACGAGGCCTGGCGTACCGCACAACGGAGGAAATGGACCTCCTACGTTCGGAACAGGGTCCTGTTGATCGGGAGGGGTGTGGCGTACCGCAAAACGGAGGAAACGGACCTCCTACAGTCGAAACGGGGGTCCCGTTGATCAGGAGGGGTGTGGCGTACAGCAAAATGGACAAAACAGACCTCCTACGATCGAAACGGGGGTCCTGTTGATCGGGAGGGGTGTGGCATACCGCAAAACGGACAAAACGGACTCGTGTTGGAGCGCTACGGTCGAAATGGGGGTCCTGTTCATCGAGAGTGGTGTGGCGTACCGCAAAACGGGACTCCACGGGATACTGTTCATCTCCATCGTCGACCTCCTCCAGCCTCCACGGGCTACCGTCGACCTCGTCCAGCCTCCACGGGCTCCTGTTCATCCAGCCTCCACCGCGTGCTACTCCACCGACTACTGTTCAACCACCCCTCCACCATCTATCGTTCATCCAGCCCTCCACACCACGGGGTCCTGTTCAACCAACCCTCCACGGGCACCCCTCCACCGTCTACTGTTCATCCAACCCTGCACACCACGGGGTCCTGTTCATCCAAAGATAACGCCACCGCTCACTCTTCATCAAACCCCCCCCCCCCCCGCAACGCTCACTGTTCATCCAATCGACCGGCTTGATTAGCAGCAGATGGCGGCGAATCGCCGATCGGGTTCAGATTAACAGCCATCGATCGATCGCTCGGGTTCGATAACGTGTAGCCTGCGGTGCAATCGCTCTGGTTCGATTAGAGCCCAACGCCTCGCTTGGGTTCGATTGGAGCCAACGCCTCGCACACGCAGCAGCGTACGTGTACGATAGAAACGCGCATCGCTCGGCCCCGACCTCCCACCGTAACCGGGAACTCCCCGAAATTTTCCTCCCCCTCGCTTCTACCACGGTTTTTTCTGTCATGGACGGCCCAAAGAATGTCATGCAGCTGCGTCTCCGGCCCGCCCAGGACGAAAAGCCCATTTTCTGTCATGATTTTTTGTCATAGAAGTAGGAGCCCACCACATCTATGATAATACCGGGTTTTGTCACAATTATCGTCATACAAGTGTCATATGTATGACAGAAAAAATTTCGTTCCGCCCAAAATGTCACGGATGTGTCTTTTTTTTGTAGTGATTGCATATGTTATGTTTTTTTATTCGAGATATCATCGACACATTGCCTCTGTTTAGCACAAATCATCTCTCTCACACTCACCCACGTATTGTACCTACACCTAAAGAAGAGGTGCACGCACCACGCACGTACTCACGTCTCGTTCCCGGCCACACCCGCGCGGGTACACGGCGGAGTTCGTTCTGTACGAAAAGGCAGCCCACGTGATCATTTGACGCGTGTAGCGGTTGTTTACTCGAAGGAGGGTCGGGTACCATGCCTAGACGGCACAAAGTTCGACTTGACACATTAGTATTAAATAAAGTTATATATTCCTCAATGGCACGTATAGAATATAAAACGATTGCCGTGGGGAAAATGGAAAAATCTGCTCCACTATATACAACTGAGCCTGCCTGCCGGGGTTTGTCTCTCGTCACACCATCTCACACAAGGCAGCGGTGGCCTCTCTCTCTCACCGTTGGTTAGTGATCCGGCCGCATCCCGTCCGCCGACAGAAAGGGAGGATGTGCATCATTTCTTCGTTCGACGGCGTTGAGGCAGCACTTCCTGATCTGCGATACCCGACGTTCTCTCTGACCAAGCTCCGGTGCAGTAGGGCCTTCACCACTTGCTCGCTGCCGCAGTATGGGCAGATCCCGGCCGCCGGCGCCCTCCTAGTAACATCCCGACGACCCTTAGGTACAGCTTCCTCCGGCCTTGCTCCACTACCGATCTTCCCTGCTGCATGTGGATCTTCTTTAGTTGTTTGCTTAAAACGTATCTCGACCGGTGTACTTTCCATCTTGCAATCTCGTCCTAAAACCATTTTTGATAAACCACCATGATGCTATCTTTCCCTTATTACATGGAATATGCTTGTTTTTTGTTGGTGTATGTGTCTTCAACTCGTGTTATTGGGCAGTAATTGTTTCCTTTCTACCTCCTTTTGCAAACAGGGCTATTCATTTCACCTCGTTGCTATTGCGACCTTTTGGTGAACTGCACAAATCACTTTTTTCTTAAGAGTGTTTTGTGCGCCCGCCCAAAATGTCACATGGGCAACGTTTTACATTTCTGTGGGACTGCAGAAAGGGAGATTGATTTTGCTATCCTCCTCATCCAACTCCGTGCCTAATCTTCTCCAACAAGTAGTTAGTCCTAAATCGAGATCGCAGAGGTGCTCGGCTTCTATTTGTGTGTTTTATGTTTCATCATCTAGTTCCACTATTATTGTAATCACACTAACTGGATATCTTTGCAAACAGGAATGGTCAGCTCGATTTTAGTGGAGCTGCACAAAATGATCGGATTGTGGTGTCCTCCATACACCTCTTTTTTGGCTACAGAGCTGGGTGAAACTAGCTGCCAAGCAATGAACACTGTGCCCAGGAAATGGAGACATGCCTACGAACAACATCGATCAATTATATATTTTTCTTTATTTGTACACCTTCTCACAACTTTGTCTTCAGTTCTGATGTGAATATTGGCGTTGATCTGTGAACCATTGAGATGCATTAGCAGCCATGGTAGTTTCATTTGTATTTGATGGAATGTTGTAATGAGATAGTCTTGAGGCAAGAGGACACATGAATCCTAAGTTGAAAACTTTTTTTCTTGCGGGAACCAAAGTTGAAACCCTCATAGCATCATAGTACAATTTCATTAAAATTATGCGTACATATAAACAAATCCTGAAGGATTGATAGCAATGCCAGAAACAATTCAACTTCGTTTCACCGACATGTGGGACATCCTTCATCCGGCTCCACCTGCCATGCAGCAATATTGAGTGCACAAATACAAGGAAAGTTTCACCTCGGTCGTTGCACCGCAGTAGTAATGACTAGTGAGCAGTCAAATCACAGAGCCCCACCTTCACCACAGTAAGTTGCTCGGACGAAGCAACCACCATTTCTTTGTTCCTTGAATCCGCTGGTACTCCCATATTCCCAGAGTAATAAGTTGCTCGGGCGAAGCAACCATCACTTCACCTTTCCCACAGTAAGTACTAGTACCTCCTTTTTCTACTCTAGAAACAACCACACGTGAATATTGGACGGTAGAAGCACAACAACTGAATCAAAAATCGAAACCAACCAATGAACTACTACTAATGGTCAATGTTTGCTAGTATCATGTACTCCGTCTGTCCATGTATATAGGGCTTAATGCGTTTTCCGAGACTAACTTTGGCCCTGTTTGGATCCATGGGTTAGAGTTAGTTTGAGCTAGTTGGGGCTCAAATAGCCCTAAAGTATCCAAGCATGAGGGTTAAATTGGAGCAAGTTGCACCGAACCCGCCAAAAAAACCTATCCCACCCAAGAGTTGCAAATTGGAGATAGTTCTCATTGGGCCCACTGAAAAATCACTTTTCTCTCTCCATCAAGTGCATTTATTGTCAATCTAACCCTATCACCCAAACAACTCTTTGGCTACAGTTAGTTCAGGGTCAGTCATGAGTTAGTCTGACCTCTAGCTAAGTTAGAGTATCCAAACATGAGCAGTATAGGACATGCAAGTTGCTCAAAGCATACAGTCAAATTCATACATGAAAGGATCTTCTTCTTTTTGAAAACGGAACTTGAAAGGATCTTAGAATGATATAATTTTCAATTATATAAAATCTTATCAATAGTCAAAGGCATCCTCGAAGAATACATTAGGCCCTATATAAAATCTTATCAATAGTCAAAACCAAGTGTTACTACTACACCAAACAAGTTCAAAAAGAGAAATTGGACCCACTCACGGCACGACACGCCTGTATCGTTTGGTCCGTCGGTCAAAGCGCTTCCTCTTCTTGGCATAACAATAGAGTACAATAATTTTTTTAGAATGCTCTTGGCATGTCGCTAACATGTGATGAGTTAACCGACCTCAATAGACGGCAAAAACGCCAGCCCGCCGCACTTTGAGAGAGACGAGGAGCGAGAAGCGATACGGGCTGCTGGATTACTAGAGCTAGGTGTCACGCGGAGGCCAAGAAATATATTGATTGCGTGGGTTAGCCATGTAGTATGATGTAACTACACTGGGCTGCCGTGTTTCGTACTCTTCCTGTCTACTGTGGAGATGATTGGTTGATGATTTTATATCGCTGAATAATATAAAATATCATGAGTGGACGCTCCACCACGAGGTTCCTTGCTCCTTCTCGGTCGTTGCGAATCCATGTTCTTCCACTATTTTTTTAAGTGAGCTTTGTTCATCCTTTTGCCAATACGCGACAACTCGCAGAATGACGAGAAGCTTGCTTACTACGCCTTCTCCCTCTCCAACGCGTGCGCGGTGGCTTGCAGCACGAGGAGAAACTTTTGCTTACAAGCAGTGGACGTGCAACAGTTCATTTGGTGTTAGATTGCTAGCAGTTCATTCGACTTCCAGAAGAGGCGAAGAGCCAAGCGCAAGGTCACCTACTAAGGCTGGTCATAGTGGGAGTAACATAGGTAGTAACATAGCGCAGTCCAAGGCAAGTTTGCTTATGTGGCATGTATTTAATGAGGATAGATGTGTTTAGAGTAACATAATATGTTACTGTAACATAGTGCTTTCCAAGAGAGGATGAGTCTACAAGTTCATAAATGAAGCCAACTAGTATGACACTACTACTATGTTACTTTGTATTATGGAGGTAGTAACTTAGACTAGTTTCATATGCATGACACTAGTATAAGTTACTCCCCACTATGACCAGCCTAAGAGCATGGTTAATAGTATAGCCAGCTGGCGGCTATAAGAAACTGCCATGTCATGTGTAGCCATCATTTATAGTCACTCATATAGTAGTGTGGGGTACAAGGTTGGCTATAACATTACTACTTTTTTCAACCTTCTCTCTTTCTCTTTCTTCACATTTATTCTATTTGTCTTGGAATCCACATATAGCTAGGCTCTTGCATGAGAGCCCATTCCCCTTAGACTACCCACAGTGGGAGTAACATATATGGTAACATCACACATCTCAAGGCAAAACAGATGATGTGGCGAGTAATTAATGAGAAAAGAGAAGCATGTGGTAACATAGCTAGTTACTGTAACATCACACATACCAAGACAAGATGAGTCTACAACCTAATAAATGAAGTGTTGCATGACACCACACATACTCCCCACTATAGAGGTAGTACTCTAAGTTACTACCCATTGTGACTAGTCTTACTTTTTCATCACTCTCTCCTCCACATAGGCAAAAAATGCCATGTAAGCAGGCTATAAGCCCACTATTATACTTGCGGGAGAGAGAGATGTGAAAAAGTAAGGGGAGTGGGCTCTCATGCAGGAGCCTAGCTATGTAGGCATTCCTAGATAAATGCAATAAATGTGAAGAAAGAGATAGAGAGAAGATGGAAAAAGTACTAATGTACTAATAGCCAACCTTATAGCCCACACTATTGCATGAGTGCATATAGATGATGGTTGTAGATGACATGGCAGTTCCTTGTAGCCATCAGTTGGCTATATTATTAACCATGCTAAGGCTAGTCATAGCAGGCAGTAATTTAGACTAGTAACATATGCATGTTACTAGTTTATGTTACTATCAACGTAGTGGGTAGTAACATAAATGTAGTGTCATGCAAGCCTTCATTTATTATGTTGTAGACTCATTTTGCATTGGTGTGCGTTATGTTACATATTATGTTACTACAAACACCTATCTCCTCATTAACTCCATGCCACATAAGCATATATGTCTTGGGATGCGGTATGTTCAAAAAACCTTGGATTAACATGTGTTCAAAAAACAAAAAAAATGTCAAAAACAACAAAACAAAGACCTCGATATTAACTAGACGGATGGGTCACTGCAAAGGTTTATAATAAACATTTGCAGTAACCCATCCCTCTAGTTAACATCGAGTCCACATCCCATCCGGTCACCCATCTCATGACTACACCAGCCTCAAAGACAGTTAACTTGGGAGTTCTGTTAGATGAGCTATCGGTAGGGAAGTTGGTCCTTGCTGATATAGGATGCCTCTTCGTATCCTTTATGGCATACCCGGATGACCGCATGTTGTCGCCCCCTGCAAATGTAGAAGTTTCCCTCCCTCGTCTTAGAGCAAGTATAATAAGCTTATGTAAGCAGGCTGTAAGGGTTAAGATATTATTTTTCTGCTGACATGGAGGGGAGAGAAGAGGAGAGAGAAGATGAGCCGGCTACAGAATAAGAGCCAACTGCAACACGTGCTCCTATGCAGTATGTGAGAGTGGAAGGTGGGCCCTGTATTGATGTAATAGCACATCTTTGTATTTTATTATTATACTTGAAGCCTATAAGGTTGGCTATAGATGACGTGGCAATGTCATGTAGCCATCAGCTGACTATACTATTAACCATGCTCTTAGCTGGTCCGCGCGTTTTCCTTGGTTTAAGCCGCCTGCCCATCTATAGAACCGCCTCGCGCTGGCCAATTCCTCTCCAAACACCTAGGGAGGTGGTTGAACCGAACAAGTCTAACTTGTTTCTAGTGGGTACATTGATGTGGCATCGAAAGGGTGTGATAGCTAACTCTGGCAAAATAATTAACTAGTACCACGTTGGCATACATGAGCATGGGGCTCGAACACATCAAAATTAGTGCATTAATCTCCAAAAAGGGTTGACCATGTCCATGGCTACCATCCCGTGCTCGGCCATTTAGTGTATGCTTCTCGTCGTTCTATGAGTTGACGGAACACATTGAAGTTAATACGTATTTAGTACTCTCTCCAAAAAGGGTCGACCATGTCCATGGATACCATCCCATGCTCGATCATTGAGTACATGGACTATTCACGTGCCATCGAGGAGGAAACATATTGTGTAGCACTAGGTGCCATCATAGTGCACGACTCACTTACGCACTGCTTATCTCCATTTTATTGCATGACATGTGCACCTTGATGCTAGATGTCTCGCATGTTGGCAAAATGATGAACAAAGATCACTTCAAAAAAAATAGTGGAAGAACATAGATTCCCGACGACTGAGAAGGAGCAAGGAACCTCGTGGTGGAGCGTCTGCACTCATAATATTTCACATTATTCAGTGATATAAAATCAACCAATCATCTCCACAGTAGACCGGAAGAGTACGAAACACGGCAGCCCAGTGTAGTTACATCATACTACATGGCTAACCTAAGCTATCACCATATTTCTCGGCCTCCGTGCGACACCTAGCTCTAGTAAACCACCAGCCTGTATCGCTTCTCGCTCCTCGTCTCTCTCAAAGTGCGGCGGGCTGGCGTTTTTGCCGTCTATTGAGGTCGGTTAACTCATCACATGTTAGCGACTCTTGGGTGGGATAGTTTTTTTGGTGGGTTTGAGGCAACTTGCTCCAATTTAACCCTCATGTTTGGATACTTTAGGGCTATTTGAGCCCCAACTAGCTCAAACTAACTCTAACCCATGGATCCAAATAGGGCCAAAGTTAGTCTCAGAAAACACATTAAGCCCTATATATATGGACAGACGGAGTACATGATACTAGCAAATGCTCACTAGTAGTAGTAGTTCATTGGTTGGTTTTGATTTTTGATTCAGTTGCTGTGCTGCTACCGTCCATATTCGTGTGTGGTTGTTTCTAGAATAAAAAAAGGAGGCACTCCTACTTATGTTACTCCCACTATGGCTATCCTAAGGTTAGTAGGTGACCTTGCACTTGGCTCTTCGCCTCTTCCAGAATTCGAACAATAATGATGGTACTACAGTAGTACTTCTGGTAATCTGACACCAAATGAACTGCTGCACGTCCACCGCTTGTAAGCGAAAGTTTCTCCTCGTGCTGCGAGCCACCGCGCATCGTTGGCGAGGGAGAAGGCGTAGTAAACAAGCTTCTCGTGGTTTCGCGAGTTGACGGGACACATCAAAGTTATTTAGTACATACTCTCTCTCCAAAAAAGGGCTGACCATGTCATGGCTACCATCCTGTGCTCCGTCGTTGAGTACGTGCACTATTCACGTGCCATTGAGGACAAAATATATGGCATAGTAGGTGCCATCGAAGTGAACGACTTACTTACGCACTAGGTATCTGATTATCTCCATTTTCTTGCATGACACGTGCACCTTGATGCTAGATGTCTCAAGTGTTGGCAAAAGGATGAATAAAGCTCATGTAAAAAAAAGAGTGGAAGAACATAGATTCCTGACGACTGAGAAGGAGCAAGGAACCTCGCGGTGGAGCGTCTGCAAGGAACCTTGCGCGTTTTCCCCTATTTTTTGCCGCCTGCCCACCTATAAACAAATAAAAGAACATGAACTCTTCGCTAACCACTAGAGACGATACGTAAGGATGCTAAGTTGAAGATATTTTATAGTTAACATTGATAACCACACAAGAAGCCACGCATGTACAGGACACATGCAGCCACGCATGTACACACGCCAACGCACTAACTCATGTCGATCCAACTCATGCACATACGCGCACAACATGGAGCACACAACACACGTACACAACACATGCATGCACACACACTCGGCCGCAGAATGCACGTGAGTAACACATGCATGCGCACACACTCGGCTACATGGAGGCGTGCGCCATCTGCAGCGACGTTCGGTTCTTTATGCTACGGCGAAGCTCGCACACAATGGCGCCTATGCATCTCTTACAGCACCTCTTTGCCGTCATTGCTCAACGACTAGCCGGAGACGAAGACGGCCGCATCCTCGGCCTTAGAGCTAGCACCGATGGAAAAGCACGCACGCTGCACGCACACGAGCACGTACGGATTGCCCACGACGTGGTGCGTCCCCAGTCACCTCGGAGGGAGTCCTAGATAAGGGGGTCCCCAGGCGTCCGGGCTATGTTACATGGGCCGGACTGATGGGCCATGAAGATGCAAGATACAAGGCTTCCCCCCGTGTCCGGGTGGGACACTCCGTTGCATGGACAACAAGCTTGGTGGCCAGTGATACGTCTCCAACGTATCTATAATTTTTGATTGCTCCATGCTACTTTATTTATTGTTTTGGACTATAATGGTCTTTATTTTCCACTTTTATATTACTTTTGGGACTAACCTATCAACCGGAGGCCCAGCCCAGAATTGTTGTTTTTGCCTTTTCAAGATTTCTAAGAAATGTAATATCAAACGGAGTCCAAACGGAATGAAACCTTCGGGAACGTGATCTTCTCACTGAACGTGATCCAGGAGACTTGGATCCTACTCCAAGAAGCGCCAGAGGCGGTCACGAGGGTGGAGGGCGCGCCCCCTCCTGCCTCGTGGGGCCCCCGTAGCTCCACCGACGTACTCCTTTCACCCATATATACCTACGTACCCTAAAACTTCCAGAACAGAAGATAGATCAGGAGTTGCGCCGCCGCAAGCCTCTGTAGCCACCAAAAACCTCTCGGGACCCTGTTCCGGCGCCCTGCCGGAGGGGGATCCCATCACCGGTGGCCATCTTCATCATCCCGGTGCTATCCATGACGAGGAGGGAGTAGTTCACCCTCGGGGCTGAGGGTCTGTACCAAAGAGCTATGTGTTTGTTCTCTCTCTCTCTCTCTCTCTCTCTCTCTCTCTCTCTCGTGTTCTCTCTCATGTTCCCTCTATGGCACGATCTTGATGTATCCCGAGCTTTGCTATTGTAGTTGGATCTTAGGATGTTTCTCCCCCTCTACTCTCTTGTGATGAATTGAGTTTCCCCTTTGAAGTTATCTTATCGGATTGAGTCTTTTATGAGAACACTTGATGTATGTCTTGTCGTGATTATCTCTGTGGTGACAATGGGATATCATGTGCCACTTGATGTATGTTTTGGTGACCAACTTGCGGGTTCCGCCCATGAACCTAGGCATAGGGGTTGGCACACGTTCTTGATTCTCCGGTAGAAACTTTGGGGCACTCTTTGAAGTACTTTTATGTTGGTTGGATAAATTGAGATTGTGTGATGCATATCGTATAATCATGCCCACGGATACTTGAGGTGACAATGGAGTATCTAGGTGACATTAGGGTTTTGGTTGATTTGTGTCTTAAGGTTTTTTTCTAGTACGAACTCTTTTATAGATTGATCCGAAAGAATAACTTTGAGGTGGTTTCAGACCCTACCATAATCTCTACGTTTGTTCTCCGCTATTAGTGGCTTTGGAGTGACTCTTTGTTGCATGTTGAGGGATTATTATATGATCTATCTATGTTATTATTGTTGAAAGAACTTGCACTAGTGAAAGTATGAACCCTAGGCCTTGTTTCCTATCACTGCAATACCGTTTGCGCTCACTTTTACCGTTAGTTACCTTGCTGTTTTTATATTTTCAGATTACAAAAACCTATATCTACTATCTATTTTGCACTTGTATCAACATCTCTTCGCCGAACTAGTGCACCTATACAATTTACCATTGTATTGGGTGTGTTGGGGATACAAGAGACTCTTTGTTATTTGGTTGCAAGGTTTCTTGAGAGAGACCATCTTCATCCTATGCCTCCCACGGATTGATAAACCTTAGGTCATCCACTTGAGGGAAATTTGCTACTGTCCTACAAACCTGTGCACTTGCAGGCCCAACAACGTCTACAAGAAGAAGGTTGTGTAGTAGACATCAAGCTCATTTCGGCGCTGCTGTCGGGAGGCTTACGCAAAAGTCAACATACCAAGTACCCATCACAATCCCTATCTCTCGCATTACATTATTTGCCATTTGCCTCTCGTTTTCCTCTCCCCCACTTCACCCTTGTCGTTTTATTTGCCCTCTCTTTCCCAATCTCCTCCTCTCTTTCCATTGCCTTTTCCTCGTCCGTTTGTTTGCTCGTGTGTTAGTTTGCTTGTTTGCCGTGATGGCTCAAGATGCTACCAAATTGTGTGACTTCACCAATACCAATAATAATGATTTCCTTAGCACTCGATTGCTCCTCTTGCCAATACTGAATCTTCTCAAATCAATACCGCTTTGTTGAATCTTGTTATGAAAGATCAATTCGCCGCCTTCCTAGTGAAGATGCCGCTACTCATCTGAATAGCTTCGTTGATTTATGTGATATGCAAAAGAAAAAGATGTCGATAATGATGTTGTTAAATTGAAGCTATTTCCTTTTCGCTTAGAGATCGTGCTAAGCGTGGTTTTCATCTTTGCCTAAAATAGTATTGATTCTTGGTACAAGTGCAAAGATGCTTTTATCTCTAAGTATTTTCCTCCCGCTAAGATTATCTCTCTTAGGAACGATATTATGAATTTTAAGCAACTTGATCATGAACATGTTGCACAAGCTTGGGAGCGAATGAAATTAATGCTACGTAATTGTCCTACTCATGGTTTGAACTTATGGATGATTATACAATTTTTTTATGCTGGATTGAATTTTGCTTCTAGAAATCTTTTAGATTCGGCCGCGGGAGGCACTTTTATGGAAATCACTTTAGGAGATGCTACTAAACTCCTAGATAATATATGGTTAATTATTCTCAATGGCATACTGAAAGATTTACTAATAAAAAAGTGCTTGCTATAGAAGAAATCAATGTTTTGAGTGGGAAGATGGATGAACTTATGAATTTATTTGCTAAGAGTGTTTCTTCTGGTCCCAATAATATGCCTTTATCTACTTTGCTTGAGAATAATAATGAATCTATGGATGTGAATTTTCTTGGTAGGAATAGTTTTGGTAACAACGCCGTATAGAGGAATTTTAATCCTAGGCCTTATCCTAGTAATCCTTCTAATAATTATGGAAATTCCTACAGCAACTCTTATGGAAATTTTAATAAGATGCCCTCTGAATTTGAGAGTAGTGTTAAAGAGTTTATGAATTCACAAAAGAATTTTAATGCTTTGCTTGAAGAGAAATTGCTTAAAGTTGATGATTTGGCTAGGAACGTTGATAGAATTTCTCTTGAGATTGATTCTTTAAAGCTTAGATCTATTCCTCCTAAGCATGATATCAATGAGTCTCTCAAAGCTATGAGAATTTCCATTGATGAGTGCAAAGAAAGAACCGCTAGGATGCGTGCTTCCAAAGATGCCTTTATTAAAGCGTGTTCTTCTAATTCCTATGAAAATCAAGATGAAGATCTAAAAGTTATTGATGTGTCCCCTATTAAATCTTTTGTTTTGCAATATGAATCTTGATGAAACTGAATATGATCTTCCTTTACCTAGTAGGCGTTCTAAGAATTCTGAGTTTTTAGATCTTGATGATGAAATTGATAAAAGTGGGATTGAAAGAAATAAAAATCTAGATATTGCTAAACCCACTATTTTGGATCTCAAGGAATTTAATTATGAAAATTTCTCTTTAATTGATTGTATTTCCTTGTTGCAATCCGTGTGAAATTCTCCTCATGCTTATAGTCAAAATAAGGCCTTTACCGAACACATTGTTGATGCCTTGATGCAATCTTATGAAGAAAAGCTTGAGTTGAAAGTTTCTATCCCTAGGAAACTCCATGATGAGTGGGAACCTACTATCAAAATTAAAATTAAAAATTATGAGTTTCATGCTTTGTGTGATTTGGGTGCTAGTGTCTCTACTATTCCCAAAGCTTTGTGTGATTTGCTAGACTTCCGTGATTTTGATGATTGCTCTCTAAACTTGCATCTTGCGGATTCCACTATTAAAAAACCTATGGGAAGAATTAATGATGTGCTTATTGTTGCAAATAGTAATTATGTGCCCGTAGATTTTATCGTTCTTGATATAGATTGTAATCCTTCATGTCCTATTATTCTTGGTAGACCTTTCCTTAGAACGATTGGTGCAATTATTGATATGAAGGAAGGGAATATTAGATTCCAATTTCGCTTAAAGAAGGGCATGGAACACTTTCCTAGAAAGAAAATAAAATTACCATATGAATCTATCATGAGAGCCACTTATGGATTGCCTACCAAAGATGGCAACACCTAGATCTATCCTTGCTTTTATGCCTAGCTAGGGGCGTTAAACGATAGCGCTTGTTGGGAGGCAACCCAATTTTATTTTGTGTTTTTTGTTTTTGCTTCTGCTTAGGAATAAATAATACATCTAGCCTCTGTTTAGATGTGGTTTCATCTTTTAATTAGTGTTTGTGCCAAGTTAAACCTATTAGATCTTCTTGGGAGATAGCTATTTGATCTTGCTGTAATTTCCAGAATATTTGCGCTCAGTGCCCGAATTGTTAAAAATCACCAGAACGTGATAAAATACTGATTCCAAATGATGCTGATCAATAAACAAATTGTCCAGGTCGTATAAGTTTGGTATAATTTTTTGGGTTCCAGAAGTTTGCGTTAGTTACAGATTACTACAGACTGTTCTGATTTTGACATATTCTGTTTTGCGTGTGTTGTTTGCTTATTTTGATGAATCTATGTCTAGTAAAATAGTTTATAATCCATAGAGAAGTCGGAATACAGTAGGTTTAATACCAATATAAATAAAGAATGAGTTCATTACAGTACCTTAAAGTAGTCTTTTGTTTTCTTTCTCTAACGGAGCTCACGAGATTTCTATTGAGTTTTGTGTTGTGAAGTTTTCAAGTTTTGGGTGAATTCTTTTGATGGATTATGGAACAAGGAGTGGCAAGAGCCTAAGCTTGGGGATGCCCATGGCACCCCCAAGATAATCCAAGGACACCAAAAGTCAAAGCTTGGGGATGCCCGGAAGGCATCCCCTCTTTCGTCCACTTCCATCAGTAATTTACTTGGAGCTATATTTTTATTCACCAACATGATATGTGTTTTGCTTGGAGCGTCTTGTATTATTTGCGTCTTTGCTTGTTAGTCTACCACAATCATCCTTTCTGTACACACCTTTTGAGAGAACCATACATGAATTGAAATTTGATAGAATACTCTATGTGCTTCACTTATATCTTTTTGAGCGTGATAATTTTTGCTCTAGTGCTTCACTTAGATCTTTTAGAGCACGGTGGTGGATTTGTTTTAAAGAAACTTGATCTCTCATGCTTCACTTAGATTATTTTGAGAGTCGTTAATAGCATGGTAATTTGCTTAATGTTAATATACCTGGTATTAAAGATATGTGAAACTTTCTTTTGAGTGCGTTGAATACTAAGATAAGTTTGATGCTTGATAATTGTTTTGAGATATGGAGGTGATAATATCAAAGTCGTGCTAGTTGAGTAGTTGTGAATTTGAAAAATGCTTGTGCTGAAGTTAGCAAATCCAGTAGCATGCACGTATGGTTAAAGTTATGTAACAAATTTGAAACATGAAGTGTACCTGGCTTGTGCATCCTTATGAGTGGCGGTCGGGGACGAGCGATGGTCTTTTCCTACCAATCTATCCCCCTAGGAGCATGCGCCAGAGTGCTTGGTTTTGATGACTTGTAGATTTTTGCAATAAGTATGTGAGTTCTTTATGACTAATGTTGAGTGCAAGGATTATACGCACTCTCACCCTTCCATCATTGCTAGCCTCTTCTGCACTGCATTGCCCTTTCTCACATTGAGAGTTGGTGCAAACTTCGCCGGTGCATCCAAACCCCGTGATATGATACGCTCTTTCACACATAAACCTCCTTATATCTTCCTCAAAACAGCCACCATACCTACCTATTATGGCATTTCCATATCCATTCCGAGATATATTGGCATGCAACTTTCCACCGTTCCGTTCATCATCATCATGACATACTTTACTTTTGTCATATTGCCATTGCATGATCATGTAGTTGACATCGTATTTGTGGCAAAGCCACCATGCATTATTTTTCATACATGTCACTCTTGATTCATTGCACCATCCCGATACATCACGGAGGCATTCATATAGAGTCATACCTTGTTCTAGTATCGAGTTGTAATCCTTATGTTGTAATCAATAGAAGTGTGATGATCATCATTATTAGAGCATTGCAAAAAAAAAGAGAAAGGCCAAAAAGAAGAAAAAGAAAGGCCCAAAAAATAAAAAAAAATAAAAAGGGCAATGCTACTATCTATTTTTCCACACTTGTGCTTCAAAGTAGCACCTTGTTCTTCATGTAGTGAGTCTCATATATTGTGCTTCAAAGTAGCACCTTGTTCTTCATGTAGTGAGTCTCATATATTGTGCTTCAAAGTAGCACCATGTTTTTCATATAGTGAGTTGTCTTGTTCATACTAGTGGGAATTTTTCATTATAGAACTTGGCTTGTATATTCCTATGGTGGGCTTCCTCAAAATGCCCTAGGTCTTCATGAGCAAGAAAGTTGGAGGCACACCCACTAGTTTTCTTTTGTTGAGCATTCATAGCTCTAGTGCATCCGTTGCATGGCAATCCCTACTCCTCATGTTGACATCAATTGATGGGCATCTCCATAGCCCGTTGATTATCCTCGTCAATACGAGACTTTCTCCTTTTTTGTCTTCTCCACACAATCCCCATCATCATATTCTATTCCACCCATAGTGCTATATCCATGGCTCACGCTCATGTATTGCGTGAAGGTTGAAAAAGTTTGAGATTATTTAAGTATGAAACAATTGCTTGGCTTGTCATCGGGGTATAGAAGTTGGCAACATCTTTGTGTGACGAAAATGAAGCATAGCCTAACTATATGATTTTGTAGGGATGAACTTTCTTTTGCCATGTTATTTTGAGAAGACATGATTGCTTTGATAAGTATGCTTGAAGTATTATTATTTTTATGTCAATATGAACTTTTGTCTTGAATCTTTCGGATCTGAATATTCATACCATGATTAAGAAGATTTACATTGAAATTATGCCAAAGTATCACTCCGCATCAAAAATTCTCTTTTTATCATTTACCTACTCGAGGACGAAAGGTGAATTAAGCTTAGATGCCTGATACGTCTCCAACGTATCTATAATTTTTGATTGCTCCATGCTACTTTATCTATTGTTTTGGACTATAATGGGCTTTATTTTCCACTTTTATATTACTTTTGGGACTAACCTATTAACCAGAGGCCCAACCAAGAATTGCTGTTTTTTTTGCCTTTTTCAGTATTTCGAAGAAATAGAATATCAAACGGAGTCCAAACGGAATGAAACCTTCGGGAACGTGATCTTCTCACCGAATGTGATCCAGGAGACTTGGACCCTATTCCAAGAAGCGCCAGAGGCGGTCACGAGGGTGGAGGGCGCGCCCCCCTGCCTCGCGGGGCCCCCGTAGCTCCACCGACGTACTCCTTTCACCCATATATACCTACGTACCCTAAAACTTCCAAAACAGAAGATAGATCGGGAGTTCAGCCGCCACAAGCCTCTGTAGCCACCAAAAACCTCTCGGGACCTGTTCAAGACTCGCCGAGGGGGGATCCCATCACCGGCGGCCATCTTCCTCATCCCGGTGCTATCCATGATGAGGAGGGAGTAGTTCACCCTCGGGGCTGAGGGTATGTACCAGTAGCTATGTGTTTGATCTCTCTCTCTCTCTCTCGTGTTCCCTCTATGGCACGATCTTGATGTATCCCGAGCTTTGCTATTGTAGTTGGATCTTATGACGCTTTCTCCCCTCTACTCTCTTGTGATGAATTGAGTTTCCCTTTGAAGTTATCTTATCGGATTGAGTCTTTTATGAGAACACTTGATGTATGTCTTGCCGTGATTATCTGTGGTGACAATGGGATATCATGTGCCACTTGATGTATGTTTTGGTGACCAACTTATGGGTTCCGCCCATGAACCTAGGCATAGGGGTTGGCACACGTTCTTGATTCTCCCAGAGAAACTTTGGGGCACTCTTTGAAGTACTTTTATGTTGGTTGGATAAATCTGAGATTGTGTGATGCATATCGTATAATCATGCCCACGGATACTTGAGGTGACAATGGAGTATCTAGGTGACATTAGGGTTTTGGTTGATTTGTGTCTTAAGGTGTTATTCTAGTACGAACTCTTTTATAGATTGATCCGAAGAATAACTTTGAGGTGGTTTCGCATCCTACCATAATCTCTACATTTGTTCTCCACTATTAGTGGCTTTGGAGTGACTCTTTGTTGCATGTTGAGGGATTGTTATATGATCTATGTATGTTATTATTGTTGAGAGAACTTGCACTAGTGAAAGTATGAACCCTAGGCCTTGTTTCCTATCATTGCAATACCGTTTGCACTCACTTTTACCGTTAGTTACCTTGCTTTTTTTATATTTTCTGATTACAAAAACCTATATCTACTATCTATTTTGCACTTGTATCAACATCTCTTCGCCGAACTAGTGCACCTATACAATTTACCATTGTATTGGGTGTGTTGGGGACACAAGAGACTCTTTGTTATTTGGTTGCAGGGTTGCTTGAGAGAGACCATCTTCATCCTACGCCTCCCATGGATTGATAAACCTTAGGTCATCCACTTGAGGGAAATTTCCTACTGTCCTACAAACCTGTGCACTTGCAGGCCCAACAACGTCTACAAGAAGAAGGTTGTGTAGTAGACATCAGCCAGACGTGTAGTTTCCTTTCTCTGTAAACCGACTCTGTACAACCCTAGCCCCCTCCGATGTCTATATAAACTGGAGGGTTTAGTCCGTAGGGGCAATCACAAATCATACAGGCTAGACATCTAGGGTTTAGCCATTACGATCTCGAGGTAGATCAACTCTTGTAACCCCTATACTCATCAAAGTCAATCAAGCAGGAAGTAGGGTACTACCTCCATTAAGAGGGCCCGAACCTGGGTAAACATCGTGTCCCCCGTCTCCTGTTACCTTCGATTCTCAGACGCACAGTTTGGGACCCCCTACCTGAGATAAGCCGGTTTTGACATCGACATTGGTGCTTTCATTGAGAGTTCCTCTGTGCCGTCAATAGAAGGATCTATGGCTCGCCTTGTCGTCAATGACAAAGTCACCTCTGGAAGGGCCCTTGCTCCTGGGCAGATCCTCCAGCTCGGCAGTTTCACAGTGGGCGCCCGCTCGGCCGTTAAGCCAAAGCTAGTCCCCCAAACCACCAAAAATCATCTCCGCGTTGGCCTCGAACACTCAGATAAGATGTATCCGGAAGATGTTCGTCTTTGAACAAACTGCTAGATTGCATCGCCGCCCTAGGGGTCACGACAGACTACGATCAGATCGGGCTTAAACCCGATCAGATGGAAATTAGGTCCCCGCCAATCACCCATCTGGTTGCGGTTGTGGAGAAGCAAGCCGAGGATAACTCTCCCCCTATGTTGAGAACAAGCTATGTTCGGATTTCCGAGCCCTACGAGCCGGACACCCATCTTCGGGAAGAGACTCCCTGTCCTCCCAAACATAGAACCAGGCGTCGAGCCTCAAAACTCCCAGGATACTCCGGATCTTGGGCTAGTGACCTCAGAAATTCTTAAAACTCTGGATCCCACAGTGTGTTAGGGTTCGGATTTAAGCCCGCCCAAAGAAATATTCCCCAAGCAATTCCGGCCCTCCGGACATATGCGACCTAATGTATGTGCGGCAGCAACCTCAGGAAATAGTCCTTCACTTTTGGGTCAGATTCCTCCTTGTTAAAAACAAGATCAAAGACTGTTGCGACGACGACGCGGTTTCAGTATTTTGCCGCAATTGTATGGACGAGGGTATCCTCAATGCCCTCAAACGACGCTGCATACGGCACTTTGCAGATTTGGCACACATAGTACAAAAATATTGCACCATGGAAAGCGCCTGGAAAGCCTAGACAGCTCGGTGGGAACCGCCGACCTTTAAGCCACCCACCGGATGGGCAAAAAGGATGCACCCTCACGGGGCACCTGATCATCACCCTACGGACAAGAAGATTATGCCCTCAACGGGACATAGAACATTCCTTGATGAATGGCTCAACAAGCCCTGTCAGATACACATGATGCCGAATTCCGAACCAACACACAGCCTCCGGGCATGTTGGGTACTCCGGCAGGTGGCCAACAGCGGTGAGGCTATCCTCACCAATACGACCTCCGAGAAATACCCTCCGGAGGACGGCGATCTCAACGTCTTTTTGGTCTTCGAGACCTTTTCTTCAAATAACCAGCGTAAAAGGGCACTCCGCGACCTCACCATAGTCAACCAAGTAGCCGCAATAAACCCTTGGAACGATACGACGATAACTTTCATCACCAACGATGAACCAAGGGCTCGATCAGTCCGCGCACCAGCTGCTTTGGTCTTAAATCCAATTGTCAGCGGCTTTCGGCTCGCTAAAGTACTCATGGACGGCGGCAGCGGACTGAACCTCATCTACAAGGGCACGCTCGATAATATGCAAATAGACAAGAGCTACATCGAGCAGAGCAGTACAACCTTTCGAGGCATTATCCCCAGTCGAGAAGCGCGATGCTCAGGGAAAATTAAACTTGATGTGGTATTTGGCACGCCGGAGAACTACATGTCCGAAGAGTTGATCTTCCATGTGGCTCCTTTCAACAACGGATATCATGCCCTATTGGGGTGAGACGCATTCACACGCTTTCAAGCCATACCCCATTACGGGTACATGAAGCTCAAAATGCCCGGGCCCAACGGAGTTATCACTATCACCAGTGATCCGGACATAGCACTCTGCACCGAAAACAAAACCGCATCCCTGGCCCTCGAGGCATTATCCGAGCCCTTGCGGCCGAGGAGCTTACCGCTCTGCATTCCATAGTGGATAGAGACGACGTAATCCTCGACAAAAGGCCTAAGTCCACTTCTTTCAAGCCAGCAGACGAAATAGTCAAATTCCAAGTTCACCCGACGGATCCTAATAAAACAGCAGCCATTGGAGCACAGCTGGATCCGACGGTCGACGCTGCTCTAAGAGAATTCCTGCGCAAGAATTGGGACATCTTTGCCTGGCATGCTTCGGATATGCCAGGAATCCCATGCAGACTCGCCGAACACAGCGTCAACATAATAAAGGGGTTGAAGCCAGTTAAGCAAACGTTGCGGCGATTTTCCGAACCCAAGCGACAAGCTATTGGGGAGGAGCTAGCCAAACTACTTGAAGCTGGGTTCATTAGAGAGATAAAACACTCGGATTGGCTAGCCAACCTGGTCATGGTGCCAAAGAAGGACAAATCCTGGTGCCTCTATGTCGATTTCAAAGACCTCAACAAGGCCTGCCCTAAGGACCCCTTCCCACTGCCCCGTATTGACCAAATTATTGGTGCAACTGCAGGACACGATTCACTGTGTTTCCTCAATGCATACTCTGGATACCATCAGATCAAGACGAAGGAATCCAACCAGGCCGCAGCGACATTCATTACTTCGTACATGCCTTTTTGCTTCAACACTATGCCTTTCGGACTAAAAAACGCCGGCGCCACTTACCAACGTATGATTCAAACATGCTTGGAAAAACAAATTGGCAAGACAGTAGAGGCATATATAGATGATGTAGTCATCAAAACTAAACATGTCGAATCATTGGTGGACGACTTAGCCTTACATTCGACAACCTCCGAACATATGACATACGACTCAATCCGGAAAAATGCATTTTTGGCATTCCGGCCGGAAAGCTGCTCGGGTTCATCGTCTCCAATAGAGGAATCGAAGCAAATCCGGCCAAAATCCGAGCCCTGTCATAGTTGGCAATACCAACAGACCTAAAACTGGTCCAAAAACTAGCTGGGTGCGTGGCAGCCTTGAGCTGCTTTATCTCCAGATTGGGAGAGAAGGCGTGATACGTCTCCGTCGTACCTACTTTTCCAAACACTTTTGCCCTTGTTTTAGACTCTAACTTGTATGATTTGAATGGAACTAACCCGGACTGACGCTGTTTTCAGCAGAATTGCCATGATGTTGTTTTATGTGCAGAAAACAAAAGTTCTCGAATGACCTGAAACTCCACGGAATATCTTAGAATAAATAATAAAAATCCTCGCCAAAGATGAAGACCAGGGTCCCACACCACACCACGAGGGTGGGGCGCCCTCCCCAGGCGCGCCCCCTACCTCGTGGGCTCCTCGACACCTCCCACGCCAACTCCAACTCCATATATTGGCTTTCGGGAGAAAAAAATTAGAGAGAAGAAATCATCGCGTTTTACGACACGGAGCCACCGCCAAGCCCTAATCTCTCTCGGGAGGGCTGATCTGGAGTCCGTTCGAGGATTCGTCGCCGTCGTCATCATCAACCATCCTCCATCACCAATTTCATGATGCTCACCGCCGTGCGTGAGTAATTCCATCGTAGGCTTGCTGGACGGTGATGGGTTGGATGAGATTTATCATGTAATCGAGTTAGTTTTGTTAGGGTTTGATCCCTAGTATCCACTATGTTACGAGATTGATGTTGCTATGACTTTGCTATGCTTAATGCTTGTCACTAGGGCCCGAGTGCCATGATTTCAGATCTGAACCTATTATGTTTTCATGAATATATGTGTGTTCTTGATCGCATCTTGCAAGTCTATAGTCACCTACTATGTGTTATGATCCGGCAACCCCGATGTGACAATAATCGGGACCACTCCCGGTGATGACCATTGTTTGAGGAGTTCATGTATTCACTATGTGCTAATGCTTTGTTCCGGTTCTCTATTAAAAGGAGGCCTTAATATCCCTTAGTTTCCAATAGGACCCTGCTGCCACGGGAGGGTAGGACAAAAGATGTCATGCAAGTTCTTTTCCGTAAGCACGTATGACTATATTTGGAATACATGCCTACATTACATTGATGAATTGGAGCTAGTTCTGTGTCACCCTATGTTATGTCTGTTACATGACGAACCGCATCCGGCATCCATCACTAATCCGGTGCCTACGAGTTTTCCATATACTGTTTCTCGCTTATTTACTTTTCCGTTGCTATTGTTACAATCACTACAAAATACCAAAAATATTACTTTTGTTGTCTTTACTTTTGTTACCATTACCGCCACTATCATATTACTTTGCTACTAAACACTTTGCTGCAGATACTAAGTTTCCAGGTGTGGTTGAATTCACAACTCAGCTGCTAATACTTGAGAATATTCTTTGGCTCCCCTTGTGTCGAATCAATAAATTTGGGTTGAATACTCTACCCTCGAAAGCTGTTGCGATCCCCTATACTTGTGGGTTATCAAGGCGCTGCCGCTATATCGCCTGCTCTGACGTACCGACCACTTTGAGTGGACGGACGCGGCAACAGCCGGATTGGAAGAAATAAAAACTTTCTTAGCAAACAACCCAATCCTTGCCGCACCTAACGTCTGTACATATCTGCAACTCACGAGGTGGTGAGCGATGTGCTCGTCGTGGAACGAGAGGAAGAGGGACACAAATTCCCACTCCAAAATCAGTATACTATGTATCGGCGGTTCTCACACCATGCAATCCCGATACCCGCACTATCAAAAGATAGCATATGCGGTTTTTATGGCATCTCGGAAGCTGCGGCACTACTTTCAAGAGTGCTCGATCATGGTGGCCTGCGAGGTGCCACTCAATGTCATCATAAACAATCAAGACACCACCAGCCGCACTGCAAAATGGGCTATCGAGCTCTTACCATTTGAAATAACATACAAGCCACGCTGAGCTATTAAATCTTAGGTGTTGGCCGACTTTGTCGCCGAGTGGACAGAAGTCAAACTCCCTAATGAGTACGGCACATACTCCAACTGGGTGACGTACTTCGACGGCTCTAAAATGTTAGCCGGACTGGGGGTTGGTGTCATCCTAACATCCCCTATAGGGGACAGAGTCCGTTACATATTACAAATCATGTATACGGACTCCAATAACGCAGCCGAATATGAGGCACTACTGCATGGTCTCCAGATGGCTGTTTCTATGGGCATACAACGCCTCATGGTGCGCGGGGACTCGAACCTCGCAATATCCCAAATAAACAAAGAATTCGATGCAAAAGACCCAAAGATGGTGGCTTACCGTAACGCCGTACTCAAAATATCAGCTCGGTTTGAGGGGCTTGAGTTTCATCATGTGGCCCGAGACAGTAATCAAGCAGCGGACATCCTTGCTCGAATGGGCGCTAAACGTGACACCGTCCCGCCTAACACTTTCGTGGAAAGGCTTTTCAAGCCATCCATGGTATGGCAGGACAAGAGCGGAAATACCATTCTAGCGCCGATCACACCCACGGATGCCGAACACGATTCGGATATCATCAGGGGCTCGGGCACCGAACTAACGCCTTCCGCCCATGTAATCATGGCGGTGATCACCCCATGGACCGAACCCTTCTTAGCCTACCTCAATAGGCAGGAGCTCCCTGATGACCAGAACGAGGCCCTTCACATAGTTTGATGCTCCAAAGCCTACAAATTTCATGAAGGAGAACTCTACAAGAAAAGTACTACCGGAGTCCTTCAAAGATGCATCTCCGAAGAGGAGGGACGGCAGCTCTTGGCTGAAATACATGCTGGTCTTGGCGGCCATCACGCCGCGGCTCGGGCTCTTGTAATTAAGGCCTTCCTTACGGGTTTCTTTTGGCCCACGACCGAGCAGATGCATATGACCTCGTACAACATTGTGTCGGATGCCAACTTTTTGCCAATCAAAGCCATATGCCGCCCACTGCCTTACAAACAATCCCCATTACTTGGCCTTTTGGGGTCTGGGGGCTGCACATGGTCTGACCACTTAAAGGGGGAAACCATAAGAAAAAAATACATGCTGGTTATGGTAGATAAATTCACTAAGTGGATAGAGGCCAAACCAGTTAAAACGGCGGAAGTTGGACCGGTGATAGACTTTATATCCGGTGTCGTACACCATTATGGTGTCCCAGACAGCATTATTACCGATAACGGCTCTAATTTCACAGTCGATGAGGTGAAAAATTGGTGTACTAATCTAGGCATTAAACTTGATTACGCCTCCGTGTATCACCCCCAAACAAACGGTCAAGTTGAACGGGCCAATGGCTGATAATGAGCGGTATCAAACCTAGACTAGTCGATCCCTAAATGAGTCGGATAAACACTGGGTCGAGGAGCTCGACTCCGTACTCTGGGGGCTGCGGACCACGCCCAATCGCACGACCGAATACACACCGTTCTTCATGGTGTACGGTGTAGAGGCTGTCTTGCCCTGCGATATTATTCATGACTCACCACGAGTGTGCATGTATGAGGAGAGAGAGGCTGAGCTCGATCGACAGGACGACTTAGATGGCCTGGAGGAGGAGCGCAATGTCGCAAAAGCCCGTTCCGCATTCTACCAACAACAAGCTCGAAGATACCAAAGCAGAGAAGTGCGGGCAAAGACGTATAATGTCGGTGAACTCGTTCTACGCCTACCAAAGAAGAAAAAGGACAAGCTCAAGCCCAAATGGGAAGGTCCCTTCATTATAGATGAAGTTCTCACTGGAGGAGCCTACCGCCTTTGCAATGCATCGGATAATTGCTTAGAGCCAAACCCATGGAACGCTGCTCGACTCCGAAGATTCTACACCTAAGTCCAGATACATACCTTTGTTCGTTCCCTTTTTCTCCTTTTTAGTTATTTCCTTTTTTCATTTTTTTATGATTTCTAGCGTGTGTTCGGGTAAGCTGCACACTTGAGGGGTATGCATCCTTAAATGTACACACTCCATCATAACTGGGGGCTTCTCTCAATAGAAGCTTATCATTTTGAGCATAAAGCTCACCATATATATATATATATATATATATATATATATATATATATATATATATATCTGTGTGTGTGTGTGTGTGTGTGTGTGTGTGTGTGTTATTTGCTCACATACGTCCCGTCTTCGCCATTATATGCACCTCTATGCCTTAAGTTTTTGCCAAGCTAGGTTGCCTGGCTCCTGTGCTTATGCCCTACGTTCCCGCTTGTTCGGCTAGGGCATTGCTACCTCTTGAGCATGCGTTGGTTTTCCCTTGAAAAGGAAAGGGTGATGCAGCAAAGTCGCGTAAGTATTTCCCTCAGTTTTTGAGAACCAAGGTATCAATGCAGAGCGCATAATGCACAAGTCACCTAGTACCGCACAAACAATCAAGAACCTTGCAACCAACGAGATAAAGGGGTTGTCAATACCTTCACGGTCACTCGCAAAAGTGAGATCTGATAAAGATAGTAAAGTAAATATTTTTGGTATTTTTATTGTATAGATTGGAAAGTAAAGATTGCAAAATAGTAAACGAGATCCAATGTAAATCAAAGAGATGCAATATAATAAGAAAGAGACCCCGGGGCCATAGGTTTCACTAGTGGCTTCTCTCAAGATAGCATGTATTACGGTGGGTGAACAAATTACTGCCGAGCAATTGATAGAAAAGCGCATAGTTATGAAGATATCTAAGGGAATGATCATGAATATAGGCATCAGGTCCGTGTCAAGTAGATCTAAACGATTCTGCATCTACTACTATTACTCCACACATCGACCGCTATACAGCATGCATCTAGAGTATTAAGTTCATAAGCACAGAGTAACACATTAAGTAAGATGACATGATGTAGAGGGATAAACTAAAGCAATATGATATAAACCCCATCTTTTTATCCTCGATGGCAACAATACAATACGTGCCTTGCTGCCCCATCACATCGGGAAAGGACACCGCAAGATTGAACCCAAAGCTAAGCACTTCTCCCATTGCCAGAAAGATCAATCTAGTAGGCCAAACTAAACCGATAATTCGAAGAGACTTGCAAAGATATCAAATCATGCATATAAGAATTCAGAGAGGAACCAAATAATATTCATAGATAATCAAGTTCATAAATCCACAATTCATCAGATCTCGGCAAACACACCGCAAAAGAGTATTACATCGAATAGATCTCCAAGAACATTGAGGAGAACTTTGTATTGAGGATCAAAGAGAGAGAAGAAGCTATCTAGCTAATAACTATGGACCCGTAGGTCTGTGGTAAACTACTCACGCTTCATCGGAGAGGCTATGGTGTTGATGTAGAAGCCCTGCGTGATCGATCCCCCCTCTGACAGATCGCCGGAAAAGGCCCCAAGATGGGATCTCATGGGTACAGAAGGTTGCGGCGGTGGAAAAGTGGTTTCATGGCTCCCCCTGATGTTTTTAGGGTATAAGAGTATATATAGGTGAAAGAAGTATGTCGGTGGAGCTACGAGGGGCCCACGAGGGTGGGGGGCGCGCCTATCCTCCCTGGGCATGCCCTCCTGCCTCGTGGCCGCCTCGTTGCATCTCTAACTTCATCTCCTAGTCTTCTGGTTTGCTTTCGGTCCAAGAAAGATTATCGCGAAGGTTTCATTCCGTTTGGACTCCGTTTGGTATTCCTTTTCTGCAAAACTCTAAAATAGGCAAAAAAAAACAGAAACTAGCACTTGGCCTCCTGTTAATAGGTTAGTCCCAAAAATAATATAAAAGAGCATATTAAAGCCCATTAAACATCCAAAACAGATAATATAATAGCATGGAACAATAAAAAAATTATAGATACATGGGAGACGTATCAGGCATAAAGGGAGCACCTATGTGATTGTTACAACCGGGTCATCTAGACATGTACCTCAAACGGGTGAAGCCGAAAGCTAGCATTCTTAAGGTAACAATTGGTCGGCAGAGAAATGACGAACTGCCTTCATTGCAATATAAACTGTCAAAATACAAAGACTCCTGTGATTCTTTCGCATCACGGCTTAGGCATGCATACATAATGCATGCTGACCCAGGGAGAGGAACCCTTAACGGAACTATTCTCTCTGGAAGATGTTTCTTACATTAAAAAGTAATATAACATAACTACCTGAATACAGTTAGTCTGTTCAAGCACTATGGCCGGATTGCCTGGTTTCCAAACATACTTGGTGTTTCCCACAGGTATAGTATTCGGAAACACTCCAACCCTTGGGTTTGGGAGGTCGAAGCGGAAGGTCTGCCATGACAATCTTTTACAATTCGGCCGAAGATAAGTTTGATGATAAAAGTGTATTGTTACATGAAATCACACGCCTGCTCTTTCTCTATGCCATCTATCAGGCTGTCTAGTTTACAGTCATGTTGTGAAAATTTGGCGGCTATCTTTACTTGGTCATACACCAAGCTAACCAAATTTCTTGTCCGTCTGGTCCCCGAGGTCCGACCCAGGCCATATGATTCGGATCAAGTCCGGTATACCGCATTTTCACCATGGCCCAGGCTTCTCGTGCACCTTCTCGACATGCTGATGCCTTCCGTAGCTCAAAACAAAGACGAGCTCCCTTGAATAAATTCGCGAGCTCCCCCATCATTCCTGGAGGAGAATCGGATGGCCATAAAGCCTTAGCCATGTTCCTTATTGCTTTCCGAGCTCTCTCGTGCACTTTGGATAGCTCTTGCAGCAAGTCACGTTGAAATCCGGACACTTCTCCCTCGGGCCGCCCAATTAACAAACCTACAGGATAAAATCTCGTAAACAAATTCTATCAGGGGATCTTATGAAAGTTAGGTTCAGGGACATACTAAATATGCCGCCTTTCAGCTTTCTGTTCTCCTTCAAGGCATCCGACAGTTGGGCTCTTACGTCCTTTAGCTCTTCGGCTTGCTTGATGTTGGCATCCTGTAGTTTGTTCTTCTCATTAATGGTCCGTGTTAATACACGTTGACCAGCAGCTTCTTGCCCTTCGGCATGTTGTTTGGCCGCTTGAGCAACCTTTAGCCTCTCCTCCAACTGATCTGCCGATCCTACTGCTGTGAACAAAACAATGAATATTCAAAAACCATTGATAGCACATAATCATATTTTCTGGACACTTCTGTGCTTACCATCTGGTGCCTTCTTTGATATCTTCAAATTTTCCAGTTCGGCGGTGACAATAGTTATCTTGGTCCGACATTCTTCAAGCTCCTTGGACAGCGTGTTTTTTTTTGCCGTGAGTACCTGATATTATAAACGACCCTTAAATCAGTTGGGCCAACTGCTTCAAGTCTCGGGGGCTACTGGCACATGATTATTGAATCTACAAAAAGTTCTTACCCGCATATCCTTTGAAAGCTGGCGAGTGGCTCCGGCAAGTCCATCCCGAGCAGCTCGGATATATGCATCCGCAGAGCTGAGGGCATTGAACGCCTCTTCCGTGAAACTTGGGTCGTGCATGGCCTCTTTCAGCCACCGATGATTCATTGCGCTCTCCACTTCGGAACTGGTGACAGATACATTATCTGAATCCTCTTGGAGATGACAAACCGGCATTTTACCCATATCAACCCTAGTCCTTATGGCAGGGTCCGGGGCCAGATTGGTCGATGCTTGGCCGACGAGGTCCCCTGATATAGTCTGGCGTATGCTCGTCCTAAAAATGGCCCAGCGGAAAACGTCACAATTCGGTCTATCCACCGAGTGCGAGTTAAAAACTATACCTCTTTGGTGAAGGCAGGGGCTCGGTAGTATCACCGTCGCCCTTCTTTTCAAAGACTCGCCCTGCGCAGGCATCGCCTTCTTAGAGGACGCCTTTGATACAGCTCGGCGAGAAGAGCGCCGCCCCTTCGGAGCATGAGACAGTGCGGTGGGTGAGGCGCAATGGGAAAACTCTTTTGGAGAAGACGTCACCTGGGTACTTACATGGGAGGAGGGGAGAAGGCCGGGGTAATCAGTTATAATAGCCACTTCCGTGCCGTCGTAACTCGTTTAATAAAAGACTCCATCCTTAAGTTCTATGAATATATCTGGATCTTCTTCATATCCAGGATCCAGGTCTCGAACATGGTCCTCTGGCTGCGGAGCGGGGCTGTAGACCCCCTCGACGACCTTTCTCCATTCCTATTAAGAGTAGCCGGATTAAGTTCGACTAGCATAACTCTGGAAAAAGGTTGAGTAAGGCCAATAATCAAAAAACTCACCCAGTCGATGGGGCTATAATGAAAAAACATTTCAAGCAAGTGAAGTCTTCCTTCTCCCCTTTGAAAAGGTCAGCTAAGATGGTGGCCAGGGCGGCAAAATTATCCGGACCCTGGCGTAGACAACGGGATGCATCGTCCTTCCTGTTGTAATTCCACATAGGAAAACCCCTAGATTGGAGCGGCTGAACGCATCGCGTTATTGAAATTGCCATTACCTCGATTATAGACAACCCGGAGTTGGCAAGTACTCTGATCTTGCTTGCTAGCCTCTCGACCTCCGCATTATCTTCTTCCTCGAGGCTTCGGGGACGCCAGATGGCGCGCTTATTTAAAGGAGCGTAGGAGAATCCGGGAAGACTGGGCCGGAGTGGGTCCGGCAGAATGACGTCTTCGATATAAAACCATTCTGAGGGCCACTTTTCGGATGCCTTCTTCAGAGTGCGGGATGTCGGTGTCCTGGGAACGGGGGTCCCCAGACTTGCCTGCCTGCGGCCCACGGCGTGGCTCCACTAAGCGGCCCTGTATGGCCCATCTTCACCAGCAAACACTCAAGACCCTCGCTAGGCGGACGACGCAAGACCTCCTCGGGGACGGCCTCACCAGGCCAGCTCGCGAGGGGCGGAGAGACCAAGGCAAGGGGCACCTCGCGAGGTCCCTGTGACGCAAGCCATGACGACCAAGGCCAAGCGGGCGCCAGGCGTGCGTCAGCACGCGCAGTGTCCTCGTTTCCTCTTTGGTGCTAAAGAGGCAAGCGTAGGCGAGGAGTCCCGAAGTAGCAGGCAAAGGTTTCCATATCGGTGCAACGAGACCAAGACCAGTAGGACGGCAGGACAGAGGACACCGTGGAGCCCAAGACGGCGTCACTACCAGAGCCTTTGGCAGGCGAAGACCACCTTTAGTCAGGATAACTTGTACTAGTTGTCCCCCTTCGAATTTGGCCGTTGTGGCATCCCTTCCCGCTCAATATTTGGGAAGAGGACCAGGGCCTCTATAAATAGGACTAGCCACCACCATAGTGGGCATCTCATCTTGGACTGGATCCAACCCACCAAAACACACACACACACACACACACACACACAAGGTCACCAAGCACAAGAACACCTCTCCTCAGGAGTAGGGTATTACACCACATCGGTGGCCCGAACCAGTATAAATCTTGTGTCCCTTTGTTCTGCGAGTTCGTCGAGCTAAGTCTTGAGATGCGGTGAGGGTGTGAGCTAGGGAGAGGAGAGATCTTCGTGCGCACCCCAGTGTTCGAACCTCAAGGGTTTTGCCGGAACCCGCAATCTGACATTTGGCGCGCCAGGTAGGGGTGCGCCTAAGCTTTCCTTTCGCCGATCCGCGTTCCGTGGCTCCACCGCATCCATGGCGGATGCTCGCCGAGCCCGCGCTGAGCGCCGGGCCGCCCTCGCCGCCTGTGTCGCTCAGACAGCTCCTGTCGGCGGGCCTCCCCGTTGTTCCCCGTCACCCACCGCCAACGCTGCCACCGGCCCGGCGGAATTCGAGCAGCAGGCGTCCTTGCTGCACCCCTCTGTGTGGCGGGACGTCCGCACCGCCACTCCGTTGCTGACCCCAGCCGGTTCATTGTCTCACGCCAGTCGCACACCTACAGATGCGCAGGCCACGCTGCTCATTGCACGCGAGCTCCTGCGCTACCGCCCCATCGACGACCTCTACGAGGACTGGCTGGACCGGATCGCCGAGCTCGTCAGCGCCGCAGGGGGCTCCCCCGCGCCATCCCTCTCGCTGCCTCGCCCTCTGCCATCTGCGGGCGACGTGGCTCACGGAGCACCTCCACCACCTCTGCACCAAGACGGCGCTCTGGCGCCAAGGCGCGCGGCCCCCCAGCGCGACCCACCGCGTCGGGCGCCCGCGCGAGAAGAAGGAAGCTGCCAAGAGGTTCCTCGGCCGCAAGAAAAGGCTCTCGCGCTCCCAACGCCACCGCGACAAGAACGCGTGCCGCCTGCGGTGGTGGTGCGCGGACATCAAGGGCTGGCTCCGCATCAACAAAGGGCCCCGGTGGCCACAGCAGGCTGCTGCGCCTTCACTCCTGAGCTGCGTAGCATCGTCTGGCCGGGCAAGTTCAAGTCGGACCTGCCTCCTCGCTACGACGGCACCCCGACCCCAAGGAGTTCTTGCAGCTCTACGAGCTAAGCATCAAGGTGACCAACGGCGACGAAAAAGTCATGGCGAACTGGTTCCCCATGGCTCTCAAGGACGGTGCTCGCTCGTGGCTCCTGAACCTGCCCCCTGGCTCGATCTCCTCCTGGGATGAGATGCATGACCGCTTCTTCGCCAACTTCCAGGGCACTCGTGATCGCCCCCTAGCCGCGGGTGACCTGCGCCGCATCAGACAACAGCCAGGGGAGACTCTGCAAAAGTACATCCAGCGCTTCAATAGCGTTCGTCTCAAGATCCCCAAGGTGACGGACGAGGCCATCATCTCCGGGTTTTCTGTTGGCGTCCGTGCAATCAAGATGAAGGAGGAGCTTGCCATTCATGGTGCTTTCCGTAAAATGCTTGCTAAGTATGATGTTAACCATAGAATTGCATCTCCTTATCACCCGCAGTCTAGTGGTCAAGTAGAATTGAGTAATAGAGAGCTCAAATTAATTTTGCAAAAGACTGTCAATAGATCTAGAAAGAATTGGTCCAAGAAACTTGATGATGCATTATGGGCCTATAGAACTGCATATAAAAATCCTATGGGTATGTCTCCGTATAAAATGGTTTATGGAAAAGCATGTCACTTACCTCTCGAATCGAACATAAGGCATATTGGGATATTAAAGAGCTTAACTATGATTTCAAACTTGCCGTGAGAAGAGGTTATTTGATATTAGCTCACTTGATGAATGGAGAACCCAAGCTTATGAAAATGCCAAGTTGTTTAAAGAAAAGTTAAAAGATGGCATGACAAAAGGATACAAAAGCGTGAGTTTAATGTAGGTGATTATGTATTGCTATAAAACTCTGCTTAAGATTTATTGCAGGAAAACTTCTCTCTAAATGGGAAGGCCCTAAGTTATCGAGGAGGTCTATCGTTCGGTGCCATAAAAATCAACAACTTCAAGGCACAACCAAGGTGGTGAACGGTCAAAGAATCAAACATTATATATCGTGTAATCCTATAAATGTTGAAACCAATGTTATTGAAATCGTAACCCGGAGGAATACATAAGGGACACTTTCCTAACGCTTGCATCTCGAAAAGGAATAGGTATGTGGTACGGTAAGTAAACCGACTCCAAAACAGTTTTTATGGCAATATTTCTCCGTTTTGGAATATTTAGAAAAATAGAAAAATAAGAAGCAGTCCGGGAAGGACACGAGGCCTCCACGAGGGTGGAGGGCGCGCCCCCTACCTCGTGGGCACCTCGTGTGCTCTCCGGACTCCGTTTTCTTGCACGATACGTATTTTGGTCGGTAAAAAATCATTATATATTCTCCCGAAGGTTTTGAGTCCTGTATCACGCAATTATCCTCTGTTCTTGTTTCGAGCTATTTTTCTGACAGATCTAGATCATCATGACGTCTCCAAGTGCCCCCAAGGACAAGTTCTTCGAGAAGGTCATCAACCCCTACCTCGTGGAGGTGCTGCAACACCCTCAAACCATTGAGATGCATGATGGGTTGCTGCACATCCGCGATGTTGAGGGACCACGGAGGACCGGAAGCGTGGAGACAAGGCTTGATGTAATGGAGCAACAAGTTTTCAAGTAACAAGAGATGGTGGAGTGTGGACTTGACTTCAATCACATAATGATCACGGAGTTCACCAACAACCACAAGCTGGATGCCAAGGACATTGGAGAGGCCATCTTCAAGCTCCACGACAAAATCGAGCACCTCCAAGCTCAATTCTATGACCCACAAAACCAAAACCGTGAGTATGAATATAGATTCGAAAGGATGAGTTTGGCTACAGATTTAAGGATCCCGAAACTCGATCATCCTTCTATGATGGTGAGCCTATGCCTTGGAAGATGGACGACAAGCCTACATCATCAACAATCCCTTCACTAGCAAAGGAGGCATAATCACATGGGTATGGGCACTCCCCTTGGCAACTGCCAAGCTTGGGGGAGATGCCCCGATATCGTATCACCATCACACTCCTATCTTTACCGTTTTTCTTAGTTCGATCCTATTAGTAGTATCTTGTTCTAGTAGAATAAAGTTTTGGTATGATCTAGTTTTGGGTTTTGCTTTATGATCTCTCTATGTAATCGAGTCCGTGAGCTATATATAATAAAGATTAGTGTTGAGTCAAGGGCTTGATTATTTTGCCGTGATCTTGAGTGAATAAAAGAAAAGAGAAAAGAATAAAAAGGAATAAAAATATCATATTGATCTTATTGAGAGTAATGACTTCACATAGAAAGAGTATGATGACTAAAAATTGTTGAGAGTTGACAAACATAGCTTTGGTCATCGTTGCAATTAATAGGAAGTAATAAGGAATGAGAGGTTTCACATATAAATATACTATCTTGGACATCTTTTATGATTGGGAGCACTCATTAAAATATGACATGCTAAAGAGTTGATGTTGGACAAGGAAGACAACGTAATGGGTGTTTTCTTATATCTGAGATAAAGTATATTGTCATGGATCATCCAACATGTTGAGCTTGCCTTTCCCCCTCATGCTAGCCAAATTCTTTGCACCAAGTAGAGATACTACTTGTGCTTCCAAAAACCCTTAAACCAGTTTTGCCATGAGAGTCAACCATATCTACCTATGGATTGAGTAAGATCCTTCAAGTAAGTTGTCATCGGTGCAAGCAATAAAAATTGCTCTCTAAATATGTATGATTGATTGTTGTGGAGGAAATAAGCTTTATACAATCTTGTGATGTGGAAGAAATAAATGCGATAGACTGCATAATAAAGGCTCATATCACAAGTGGCAATATAAAGTGATGTCCTTTCGCATTAAGATTTTGTGCATCCAACCCTAAAAGCGCATGGCAACCTCTGCTTCCCTCTGCGAAGGGCCTATCTTTTATTATTACCTTCTACCTTATGCAAGAGTCATGGTGATCTTCACCTTTCCTTTTTATATTTTATCCTTTGGCAAGCACAGGATGTTGGAAAGATCCTGATACATATATCTAATTGGATGTGGGTTAGCATGAGTTATTATTGTTGACATTACCCCTGTGGTAAAAGGTTGGGAGGTGAAACTATAAGCCCTTATCTTTCTCTGTGTCCGGTTAAAACTCCGTAACCACAAGTATTGCGTGAGTGTTAGCAATTATGAAAGACTAAATGATAGTTGAGTATGTGGACTTGCTAGAAAGCTCTGACATAGACTCTTTCTGATGTGATGATAAATTGCAATTGCTTCAATGATTGAGATTATAGTTTGTTGGTTTTCAATAAAGTTTCTGATTCATACTTTGCATTGTGAATAGATTATTACTTGAGCATAAGAAATCATATGACAATATCCATATATGTTGTTGTTATGAGAATAATCATGATGCCCTCATGTCCGTATTTTATTTTATCGACAACTCTACCTCTAAACATGTGGACATATTTATCGTTATCGGCTTCCGCTCGAGGACAAGCGAGGTCTAAGCTTGGGGGAGTTGATACGTCCATTTTGCATCATGCTTTTATATTGATATTTAGTGCATTATGGGTTGTCATTACACATTATGTCACAATACTTATGCCTATTCTCTCTTATTTTACAAGTTTTACACAAGGAGGGAGAATGCCTTGCACGGAATTACGGCTGGAAAGGGAGCAAATATTAGAGACTTATTCTGCACAACTCCAAAAGTCCTGAAACTCCACGAAAGTTATTTTTGGAAATAATAAAAAATATTGAGCGGAAGAAGTACGTCAGGGGGCCCCCACCTGGCCACGAGGGTGGGGGGCGCGCCCTAGGGGGGCGCGCCCCCTGCCTCGTGGGCCCCCTGTTGGCCCTCCGGTGGCCATCTTCTGCTATATGAGGTCTTTCATCCGAAGAAAAATAATAAGCAACCTTTCGGGACGAGACTCCGTCGCCACGAGGCGGAACCTTGGTGGAACCAATCTAGGGCTCCGACAGAGCTGTTCTCATGGGGACACTTCCCTCCGGAGGGGGAAATCATCACCATCGTCATCACCAACTCTCCTCTCATCGGGAGAGGAAATCTCCATCAACATCTTCACCAAAGCACCATCTCCTCTCAAACCCTAGTTCATCTCTTGTATCCAATTCTTGTCTCTAAGTCCGGATTGGTACCGAGGTTGCTAGTAGTGTTGATTACTCCTTGTAGTTGATGCTAGTTGGTTTATTTGGTGGAAGATCATATGTTCAGATCATTTATGCATATTAATATCCCTTTGATTATGAACATGGATATGCTTTGTGAGTAGTTACGTTTGTTCCTGAGGACATGGGAGAAGTCTTGCTATTAGTAGTCATGTGAATTTGGTATTCGTTCGATATTTTGATGAGATGTATGTTGTCTATCCTCTAGTGGTGTTATGTAAACGTCGACTACATAACACTTCACCATTATTTGGGCCTATAGGAAGGCATTGGTAAGTAATAAGTAGATGATGGCTTGCTAGAGTGACAGAAGATTAAACCCTAGTTTATGCGTTGCTTCGTAAGGGGCTGATTTGGATCCATATGTTTCATGCTGTGGTTAGGTTTACCTTAATACTTTTGTTGTTGTTGCGGATGCTTGCAATAGAGGTTAATCATAAGTGGGATGCTTGTCCAAGTAAGGGCAGCACCCAAGCACCGGTCCACCCACATATCAAATTATCAAAGTACCGAACGCGAATCATATGAATGTGATGAAAACTAGCTTGACGATAATTCCCATGTGTCCTCGGGAGCGCTTTTATCTATATAAGAGTTTGTCCAGGCTTGTCCTTTGCTACAAAAAGGATTGGGCCACCTTGCTGCACTTTATTTACTTTTGTTACTTGTTGCTCGTTACAAATTATCCTACCACAAAACTATCTGTTACCTCTAATTTCAGTACTTGCAGAGAATACCTTGCTGAAAACCGCTTATCATTTCCTTCTGCTCCTCGTTGGGTTCGACACTCTTACTTATAGACTACAATAGATCCCCTATACTTGTGGGTCATCAAGACTCTTTTCTGGCGCCGCTGCCGGGGAGTGAAGCGCCTTTGGTAGGTGGAATTTGGTAAGGAAAAATTTATATAGTGTGCTGAAATTTACTGTCACTTGTTACTATGGGAAGTAATCCTCTGAGGGGCTTGTTCGGGGTATCTTCACCCCGATCAGTAGAGCAAAGAGTTGCTCCTCAACCTACTGAACCTACTGAAAATGAAAATGAAGATTTCCAGTTTGAGATTCCTTCGGGTATGTTAGAAAAACTGCTAGCTAATCCTTTTGCAGGAGACGGAACAAAGCATCCTGATGAGCACCTAATGTATGTGGATGAAGTTTGTGGATTATTTAAGCTTGCAGGTATACCCGGTGATGTTATTTATAGGAAGGTCTTCCCTCTATCTTTGAAGGGAGATGCATCGACATGTGAGGGAGTTCCGGACTAGGGGGTGTCTGGATAGCCGAACTATCATCATCGGCCAGACTCCAAGACTATGAAGATACAAGATTGAAGACTTCGTCCCGTGTCCGGATGGTACTTTCCTTGGCGTGGAAGGCAAGCTTGGCGTTACGGATATGTAGATCTCCTACCATTGTAACCGACTCTGTGTAACCCTAGCCCTCTCCGGTGTCTATATAAACCGGATGACTTTAGTCCATAGGACGAACAACAATCATACCATAGGCTAGCTTCTAGGGTTTAGCCTCTTTGATCTCGTGGTAGATCCACTCTTGTAACACGTATCATCAATATTAATCAAGAAGGACGAGGGTTTTACCTCCATCAAGAGGGCCCGAACCTGGGTAAAACATCGTGTCCCTTGTCTCCTATTACCATCCGCCTAGACGCATACGATTCGGGACCCCTACCCGAGATCCGCCGGTTTTGACACCGACATTGGTGCTTTCATTGAGAGTTCCTCTGTGTCGTCACCGATAGGCCCGATGGATCCTTTGATCATCAACAACGACGCGGTCCAGGGTGAGACTTTTCTCCCCGGACAGATCTTCGTGTTCGGCGGCTTTGCACTGCGGGCCAATTCGCTTGGCCATCTGGAGCAGATCGAAAGCTACGCCCCTGGCCGTCAGGTCAGATTTGGAAGTTTAAACTATACGGCCGATATCCGCGGGGACTTGATCTTCGACGGATTCGAGCTGCAGCCAAGCACGCCGACCGCCTCGATGGGCATGATCTAGCTCGCAGCGGTCAAAGGCCTCGAGGCCGCACTGTAATCCGCTCCGACCCTTAATCCGGAGCCGGATTCCCCGATCGAGGACGAGTGGTTGGACACCGCCTCGGGGCTTTAATCTCTCTGGCGATCGAGGCGAACTCCATCCCTGTCGCTGCGAAGACCTCGACTCAGGTGCCGACTCCTCTCCTGACTCCAACCCTCCGCGCCCTTGCCAATCGAATCCGATTGGGCGCCCGTTATGGAGTTCACGGTCGCGGACATCTTTCAGCACTCGTCGTTTGGCGACATCCTGAATTCACTAAAGTCTCTCTCTTTATCCGGGGAGCCCTGGCCGGACTACGAACAGGAAGGTTGGGATGTGGATGATGAAGAAACTCAATGCCCACCCACCACCCACTTCATAGCCACTGTCGAAAGCTTACACGGCGTGCTCGATTTCGACTCCGAAGACATCGACGGTATGGACGACGATGTAGGAGACAACAATGAACCAAAGCACCTATAGGATGCTGGACAACCTCATCCCATGATGTATACATGGTGGATACACCTAACGGAAATGAAGACGAGGAACAACGGACGCCACGAAGGATAAATCCTCGAAAAGCAGTCAAAAGCGGCAACGTAAACGCCGAAAAAGTCCCGCCTCAACAAAGACCCAGCCATAGAGCAGGGCGAACCGTGGACAACGAACAAGCTATCGGCAATCGTCCGAACAAGACAACTTGGATAAACAATCTGTCCCGGCGAAGACAACAGTCCGGACGATCTCACGCCGGACAAACCATTGGAGCAAAATGACCTCCGTAAAAGGCTCGCCGCCACTACGCCGTAGTCTGAAAAAGCGAATGGAAGCTCAAAACAGCGGAAGACGACTTTTCGAGGATTAGATGGAGCAAAGTATTCAGCACCGTAGATAAGTATGACGATCGCCCGAACAAAGAGCTACCCGAAAAGAAAGCTACTACCGAATTGACGAGGAGGCCTTAGAGCCCCACAATTAAAAAGCAAGAAGGCCACCCGGTCGGATGGGCGACCTCACGGCAAAAAGAGCGCGAATGGTGCGCACACAAGCCAATATGCGATCCGCCTAAGGATTCACATCAAAAGGATGCCCCAGTTAGGTCCATCTATGGGCCAAGAAAGCACGCCACAAAGCAATGCAACACACCAAAATTCAAAACCACGGCACACCCAATATAGGGCGCCGCACACCCCTATGTTTCACCGATGAGGTGCTGGATCATGAATTTCCAGTGGATTCAAGCCCGTAAACATAGAGGCATACGACGGAACAACAGACCCTGGAGTCTGGATTGAGGATTACATCCTCCACATACACATGGCTAGAGAAGATGATCTCCATGCCGTAAAATACTTACCCCTTGAACTCAAAGGGCCAGCTCGGCATTGGCTTAAGAGCCTCCCCGAAAATACCATTGGAAGCTGGGAAGGGCTCGAGGATGCATTTCGGGCAAATTTTCAGGGGACCTACGTCCGCCCTCCGGACGCGGACGATCTAAGTCACATAATTCAACAGCCCGGAGAGTCAGCCCGAAATTCGAACAGGTTCCTTACTAAAAGAACCAAATAGTCGATCGTCCGGACGCCAAGCCTTAGCAGCTTTCAAACACAACGTCCGAGACGAATGGCTCGCCAGACACCTCGGCCAAGAAAAGCCAAGAACAATGGCCGCACTAACAAGCCTCATGACCCGCTTATGCTAGGGAAGACAATTGGCTGGCTAGATGCAGCACCAATGACCGAGTACATCCAAATCAGGGATGGAAATGGGAAATCACGACGCAGAAAAGATCAGCGCCGGAATAAGGAAAATGGCCCAAATAGTACGGCGGTCAACGCCAGATTCAAAAGCTCTCGGCCGAACAACAAAACACTGCCCCTAAAGGATAACAGTGACGAGCTATCCAACCTAAACAAGATTCTGGATAGACTGTGCCAAATACATGGTACCTCCGGGAAGCCTGCAAACCATACCCACAGAGATTGTTGGGTCTTCAAGCAGTCCGGCCGACTTAACGCCGAACACAAGGGGCTCGACACACCAAGTGAAAGTGACGAAACTCAAAAGCAGCACTCCGGAAAACAAAAGACTTTCCCACTAGACGTCAAAACAGTGAACTCACTTCATGTGATAACACACAAGCGGCACTGACATACCAGGACACCGTCCGCATAATGGGGATAGAACCTACCAAAATTCTCTATAGCAGCACTTCCTTCAAAGGAATGACGCCATGCCTTCTTTATTATACAGGCTCTGTACCACTAGAGGTTGTGTTCGGTTCATCCGACAACCCCCATCGCAGAAAGCTCACTCCCTATCGCCCCATTCAGCAGTAGCCCTTAAGCACTACTGAGGCGTACAGCTTTCGCCCGCTTTAACGCAATACCGCATTATGCATCTCTAACACTTAAAATGCCCGGTCCACGCGGCATCATCTCGTTAAAAGGAAGTATTAAGTGTCACTTGAGCACGGAAGAACGGGAGACTGCCTTGACAGCCCCACAGCTATCCGACTCTGCTTGGCAAAGAACCTGAATCGGTCATTCAAACCCCGGACTCGGTTAGACGAGTCAGGCGCCTACTAGCGGCATACCCCCATACGAGGGGCCGCATACATGTATAACAAGAGACAATAAAGCTCAATTTTATTTAATTCTTCAAACCGTACTCTGTTTATTTAATATTAAGTACACCTTTCAGACGATCCTTTTCTTTCAAACTAAGTTCCTCTCTTTACAGATGAACAACGTGCTACACCCGTCCGAGGATACGGCTGCAACGGAGACACGGTGCGCAGACATGCGAGGGACCCGTTGCAAGGATTCTTTTCAGATTAAGACCCTGCGTAAACCTTTTTTCACTGTCTCTTGTCGATATACATCCCCCCGGTTCCTTAATATAACCGAGGAGGAGGCTGGTGCTTTGGCATTGGCCGCACCAGAATTTTTGCGCGTACCTAGACACCAGGGGCTTAGGGCATTATTCTGCCCATTTTCATAAAGACCGAATACCTTAGGGAGTATTCAGCGTCTCGAGTTAGGCCTTATATGCATCAACTCCGAATCATGTCTTTGGTCAAATGTTGGGTTGCCCGGCTCCTGTGTTTTGCTGCCTTACATTCCGTTTTCAGGCTAACGCGGCACCAGGAGAACTACTACGATTGTGCCCCGGTTCGGCCGGGCGAGCACCTCGAGAGAAAGCCGAAACCCGATCACATGATATAGCGAGAGACTGGTCAACCACTCGATGACTCACATGAATGTTTAGGATTCCTCCGCATTAATGAAGGACGGTTTTCGGTCAGCACATACGCACCCAATTCGGGAGAGTGCGGTGCCCCCAGGGGCTATATAGTAGCCCCACCCTCGAACTCCTATGACTAAGTGAAAGTGATAAAGCATTATAGTCCGGTTGCCTAGTTTGCTACGCTATCACCTCCTTAACAGGACCAATACGTTGGATTAAGTGTGAAAAAGCGCTTTTTTTTTGCAAACACCCCCGCACTATGTGCGTGGGGGCTGAAGCCAAGGACTGCCATCTTTCAGGTTATATACACATATACATAAACGGCCGCACAGGAGTAGTATACAACTTGAACGCACAAGTATAAAAAGCACTTATATTACATTTAAACATTGATTTCACAAATCATACATTTCATTTAAACATAATATCCTTCGAAACCTTTGCGTCTCTATTAAGCAGCGCCCGTGGAACTTCTTCAAAGTAGTGCTCGGCGGTACCCGCCTCTGTCCGAATCACGGGATGCAACGTCGGTGGCCCTCATCTCTGCCCAAGATGTCTTGACACGGGCAAGAGCCATTCAGCGCTCCCTCAATACACGCCGATCGCTTCATTGCGCGTCGCTGCACCGCACTAAGAAACTGCTGCACTAAACCAAAATAGCTCTTCGGTGGGGTCCGTCCGGCCACAAGTGAGTCAAGACATGCTTCATGGCAAATCCGGACAATCGATTCAGCTCGCCCATTCGCCAACCGATCGGTCGTGATAGAGGACGCTCCGGACTATGGAATTGCGACCAATATAGCTCTTCCCTTCGTGCCCTTCGCCCCGGGAAGTGCTCAATCGCGTCCACCGCGCTACGCCAAGTCCGGATAAGCATCCTCTGAACTCCACAATTTATCCAATCGAGCATACTTTGGATCTGTATATTTCCTCCAGCGTAAACGGTTTTCCAAGAATTGCCCGGCGACTCAGCTCCTCCTTGGCAGCTCTCAAAGCCGATTGGGCATTCTTGGATTCGGCGGCGGCCTTTTTTAGGCCCTCTTGTTCCGCTTGACATTCCTTTTCAAGAACCGCGCAACGATCGGTAGTATTCCTTAACTTTTTGACTATATCGGCCATCTCCTCTTTGCTTCAGCAGTGAGCAGCCCGTTCAACTTCTAGCTCTTCGGCCGCCTTTACAGCGGCCGCATTACTAATTCTGGCTTGCTCTTTCGCTCGGGCGAGTTCTGCCCGCAGCTCCTCCACGGCAGCAGCACCATCTGCATTAAGCATACAAACAGTAAGACATGGGCGTCAAGCTCCCTTCCAAGGTGTCCGCATAGAGGTCTCATACCTTGTGACTCGTCAAACCGTTTATTGACCAGCGCGATGTTCGCATCCGCCTCGTCAAGTTGCCGCTTTAGTTCGGCATATTCAGCAGTCCGGCTGGCCTCCGGACGCCCCGCCACCTGTTCAGGAGCGGTGATATGTTATAATCGAGAATTTGATCCTCAAAGCACATTGTCAATTTTGACAACATACCAAGTCTCAGGGCTACTATCTATACAGGCGCATTTTATATGCATAAGCGTAGAAGGTACATCATTTTTGCGTACCTGAAACCCCGTCAGTAAGCTTCTGACGGCTTCATGCAATCCGCTCTTCGGGGATGCAATTCTTTCAATCACCTTACCCATTAGAGCACGGTGATCCTCTGAAATAGCCGCTCGCCCGAGCAGATCCTTCAGCTCCTTCGACCGCACGCCACTTGGCGCCGGACCTTCCGGCCCCGCCGGACTTGGGGTAACCCTCCGCGACGAAACCTCCGGGTCGTCCGCCTCACATAAGGGTGCGACAGGTGGAGGCGTTTTGCTCTCCATCATCTCCGGAAGAAGATCCCCCGAAGACGAGCTCTGCTGAGAAGGGCTGAAGTCCGAACTACAAGGTACAATTTCGGTTATCCTCATGAATAAATACAGGGATGTTCCTTATTTACAAGACCCCTTCTTTTTTACTTACGGCTGGTGGAGGGCTGATCCCTTGGGGAAATAATGCGGCTGGGTTACTTCCCAGTAGCGGACTCTCTGCCAAGATTCCCTTCCCCTCTTTGAGGCCTTGACCTCCGGATCTTCCGAAGCGGTCCTCTTCTCTCCTCGGAAGGTGGGACTCTTAATCCCTCCTTCCTTGATATCCTCCTTCGCAGAGGCGGTTGCTTCCCCGCTCCCCCCTTCGCCTTCTTCAAAAGGCGCGACCTTCAACATCTTGGTCAACATGGGATCCGGCGTGGTCTCTGGGAGGGGAGCCGGACACCTTATTAACTTTGCCTTGGCTATCCACTCCTGTTCAAGAAACGGCTCCTTTAAAGGGCATATATATATGAAATAAATGAATGGACAGCTTGTCCGGTTCTGAGACTACTTACTTGAGTATCTGGGCGATTGCAGCTTAGTCCTGCGTCCTCGGTCAAGTCCGGACACTTCTCTTGTGATCCAAGAACAGTTTATACATCTCCACGGGCGTCGTGCCCATAAAATTTTGAGAGCTCGTGGTCCCTCCGGATTGAATTCCCACAGTGAGGAGGCGGCGTTCTGGCTGAAGGCGCCGGATCACCATAATCTACGCCACTGCAACCAGATTGATCCCTCTTTCCGGAGATCTCGAATCTGCCCTGCAGTAGGGGAACGCCCTTGGGCGGCCCCCTACCAAGCCCCTTGTTGACCCATGATGCCACCCGTGGTGGACCTGAGCGGAAGGCGGGGAGCGCCGCCCATTTGGTGCCCCCGAGCGGTGATATAAAACCACTCCCGTTGCCAACCAAGCTCCTCTTGAAAAGAGCCCTCGGGCCACGGAGCATCGAGACATTTGCTTATGACCGCCCCTCCGCACTCCGCTTGCTGCCCCTTGATCATCTTTGGCTCCACCTTGAAGGTCTTGAGCCACAATCCAAAGTGGGGGTAATATGGAGGAAGGCCTCACATACGACAATGAATGACGAGATATGGAGGATGGACTCCGGATTCAAGTCATGGAAATCAAGCCCATAATAAAACATGAGCCCCCGCACAAAGGGGTCCGTCGAGAAGCCTAAACCCCGAAGGAAGTGGGACACGAACACCACGTTCTCGCCGGGCTCAGGAGTGGGAATGACCTGCCCTGCAGCAGGCAGCCTGTGCGAGATCTCGCCCGGTCGATACTGGCGCCTCGTAGCTTTAGCACATCTTCTTCTGTGACGGAGGAAGACATCCATCGGCCGTGCTAGTCGGAGCGGACATCGTCGAAAAGTCCGCGCTGAATCAAGCTTTGGGTGTTGGAACTCGGCGCAAGGCGAACTTCGGTGGAGGGTGTAAAGAAGAAGAGGGCCTTGGTCTCATCATAAAGAGATTGAATACCAAGAGCCCACCCGTGGTCGATTAGGACTCGCCGATAGAGAAGGCAGGCCAACGGGCATGGTTGGGTTACCCACGTCCATATTGATGAGAATCCCGGAATAAGGGGCATGATCTACGCTTTGATAAGGCGTGCCAAGGAAACCGCCTCGCTAAACACGCTGAGGTGGAACAATAAAAAAACGATTCATATAAAGGCAAGGCTGTGGTGTGATGTCACGCCGCGGAATACGTCAGCAGATATGTGCGAAAATTATTCTATCTACGTTGTTATGTGGAACTTGTTTTGCAGAGCCGGACACTATCCTTGTGTTCAAAACCTTCTATGAAGTATTCGGAGGGGGAACCCGCTGCAATGTCAAGACAATCAACGCGCCGGACTCGTCGTCATTGAAGCCTGGTTCAAGGGCTCTTGAGGAGTTCCGGACTAGGGGTGTCCGGATAGCCGAACTATCATCATCGGCCGGACTCCAAGACTATGAAGATACAAGACTGAAGACTTCGTCCCGTGTCCGGATGGGACTTTCCTTGGCGTGGAAGGCAAGCTTGGCGATACGGATATGTAGATCTCCTACCATTGTAACCGACTCTGTGTAACCCTAGCCCTCTCCGGTGTCTATATAAACCGGATGACTTTAGTCCATAGGACGAACAACAATCATACCATAGGCTAGCTTCTAGGGTTTAGCCTCTTTGATCTCGTGGTAGATCCACTCTTGTAACACACATCATCAATATTAATCAAGCAGGGCGTAGGGTTTTACCTCCATCAAGAGGGCCCGAACCTGGGTAAAACATCGTGTCCCTTGTCTCCTGTTACCATCCGCCTAGACGCACAGTTCGGGACCCCCTACCCGAGATCCGCCGGTTTTGACACCGACAACATGGTATAGGCTATGTGATGATACGGGATCATGGAACTACAAACGATTGAAATTGGAATTTCATCAGAAATTTTATCCTATGCATCTTGTTCATCATGATCGCAATTATATATATAATTTTTGGCCTCGCGAAGGAGAAAGCACCGCTCAAGCTTGGGGGAGGCTTAAATCAATGTTATATTCATGCCCCAATCATGAGCTCTCAAGAGAAATAACTATTCAAAGTTTTTATGCTCGGCTTTCTGATAACAATCGCACCATGCTCGATACTTCTTGTCTTTGGCTCTTTTATGATGAAGACTACTGAATTCAAATGGGATTTATTGGATAAAATTAAACGCAACTCTGAAGATTGGGATCTCGACGAAGGTAAGGAGTCAGGTATGACACCTAAGTTTGATTGTGTTAAATCTTTTATGGATACCGATGTTTTCCGTAAATTTAGCACTAAATATGGACTTGACTCTGAGATAGTAGCTTCTTTCTGTGAATCTTTTGCTACTTATGTTGATCTCCCCAAGGAGATGTGGTTTAAATATCATCCTCCCATAGAAGTAAAAGTAGCTGCACCTATTAAAGTTGAAGAAAAGACTGTCACTTATAATGATCCTATTGTTCCTACTTCTTATGTTGAGAAACCACCTTTCCCTGTTAGAATAAAGGATCATGCTAAAGCTTCAACTGTGGTTCGTATAAGCAATATTATAACTTATACACCTCCTGAGCAAATCAAAGTTGAACCTAATATTGCTATTATTAAAGATCTCTTGTCTGATAATATCGATGGGCATGATATTTATTTCCGTGAGGAAACTGCTAGAATTGCCAAACCTTGTGCTAAAGATAAGCATAGACCTGTGGTAGGCATGCCTGTTATTTCTGTTAAAATAGGAGATCATTGTTATCATGGCTTATGTGATATGGGTGCTAGTGCTAGTGCCATACTTATTGACTTACAGAAATAAATTAAGCATGATATTGCACCTGCTGGGTTAGAAGATATTGATGTCACAATTAAGCTTGCCAATAGAGATACTATTTCACCAATGGGAATTGTTAGAGATGTTGAAGTCTTGTGTGGGAAAACTAAATATCCTGCTGATTTTCTTGTTCTTGGTTCCCCACAAGATACCTTTTGTCCCATTATATTTGGTAGACCCTTCTTGAACACCGTTAATGCTAGGATAGACTGCGAAAAGGATGTTGTTACTATTGGTTTGGGTGATATGTCTCATGAGTTTAACTTTTCTAAATTTCATAGACAACACCGTGAAGAGGAATTACCTAGTAAGGATGAAATTATTGGTCTTGCTTCTATTGCCGTACCTCCTAGTGATCCTTTAGAACAATATTTGCTAGACCATGAAAATGATATGTTTATGAATGAAAGAAGGGAAATAAATGAAGAGTTCTTTAAATAGGAACCTATCCTGAAACACAATTTGCCTGTTGAAATCCTAGGGGATCCTCCTCCACCCAAGGGTGATCCCGTGTTTGAGCTTAAACCGTTACCTGATACTCTTAAATATGCTTATCTTGATGAGAAAAAGATATATCCTGTTATTATTAGTGCTAACCTTTTGAGCATGAAGAAGAGAGATTATTGAAAACTACGAGGAAGCACCGTGGTCGCTATTGGATATACTCTTGATGATCTTAAGGGCATTGGTCCCATTCTATGTTAACATAAAATAAATTTGGAGGAAGATGCCAAACCAGTTCGTGATCATCAACGATGCCTGAATCCTAAAATGAAAGAAGTGGTAAGAAAGTAAATACTAAAGCTCCTTGAGGCAGGTATAATTTATCTCGTCGCTGATAGTCAGTGGGTAAGTCCTGTCCATTGTTTCCCTAAGAAGGGAGGTATTACCGTCGTTCCTAATGATAAAGATGAATTGATTCAGCAAAGAATTATTACAGCTTATAGGATGGTAATTGATTTCCACAAATTAAATAAGGCTACTAAGAAAGATCATTACCCCTTACCTTTTATCGATCAAATGCTAGAAAGATTATCCAAACATACACATTTTTGCTTTCTAGATGGTTATTCTGGTTTCTCTCAAATACCCGTGTCGACCAATGATCAATCAAAGACTACTTTTACTTGCCCTTTTGGTACTTTGTGCTTATAGACGTATGCCTTTTGGTTTATGTAATGCACCTGCTACCTTTCAAAGATGCATGATGGCTATATTCTCTGACTTTTGTAAAAGATTTGTGAGGTTTTCATGGACGACTTCTTCGTCTATGGATCCTCTTTTGATGATTGCTTGAGCAACCTTGATCGGGTTTTGCAGAGATGTGAAGAAACTAATCTTGTCTTGAATTGGGAAAAGTGCCACTTTATGGTTAATGAAGGTATTGTCTTGGGGCATAAAGTTTCTGAAAGAGGTATTGAGGTTGATAAAGCCAAGGTTGACACTATTGAAAAGATGCCATGTCCCAAGGACATCAAAGGTATAAGAAGTTTCCTTGGTCACGCCGGTTTTTATAGGAGGTTCATTAAGGACTTCTCAAAAATTTCTCGAGCTCTGACTAATTTATTACAAAAAGATACACCATTTGTTTTTTATGATGATTGTGTAGAAGCATTTGAAATACTTAAGAAAGCACTGATCTCTGCACCTATTGTTCAGCCACCTGATTGGAATTTACCCTTTGAAATTATGTGTGATGCTATGTTGTAGGTGCTGTTCTAGGGAAAAGAGTTGATAGGAAATTAAATGTTATTCAATATGCTAGTAAAACTCTAGACAATTCCTAGAGAAATTATGCTACTACTGAAAAAGAATTCTTAGCAGTTGTATTTGCATGTGATAAGTTCAGACCTTATATTGTTGATTCTAAAGTAACTATTCACACTGATCATTCTTCTATTAAATATCTTATGGAAAAGAAAGATGCTAAACCTAGACTTATTAGATGGGTTCTCTTGCTACAAGAATTTGATTTGCATGTTATTGACAGAAAGGGAGCTGAGAATCCCGTTGCAGACAACTTGTCTAGGTTAGAAAATGTTCTTGATGACCCACTACCTATTGATGATAGCTTTCCTGATGAGCAAATAAATGTCATAAATACTTCTCGTACTGCTCCATGGTATGCTGATTATGCTAATTACATCGTTGCTAAATTTATACCACCTAGTTTCACATACCAGCAAAAGAAAACATTTTTCTATGACTTGAGACATTACTTTTGGGATGACCCACATCTTTATAAAGAAGGAGTAGATGGTGTTATTAGACGTTGTGTACCTGAGCATGAACAGGAACAGATCCTATGCAAGTGTCACTCCGAGGCTTATGGAGGACACCACGCTGGAGATAGAACTGCACATAAGGTATTGCAATCTGGTTTTTATTGGCCTACTCTCTTCAAGGATGCCCGTAAGTTTGTCTTGTCTTGTGATGAATGTCAAAGAATTGGTAACATTAATAGACGTCAAGAAATGCCTATGAATTATTCACTCGTTATTGAACCATTTGATGTTTGGGGCTTTGATTATATGGGACCTTTTCCTGCCTCTAATGGATACACACATATTTTAGTTGCTGTTGATTACGTTACTAAGTGGGTAGAAGCTATTCCAACTAGTAGTGTTGATCATAAAACTTCTATTAAGATGCTTAAAGAAGTTATTTTTCCGAGGTTTGGAGTCCCTAGATATTTAATGACTGATGGTGGTTCACATTTTATTCATGGTGCTTTCCGTAAAATGCTTGCTAAGTATGATGTTAACCATAGAATTGCATCTCCTTATCACCCGCAGTCTAGTGGTCAAGTAGAATTGAGTAATAGAGAGATCAAATTAATTTTGCAAAAGACTGTCAATAGATCTAGAAAGAATTGGTCCAAGAAACTTGATGATGCATTATGGGCCTATAGAACTGCATATAAAAATCCTATGCTATGTCTCCGTATAAAATGGTTTGTGGAAAAGCATGTCACTTACCTCTCGAACTGGAACATAAGGCATATTGGGCTATTAAAGGGCTTAACTATGATTTTAAACTTGCCGGTGAGAAGAGGTTATTTGATATTAGCTCACTTGATGAATGGAGAACCCAAGCTTATGAAAATGCCAAGTTGTTTAAAGAAAAAAATTTAAAAGATGTCATGACAAAAGGATACAAAAGCGTGAGTTTAATGTAGGTGATTATGTATTGCTATACAACTCTCATTCAAGATTTTTTGCAGGAAAACTTCCCTCTAAATGGGAAGGCCCCTACGCTATCGAGGAGGTCTATCGTTCCTGTGCCATAAAAATCAACAACTTCGAAGGCACAAATCCGAAGGTGGTGAACGGTCAAAGAATCAAACATTATATATCAGGTAATCCTATAAATGTTGAAACCAATGTTATTGAAATCGTAACCCCGGAGGAATACATAAGGGACACTTTCCTAACGCGTTTGAGACTCTGAAAAGGAATAGGTATGTGGTACGGTAAGTAAACCGACTCCAAAACAGTTTTTATGGCAATATTTCTCCGTTTTGGAATATTTAGAAAAATAGAAAAATAAGAAGCAGTCCGGGAAGGACACGAGGCCTCCACGAGGGTGGAGGGCGCGCCCTACCCTACTGGGCGCGCCCCCCTACCTCGTGGGCTCTCCGGACTCCGTTTTCTTGCACGATACATATTTTGGTCGGTATAAATTCATTATATATTCACCATAAGGTTTTGACTCCTGTATCACGCAACTATCCTCTGTTCTTGTTTCAAGCTATTTTTCTGACAGATCTAGATCATCATGACGTCTTCAAGTGCCCCCAAGGACAAGTTCTTCGAGAAGGTCATCAACCCCTACCTCGCGGAGGTGCTGCAACACCCTCAAACCATTGAGATGCATGATGGGTTGCTGCACATCCGCGATGTTGAGGGACCACGGAGGACCGGAAGCGTGGAGACAAGGCTTGATGCAATGGACCAACAAGTTTTCAAGTGCCAAGAGATGGTGGAGTGTGGACTTGACTCCAATCAAATAATGATCACAGAGTTCACCAACAACCACAAGCTGGATGCCAAGGACATTGGAGAGGCCATCTTCAAGCTCCACGAGAAAATCGAGCACCTCCAAGCTCAAATCTATGACCTGCAAAACCAAAAATGTGAGTATGAATATAGATTCAAAAGGATGAGTTTGGCTGCAGATTTAAGGATCCCGAAACTCGATCATCCTTCTATGATGGTGAGCCTATGCCTTGGAAGATGGACGACAAGCCTACATCATCAACAATCCCTTCACTAGCAAAGGAGGCATAATCACATGGGTATGGGCACTCCCTTTGGCAACTGCCAAGCTTGGGGGAGATGCCCCGGTATCGTATCACCATCACACTCCTATCTTTACTGTTTTTCTTAGTTCGATCCTATTAGTAGTATCTTGTTCTAGTAGAATAAAGTTTTGGTATGATCTAGTTTTGGGTTTTGCTTTATGATCTCTCTTTGTAATCGAGTCTGTGAGCTATATATAATAAAGATTAGTGTTGAGTCAAGGGCTTGACTATTTTTCCGTGATCTTGAGTGAATAAAAGAAAAGAGAAAAGAATAAAAAGGAATAAAAATATCATATTGATCTTATTGAGAGTAATGACTTCACATAGAAAGAGTATGATGATTAAAAATTGTTGATAGTTGACAAACATAGCTTTGGTCATCGTTGCAATTAATAGGAAGTAATAAGGAAAGAGAGGTTTCACATATAAATATACTATCTTGGACATCCTTTATGATTGGGAGCACTCATTGAAATATGACATGCTAAAGAGTTGATGTTGGACAAGGAAGACAATGCAATGGGTTATGTTTTCTTATATCTGAGATAAAGTATATTGTCATGGATCATCCAACATGTTGAGCTTGCCTTTCCCCCTCATGCTAGCCAAATTATTTGCACCAAGTAGAGATACTACTTGTGCTTCCAAAAACCCTTAAACCAGTTTTGCCATGAGAGTCCACCATATCTACCTATGGATTTGAGTAAGATCCTTCAAGTAAGTTGTCATCGGTGCAAGCAATAAAAATTGCTCTCTAAATATCTATGATTGATTGGTGTGGAGGAAATAAGCTTTATACGATCTTGTGATGTGGAAGAAATAAAAATGACGGACTGCATAATAAAGGTTCATATCACAAGTGGCAATACAAAGTGACGTTCTTTCGCATTAAGATTTTGTGCATCCAACCCTAAAAGCGCATGGCAACCTCTGCTTCCCTCTGCGAAGGGCCTATCTTTTATTATTACCTTCTACCTTATGCAAGAGTCATGGTGATCTTCACCTTTCCTTTTTATATTTTATCCTTTGGCAAGCACAGGATGTTGGAAAGATCCTGATACATATATCTAATTGGATGTGGGTTAGCATGAGTTATTATTGTTGACATTACCCCTGAGGTAAAAGGTTGGGAGGCGAAACTATAAGCCCCTATCTTTCTCTATGTCCGGTTGAAACTCCGTAACCACAAGTATTGCGTGAGTGTTAGCAATTATGAAATACTAAATGATAGTTGAGTATGTGGACTTGCTAGAAAGCTCTGACATAGACTCTTTCTGATGTTATGATAAATTGCAATTGCTTCAATGACTGAGATTATAGTTTGTTGGTTCTCAATAAAGTTTCTGATTCATACTTTGCATTGTGAATAGATTATTACTTGAGCATAAGAAACCATATGACAATATCCATATATGTTGTTGTTATGAGAATAATCATGATGCCCTCATGTCCGTATTTTATTTTATCGACACCTCTACCTCTAAACATGTGGACATATTTATTGTTATCGGCTTCCGCTTGAGGACAAGCGAGGTCTAAGCTTGGGGGAGTTGATACGTCCATTTTGCATCATGCTTTTATATCGATATTTATTGCATTATGGGCTGTCATTACACATTATGTCACAATACTTATGCCTATTCTCTCTTATTTTACAAGGTTTACATAAGGAGGGAGAATGCCGACAACTGGAATTCTGGGATGGAAAAGGAGCAAATATTAGAGACCTATTCTACACAACTCCAAAATTCCTGAATCTCCACGAAAGTTATTTTTGGATATAATAGAAAATATTGAGCGGAAGAAGTACGTCAGGGGGGGCCCACCTGCCACGAGGGTGGGGGCGCGCCCTACCCCCCAGGGCGCGCCCCCTGCCTCATGGGCCCCCTGTTGGCCCTCCGGTGGCCATCTTCTGCTATATGAGGTCTTTCGTCCGAAGAAAAATAATAAGCAACTTTTCGGGACGAGATCCGCCGCCACGAGGCGGAACCTTGGCAGAACCAACCTAGGGCTCCGGCAGAGCTGTTCTGCCGGGGACACTTCCCTCATGGAGGGGGAAATCATCGCCATCGTCATCACCAACGCTCCTCTCATCGGGAGGCAATCTCCATCAACATCTTCACCAGCACCATCTCCTCTTAAACCCTAGTTCATCTCTTGTATCCAATTCTTGTCTCCAAGTCTGGGATTGGTACCTGTAGGTTGCTAGTAGTGTTGATTACTGCTTGTTGTTGATGCTAGTTGGTTTATTTGGTGGAAGATCATATGTTCAGATCCTTTATGCATATTAATACCCCTCTGATTATGAACATGAATATGCTTTGTGAGTAGTTACGTTTGTTCCCGAGGACATGGGAGAAGTCTTGCTATTAGTAGTCATGTGAATTTGGTATTCGTTCGATATTTTGATGAGATGTATGTTGTCTATCCTCTAGTGGTGTTATGAACATTGACTACATAACACTTCACCATTATTTGGGCATAGAGGAAGGCATTGAGAAGTAATAAGTAGATGATGGCTTGCTAGAGTGACAGAAGCTTAAACCCTAGTTTATGTGTTGCTTCGTAAGGGGCTAATTTGGATCCATATGTTTCATGCTATGGTTAGGTTTACCTTAATACTTTTGTTGTAGTTGCGGATGCTTGGAATAGAGGTTAATCATAAGTGGGATGCTTGTCCAAGTAAGGGCAGCACCCAAGAACCGGTCCACCCACATATCAAATTATCAAAGTACCGAACGTGAATCAAATATGATGAAAACTAGTTTGACGATAATTCCCATGTGTCCTCAGGAGCGCTTTTCTCTATATAAGAGTTTGTCCAGGCTTGTCCTTTGCTACAAAAAGGATTGGGCCACCTTGCTGCACTTTATTTACTTTTGTTATTTGTTGCTCGTTACAAATTATCCTACCACGAAACTATCTGTTACCTCTAATTTCAGTACTTGCAGAGAATACCTTGCTGAAGACCGCTTATCATTTCCTTCTGCTCCTCATTGGGTTCGACACTCTTACTTATCGAAAGGACTACGATAGATCCCCTATACTTGTGGGTCATCAATGAGGCCGGGCCCTGCAGACGTAGAACGTAAAGCAAATGGGAAGGAAATCGCAAAATCTCAAGCAAATATTACAAGACATATTGTTCTCCCAATACCAAACGCAAGTCTAAACGCCTCCACGAGGCATAGTGCATTTTGCAGAAACTAAATAGGAAAGGAGCCACCAGCAAGTCATCTCATCATCCCCAGACGCTGTCGTCGTCGCCCGCAAGGGGTGCTTCTTCTCTAGCGGTGTTGGCCTCACCTACACCACTCGCCGGAGTTGCCGGATCAGCAGCACCGCCAGTCGAGGGCGCGGGATCGAAGGCGCGAAACCTCTTCAGCAGGGCCTCCACCTGACCCTTCACGGCCTCGGCAGCAGCTGCACAGTGCTCGGTGTCCACAGGCTCCAGCAGCTCGTCAAGGTGGGCGGTTTGATCGCGAAGATGGAGGTGGCTGAAGACGCACGTCAACGCGGCTGAGGAAAGAATGCGGGCTTCTGCCTCTACCAAGGGGCCGATGCCGCTCACGACTTCCTCAAGCGCCGTGACCAGATAAGGAAGTAGCTGGGTGGGGCCCTCGTCATCGGTAGCCAGTGGCTCCTCCAAGCCCTTCTCATAGAGCGACCGCAGCGCATTGCGAGACCTCTCCTGGAGGAGCTTGAAGGTCGCGCGGTCCTCAGCCAGGACCTTCGCCTTGGCGTCAAGCTCGGCTTCCTTCGCTTCCACCTCCCGCTTCAGCTCCTCCAGCCAGTTGTGCTCCGCGGCCCGCGCCTTCCCCGACTGCTCCAGCTCGGCATCACGACCCTTAACGGCGTCCTCTCGGGCCTTCATCCTCTCCTCCTCCGCCTGGCGGCCACGAGCTTCTTCCGCACGCTCGCTGCACATAGCCTTCAGTTCGGCCTCCAGTAACCGGCAGCGATCCTGGGCGGCCCCGACATCTTTCAGCACCACCTCCTGAGCAGCCGCGGCCTGAGCGGCGGCCTTATTGTCTGTCTCGGAGGCTGCTGCCGCCTGGCTCAGCATCACCCGAACGGACACGTCTGAGTAAAGCCAGCCAGAGACCAGCTCCAAGCGCCCGGCTACCAGGCGGGGGTCGGCGCCCTGAAGATCTTCTCGCAGCAGGGTCATCGTAGAAAGAGCGCTCTCTAGGACGTCAGGCGAGGCGGAAGGACTCGGAGATAGCAGTGCGGCAGAAGGGGGAGGAAGCGACATCGTCACCATGACCTGGGAGGCTGGAAGCTCCCGAGCTTTGGGAACCTTGGCGACTGAGCGGACGGTGGCACCGCCGGAGCCAGCGGGGCCACGGGGGCTGACTCCTCCCGAGGATGCTCCCGCAAGCCTCGCAAGGATGACCGGGCTGGAGAAGCGCGAGCGCCGTCGCTGCCCTTATCCATGGAGAGGGGCGCGGCCGCCGTAGGCGACCTGGTCCCGACCAATACCACCTCTTCCTCCTTCCTCTTCTTCGCCACGGGCGTCGGCCTAATTGCACAACGGAGAAGCGTCAAGGATAAGCAGCAGAAGCAAGAACAAGGCAGGACAAGAACACTTACTGGTCCACCCCGGCATAGTCCCTCTGCCTCCGCAGCTTGAAGCCTGAGAACCTCGCAGCCCGAGGCGCGGGCGCAAGAGCTATAGGCACCAAAGAGGGGACAACAGGCGAGTTGGAAGCAGCTCCAGGCAGCGTCAAGGCAAGGGCGTCGTCTCGGGAGACCAGCGCCGACCTTCCTCTCGTCGGAGTCCCGACCGGTGGCCTCCTTCGAGGACTGACCTCGGACCTCGAGGAACCCCCTGGTACGCAGCTTCCCCCTTTCTAGGGAGATACCAGCCTCGTCATCGTCATCAGGCAGGGTGAAGAGGATGTCGGCCTTGTGCAAGGGGGAGGTCTCCCCCATCCCCTCGGGGTCACCTACGAGTCGCGTTCCTCGTCCTCCTCCTCTTCCCCCTCCCCACGGGAATCGCCAGAAGACACGACCACCGGCGTCGTCGCAATCGGGATCCCATGGGCGCCGGTGGCACTAGCCCGCTCTCGTCGAAGGTGGGCATGGTGGCTGCGACCTGCGCCCCGTCCTTGCGAAGGAACAAGGGAACGAAGGCACTCGGCGGATACTCCTGATCGTCCCCGACCAGGAGGCGGAGAGCCACAACCAGCTCTTCTCCAGACAAGGCCTCCGGGTTCAAGCGAAGCTTATATTCTTCGCCCCTAAGCATCCACAAGGGGCGTGAGTTGATAACCCACAAGTATAGGGGATCGCAACAGTTTTCGAGGGTAGAGTATTCAACCCAAATTTATTGATTTGACACAAGGGAAGCCAAAGAATATTCTCAAGTATTAGCAGTTGAGTTGTAATTCAACCACACCTGGATAACTTAGTATCTGCAACAAAGTATTTAGTAGCAAAGTAATATGATAGTAGTGGTAACGGTAACAAAAGTAACGGTAGCAAAAGTAATATTTTTGGTGTTTTGTAGTGATTGTAACAAGAGTAAACGGAAAATTAAATAAGCAAAGAACAATATGTGAAAATCTCAGAGGCATTGGATTGGTGATGGAGAATTATGCGGATGCGGTTCATCATGTAACAATCATAACATAGGGTGACACAGTAACTAGCTCCAATTCATCAATGTAATGTAGGCATGTATTGCGAATATAGTCATACGTGCTTATGGAAAAGAACTTGCATGACATCTTTTGTCCTACCCTCCCGTGGTAGCGGGTCCTAATGGAAACTAAGGGATATTAAGGCCTCCTTTTAATAGAGTATCGTAACAAAGCATTAGCACAAAGTGAATACATGAACTCCTCAAACTATGGTCATCACCGGAGTGGTCCCGATTATTGTCACTTGAGGTTGCTCGATCATAACACATAGTAGGTGACTATAGACTTACAAGATAGGATCAAGAACTCACATATATTCATGAAAACATAATAGGTTCAGATCTGAAACCATGGCACTCGGGCCCTAGTGACAAGCATTAAGCATAGCAAAGTCATAGCAACATCAATCTCAGGACGTAGTGGACACTAGGGATCAAACCCTAACAAAACTAACTCGATTACATGATAGATCTCATCCAACCCATCACCGTCCAGCAAGCCTACGATGGAATTACTCATGCACGGCGGTGAGCATCATGAAATTGGTGATGGAGGATGGTTGATGATGACGACGGCGACGAATCCCCCTCTCCGGAGTCCCGAACGGACTCCAGATCAGCCCTCCTGAGAGGTTTTAGGGCTTGGCGGCGGCTCCGTATCGTAAAACGCGATGAATCCTTCTCTCTGATTTTTTCCTCCCCAAAAGCAAATATATAGAGTTGGAGTTGAGGTCGGAGGAGCTCCAGGGGGCCCACGAGGTAGGGGGGCACGCCCTCCACCCTCGTGGACAAGGTGTGGGCCCCCTGGTCTTCATCTTTTGCAAGGATTTTTTATTATTTCCAAATAGACGTCCCGTGAAGTTTCAGGCCATTCCGAGAACTTTTGTTTACGCATAAATAACACCATGGAAAGTCTGCTAAAAAACAACGTCGGTCCGGTTAGTTCCATTCAAATCATGCAAGTTAGAGTCCAAAACAAGGGCAAAAGTGTTTGGAAAAGTAGATACGACAGAGACGTATCAACTCCCCCAAGCTTAAACCTTTGCTTGTCCTCAAGCAATTCAGTTGACAAACTGAAAGTGATAAACAAAAACTTTTACAAACTCTGTTTGCTCTTGTTGTTGTAAATATGTAAAGCCAACATTCAAGTTTTCAAAGAAAGATTATGACTAACCACATTCACAATAACTCTTAGGTCTCATGTTTACTCATATCAATGGCATAATCAACTAGCGAGCGATAATAATAAATCTCGGATGACAACACTTTCTCAAAACAATCATGATATGATATAACAAGATGGTATCTCGCTAGCCCTTTCTGAGACCGCAAAATATAAATGCAGAGCACCTTTAAATATCAAGGACTAACTAGACATTGTAATTCATGGTAAAAGAGATCCAATCATAGTCATATCCAATATAAATTAATAGTAATGAATGCAAATGACAGCTGCGCACTCCAGCTAGTGCTTCTTAATAAGAGGGTGATGACTCAACATAAAAGTAAATAGATAGGCCCTTCGCAGAGGGAAGCAGGGTTTTGTAGAGGTGCCAGAGCTCGATTTTGAAATAGAGATAAATAATATATTGAGCGGCATACTTTCATTGTCAACATAACAACCAAGAGATCGCAATATCTTCCATGCTACACACATTATAGGCGGTTCCCAAACAGAATGGTAAAGTTTATACCCCCCCTCCACCAACAAGCATCAATCCATGACTTGCTCGAAACAACGAGTGTCTCCAACTAGCAACAGTCCCAGGGGGAGTTTTGTTTGCAATTACTTTGATTTAGTTTGCATAAAGCATGGGACTGGGCATCCCGGTGACCAGCCATTTTCTCGTGAGTGAGGAGCGGAGTCCACTCCTCTTGAGAATAACCCGCCTAGCCTGGAAGATACGGACAACCTTAGTTGATACATGAGCTATTCGAGCATACAAAACAGAATGTTTATTTGCAAGTTTAGAGTTTGGCACATACAAATTTACTTGGAATGGCAGATAAATACCGCATATAGGAAGGTATAGTGGACTCATATGGAATAATTTTGGGGTTTAAGGGATTGGATGCACAAGTAGAATTCCCGCTTAGTACAAGTGAAGGCTAGCAAAAGACTGGGAAGCGACCAACTAGAGAGCGACAACAGTCATGAACATGCATTAAAATTAATAAACATTGAGTGCGAGCATGAGTAGGATATAATCCACCATGAACATAAATATCATGAAGGCTATGTTGATTTGTTTCAACTACATGTGTGAACATGTGCCAAGTCGAGTCACTTAAATCATTCAAAGGAGTATACCACCCACTATCTTTGTTGGAAATATGCCCTAGAGGCAATAATACATTAGTTATTATTATATTTCCTTGTTCATGATAATCGTTTATTACCCATGCTATAATTGTATTGATAGGAAACTCGAGATACATGTGTGGGTACATAGACAACACCATGTCCCTAGTAAGCCTCTAGTTGACTAGCTCGTTGATCAATAGATGGTTACGGTTTCCTGACCATGGACATTGGATGTCATTGATAACGGGATCACATCATTAGGAGAATGATGTGATGGACAAGACCCAATCCTAAGCCTAGCACAAAGATCGTAGTTCGTATGCTAAAGCTTTTTTAATGTCAAGTATCTTTTCCTTAGACCATGAGATTGTGTAACTCCCGGATGCCGTAGGAATGCTTTGGGTGTACCAAACGTCACAACGTAACTGGGTGGCTATAAAGGTGCACTACAGGTATCTCCGAAAGTGTCTGTTGGGTTATACGAATCGAGATCGATTTGTCACTCCGTGTAAACGGAGAGGTATCTCTGGGCCCACTCGGTAGGACATCATCATAATGTGCACAATGTGACCAAGGGGTTGATCACGGGATGATGTGTTACGGAACGAGTAAAGAGACTTGCCGGAAACGAGATTGAACAAGGTATTGGGATACCGACGATCGAATCTCGGGCAAGTACAATACCGCTAGACAAAGGGAATTGAATACGGGATTGATTGAGTCCTTGACATCGTGGTTCATCCGATGAGATCATCGTGGAACATGTGGGAGCCAACATGGGTATCCAGATCCGCTGTTGGTTATTGACGGAGAACGTCTCGGTCATGTCTGCATGGTTCCCGAACCCGTAGGGTCTACACATAAGGTTCGATGGCGCTAGGGTTATAAAGGAAGTTTGTATGTGGTTACCGAATGTTGTTCGGAGTCCCGGATGAGATCCCGGACGTCACGAGGAGTTCCGGAATGGTCCGGAGGTAAAGATTTATATATGGAAAGTTGTTGTTCGGGTTCCGGAAAAGGTTCGGGTTTTTTCGGTATTGTACCGGGAAGCTTCCAGAAGGTTCCAGAGGATTACGGATGGGTCCGGAGGTCCGAAAATTTTTCCACCACGTCCAATACAGTAGCATGTGCTGTAAGGGGGCGCCCTAGCCTTAATGGGCAAGCTGCACCAGCCCCCCAAGGCCCATGCGCATGGGAAGGGGAAAACCCTAAGGGGGAGGGCATCCACTTGACTTGGGAGGCACTCCTCCCCCCCCTTGGCCGCCGCCCCCTCCTCAGATTGGATCTAAGGGGGCCGGCCCCCTTCTCCCTTGCCCCTATATATATGTGGGGGGTGGGAGGGCAGCCGCACGACATGTTCTGGCGCAGCCCTCCCCCTCTCCCAAGTCCCTTCTCCTCTCCCGCGGTGCTTGGCGAAGCCCTTCAGGATTGCCACCTTCCTCCACCACCACCACGCCGTTGTGCTGCTGCTGGATGGAGTCTTCCTCACCCTCTCCCTCTCTCCTTGCTGGATCAAGGCATGGGAGACGTCACCGGGCTGTACGTGTGTTGAACGCGGAGGTGCCGTCCATTCGGCACTAGGATCTCCGGTGATTTGGATCACGACGAGTACGACTCCTTCAACCCCGTTCTCTTGAACGCTTCCGCTTAGCGATCTACAAGGGTATGTAGATGCACTCCTCTTCCCCTCGTTGCTGGTTTCTCCATAAATAGATCTTGGTGACACGTAGGAAAATTTTGAATTTCTGCTACGTTCCCCAACAGTGGCATCATGAGCTAGGTCTATTGCATAGATTCTTTGCACGAGTAGAACACAAAGTAGTTGTGGGCGTTGATTTTGTTCAATATGCTTACCGTTACTAGTCCAATCTTGTTTTGACGGTATTGTGGGATGAAGCGGCCTGCACCGACCTTACACGTACTCTTACGTGAGACAGGTTCCACCGGCGACATGCACTTGGTGCATAAGGTGGCTAGCGGGTGCCGCCCTCTCCCACTTTAGTCGGAACGGATTCGATGAAAAGGGTCCTTATGAAGGGTAAATAGCAATTGGCATATCACGTTGTGGTTTTATGTAGGTAAGAAACTTTCTTGCTAGAAACCCATAGCAGCCACGTAAAACATGCAAAGAACAATTAGAGGGCGTCTAACTTGTTTTTGCAGGTATGCTATGTGATGTGATATGGCCAAGAAGAATGTGATGAATGATATGTGATGTATGAGATTGATCATGTTCTTGTAATAGGATTCATGACTTGCATGTCGATGAGTATGACAACCGGGCAGGAATATAGGAGTTGTCTTTATTTATTGTATGACCTGCGTGTCATTAAACAACGCCATGTAATTACTTTACTTTATTGCTAACCGTAGCCATAGTAGTAGAAGTAATAGTTGGCGAGACAACTTCATGAAGAAAGCGATGATGGAGATCATGATGATGGAGATCATGGTGTCATGCCGGTGACGATGATGATCATGGAGCCCGATGATGGATATCAATGTAGCTATATGATATTGGCCATATCATGTCACTACTATATATAATTTCATGTGATGTTTATTATGTTTATGCATCTTGTTTACTTAGAACGACGGTAGTAAATAAGATGATCCCTTACAACAATTTCAAGAAGTGTTCTCCCCTAAGCGTGCACCGTTGCTAAAGTTCATCGCTTCTAAGCACCACGTGATGATCGGGTGTGATGGATTCTTACGTTCACATACAACGGGTGTAAGACAGATTTACACACGCGAAACACTTAGGGTTAACTTGACGAGCCTAGCATGTACGGACATGGCCTCGGAACACGAGACCGAAAAGGTCGAGCATGAGTCGTATAGTAGATACGATCAACATGAAGATGTTCACCGATGATGACTAGTCCGTCTCACGTGATGATCGGACACGGCCTAGTTGACTCGGATCATGTAATCACTTAGATGACCGGAGGGATGTCTATCTCGAGTGGGAGTTCATAAGATGAACTTAATTATCCTGAACATAGTCAAAAGACCTTTTGCAAATTATGTCGAAGCTCGCGTTTTAGTTCCACTGTTTAGATATGTTCCTAGAGAAAATATAGTTGAAAGTTGATGATGGCGATTATGCGCATGAGATAGCTTATGTCCTTAATTCACCGCTCAGTGTGCTGAACCCCAAACGTCGTCTGTGGATGTTGCGAACATCGGACATACATGTTTTGATAACTACGTGATAGTTCAGTTAAACGGTTTAGAGTTGAGGCACCAAAGACGTTTTCAAAACGTCGCGGAACATATGAGATGTTTCAAGGGGTGAAATTGGGATTTCAGGCTCGTGCCCACGTCAAGAGGTATAAGACCTCCGACGAGTTTTCTAGCCTACAAACTAAGGGAGAAGATCTCAATCGTTGAGCTTGTACTCAGTTATGTCAGGTACAACAATCACTTGAATCGAGTGGGAGTTAATCTTCCAGATGAGATAGTGATGTTTCTCCAAAGACATTGCCACCAAGCTACTAGAGCTTCGTGATGAACTATAACATATCAGGGATAGATATGATGATGCTTGAAGTGTTCGCGATGTTTGACACCGCGAAAGTAGAAGTCAAGTAGGAGCATCAATTGTTGATGGTTGGTAAAACCACTAGTTTCAAGAAGGGCAAGGGCAACAAGGGATACTTCATGAAACGGCAAAACAGCTTGTCGCTCTAGTGAAGAAACCCAAGGTTGAACCCAAACCCGGGACTAAGTGCTTCGTAATGAGAGGAACGGACTGAAGCGAGAACCACCCTAGATACTTGGTAGATGAGAAGGTGGCAAGGTCGATAGAAGTATATTGGATATACATTATGTTAATGTGTACTTTACTAGTACTCCTAGTAGCACTGTGGTATTAGATACCGGTTCGGTTGCTAAGTGTTAGTAACTCGAAATAAAAGCTACGGAATAAACGGAGACTAGCTAAAGGTGAGCCGACGATATGTGTTGGAAGTGTTTCCAAGGTTGATGTGATCAAGCATCGCACGCTCCCTCTACCATCGAGATTGGTGTTAAACCTAAATAATTGTTATTTGGTGTTTGCGTTGAGCATAGACATGATTGGATTATGTCTATCGCAATACGGTTATTCATTTAAGGAGAATAATGGTTACTCTATTTATTTGAATAATACCTTCAATGGTCTTGCACCTAAAAGGAATGGTTTATTGAATCTCGATCGCAGTGATACACATTTTCATGCCAAAAGATATAATATAGTAATGATAGTACCACTTACTTGTGGCACTGCCATGTAAGTCATATTGGTGTAAACGCATGAAGAAGCTCCATGTTGATGGATCTTTGGACTCACTCGTTTTGAAAAGTTTGAGACATGCTGAACCATGTCTATTGGTGTATACGCATGACGAAACTCCATGCAGATGGATCATTTGGACTCACTTGATTTTGAATCACTTGAGACATGCAAATCATACCACATGGGCAAGATGACTGAAAGCCTCGTTTTTCAGTGAAATGGAACACGAAAGCAACTTGTTGGAAGTAATACATTTTGATGTGTGCAGTCCAATGAATGCTGAGGCATGCAGTGGATATCGTTATGTTCTTACTTCACAGATGATTTGACTAGATACTGAGTATATTTACTTGATGAAACACAAGTCTGAATTATTGAATGGTTCAAGTAATTTCAGAGTGAAGTTGAAGATCATCGTGACAAGAGGATAAAATGTCTATGATATGATCATAGAGATGAGTATCTGAGTTACGAAGCTTTGGCACGGAATTAAGACATTGTGGAAATTGTTTCACAATTAATACCGCCGAACACCATAGTGTGAGGGTGTGTCCGAACATCATAGTTGCACCCTATTGGATATGGTGCGTACCATGATGTCTCTTATCGAATTACCACTATCGTTCATGGGTTAGGCATTAGAGACAATCACATTCACTTTAAATGGGGCACCACGTAATTCCGTTGAGATGACACCATATGAACTATGGTTTAGAGAAACCTAAGCTGTCATTTCTTAAAAGTTTGGGGCTGCGACGCTTATGTGAAAAAGTTTCATCGTGATAAGCTCGAACCCAAAACAGATAAATACATCTTCATAGGATACCCAAAACGGTTGGGTATACCTCCTAATTCAGATCCGAAAGCAATAGGGATTGTTTCTTGAATCGGGTCCTTTCTCGAGGAAAAGTTCGTCTCGGAAAGTTGAGTGGGAGGATGGTGGAGACTTGATGAGGTTATTGAAGCGTCACTTCAACATGTGTGTAGCAAGGGCACAGGAAGTTGTTCCTGTGGCACCTACACCAATTGAAGTCGAAGCTTATGATAGTGATCATGAAGTTTTGGATCAAGTCAGTACCGTACCTCGTAGGGTGACTAGGATGCGTACTGCTTCAGAGTGGTACGGTGAACCTGTCTTGAAGGTCATGTTGCTAGACAACAATGAACCTACGAGCTATGGAGAACCAATGGTGGGCCCATATTCCAACAAATGGTTAGAAGCCATGAAATCCGAGATAGGATCCATGTAATGTAACAAAGCATGGACTTTGGTGGACTTGCCCGTTGATCGGCAAGCCATTGAGATAAATGGATCTTTAAGAAGAAGACGGACGTGGACGGTAATGTCACCGTCTATGAAGCTCGACTTTTGGCAAAGAGTTTTTCACAAGTTCAAGGAGTTGACTACGATGAGATTTTCTCATCCGTAGCGATGCTTAAGTCCGTCGGAATCATGTTAGCATTAGCTGCATTTATGAAATCAAAGGATGGATGTCAAAACGAGTTTCCTTACCAGCTTTTGTAAGGAAAGGTTGTATGTGATACAATCAGAAAGTTTTTGTCGATCCTAAGGATGCTAAAAGTTATGCTGGCTCCAAATGATCCTTCTTAGGACTGGAGTAAGCATCTCGGAGTTGGAATGTGCGCTTCGATGAGATGATCAAAGATTTTGGGTTTATACGCAGTTTGTGAGAAACTTGTATTTCCAAAGAAGTGAGTGGGAGCACTATAGAATTTCTGATGAGTATATGTTGTTGATCAGAAATGATGTAGAATTTTTGGAAAGCATATAGGGTTGTTTGAAAAGTGTTTTTCAATAGAAAACCTGGATTAGGCTACTTGAACATTGAGCATCAAGACCTATGAGGATAGATCAAAAAACGCTTAATGGTACTTTCAAATGAGCATATACCTTGACATGATCTTGAAGGTGTTCAAGATGGATCGATCGAAGAAGGAGTTCTTGCACGAGATGTAAGGTATGAAGTTAAGACTTAAAGCTCGACCACGGCAGAAAAGAGAGAAAGGACGAAGGTCGCCCCTATGCTTTAGACATAGGCTCTATAGTATGCTATCTTTGTGTACCGATCGAAGTGTGCCTTGCCATGAGTCGACTAAGGTACAAGAATGATCCAGGAATGGGGATCATTGGACAGCGGTCAAAATTGTCCTCAAAGAATAAGGAAATATTTCTCGATTATGGAGGTGATAAAGAGTTCGGCGTAAAGGGTTACGTCGATGCAAGCTTTAACACCTATCCGAATGACTCTGAGTAGCAAACCGGATACGTATAGTGGAGCAACCATTTGTAATAGCTCCAAGTGGAGCGTGGAAGAAGCATTTACAATATGACATAGAGAATTGCGTAGTACACACGGATCTGAAAGGTTCGCACCGTTGACTAAAACCTCTCTCACAAGCAAAACATGATCAAACCTCGTAACTCATTGAGTCTTAATCACATGATGATGTGAACTAGTTTAAGACACTAGTAGACTCTTTGGATGTTGGTCACATGGCGATGTGACCTATCAGTGTTAATCACATGACGATGTGAACTAGATTATTGACTCTAGTGCAAGTGGGAGACTGTTGGAAATATGCCCTAGAGGAAATAATAAATTAGTTATTATTATATTTCCTTGTTCATGATAATCATTTATTACCCATGCTATAATTGTATTGATAGGAAACTCAGATACATGTGTGGGCACATAGACAACACCATGTCCCTAGTAAGCCTCTAGTTGACTAGCTCGTTGATCAATAGATGGTTACGGTTTCGGACCATGGACATTGGATGTCATTGATAACGGGATCACATCATTAGGAGAATGATGTGATGGACAAGACCCAATCCTAAGCCTAGCACAAAGATCGTAGTTCAGATATGCTAAAGCTTTTTAATGTCAAGTATCTTTTCCTTAGACCATGAGATTGTGTAACTCCGGATGCCGTAGGAATGCTTTGGGTGTACCAAACATCACAACGTGAATCGGGTGGCTATAAAGGTGCACTATGTATCTCCGAAAGTGTCTGCATTGGGTTGGTACGAATCGAGATCGATTTGTCACTCCGTAAACGGAGAGGTATCTCTGGGCTCACTCGGTAGGACATCATCATAATGTGCACAATGTGACCAAGGGGTTGATCACGGGATGATGTGTTACGGAACGAGTAAAGAGACTTGCCGAAACGAGATTGAACAAGGTATCGGGATACCGACGATCGAATCTCGCAAGTACAATACCGCTAGACAAAGGGAATTGAATACGGGATTGATTGAGTCCTTGACATCGTGGTTCATCCGATGAGATCATCGTGGAACATGTGGGAGCCAACATGGGTATCCAGATCCCGCTGTTGGTTATTGACCGGAGAATGTCTCGGTCATGTTTGCATGGTTCCCGAACCCGTAGGGTCTACACACTTAAGGTTCGATGACGCTAGGGTTATAAAGAAAGTTTGTATGTGGTTACCGAATGTTGTTCGAGTCCGGATGAGATCCCGGACGTCACGAGGAGTTCCGGAATGGTTCGGAGGTAAAGATTTATATATGGAAAGTTGTTGTTCGGGTTCCGTAAAAGTTCGGGTTTTTTCAGTATTGTACCGGAAGCTTCGAGAAGGTTCCGGAGGATTCGGAGGTCCGGAAATTGTTCCACCACGTCCAATACAGTAGCATGGGCTGTAAGGGGCTCCCTAGCCTTAATGGGCCAGGGCACCAGCCCCCAAGGCCCATGCGCATGGGAAGGGGAAACCCTAAGGGGAGGGCCTCCACTTGACTTGGGAGGCACTCCTCCCTGGTCACGCCGCCCTCCTCGTGATTGGATCCGAGGGGCCGCCTCTCTCCCTTGCCCCTATATATATGTGGGGGTGGGAGGGCAGCCGCACGACATGTTCTGGCGCAGCCCTCCCCTCTCCCAAGTCCCTTCTCCTCTCCCGGTGCTTGGCGAAGCCTGCAGATTGCCACCCTCCTCCACCACCACCACGCCGTTGTCTGCTGCTGGATGGAGTCTTCCTCAACCTCTCCCTCTCTCCTTGCTGGATCAAGGCGTGGGAGACGCCACCGGCTGTACGTGTGTTGAACGCGGAGGTGCCGTCTGCTCGCACTAGGATCTCCGGTGATTTGGATCACGACGAGTACGACTCCTTCAACCCCGTTCTCTTGAACTCTTCCGCTTAGCGATCTACAAGGGTATGTAGATGCACTCCTCTTCCCCTCGTTGCTGGTTTCTCCATAAATAGATCTTGGTGACATGTACGAAAATTTTGAATTTCTGCTACGTTCCCCAACATATACCGCATCACAACCATTTTAATAGCATGTTGGCACGCAAGGTAAACCATTATAACTCATAGCTAATCAAGCAGGGCACGAGAAACTATGATCTCTAATTGTCATTGCAAACATGTTTATTCATAATAGGCTGAATCGGGAACGATGAACTCATCATATTTACAAAAAACAAGAGAGGTCGAGTTCATACCAGCTTCTCTCATCTTAGTCAGTCCATCATATATCGTCATAATTGCCTTTCACTTGCACGATCGAACGATGGGAATAGTAATAAGAGTGCACGTGCAGGAGAAGACAAGGAAATATGGGCTCTTGGTTAAGTCAACAATAATGCATATAAGAGCCACTTCAACAATTTAATCATGGTCTTCTCCGACGACCCCCAAAGAAAAGAAAAGAAATAAAACTATTTACACGGGAAAGCTCCCAACAAAAAAAGAAGAACAAGAAATATTTTTGGGTTTTCTTTTTAATTATTACTACTATAGCAAGAAAAGTAAACTAACTAAAAGTTACACTAATTTTTTTCTTAAACTTTATTAAACACACAAGAAGAAAGCAGGAAAAAGAAAATAAACTAGCATGGATATTACAGTGAAAGAGTATGAGCACCGACAACTAGCAATGAGTGTGTTAACATGAATGTAATGTCGGTGAGAGATACGTACTCCCCCAAGCTTAGGCTTTTGGCCTAAGTTGGTTTATTGCCAAGGATGGCCTGGTGGATATCCGTAGTTGTAGCTGGGGTCGTACTGAGTTGCGGCTGTTATTGCCTCCTGAGCTGCAGCATGGCGGCGAGCTGCCTCCGCTCTCCTCTCGTACTCATCTGCCTCCTCTCTGGTAATAACATATCTTCCTTTTGCCTGATAATCAAAGAAGGCAGGAGCAGGGAGAGTAATACGGACAGCACGACGTTTGTCAAAGATTAAGCGATACTTGAGAGGTGATTCATTCCTCTCGATAAACTGGTGGTGGACCATAGCATTATAGTCTAAATAAGTAGGAGGCAACTCAATATCATCCTCACGAATGTCCACACCAAGCAAATCAGCTAAGCGGGTTGCATAAATTCCTCCAAAAAAATCTCCATTAAATCTATTATGATGCAACCTACGTGCAACAATGGCTCCCAAGTTATAAGTTTGGTCTCCTAACACAAAGACTCCTAAGAATACTGAGATCAGGGACACACATGTGACATGCTTCATCTTTACCATTTATGCACCTACCTATGTAAAGAGCAAAATAATGTATAGCAGGAAAATGAACGCTCCCTATGGTAGCTTGTGCTATATCTCTAGATTCCCCCATAGTTATGCTAGCAAGAAAATTTCTAAATTCAGATTTGCGAGGTTCACTAGCACTACCCCATTGTGGAAGTCTGCAAGCAGCGGTAAAATCCTCTAAGTCCATAGTATAAGATTTTTCATAGGGATCAAACATGACAGTTGGAGAATTACGTGAAGATGAAAATTCAAACCTCCTCACAAAGGAATTAGTGAGATAGTGGTACTGGCGGCATTTGTCTGCCTCAAAGCTCACAAGATCAGCGTTACGCAAATATGCGTTAAATTCTTCTTTGATTCCCGCTCGATCCATAAAATTTTCTGAAGGCCATTCACAAGGCCGCACTGGAGCGTCCCTTGGTGGCTCCTCGTCAACATCACGCATTGCAAGCCTGGGTCCTTGCTTCCTTGAAGAACCACCTTGGAACATTTTCCTAAGCATATTTATTCCTCTGAAAAAAATTCTGAATTTTTTAGTAACTTCAAATAAAAGTGAACCAAGCTCAATAAAAATGATAGCAACTACTCCTACAAGTGCCTAGAGACTATATCAAGCATTAGAACTACTTGGAACCATATAAATTTGACATGCAAGCTCAAGAACATGGTCACCTAGGTAGCACAAATTTGCAATGAATAGAACACTAGAACAAAAACTAATTGGACCAATGGAGGAGCCACATACCAAGGAACAATCCCCCCAAGCAGTTTTGTGAGAGGTGCTTTCAGCAAGGAGATCGAAAATCGCAGCAAAATGAGCTAGAACTCGTGCTTGAGCTGGATATTGGTGTTTGTGGGAGGAAGAAGAAGTGTATTGGTGCTGGAATAAGTGGAGGGGCCACCATGGGCCCACGAGTGAGGGCGCATACAGGGGGTAGGACGCGCCTCTACCCTCGTGCCAGTGCTTTCCCCTCTGCTGTGTTCTCAAGTGCGGATATTCTCAAATATTCCGTAAAAATCATATTCCATTTTCAGGGCATTTGGAGAACTTTTATTTTCGTGGTATTTTTATATTGCACAGATAAATCAGAAAACAGACAGGAAAATACTATTTTTACTTTATTTCAACTAAATAACAGAAAGTAGAAAGAGGGTACAGAAGGTTGTGCCTTCTAGTTTCATCCATCTCATGCCCATCAAAAGGAATCCACTAACAAGGTTGGTCAAGTCTTGTTAACAAACTCATTCCGAATAACATGGAACCGCAGAAATTTCGAATAACACTATGTTACCTCAATGGGGATATGCACATCCCCAATAATAAGAATATCATATTTCTTCTTGATGAGGGAAGAGGAAATTCAAAACCTCCAAAAAATAATCGATGGAATTTTTCCAATAGAATTTATAATATGAACTTGAGGTTGTTTCCTCGGAAAGTGTACCGTATGCTCATTACCATTAACATGAAAAGTGACATTGCCTTTGTTGCAATCAATAACAGCCCCTGCAGTATTCAAAAAGGGTCTTCAAAGAATAATAGACATACTATTGTCCTCAGGAATATCAAGAATAACAAAGTCCGTTAAAATAGTAACATTTGCAACCACAACAGGTACATCCTCACAAATACCAACAGGTATAGCAGTTGATTTATCAGCCATTTGCAAAGATATTTCAGTAGGTGTCAACTTATTCAAATCAAGTCTACGATATAAAGAGAGAGGCATAACACTAACACCGGCTCCAAGATCACATAAAGAAGTTTTAACATAATTTCTTTTAATGGAGCATGGTATAGTGGGTACTCCTGGATCTCCAACTTTCTTTGGTATTCCACCTTAGAAGTATAATTAGCAAGCATGGTGGAAATTTCAGCTTCAGGTACCTTTCTCTTATTAGTAACAATTTCTTTCATATACTTAGCATAAGGATTCGTTTTGAGCATATGAGACAGTTAATCACATACGCAAAAAGATAGGTCTAATCATTTCAGCAAAGCGCTCAAAATCCTCATCATCCTTTTTCTTGGATGGTTTCGGAGGAAAAGGCATGGGTTTCTGAACCCATGGTTCTCTCTCTTTACCATGTTTTCTAGCAACAAAGTCTCTCTTATCATAACGTTGATTCTTTGATTGTGGTTATCAAGATCAAGAGCAGGTTAAATTTCTACATCATTGTCATTACTAGGTTGAGCATCATCATGAACATCATTATTATAATTTTCACTAGCCTCATGTTCATTACAGTTGTGTTTCAAAGATCGTAAATAGAAATATCATTTGGATTCTCGTGTGTTCAAAGAACAGGTTCACTAGAAGTATGCAAAGTCCTATCATTTTTCTTTTTCTTCTTTTTAGAAGGACTAGGTGCATCAATATTATTTCTCTGAGAATCTTGCCCAATTCTCTTAGGGTGGCCTTCAGGATACAAAGGTTCCTGAGTCATTTTACCAGTTCTAGTAGCCACTCTAACAGCAAAATCATTTTTTTTACTATTTATTTCATTGAGCAAATCATTTTGAGCCTTAAGTACTTGTTCTACTTGAGTGGTAACCATAGAAGCATGTTTAGTAATGAGTTTAAGTTCACCTTTAACATTAGCCATATAATCACCCAAGTGTTCAATCATATAAGCATTTTGTTTTAATTGATACCAAAATAAGCATTGAAATATTCTTGCTTAACCATAAAGTTATCAAACTCATCCAAGCATTGGCTAGCAATTTTAGTAGGAGGGATTTCAGCTTTATCATATCTATAGAGAGAATTTACCTTTACTACCTGTGTCGGGTTATCAAGACCATGAGTTTCTTCACTAGGTAATGGATTAAGATCACAAGTTTCTTCAACAGGCGGTAAATTAAGACCATGTATTTCTTCAATAGGAGGTAAATTCTTAACATCTTCAGCTTTAATACCCTTTTCTTTCATAGATTTCTCTGCCTCTTGCATATCTTCAGGACTGAGATATAGAACACCTCTTTTCTTCGGAGTTGGTTTAGGAATAGGCTCAGGAATTGGCTCAGGAGCTGGCTCAGGAAGTGTCCAATTATTTTCATTTGTCAACATATTATTCAATAGAATTTCAGCTTCATCCGTGTTCTTTCCTCGAAAACAGAACCAACACAACTATCCGTAATCTCCGGAAGCATCGGTTAGTCCATTATAAAAGATATCAAGTATTTCATTTTTCTTAAGAGGATGATCAGCAAAGCATTAAGTAACTTGAGAAGCCTCCCCAAGCTTGTGGGAGACTCTCTTCTTCAATTTGCACAAAGTTGTATATTTCCCTCAAAGCAGCTTGTTTCTTGTGAGCAGGGAAATATTTAGCAGAGAAGTAATAAATCATATCCTGGGGACTACGCACACAACCAGGATCAAGAGAATTAAACCATATCTTAGCATCACCCTTTAATGAGAACAGAAATATTTTAAGGGTATAAAAGTAGCGAGGTCTCTCATCATTAGTGAACATGGTGGCTATATCATTGAATTTAGTAAGATGTGCCACAACAATTTCAGATTCATAGCCATATAAAGGATCAGATTCAACCAAAGTAATTATATAAGGATCAACAGAGAATTCATAATCCTTATCAGTAACACAAATAGGTGAAGTAGCAAAAGCAGGGCCAGATTTCATTCTTACATTAAGAGATTGCTGATTCCATTTAGCTAATAACCTCTTGAGCTCATACCTATCTTTGCAAGCTAAAATAGCTAAAGTAGCTTCTTTATCAAAAACATAACCCTCAGGAATAATAGGCAATTCTTCATCATCACTTTCATCAATATAATCAGTTTCAATAATTTCTTTCTCTCTAGCCCTAGCAATTTGTTCATCAAGAAATTCACTAAGTGGCACCGTAGTATCAAGCATAGAAGTAGTCTCATCATAAGTATCATGCATAGCAGAAGTGGCTTCATCAATAACATGCGACATATCAGAACAAATAGCAGAAGCAGGTTTAGGTGTCGCAAGCTTACTCAAAATAGATGGTGAATCAAGTGCAGAGCTAGATGGCAGTTCCTTACCTCCCCTCGTAGTTGAGGATAAATTGTTGTCTTAGCGTCTTTCAAGTTCTTCATAGTGACCAGCAGATATAAATCCCAAGTGACTCAAAGAATAGAGCTATGCTCCCGGGCAACGGCGCCAGAAAATAGTCTTAGTAACCCACAAGTATAGGGGATTGCAACAATTTTTGAGGGTAGAGTATTCAACCCAAATTTATTGATTCGACACAAGGGGAGCCAAAGAATATTCTCAAGTATTAGCAGTTGAGTTGTCAATTCAACCACACCTGGATAACTTAGTATCTGCAACAAAGTATTTAGTAGCAAAGTAATATGATAGTAGTGGTAACGGTAACAAAAGTAACGGTAGCAAAAGTAATATTTTTGGTGCTTTGTAGTGATTGTAACAGTAGCAACGGAAAAGTAAATAAGCGAAGAACAATATGTGAAAAGCTCGTAGGCATTGGATTGGTGATGGAGAATTATGCCGGATGCGGTTCATCATGTAACAATCATAACATAGGGTGACACAGAACTAGCTCCAATTCATCAATGTAATGTAGGCATGTATTCCGAATATAGTCATACGTGCTTATGGAAAAGAACTTGCATGACATCTTTTGTCCTATCCTCCCGTGGCAGCGGGTCCTAATGGAAACTAAGGGATATTAAGGCCTCCTTTTAATAGAGTACCGAACAAAGCATTAGCACATAGTGAATACATGAACTCCTCAAACTATGGTCATCACCGGAGTGGTCCCGATTATTGTCACTTCGGGGTTGCGGATCATAACACATAGTAGGTGACTATAGACTTGCAAGATAGGATCAAGAACTCAAATATATTCATGAAAACATAATTGGTTCAGATCTGAAATCATGGCACTCGGGCCCTAGTGACAAGCATTAAGCATAGCAAAGTCATAGCAACATCAATCTCAGAACATAGTGGATACTAGGGATCAAACCCTAACAAAACTAACTCAGTTACATGATAGATCTCATCCAACCCATCACCGTCCAGCAAGCCTACGATTTAATTACTCATGCACGGCGGTGAGCATCATGTAATTGGTGATGGAGGATGGTTGCTGATGACGACGGCGACGAATCCCCCTCTTTGGAGCCCCCAATGGACTCCAGATCAGCCCTGCCGAGAGGTTTTAGGGCTTGGCGGCGGCTCCTTATCGTAAAACACGATGAGTCCTTCTCTCTGATTTTTTTCTCCCCGAAAGCAAATATATAGAGTTGGAGTTAAGGTCGGAGGAGCTCCAGGGGGCCCACGAGGTAGGGGGGCGCGCCCTAGGGGGGCAGGCGCGCCCTCCACCCTCGTGGACAGGGTGTGGGCCCCCTGGTCTTCATCTTTTGCAAGGATTTTTTATTATTTCCAAATAGACATTCCGTGAAGTTTCAGGTCATTCCGAGAACTTTTGTTTCTGCACATAAATAACACAATGGAAAGTCTTCTGAAAACAGCGTCAGTCCGGGTTTGTTCCATTCAAATCATGCAAGTTAGAGTCCAAAACAAGTGCAAAAGTGTTTGGAAAAGTAGATACGACGGAGACGTATCATGAGCGTGCCTGGAGCGGAGCCACACGCAGCGTCAGGAATTCCCTCAGGATCATGGTCCCCGACACCTTCGCCGCCTTCGCTGTTTGCTTCAAAGTCACGGGGTCATCTTCTCCAGATCGGCTTCGCCGATCGTCGAAGCTTCACAAGCAGAGCCACCCTTCTTTGGACTGGGGCATCTCCGTCTGCAGCATCAACCGTGGGTGGACGCACTTGGCATTCATCATGACCCAGTTGCTCCTGAAGCCCTCGGCCTTCTTCCCAGCCTTTGTGATGGCATTGGTCTTGTTAGCCGCGACGAAGCCGACGCACCCTGAGCAGGGGCCCTCCTTGAGCCGGGGGAAAAAGAAGTGGCGCAGCAGAGCCACGAACAACATCACCCCGACGTACGCCTCGCAGTAGAAGGCGAAGATCGACAGGAGAAGAACAGAGTTGGGATGAAGATGATGGGCCTACAGCCTGTAATGGTTGAGGACGGCGTAGAAGTGGTCAGAGAAGGGGGGAACTAGCCCTGCAGCAACGCTGCTCATGAAGTAGGGGTAGAAGGTGCTTCTCGAAGCCTCCGGCTCGGTGGAGCCAGCCCAGAGCTCGGTCTTCCCCCTCTCATTGTTCTCCCCCGACATCGGCAGATGCGTGGCGGCGAGGTTCTTCTCTGAGACATTGGGCGTGTCCAGAGCTGGCTTGTACCATGCGGGCGCGAAGCAGCCTTGACCTTACGAGGCGCCATTGGTCGCTGGCTCGGAAGGGAATTGAAGCAGATCTGGAGATTTCAGAAGCAAGGAGTGAAAAAGGGGATCTGGAGTAGGACCAAGGAAGGCAATGAAGTAAAATACAACCCGTGCCAGTCTTTTGTCAGGCGGGAAGCTGCGGAGGCAGCATGGGGAAGCGGAGACGCCCACATCCAATCAATCGCCACGCGTCAACCAAGGCCACGGGCTGTTAGGGCCCACGGCGCTCCGCACTTGCCCTTTGGCTTCGCCTCGAAGCCAAGTCCGAGCGCGCCTTGGGCCCGGGGTCTACTGTCGGCTTGCTGCGAACGGGGGTCCCCAGACTTGCCTGCCTACGGCCCACAGCGTGGCTCCACTAAGCGGCCCTGTACGACCCATCTTCACCAGCAAACACTCAAGACCCCCGCGAGGCGGACGACGCAAGACCTCCTCGGGGGCGGCCTCGCCAGGCCGGCTCGCGAGGGGTGGAGAGATCAAGGCAAGGGCACCTCGCGAGGTCCCTATGAGGCAAGCCATGACGACCAAGGCCAGGAGGGCACCAGGCGTGCGCCAGCATGCAGTGTCCTCGTTTCCTCTTTGGTGCTAAAGAGGCAAGCGCAGGCGAGGAGTCCCGAGGCATCAGGCAAAGGTTTCCATATCGGTGCAACGAGACCAAGACCAGCAGGACAGCAGGACGGAGGTCACCGTGGAGCCCAAGACGGCGTCACCACCAGAGCCTTTGGCAGGCGAAGACCACCTTTAGTCAGGATAACTTGTACTAGTTGTCCTCCTTCGAATTTGGCCGTTGTGGCATCCCTTCCCGCTCAATATTTGGGAAGAGGACCAGGGCCTCTATAAATAGGACTAGCCACCACCATAGTGGGCATCTCATCTTGGACTGGATCCAACCCACGAAAACACACACACACACACACACACACACACACAAGGTCACCAAGCACAAGAATACCTCTCCTTAGGAGGCTGTTCTTCCCCTTGTAACTATTCATCCTCAGCCCAAGAGGCAATCCTCCACACCACACTGGAGTAGGGTATTACACCACATCGGTGGCCCGAACCAGTATAAATCTTGTGCCTCTTTGTTCCGCGAGTTCGTCGAGCCAGGCCTTGAGATTGCGGTGAGGGTATGAGCTAGGGAGAGGAGAGAACTTCATGCGCACCCCAGTGTTCGAACCTCAAAGGTTTTGCCGGAACCCGCAATCCGACACCGGATGGGTATCCTGTTCCGGCTATGCGCCATACTTCGGCACCGCCCACCTCGAATATAGATCCTTTTTGGGAGCGGGGGACGAGGCAGAAAAATTTCCGCCATAACTCAAAATGAGCCTCACAGCCTAGGAACAGCTCGCAAAAAGCAACAAAGCCCGCGATATGCAGGATGGAGCCTGGCGTTAGATTGTGCAGTTGGAGGCCGTAATACTCTTGGAGACCTCTGAGGAAGGGGTGGATAGGAAATCCAACGCCCCTCAAACGGAAGGAACTAAGCACACCCGCTCCTCTTTAGAAGGATTGGGGAAATTCTCCGCCACGGCTTCACCATTGTGGGAAGTTAATCCAGCTCGAACGGAGACTAGATTCGCACGAGGAAGATATCCCCGCGTCTGAAGTTTATTCAGATGGGCGCGGGATACTGAGCAGCTTTCCCAGTTGCCTTTTTGAAGGCCGGGGGGGGGGGCATGAGGAAGAGCCAGGAGCACCGGCCATGTTTGGACAATTTTCTATGACGAGTTCTAAGGATTTCCGCGTGGTGTGGGATGGCATCTGAGATCTAATCTCCTTAAATAGACGCCCTCTGTCGGTGTCAAAATCGGCGGATCTCGGGTAGGGGGTCCCGAACTGTGCATCTAGGCGGATGGTAACAGGAGACAAGGGACACGATGTTTTTACCCAGGTTCGGGCCCTCTCGATGGAGGTAATACCCTACTCCCGCTTGATTAATATTGATGATATGGGTAGTACAAGAGTAGATCTACCACGAGATCAAGGAGGCTAAACCCTAGAAGCTAGCCTATGGTATGATTGTTGTTCGTCCCACGGACTAAAACCCTCCGGTTTATATAGACACCGGATAGGTTAGGGTTACAGAGTCGGTTACAATGGTAGGAGATCTACATATCCAGACGCCAAGCTTGCCTTCCACGCCAAGGAAAGTCCCATCCGGACACGGGACGAAGTCTTCAATCTTGTATCTTCATAGTCTTGGAGTCCGACCGTGGCGATAGTCCGGCTATCCGAACACCCCTAGTCCGGGACTCCCTCGGTAGCCTGAACCAGGCTTCAATGACGATGAGTCCGCGCGTTGATTGTCTTGACATTGCGAGGCGGGTTCCTCCTCCGAATACTTCATAGAAGGTTTTGAACACAAGGATAGTGTCCGCTCGCAAAACAAGTTCCACATAACATCGTAGAGAGAATAATTTTTACACAGATCTGCTGGCGTATTCCGCGGCGTGACATCACACCACGCCAGGCCTTTATATGAATCGTTTTACTGTTTCCACCTCAGCGTGTTTAGCGAGGCGGTTTCCTTGGCACGCCTTATCAAAGCATAGATCGTGCCCCTTATTCCGGATTCTCATCAATACGGACGTGGGTAACCCATCCGCGCCATTGATTACGATGCTTGGGAAATAAGCGAGTTTTACCAGTTGGTGGGGGACGATAGCTTCGTCTGCCTATATAAGGGATAAGGATCCACCTTTTCACCCACGCCTTCTTCCTCCTTTGCTTATCCATTTCCAAGACTCGAGCTCCCGCGCCGTAGTCCGCACATCCCACCTCATCCTTTCTCCAATCATGTCGAGGCGGGAGGCAGGTGGATGGCCTCCTCCGTCACGGAGGGGCACATCGCCAGATCAAGGGAGGCCGGATACTTGTCCCAAGCAACATCGCCACAAGCTTCCCAATGAGGGGCAGCTCATTCCGACCCACAGGCCCCGTGAGAGGGTGGTGTTTATCCCCACTTCCTCCGCGGACTAGGTTTTCCTCTTCACCCCTTGGTCCGGGGGCTCATGTTCTACTACGGCCTGGACTTCCACGTCCTGGCCCCGAATTTCATCCTCTACCTCTCGGCGTTTATCTCGTGTGCGAGGCTTTCCTCTGCATCCAGCCCCACTTCGGCTTATGGCTGAAGATCTTCAACGTCCGGCCGAAGGTAGTGGGCGGCCGTCAAGCAGAGTGCGGAGGCGCCATGGTTGGCAAGATGGCCAAAGTCCCATGGCTCGAAGGCGCCTTCGTAGAGACAATAAAGGGGTGGCAATCGGGGTTGTTCTACATCACCGAGCCCCGCAACACCAAATGGGTGGCGGCCCCCGAATTCAGATCTGGCTTCCCTACACGGCTCTCGTCATGGAAAGAGACGGGCCTGACGTGGGGGAATTCAGACGAGACATCCGGACTTCAAACATGCGTCCAAACACGGTGGCCAAGAATCTTAGGCTTGTCGGCGTAATCCAGGCGATGCTCATCCGCTGGATTCTCCCATGCCAACAAAGGGCCTTTAACTTGTGGGAGTTCGATCCGCACAAGACCAAACCTTGAACCGGCTCTTGACACTACGCATAAAGATGCCTCGAAGGTGCTTTGTTCAAGGGCGCCGAAGCCCCAGCATCCGCTACCAAAGATCGCGGGTACCGCTCGCAGCGTCCAGCCGGCGAGGTAAGTTATTTTACCCTTTACGGGACTCTTTTTTCATAGATTGACTCTACGTGGGATCTAAAACTCCCTAATCTTTGTCAGGACTGGCTGAAGACGTCCGTCTGATTAACTTGTCGGCCCATTTGCGGAAGACCCAGCGACGCCCGATTAATGAGCTCTTTGGCTCTGGCGCCACGTCACGTGGTGCGGAGAAGAAGGCCAAGAAGGAGGTCACGGGAACTCGAAGGAGCTCCCCGACGCTAGGTGTCCCGATTCCGGCGGAATCTTCTCCCAAGATGAGGAGGAAGAGGAAGAAGCTCCTCCCCCAGCGGGGGAGGAGAAGAAAGGAAGGCCGCCCCAGCTGGGGAGGCCGGAGGGTCCAAGAAGGGAAGAACCCTTCCTCCGGACTTCTCCACCAACGTCGACGATGACGAGGAGGACTGGCCTACAAGGGCCAAGCCCCTGGCGAGATCGTAAGTGTCCAGATACCCATGGTTTTTTTTATTATTGCAGAGTGTTCTCTAATGTTGAACAACTGTGCAGCCCGCCCAAGGGCGAGTTCGCCGATTCATCGAGCGGGTCCCTGGGCTCGTTGGAAATGGAGAGTACCTCGCTTCCGACCGCCTCATTGCCTCACGCTGCGGGAGGTGCCACAAGGGGGGCTTGGTCAAGAGGAGGTAGCGCGGGAGGTGCCACAAGGCGACCTCCCGGACTCCAGCCTGGGGGCAAGATCCCAGGGGCTCCTAAGCCGGCCTGGTCCGGACTCCATGCCGGAACCATCAGCCGTTCCGAGTCCAGACAGCGGATCCTTCACAAGAAGGGTAAGACGCCGGTGTCCTCCGGCCCAACCGGAGGCACCAGATAGCTTCTGAGGCGCTTAACAGCGCTTCCATCAGGAGGAGGAACACCGCCTTGTCATGAGTGCGGTGATCCGACAGTTCGATCCGCCAAGAGCGGACCGAAGCCTGCACCAGCCTTCTAACAGGCTTTGAGGTAAGATTTTAGAATATGTAAAAATATAACCACATAGACGGTAGCCTCTCGATGCTTAGTTCGGTGTTCGGAAAGAAAAGACGGACTAAGGATCTAAAAAGATATCTGCAGGAGTCTAACATAAGTATGTCAATATGGGAATGCAAAGGCGCCGACCTCTGCCACACCTTGATTGCGGAGGTCAATGTATTGAAGCGTAACCTCGGCGGTCCGAGAACGAGCTCGGACAAGCCAAGAAGGAGCTCGAGGACAAGGAAGGTAAGTAATACCTTATTAAAGAAATACCTTATAGAAAAGGTTTTGGTTGCGAAAAATAACAGGAATAACCTGGGTACTGCAGGGGCCATGAACGAGGTGGCGGACCTAAAGGAAGCGGTGTCCGTGGCCGAAAACAAAGCGGCTCAAGGAACGCACCGAGCGAGAGAGAAGGGGAGGCGCAGCTGGCCAAGAGCTGGCAAGAGCTCCAAGCTCGTGGAAAAACACGAGAGTTTGGGCGTGACTCGAAGACTCGAGAGTCCGTGCTCGCCTCGGCTCTTGAAAGTGCCAAAGCTGCTAAGGCCGAGGCCCAAAAAGCCCTCCAAGAAATTGAAGCACTAAAGAAGATAGCGGCGGGTAAGGCATTCTTTATGCAAAGCAAGAATGTAAAAGTCAATTACCTGTTACTTACCCGGATTCAGAGCTCTCCAGGAGCATTCACAGATTTGCCCCGTAGTGCGTCTGATGCTGCCGCATTCTACCGCGCCCAGGAGGGGAGCTCCACGGAGAAGATGTTCTGGTCTCAGTATGTTGAGGCCGACCATCCAGTGCCCCTAAGCGACCAGCTGAAACAGCTGGTCGAGCTCCATAAGGTCGCCGAACAGGCCATGAAGGGCCTTATAGCGCGGCTGTGGCCATTGGAGGCCATGCCCGGGAGCTACTTGACTTGGTGCAGCGGTGGTGGATGCCTGTCCGTGGCTTGAATTCATCAAGCGCTCGTCTGTATTGAAGGTGTCCGTCGGGCCCTTGCCCGTGCTAAAGTGCTGCTTTGGGGCAAAAGCTGGATGCGGAGAGGCTTGTGGCAGACCCACCGAAGGGCCATGAGCATCGCACGCCCGAAATGTACTATGAGGGCCTCCTGAAGGGTGCCCGCCGAACAGCGGATGAGTGCTCCAAGGATGTAATTTTTGAATTAACTTGCATTTGTTATCCTGTACGCTGAAAACTTGTTCATATGCGCTAAGCAACGCTTATTAATTTAAAATATTACCTTCTGTGTGGCCGTTTATCAAATTTGAGAGATAGCCCCCATGCCACGAGTGCTGGGGTGTTCGGGATAAACTTGAGCACTCTTGTTCCCATTCTTGGGTCCATCTAGGGAGGCGCTCAACACAACGAACAAGGCAACCGGACTTATAATGCTTGAACACTCTCACTTGGCCATATAATTCTATAATTTTAAATTTCGGCGAAGCCCCTAGTATTCGGAAGACCGAGTTCGGGGCGCTATCCACGCCTTGGCCGGACAATTCCGGTTCCTCGCTCGAAGCGGCATAAGTCTTTAGGGACTCGAAAAAGCCTCTCGAACAGCGACCGACTCTCGCCCTATCATGACGGTCAGTTTTAGCTTTCTCCACTGAGGTGCTCGACCCAACATAACTGGGGCACAATCGCAGTGGTTCTCCCGGTGCTACCTTAGCCGATATAGCGGAACGTAAGGTACCAAAACACGGGAGCCGGGAAAACCCAACTATTGACCCAAGACATGATTCGGAGCCAATTCATATAATGCTATAAGTTCTGGGTGCCACACTTGTGAAAGTGTTCGGACTTATCACACCATAATCTTGGTATACTTAAGCCCCTGGTGTATTGGCCGTACCAAAGTGTACGTTTGGAACATGTCATGAAATGAACGCATGTATATAAAAAGGAAATAGAGCAATAATAAGCAAAAGCTGTGTATTGTTTATTCAAAAAGGTACTACAATGGAAGCAGAACGATACAAATAGTGCGGTAAGCAAGGGATGGGACTATCTAACATGTCCTCCCCTCCGAGGGTAAGCTGTTGGATGATATGTAAAACAGGTATCTTTGCTCGTAATAGAGACCACCTGAACACTCGACGTGGCTTTCCGCTTCCCTGGCTGTTGCATCGTGAGTTCGGCGATTCGAGTGCCGGACAGGACTTCTCAAAGACGGAGTCCTGAAAGTAAAAAAAAGGAAGAAAAAGAAAAAAGAAAAAGAAGTGACACAAACGGGAGCCCCTGGTGCGGTCGAGCCGCATTCTTGGCGTGCCGTTGTCTTGCCCCTCCCCATATGCCCATGGTATCTCCAGAGCGTAATTATGTACGCGTAATACTACCTTCGCAATTTCGCGAGGGCTGGGGTTGGGGCGGATTGCTACCGTGCTTGAATCGTGCGGTGGTCTTGTTGCGAGGTTACTCGGTAGCGCTTGGCGGTGTTCGGACACTTGGTGGCCGGACTCGAGAATTGCCGTGAGAGGCTGCTTTGCACCTCCGCCGCGAGGGCCGCCGTATGCTCCTCCGTTCGGAGAGAGTGTTCGGTGTTTCCATTGGCCGTGATTACTCCTTGAGGGCCTGGCATCTTGAGCTTGAGGTATGCGTAGTGCGGCACCGCATTGAACTTTACCGTCACGGTTCGTCCGGCGATGCATGATAGCCGCTGCGGAATGGGACGATGTCGAAGATTAACTCTTCGCCGGAAGTTATCCGGAGATCCGAAGACCACTTGAGTGTGACTAAGCCTGTACAATTGGCCTCTACACGGTATGACGCCTTTAAAGGTCGTCTTTGTAGGTTTAATCCTTGAGGGGTCTATGCCCATTTTGCACACTGTATCCTGATAAAGCAGGTTCAGGCTGCTACCGCCGTCCATCAGGACTCTGGTGAGGTGAAATCCGTCGGCGAAGCCGCCGTGACGGATGCTAGTGGGGTGGTCCCTTCGATCGAAGGTGGTCGGGCAGGAAGACCATGGGTTGAACTTTGGGGCGACTGGCTCCATCGCATATACGTCCCTAGTGCACGCTTCCGCTCCCTTTTGGGTATGTGGGTTGCGTATATCATGTTCACCGTCCGCACTTGTGTGGGAAAACCTTCATCCTCTATTGTTCGGCGGCTGGGGCTCTTCTTCGTCATCGCTATGCAGCCCCTTGTCATTGAGTTCGGCACTTAAATTTCCTGCTTGCTTGAACACCCAACAATCCCTGTTGGTGTGTTTGGCTGGTTTTTCGGGGGTGCCATGTATTTGGCACAAGCGATCGAGTATGCGGTCCAAGTTGGACGGGCCCTGGGTATTTCTTTTGAATGGCTTCTTCCGCTGACGGGGTTTAGAGCCTCTGAATCCGGCATTGACGGCCGTGTCCTCAGTATTATCGCCGTTAATGCGGCGCTTGTTCTTGTTGCGACGCGACCTGCCATTGCTGTCCTTGGTATCCGGACTATCAGGATGTTTGGCCAAGTTGTTGCTTCGAGCTAGCCAGCAGTCCTCTCCTGCGCAAAAGCGAGTCATGAGGGTTGTGAGGGCTGCCATAGATTTCGGCTTTTCCTGTCCTAGGTGCCGGGCAAGCCACTCGTCACAGATGTTATGTTTGAAGGCTGCAAGGGCCTCTGCATCCTGACGATCAACGATTTGATTTTTCTTTGTTAGGAACCGAGTCCGTAATTGTCCGGCGATTCTTCCGCTGCTGAATTATGTGGCTAAGGTCATCGGCGTCGGTGGTCGCACATATGTGCCCCGGAAGTTATCAAGAAATGCGGCTTCCGTGTCCTCCCAACAACCAATTGATTCTGGTGGTAAGCTATTGAGCCGATGTCGAGCTGGTCCTTTAAGCTTGAGTGGGAGGTATTTGATGGCATGTAGATCATCACCGCGGGCCATGTGGATATGGAGGAGATAATACTCGATCCGGACGCGGGATCTGGTGGTACCATCGTATGATTTGATGTTCTACGGGCTTGAAGCCCTCGGGGATTTGATGATCCATTACTTCATCATGAAGCATAGTGGGTGTCTTGGCGCCTCAGTATTGGGCTATATCACAACGTAGCTCATATGAGCTTTGTCTCTGTGTTCGGCCCGGCGGTTTCTTTGTATCCGGCGACGGAAATCATCCCGCATTCTTTGGCGCCCACGCGATCCGTAGATCGATCTTGTATGTTTTGCCTTATCCTCCAATATATCTCGCAAGTCCGGCGTGTTTTCCCATGCCTTGGTACTTTTTGAGCGGCGTCGGGGTGTGGCTTGAGCGGAGGGTCTAGAGGCCTCTCTATCGCGGCCACGGGATGGCCGGTCTGCCATGTCGTGCGCTGCTGACTTGGGTGCTTCCTCCTCTAGTCGAGGCAACGGCCTGCGCTTGGGGTAGCTTTTGGAGGGGCGTTCGAGTTCATACTCTTCGGCTGCAAGGACTTCAGTCCATCTTTCAGCTAGAAGGTCTTGATCAGCTCTAAGCTGTTGCTGCTTTTTCTTGAGGCTGCTTGCCGTGGCTATAAGCCTGCGTTTGAAACGCTCCTGTTCAGCGGGATCCTCAGGCACGACAAACTCGTCGTCGTCGAGGCTTGCCTCATCTTCTGAGGGAGGTGCATAATTATCGTCCTCAACCTCTCTTTCTGCCGCCGTCGTGCGGGCTTGCTTCTCCCCCCTCCTGTGCTGAGTCCTGCTGGAGGGGGTTCTCTTCGGCACTGTCCGGGGTGTTATTATCTCCTGTGCCGGAATCATCGTTTTTATTGTGGCGGGATTTAGAACGGCGCCGCTGACACCGGCGCTTCGGCTGTTTCTTGGAGGGGTCATCCTCCGTTGTTCCATCGTCGTTCCCATCTTTTGGGATGTGCACCATATATATGTCATATGACGAGGTGGCCTTCCAGTGCCCTGTAGGCGCTGGGTCTTGTTCGTCTCCGGCATCGTCGTCCATACCGTCGATGTCTTCGGAGTTGTAGTCTAGCATGTCGGTTAAATCATCGACAGTTGCTACAAAGTGCGTGGTGGGTGGGTGTTGAATTTCTTCGTCGTCCGCATCCCAACCTTCCTGTCCGTAGTCCGGCCAGGGCTCTCCGGATAAAGAGAGAGACTTTAGTGAATTCAGGATGTCGCCAAAGGCGAAGTCTTTGAAAAGATGTCCGCGATGAACTCCATGACGGCGCCCAATCGGATTCGATTGGCGGCGCGGAGGGTTGAGTCCGGAGAGGAATCCGGCACCACAGGTCGAGGTCTTCGCAAAGGAAAGGGATGGAGTTCGGCTCAATCACCGTAGAGATTGTAGCCCCCGAGGCGGTGTCCAACCACTCGTCCTCGATCGGGGAATCCAGCTCTGGATTAAGGGTCGGAGCGGATGCCTGTGCGGCCTCGAGGCACCGTTCGACCGCGAAGATAGATCATGCCCATCGAGGACGGTCTTGGCGGCGCGCTTGGCTGTGGCTCGTATCCGTCGAAGATCAAGTCTCCGCGGATATCAGCCGTATAGTTTAAACTTCCAAATCTGACCTGATGGCCAGGGGCGTAGCTTTCGATCTGCTCCAGATGGCCAAGCGAATTGGCCAGCAGTGCAAAGCCGCCGAACACAAAGATCTGTCCGGGAGAAAAGTCTCACCCTGGACCGCGTCGTTGTTGTTGATCGTAGGAGCCATCGGGCCTATGGGTGACGACACAGAGGAACTCTCAATGAAAGCACCAATGTCGGTGTCAAAACCGGCGGATCTCGGGTAGGGGGTCCCAGCTGTGCGTCTAGGCGGATGGTAACGAGGAGACAAGGGACACGATGTTTTTACCTGAGTTCGGGCCCTCTCGATGGAGGTAATACCCTACTCTTGCTTGATTAATATTGATGATATGGGTAGTACAAGAGTAGATCTACCATGAGATCAAGGAGGCTAAACCCTAGAAGCTAGCCTATGGTATGATTGTTGTTAGATCCCTACGGACTAAAACCCTCCGGTTTATATAGACACTTTGGATAGGTTAGGGTTACACAGTCGGTTACAATGGTAGGAGATCTACATATCTGTATCGCCAAGCTTGCCTTCCACGCCAAGGAAAGTCCCATCCGGACACGGGACGAAGTCTTCAATCTTGTATCTTCATAGTCTTGGAGTCCGGCCGTGACGATAGTCCGGCTATCCGGACACCCCCTAGTCTGGGACTCCCTCACCCTCCCTGCGTGGTCGAGGGGTTATTTGTAAAAACACACATAGGCCATTCGCATTTATTTGACATGTGGGAGCTGAGGCAACGGCAGCAAAGAATCAATATAATATGATATTTAATGTGGAGCCGAATTATCATCAAACCGAAGTATAATGGAGAAACCGCCTTGCAAAGCCGAAGACATAAAGCCGGATACTACGTCGTCATTGAAGGCAAGTTTGGGGGCTACTAAGGGAGTCCTGGATAAGGGGGTCCTCGGGCGTCTGGGCTATGTGACATGGGCCGGACTGATGGGCCGCGAAGATAAAAGATAGAAGGCTTTCCCCCATGTCCGGATGGGACTCTCCATTGCGTGGACATCAAAATTGGCGGCTAGACGTGTAGTTTCCTTTCTCTGTAAACCGACTCTTTACAACCCTAGCCCCCTCCGATGTCTATATAAACCGGTGGGTTTAGTCCATAGGGGCGATCACAAATCATACAGGCTAGGCATCTAGGGTTTAGACATTACGATCTCGAGGTAGATCAACTCTTGTAACCACTATACTCATCAAAGTCAATCAAGCAGGAAGTAGGGTATTACCTCCATTAAGAGGGACCGAACCTAGGTAAACATCATGTCCCCCATCTCCTGTTACCTTTGATCCTCAGACACACAGTTCGGGACCCCCTACCCGAGATCAGCCGGTTTTGACACCGACAACCTCTACTCCTTCTGCGCACGTTGTCTATGAAGGCGGCTGCATGCATAATGATGATGTGGGTGAGATCTTCTAGGACTCAGATGATGACGAGGAAAATTATGAGACTACCCACAGTGGGAGTAACATAGGTAGTAACATCACACATATCTAGATAAATAAGATGATGTGGCAAGCAATAAATGAAAAAGAGAGGAAAGTAGTAACATAGCTAGTTACTAGTAGTATGAGTAACATCACACATATCAGGGCAAGATGTGTCTATAGCCTAATAAATGACGTGTTGCATGTTACCATACATATGTTACTATAGAGGTAGTAACATAGACTAGTAACACGAGCATGTTACTAGTCTATGTTCCAACCCATTATGGCTAGTGTGAGAGGGGTGTCTCCAACAGTGTTCCTCGGCTCGCACCTCTTGCATCACGATGGTCGAGCTTGGAGTCATTCATCTGGTACACGTGGCATCTCGGATCTGGACACAAGGTGACATACACTGTCAAGGTCCACGGTCAAGGGGGTCAGGGCGGACGCGACCTCTCATTGCGTCCGCCATTTGAAGTGGCGGGCCGGCCCAGGGCGTTGCCCGCTGCACTTCCAGCTGTACCTGCCTCCTTGCCGCATTCAAAAACATACATTTAAACCCGCGTGGAATGCGAGAAACCAACTCCGGTCACACACGCCTGTTCAGGAGCAGGACGCCGGCCAAGCTCCTCCTTCCACCATTTTGTCCACTCTTTTGGTGGCATCCGACGAGCAGGAAGAGCAGTTCTTCGGCATAAAAGCCGTCTGGGTGGCCCGCCGAGCTCGGTAGTTACGAGCGAGGTAGCTCGCTTCTCCACCTATCTCGCCTAGCCCATCGAAGGCAGTTGCCACACTAAGCCAGCGTGTGGTTCCGCAGCTGGCCTCTCCAATACAGCTCGAGGAAGAGTGCCGACTTGCTCCACGTTGGCTTGTCGGGGAGCACGGCGGCACAGGCATCGTCGCTGCCCTCGACGCCGCCGCGTCGTACAGTGCCTCCAGTGTCTGCGACTGCGCCATCTGCCGTCGACACGCGTGTAGCCGCGACATGCAGGCAGAGAAAGAAGATGCCTCGGATGTCGACAAGGTGATGCGGCTACGCGGATGTTGACAAGGTGATCGACAACACGTCCCCGCCCGCCGCCATCATCGAGGAGATGTAGAACACGGGAGGACGCCGCTGATTGTATCCCATGAAGGCCACCGCTGAGGCGACGCCAGCGAATACAACCGGTGTCTTGCATGATTCTTCTTCTGCCGGATGCTGGAGGAGGACAAAGAGATCGGGCAGTGACCATTTTTATTAGGTATTTTAATTCAACTAGGCTGGTTGTAATGGGAGTATTATAAGTAGTATCATGCATGCCAACTAGTAGTACTCCCTCCGTCTAGGTGTGTAAGTCATCCTACGAAAACCAAATAATCCCAAAACACTTAGGCGCGGTGCATTAACATCTACCGCGTTTCTTGTTTCTTGACATATCAACCAATAAGAGATGGGGTGTGCATGCTTTTAATGACTTGAGACTACCAAACACGACATGCAGTGGTTAGTTCATTGCATGCAATGCTATTAATTAGCAAATAAACATTAAGTTCTTTCGTTTTCCCCTCCTCCTTGGTCACTAGTATAAGTTACTCCCCACTATTTAATGTCTGACCTTGCGCTTGCCTCGTCGCCTCTTTCGGAAGTCGAATGAACTACTGGTAATCTGACACCAAATGAACTGCTACACGTCCACCGCTTGCAGCAGTTCATTTGGTGTCAGATTGCCATAAGTACTACTGTAGTACCATCATTATTGTATGACTACCGAAAGAGGAGAAGAGCAGAGCGCAAGGTCACCTACTAACCTAGTACTACTAAATGAACTGCTGCACGGTTAATTAATATAGACGGCTCTTGCAGCTGCACATCATTAGCACAGTGCTCTTGCAACAACAAGTACTCTCTTCGTAAAGAAAAATAAAGGATTGGAGTGGCATGTCCACTTGAATCCCATATCATTAACACAGTGTTCCCCTAAAAAAACAGAGTGTTTGACACAGGAAAAACAAAGGAAGTGAAAAAAAGTTGGGTGGATGCTAGATTGCCAATTAACAAATGATTACATGGGAAAAAATCTTATAGCATTCTATCCTATGAATCAAACGACCAATGTAGGGAGCACGGTGCTGCCTCTCATTGGCCTCCTCTGCAGGAGTTTTCTTCTAGTACTGGCAGAGCTTAGGCCAAGGACACAATTGATTTTCAAGTAGGGCTTGATTAACTCAACTATGTCTCCTAGCTAGCAGCGCCCACCTGCAAATGAGCGCCACCGTGAGCTGCGCAACAATGATAGAGGCTCTGGGAGGACCAGAGTTAGGCGGGCGAAGAGTCGACGAGGTAGCCCGACGACCCCTTGAGCTTGAAAGGCACCCGCACGATCTCCTCTCCTCGTAGGGAAGGTCGGGGTCCATTGGGTACATCTTCGACGACATCCGCGGCTTCCGACGGTGTCGTTGCCATTTCATTAGTGTAAATAATTAGTCAATTCCTAGTCAACAATCAAAACCGCCTAAACTCTAACATGTGAACACTAAAACTGCTCAAGGGGGTGATATACCCGGTTTTAGAGATTTGAGGGTAAAAATCATACCAAAATTGACTTTGGGGGTTATTTGTCCATCAACTTACATTTGAGGTGAAAAATATACTTCTTTCAATGGTCTGCTGGTCATAGTATTCTTTTTAGATTTATAACATATGGGACCGAGTGTGAGCGAGCCGACCTCAATCGACGGCAAAATCACCTGTCGGACGCACTTTGAGAGCGACGAGGAGCAAGAAGCGATACGGGCTGGTCGTGTCAAGCAAGAAAATGGCAGGTGTCATGTTTAAAACTCGCTATACTATAGTAGAGGTATATGTGATGTAGATGTAGATGTAGATGTAGTGTAGATGTAGATCCAGATGTAGATGTACATGTTGAGATGTAGAGATAAGTGAGACTCACCAACGGTCACCAACGTAGGCCGAGTACATGCACGAATCACCCACAAAAAAAGGAGTACGTGCACGAAGAGAAAAATTGCACGCACGGGCGCACGTACTCGCGTGCGGGTACATGGTGGAGCTCATTTCTGGACGAAGAGGCAGCTCACGTGATAATTTGACGCATTTGGTAGTTGTTCACTTAGTGGAGGGTCGGGAACCACGCGTGGACGAATCAAAGTTCGACCATGACGCGGTGGCGTGTTTGTTTTTATTTTATTTTCTTCAATGGAATGTACGTAGTTTTTTTCTTGAATGGCACGTGAATCATGCACATACTCAATGACGGAGCAAGGGATGGGATGGTAGCCATGGACATGGTCGGCCCTTTTTGGAGACTACTACACTGGTACTTTGATGTACATTTAAAAAAACTACTACTTTGATGTGTCATGTCAACTCGCAGAATGATGAGAAGCTTGCTTACTATGCCCTCTACATAGCCCACACTTTGTACGGCTAGTTATAGTGGGAGTAACTTAGCGCACTTCAAGAAAATTTTGCTTATGTGGAAAGTATATAATGAGAAGTGGTAACATAATATGTTACTGTAACATAGTGTTTCCCAAGACAAGATGAGTCTACAAGCTAATAAATGAAGCCATCATAACATTACTGTACTACTCCCTCCTTTCCGGTTTATAGGGCTCCCTCCTTTCTGATTTATAGGGCTCAATTTGAAAATCTCGCCAACCAAGGTAGATGATGAGTGGTGGAATACTTTTTGTAATTTGCAAAAGCACCCAATTAATGCTCTTGTTTTCCTCAAAAATTTATGTTTACCATTGTATTAATTGCAATGCATGCATGCATAAAGTACATGCATTGGTCAATTTTCTCTTAATACTTGCATGCAAATATTTAATGCACCTTGAAGTCTAAACTTGTGATGGGGAACAACCAAATTGATCCTTATAAAATGGAAAAACTAAGATTTTGAGATAAGCCCTATAAATCGGAAAGGAGGGAGTAGTAACATAGACTAGCGTCATATGCATGAAACTAGTGAGTATGGGAGCACAAGATATTTCCCCGTCCGAACCGATCCCAAGTTGGCTTCTCACCTTCTTGGCCCACTGAGGGAGTCCTGGATTAGGGGGTGTCCGGATGGCCGGACTCCTGGACTATGAAGATACAAGATTGAAGACTTTGTCCCGTGTCCGGATGGGACTTTCCTTGGCGTGGAAGGCAAGCTTGGCGATACAGATATGTAGATCTCCTCCCATTTGTAACCGACTCTGTGTAACCCTAGACGGTGTCTATATAAACCGGAGGGTTTTAGTCCGTAGGACGAACAACAATCATACCATAGGCTAGCTTCTAGGGTTTAGCCTCTCTGATCTCGTGGTAGATCTACTCTTGTACTACCCATATCATCAATATTAATCAAGCAGGAGTAGGGTTTACCTCCATCGAGAGGGCCCGAACCTGGGAAAAACATCGTGTCCCTCGTCTCCGATTACCATCCGCCTAGACGCACGATTCGGGACCCCCTACCGAGATCCGCCGGTTTTGACACCGACATTGGCGCTTTCATTGAGAGTTCCTCGTATGCGTCATCTTTTGGCCCGATGGCTCCTCCGATCATCAACAACGATGCGGTCCAGGTGAGACTTTTCTCCCCGACAGATCTTCGTGATTCGGCGGCTTTGCATCGCGGGCCAATTAAGCAGCCATCTGGAGCAGATCGAAGCTACGCCCCTGGCCATCGAGTCGATTTGGAAGTTTGAACTACACGGTGATGTCCGTGGAGATTTGATCTTGGACGGGTTCGAGCCACAGCCGCGCGCCGCCGCTACTGATGGGCATGATCTAGCTCGGCCGCCGAACAGTGCCCTAGAGGCCGCACCCGTGTCCGCTCCGACCCTTAGCTCGAAGCTGACTGCGCCAATCGAGGACGGGTGGCTGGACACCACCTCGGGGGCTGCAATCTCTACGGTGATCGAGCCAAACACCAGCCCTGTCCTCTGCGAAGCCCGTGACTCCAAGGTGCCGGACTCCTCTCCGGAATATGAACCTTCCGCGCCCCTGCCAATCGAATCCGATTGGGCGCCGATCATGGAGTTCGCCGCCGCGGACATCTTTCAGCACTCGCCCTTCGGTGACATTCCGAATTCACTAAAGTCTCTCTCTTTATCAGGAGAGCCCTGGCCGGACTATGGTCAGCAAGGTTGGGATGCGGACGATGAAGAAATTCAAAGCCCACCCACCACCCACTTCGTAGCCACTGTCGATGATTTAACCGACATGCTCGACTTCGACTCTGAAGACATCGATGGTATGGGACGCCGATGCAGAGGAGCGACCAAGAACCAGCGCCTATAGGGCAGCGGAAGGCCACCTCGTCAGACAACATATACATGGTGGACACCCCAAAAGAAGGGAATGGCGATGGAACAACGGAGGATGACCCTCCAAGAAGCGACCTAAGCGCCCGGCGTCGTGACACCGCTCTAAATCCCACCAAAGCAAAAATGGCGATTCCGGCACGGGAGATAATAACACCCCGAACAGTGCCGAAGACAACCCCCTCCAGCAGGATTCACCACAGGAGGATGGAGAAGCCAACCCTCATGAGAGCGGCAGACAGAGAGGTAGAGGACGATAATTACATGCCTCCCTCCGAAGACGAGGCAAGCCTCGACGACGGCAATTTAATTTGTCGTGCCTGAGGATCCCGTCGAACAAGAGCGTTTCAAACGCAGGCTTATGGCCACGGCGAGCAGCCTCAAGAAAGAACAGCAACAGCTTAGAGCTGACCAAGACATGCTAGCCGACAGATGAACTGAAGTCCTTGCGGCCGAAGAGTACGAACTCGAACGCCCCTCCAAGAGCTACTTAAAGCGCAGGCTGCTACCCCGATTAGAGGAGGAAGCACCTAAACCTAAATCACCAGCGCACGACGCGGCCGACCGGCCACCTCGTGGCCGCGACAGAGAGGCCTCTCGGGCCTCCACTCAAGCCGCACCCCAGCGTCGCTCAAAGAATACCAAGGCACGGGGAGATGGGCCAGACCTGCGAGATATATTGGAGGACAAGGCAAGGCAAACAAGATCGATCTACGGATCGCGTGGGCGCCCCACGACACGTGACGATAACCGTCATGCCGGATATAGGAAATCCGGCCGGGACGAACACAGCAGACAAAGCTCGTTTGAGCTACGTCGTGATATAGCCCAGTACAGAGGTGCCACACACCCACTATGCTTCACAGATGAAGTAATGGATCATCAAATCCCCGAGGGTTTCAAACCCGTAAACATCGAATCATACGATGGCACAACAGATCCTGCGGTATGGATCGAGGATTATCTCCTTAATATCCACATGGCCCGCGGTGATGATCTACACGCCATCAAATACCTCCCACTCAAGCTTAAAGGACCAGCTCGACATTGGCTTAACAGCTTGCCAGCAGAGTCAATTGGTTACTGGGAGGACCTGGAAGCCGCATTCCTCGACAATTTCGAGGGCACCTATGTGCGACCACCAAACGCCGATGACCTAAGCCACATAATTCAGCAGCCAGAGGAATCGGCCAGAAAATTCTGGACACGGTTCTTAACCAAGAAAAATCAAATAGTCGACTGTCCGGACGTAGAGGCCCTCGCAGCCTTCAAACATAACATCCGTGACGAGTGGCTTGCCCGGCACCTAGGACAGGAAAAGCCGAAATCCATGGCAGCCCTCACAACACTCATGACCCGCTTTATGCGGGAGAAGACAGCTGGCTAGCTCGTAGTAATAACATGACCAAGAGCCTGGTAATTTGGATACCAAGGACAGCAATGGCAGGTCGGCGCAACAAGCACAAACGCCGCGATATGGCGACAATGCTGAGGATCTGACGGTTAATGCGGATTCGAGGCTCTAAACCCGGTCGTGGAGAAAGCCATTTAAAAGAAATACTCGGCCCGTCCAGTTTGGACCGAATACTCAATCGCTCGTGCCAGTTACACGGCACCCCGAAAAACCAGCCAATCACACCAACAGGGATTGTTGGGTGTTCAAGCAGGCAGGCAAGTTAAGTGCCGAAAACAGAGACAAGGGGCTGCATAGCGATGACGAAGAGGAGCCCCGGCCGCCAAACAATAGGGGACAGAATGACTTCCCCCCACAAGTGCGGACGGTGAACATGATATACGCAACCCACATCCCCAAAAGGGAGCGGAAGCATGCACTCAGGGACGTATATGCGTTGGAGCCAGTCGCCCCAAAATTCAACCCGTGGTCCTCCTGCCCGATCACTTTTGATCGAAGGGACCACCCCACTAGCATCCGCCATGGTGGATTCACCGCATTGGTTCTAGACCCAATCATTGACGGATTTCACCTCACTAGAGTCCTTATGGATGACGGTAGCAACCTGAACCTGCTTTATCGAGGATACGGTCACGAAAAATGGGCATAGATCCCTCAAGGATTAAACCCACAAAGACGACCTTTAAAGGCGTCATACCGGTGTAGAGGCCAACTATGCAGGCTCGGTTACACTTGAGGTGGTCTTGGATCCCGGATAATTTCCAAAGCGAGGAGTTAATCTTGACATAGTCCCGTTCATGATGGCTATCACGCCTTTGCTCGGACGAACCGCATTTGCAAAGTTCAATGCGGTGCCGCCCTACGCATACCTCAAGCTCAAGATGCCAGGCCCTCGAGGAGTCATTACGGTCAATGGAAACACCGAACGCTCTCTCCGAACGGAGGAGCATACGGCGGCCCTTGCGGCGGAAGTACAAAGTAGCCTTTCAAGGCAATTCTCCAGTCCGGCTATTAAACGTCCGGACACCGTCAAGCGCTCTCGCAGTAACCTACAACAAGACCACTTGGCACGTTCCGAGCACGCGTAGCAATGCGGCCCCAACCCCAGCCCTCGCGAAATTGCGAAACCAGTACTACGCGTACATAATTACGCTCTGGAAATACCATGGGCATAGGGGGAGGGGCACGACCACGGCATGCCCAAAATGCGGCTCAACCACACTAGGGGCTCCCGATTTTGTCATTCTTTTTTCTTACTTTCAGGACTCCACTCTCCGGAAGTCCTGTCCGGTAGTACAATCGCTGAACACATGATGCAACAGCCAGGGAGGCAGAAAGCTACGTCGAATGTACAGGTGGTCCCTATAACGAGCTAAATACCTGTCTTACGTACCGTCTCGCAGCTTGCCCCTGGAGGGGGACATGTCAAATACTCCCATCTCTTGCTTATCGCACTATTTGTATCGTTCTGCTTTCACAGCAGCCTTTTAATAAACAATACATAGCTTTTGTCTATTATTGCATTCCTTTTTTATGTAAATATGTTCAGTTATGACATTATGCAACCGTACACTTTGGTACGGCCAATACACAAGGGGCTTAAGTACCCCAGAATATCGTGTGAGAAGTCCGAACACTCTCACGAGTGCGGCACCCCGAACTTATAGAATTATATGCATCGGCTCCGAATCATGTCTTGGGTCAATAGTTGGGTTTGCCCGGCTCCCATGTTTTGGTACCTTACGTTCCGTTATATCGGCTAAGGTAGCACTGGGAGAACTACTACGATTGTGCCCGGTTGAGCTGGGTTAAGCACCTCGAGAGAAAGCTAAAACTGACCGTCATGATAGAGGCGAGAGCTGGTAGCTGTTCGAGAGGTTTCCAGTCCCTAAAGACTTATGCCGCTTAGAGCGAGGAGCCGGCTTTGTCCGGCCTAGGCGTGGATAGCGCCCCGAACTCGGTCTTCCGTATACTAGGGGCTTCGCCAAAATTTAAAATTATAGAATTCTATGGCTAAGTGAGAGTGATAAAGCATTATAGTCTGATTGCCTTGTCCGTCGTGCTGAGCGCCTCCCTCGAAGGACCCAAGAATGGGAACAAGAGCGCTCAGGTTTATCCCGAACACCCTAGCACTCGTGGCATGGGGGCAGAAGCCGACGACTCGCCATCTCTCAGATTTAATAAACGGCCGCCTGAAGGTAATATTTTAAATCCAAAAGCGTTGTTAAGCGCATATGAACAAGTTTTCAGCGTATGCAGGATAACACGAGCGAGTTTACTAAAAAATTACATCCTTGGAACATTCATCCGCCACAAGGCGGGCACCCTTCAAGACGCCCTCATAATACATCTCGGGCTTGCGATGCTCCTTGCCCTCCGGTGGCCCATCTGTCACCAGCTTCTCAGCATCCATATTGCCCCAGTGTACTTTAACACGGGCAAGGGCCCTGAGCGCCTTCGATGCATACTGAGCGCTTGATGACTTCAAGCCGTGGACCGGCATCCATGACCGCCTCACCAGCCCCAAGTAGCTCCGGGCATGACCTCCCGAGCCATAGCCGGACTATAAGGCCCTTCATGGCCTGTTCGGCCCTATATGGAGCTCGACCAGCTGCTTCATTTGGTCGCTCAAAACACCGGGTATCCGGCCTCGGCGTATTGAGACCAGAACACCTTCTCCATCGAGCTCCCTCCTCATTTCGGTAGTATCTTGTGTCGGACACTGCTTCTTGAGGCAGATCTGCGAATGCTCCTAGAGCTCCGGACTCGGGTAAGTAACAAGTAATTCACTTTCACGTGCTTGCTTTGCATAACGAATGCCTTACCCTCCGCTATCTTCTTCATCGCCTCAATTTCTGGAGGGCTTTTTGGGCTTGGCCTTGGCAGATTTAGGCGCTCTCAAGGGCCAAAGGCGAGCTCGGACTCTCGAGTCTTTGAGTCAAGCTCCAAACTCTCGTGTTTTTTCACGAGAGGCACAGAGCCTCTTGCTGCACCTCCTCCACCCGCGCCTCCTGCTTTTCTCGCTCAGTGCGCTCCACGGCTGCATTGTCTTGACCTTGGACAGCGCTTCCTTGGTCGCCACCTCGGTTGTGGCCCCTGTAATACTCACGTTGGTCCTGTCATTTTTTGCAACCACATCTTTTTATATACTTACATAAGGTATTACTTACCTTCCTTGTCCTGGAGCTGCTTGTTGGCAAGGCCGAGCTCGTTGTCGGACCGCTCGAGGCTCTGCTTCAATGCATTGACCTCCGCAGTCAGTGCGACAGAGGTCAGCAGCGCAGTCTGCATTCCCATATTGACATACTTATGTTAGACTCCTGCGTATATCTTTTAGATCCTCAGTTCGGCTTTTCTTTCCGAACACCAAACTAAGCATCGAGGCTACCGTCTATGCGGTAATATTTTCACATATCTTAAATGCATACCTCAAAGCCTGTTAGAAGGCTGGCACGAGCTTCAGTCGGCCCGCTCTTGGCAGATCGAACCTTCGGATCACCGCACTCATAATAGTGCGGTGCTCGTCGATGGAGGCGCCGTTAAGCACCTCCAGCAAATTATCCGGTGCCTCCGGTTGGACGGAGGTCACCGGCGTCATAGGCTTGCCCTTCTTACTAGGGGGCCGCCTGCCGGACTCCGCAACCACTGAAGGTTCCGGCGGGTGTCCGGCCCAGGGCCGGACTTAGAGCCCTTTGGATTTTTATCCCCTTTGCGCCTGGAGTCCGGGAGGTCGCCTTGCGGCGCCTCCAGGACCACCTCCTCCTGGCTTGGACCCTTTTGGGACTCCACCTCGGCATCGTCCGTAGGGCGAGGGGAGGTAGCAGTCGGGAGTGAAAGACTATTCACATCCGACGAATCCAGGGAGTCGCTCGACAAAGCGTCGAGCCGGGCCTTGGGCGAACTGCATGATTATATTCGGCATCAGAAGATACTCTGCAATAAAGGAACGCCATGAGTTATTCTGGTATCCGGATACTTACGATTTTGCCAGGGGCTTGGCCCTGGATGGCCACTCCTCTTCGCCGTCGTCGGTGTTGGTGGAGTAGTCAGGATGAAGGGTCCTTCCCTTCTTGGACCCTCCGGCCCCCCAGTTGGGGCGGCCTTCCTTTTCTTTCCTCCCCCCGCTGGAGGGGGAGAGGCCTCTTCTTCCTCCTCCTCGTCTTCGTGGGAGGAGTGCGCTTCGGAGTCATCGGACGATGAATCCGACACCACCGGACGCCACGTAAGGTGCCGGACCAGCAGCTTCACCAAGCGGGCATCTGCTGGGCCTTCGGGCAAAGGAGCCGGACAGTCGATCTGTACGGTCTTCTTCTGCCAGTCCTGTCAAAGGAATGGGAGCTTAGATCCCGCATAGAGTCAAACTATGAAAAACAAGTATCCCGTAAAGGGTAATACAAGCTTACTACGCTGGCTTGGCGCTTCGCGCAGAATCCGTGATCCTCGGTAATGCGAGGGGGAACCTCGGCGCCCTTGAATAGCACCTTCTAGGCATCCTCGTGCATTGTTTCAAAGACCCTGGTGAGAGTTTGGTGCTGGGCCGGGTCGAACTCCCACAAGTTAAAAGCCCGTCGTTGACATGGGAGGATCCGGCGGATGAGCATGACCTGGACTACGTTGACAAGTTTAACCTTCTTTTCCACCAGGTTTTGGACGCAGGTTTGGAGTCCGGACAGCTCTCCCGAATTACCCCACGATAGGCCCTTCTCTTTCCAAGAGGTGAGCCGTGTGGGGATGACAGATTGGAATTCGAGGGCCGCTGCCCATTCAGGGTCACGCGGCTCGGTGATGTAGAACCACCCCGATTGCCACCCTTTGATGGTTTCCACGAAGGAGCCCTCGAGCCATGTAACGTTGGGCATCTTGCCCACCATGGCGCCTCCGCACTCCGCTTGCTGGCCGCCCACTACCTTCGGCTTGACATTGAAGGTCTTGACCATAAGCCGAAGTGGGGCTTGATGCGGAGGAAGGCCTCGCACACGACGATAAACTCCGAGATGTTGAGGATGAAGTTCGGGGCCAGATCGTGGAAATCCAGGCCGTAGTAAAACATGAGCCCCCGGACAAATGGGTGGAGTGGGAAGCCCAGTCCGCGGAGGAAATGGGGGAGGAACACCACCCTCTCATGGGGCCTGGGGGTGGGGATGAGCTGCCCCTTGTCTGGAAGCTGGTGCGCAATGTCGTTGGACAAGTATCCGTCTTTCCTCAACTTTTTGGTGTGCCCCTCCGTGACGGAGGAGGCCATCCACCTGCCTCCCGCTCCGGACATGGCTGGAGAAGGTTGAGGTGGGAAGTGCGGACTTCGGCGCTGGAGCTCGAGTCTTGTGAAATGGATAAGCGAAGGAGGAAGAAGGCGTAGATGAAAAAGGTGGATCCTTATCCCCTTATATGGGCGAACGAAACTATGTGCCCCCACCAGCCTGGTAAAACTCGCTTATCTCCCAAGCGTCGTAATTAATAGCACGGTTGCGTTACCCATGCCCGTATCGATGAGAATCCCGGAATAAGGGGACACGATCTCTGCTTTGACAAGACGTGCCAAGGAAACCGCCTCGCTAAGTGGATAAAGGCCTGGCCGTGGTGTGATGTCACGCTGCGATACGTCGGCAGATGGGATTTGTGTAAATATTATCCTCTCTACGGTGGTATGTGGAACTTATTTTGCAGAGCCAGACACTATCCTTGTGTTCAAAATCTTCTATGAAGTATTCGTAGGAGGAACCCGCCTTGCAATGCCGAAGACAATCTGCGCACCGGACTCGTCATCATTGAAGCCTAGTTCAGGGGCTACTGAGGGAGTCCTGGATTAGGGGGTGTCCGGATGGCGGACTATAACCTTTGGCGGACTCCTGGACTATGAAGATACAAGATTGAAGACTTCGTCCGTGTCCGGATGGGACTTTCCTTGGCATGGAAGGCAAGCTTGGCGTCTGGATATGTAGATCTCCTCCCATTTGTAACCGACTACTGTGTAACCCTAGCCCTCTCCGGTGTCTATATAAACCGGAGGGTTTTAGTCCGTGGGGCGAACAACAATCATACCATAGGCTAGCTTCTAGGGTTTAGCCTCTACGATCTCGTGGTAGATCTACTCTTGTACTACCCATATCATCAATATTAATCAAGCAGGAGTAGGGTTTTACCTCCATTGAGAGGGCCCGAACCTAGGTAAAAACATCGTGTCCCTCGTCTCCTGCTACCATCCGCCTAGACGCACAGTTCGGGACCCCCTACCCGAGATCCGCCGGTTTTGACACCGACACCCACCAAAAACCCCTCCCGCCTCCCGCGCGTGCTTCCCGCCCGGCGCCAGCTGAGCCCCTCGCTCCACATTTATGTAAGTCAGGGCGACACGACCTCTCACGACTTCCACCGTTGAAGTGGCGCGCTGACCGAGGACACCGCCCGCTGCACGCCGGCATTTCAGACTACACAGTGGAGAGTAACTTTAGACCAAGTACTGCAATTAGATGACATAAACAGGCTATAAGGATTTAAATATAGTATTTGTGCTTAGTTGAAGGAGAGAGAAGAGGAGAGACAAGAGAAGCAGGTTGTAAACTTGTTGCCAGTTGTAGCAGGAGCTCCAACATACTTTGTGAGAAAAAAGGTTGGGCCATTATTAATGATATATTATTATATTAAAGGGACTAACTATTGTACTAGCAGGCTATTAGGTTGGTTCTAGATGATGTGTCAACTTTATATAGCCGGATGTTGGCTATACTATTAACCATGCTCTAAGTGTGGTGTGAGTGGGACTAAAGTTTAGTCCCATACTGCTATGTGAGTGTGAGTTGCACCACTTTATAATGTGATCTATTCTAGCATTTGCATGAGCATGATAATAGGAAACCTACACGCGTGCTCTTCGGGAATGAGCTGTCCAAGGACAAAAGCTATGCACGTGGTCTATATTTTTGTTGGTCGGAAAATTTATTAAGTCATTAATTAATAACTAATGGATGCCTTAATTACTCAGCCGTTGCTGATTCTTTTGGATAGTGGGGCTATTATTGACTTGGACGCGGGGTTTGGGCCAAAGGCCTACTATTATACTTGGTCTTAATCGCACGACAGACCTGACAGGCTCTACCCTAGTCGCCGCTGTATCATATGGTTTCGTACTGTTCTAGATCTTAGCACCGCCACGCAATTCTTCTCCAGCCCTCGGCGTGCACCGCGAGAAGGGACAGTAGTCCTCCGAACCTCGCCTTTCGTGATCCTGTACGGGAGAGGGACAATCAGGTTTTTGGGGAGCACACTCCTGTGACTGCTGCCAGCTACGACTTCCTCAACGACAGCCTTCTTCCCCGACCTCGGTAACCTCTTCATCAACGACATGAGTGACAACATCAACCACAGCGGTTCTGCTCCTGCTATACAGTATGTTATTCTGTCCTCCTGGTTTAGTCTGCATCATTACTTTGATCTTTGCAATTGCCGTCATGATCTATTTACTTTTGATTTGGATTGAATCTCATAGTAAATTGCTCATATATTCAATAATCCAATCCAAAAACCTGATTATAGGCAATTTACTCCGGGTGGTTTTGTTGCGCTTTTGAAGCCGCCTACTTTTAAGGGGGTGCAATATAAAAGGTGGCGCACAAGAGCAGTATATTGGTTTTAGATCATGTACAACTATGATGCCACTAAGGGTAAGCCTGAGGGCGATCTTAATCCTACACAGCAGGAAGCTTTTGAGAACATGGATACCCTCTTCAAAGCCGCCCTGCTGAGTGTTCTTGACGATTCCATTGTGGATTCATATATGTCATTTGACAGCGGCAAAGACATGTGGGCTGCGCTCGAGGCCACGTTTGGGGCCTCGGGTGCTGGCAACGAGTTGTACGTCATGGAGCAATTCTGTGACTACAAGATGACTGATGAGCGCTCTGTTGTTTAGCAGGCTCATGAGATACAATCACTCGCTAAGGAACTTGAGTACTTTAAGTGTGTGTTGCTGGACAAATTTGTTGCTGGGACCATCATTGCCAAGCTTCCACCTTCATGGAACAATTTTGCCACTTCTCTGAAAAACAAGAGACATGAGTTTTCCATTTCAGATCTCATTAGCACTCTTGATTTTGAAGAGAAGGCGAGAGCAAAAGACACACGTGATCGGGTCGCTGAGGGAGCTTCTAGTGCCCACATGGTACACGAGAAGAATTTCTAGCCCAACTATCCCCAAAACAACAAGGACAAATCTCAGGGGAAAGGCAAGTTTGATGCGAAGAACAAGCCATCACATTCTACCAACTTCAAGAAGAATTCTCATAACGGAAAGGGATACAAACCTCAATTTTTGTAGCGCCGCAAAAAAATTATATGGCTGCATCTACCTGCTGTCAGCTAACCTCATGGTGCTCTAGGTATTCCTACATTCGTAACTAGGTACAATAACCACCGCAAGATGAAATAAGCTTATTCGTACATTGACTTGCTGATTGCAGTGCGAAACGATCCTGTCATCTGTGGAGGAGCAAACAAGCAGTGCAACCGAAGGTGGAAATCAACTAAGGACTTATGAAATTATATATAATCTTCCTCAGGCAGGTCAGTATCCCCTTCGTCCAGATGACCGTGTTTTTGTCATGCCGAGCTATTGATATGTTCTACTGTTTTGCAACACCGTTTAAGTATAGCTATTGTTTTCCTATCTTTTTAGATTCAGGACAATGAAGATGATTTCAGGGGAACTGCACAATATGGACTCATGTTGAGTCATCTCTGTTGCCTCATGTGTTTGCTGCAAATGTGTCAGCATCAATTGCAAGATGAGGCAGCTAGCTAACTGTGGAGTTTCCAACATGCTCAAAGTGCTCGCAACATTGAGAAGAAACAAGCATGCCCAGGAAATTAATGCGTGCATAGGGAGGCCCTTTGCTCAGAGAAGGATCGACCGATTTTCTTTATTTCCACACCTTCTCACAGCTATGTATTGGTTATAGTATGGTGAATCATTGAGATGCATAAACATGCTGAACTTTTGTTCTTCTGAATGTTAGTATGCATATTGTATCTTCTGAAGCTTAGTTTAATGTGAATGTTGACTAGCTTGTGGACCTTCACAATCTAGTAAGTATATTGTAGGCCTGTTATTTGACACCTCACTTTGCCGCGCTACACAACCAGTGTGAGTGTCTGCATCCAGTACCGCATCCTCTAATTTGGTGGATGCCAAGTTGAAAAAGGTTACCGATGAGTAGCCGTAAGCTAGAGGCATCTCTTTTTTTCTTTCGAATGGGCAATAAGCTGGAGAGTGTCTCAGGCTTCCTCTAGCACAAGTACCTCCAATACGAAACATGGGAAACCAACTGGGCCGATACAAAATCCTATCCATCTTAAAGCCCATTTGTTTTTGTTCTTTGCGAGGAGAAGCCCACATTTCTTGAAGAGGAGGCGATCCTAGAAAAACCCTCCTTCCTCCTCGCTTCCACTTATACTGCAGCTCACTCTCCCACTTCCTTATCCCTCCAATTCCCTCCGCTCCCCATATTCCTCACTCGTCCAGAAAACCCCCGCTCACCTTCTTCCTCACTCGTACAGAAAACGCCCGCTCCTCTTCTTCCACTCCTACAGAAAACCCCAGCCCTCCTTCTTCCCACTCGCACTGCCACTAGGCTCGTCTCTGGCTACTCTGCTCAAACCTGTGAGCTCGGTGCGACGCCCACAAGGAAAATGGAGTTGGCTGGCCCCAGCGCCAAGAAGATGAGGCTCCCGCCAGCGGCGACGCTGGTTGTAGATCCCGCACCCGGCAGCGCGGGGAGAAGCAGCTAGCCCCCCCCACCCGGATCTGAGGAACCGGTAGAATCTCCAGTGGACCGCATTAGCGATCTCCCGGACGTCGTCCTTGAGGAGATCATATCGCTTCTCCCCACCGAGTATTGCTGCCGCACACAAGTCCTCTCAACTCAACGGCGCCCTCTATGGTGCACCGCGCCCCTCAATCTTGACTGTCGTCAGATATCTGTCCTTCCTGAATTTGATCTCCTCAGAGCCATCGTCTCCTCTCACCAGCAGGGCCCCGTTCAACGCCTCTTCATCCTGACACGCTACATGCTGTCCATACCCGGCATGGTGGACGCTTGGCTGACATCCCCTGAATTCGGATAAGTCCAGCTGTTTGAGTTCTACCATTACCACGAAAGTTTCATACCACGAACACACCAAGAATTCGTGCCCACACCACCATTGTCCATCTCGTGGTTTTCCTCCTCTCTCCACACTGTCACCTTCGCCTGGTGCCATCTACCAGATGATCTGGTACAAATGCTTCGACTCCCACTGCTAAAAAAACTTTCGCTTGTGGTGGTTTATATGTCAGAGGCCTCACTGCACAACATCATCCACTCCAGTTGCGCTACCCTAGAGTGCTTGCTGATTGTTTTGGGAATAGAAATCCCTATTAGTTGTCTCCAAATAAATTCGCCTCAGCTTAAAAGCATTGGAATTTGTTTTGAAGGACAGTAGCTCATGATCGAAGATGCCCCTTCACTTCAAATGTTGCTCCTTGATAATTGTTACAAACCTTCGCAAATAACTGTCATCTCTTCGCCCAAACTGGAGACCTTGGGTCTAATTAGTGCTCCGTTTGATGATCACAACAAGTTGGTGTTTGGCTCCACACTTTTTCAGGTACCGTATATTATCATCTACACATTTGTAATCATAAGCTGCATTTTTCATTTGTGCGCATAAGTTTTATATCAGCTTGGAGTACACTTTGGGTACTAATATTATGTTATATGCTCAATAAAGAGTTCGTCCATGGATAGCCTATCAATGCTGCTGTATTCTGTCAAGATCTTATATATCGACATGTTTAGTTATGATCTGAACATAATTATTGGTTTGTTGCGATGCTTTCGGTCTTTGGAGAATTTATATATAAAGGTGATGATTTCATGCACATTGAAAGACCATATATATTGTACTATAATTAACCGTTCAGCTATTGCTCTTTCGACATACTCTTTTTTCAGACCTTAACTTTTTTCAAATCTTCAAGTCTACTTAGGTACCGCAGCCACTTGGAGAAAAACGTATAATCAATCGGTGGCGTAATAAGCACCAGGATTTTCTCAGTTCTCATGACATTCGTTTGACGACAATAATGATTGAAGGATATGCATCCAACCAGGCAAACATAAGCTTTGTCGCATTCTTCCTATTGAATGCGAGGTTACTGTTGTCCATGAGGCTTAAGTTTTACCGCAAGAGATTTCCTACGGACGGACACATTGAACAGCAAAAAAAGAAGTTTCAGGTGGACAAATGGGCTTCTAAACGTGCTTAGCTTCTATTTACAACAAGTTGTAGTCATCCTGAAATAAGTTTTTTTGCACGGGATGTTAATTTTATGGATCAGACCGATCCATTTGTTTGTGATTGTGAAAAAGAGTGGTTGGGTTAGATGTTACTGCCATGTTCAATCTGGGTTTTGTCTAAAAATTTGATGAACAATTAATCCTTGGGCTTTTTGTACTATTTGTAAGCTTGAGTTGCATGTTGTTGCCCTGGTACTCCCCGCCACCTGCCACTACACTGCCGCATCTTCCACGACTGTTGTTCATTCCTGTTCAAGGCCTCGCCGTCGTTCTGCGCCTTGGTTCACTCGCTGTGCCCGCTGCCGTCTGGCATTGTCAACATGGTCAACAACCAAGAGGAATCAGGAGATGACTGTACGTGGAGAGGCTGACAGTAGGGACCGACCGGGGTCATTGCATTACGCAAGTAGGTGCCTCATTATTACAAGCCAAAAAAATACTTCCTCCTAATTGTTTAAAACCTAGGTCCCACGCCATTGTCAATGTAGTCAATAAACGAGAAAACTACACAACAAGCGGATAACACCAGGGACCCATCAGCTCGCCCAATTGTTTTTTAGTTTCAGAGACGGAGCTCAACTGCACATTGTGCGGGGGGCTGTGGCCCGTCTAGCCCACGCTCACGCTTTTATTTAAGGACATGACGAGCCCAATTGATATCTTTTTTCCTTTCTGAAAATGGCTAGCCCGGTTCTTTTTTTGGAGAATACCAAAACCGAGGCCTATTTGCTTTTCTCAGCCCTGTTGGGCTGCAAATCTTTCAAGACGAGGAGGCATGTAAGTAGTAAGAAATGGGCTTCCCTAGAAAATGGGCTATAAGTTGTAAGAAATGGGCTGTAATTTTTTAAATCAAAGCCAACCGGCAATTACATTAAAATATCATTTTTTCTGGATTTCTCTACTGTCTACTCTTATAAAAACCAAAGCCAACTGCCAGTTACATTAAAATATCGTCTTTTCTCCCACAAGATAAACTACTCATACAAATGCATCTTCATGTTCCATGCAACGCACGGGCATCTTGCTAGTTAAGATTTAAATTTCATTCATTTTTGTTGCAGAGAATTGTTTTTTGAACTTTATTTTGATATGATTTTTTGAAAATTATTTTTAACGTGACTCGAAATTTCATGATTAAAAGAGTTAAGGCCCCACTGAAATATGCAAAATTTCATTGAATTTTTTAGTAGTGCCCAGCATATATGGTCTGTAATGCTAATAAAAAGAATATGGGCTTCAAATATCCTTAAGAATTAGCAAATGGACTGTAAATTATTGAAAATAAAGGCTAATGGGTTGTATGCTGTTTTCCCCAGATTTGGAGGCTGACTTCTGGGCCTACTAGGTTGATGATGATGATGTCCTAAATTTTTTTGACCCGTACGCAAGGCTTTGTCAACTTAGTCAACACAGAGCAGTGACTATTGGATGTCCATCCAACAGCCGCCATGCTTCTTCAATCTCGGATCTTCCTGCTCCAGCCACCCAAACCAGCGCCAGCGGGACTACATGCTCCCTCCTCCCGTGGTTGGCTATGCTGCCGCCAGACCATCCCTCTACCCACCCGCACATCCTGTTATTTTTCGGCGATGTCAGGGTCACCCCGCAGCCGACCAGTCAGCGCTCGTACTCCCTCAGCGTGGGCATTTGCTGTTGTGGCTTCGCCGGCTCTAGGTCATTCCCTTCCTGGGCCTCGCCCTCGTCCACCGCGTTTGTGCTCTCGGCGCGGCGAGGTCAACATGGTCAACAAACAACAGCATCGGAAGAGGCTGACAGTAGGGTCCCACACAAGGAAATGCCTCCTTATTATGCGCAGAATAATGATTCCTCCACCTGACAGCCGGGACCCACCTGTCGGCGTCCTGGGAACGGCGGTCCCCAGACTTTCCTGCCTGCGGCCCATGGTGTGGCTCCACCAGCGGCCCTGTATGGCCCATCTTCACCAGCAAGCAGTCAAGACCCTCGCGATGGGCCGAGCCTCGCGAGGCGGACGACGCAAGACCTCCTCAGGGGACGGCCTCACCAGGCTGGCTCGTGAGGGGCGGAGAGATCAAGGCAAGGGGCACCTCGCGAGGTTCTTGTGACGCAAGCCATGACGACCAAGGCCAAAGGCGAGGCGCCAACACACAGTTGTCCTCGTTCCTCTTTGGTCTTTGAAGAGGCGGCCTTGAGCAAGGAGTCCCGAGGCATCAGGAAAAGGTTTCCATATCGGTTCAATGAGACCAAGACCAGCAGGACAAAGGTCACCGTGGAGCCCCAAGACGGCGTCACCACCAGAGCCTTTGGCAGGCGAAGACCACCTTTAGTCAGGATAACTTGTACTAGTTGTCTCCCTTCAAATTTGGCCATTGTGGGATCCCTTCCCGCCCAACATTTGGGGAGAGGACCAGGGCCTCTATTAATAGGACTAGCCACCACAGTAGGAGGCAATAAATCTTGGGCCATTCAGATCGTCCTCATCCACACAAACTCACCGAGCACAAGAGAACCTCCCCTCATGAGGCTGTTCTTCCCCTGTATCAGTTCTTCCTCAGCCCAAGAGGCAATCCACCACACCACACTGGAGTACTGTATTACACCACATCGGTGGCCCGAACCAGTATAAATCTTGTGTCCCTTTGTTTCGCGAGTTCGACGCGCTGAGCCTTGAGATCGCGGTGAGGGTGTGAGCTAGAGGGAGGAGAGATCATCGTGCATACCCCAGTGTTCGAACCTCAAGGGTTTTGCCGGAACCCGAAATCTGACATTTGGCGCGCCAGGTAGGGGTGCACCAAAGATTTCCTTTCACCAATCCATGTTCCGTCACTCCACCCCATCCATGGCGGACGCGCGCCGAGCCCGCGCCGAGCATCGGGTCGCCCTCGCCGCCGGTGTCCCTCAGACAGCCCCTGTCGGCAGGCCTCCCCGTCGTTCTCCATCACCCGCCGCCAACGCCGCCATCGGCCCCGCGGGAAACGAGCAACAAGTGTCCTTGCTGCACCCCTCTGGTGTAGCGGGATGGCCGTACCGCCACTCTGTCGCTGACCCCAGCTGGCTCATCGTCTCATGCTCGTCGCGCTCCCACCGACGTGCAGGCCGCGCTGCTCATGGCATGCGAGCTCCTGCACTGCTGCCCCGTCGACGACCTCTACGAGGACTGACTGGACCGCATCGCCGAGCTCGTCAGCGCCGCTGGGGGCTCTCCCGCATCGTCCCTCTCACTGCCTCATCCTCCGCCAGCTACAGGCGACGTGGCTCACGAGGCACCTACACCACCTCCGCACCAAGACGGCGCTCTGGCGCCAAGGTGCGCAGCCCCCCGGCATGACCCACTGCGCCGAACGCCCGCGCGAGAAGAAGGAAGCTGCCAAGAGGTTCCCCGGCTGCAAGAGAAGGCTCCCGCACTCCCAGCGCCACCGCGACAAGACCGCGTACCGCCTGCGGTGGCGGTGCATGGACATCAAGAGCAGGCTCCGCCTCGAGGAAGGGCCCCGGTGGCCATAGCAGGCTGCCGCGCCTTCACTCCGGAGCTGCGTAGCATCGTCTGGCCGAGCAAGATTAAGCCGGGCCTGCCTCCTCGCTAGGACGGCACCCCCGACCCTGCGGAGTTCTTGCAGCTCTACAATCTGAGCATCGAGGCGGCCAACGGTGACGAGAAAGTTATGGCGAACTGGTTCCACATGGCACTCAAGGATGGAGCTCGCTCGTTGCTCCTGAACCTGCCCCCTGGCTCGATCTCCTCCTGGGATGAGATGCGTGACCGCTTCGTCGCCAACTTCCAGGGCACTCGCGACCGCCCGTCGGCCGCGGGTGACCTATGCCGCATCAAGCAGCAGCCGGGGGAGACTCTGCAAAAGTACATCCAGCGCTTCAACAACGTTCGCCTCAAGATCCCCAAGGTAATGGATGAAGCCATCATTTCAGTGTTTTCCGATGGCGTCCGCGGCGTCAAGATGAAGGAGGAGCTCACCATCCACGAAGAGTTGTGCATGGCTCTGGGGCTGTTTAACATGGTGACCAAGTGTGCAAGGGCTGAGGAGGGGCGCCATTCCCTCCTCGAGCTCCCTGCTATTGATCCAGATGAGAAGAAAGCCAAGGCCAAGGACATGAAGCGCAAGGGGGTAGCCGTGCTTGCGGCAGAGCCGGACACGAAGCGCGGCCGGGACCACCCCGAGTCGTCCAAGAGCAGTCGTCTGTTCTGCACCTTCCACAATGTACACAGCCACAACACCAATGACTGCCAAGAGCTCAGGGCCATTCGAGATGGATGCTTCGGTCGACGCCCTGAATGCAACGACCGGGGCTACGACCGAGGAGGAGGACGAGGCGGAGGACGCTGAGACGATTGCGGCCCCTGCCAGGAGTGGCGCGACCGGCCTAGCGAGGACCGCTGGCAGGACCAACCTCATGAGGGCGACTGGAGAGATCAGCCTCGCGAGGACCGCCCTCAGGGCAACGCCGGTCTTCCCCCATTTCCACCACCGCCAAGAGGAACGACGACCACCATCAAGACGAGGGGGCTGGGGGCTTCCAGGAACCACGCGCCATCGCACGCATCTTGGGCGGAGCTCAAGCCCCAGCATCCCAACGCATCTTCAAGCAGTTATCTCGCGAGGTGAATGCAGCCCTTCCCAGGCTCGAGGCCACGCACCCTCTCAGGTGATCCAAGTGCGCCATCACTTTCAGCTCGGTGGACCAGCTCAAGTGTGTGGCCACTGTTGGCGCCCTCCCGATGCTCTGCTCACCCGTCGTCAGCAACGTACAAGTCACAAAGACCCTCATTGACGGCGCCGCAGGGCTTAACGTCCTGTCCATCGAGACATTCGACAGCCTCCAAGTGCCATACGATCAGCTTCAGCCCACCAAGCCCTTCTCACGAGTGACTGACGGGTCCACCACCCCGATAGGGCAGGTCCGCCTCCCTGTCACCTTCGGACAGCGCGACAACTACCGCACCGAGCTCATCGACTTCGACGTCGCCCACATCCATTTTCCGTACAACGCCATCCTCGGGTACCCAGCCTTGGCCAAGTACATGGCAGTGACTCACCATGGCTACAACGTCCTCAAGATGCCAGGAAGCGGCGGGATCATCACAGTCCCCTGCGAAGAAAGAGATGCGGTGTGCTACGTCGAGCGCCTTCCAAGCCGCGGCAATCGAAGACCCTGACAGCAAGGGTGCGTACCCTCCCGAGGCTACCCCCAAGAAGAAGAAACAACTACTCCATACAGGGCCTCAGGGGAGCGGCGCCTCTAGCGGTGACACATCGGGATCGGCGCCCGCGCCTGGGCGCCTCCCTCCCTCGCATAGAAAGGCGCGCCCGGCGCTCTCCTTGGGCAGGGCTCAGGGGCTCTCTTCTGGAGGGCCTCAGACCTAGCCAACATCACGAGGGAGGTGCTCGGGAACCACGTGGAGGCGTGCTTTGTGGCATGTTTCCCTCGGGAAGACACCGGGTGAGGAGCCTCGGTGCTCAGGAGTTCATCGCAAAGACCACTCAGGAGCTACAGGATGCAAGGGCCATGCGCGGCAACCGTCGCCCACCTGGCGCGGCTCCCCATCCAGGCGAGGATGGCGGGCTGTGCGTCTGCATCGACATCCCAGGGCTCAACAGGGCCGCATCAGGAGCGCTTCTGGCCTTCGCGCGTGGGGCGTTGCAAGGGCCCACCTCACAGCTATGTTCGCATGCCATTCGGCCTGCCTAGCATGGCGGCCGCCTTCCAGCGCAACCTACAGAGCGTCCTGGCGACCCAGGAGGCCAGGCATCACGCGGTCCTGGCGGAGATGGAGACGGTCCTCAAGGAACCGCCTGGACCCCCAGAGCCTCCCGAGGCTCAGGGCCCCGGTGGCTCATGAGGAGCAACCCCTTCACCACGCATCTTCAGCTACCCCAACATCCCTTCGACAACGGAACCAGGTGACATTTTCCAAGTTTATTTAGCTGGGAGTGCCCCCCCGGGCTGCATCATTCCTAGGCCGCGCGGGCCTGTCCCTGCGGCATGTATCCTTTTACATCTTTAGCTTACTCTGCTGGGGGCGCCCCTCGGGCTGCATCATCCCCAAGCCGCTTGGGTCCGACCCAGTGGCATGTATCGTTCTTGCATTTACCTGAGCTAGTTCTCTTTTCTTGCATAAGCTATCTATGGTTGTCACCTACTTGATTGTCACCCATCGTGACCACCCGCCTCGCCGGTCTGCCCCATGCTCATCCTGCAAAGGGAGCTACTCATGCAGGCACGACGCTTGTGCTCGGGTCCGTCCCTACAACGCCGACAAATCTGAGCGGTCGAGCTCTGACTCGCGGCGCGCCCTGCGCACGTCACCTCACTAGGCCCTCAGTGCCTTCATCTTCTTGCGGAGCGACAAGCGGCAGACTAGCAATCGTAGTGGCAATTTGTATCCCTCCTCGCGCTAACCTGCAGGAACCTCGTGAGGACAACAGCAGGCGGTACCACGGGCTCCCTCTTCTCCCATGCAATTCTCTTGCGCGTTAAAAGGGGGGCTCCTGAGCACCACGACTCAGGAGCGCTTACTGTCTCTCCATCCCTCACCCCCTGGCCTTGACCACGGCACCGCGACCAGGCATACCAGTGGCGGCTGAGCTCGCTCGAGGGCCGGGACCTCAGGACGTAGAGCACATAGAGGAGTGGGGAGAAGAGGGGGAGGCTTGCACAGGCCCAACCTAGCTACACTACAGCCGTCGACGCACGAGTCTGGTGCAGCACACGGAACCAACTCTGGACTGCCAAGATAAGTTTCACGCCCGGGTCGACCAAGCGCTACGGCATAGGATTCTCACTTGTTGCAGCCTTGTTACGGCAATGTCGCCTCCCTTTCCTACCTCTCGATGGCTGATTGCGCGCTAAAGGGGACGTCTTGAGCATTGCGCCTCAGGAGCTCTTACTGGACCTCGGGCCGCTCACCTCTTGGCCTTGACCACGACATCGCAACATAGCATACCAGCGATGGCTGCAGCCTGCCTGGGGACCGGGACCTATTAGCATAGAGCACCAAGCTGCCGCGGGGTTGGAAAGGGGAGACCGAGCCGTAACAAGACATGTGTTCACAAATTTTCATAATAAGGATAATATCATCAAAAGACGTTATAGACCCTTTACGCCCCCCACGGGGTCCATCTCGATTCCTCGCAGGGAACAAAAGAAGGGAGTTTCTAGGAGCCCTATCTATACACGCCAGCATGGTCGACGCCATCATCAACAGTGGGCCACGGGAGGACGGCGCCAATCCCATCCAGATCAGAGATGGTGGCGGCCGGACGCTGCGGCCTTGCTCCGGGCGCAGCGAGAGCTCGGGGGCACCTAGCTGTCATCACTCGTCTCCGGTGTCTCGTAGGGATCAGGAGAGTCGCTGGACTCCCAAGCGCCGCCGCTACTGCTGGGGGAGCTGTTGGCGAAGCGAGAGGCAGGCTCGGTGATGGTCGTTGTGCCGTCCCGACGGCTCCCTTCGGGGCAACACTCTAGGCGGCGGCCTTCCTCGTCGAAGACCTTGAAGAACATGGTGGAGGTGCCGTCATACTCAAAATGGATGGCGAGGGCGCCTTCCGCACGGCAGACTCGAGCAACCTCGCCCCAGGCACAAGTCATGAAGATCTTGCTTGGGGAGACGGCCTCAACCTCCGCTCCAGTCGTCGAGGCGTCGCAGTCGGCGTGCTACAGCCAAAGCTCGAGGGGGCCCCTCGGCGACATCTCAGCGGAGAAGAACTGCGGAAAGCGAATCCAAGTGCGCGGAGGCATCACCGCCCAAATCACGAGTTCGCGCGAAGAGTCCGCGGCGTGGGCTCCTGGGGCGACGTCGTGTGTCACCACAACACGGCGACCACGGCCACGGCATGGGCAGCGCCGCTCGCCGCCTCTCCCTCCGGAGCCCTCGGCTTGGGCGTACAGAGGCAGCGGATACAAGGGAGGTGGCCGCTCACACCAAGGCCTCGACACCTCTGATCGCAAGACTACGTCACAGCGGTGGGCCAGCCTCTTCTTCGGCGGAAGCGACCCTGGCTCGTCACGGGGGGTTTTTCCCTTCTTTGCGGCCGAGAACCTCCGAATCGGCGCCATGGGTGTCGCTACTAGCAATGAAGCAAGGGAGAAGAAGCGAGTGGAGCAGGAAGAGATGAGCGACGGGGGCTCCGCCCCCCCCCCCTCCTCATTTATAGCGGGAGAAGGCCAACCGGCAATCCCATGATCATAGGTAATGATGATTTTTCTCTACATGCAGCAGGGACTCATCAAGTTGGCTAGTTGCTGAGGAAGCATGGGGAAGCGGAGACGCCCACGTCCAATCAATCACCACGCGTCAACCAAGGCCGCAGGCTGTTGGGGCCTGCGGCGCTCCGCACTTGCCCCTTGGCTTTGCCTCGAAGCCAAGTCCGAGCACGCCTTGGTCCTGGGGGCTACTGTCGGCGTCCTGGGAACGGGGGTCCCCAGACTTGCCTGCATGCGGCCCACGGTGTGGCTCCACCTGCGGCACTATATGGCCCATCTTCACCAGCAAGCACTCAAGACCCTCGCGAGGGGCCGAGCCTCGCGAGGCGGACGACACAAGACCTCCTCGGGGGTGGCCTCACCAGCCTGGCTCACGAGGGGCGGAGAGATCAAGGCAAGGGGCACCTTGCGAGGTTCCTGTGACGCAAGCCATGACAACCAAGGCTAGGCGGGCGCCGGCCTTGATGTCCTCGTTCCTCTTTGGTCTTTGAAAGAGGCGGCCTTGAGCAAGGAGTCCCGAGGCATCGAGCAAAGGTTTCCATATCGATGCAACAAGACCAAGAACAGCAGGACGGCAGGACGGAGGTCACCGTGGAGCCCAAGACGGCGTCACCACCAGAGCCTTTGGCAGGTGAAGACCACCTTTAGTCAGGATAACTTGTACTAGTTGTCTCCCTTCAAATTTGGCCATTGTGGGATCCCTTCCCGCCCAACATTTGGGGAGAGGACTCGGGCCTCTATAAATAGGACTAGCCACCACAGTAGGAGGCAACGAATCATGGGCCATTCAGATCGTCCTCATCCACACAAGCTCACCGAGCACAAGAGAACCTCCCCTCAGGAGGTTGTCCTTCCCCTGTATTAGTTCTTCCTCAGCCCAAGAGGCAATCCACCACGCCACACTGGAGTAGGGTATTACACCACATCGGTGGCCCGAACCAGTATAAATCTTGTGTCCGTTTGTTCTACGAGTTCGACGCGCTGAGCCTTGAGATCACGGTGAGGTGTGAGCTAGAGGGAGGAGAGATCTTTGTGCGCACCCCAGTGTTCGAACCTCAAGGGTTTTGCTGGAACCCGAAATCCGACACCACCGGAAGGGCCTCTGTATTTCGCAAAAAAAATGTTCGCCCCGCTGTCAGCTCGGACCCACCAGCTATATCTTCGCACGCAAGGAAGTGCCTCCTTATTACGCACAAAAAATGAATACTCCCCCTATTAGCTGGGACCCACCATAGTGGGAGGCTGACTTGTGGGCCTACTAAGTTGATGGGGACGGAGGGCTTTGTCAACTTAGTCAATATGAATGATTTTAGCTCCAGTGACCGTACGATGTCCGTCCAACGACCGTAGTGCTTCTTCAACCTCTGGTCTTCTTGCTCCAGCCACCCAAACCAGCGCCGGTCGTGCCGCCTGCTCCTGCCTCCCATGGACGGTTGTGCTGCCGCGGAGGCCTCACCTCCCCTACTACTCCCTCTGCTGGCCAGGCCATCCCTCTACTCACCCACACCCCCTGTTATTCTGCGGCGACGGCAGCCTCACACCACAGCCGAACCAGTGAACCCTCGTACTCCTCTTCGTGTGGGCTTCCACTGCCGCGTCTTCCCTGGCTCTGCGTCGTCCTCTTCCTAGGCCTCGCCGTTGTCCACCGCCCTGGTGCTCTCGGCGCAGCGTGGTCAACGTGGTCAAGGAACGACTTCCATCGGAAGAGTACTGTACGTGGAGAGGCTGACAGCTGGGTCCACATCCGCAACAAGGAAGTGCCTCCTTATTACATGGAAAATAATGATTCCTCCACCTGATAGCCGGGACCCATCGGACGGGCCATCGTATTTCGTGAAAAAAAAATGTTTCCCCCCCTGACTGCTGGGACCCACCAGCTACATCTTCGCACACAAGGAAGTGCCTGACAGTCGGGACCCACCTGGTCGAAGCGTACGTAGCATTGTCATTCTGGTCGTGAAAGTGTATGTACATACTGGTTGATTGGTCTCTCTGCAAGTATGAACCATGGCCGAGTAAGTAGGGGCACGTGTCGTTGTAGAGCACCTGACATAACAGTTCACGCAGTCCCGTCTAAGTCATGTATACGTACGTACAGCCACATGGCAAAAAATACGGCCAGGTACGTACATACGTGCGGGGTCTCGAGCGCGTACTCACACATACGTACGGCCAGGGCTCATGTACATGGCTGGCTCATGTTAATCGGTAGCCAACCGGCTTGGATGGAACAACCAATCGAAACGAGGCCTGGCGTACCGCAGAACGGAGGAAACGGCCTTGTGTTCGACCGGCCACGGTTGAAACGGGATCCTGTTCATCAGGAGGGGTCTGGCGTACCGCAAAACGGAAGTAACAGACTTCTCTCGGACCTCCTATGGTCGAAACGGGTCATGTTGATCGGGAGGGGTGTGGCGTACCGCAAAGCGGAGCAAAATGGACTTGTGTTGGAGCGCTACGGTCGAAACGGGGGTCCTGTTCATCGGGAGGGGTGTGGCGTACCGAAAACGGGAATCCACGGGATACTGTTCATCTCCATCGTTGACCTCCTCCAACCTCCATGGGCTATTGTTCATCCACCGTCGACCTCCTCCAGCCTGCACCTGCGACTGTTCATCCAGCCTCCACCGCTGCTCCAACGGCTACTGTTCAACCAGCCCTCTCCACGGGGTCCTGTTCAACCACCCCTCCACGGGCTACTGTTCATCTAGCCCTCCACCGGCTACTGTTCAACCAGCCCTCCACGGGATCCTGTTCATCCACCCCCACACCGGCTCGATCGATCGGGGTCCTGTTCATCCAACGGCAACACCACGGGGTCCTGTTCATCCACCCCCCCCCCCCCACCAGGAACTGTTCATCCAAGCCCCCAAGAACGCTCACTGTTCATCAAGAGGCAGCATCAATCGGCTTCAGTTAGCAGCAGTAGCAAAGGAATCACTCGGGTTCAGTTAAGAGAAAGGGATCGATCGCTCGGGTTCAGTAACGTAGCTAGTGCAATCACTCAGGTTTAGTTAGAGCCCAACGCCTCGCTCGGGTTCAGTTAGCCTCGCTCGGGTTCAGTTAGAGCACAACACCTCGCACACACGTGCGTACGTGTATGAGAGAAACGGGCATCGCTAGGCCCCCGACCACCCACCGTAACCAGGAACTCCCCAATATTTTCCTCGCCCTCGCTTCTACCACGGTTTTTTCAGTCATGAACGGCCCAAAGAATGTCATGCAGCTGCGTCTCCGGCCCGCCCAGGATGAAAAGCCCATTTTTTGTCATAGAAGTAGGAGCCCACCACATCTGTGATGATACCGGGTTTTGTCACAATTATTGTCATAGAAGTGTCATAAGCATGACAGAAAAAAATTCGTTTGGCCCAAAATGTCACGGATGTGTCTTTTTTTTGTAGTGTTAAGAGCCTTCATACCCTTCTTCCTAGACTTGTGCTCCTCCCACTACTTCTTGTGCATATCTTGCTACAGACAGAACATGTTCTTGAGAAGACACCGAAGTTTGTTGCTCCTCCTTGACCCGGAGTCACTAGGCTCCCCATGATGAAAAGCATGAGAGCGGGGGCGAAGCTCAAAGTGGTGTAGATCTCCAGCATGTAGCTCCTCTTCCTCATCATCATCTCCCTCATTAGCAGTCACCTTGCCCTTCTTAAACAACAAGCTAACACTGGAGTGAGCGATCGGGGCCTTCGACCATAAATGCATTAGGAGCAATCTCAGCAATCAAGGCAGTAATATAGGGAGCATAGATAGGAACCTTGCGGTTCATGACTACACTGTACATTTCATGCCACATAAAGTCCATCACATCAATGGGGCCCTACTCGGAGTTGTGACAAGTGTAGTGAAGAAGCTTGATGAGGTGGCCACGAATCTTGTTCTTGTCACCCACTTTGACAGCAAGAGTTTCCCTAAAGATCCGGTGCATGATGTCATAGAAAGGCAGAAGATCACCAACATCCAACCTTTCCGGATGGAGGATATAAATCAGCCAAGTGAAGAGCCGGATATACCCCCTTGTCGTGGATCTTGTAGCCACAGTCAACAGCAGTGTCAGTATACTCATATCCCAAAAGGTCGGCCAGCACTGAGAACGGAGCAGAACACTTCTCCTCACCACTCATCCAAGAAGAGTGCGCTGCATATCTGTCCCAAAATGCACAGTGTCATAGAACTGAGTCACAAGAGGTGGAGACACATCATGTTGAAAGCGCACAAGCAGAAGGAGGTTGAGCTTGACACACATGCTCTGGATCCCATCAAAGTAAGCAGAATTTGTGGGAGTCTTGTCAAAGTGAGCAATGTTGATACACTTCTGAATGACACACTTGTTGACAAACTAAGAAAAGATCTCCTCATAGTTGCGTTGTTGGAATAGAGTCCAAAACTTGGAATCAGCCACATGGTTACGGTCATGGGGATAAGGATTGACTCGACGAAGCGCAGTCCACTCAGGTGCGGACATTTCCCTCATTGTAACCGGTTCACGAGGAGGAGGTTGAACATTTGCTGCCTTGGCCTTCTTGGAAGTAGTCTTTCGCTTCTTGGAGTGAACAGGATCAATAGGAGGAGATGCACTATCTTCAGCCTCAGCATCTTACTCAGGATGGCAGTCAAACATGTTCTCACGCCCCAAAACAACAACCTTTGTCTTCTTGACCCGTTCTTTGTATTTCCGTTCATACACCTTGGATGGGCGAGCACACGAGCCAGACCCTCCTGCTGACAGAGATGAGAGAAATAGCATGGGGATAGAATAAGTAAACAAGCTTCAAAGCAGAAAATAAAAGAATCTCATTATGCGAAAAATATGACAGAACTCTGCTTAGGCCGGAAGTTTCGGGGAGCCCGAAAGTTCTGGCCGACGGAAGGACCGGCCCTGGCCTGGACATGGAAACCCTAGCGAGGCCGGAAGTTCCAGGCACTGGCATGATCGCAAGGCTCCTTCCGAATCTGAGGAAGGGACAGACATATAACGTATAATGGAAGATAAACGAGAGGGAGCACTGCAGATCTAAAGTGGATGCAGGACTCGGGATTTGATGCTTGTGTTTATCCTACAACCATAAGCGTAACTCAAATAGAGAAAATCAATGGACAAACAAACCAAAGGAGATGAAGAATAAGTCTAACCTCTCGAAGAGAGGGCAGTGGACGAGTCCACCATGCTTGAGTGTATGTGACTTGCCACTGCGAAGATTTTAACCTTGAGCCCAACATCACAACTCCATCATTTAAAGTACTAAGTCACAAAAGTGAAAACATAGTAGCTTTGAGAGTGTTTGGTTTATTTATGCATCATATAGGGTGAGATAACTCATGACTTGAATGTCTCCCCCTAAACACATGCCTACATCTAGACAAGACATAAAGTAAATGCATGCATGGGTACTAGGTTTCACATAATGTTGTCAAGCTCCAAGATACCAAGTTCACACCTAAGTTGACAAAACCTTGCTTCATCCAATGGTTTGGTGAAAATGTCTGCAAGTTGCATATCTGTACCAACATGAGCAATATCAATGTCACCTTTTTCCACATGATCTCTCAAGAAATGATACCTAATATCAATGTGCTTGGTGCGAAGATGATCTTTGGGATTCTCAGCAATACAGATGGATGAAGGAGCCTTCAGTACCATTGAGCTCCTTCCATTCGACATAACATGCAAACCGCGTAGAGCCATTAAATCCCAAGTACTGGCTGACTTCGTCGCCGAATGGACAGAGGCCAAACTCCCTAAAGAGTATGGCACATATTCCAACTGGGTTATGTATTTTGATGTTTCCAAAATGCTGGCAGGTCTAGGAGCGGGCGTCGTTTTAACGTCCCCCACTGGAGACGTCGTCCAGTACGTACTCCAAATATTATACACAGACTCTAATAACGCAGACGAATATGAAGCCTTGTTGCATGGACTTCGGATGGCTGTCTCCATGGGCATACAATGCCTGGAAGTGCGCGGGGACTCAAACCTTCCAATATCTCAAATAAATGGAGACTTCGACGCCAAAGACCCGGAGATGGCGGCTTATCGTAATGCCGTCCTAAAAATGTCGGCTCGGTTCGAGGGGCTCGAGTTCCATTATGTGGCCCGAGAAAGTAATCAAGCGGCGGACGTCCTTGCCCGCATCGGCGCCAAGCGCGACCCTGTCCCACCTAACATCTTTCTGGAAAGGCTTTTCAAGCCATCCGTGGTGTGGCAAGGGGAGAGCAGCAACATTAGTTCGGACACGAACACAACCCCAGATTCCGAACACGCCGATATCATCAGAGGCTCAGCCACCAAAACGACACCGTCGGCCCATCTCATTATGGCAGTCATTGCTCCATGGACCGAACCATTCTTGGCCTACCTTAGTAGGAAGGTACTCCCTGAGGATCAGAATGAGGCCCGCCGCATTGTCCGGCGTTCGAAGGCCTACAAAATTCATGATGGAGAGCTCTACAAGAAAAGCACTACCGGAGTCCTTCAAAGATGTATCTGCGAGGAGGAGGGGCAGCAGCTCCTGGCTGAGATTCATGCCGGTTTCGGCGGGCACCACGCCGCAACTCGGGCCCTTGTTAGCAAGGCCTTCCGTACATTATTTTATTGGCCGACGGCCCGAGCAGATGCACAGGAACTTGTCCAACGTTGCATCGGATGCCAACTCTTCGCCAACCAAAGCCATATGCCCCCCACTGCTCTACAAACAGTCCCCATCACATGGCCTTTTGCAGTCTGGGGACTAGATATGGTCGGACCCCTTAAAGGAGGAAGCCATAAGAAAAATATCTGCTGGTCATGGTGTATAAATTCACTAAGTGGATAGAGGCCAAACCAGTTAAAACGGCCGAGTCCGGGCAGGTGATAGAATTCATATCCAGCATGGTACACCGTTATGGGGTTCCACACAACATCATCACTGATAACGGCTCCAATTTCACGGCCGGCGAAGTACAAACCTGGTGCGCAAATCTGGGCATCAAGCTCGATTACGCCTCTGTCTACCATCCACAAACAAATGGTCAAGTCTAACGGGCCAATGGTCTTATCATGAGTGGCATAAAGCCTAGACTAGTGCGGTCTTTGAAAGAATCAGACAAGCACTGGGTTAAGGATCTCGACTCTGTACTCTGGGGGCTGCGGACCACGCCCAATCGCACCACTGGATACACACCTTTTTTCATGGTGTACGGTGCAGAGGCAGTGCTACCTTGCGACATTATTCATGACTCACCTTGAGTGTGCATGTACAAAGAGAGAGAGGCCGAGCTTGATCGGCAGGACAACTTAGATGCCCTGGAGGAGGAGCGCGATGTCGCAAAAGCCTGTTCCACACTTTATCAACAACAGGCTCGCAAATATCAAAGCTGAGAAGTGCGGGCCAAGACTTATAACATTGTCAAACTCGTTCTACGCCTACCGGAGAGGAAAAAGGGCAAACTCAAGCCCAAGTGGGAGGGGCCCGTCATCATTTACGAAGTCCTCACCGGAGGAGCGTACCTCCCTCGTGATGCGTCAGATAATCTCCTAGAGCCGAACCCCTGGAACGCGGCCAGACTGAAAGCACAAGTGCTCCCTAGGTGGTTTTGGTAATTAATGTCAACATATCTCTTGTTGCACTAACACTTTTATCTAGTATGTTTCAGATAAGTTCAACAATGGAGTGGCATGGACTAAAGGATGTGGGAACCCCTTCAAGATGCTTAGGACAAAGGATTGGCTCAAGCTTCAAGCTCAAGACTCTTCATTTTATATTTTGGTGATCCAAGATCACATTGAGTCTATAGGAAAAGCCAATACTATCAAGAAGGGATGAGGTGTTGCTTAATGAGATTCTTGCTCCACAGTGCTTAGTGATATGCTCCAAAACACTCAACTACTTTCCCACTTCCACACATATGACCTAAACCTAAAGTCAAACTCGGCCCCACCGATTCTTTCTATCCGGCGCCACCGAGTTCAGTTGTCATCGCCACTGCCACAAACCCTAGGCAAATCGGTTTTCACTGATAGGGATCTCGGTCTCACCGAGATGGGATTGTAATCTCTGTATGTCCATTACCAAAATCGGTCTCACCGAGTTTGTGCAATCGGTACTACCGAGATTACAATGCAAACTCTCTGGTTAACTTATTACCAAAATCGGCCCCACCGAGTTTGAGTAATCGGTCCCACCGAGTTCGCCTGACCAACTCTCTGGTTAGCTAATTACCAAAATCGGTCTCACCGAGTTTGTGTAATCGGTCTCACCGAGATTACGTTATGCCCTAACCCTAACCATATCGGTCGTACCGAGCTGCATGTCGGTCCCACCGAAAACCCGAACGGTCACTAGGTTTACTGAATCGGTCCGACCGAGTTTGTTGATTCGGTCCCACCGAGTTTGGTAAATTGTGTGTAACGGTTAGTTTTTGTGTGGAGGCTATATATACCCCTCCACCTCCTCTTCATTCGTGAAGAGAGCCATCAGAACAAACCTACACTTCCAACTTGCTAGTTCTGAGAGAGAACCACCTACTCATGTGTTGAGGCCAAGATATTCCATTCCTACCATATGAATCTTGATCTCTAGCCTTCCCCAAGTTGCTTTCCACTCAAATCTTCTTTCCACCAAATCCAAATCCTGTGAGAGAGAGTTGAGTGTTGGGGAGACTATCATTTGAATCACAAGAGCAAGGAGTTCATCATCAACACACCATTTGTTACTTCTTGGAGATTGGTGTCTCCTAGATTGGCTAGGTGTCACTTGGGAGCCTCCGACAAGATTGTGGAGTTGAACCAAGGAGTTTGTAAGGGCAAGGAGATCGCCTACTTCGTGAAGATCTACCGCTAGTGAGGCAAGTCCTTCGTGGGCGACGGCCATGGTGGGATAGACAAGGTTGCTTCTTCATGGACCCTTCATGGGTGGAGCCCTCCGTGGACTCGCGCAACCGTTACCCTTCGTGGGTTGAAGTCTCCATAAACGTGGATGTACGATAGCACCACCTATCGGAACCACGAAAAAAACATCCAGGTCTCCAATTGCGTTTGAATCCTCCAAAACCCTTCCCTTTACATTCTTGCAAGTTGCATGCTTTACTTTTCGCTGCTCATATACTCCTTGCATGCTTGCTTGTTACGTATTATGATTGTTAAACTTGTGCCCAAACTTCACTTAAACCTAAAGAAGTTAAAAACTGCAACTTTGGTACTTAGTGTCTAATCACCCCCTCTAGACACCTCTTCTCAAGATCCTACAAGTGGTATCGAGCATTGGTCTCCATTGCCTTGGTTTAATCACCATTGGAGGAAGATGGATGAGTCTACTTTGGGGAGTCTTAGACATAGAGTGCCTATTCTTGATGGAGAGTATTTCATGAGTGGAAAATGAGATGCTTGTAATTTTCAATCAATATCATTTGAACAAGTACATTGCTAGCCCTTGTGCACCTCATGTTGATCCTATGCATCCTACCCTTGATGAATCAATTGACATGACTAGGAATCTTAGAACTGTTAATCTTATCACTAGAGGCTTGCCTAGAAACTTAATTAGAAACTTGCCTACTCTTGAGTGTGCCTACACTATATGGAAATTTCTTGAGGACCGCTTTCCAAATTATTCCTTGAAAAATCTAGATGAAATTCTCCATAAGTCTATTGCCTTGAGTAAGATGAATACTAGTGATCCTATGTTTGGTGATCGTCTATTTGAACTTACAAACCTTATGCGTGCCGAAGGAGATGTTGGAATTATTGGTGATATTATTACCGAAGCTATAAGAATTCATAAGCAAGATCATTGTCAAACTCACTTTAACGAATTACCCTCTCTAGGACTTGATCCACCACATGACTATGTTGAACATGGATACTATCAAGAGGATGATGATAGTGACTTCGACCTTGACGATGCAATGAGACATTTTGGTCTTATGGAAAATCTTCGGGGATATATGTCAGGAGGAAAGGAATGGGTTCTTGACAGTGGATGTACCGATCACATGACCGGAGATAAAGACATGTTTCATGAGCTTGCTGAAAATGATAGTCCTCGAAAGTATGTCACTTTCGGTGACAACTCAAAGGGTAAGGTGGTTGGCCTCATTAAGGTGGCCATCTCACATGATAGCTCCATTCAGAATGTTATGCTCATTGAATCTCTTGGCTACAACTTACTTTCGATCTAGACTTGCTGATTTCGGTTTCAATGTCCTATTCTTTGAAGTAGATTGCCAAGTGTTTCATCAAGACAATCATAAAATGGTCTTTACCGGTATACATAGAGGTGATCTTTACATTGTTGATTTCTCTAAAAAGGCTCAACCTAAAACTTGCTTCATTGCTAAATCCTCAAAAGGTTGGTTATGGCATAGACGACTAGGTCATGTTGGCATGAGAAACCTTGACAAGCTTATTAAAGGGAATCATATCCTTGGTGTTAACGATGTCATATTTGATAAGGATAGACTTTGCAGTGCTTCTCAAGCAGGTAAACAGGTTGGAGGAAGGCATCCTGTGAAAAACATCATGACCACAAGGAGGCCACTTGAGCTACTACACATGGATCTTTTTGGTCCCAACGCTTACAAGAGTCTCGGTGGAAATTCTTTTGGTCTAGTTATAGTTGATGATTTTTCAAGATTTACATGGGTATTCTTTCTCGATGACAAATCGCAGGTCCAAAAGATCTTCAAAAACTTCGCTAGGAAGGCCCAAAATCAATTTGAAGAAAAGATCAAGAAGGTTCGCAGCGACAACGGAACAGAGTTCAAGAACACAAATGTGGACACCTTTCTTGACGAAGAAGGGATTTCACACAAGTTCTCGGCTACGTACACACCTCAACAAAATGGAGTTGTTGAGAGGAAGAACCGGACGCTCATCGAAATGGCGAGAACGATGCTTGATGAGTACAAGACGTCGAAGCACTTTTGGGCAGAAGCGGTTGAGACAGCTTGTCATGCAATAAATCACTTGTATCTTCACAAGCTACGCGGCAAGACGGCATACGAGCTCCTCATCGGTAACAAACCCCAAGTTGGATACTTTTGAGTATTCGGCTCAAAGTGCTACATTCTTGATAAGCATCGTCGTTCAAAATTTTCTCCAAAGTCACATGAAGGTTTCCTACTAGGTTATGGCTCAAACTCTCACACTTCCCGTGTCTACAACAATTTCACCCGAAAGGTTGAAGAGATGGTAGATGTGAAGTTTGATGAATCTAACGGCTCGCAAGTAGAGCAATTGCCAATTGATGTAGGAGACAAAGATCCTTCTAAGCAATCCAAGACTTGTCTATTGGCAAGGTCCGTCCAACGGAGGTGAAGGAGAGTACCTCGTCCGTCCAAGTGGAAGCTTCTACTTCACGACAAGGTGAACCAAGAGTTGATACGGAAGCATCCACAAGTGGAACACCCCAAGATGAAGAAAACGAGGAAGTACATCAAGAACGTCAACAACCTCCTTCTCCACCACGACAAGAAAACGACAACGCCAACAATGAAGAAGATCAAGAAGAAGAAGAAGAAGAAGAACAAGATGAAGAAGATGTTCAACCAAAACCCAAGCAAAAGCTTTCATGAGTTCGAGCAAGAATTGCTAAAGACCATCCCATGAAGCAAATCTACAATGATATTCAAACCGGGAGAATCACCCGCTCTAAAACTCGTTTAGCTAACTTTTGTGAAAACTATTCTTTCATCTCTAGCATTGAACCTATGAAGGTCGAAGAAGCATTGGAAGATCCAGATTGGATAAATACTATGCATGAAGAGCTACACAACTGTGAGAGAAACCAAGTTTGCACATTGGTTGAGAAGCCCGACAACAACCACAACATCATCGGTACCAAATGGGTGTTTCGCAACAAGCAAGATGAAGATGGACAAGTAGTTCGCAACAAAGCACGCCTCGTAAGCCCAAGGCTACACACAAGTCGAAGGTATGGACTATGGTGAGACTTATGCTCCGTTGCTAGGCTTGAATCCATTCGCATCTTACTTGCCTATGCTAATCACCATGATATCACCTTATACCAAATGGACATTAAAAGTGCCTTTCTAAATGGTGAAATAGAGGAGGAAGTTTATGTTAAACAACCTCCCGGCTTTATCAATCCTAAGAAACCCAATCATGTTTACAAACTTCACAAAGCTCTTTATGGTCTTAAACAAGCTCCTAGAGCTTGGTATAAATCTTGACCAAGTTTCTTCTTGAAAAGGGATTTGAAATTGCGAAAATTGATTCCACACTTTTTACTAAAAGGGTTAATGGAGAATTATTTGTATGCCAAATTTATGTTGATGATATCATATTTGGATCAACTAACCCTCATTTTAGTGAGAAGTTTGGAAAGCTAATGTCGGAAAAGTTTGAGATGTCAATGATGAGTGAACTCAAATTCTTTCTTGGGTTGCAAATCAAGCAAACTAAGAAAGGTACTTTTGTTTCTCAAACGAAGTACACTAAGGACTTATTCAAGAAGTTCAATATGCAAGAGTGCAAAGGTATGTCTACACCCATTCCTACTAGTGGACATCTTGATTTGACCAAAGATGGTAAACCAGTTGACCAAAAGGTTTATCGCTCTATGATTGGTTCATTGTTATACCTATGTGCTTCACGTCCCGATATTATGCTAATTGTGTGCATGTGTGCAAGATATCAAGCTGCTCCTAAAGAATGTCATCTTAAGGCCGTAAAAAGGATAGTGAGATACTTAATTCATACACCAAATTTTGGCATTTGGTATCCTAAGAGGGCCTCTTTCGCTCTTGTTGGCTACTCCGACTAGGACTATGCTTTGGAGACAAGGTTGATAGAAAGTCCACTTGGTACTTGTCAATTTCTTGGTAGATCTCTTGTGTCTTGGTCCTCCAAGAAACAAAACTCGGTATCCTTATCTACCGCCAAGCGGAGTACATTACAGCTGGTTCATGTTGTGCTCAATTACTTTGGATGACCCAAACTCTTAAATATTATGGGATATATGTGAAACATGTTCCATTGCTTTGTGACAATGAAAGTGCTATCAAAATTGGTCATAATCCCGTACAACATTCTCGAACTAAGCATATAGAAGTTCTTCATCATTTCATTCGAGATCATGTTGCTAAGGGTGACATTAATTTTAAGCATGTTCGCAACGAAAAGCAATTAGCGGATATATTCACTAAACCTCTTGATGAGAAAGTGTTTTGCAGGTTGAGAGGAGAATTGAACATAATTGATGCTTCAAACTTGGAGTAGAAACTCCATTGGATACATGCAAGACATGAGCTTATGACTAATCCTTGATATTTCTCTTATGATGAAAATCTTATGTCTTGGATATATTTGCATCTTGCATGTTATATAACCCATGTAGGTACTTGGCTGAATCAAATTCCATGAGATTGTAATCTACTCACATCTTGAGCAATCTCTACATCAGCAAGTCTCTACACTATGGTGGTTGAAGACAAGGAAACACGGAATCATTCAAACATATCCTTTGACAAACTCTATGTTGAGCTTCATGATAGACATTTTTGGATACACAAGTGCTCCTCCTTGCAAGAACTAACCCATGTAGGTAGATGGACTCAAATTCCAAGTGGTGCTCCCAACTTTTGATGAGCTACATCAACCTTGAGCAACCCACACAAGTTCAACTACATGGTCAACACCACCAACCAAGGTATGTTATTCCATCTTAGAGAAGCTTTACTCTAAGTCATGAGCTAAAGCAACTCGACAAGATGAGAATACATCAAGATGCTTAAACGAAAAATGGTAACCCCATTTTGAGCTTAAACGATGAGTATGACCTATGATCAAGTGATCTCACTTGACTCCTAAGTCAATATACTCTAACATAGGTGACTTTGTCGCCGACCATCTCTAGATGAAGTTCTCATGCATATTTGTTTCCCCTTTCAAAAAAAACTTCATCTAAATTTCTTTCTTTTCTTTTCTGCTTACTCCGCATTTCCTGCATCCAATTCATTGCATATCATTCAGTAAATTCCTTGCAAATCTTTGTGAGATCTTACTAGTCTAGTGAGCTGAGGTGACAAGTGTTTTCTCTGTGATGAACTCGGTTTCACCGATTTGTTGTTTTTGGTCCAACCGAATACTTTCGGTACAAGCGAAGCATACCACTTGGTGCCACCTATTTCGCACCAGGAAAAACAGTTTGCCACTTATTCTGTGTTTCTTCTGATCCAGCTCCACTCAATGAATCTTGTCCTCTACAAGCATCACATTTATCGAAATGCTTTGTGCTGTGACTCAAGGATCAAACCCTTCTTGGAAATTGATGTCAAAGGGGGAGAGAGATCACATCAAAGCTTATCACTTCCAAAAGGAGAGAGTATTACTTCCACAGGGGAGAAAGAGATCTCCGTGGGGAGAGAATACTCAAGTAGAAAGTATTTCTCAAGGATCCCTGATGCTTGGTGTTCAAGAGGAGAGATGCCACATGTCTTCTTGAGGGAAAGACATGTTCATATGTGCTTATTTGCATTAGCTCTGTTCATTTATATCTTTCAGCTCTGATTTTTGTTCCCTATCTTCTCCCAAAGATCCCATGCTAGATTCAGGGGGAGCAAGACATCTAAGGGAAAGAAATCATTTAAATTCATTGCATACCTTTACCCTTGGGGACATGTCTAATCCAATGTGGTACTTAGTACTTACTCTCTACATGTCATCCCAGTCTTGGTATTCTTGTGGTTTCTTCTGTTTGCTCTGGCTAGTAGATGTACCTGTGTTATCTAACCTTGTTTACACAGATTCATTCCATCCTAAGCCAACTCAAGACTACAAGGTAAGTATATGCATCACAATCATGTGTATGAGGAATTCTTGCTTATGTACATACTGTTTGCAAGAAGGACTCATGAGCATGAAGGTATTTTCTTTAATATTCTTTGCTCTGATGCATATGGCCAAGATACATGTAACACATTGCCTACTCTATCATGGTTATGCTCTCACATGCTTCTATATTCCATATTCACATGATTGCATACATGTTCGGGGAGCCTATGCTTGTTACATGTCTTTCTGAAGCTTTACTTGCTATTCTTTATATCTTTATCTAAAGCTTTGATGTATGTTGTCATCAATTACCAAAAAGGGGGAGATTGAAAGCACAAGTGCTCCCTAGGTGGTTTTGGTAATTAATGTCAACATATCTCTTGTTGGACTAACACTTTTATCTAGTATGTTTCATATAAGTTCAACAATGGAGTGGCATGGACTAAAGGATGTGGGAACCCCTTCAAGATGCTAAGGACAAAGGATTGGCTCAAGCTTCAAGCTCAAGACTCTTCATTTTATATTTTGGTGATCCAAGATCACATTGAGTCTATAGGAAAAGCCAATACTATCAACAAGGGATGAGGTGTTGCTTAATGAGTTTCTTGCTCCACGATTGCTTAGTGATATGCTCCAAAACCCTCAACTACTTTCCCACTTCCACACATATGACCTAAACCTAAAGTCAAACTCGGCCCCACCGATTCTTTCTATACGGCGCCACCGAGTTCAGTTGTCATAGCCACTGCCACAAACCCTAGGCAAATCAGTTTCACCGATAGGGATCTCGGTCTCACCGAGATGGGATTGTAATCTCTCTGTGCATGTCCATTACCAAAATCGGTCTCACCGAGTTTGTGCAATCGGTACTACCGAGATTACAATGCAAACTCTCTGGTTAACTTATTACCAAAATCGGTCCCATCGAGTTTGAGTAATCGGTCCCACCGAGTTCGCCTGACCAACCCTCTGGTTAGCTAATTACCAAAATCGGTCTCACCGAGTTTGTGTAATCGGTCTCACCGAGATTACGTTATGCCCTAACCCTAACCATATCGGTCCTACCGAGCTGCATGTCGGTCCCATCGAAAACCCTACTTGGTAACTAGGTTTCTTGAATCGGTCCGACCGAGTTTGTTGATTCGGTCCCACCGAGTTTGGTAAATTGTGTGTAACGGTTAGTTTTTGTGTGGAGGCTATATATACCCCTCCACCTCCTCTTTTCATTCGTGAAGAGAGCCATCAGAACAAACCTACACTTCCAACTTGCCGGGTTCGAGAGAGAACCACCTACTCATGTGTTGAGGCCAAGATATTCCATTCCTACCATATGAATCTTGATCTCTAGCCTTCCCCAAGTTGCTTTCCACTCAAATCTTCTTTCCACCAAATCCAAATCCTGTGAGAGAGAGTTGAGTGTTGGGGAGACTATCATTTGAAGCACAAGAGCAAGGAGTTCATCATCAACACACCATTTGTTACTTCTTGGAGAGTGGTGTCTCCTAGATTGGCTAGGTGTCACTTGGGAGCCTCCGACAAGTTTGTGGAGTTGAACCAAGGAGTTTGTAAGGGCAAGGAGATCGCCTACTTCATGAAGATCTACCGCTAGTGAGGCAAGTCCTTCGTGGGTGACGGCCATGGTGGGATAGACAAGGTTGCTTCTTTGTGGACCCTTCGTGGGTGGAGCCCTCCGTGGACTCAGCATGGCTACCCTTCGTGAGTTGAAGTCTCCATCAACGTGGATGTACGATAGCACCACCTGTCGGAACCACGATAAAAACATCTGTGTCTCCAATTGCGTTTGAATCCTCCAAAACCCTTCCCTTTACATTCTTGCAAGTTGCATGCTTTACTTTCCGCTGCTCATATACTCCTTGCATGCTTGCTTGTTACATATTATGATTGTTAAACTTGTACCCAAACTCCACTTAAACCTAAAGAAGTTAAAAACTGCAACTTTGCAACTTAGTGTCTAATCACCCCCCCTCTAGACACCTCTTCTCAAGATCCTACACAGACTCCGAAGATTCTATGCCTAGCGCCGAACTCTTTGTTCATCTCCTTCTCCCTGTTGTTTCCATTATTTTTTCTCTATTTTCATTTTTTCTCTTTAGCCATACAGCTTTCCTGCGGTTAGACCGTGCACACCTGACGCATACATCTTTAAATATGTACGTCCATTATACCTGGGGGCTTCTTGGACAGAAGCTTGTTATTATCATTTCCCGAGCATCCAGCTAATTACATATGCGCTTTTTCCATATGTACCTTTTCTTCGCCATTATATGCATCGATATGACTTAAGTTTTGGCCAAGATGGGTTGCCTGGCTCCTGTGCTTATGCCCTACGTTCCCGTTAGTTCGGCTAGGGCATAAAGGGAGAACCTCTGTGATTGTTACTGCCAGGTCATCGAGACGTGTACCTCAGACTGGGTGAAGCCGAAAGCTAGCGTTCTTAAGGGAATATTCGTTCGGTGAATTAGAGATGTCTTTTGCATTCACTCCATTGTGAAACCGCAGAAGTTAAATATACTGCGTTTTTTCCAAATCACAGTTCGGACATGCACTTTAACGCATGCACACCCAGGGAAAGGAACCCTTAAGAAACTATTCTCTCTGGAAGATGTTTCTTACAATCTTAACGTAATATAACATAACTAGCTAGATACAACTTGTCTGTTCAAGCAACTCTGACCCCTACGCCTGGTTTCCATGCATACCTCGACCTATTCGGTTGCACTGGTATTCGGAAGCTCTCTGCACCTTCGTGTCCAGAGGTTGAAGTGAAAAGGTCTGCCATGACAATCGTTTTACAATTCAGCTAGAGTTACATATATCAAGGAAAGTACACAGTCACTTGGACTCATAAATTTCCTCCTCTATACCATCCAATAGGTTGCCTAATTTACAATCCTGTTGGGAATATTTGGCAACTACGGCTACTTGGTCATACACCAAATTAACGGGAACTTCTTTTCTGTCTGACACTAGAGGTGCGACCGGGGCCATGCGATTCGGATCAAGCTTGGTATATCGTGTCTTCACCATGGCCCAGGCCTCTCGCGCACCCTCCCGGCAGGCCAATATTTTCCACTATTGGATACGCCGCCACACTCCCTTGAATAGCTCTAAAAGCTCCTCCATACTTCCTGGAGGGGAGGCGGATGACCATAAGGCCTTGACAACACTCCGCGTCGCCATCCGAGCTTGCTCGTGCATTTGCGACGGCCCTTGCAGCAAGTCATATGACAAGACGGACATCACCTCTTCGGGACGGCCCGTCAGCATACCTGCAAACATACCTCTATCAGTTCCTTTCATCTCCAAACTATCATAAGGTAAGTTCGTCCACATACCGAATATGCCGCCTCGCGGCATTTTAATCTCCTTCATGGAGTCAGCCAGCTGGGCCCGCACATCTTTCTGTTCCCCGCCCAGCTGGGTGTTTGCATCCTGGAGTTTGTTTTTATCCTCTCTGACTTGGGTCAGAATGCGCTCGCCTACGGCGTGTAGCCTTTTCGCCTCTTCCTCGCTCGTTTGAGCAGCTTTCAGTTTCAATTCCAGTTGGTTGGACGATCCTGTCATGATAGGAAACAGTATTATCACACGCTGGTATATCATTATTATTTCTCGATGGAAGGAAATATTACCAGAAGATGCCTTCTTGGCCTCTTCCAGCTCGGTGGTAGAAGCAGTTAGCTATGTCTGACATTTTTCAAGATCTTGGGCTAGTGGTTCGCTCTTCTTCGTAAGAACCTGGTCATACAACGATCCTTAAATCACTTGTACCAACTGCTTCAAGTCTTGGGGGCTACTAGCATATGGTTAGCGCATTCGGACAAATTAAATTTACCTGTACATCTTTTAAATGCTGCTCCGCGGCCCTGTTAAGACCATCTCGAGCAGCCCAGATGTATGCATCAGCCGAGCTGAAAGCACTAAACGCTTCTTTGGAGAAGCGAGGATCTCGTAAAACGGTCATCCAGTGCCGATGATTCATGGCGCTTTCCACTTCTGAGTTGGTGACGGACATATCTTCCGAGCCCTCACCTAAAGGACAGTCCGGTGTCGCTCCCATATTGACCCCCGTCTCCTCGGTGGGGACCGAATCCCGGGTATTGGGAGTACGACACGCCGGATCCCCGGACATAGTCTGTCAAACCTTTTTCCTGATACAAGACGAACATAGGAGTCACAGTTGGTCGAGACTGTTAAGGAACATGGTTGCGAATCCATACCTCTTCGATGAAGGCTCGACCATTTCTTTGTTTGCCTTCCACTTTGAAGGCTTGCCTAGTGCGGGGGCTTCTCTCTTTAGAGATGCCCCTGGGGCAGCATGACGCGCCGAGCGCCTCCCCTTCTGAGCACAGGACAGTGCGGCGGGTGAGGCAGAATGAGAGAACTCTTTTGGATGAGATGTCTCCTGATTACTTACGTGGGAAGCAGGGAGAAGACCGGGATAATCGGCGACGATGACCACTTCTGTGTCATCATAGCTCTCCTGGTAAAACACCCCTTCTCGAGCACCACAAATATATCCGGATCCTCTTCGAATCTGGGGTCAAGGTCCCGATTGTGGCCCTCGGGCTGCGGGGTGGGGCTGTGAAGCCCCACAGAAATCTTACCCCAGTGTTGTTATAAATGGACGGGTTAATATTCATTGAACGTAGCTCAGGGAGTGGAATGAGTAGAGCAGAGGAGTTGGGGGCTTACCCAGCTAGGAGGACTGTACATGGAATATCCTTCTCTGTGCTTGATGCGCAGGAAATCCTCTTCCTCCCTTTTGAATAGTTCAGCCAATATTTTGGCCAGGGCGGCAGGGGTGTCCGGACCCTTCCTGCCGCAGCGGGAGGCGTCATCTTCCCCATTATAGTGCCACATGGGATGTCCTCTGTACTGGAGTGGCTGGACCCCCCCCCCCCCCGCACTATGGAGGTCGCCATTACTTCGACTATCGTGAATCCGGACTGGGCGAGCATCCTTATCTTGCTCAAGAGTTGGCGAACTTCCGCACTATCTTCCTCCTCGAGGCTCCGAGGGCGCCAACTGTGGTGTTTCTTCAAAGGAACACTTGTGAACTCAGGAAGACCTCTCCGGAATGGGTCTGGAAGTGCGACGTCCTCGATGTAGAACCATTCGGAAGGCCACTCTTCGGACGCCTTCTTCGATGTGCCGGATAGGTATCCGGTCTCGACAACGCGCCATATTTCGGCTCCGCCCACTTCAAATATTGATCCCTCATGATTACGTGGGACAAGGCAGAATAGCCTTCTCCACAGTTCGAAGTGGGCCTCACAACCCAGGAATAGCCCGCGATATGTAGAATGGAGACCGACGTGAAGTTGTGAAGTTGGAGGCCATAGTACTCCAGAAGCCCTCTGAGGAACGGATGAATCAGGAACCCGATGCCTCTTAGTAGATAGGGAACAAAGCACACTCGTTCCCCCTCAGATGGATCGGGGAAGTACTCCGCTTGAACCTCACTATTGAAGAAGGTCAACCCCGCTCGAACAGGGACCAGATCTGCAGGAGGAAGAAATCCCTGCGTTTGCAGCTTCTCTAGCTGATTATGGGGGAGGGAACACCTCTCCCATCGCCTTTTTCTGGGCTGCAGGGATGGGAGGAGGAGCTGGGAGCAGTAGCCATGATTGGAGTGGCCTTTTCTAGCAGTCTCTGAGGACTTTTTCCGCGTGGTGCCGAATGGATCTGAGATCCAATCTCTTTATAGACGCTCTTTCTCGCATGGTTGGGGTGTTATGTGCAAAAAAACATCCTGACCTCTTGCATTCGCTTGACATGTGGAAGCTAAAGTTGTTGATACACAGAAGCCGAGGGGTACAACATTAAATGGAAGGCCGGATACATCACTTTGAAGTCATCATAAGAGGAACCCTCCTTGCAATGCCGAAGACAATCTGCGCGCCGGACACCTCATCATTGAAGCCTGGTTCGGGGGCTACTGAGGGAGTCATGAACTAAGGGGTCCTTGGGCGTCCGGCCTATTAGCCATGGGCCGGACCGATGGGCTGTGAAGATACAAAGATCGAAGACTCCACCCGTGTCCGGATGGGATTCTCCTTGGCATGGAAGGCAAGCTCGGGGATTGAACATAAAGATTCCTTTCTCTGTAAACCGACCTTATGTAACCCTAGATCCCTCTGGTGTCTACATAAACTGGAGGGTTAGGTCTGTAGATTCGAACACATACAGTCATACAGACTAGACTTCTAGGGTTTTAGCCATTACGATCTCGTGGTAGATCAACTCTTGTAATACCCATATTCATCAAGATCAATCAAGCAGGAAGTAGGGTATTACCTCCATAGAGAGGGCCCGAACCTGGGTAAACATTGTGTCCCCTGTCTCCTATTACCATCGACCTTAGACACACAGTTCGGGACCCCCTACCCAAGATCCGCCGGTTTTGACACCGACAATGGCACTTTCATTATCACATAGAAGAGCCACATGTCTATAGGTGATACCGTAATCCTTCAAAGTTTGCCTCATTGATAGTAATTGAGTTGCACAACTGGCGGTTGCAATGTATTCGGCTTCAGCGATGGAGAGGACAACACAATTTTGCTTTTTCGAGGACCATACCAAGGAGCGTCCAAGAAATTGACATGCATCGGAGGTGGACTTACCAACATGGCCATCCGTGTACCCAATGAGATCAAACTTATCATCCTTGGGGTACCATAGACCCAACTTTGGGGTGTGAATAAGGTATCTAAGAATATGCTTAACCGCCTTATGATGACTTTCCCTAGTGGAAGCTTGAAATCTAGCACACATGCATACAGTGAACATGATGTTTGGTCTAGATGCACAAAGATAAAGCAATGAACCAATCATAGAACGGTAAATAGATGTGTCGAAAGGGATACCGTTTGTGTCTTCAGTGAGTATAATTTTTGTTGGCATGGGTGTCTTACATGGGCTAGCATTTTTCATGCCAAACTTCTCTAGAATATCCTTGAGGTATTTTGTTTGAGACAAGAAAATTCCTTCTTGAAATTGTTGTATTTGAAATCCGTGGAAGAACTTCAAGTCTGCATTAAGTGACATTTCAGAGTTCTTGGTCATGGAGGCAGCAAACTTCTTGCACAAATGAATGTTAGGAGAACCAAAAATGATGTCGTCTACATAGAATTGGCATAAGATCAAATCACCCTTTTCCCTCTTAGTAAAAAGAGTGGGATCAATCACCCCTCTCACAAAACCATCATCGAGTAAAAACTTCTTAAGATGATCATACCAAGCACGAGGTGCTTGTTTGAGGCCATACAAGGCCTTGTGAAGTTTAAACACATAGTCTTTGTGATCGGGATCAATGAACCCAGGTGGTTGTGATACATATACTTCTTCTTGTAGAGGACCGTTAAGTAAAGCACTCTTCACATCCATTTGATGTAATGTAAAACCATTGAAAGCAGCATAGGCAAGTAAGATGCGAATAGATTCAAGATGGGCAATGGGAGCAAAGGTCTCACCAAAGTCCAAACCTTCAACTTGTGACTATCCTTGTGCCACTAACCTTGCCTTGCTTCGGATGATTAGACCATTCTCATCTTTCTTGTTCTTGAAAATCCATTTTGTTCCAATGACATTGTGTTCCGTAGTTGGTCTCTTGACTAATGACCACACTTGGTTGCGTTCAAAACTGTTCAACTCTTCTTGCATAGCAACAAGCCAATCTTGTCCATCAATGCATCTTGTACCTCGAGTGGCTCAACACTAGAGACAAACAAGAAGTGAGCACAAAGTTTTGTTAAATGTTTATGAGTGACTCTACCTTCCGATATGCCGGTAAGAATTTGATCAACATCAACACGACCGTCCACTCAGGGCATGATGGAGGTTAAGGTTTCACGAGGTTCAACTTCATGTCCATCATCCACATCCTCAACATATGGATCATTAATGTGTGGTGGAAGATCTTCTTCTTCATATTGCATTTGTTGAGGTTCATCATCAATGTTTGCACTTTCTTGTTCTTGCTCTTGGTGATGATCTTGCTCTTGAAGATGATCATGGTGAAGGACTTGATCTTCTTCTTGTACTTGAACTATGGACATCGGTTGAGCAACAGGAGCTTGTGGTGGTATGGGTGTTGAAGTGGTTTGATGATGTGTGAAACTTCCATATTCTTCATCGTTATGAGGTTCTTGTTCCATTGGAAGAAGAGCACCAATACCCATGGTTAAAATAACTTGAGAAGAATCTTCTTCACCTACATCACTTAGATCAACTTGCTCCCCATGGGAGCCATTAAATTCATCAAACACCACGTCACAAGTTTCTACAACACATCCATTGGATTTGTTGTGGACTCCATAGGCGTGAGAGTTTGATCCATAGCCAACAAATATGCCCTCAATCGTTTTGGATTGAAATTTTGCTAACCTTCTCTTTTGTTGAGGATGAAACATTTGCACCCAAATACACAAAAGTACTTGACATATGGCTTGTTCCCGGTTAGGAGCTCATATGGAGTCTTCTCCAACATCGTGTGGAGGAAGAGCCGGTTTGATGCATGGCATGCGGTGTTGATAGCCTCGGCCCAAAAACTATGTGGCGACTTGTATTCATCCAACATAGACCTTGCCATCTCCACAAGTGTACGGTTCTTCCTTTCGTCTACACCATTTTGTTGAGGAGTGTATGGTGCGGAATATTGATGCTCAATCCCTTCACCACTAAGAAATTCTTCCAAGGTATAGTTCTTGAACACTGAGCCATTATCACTTCTTATTGCCAAGATTTATTTGCCAAACTTGTGTTGTGCTTGCTTGGCAAAATCAATGAAGTTGATCTTCATCTCGTCCTTAGACTTGAGGAGAAACACCCATGTATATCTTGAGTAATCATCAAAAATGACAAGTCCATACTTTTTCCCGCCAAGACTATCCCATGAAGGAGGCCCAAAGAGATCCACATGAAGAAGCTCCAAAGGCCTTGAAGTAGATACAATATTCTTGGGTGGGTGCTTTGATTGATGTTGCTTCCCAGCTATGCATGCACTACACACACGATCTTTCTCAAAAGAGACATTGGTTAGTCCAAGGATGTGATTACCCTTTAAGAGATCTTGAAGATTTCTCATGCCGACATGGGCTAGCCGGCGATGCCATAGAAACCCCTTGTCGGCCTTGGCCATTAGACAAGTTGCATGGAATGTGCTCTCTTTCGAGAAATCAACCGTGTAAAGGTTGACATCCAGCTCTCCAACAAAGGCCACTTCGAGAGTATCTCTCTTAAAGACTTTCACATTAGTTAGGCCAAATAGTGTATCATAACCAACGGAAGCCAATTGACGAACAGAAAGCAAATGGTATTTAAGGGATTGGACAAGCATGACATTTGCAAGAGACATGTCATTTGTGATAGCCACCTTGCCCAACCCGAGTACCTGTCCTTTTGATCCTCCACCAAACATAATGCTCGTAAATGGTTGAATAGCTTCCATGAAATTGTAGATCAATTTGCTATGTCCGGTCATATGATTGGTACATCCACTATCGATCACCCATTTCACCTCATCAGAGAAAGAAACCTACACACAATTATGACTTGGTTAGAGGTACCCATTTTGCAATGGGACCTCTCAAGTTAGTGACAAGGGTCTTAGGGATCCAAATAGCATAAAAACGGAATGCATTTTGAGGACCAACAATTTTTGCATAAACTTCTCCATCCTTAGTTTGACGAGGTACATAGGATATTGGCATGAACTCTTTAGATTTGTTGAGAGTGGGCATGCCCCTTGTGGCCTTCCCACTCACAACCTTACCTTTCCCCTTGTGCCCTTATTGTACAAATGTTTATTTAAGAGGGGTGGTGCACTTTTGAGAAGACGTCTTCTTCTTGCTTGTGCTTGGGTCAAACCCAAGCCCTTCCTTGGCAAACACCTCATTGTGTTGGCTCAAAACCTCATTAAGGTTCTTTTGTCCTTGAGAACATGTCATGTGACCTTTCTCGAGTTGAGCCTTGAGAAAGCGATTCTCCTCAAGAATAGATGCTAGGTCACCACTAGAGTTAGTAGCACATCAACATTGATAATAGGAGAAGAGTAAGCCTTGGCTAGAGTTTCAAGATAAGTAAGCTGGAGCGTCTCAAAACTCTTTGTAAGAAGAGTGATATCTTCTTCCTTAGTCTTGAGGGACACTAATAGAAGCTCACAATCCTTAGAGAGAGAAGCATGAGACTTCACAAGCTTACTTTTATCATTCATCAACTCCTCGCAAGAGTCCTTAGCCTTTTTCAAGGAGGCAAGTTCTTTAGCATGAACATCAATGTTTGCACCAATTTTCAAGCATAATTCATCATTTCATGCTTCCTCATATTGGACTTTCCGCTCAACGATTTCATATTTTTTCCTTTTCCTCGGTGACGAGGGTTTAGAGTTCCTTAATGGTGATGGTGTGCTTACTCACAATCTCCATAAGCATACGAAACATAGTGAGCTTCTTTCCTTTTAGGGAGCACATGAACTTATTTAGCTTAGCAAGCATAGGATCATATATATCATCATCATCATAATTATCCTCCGCATCAAGATACTCATCACAAGGAGTAGAAGGACTGAAAAGAGGAGGGTTTGACCGTGGGGTTACCTTGACCTTGTCAGGAGAGTTTTGGTCCTCTCCATATTCTACCACGGCCTTTTCCATTAGGCACTTGTGAGCATTGCCCTTGTAGTCTTTCATATAGTTGTAGGTGACAATATCAACACTCTTGTTGACTAGCCTCAAAGTGTTTTGAGAATCTTGAGCTACTCCGGCAACACCACTAACATCATCCGGATCGGATTCTTCATGAGCAACCATTGCTTTCCCATCTCTCTTCTTGAGCTTGGAGTTCGAGGGATTTGGCAACTTCTTCTTGGGAAAGGTCTTGGGAAACCTTGATTTATCTTCTCTCTTCTCATAAGGGCAATCGTTGGATAAGTGGTTGGTTTCTTCACAGTTGTAGCATTTTCTCACTTTCTTCTTCGGGAATCTTTCCTTGAATTTTCCCGCGCTAAACTTCTTGACAAATAGGGCATTGTGTTCATATGAAGGGCTCTCATCGGAGTCAATCTCATCACCATCATCATCATCTTCTTCTTCTTCTTCACTTTGCTCTTCTTCACATAGTTGGAAAGTGGATATGATGTCATCCAGAGTCATTTCTTTGAATACATGGTGTTGTATTGTGTCCCACACCATTTGGTGATGATATGGAGCAAGAGCAGGAAGCATCTTGTCCATGAGAAATCGCTTAGTCAAGTTGAATCCATCTTGTGTCTTGTCACACTCACAAGACTCGATGTTAGCGGTGAGAGTCATGAGACACTCAAGGAGCTGCTTGGGAGATTCACCTTTCTTCATACAAAAGTTTTGCAATTGACCCTTGGCAATTTCTTATTGAGCAAGCCGGAGAGTGGAGGTACCGGTCTTGGTCCTCACAATGCTATCCCATAATTCCTTGGCACTTGTGATGTGTATGTATGGTCTCCTTTGCTTGTCAGTCATAGCTCTCCTTATGCACATGGTTGCTGTGCCATTGAGATTCTTGTCGTATATCTCTCTTGGTGTAAGATTCTTTGGGTCAACAGCTTGGTAACCATACTCCAAGTTCTCCAACATCTCATCATTTCCATATCAAAGATGATCCTGCATAGCAACTCTCCACAAAGCAAAATCAGTAGTGTCATCAAGTAAAGGAGGTTTGCCTTGAGGGTTATACTTTGGTTTGTCTATTTGAGGTCTTGCATAAATCCAAGTAACACCGGAGTGTTCATTACTAGGAGGTTGTTGGCCAAGTGAAGGAGTAGGCACAGTTGGCCTCGAGGCCATACCACCCGAAAGTGGTGCAAGCATCATGGTTAATGTGGCTAGTATCATTTAGACCAAGGCCTCAAGAGAAGCATCATGCTCCTCCTTTTTCTTAGCAAGGGCCCGTTCTAGATCCTCAGAAGTAAGGGACTTGGTTTTCGTAGAAGCCTCGACCTTATCCTTCGGATCTGCAACAAGGGGAGTCCCATCGGGGTTCATCTTGCTCTAGGGCAGTTAAGCCACAAGAATAGATCACGAGGCTCGGATACCAATCGAAAGGATCGAGATGGACCTAGAGGGGGGTGAATAGGTACAATTGCAAATTTTAATTGTTACTTAACAATTTTAGGCAATAATGCGGAATATGAAAATGAGCCTAACAATTGCAAGTATGATGCTAAGAGCTAAGCAAGGTAAAAAAGTAACACAAGTAAGTGAATAAGCAAGCACAATATGATATAAGTAAAGACTAAGAGACAAGTAACCACAAGTAGAGAGTTAGGGTTAGGAATAACCACAACTCCAAGAGACGAGGATGTATGTCGATGTTCACTTCCTTGTAGGGAAGCAACATCACCGTTAGGGAGGTGGATGTTACCATGAAGGCACACCAACGCCACGAAGGCTCACCCTATTCTCCCTTTGAGACAATACCACGAAGGCGTTTCTCAACCACTAGTGGTAGACCTTGGGGTGGTCTCCAAACCCTCACAAACTTTTCGGGGGAAATCACAATGGTCGATTCCTCGCCGGAGCACTCCTACCGCCTAGGAGTCTCAAACCTCCAAGAGTAACAAGATGCACCACAAAAACAAGGGGGAATCAACTTCCGCTTTGGTGAATGTGTAGATCGAGCACTTCTCCTTTTCTTCCAAAAATATCAAGAGCTTTGGGTGGCTAAGGAGGGAGATCTCCAAGAAATTGAGGTCTGAAAATGGAGGTGAGAGAAATGGAGTCGTCAAGTTCTTTGTGAGGAAGAACAAGACTATTTATATGTGGGGATGGAATCTGGCCATTGGAGGTAGATTTCGTGAGGAAGTTACGGTCACGCACGGAAGTTCCGGCCAAGTTTCGGGCTACACAGAGAATTTGCATCCACTCTATAGTACCCCGGAAGCTGTTGAAACAGGGGACGAAAGTTCCGGGGGACGGAAGTTCCGGCCAGGGTCCGGGCTACACAGAGAGATTGCACAAAAGAGCAGTTTCTCTGGGTACCCCGGAAGCTTCCCGGACCCCTGCCGAACCTTCCGGTCCCCGGAAGTTCCGGCCTGAACATAAGCTTTACACTGTGAGATTTTTCAGATCAATGTGAGAAGACAAGTTGATTCCCAGATGTTTTTATGATGCACCCCCTCTTAATAGTGCGGCTGCCCTAAAGACTCAATAAACAAGAAAACACTATGGTACCCCGCTTTTCCTTTTTTCAATAAGAGAGGGAATAACCATTCGTGCTTCACTTTAACTTAATTGGTGCTGTTTACATTAGAGCATGTGGTTAGAAACACAAATGAAGTTGTGATAGATGTCAAAAACAAGTAAGTGCAACAATGCACTTTCACCCCCCCCCCCCCGATTTTTTAGAGAGGCAACATAGAAACATATGAGTGTCGTGTTAAAATTTGGAATTATCCCGGGTTCGTTTGGCCTTTTTTTATACATTAATTGAGTTTCCGGACATTTAATGTGCATAATTCAAATTTGAACTACAAACACACGCTCCAGTGCACTAAAGATGGTTGAAAATCACATGTGTGTCCTTGGGTAAATTTCAAGGTCCCATGCAAGAAATCACTGGTGTGCGTCGGTCCTAAACAAACGGTTTTTTACCCCTTCCCGCAACGGCCTTCAGAACCGTCGCCAAGTGAGTGTCTGCGATAGGGGGTCCTTCCCACACGACCCAGAAACCGTCGGGGATATGGAACAGTGATCCAGAGGCCTTCCAAAATGTAATCATGTGTGATGTAGCACACACTAAATTCTTTAGCACGTGTGGTATCGGTGATTAAGCGTTTCTAATGACGCAGTGAAACCATACGGTCTGTCGTAACGAACCGTTTGGGAAACAGTATGTAAGGCACACGGGCCAACATATGAACTGTGTGTGATTTGTGCCCTATCGCACACGAGTTTTCTGCGTAACCCGTCTGCCATGCTAGACTACGTCGCATTAATGCTTTTCCAACAATTACCGTCTGCGATAATGTTCTATCACAAACGGTTTAGGAGCCCCTTCGCACACATACAAGTGTTGCAGACCATTTGTGATTTGTTAGGTATCACCGACGGTTGCCACAAGAGTGACTGTGCTTTTCGTTTGGGATCCCACACGTTTCCTGATAAAAATACGATTGGGATTGTATTTTTCATTGGGCACGGTTTACTCCCAGTTCTCGTGTGTGATAATGCGACATCAAAAATGGTTCCGGAGAACCTAAGCACATGTAGTAGCGCTGCGAATCATTTGCGATCTGTTGTGTATCACCGACGGTTCCAATACGATTGACGTATGCTTTCCGATGTGGATCGCACACACTCATTTAGTTGAACCGCAAAGTGAGCAATTGCCAGGTTAAAAAAATATCCCATTTTGAATCGGCACACAAAAAGCAAATTCGCCACAATATTCAATTGAACAAATAAAAAATATCCCATTTTGAATCGGCACGCAAAAAGCAAATTCGCCACAATATTCAATTGAACAAATAGTGTCCACAGGAAGAACACTCATCAGATTTCACAACAATTGCAATTGAACATATGGTAGCTAAATTCCAATGATTTGTCCACACATATATGCATTACATAATTAATCATAGTGTACGAAATACGAAGACCTCATCAGATGGAAAATAATGGATCCATGTGTTATATGTTTAGTGGCTAACTCTTACTGAATGTTTCAGGAGAAACCATGCAGAAATCTTCATCATCACCAGTGGGATTGATGTAGTGATCCAGGAAGAAGTCGCTGATAAATCTCCGAACCATCAGCAATTCACCAGCCGGGAGCGGTTCAGGGGTCCTCGGTTTTAAGATGAGCTGCAGTATTTTTAAGATCAGAATGTGCCATATGAGTGGAGTAGAAGATATTAATTAAGATAGACTTACTGGTACTAATTCGCGAGGATAGTCACAACTATCAGCAGTTTGCAGACGGAGATCATGTGTCTGCAAACATAGTATCCACAAAGGTTGGTCCCTGTGATGAAGTCATGTACCTGGGGTAGGGTCATAGACCTGCCCAAAGGTACCTTCCACAAGGACACTCACAAGAGAAGCAGCCTTCCAGTCGACCTGGTAGGCTCCCACTCGACGGATTCAAAGACACTCGACTATGAAGACCCACTCGACCACCAAGAGTCCAAGAGCCACTCGGTGTCCAAACGGTGCAGTAGTTAAATAGTCTTTATGACCTTAATGACACTTTATGTAAGGCGTTACCGGTAACCCCTAGCCTTAACGCATTACCTTAAACCCTCTCTGCGTGGGCTGGCTGGGGTCTGGCGTACTCTATATAAGCCACCCCTCCACAGTAGAAGGGTTCGCACCTGTAACACATACGCAGATAATCCAATGACCGCCTCGGGGCTCCGAGACGTAGGGCTGTTACTTCCTCCGAGAAGGGCCTGAACTCAGAAATCCCTTGCGTATACAACTACTCCATAGCTAGGATCTTGCCTCTCCATACCTACCCCCATTCTCTTGTCGGACTTAGAACCCCTACAGTTGTCGCCCACCGTGGGGCAGGTGTTCTAGCGAATTGTTGGAGAAGTTGGGATTCTCTCGATCTCCGGCATCATGGTTTCAGGTGGAGTTCTGGTCGACGGCCACGAGATCCGTCTTGGTGCGCTCACGTTCATCGCCCGGACTCCGCTTGGCTTCGTGGAGGCTCCACTCGATGTGGACGCACTCCCCATCCACGGGCGACGACTTTCGTGCGTGTGTCCATGACATCCTCCTCAGGAAACCGTCGACCCAAAGATGGGTCGGCTCGCGCCGCCTTTCACTCCCAGCCTCCCACCGGCGCAAGCGTTCCGGCGGTCGAGGCTTCAACGGTGGGTGAGGCATGCGGTGGCCGCTAGTCGGCCATCCCCAAGTCGCGCGATCGAGCCCGACGAATCTCTCTACGGCCTGTTTGATCGGTTCGTGAGAGACCGCGTCGAATGCGATAGCGATGACCGGCGGTAGAGGTTCTCGATGGTCGATGGACCATGCAGTCCCCTCGATTTACCCGCACCAACGAAGGTGGCGGTGGAGGCGATCCGCGCAAGCCCACGAAGAGTACTTGCCCGAGCCCCTCACTTCGCCTCCGGAGGGAGGAGCTTCGTCGTTGGAACATGGATGCACTTCACACTCACTGTCGGAGAAACCCCGAGGCTCGCGCCTTGGAGGATGCACGCTAACAGCCCTGGCTGAGCGCACTCGATCGAGAATCTTCAGCGAGTAATCGGACGAGCGTCGCGACCGAGGGTTCCAGAATCCAATGACGCCAGCTCTTTCAACCGCCAACCTGTATATCGAACTCCGATTCAGAATTTAGCAGCTACCGCCCGTATAGCAGAATCAATTCAGCCTTCCCGATCGGAGGCAGGTAGAGGTTTGCAGCAAATCGAGGATTTGCTCCGGCGGCAGGAGATCAAAACTCAGTTGTATCCCGATCACGGAACAGGGTTCACAACCGATCCGTCGCTGCAAATTCATTCGATCGGCCCATAGTCCAAGATCGCCCCGAGGCGTGAAGAACGTGGAGGCGGCGTGATGATCAATACAAGGGCCGCGAGCAGTATGAGCACCGATTCGATCGCAACGATCGACGTCGAGTGCCCACTCCTCCCCCAAGGGGTGGATCATATGCTCCTCGGCAGCAGGATGACAGACGCCAAAACAGTGCTGGACGAAGAGTTCCAGTCGACCACAGGGAACCAGGCTTTGATGCAAGATCCATTATCGTTCAAGGTTTGGTCGACAGGAACAGAGCTCACCGAGATGGCCATGATAGAGATGCTCCTTCCAGTAGTAGAGTCCATGTCTCGGGACCAGAGTGTTTCAGTAGAGCCATCAGGGCTGCAGTGATTCCCCCAAACTTCAGGTTGGCGACTGGAGTCAGCAAGTTCACTGGAGAATCCAAGCCTGACACCTGGCTTGAAGATTATCGAGTGGCGGTTCAGATCGGCGGTGGCAACGATGAGGTAGCCATGAAGCATTTACCTCTTATGTTGGAGGGTTCAGCCAGGGCGTGGTTGAATCAGTTAGCACCCAACAGTATTTACACTTGGGAAGATCTTGCCCGAGTGTTTGTCGGGACATTTGAAGGAACTTGCAAACCACCGGCGGGTTTGACAGAGTTGCGATCGTCGCGTGCAAAAGTCGAGTGAAACCTTGAGAGATTATATCCAGAGGTGGATCACTTTGCACCACACAAAGGAGAATGTATCTCGATCACCAGCGATCTGTGCCTTCAAGGAAGGTGTCAAGAACAGAGAATTGAGTTTGAAATTTGGTCGAACCGAGATATGACCCCGAGTCGGATGATGGAGATTGCCACCAAATATGCAAATGGTGAAGAAGAGGATCGGCTTGAGTGGTAAATATAAATCTGCCGCCAATGAGACCGGCGGAGGAAATTCCAATGGAAGCGAAGCGCAAAGCCGAGCCAGCGGCTCCGGAGAGGCCTTGGCAAAGGACCCTGTGAAAGTTCAAGGGGAAACCCATGGGTCCTTGGAACCCTAAGAAGGTGAAAGACCAGGATGGGAACGACGTGTTGGATTTACCATGTCATATTCATACAAAGAAAGATGAAGAGGGTAAACTCATTTACCGAAACATACCACTCGACGATGTCGGCTCTTGATTCAGCGGTTCAAGGGAAACAACCCAAGGATAAGGATAAGGAGATGTACAAAGTTGAGGATAGAGATGACGGTGATGGTGGATATCCCAGATCAATTCCACCACGATGATTTTTTTGGCGTCGAAAGCAAAAGTCGATTGAAGGTTATCAATCGGGAAGTAAACTTGGTTGCTCTGGCGACTCCCAATTAACTGAAATGGTCCCAGACCGCCATCACATTCGGCCAGTCTGATCACCCGACGCACATTGCCACCCCTGGGAGGCAAGCATTGGTGGTTGACCCGGTTGTCGAAGGCACTCGGTGACCAAAGTCCCGATGGATGGTGGTAGTGGTTTGAATATATTATACGCGGAGACGTTGAAAGGGATGGGCATTCCGGTGTCCGGACTCGATTACCGATAATATGAGTTTCCACGGAGTAATTCCCGGAAAGAAGGCTGAGTCACTCGGCCAAATTGCTCTTGATGTAGTTTTTGGTGATTCAAAGCATTTCCGGAAAGAAAAGTTGACCTTTGAGGTCGTGGATTTCCAGAGCGCTTATCACGCTATTCTGGGGAGACCAGCTTATGCACGTTTCATGGCCCGACCATGTTACGTGTATCTTAAACTGAAGATGCCTGGTCCCAAGGGCGTGATCACCGTCACGGGCAATCGGAAGAAGGCAGAAGAGTGCTTCCGTAAAGGCTCTAAGATCGTCGATGCTCGGTTGGCGGTGGTAGAGCTACAAGAGTATCGAAACTGCAGATCCGAGTGATTTGTTGCGAGCTAAGAAGCCCGCCACGGAGTCAAGATTCCGACCGCGAGACGAAACAGGTTCACATTCACCCGATCGATCCCAACGCTGCTCCGACCAACATCTCAACAACACTCGACTCAAAATAGGAAGAAGCGCTCATCCGGTTCCTCCGTGAGAATCGGGACATCTTTGCATGGAAGCCTGGCGACATGCCGGTGTTCCTGTGGGGCTGGTGAGCATCGCCTCTGAAGTCGACCCAAAATTCAAACCAGTTAAAGAGTATCTTCGGCGGTCCTCCATCCAGAAGAGAAAGGCCATTCGCGAGGAGGTGGCTCGGCTCTTAGCAGCGGAGTTCATCTGAGAGATCTACCACTCCGAGTGGCTCGCCAACGTTGTCATGGTCCCCAAGAAAGACCAATCGTTGCGCATGTGCATCGATTTCAAGCATATCAATCGGGCCTGCCCGAAAGATCATTTCCCTCTTCCTCGCATCGACCAAATAGTCGACTCAACTGCGGGATGCGAGAGGTTGTCTTTTTAGACGCCTATTCGGGTACCATCAGATCCGTCTGTATGGACCCGATGAGATTAAAACAGCGTTCATCACTCCATTCGGGTGCTTCGTTATGTCACCATGCCATTCGGTCTCAAGAATGCCGGAGCCACATTCATGAGGATGATTCAGAAGTGTTTGCTCACTCAAATCAGTCGGAATGTGGAAGCATACATGGATGATATAGTGATCAAGTCACGAAAGGGTTCCGACCTGTTGACTGGCCTTGCTGAAACATTTGTCAATCTCAGGAGGTATGATATCAAGCTTAACCCATCAAAGTGTACATTCGGAGTCCCTGGTGGAAAGTTACTCGGTTTCTCGCTTTACGAGCGAGGAATCGATGCTAACCCAGAAAAGGTTGGCACCATACTCTGAATGAAGCGCCCTATGCGTGTGCACGATGTCCAGAAACTTACTGGATGCTTGGTCGCTTTAAGTCGATTCATCTCTCGCCTCGGTGAAAAGGCATTGCCTCTGTATCAATTGATGAAGAAGTCAGACAAGTTCGAGTGGACTCTAGAAGCTGATGCAGCGTTTGTAGAGCTCAAAGCTCTGCTCTCCACCCAGCCGGTGCTTGCTGCTCCAATCAGCAAGGAGCCTTTGCTGCTTTACATTGCAGCCATCGGACAAGTTGTCGATCACTGCATTTACGGTCGAGCGGAAGAAGAAGGAAAAGCCTTCAAAGTTCAACGCCCAGCTTATTATCTTTCAAGCATCGAATTCTGCCAAAGCAAAGATACCCTCACTATCGAAGCTTGTTTATGGGATCTATATGACCACGAAGAAGGTTGCTCATTATTTCTCGATCATTCCATTACGATCGTCGGTGACGCCCCTTTGTCGTAAATTCTTCATAACAGAGATGCAATCGGTCGAGTGGCAAAATGGGCGATTGAACTCCTTCCCTTGATATCAAATTCGAGGCAAAGAAAGCCATCAAGTCCCAAGCAATAGCAGATTTCCTCGCCGAGTGGATCAATAAAGAAGCTTCCGACCCAAGTTCACTCGGAACACCGGACTATGTTTTTCGATGGTTCCAAGATGCCGAACGGTTCGGTCTTTGAGGTTGTATTGGTTTCCCCGAGGAGATAGGCTCAAGTATGTTCTCCAGATTCACTTTGATTCTTCCAACAACGAAGCGTAATATGAAGCACTCCTGTATGGGTTGCGCATGGCCATTTCACTTTCGGCGTCCGTCGCCTTATGGTTTATGGCGACTCAGATCTGGTTGTTTATCAAGTGATGAAGGAGTGGGATGTCGTAAGCCCAGCTATGACAGGTTATTGTAATGCAAAGGAGAAAGCTGGAGAAGAAATTCGAGGGGTTAGAGCTTCATCATATACCCGACCGAAAAATCAAGCTGCGGATGATTTGGCGAAGATAGGGTCCAAGAGGGAAGCCATTCCCGATGATGTATTTTAGAACACATTCATGCTCCACCAAAGGCAGGAGGATCCTTTCACGTAAGAAGCCCGCAGCAAAAGAGTGCCAATGATCCGATCAAGTTGAGGTCCCAAATGGTCGACCTAATTATGGAAGTTGTGGTCATCACTCCCCGACCGGACAAAGGTCAGTACATCGCATATATCCTTAGGAAAGAGCTCCCGAGAGAATGAAGAAGAGGCTCGACGGATCGTCCGTCGATCCAAGGCCTTTACAATAATCAAGGGACAATTATACGAAAGCGCGATCGAGTCGGCCAAGTGTATCACGCCGTAAGAAGGTCGAGATAATTCTTGAGGATATCCACTCGGGGACCTGTGGCCATCATCGTCCTCTCGGACCATTGTGGCTAAAGCATACCGAAAGCGGGATTTTTACCGGTCGAAAGCAAATGAAATGGCAAAAGAAATAGTCGACAAGTGTGAAGGATGTCGGTTCTATTCCAACATGTCGCATAAGCGAAGCCTCAGCCTTGAAGACCATTCCACTCGTTTGGCCCTTCGCTGTTTGGGGATTGGACATGATTGGACCTTTGAGAACTGGCAGAAGCGGCTTCACTCATTTGCTAGTAGCAGTCGACAAGTTCACCAAGTGGATCGAAGCCAAGTCCATCAAGAACCTCGATGCATGCACTGCTATCAGTTTCATCAGAGAGTTGATATTCAGATATGGAGTTCCGCATAGCATCATCACCGACAATGGGTCAAACTTCGATAATGACAAGTTCAAAGCCTTCTGCGCCTCTCAAGGCACGCGGGTCAACTATGCTTCAAATGGCTCATCCTCGATTGAATGGACAAGCGGTAACATGCAAACGGCCTCATTCTCAAAGGGCTGAAACCTCGGTGATGCGTGATCTCAAACACGCAGCAGAGCTTGGTCGACGAACTTCCATCAGTTCTCTGGGGATTGAGGACCACTCCTAACCGATCGACTGGGAGAACTCCATTCTTCCTGGTCTATGGAGCTGAAGCAGTTCTGCCGAGTGACCTGCTTCACAATGCGCCTCGAGTCGAGCTATACTCTAAAGAGGAAGCAGAACAAGCCCGGCAAGATGCAGTCGGCCTCTTGGAAGAAGAGAGAGAGATGGCCTTGATCCGCTCGACTATCTATCAGCAAGACTTGCGTCGATTCCATGCCAGAAATGTGAAGAGTCGAGCCTTCCAAGAGGGAGATTTGGTCCCCCGAGTGGATCAACAGAAACCACACAAGCTTGCTCCCACTTGGGAAGGTCCCTTCATCGTCATGAGAGTCCTCCACAACGGAGCATATCATCTCTACAACGTTGATCGCCAGATCGACGAGCCTCGAGCTTGGGACGCGGAGCTGCTCCGCCTTTTACACTTAAAACTCACTCGGTGGAGATGTAATAAAAGTACTTTTGTAGTTTGTTTATCTAAGACAAGAATGTTATAATTTTCCCAGTGATTGATATTGCTTTTTGTTGGAATTTCCCCCAGTGGGTGGCTTAGCTGCGAATCCGATTCGCCTAAGTTTGTAAAAAAAAATCCTTTCCGAGTGTGAGCCAGTCTCTTACTCGGGGGCTTAGCTGCGAATCCGCTTCGCCTAAGTATTCAAAATCCTACCAAGTGTTGAGCCAGCCTCCCACTCGGAGGCTTAGCTGCAGTCCAAGTACTCGCCTAAGTATCAAAAATCCTACCGAGTGGCGAGCCAGCCTCCCACTCGGAGGCTTAGCTGCAGTCCAAGTACTCGCCTAAGTATCCAAAATCCTACCGAGTGGCAAGCCAGCCTCCCACTCGGAGGCTTAGCTGCAGTCCAAGTACTCGCCTAAGTATTCAAACCCTGCCGAGTGGTGAGCCAGCCTCCCGCTCGGGGGCTTATAACAGCCCAAGGATTCGCCTCAAACATCCAAAGTGATAAAAATCCTACCGAGTGGAGAGCAAACCTCCCACTCGGAGGCTTAGCTGCAACCCAGTGCTCGCCTAAGTAATAGAAATCCTACCGAGTGGAGAGCAAACCTCCCACTCGGGGGCTTAGCTGCAGCCCAGTGCTCGCCTAAGTAATTAAAATCCTACCGAGTGGAGAGCAAACCTCCCACTCGGAGGCTTAGCTGCAGCCCAGTGCTCGCCTAAGTAATAGAAATCCTACCGAGTGGAGAGCAAACCTCCCACTCAGGGGCTTAGCTGCAGCCCGGTGCTCGCCTAAGTATTAAAAATCCTACCGAGTGGAGAGCAAACCTCCCGCTCGATGGCTTACCTGCAGCTTAGTGCTCGCCTAAGTAATAGAAATCCTACCGAGTGGAGAGCAAACCTCCCACTCGGGGGCTTAGCTGCAGCCTAGTGCTCGCCTAAGTAATAAAAATCCTACCGAGTGGAGAGCAAACCTCCCACTCGGAGGCTTAGCTGCAGCCCAGTGCTCGCCTAAGTAATAGAAATCCTACCGAGTGGAGAGCAAACCTCTCACACGGGGGCTTAGCTGCAGCCCAGTGCTCGCCTAAGTAATAAAAATCCTACTGAGTGGAGAGCAAACCTCCCACTCGGGGGCTTGGCTGCAGCACAGTACTCGCCTAAGTAAGGAATTCATCCCAATCCGCAAGGACGATGAGATGCAGGTCGACTGCTACCTTCTCCTTCGGAGCTTCGCCACAAGTACAACGTGTGGTCCATCCCAATCCGCAAGGACGACGAGGTGCAGGTCGACTGCTACCTCCTCCTTCGGAGCTTCACCACTAGTACAACATGCGGTCCATCCCAATCCGCAAGGACGACGAGGTACAGTCGACCATACCTCCTCCTTCAAGCTTCGCCACAAGTACAACGTGCAATCCGTCCCAATCAGTAAAGACGACAAGGTCGATCGCGATCAGGTTCCATCTCTACCTGTAGGATAGATGAAGCTCAAGTCGATTGGAATATTCAACGGAATATCTTCCGAAATGAAGAATAAAGTTCTCTCGAAGGCAAGCAAAGCATGTTAAAGGAAAAATCAAGTTCGATAAACGTCCCACGGATCCAAAGGTGCTCAGCGTTAAGCCCATTAAAGTTTATCTGTTACGAAATCACTCGGCATTCCGAGGCAAATTTAAAGTGGGACTTAGAAGTTTTTTACTCCTCCGTGGGAGGATCGAAGGTGCAACAAACTGGTCGAGGTCGATTCCGTCGGCAATACGGGTAGCAGCAGCGATGAAAGTCTCCATGAAAGATCTGAAGTCGTGCTTCCTGGTATTGGCAACCTTGAGAGACACCAGCTTGTCCTCTTGCGCTTCTTTGAAGTGGACACGAACCGTAGATAGAGCAACATCAGCACCACACCGCAGATGACTTCTTCCATTCTTGCACCGACTTGGAATCTCATTCACCGAGTCATCAAAGATTCAAGATCATTCGAGCGTCTGCTCGCCGGAGAGTCGAGTCGATCCGCGACATCGCAACTTTCAATGAAAGAAGATAATCCATCGCGCTTAGCAACACGAGACTCGGTCGGAGCACATTCATAGCAACTTCGTCCTTCACGGGAGAGTTGATGGGGTCCAAACTGGTTTCCACTCGACCGGGTTTCTTATTCAAAGTTTTGGCAGAATTCTGAAAACACAACTCAGATTCAAAATGAAGATCATATGATGAGCCGGTGAGAGCAAGACAGTTGGATAAAAGAGATTACCTTCAAGCATGAGAAAGCGACTTCTTGGCGAACCTTCCAAGATAAATCTCCGTGTCGCTTTCGCTTCCCCGCCACCGCCAACCTTGTCAGACAGAACATTCTTGTCGTTCTTCAGTCGACTGACTTCCTTGTTAGCCGCGTCAAGAGAGGCTTTCAGCTTAGCATTTTCATCTTCAAGTTTGTCGACTGAGGCAAGCTTCTCTTTAGCGAGCTTTGTTTTCTCCAAAGCCGCCTGCTGTGCCTCTGCAAGGTCAAGGTCCTTCTTCTTCAAAGTCTCTTCCAGTTTATCTGCAAAGCAACAATGAGAACAGAGTTGAGAATGAGCAGAAAAACAGAGGCAGTCGTCAAAAATTCTCACGAGCCATACCTTGTGCTTCATCCTATGCCTTCTGCAAATTCTCCTGTGCAAGCTTCAAATCGAGGTTGAGCTGAATCTACTTTTTCTCTAACTCAGTATAGCGAGCCACAAGCTCGCAAGATTTCTACAAAGAGTCAACCAACGAAAGACATCAAAGACAGATCACTTCCGAGTGACTGAGGAAAAATAGTAGCATTTCTAAGACTACGGTCGAATAAAAACATTCGACAAGAGTCTCGGGATTCACACTCAGCCGGGTGCACTCAGCGTGCCCCACTGGTTTACCAATTTGGTTCGATCAACACCAAAAGAGGCAAAAAGGCTATGATTCTAAAAACATGGCTAATTGTCGGTGATCACCGCAAGAAAAATAGTTCTTTAGACTATAGTCAATCGCACGCAATCGACCATAGTCTCGGGACTACACCCAGTGGGTGCACTTAGCATGCCCCCACCGTTTTACAGTTCCATTCGACTTGGTCCGTCCAAGTCGAGTGAAGAAGATCACAGCATAAAGACCATGGCCGACTGCACGCAGTCGACCATAGTCTCGGGGACTACACCCAGTGGGTGCACTCAGCGTGCCCCCACAAAAGTTCAAACGACACACACACCCAGTGGGTGTACAGATATGGAGATCTCCCAAGAAAGCGATTTGGATAGTATATCCTAACAAAGTAAGCGGCTTAACGACTTACTTGGACATTGCTCTGGAGAGCTGAACTAGCATCATAGGCCGCCTGACTTGCCTCTCGAGCCGCTTTCACCTGCTCCATCATGATCCCTGCCTGGCATATGGCCTCCTTAGCAGCACTTACTTGGTCTTCCGGGACGTGGTGTGTAGCAAAGAGAGATGGTGGATCAGCAGTCGAAGTGGGTGGGCACTTGTCGCCATGCAAAGCAAAGATACAGAAGTCCGAGTGGGGTTGCCTCCCTCGAAATCAACGCCTCAGTCGCCGCGACTTGAGCAGCCTTGACAGCGAGCACTTTCTTGTTCCTCCTCTTCCTCAATGGCGCTTCCTCGTCATCATCGGGAAGATCAATGACGGTGGCGGAACTACAAGAGAGATCCGTATAAACATGGAAGCCCAATCGACTAAAAAGCTCCAAATCGGCTAAAAGTGAAATCTCGAGATCTTACCAAGATTGGAAGTGGCCGCATCCTCCATTTCCCTGATCATCGTGCTTGGCTGAAGTCTCGGAGGTAGCGCTTGTAGATTTCAAGAGTCGGCTGATCGATCATCAAGTCGACTAAAAGTTCACTCATGTTGAAAAGGGAAATACAAGGTTACATTGGTTACCCGGAGATGGTGGGGATGACCATTCGCATCTTGGGCGGGGCCTTCACGGCTTCGACGATGTCGCTCGAGGTTGCTTGGCGGCTTCTCGGTCGGCGCTGGAGAAGTTGTCCTAGGTCGCTTGCCGACCGACCGGTGGGCACAACAGCTTTATCAAGGTCCGATCACGGTCGTAAGGCCGACTTTGACCTTCCCTCCGAGAGAGGAGGGTCGATGTCTTCCTCCTCTTCTTCCTCCTCCTCCTCATCATCAGAGCCATCATCCTCCTCATCCTCTTCGCCGTTGGACTCCCATTCCTCCGGACTCTCACCTCCACTTCCTTCTTCTTCTTCGGCTGCTTCCTGCGCCCGTTGGGCATCGAGTACATCTCGGTGGTGACCTAGAAGACAACAAAACAAGGTGAAAGTCAATGAAATTGACATCAAAACAGAATGAATGCAGCAGAATCACAATCGGAGATAAGTAGTGATACCTTATGTCCGGTTGGTAACTCTGGTCGAGTGGTGGAATCCTCCTAGCTCCATGAGGGTTGTCTTTATTTCCTGTGATGGCAGTCATCCACTTCTCCAAAGATGGCGTCATCAACCTCCTCCGGATGGACCCGAGTGGTATCATCCGCATCGAGTACATCCACATCGGATGACCTCGGTATTGGAGTGGCTGAATACGCCGTCGGAGAAAAACCTCCGGAGATCCATGCCGGTCACCCCTTCGCGAATAAGCTGGACTACACGCTCCATCGGAAGCTTTACTTGGGCCTTTTCCTCCGCAACACCTTCAGGAAAAAGCTTGTTCACTCGACTCATGGAGAAATGAGGGAGCCCAGCGACCGCCCGGCCGGCTGGTCTTGGCAAGAAACCAGGTCGACCGCCACCCTCTAACCGAGTCGGGAGAGTCATAGCTGGAAAGTCGCTCTTCCCCTCATCCGACTCCGAGTCCCCCACACATTTGGATTACTTGGGTCCTCTCGTCATTCGGGCTCGTTTTCTTCACCGTCTGAGAGCGACAGTGAATATGTGCTTGAAAAAGACCCCAATGCGGTCGACAACCCAAGCAATTCTCGCAGAGCGAAACGAAAGCAGCAAGATACACAATGGAGTTTGGAGTGAAATGGTGGAGTTGCGCCCCAAAAAAGTTCAGAAACCCCCGGAAAAAAGGATTTGGCGGCAGAGAAAACCCCCTATCTACGTGGGTGGCTCGGAGGACGCACTCACCCTCTTCAGGCTGCGGTTGCCACTCCGTGCCCGGAAGCCTCGCCGACCCATGGGGGATCAGTCCTTCGTTGGCCAGATCGGTGAGATCTTTTTCGGTGATGGTCGAACAGATCCGATCTCCTTGGACCCAGCCTGCGGCAGCTTGGACGCTGAAGAGGAACCGCCCGACCTGGCGCTCTCCCTTGGCCTTCGCCGCCGTCTTCTTCACCTGCTCGAGCGGCGGTCTTGTCCTTCACCATGGTCGCGGCGAAAGGTACCGAGCTGCGGCTGGGCGGACGGACAGCGTGGCGAGAAAGTTTTGGAGGCCGAGAGGAGAAATCTGAGGGCGCCTTGTTCAAAATGCCGGTAACGCCTTATATGGGGTCGCTTCCGAGTGGCTGACCGGTAGGCCCAGTAATCCCGTCCACGATCCCAATAAAGCGCGCCGCATACGATACGTGGCGAAAAAGGCGGCACGAGGATCGAGGCGTCATCGTCTTATCCCATCCGAGTGCCGCGGTTTTCTCCGCTTCGCGCGCTTCCCAAAATTCAGATCCCGTAAAATTCGCTAACCGCAGAGCAACTCGTCAGATAACAGATTTCCTCACATCCGTCGCTCGGAAATCCTCAGGTTCACAAAGTTCACTCGACAAACGTAAAGAATGGATCAAGGCGACTGAAAGAAAGGTTGATGCCATCACCAAAAGGTCGTTGATCCAGAGTAAGACGCACTCACAACACGAAGAACAGGTCGGAAAGATTATCAACTCCTTCCTCACTCAAACCTCGATCCATTCGGGGCTAATGATGAAGTCATGTACCGGGTAGGGTCATAGACCTGCCCAAAGGTACCTTCAACAAGGACACTCACAAGAGAAGCAGCCTTCCAAATGACTGGTAGGCTCCCACCGACAGATTCAAAGACACTAGACTATGAAGACCCACTCGACCACCAAGAGTCCAAGAGCCACTCGGTGTCCAAACGGTCTCATAGTTAAATAGTCTTTATGACCTTAATGACACTTTATGTAAGGCGTTACCCGAACGCCTAGCCTTAACGCATACCTTAAACCCTCTCATCTGTGGGCTGGCTGGGGTCTGGCGTACTCTATATAAGCCACCCTCCACAGTAGAAGGGTTCGCACCCTAATAACATACGCAGATAATCCAATGACCGCCTCAGGGCTCCGAGACGTAGGGCTGTTACTTCCTCAGAGAAGGGCCTGAACTCGTAAATCCCTTGCGTATACAACTACTCCATAGCTAGGATCTTGCCTCTCCATACCTACCCCCATTCTACTGTCAGACTTAGAACCACGACACCCTGCTTCTTGCTGAGGACACTGAAATTTTTTGTACAAAATTAGTCATGTATTTGTCCTGTTAGGAACAACCTAACCGGTGTTAGATGTATTATTTTTTCTTTGGACAAAACAGAAAGAGGTCTATTTAGAAGCTTGAACATTTGATAGCGTAAGGAAAGGTATTTGCAGACTATTGGATAAATTTTCCGAAAATAATGGATTTCGGTGTGTTACCGGAGAAACGATCTCGTGCTGCAGAGGTAGTTTCCTCTTGAACAGGTTCCCTGCTTTAGTTTCCCACAATGCGAGCACAATACAAATGATGATGAATTTTGACAACATCAATTATTGAACCAGATATGAATGCAAATTAATTTCAACATCATAGAATTCAATACCTATCCAAGAATTGCTGAAGATGTGTCAGATCCTGAGTGTTTGTTGACTCTCTGAGAGAATCGATGTAGTAAACTGTGTTCTTGTTTGGAACAATGAATACAAATATCCAGTGATTGCTACATACTAAGAAAGTCATGAACTTACGAATGATGTCGATATCTGAAAGACAATCAGTGTATGCGTGTTTACTTGACTTACCCTTCATGATATGGCAAGAGAAATGATTTTGCATGGGACGTGTTTTCGAAGATACGGACGACCGTGTTAACGGCCCAGTCCCGTCGGTCCTTTTCATGTAATGTTGTGCCATTTGCTAATGCATGATCTATGAAATACACACTCTCACTTTGTCTTCTCTGCGCGTTCAATCCCCTGAGAGGAATAAAATGCAGTTAGTTGTTTATCATTTACAACCTTGTATGGAGAAGTTGATCAGAGTTTCTTAAGTACTTACAAAATCACGCATCTAACAAGAGTGGAATCGAGCACGTTGAAGTTGAAGAAGAGATGTAAGTCCTCGAAACTCACAATGATGGAACCAGCATCATGTCAGAAATGATCTCTATTGTAGTGGACTAGCAAATGGTGATGACCTTCTGACATTTGATCCATGCAATATTCATGTAACTCACGACAACTGGAGCTGCACTCATCAAAGTATTCACCAACAAGAAATGGCTGACCATGGACGTAATTGCGTGCTTCAAGTACGTCTGCTTTTCTTTTAGCAAGCAACAATTCTACTTGTTCATCATCCATGGGGTCAGAAATAATATTACTCCCCGATTCGAACAAGCTGCTGTTAATTTGGTTCTGGGCTATGAGTGCTTTAAGTAAGAGGCAATCGTTCTCTTTCCTCTTCACTTTCCCGCTGCGCTTCCTCGTGGTCGTGGGTGTAGCCTTTTGGCCACTTCCTTCTTGGTACTTGAAGCATTTCTGGCAGAACGTCTGGTTGCCTGCACGGTAGACTGCCGAGCAGACGGTGAAGGTTGTATGGACTTCTTAGCAGACTATTTATCTATGCTGGACTACTAAGCTGGCGGTGCTGCAGTGAAGGACTGCTGGGCTGTAGGAGCAGATGCATCGGACTGCTGACCATGCGTTGAAGCTATGTCGGGTTTCTGCGTGTTGGTTTGCTGAGCAGGAAGTGCTGACTCATTGGTATGCTGATCACGCTACGCTGCGGACCGGCTGGTGATGAGCGATCGGTTTTGGACCTCTGAGGCCCTTAGCACGCGGTTCCGAAGCATCAGACTGCTTAGCAGTCTGTTCCACCAGGTTGGTCTGCTGAGCATGTGCTGCACCTGGGTCTCCCCCCGCTGCTTCTGCGGCTGGCAACTAAACCGGTGGTGCATCATCAGCAGTTGTAGGCCTTGCCAGCTGCTTTAGGCGAAGGATGACATGGTGCAGACGCCACAAAGTCGGTCTGGCTGATCACAGGTTGATGTGTCAGCCCGCGATAGCTGCTCTGGCAAGGAGAGTGTCACCGGTTGAGGGGTGATAGTGGTTGCTCTTGGCGGGGCTTCAGGAATCTCATCGATGAACACTATTTCCTTTCGTGGCCACTGGATGTGATGTAACAGTGTTTCTCCCAAGGTTCTTTGATCATTAATGTCTCCTAGGACATTCTTCAAGGCAAATTCATTGAATCCAGGCTTTACTTCAGTCACGTAGCACTTCACACAACCCGGCTTCAATGGCACATTGCCCAATAAGAGGCCATCTTCCAAGAAGGGTGGGAAAACTCAGGCTGTTGCATATTTTAATGTACCTTCATAATGTGTAAGCATGCCCTTCAGTCTATCTTTCATTCCAAATAGATCAGATATAGCATCATCACGAGCAGCTGCAATCTCAGTGTCGCTGGGGTCAGTTGATGCACAACTACTCTTGTGCAGTGTTGTGGCACAATAAGCAGCATCATCCATGCCCGCCTCCCCTCCCATCTGCTGGCTATCTATCAGTGTTAGAGTCTTCTGCATCATCATCATTGACTCCTCAACATCCTTTCGAATAGCCGGATAAATCTCCTTCTTCAACTTTTCAAACAATGTATTCTGCTTCATTTCACTACTCGCTTTTTCAATGTTGGGCCTCTCTTCTTTGCTGAGTGTGGAAGCCCTCTTGTGCGGGACATTAACGCCTATACCCCTTGCATGGCCAGGGAGCTCTTTTGTGTCCAGAGCAATGGACAGAATGTCACATGGCCCTGAGTTCTTGTAGAACCTTCGAGGGATCTTGGAAGCCCCTACCATCACTTCATACAGTTTGGCATCACGTGCGTTTTCGAAGTAATAAGTTCTGTCATCACGCCTCTTTGCACGTGCCCGCAAGTATTCTCTGGCGCGTTCACCCTTGATTTCACTAAAGGCCGGACTCCCACCCGCCGCTACTGCTTCTTTGTCCTCCTGTTCCATATCAGTTTCATGTCATAGTATCCTACCACACCCATACGATGGGGGTGTATGTTCTTCTTCTGAAGTTCTGATTGCTTGAAACTCTTCGTAGCAAACTCTGGAGTTGCCCTGACCCTTTTGAATTCTGCCCTACCGCCTTTGTAATTTGGGGCTATGCGGGATTGGGTCCTTGCCTTCACTCAAGTACTTCTTGTACAAAGACGTGCTTCCAGTTTCTCCAAGCATCCCTAGCCTTCTTCAAGGCAGCGTGTTCCACTGCATTCTCCATCGCCTGGAACATTGAAGTGATCCATGATCTCCTGGACTATCCTTCGTCGTGTTTCTGCGTCAGCCTTCCGAAACCCCGACAGATTAATGTTGAGCCTTGCCCTGCCAACAAATCCACACAAACTCCTAAACCACACGCATGCTTTATCTGGTTTAGTTGGAGCCCAGGACTTTAAGTCAATCTCGGTTACTTCATATACACCTTTAGGCTGGTGTGAGGGCTTCCTTGGAGTGTTCCTCTGTGTCCTGACTAGAAGGGTAATTGCTGCAGCTCTATCCCGTTCAAGACTACTTGATCCCTCACAATCTGCTGAAGACCTAGGGTTGTCCGAATCAGATGAAGATACATGGCCTGAATGAGTGTTGTCACTGCTACTCGGCATCTACAGAGAACACATGTGAAACTCACGAAAGGAGGATAAGCATAAAACTAACAACTTGGTATCAAGCTTTCTAAGCATGCCATGCAATAATTGTAACATCCCGAATTTTCAATTTGGAATGTTATACATAGAGCATCATTGCATATTATTTTTTTGTTGCATTTTTGGCTCGATCCTAGAAATTCTACACAACTCAAGGACCCACGAAGAGAGTTGGGATTTCGTTATTTTCATATTTGGGTTTTATCAAATTTTGAAAAATAGGATCATTTGATTTTAATTATTTTATATTTAATTATTTCTATTACAAAAATATGAGAGAGGGAATAAAATGACTTTCCCAAAATAAAGAAATAACGAGGATTTAATAATAAAATCAAATAATAGTTTATTTTGGAGTTTTTCGCCATTTTATTTGAATTTAGGAAAAATGTGCGTTTTTCAAAATTGCATTTAGGCCCCAAATAAATGTTCATCTAGTCCGGCTTGATTTTAGAAGCCGGGGAAAATTTATTTCGGGATTTTTGGAGTCCGTTTAGTATTTCTTTTTATTTTTTTCTTCTGCGCGGAATTATTTAAAAAAAACGCAACCGACCTTGGGCCGTGCCCGAGCGGGACTCCGCTCGGGGGCGCTAATAAATAGCCGCCGCCCCGAGCGCCCCAGCCCACCCGAGCCGCCCCGCCGCCCCAGCCACTTTCACCAGCCACCGCCCAAACCCTAGCCGCCGCCGCCCAATCCACCGCCGCCCGCACCGCCCGCCGCCGCCGCCGGACCCCGCCGCCGAGGTTCACCGCCGCCTCGATTTCCGTGCCGCCGGTTTTTTTTTACAAAAACCGAGCGGTTTTTCTTCAGTTTCTTTTCAGTTTTTTTAGTTTCGGTTTTTTTTTGTTCGGTTAAATAGCGAGCGTTTGCTCGTTCGTTCGTTTTAACGAACGCGTGCGTCAGATTAGTTTAGTTAACGAACGTTCAGTCGTTAACCCGTTCGTCGTTTTTCTTTTTCTCGGATTTAATTCGTGATTTTTTCGATCGCGATTTCTGATCCGATTTTCGTTTTAGTTTAACTTTTCGCTTGTTTATCGAATCGGCGATTCAAGCGCCCTAGAGTTTCGCCTCGTAACCCTCTTTCGAATAACCAACTTAAACAAGTTTTTGCCTCTGTAAAATTTGACTTAGATCCAGATTAGTAAAAGCAGAGCTGTTTGCTTTTCGCCGTTTGACTTCCGCTGCTTCGTTTGATTTGGTTCTTTTTGCAAAACCGGAGTTCTTAAGTTGAACTTTCTGGTTAGATCCTTTGTCTGAATTTTACCTGTGCATTAGATGAGTACTTATTGTATGCTTGTTTGTTTGTCTGCGATAGAATACCCGGAGTGCGCCGCATGTTACTTCGAGTCTCTAGGTTTCGCGGATCATCAGCAAGGCAAGTAACACTTTAATCATATACTTTTCTACTACCCAGTTTTATGCATTAGATCTATCCTCAAACATTGCATGATTAGGATCTAATTAAACTGTGGGTTTTGGGAAGTAGTTTGAGGTAGTACCTATTACCTGATTTATATTCAAACCTTTGGGAGTTACTTCTACGTTTGCTTATTATGCCATGCTATGCTAGTAGACGTGGATTGGGTGAGTGTATCCATATCAAATGTGAGATTGTTGATTAATGGTTCATTTAAGGTGGCAACTTAAACACACATCTGGGTGGATTGAGGCACCTGGTTTCCATCAGGACTTGCCTGTATTTCTTCGGACCGCCACCCAGGCTCAAAGGGATCATGAGATTATTCATGCTAGAAACTTCTGTGCAGCCACATGCTACTATGGGCTCTAGCATAGTTGACTAAGTTGTGCGAACTCTTTCGGGTAGACTAGCTGATGTAGGGGTTGTAGGTTGGTACGGTCTACCCACATGTAAGGTGCTAGCGCTTCTAAAAGACTATGTCTCGGTCATCCGTTTCTCAAACACCATGTAGTGCGAGAAATCAAACGGAGGAGATCGAGTCTTGTGGGAAAAGTGCACAAACCTCTTCAGAGTGTATAAACTAATCATGGTTAGCCATGTCCCGGTCATGGACATCTCGAGTATCTAGTACTTGGATTATCATGTGAATCTCATCATGTTACTCTAAATAATATTGTTGGGTTGTTAATGAGTACTTTTAATTGGGATTGAGGATGTCATCAACCATTCTCAATGTTCAACAACCACCATGATAGTTAAATAATTTTATTCCTTTGCGAGAGAAAAATTGGCTTTACGCAAAAGCTGTAACCATAGAGCTTTCCACCAACCATATATGCATGTAGTATAGGCTTACTTTTTCATTATTCTCTATGTGTTACTTTGCCAAAGATATTCCATGTGTCGACCCATTTTCGGGCTGCAACGCGTTTCATGTTGCGTACTTTTCGCAACGACGAGTAAGGTGCTTAGGTCGTGGTTCTATACTCAGTGATGCCGTTGGAGTTGATGGACTCGCTTATTCTTCCAAGCCTTCCGCTGATATCGTTATTAGATGGCCTTAAGCCATATTTATTTTGTAAGTTCTCTCTTGAGACATTCGATTGTAATAAGTGTGTGACTGCTACTCTGTTATAAATCCTCCGAGTACTGTGTGGTGTCAGCATTACTGATCCAGGATGACATCGAGCACGTAGATCGACTGCTTGAGGTCCGGTCGCTACAAAGATGGTATCGAGCACACGCCGACTGTAGGACACGACCATTAAGCTAAAGCCCTAGATCACTACTCTCTTCTCATTTCTAACTCCTCATCTTTTCTACTCTTTTAGGATGACTAAGCGAGGATCAAATTCACCCAAATGGGATGAAGATACACCCTTGGACGACACACGAAGGAAGTCACTAAGTACTGAACATCGGAATACCAAGCTTCACCGGGACCTACAATTCCACTTTACCCGAAGAAGAGCGCTGGAAGATTCAAGCTCAAGTTCCGGAAGGACGCTTTTGCGATCCACGGAGCCCATAGAGTGTGTTTTAATGCACCAACTTGGAGTCTGGGAAAGAGCATGGCAGCTCACATAACCATGGGACATATTGGAGAAGTTTACAAAGAAGACCTCAAGGACACTATCTACCAGATTTGCGGGCGCCGAGATGAACAATAGGAGATAGTTAGCACTAAGAAGGATCGATCCATTGCAGCTTTCATCCAGGAGTTAAATCAGCACATTCGACGCTAGGAGAACCAGATGTGCGCAGACATGATGGAGTTGAAGAAAGCAAAAGTCAAGATTATCGAACTAGAAGGAGAACTGAAGGCCACTCGCAAGGACTACATGGAGGAGATTGTAGCTCTAGTGAGACAAAACGGCGATCTCAAGGAGAAGATTAAAGAACTCATGGGAAATTCAGCACCCGGGGGAGAAGATGAAGATTGCACCTGTCCAGAGAACTACATCATCATCGATGACACCGATTCCGATCCTAGTGATGATGACTTCGAAGATGAAGCTGGAGCAGATATCATGGAGTCTTCATCGGAGCAGTTTTTCTAGTTGACCACCATAACAGTAGTAGATTTCCCCATTAAAAATTAGATTTAGTCTCAGCACTTTGTAACGATAGATAGACCGTTGTATGCCCTTGTTTGAATTGATTGGAGTGATATTGTGTGTTTTGTCTCATGTGCATATGGGTAGTGTTTTCTCCCTAGACCTCATTCTATTCTTAACTCTCGTCTTTTCTATAAACCCTCAGATGCCTCCGAGACGCGACCCCGGATTTGTTTTCCCGCCGGAGATCATTTAGTTGATTCAGCAGCAGAATGCCTTGATTCAAACATTGGTACAGAACCAATGAAACAACAACAACAACAACAACAACCCACCGCCACCACCACCCGTTGACCATTTGACCCGTTTCTTAAGGCTGAACCCGCCGGTGTTTTCCAGTAGCACCGAGCCGATTGTTGCAGATGATTGGCTCCGCAAAGTAGGGAGGGAGTTGACCACTGCAGGATGTACAGATGGTGAAAAGGTGAAATTTGCCGCACATCAGCTTGAAGGACCCTTGCAGAAGCATGGTGGGAGAATTTTAAAACCACTTACCTGAGACACCATCACATGGGATCGGCCAAAGAAGCTTTCCGTCGCCCACGTTTCAAAGCAGGAGCTATGGCCATGAAGAAGCGTGAGTTTTGCAACTTGCACCAAGGAGGACTAGACGGTTGGCGGTATGTGGATGACTTTAGTAAGCTAGCATGTTATGCCCCAGATGACGTTACTTTCGACGCAGCCTAAGCAAGAGAAGTTTCTAGAAGGACTGAATGATGAGCTGAGCATGCAGTTGATGGTAGCCACCTTCAATAACTACCAGGAGTTAGTAGATCGTGCTCTTATGATTGAAGGGAAGCAGCAGCAGATTGACAATCGCAAGAGGAAGTATGGACAGGGGAAGTACAATTCTGGAGCTCAGCAGAAGCTACGCTTTACCCCAAAGACAGGAGGACAATTTCAGCATACTCACGGAGGAGGTAGCTCGCACAACCATAATGGCACCAAGAATGGGAACGGAAATGGAGGAAGCAATGGACAAAACCGCACCAACCCGTCAACACCATCCAAGGTAGACCTGAGCCATATCACTTGTTTTAAGTGCCGTAAAACCGGACATTATGCAAATGATTGTCCAGAAGCCCAAAATGGTAACGGCAATGGAAGCTCAGGCAAGAAACTGAACCCTTTCAACAGGGGACAAGTAAACCACGTTACCGTGGAGGAGGTTGAAGCTCAGCCAGACGCAGTAATAGGTAAGTTTTTGGTTAAGACATTTACTGCAGTTGTTCTTTTTGATACTGGTGCATCGCATTCATACATATCAAGGATTTGTGGATAAGTATAAATTACCAACCCAAGCCCTTAGGTCACCCATGCTAGTAACCTCACCCGGAGCGGAATATATGGCAAGTATATGGTGCGATCGACTGCCATTAAGGATTGGAAACTATGTATTTCCCTCGGACCTAATAGTTTTGGAATCCCAAGGATTGGATGTGATATTAGGAATGGATTGGTTATCAAAGTACGGAGGGAATATTGATTGCGCCAAAGAAGTTGATTTTGCTTACCACCCCGAAGGAAGGAGAATCAAGTTTGTATCACGGCATGAGCCGAGGAGAGCACATGTAAATTCCTTTAACAGAGTTGTGCAGAGGAAGTACCATGGTAAGGGATTACCGGGGCGTGTTTCCTAAGAGTTGCTGAGCATGCCACGGACGTAGACATTGAATTTCCGATTGAACTATTGCCAGGCACTGGGCCGATATCTAAGAGACCGTATAGGATGCCAGCCCAAGATTTGGAGGAAATTAAGAAGCAGATTAAGGAGTTACCGGATAAAGGTTTTATTCACCCAAGTTCTTCGCCTTGGGGATCACCAGCACTTCTAGTGGAGAAGAAGGATGGATCATTAAGAATGGTTGTTGATTATCGAGGATTGAATGAAGTAACCATTAAGAACAAATACCCGTTGCCGATGATCAATGACTTGTTTGACCAATTGCAAGGAGCTAAGTATTTTCCAAGATCGATTTGCGATCAGGATACCATCAGTTGAAGATTCGGGAGCAGGATATACCCAAGACGGCTTTTACCACTGTGCACGGATGTATGAGTATACCGTTATGTCATTTGGTCTGACTAACGCCCCAGCCTATTTTATGAACATGATGAACAAGGTGTTTATGGAGTTTTTGGATAAGTTCGTCGTGGTATTCATTAACGATATCTTGGTCTACTCAAAGAATGAAGAAGAATATAAGGAGCATTTGCGTTTGGTACTCAAGAAGCTCAGAGAACATCAGTTGTATGCCAAGTTCAGCAAGTGTGAGTTTTGGTTGAAGGAAGTTGGATTTCTCGGACATGTTATATCCGGAGAAGGTATAGCAGTAGACCCCACTAAAGTTGCCACATGACAAACTGGGAAGCGCCAACAACAGTTGGAGAGATCCGGAGTTTCCTTGGACTCGCAGGATACTACCGGAGATTCATTGAGAATTTTTTGAGGATTGCGAAGCCCATGATAGAATTATTGAAGAAGGATACCAAGTTTATTTGGACTGAGGAGTGTGAGGCTAGCTTCCAAGAGTTGAAGAAGCGTTTGGTTACCTCACCAGTATTAATCCTGCTGCACCAAAGCAAGGATTACGAAGTTTATTGCGACGCTTCACGTCGAGGACTTGGAGCAGTGCTTATGCAGGAGGGAAGAGTTGTTTCGTATGCTTCACGACAGCTGAAACCTCACGAATTAAATTATGCTACTCATGATTTGGAGTTAGCAGCCGTAGTGCATGCATTGAAAACTTGGAGACACTTTCTTATTGGGAACCATTGTGAGGTGTATACAGATCACAAGAGTTTGAAGTACATCTTCACGCAGAAGGATTTAAATCTCAGGCAGAGGATATGGTTGGAGCTTATTAAAGATTATGATATGAGATTGCATTACCACCCCGGAAAGGCTAACGTGGTAGCAGACGCGTTGAGCCGTAAGAGTCATGTTAACATCCTAATGACCGGAGGTTTACCAAAAGAATTAGCCGAGGAATTTTGGGAGCTATGTTTGGAAATAGTTCCGCGAGGCTATGTAGCAGCGTTGGAGATTCAATCTACTTTGATGGACAAAATCAGAGAAGCTCAAATGACAGATAAGGAAGTTGCTTCTATTAAGGAGAAGATGAGCAAGGGAAAGGCAAAGGGATTTCGTGAGGATGAGCACGATACCTTATGGTTTGAGGACCGCGTTTACGTACCAAGTGATCCGGAGATTCGGAAGTTGATTTTGCAAGAGGCACATGATTCGCCGTATTCGATCCACCCGGAAATACCAAGATGTATTTGGATTTGAAGGATACTTTCTGGTGGACCGAATGAAGAAAGATATCGCAGAGTATGTAGTAGTTTGTGATGTGTGTCAGAAAGTGAAAGCAGAACATCAGAAGCCAGCAGGATTGTTACAACCATTGCCTATACCCGAATGGAAGTGGGATAAACTAGGCATGTATTTCATCACGGGATTGCCTAGGACCCGTTCAGGCTATGACTCGATTTGGGTTGTAGTCGATCGTTTGACGAAGGTAGCTCATTTCATTCCAGTAAAGACTGCCTACAACAGTGCCAAATTGGCTAAGATATACATGACAAGGATTGTATGCTTGCATGGAGTTCCGAGGAGTATCATATCAGATAGAGGAACCCAATTCACCTCAAAGTTCGGAAGCGATTGCACGAAACTTTGGGAACCAGATCGAGTTTAGCACAGCCTTTCATCCACGCATGACGGATGGACAAACCGAGAGAGTCAACCAGATCTTAGAGGATATGCTGAGAGCATGTGCTTTGGATTATGGATCAAGTTGGGATGACAACTTGCCATATGCGGAGTTCTCTTACAACAACAGTTATCAATCCAGTTTGAAGATGGCCCCTTTTGAAGCCTTGTACGGAAGGAGGTGCAGAACCCCGTTGTTGTGGGATGAAGTTGAAGACCGCCAGTTGTTTGGACCGGATTTGATTAAGGAGTCTAAACAGAAAGTAAAGTTAATTCGCGATCGGCTCAAGGTAGCCCAGTCAAGACAGAAGAGCTATGCGGATTCAAAACGCAAGGAGACAGAATACGAAGTCGGAGCCAGAGTTTATCTTCGAGTATCTCCACTTCGAGGAGTTAAGCGTTTTGGTGTTAAAGGAAAATTAGCGCCACGTTTTGTGGGACCATACAAAGTGTTGGAGCGCATGGGAGAAGTTGCGTACAAGTTGGAATTACCCGAGGGATTGTCAGGTGTTCATGATGTATTCCATGTTTCTCAGTTGAAGAAGTGTCATGCAGAGATGGATGATATACCCCAAAGAGATACAGTGCCACTAGAGGCGATTCAGTTGAATAATGATTTGACCTATGAGGAGAAACCAGTCAGGATTCTCGAGTTTGCCAGCCGAGTCACCCGCAGCAAGGTCATTAAGTTTTGCAAAGTTCAGTGGAGCCACCACACCGAGGATGAAACCACCTGGGAGCGAGAGGAAGATCTGCTTAAGGACCACCCTCACCTATTTTCTAGCCAACCCGAATCTCGAGGGCAAGATTCATCTTAAGGGGGTAGGTTTGTAACATCCCAAATTTTCAATTTGGAATGTTATACATAGAGCATCATTGCATATCATATTTTTGTTGCATTTTTGGCTCGATCCAAGAAATTCTACACAACTCAAGGACCCACTGAGAGAGTTGGGGATTTCGTTATTTTCATATTTGGGTTTTATCAAATTTTAAAAAATAAGATCATTTGATTTTAATTATTTTATCTTCAATTATTTCTATTACAAAAATATGAGAGAGGGAATAAAATGACTTTCCCAAAATAAAGAAATAATGAGGATTTAATAATAAAATCAAATAATATTTTATTTTGGAGTTTTTCGCCATTTTATTTGAATTTAGGAAAAATGTGCGTTTTTCAAAATTGCATTTAGGCTCCAAATAAATGTTCATCTAGTCCGGCTTGATTTTAGTACCCGGGGAATATTTCGGGATTTTTGGAGTCCGTTTAGTATTTCTTTTTATTTTTTCTTCTGCGTGGAATTATTTAAAAAAAACGCAACCGACCTTGGGCCGTGCCCGAGCGGGACTCTGCTCGGGGGCGCTAATAAATAGCCCCGAGCGCCCCAGCCCACCCGAGCCGCCGCCGCCGCCGCCCCGCTTGAGCCGCCCACCAAACCCTAACCGCCGCCGCCGCCCGATCCGCCGCCGCCCGCCATTGCCGCCGTCGCCGCCGGACCCCGCCGCCGAGGTTCGCCGCCGCCTCGATTTCCGTGCCGACGGTTTTTTTACAAAAACCGAGCGGTTTTTCTTCGGTTTTTTTTGGTTCGGTTAAATAGCGAGCGTTCGCTCGTTCATTCGTTTTAACGAACGCGTTCGTCAAATTAGTTTAGTTAACGAACGTTCATTCGTTAACCCGTTCGTCGTTTTTCTTTTTCTCGGATTTAATTCGTGATTTTTCCGATCGTGATTTCTGGTCCGATTTTCGTTTTAGTTTAACTTTTCGCTCGTTTATCGGAATCAGGCGATTCAAGCGCCTAGAGTTTTGTCTCGAAACCCTATTTCCGAATAACCAACTGAAACAAGTTTTTGCCTCTGTAAAAATTTGACTTAGATCCAGATTAGTAAAACAGAGCTGTTTGCTTTCGCCGTTTGACTTCCGTTGCTTCGTTTGATTTGGTTCTTTTTGCAAAACCGGAGTTCTTAAGTTGAACTTTCTGGTTAGATCCTTTGTCTGAATTTTACCTGTGCATTAGATGAGTACTTATTGTATGCTTGTTTGTTTGTCTGCGATAGAATACCCGGAGTGCGCCGCCTGTTACTTCGAGTCTCTAGGTTTCGCGGATCATCAGCAAGGCAAGTAACACTTTGATCATATACTTTTCTACTACCCAGTTTTATGCATTAGATCTATCCTCAAACATTGCATGATTAGGATCTAATTAAATTGTGGGTTTTGGGAAGTAGTTTGAGGTAGTACCTATTACCTGATTTATATTCAAACCTTTGGGAGTTACTTCTACGTTTGCTTATTATGCCATGCTATGCTAGTAGACGTGGATTGGGTGAGTGTATCCATGACAGATGTGAGATTTTTGATTAATGGTTCATTTAAGGTGGCAACTTAAACACACATCTTGGTGGATTGAGGCACCTGGTTTCCATCAGGAATTGCCTGCATTTCTTCGGACCGCCACCCAGGCTCAAAGGGATCATGAGATTATTCATGCTAGAAACTTCCGTGTGCAGCCACATGCTACTATGGGCTCTAGCATAGTTGACTAAGTTGTGCGAACTCTTATGGGTAGACTAGCTGATGTAGGGGTTGTAGGTTGGTACGGTCTACCCACATGTAAGGTGCTAGCGCTTCTGAAAGACTATGTCTCGGTCATCCGTTTCTCAAACACCATGTAGTGCGAGAAATCAAACGGAGGAGATCGAGTCTTGTGGGAAAAGTGCACAAACCTCTGCAGAGTGTATAAACTAATCATGGTTAGCCGTGTCCCCGATCATGGACATCTCGAGTATCTAGTACTTGGATTATCATGTGAATCTCATCATGTTACTCTAAATAATATTGTTGGGTTGTTAATGAGTACTTTTAATTGGGATTGAGGATCTTTGTCGACCATTCTCAATGTTCAACAACCACCATGATAGTTAAATAATTTTATTCCTTTGCAGTAGGGAAAAATTGGCTTTACGCAAAACTGTAACCATAGAGCTTTCCACCAACCATATATGCATGTAGTATAGGCTTACTTTTCATTATTCTCTATGTGTTACTTTGCCAAAGATATTCCATGTGTGACCCGTTTTCGGGCTGCAACATTTCATGTTGCAGACTTTTCGCATTTACGACAGTAAGGTGCTTAGGTCGTGGTTCTATACTCGATGATGCCGTTGGAGTTGATGGACTCGCTTATTCTTCCAAGCCTTCCGCTGATATCGTTATTAGATGGCCTTAAGCCATATTTATTTTGTTAAGTTCTCTCTTGAGACATTCGATTGTAATAAGTGTGTGATTGCTACTCTGTTATAAATCCTCCGAGTACTGTGTGGTGTCAGCATTACTGATCCAGGGATGACACTGAGCACAGAGATCAGACTGTTTGAGGTTGGTCGCTACAATAATTTAGAAAATGTACGGCAAATTTGTTAAGTTTGTGTGACGGGGGCGCCCGCGATTGATACGTCTCCAACATATCTATAATTCTTTATTGTTCCATGCTATTATATTATCCATCTAGGATGTTTTATATGCATTTATATGCTATTTAATATGATTTTTGGGACTAACCTATTAACCTAGAGCCCGGTGCCAGTTTCTGCTTTTCCTTGTTTTTGAGTATCGCAGAAAAGGAAAACCAAACGGAGTCCAATTGACCTGAAATTTCACGGAGATTATTTTTGGACCAGAAGAAGCCCACGGAGTATCGGAGATGGGCCAGAAGAGTCCCAAGGCACCCACGAGGGTGGGGGCGCACCCTACCCCCCTGGGAGTGCCCCCTACAACGTGGCCGCCTCGGAGACCCCCCCGACTTGTTCCCGACGCCAAAACCTCTTATATATACCCAAACTTCCAGGACATAACCTAGATCGGGAGTTCCGCTGCTGCAAGCCTCTATAGCCACCAAAAACCAATTGGGACCCTGTTCCGGCACCCTATCGGAGGGGGGATCCCTCACCGGTGGCCATCTTCATCATCCCGGCGCTCTCCATGACGAGGAGGGAGTAGTTCACCCTTGGGGCTGAGGGTATGTACCAGTAGCTATGTGTTTGATCTCTCTCTCTCTCTCTCTCTCGTGTTCTTGAGGTGGTAGGATCTTGATGTATTGTGAGCTTTGCTATTATAGTTGGATCTTATGATGTTTCTCCCCCTCTACTCTCTTGTAATGGATTGAGTTTTCCCTTTGAAGTTATCTTATTGGAGATAGTCTTTAAGGATTTGAGAACACTTGATGTATATCTTGCATGTGCTTATCTATGGTGACAATGGGATATCACGTGATCTACTTGATGTATGTTTTGGTGATCAACTTATGGTTCAAAGGACCTTGTGAACTTATGCATAGGGGTTGGCACACGTTTTTGTCTTGACTCTCCGGTAGAAACTTTGGGGCACTCTTTGAAGTTCTTTGTGTTGGTTGAATAGATGAATCTGAGATTGTGTGATGCATATCGTATAATCATACCCACAGATACTTGAGGTGACATTGGAGTATCTAGGTGACACTAGGGTTTTGGTTGATTTGTGTCTTAAGGTGTTGTTCTAGTATGAACTCTAGGATAGATTGAACGGAAAGAATATCTTCGTGTTATTTTACTACGGACTCTTGAATAGATCGATCAGAAAGGAAACTTTCAGGTGGTTTCGTACCCTACCATAATCTCTTCGTTTGTTCTCCGCTATTACTGACTTTGGAGTGACTCTTTGTTGCATTTTGAGGGATAGTTATATGATCCAATTATGTTATTATTGTTGAGAGAACTTGCACTAGTGAAAGTATGAACCCTAGGCCTTGTTTCCTAGCATTGCAATACCGTTTACGATTACTTTTATCATTAGTTACCTTGCTGTTTTTATAATTTCAGATTACAAAAACCTATATCTACTATCCATATTGCACTTGTATCACCATCTCTTCGCCGAACTAGTGCATCTATAAAATTTACCATTGTATTGGGTGTGTTGGGGACAAAAGAGACTCTTTGTTATTTGGTTGCAGGGTTGTTTGAGAGAGACCATCATCATCCTACGCCTCCCACGGATTGATAAACCTTAGGTCATCCACTTGAGGGAAATTTGCTACTGTCCTACAGCGATCTGTAAATAGGCAGTAACTTATTGGAACAAATACAACTTATATGTAGTAAGGAAGGTAAATAATGAACATATATACGCTCTTCGTTAATTTATAGCCAATTTGGGAACATACGGAACAAAATTGGAAGAGGGATTGCAAGGAAATATGCCTCACCACGATGGAGAGCAGTAACTAACAGGCTTCTTAATGCAAACCCGGCCGGACCACAGGAGAGGCGAGGGTTACTGCATCGATATGCTTGAGGGTGGCTGGCGAGCAAACGAAGACGACAAGGCACGGGCCGCCGCGTGTTGGGGACGGCAGTGGAGGTAGGCTTGATGCCGAAGAGCGGGCACACGGCGGGGGTGAGCACGACGGTGTTGGAGAGGGTTCTGCTGTGGATCTGGGGGAGGGGGAGCTGGCGAAGGAGATTGGGTGGACTAGTTGAGTGAAACGCGGGCGAACGGTGGGGGGGTGTTGGCGGCCTAGTTGAAAAGGGTGAAAAATATCTCCGGTCGCCGTGCGCGCGGAAAGGCCTATGCAAATGGTTGCCTCTAAGCGCTCATGTGCACAAACAGAATAATTTCGTTTGAATGAAGACGTACTAATTTTGAAATGAAGACGTGAGTTCATCGTTTCTCATCTTAATTTTTCGCACGTAAACCAATCATAATTTTACGACGGGTTTGATTTGCTAGCGCATTTCAGGTCTAGTGTGCCATATGTAAGACATTTTTTGGCATTTACCGTGCATGTTTGCATATAAATCAATTCCTAGCCGGACTGCATTCCCTGTCGAAAGGGATGAGGATTACCGTTCGATCTGGGAGCATCCAACGGTGCAGACGTACGATCCATGGGGTTTGGGTTCTAGCCAATCAGAACACACGACTCAGATCGCACGTGCAACGAGTCGGACACAGTTTGGTAGGCACACGGCCTTCATGTGTGAACCGTGTGCTATTTGAAAACATTTTTTTGGGAGGAGCTATTTGAAAACATGTACATGTGTTGTCGAAAGGGATGAGGATCGCCGTTCGATCAAGGAGAATACAACGGTGCAGACGTACGATCCGTGGGGTTTGGGTTCTGGCCAATCAGAATGCACGACTCAGATCGCGCGCTGGCAGAGGGGTGGGGGTGCATCGGCCACGGTTTAGTGGACACACGGATTTCGTGAGTGAACCGTGTGCTCTTTGAAAACATTTACATTACCTAACATCATATTATTGTTCGAATGAAAACATGAGTTCATTGTTTTGCCTCCAATTTTTTTCCATGGTAAGAAATCATGAGTGTAGTGGAGAGTGTCATATACTAGTATCATGAATATATAGTACATATGATACTACCTTTAATTAATTATAGCGCATAGCTAGTATGATACATAGAGTATAGTATATCATATCATATATATATATATCATATTTATTGCCATGCATGACACAAATTAGCATCGCATTTAACATGATACGGTGTCTACCTACTATATGTTACTCTAACCCTCTTTATATATATTTAATTATTTGCCACATCAGCATATATACCTGCTATTTCCGAGTGCATGACATCGTCGGCTATGATACCACCACTATGGCCAGCCTTACATACGGAGTGTCATATAGTACTATATATATATATAGTATCATGCATATGATACTAGTGTATGATACTACGTACGTACCTTCATAGTGCATATATAGTATCATAGAGTAGTACTAGCTCCCTCAGTAAACTAATATAAGAGCGTTTAGATTACTAAATATTGACCTAAACGCTCTTATATTAGTTTACGGAGGGAGTATATATCATAGATGACCGTATTTATGGCCATGCATGACACAAAGTAGTATAGCATTTATTTTATATATATATATATATATGTTACGGTATCTACCTATGTTACTGCTTCTTTGCCACATCATCATATTTTCTATTCACGAGTGCATGATACCGGCTATGATACCCCCACTATGGCCACCCTAATAAGGCTGGTCGTAATATGGGAGTATCATGCGGTATGATGCATGCCAACTAGACTTTTTGGATGATGTGGCACATAGTTAAATGATGAAAGAGAGGGTGTGTGGTATCATATCATGATACCGTATCATACTAAATGTTGTACTACTTTGTGTCATGCATGGTAATTAATAAGGAACCTAAGATACTAACTCATGATACTACGCATGCACGCGGTACGGAGGTATTGCAGATCATATACTAGTATCATGCATATATACTCCCTCCTTTCCGGTTTATAGGCTTATCTCAAAATTTTAGTTTTTCCATTTTATAAGGCTCAATTTGGTTGTTCCCCATCACATGTCCAGATTCCAAGGTGCATTAAATTATTGCATGCAAGTATTAGGAGAAAGTTGACAAATGCATCTACTTTATATATGCATGCATGTATTGCAATTAATACATTGGAAAACATAATTTTTTGAGGAAAACAAAAGCATTAATTGGGTGTTCTTGCAAACTACAAAAGGTATTCCAACACTCACCATCTACCTTGGTTGGTGAGATTTTTGAATTGACCCCTATAAGGCTGGTTATAATGGGGAGTATCATATATATATATATATATATATATATATATATATATATATATATATATATACTAGTAGTATCATGCATATATATGATAGTGTAGCTAGCATACTAGCTACTTCCGTAATGCATAGTATCATAAGTTAACATCTTAGGTTGCCTTACTAATCACACAAAGTAGTAGTACAACATTTAATATGACACGGTATCATGATATGATACCACATCCTCTCTTGTGTGCCACATCATCCAGAAATTCATGCATGATACCGCTTATGATAATACCATTACAACCAGCCTAGCTAAACCGGAAAGGAGGGATTATGAGACTAGCTAGCCACAATGGAGAGTAGTACACTGGTAACATACACATATCCCTAGACTATATATGTTACTACCTTCATAGTGGGTAGTAACATAAGTGTAGTGTCATGCAGAGCTTCATTTCTTAGGTTACAGACTCATGCATATTGCATTGGGACATGTGATGCTACAATAACTATCAGTTACTGAAACTATCTCTCTCCTCATTAACTTATTGCCACATAAGCAAGTTTGCTGAGTTGGAGTCGGTGTTACTGCTGAAGTTACTCCCACTGTAGCTAGTCTGATACTAGCTAGTCATGTGTGATATACTAGCTACCTCACTAAGAGCATGGTTAATAATACAACCAAGGGTCGACTATAAGAAGTTGGCATATCATAAGCCAACCTCTTAGCGGGCATGTACAATAATAAAGTTTTATATACGTACTAGTTTATCAATAGTTGCCCCACCTTACATCCTCACAAAGTGTCTTGGGTCTCCTGTTGCAGCTGGCTCTACTAACCAAGAGCCCGCTTCTCTTCTCTTTCCTTGAACTAATAAGCACATATATATTATTCTATTCCTTATAGCCAGACTACCCATGGTGGGAGTAACATAGGTAGTAACATCACACATATCTAGATAAAATAGATGATGTGGCAAGCAATAAATGAAGAAATGGAGGAAAGTGGATATGTGTGATGTTACTACCTATGTTACTCCCACTGTGGGTACGGTATGAGACTACCCACAGTGGGAGTAACATAGGTAGTAACATCACACATATCTAGATAAAGTAGATGATGTGGCAAGCAATAAATGAAGAAAGAGAGGGAAGTAGTAACATAGCTAGTTACTAGTAGTGTGAGTAACATCACATGTACATATCAAGGCAAGATGTGTCTATAGCCTAATAAATGAAGTGTTGCATGTTACCACACATATATGTACTCCCCACTATAGAGGTAGTAACATAGACTAGTGTAACACATGGGCATGTTACTAGTCTATGTTACTACCCATTGTGGCTAGTCTGAGTAACATCACACATCTCAAGGCAAGATGAGTCTATAGCCTAATAAATGAAGTGTTGCATGTTACTACAGATATGTTACTCCCCACTACAGAGGTAGTAACATAGACTAGTAACATTCTATGTTACTACCCATTGTGGCTAGTCTTATGTCACTCTATTGTGTACTTACTTGCTCTAATAATGCATAGTATCATAGAGTAGCTGGTATCATATGTAGTACTTTGTTTACATTGTCATGCATGACATATAGTAGCACAACATTTATTATGATACGGCTTCATGATATGATACTTAACTCTCTCTCTTTCTTCATTTAATTAATTCTATGACAGCTCATCAAAATTGCCTAGTTGGCATGCATGATACTAGCTATGATACCCCCTTACTATCAGCCTAGCAAAGGTGTATCGATCATTTGTGCGTCACTTTGTGAGTTTTCATCCATTTTTTTGAGAAGCGGGGAGAGGTTTCAAACATTTCGGCCGCGAGGTGCGGCCACTGGCGTAGGCCTACTTGGTATTTTAATTATAGAAAATTCAGATGGAGTTCGGACATCATCAAAATCGATGTGTGCCTGTGGCGTGCTCTCACGACCCCGTGGAAAAAAATTGGTAAAGTTTGGCACTTGTTTTGATGACCGCTCCTTCCAAACCGGAGTATCTCACATGAAGGATCATGGTTTTCCAAAAGGAGACGTGTCAATTCAAACTCCTGTGGCCGGTGACTTCATCGTTTGGCCTCATAAAAATTTCCACGGTACGCATTATACCACGGGTTTGATTTTCTGGCGCTTTTCAGGTATCGTTAGCTATATTTAAGACATTTTTTGATATTAACATGCATTTTGTGCATAAAAATAAAATTACAACCGGAACTGCATGTCTTTGTCGAAAGGATGAGGATCGTCGTTCGATCTGGGAGCATCCAACGGTGCAGACGTACGATCCTTGGGGTTTGGGTTCTGGCCAATCAGAAAGCATGACTCAGATCATGGGCGGGGTGGTGGCAGGGTTTGGTCGGCACACGGCTTTCATCAACGAACCGTGTGCTATTCGCAAACCAGATTGCATATTTTTGTTCACACATACTGTAGTGAGATCGACTAAGTGTGCTACCTCTACGATATAACAATAATAATAATAACAAAAAATAGGTCATATTCATTGCCTGAGCTGACAGCAAATCAAGGTCAACATATTAACGGTTCTTACATCAACAGAAAACCGGGCATAACTCACAAATTCAGTACACGCGACAGTTCTAAATTGAATGAATTAAGTTACAGGGTAGGCATAAAGACTAGTCTTACAACTTAATTCCCATGTACATGTGGGAACTGGGATCATTAAGTTAACCCCAAATGAACTTGGGGTTTTTGATGATTTTAAACTTCTTCTCTGTTGCACTAGTGTGTGATCCCTTGGTTGGCAACTCATCAAATTCATCGTACTCGTCCTGATCGGCAACATCGTCGACACCCAATAACCTTCTCTTCCCATGCATCGCTAAATGGCCGTTCTTATGCAAGGGGTCTTCCACAAAGAAAATCTAGGTAGCATCGCTGGCAAGAATGAATGGGTCCGCATGATATGCCATCGTTGTCCTGTTAACACATGTCTTCCTATACTCATCAATCCTTACACGACCAACAGGATCCATGCGCACTTTGAATAATGCCACCTTAACTTTCACATAGTCAAGCTCCCAAATCTCTTTGATGGCTCCATAGTATACCCTTTTATCAGCTTCATTTACAGTCATGCATTCTATTCGAACAGAGTTGTTCTGATACGAGGTCTTCTTATCACGTTCCTCAATGTAGGACGTGTATCCATTTATGTCATATGCTTGGTACGTCAGCACCGTAGGTGATGGCTTTTGTGCCAACCACGTAGCAATGTCATTGATGGATCCTTGTGCCAAACGATTCTTCAACCATTCGGCGTATTTCTTAGTGTGCTCCTTCATCTCCACCTCTGATGAAGGCACCATTGGTAGGAATCTTTGACGTATCTCCGCCAAGTGTTCTTCGGCATAAGCAATGAGAACTGGGTTGTTAAGTAGTACCGTCAAATGGGCTTTCTCTGCCAATTCTCCGGGTGCAGCCATTTGCATGCCAGCAAGAACTAGCTTACCTTTCAGCCTTCCCTCGTGGCGAGAGAGGGGCAAACCTATAGGCCTTTGTTTCATGTATTCGGTGCAAAACTCAACCACCTCCTCCGTGGTATAACCTTGTAGGATGCTTGCCTCTGGATGGTTTTGGTTCCGACAAAAGCGCTTCAGGATTCCCATGAACCTCTCGAAGGGATATATGTTGCGAAGAAACACTGGACCACAATACTTTATCTCGTCGACAAGGTGCAGAGTAAGATGGACCATGATATTAAAGAATGGCGGTGGGAAAAACACCTCTAGGTTGGACAATATTCTTGCAATATCATCTTTCATATGATCCAACTCTTCAGGATCTACAACTTTCTGCCGTAGTTGGTTGAAGAGGTCAATGAGTGTGTTTCTTATATCTTTGTCCATCAGATTCCTGATGGTCACCGAAGGATTTGTGTCAACATTACGTGGCAATCATGTGACTTCATGTGTCCCAATTTCATTTTACCTGAGCTCACATCCACGAGACTTCTGATGTTTGCGGAGTAGGAAGAGGGTGTCTTAACTAACAACAAATAGGTGAAGAACTGCGTTGCTTCTTTTGTACTGAAATTGTAACTCTGGCGAGCTTTCATGAATTTGTCATCATCTTCTGGTTCACTCTTGCGTTGTGATTGATCAGCAAGAATATCGAGCCGTGAACCGTCACCATCCTTTCTTTTACCTTTAATCTTGAGCAGAGTACCAAGGATGCTTTCACATACGTTCTACTCTACGTGCATGACATCGATGCAGTGACGTACACGTAGAATCTCCTAGTAAGGTAATTTCCAGAACACCAATTTCTTCTTAAACACTTGGTCCTTGGGTGTTAGTTTCACCGTCAAAGGGTGGTTCTTGCCAAGAACAACATTAATATTTTTAGCCATGTTGTGGACCATCACCCCTTCATAGGGTCTTGGGGTTGCAGCTGCCTCTGCCGTACCATCAAATTCAGCTTTCATCTTTCGGTATGGCTGATTTTTCCTGTAAGAACCTACGATGACGCAAATACACTGTTTTGTGCAAGTTGGGAAGTCTTCTACTAGTTGTCCTATCCATGCATGTGACACACCCTACTTCTCCCCTTGTTTTCTGCGCCGATGTGTTGCCTAATGCCGGCATATCTTGAATGGTGTGCACCAGCATCGCATGTAGATCGAAAATATCCTTTCTGTAAGCATCATAACATTATACAGCAGGCGCATCTATCCACAATGTCAGCAGTTCTTCTACCAGTAGCTGAAAGTAAATGTCGATGTCATTCCCAGGTTGCTTCGGGCCTTGGATAATCATTGACATCATAATGTATTTTTTCTTCATACACAACCAAGGAGCTAGGTTATATATGCACAAAAAGCACCAGCCATGTGCTGTGATTGGTGCGCATATCACCAAAAGGATTCATCCCGTCATTACACTCCCCGAGCCTTATACTTCTAGGATCCTTGGCAAAATTTTCAAACTTTTTGTCGATTAATTCCCACTGAGCCCCATCTTCCGGGTGCCTCATATACTTATCCGCAATTCGCTCATCATGATGCCACCGCAACCTCTTTGCCTCTCTAGGCTTTGCAAACAAACGCCTCAACCTTGGAATTAAAGTCAAGTACCAAACAACCTTGAACGGGACTCCTGTCTTGATATCGTCGTCCAATTTGTACTTGTCCTTTGCTCTCCTGTGCTTGTATCGTGCATGCTTGCATGTAGGACATGCACGATAATCTTTGTACTCACCATGGTACAATATACAATCATTCACACAAGCGTGTATCTTCTGTACTTCAAGTTCCAATGGTCAAACAATTTTCTTCGCTTCATTCGTGCTTCTGGGGAGCACATTATGTTCCGGAAGAATTTCTTTCAAAAGACCTAACATCTCTGTGAAGCCCTTGTTTGATAGACCATTTGCAGCTTTAAATCTGAGAAGCACCAGGGTGGCACTCAACCTGGAATATTTCTTTTTGCAACCTCTATACAATTCTTTCTTGGAGTACGCATCAATGGTTGGCAGATCCTTGTACGCAATCATATGCTTATCTGGGCCCTCGAAATCTGCAATCATAGCAGCAAAATCTGGCATATCAGGATCGTCGTCATCTGCGTCGACGTCTTGGTTTTCCAGTGGGCGTTTGACTTTCCGGTGTTCCATTGGTAGCTTGACGCCTCGCCTTACGATGTTAGATTCAACATCCATGTGACACTGATCGGGGTTTGGCATCTCGCTGCCCTGGGTATCTTCATCCATGACCTCCTCCTCACCGTGTCTGGTCTAACGTGTATATCCATCCATGAATCCCCTAGAGAGTAAGTGCATCTGGACATCTGCAACTTCATGTGACTCAGACAGCACAATCGATGCGTGGACACAGGATGTAATTCGCATCACCAATTCTCCTCTTTGTACTTTCAGCCAAATTCATGAACTCTGTCACACCACTGATAAAATCTGCGGTTTTCCGATTCTTCATCCATCGAGATTGTTCCATCTGCAGCACACGAATGGTAATTAAAAACAAAAGAACAACATTAATACACAGATTAACTGTTGTCCAAAGATGCCTGCATAAATCACAAGGTTTTATTTTAATAATTACTGAGGGCACTCCATGTTGTTATCCAGACGTGCTATGACAAAAATTAATGGCCACTCAATTTACATGCGGAGTACTAGTACAACACTACACTTAGGAATTGAATACCTAAATTTAGCCACTCACAAAAAGAATACCTTAATTAATTAGCCACGCGGCGACCTCCACCCAGCAGACATACAAGCGCGGTGCGGCGGCACGCCGAGACAGCAGGGTCGAGGAGCAAAGCTTAGTGCAGCTGCCTCCTGAAGTTCGACCTCCACTATCCCGCCATCAACCGCGATGGATGTGCTCGAATCACACCGCCGCCGACCTTGATGGTTGAGCTCCTCCTATCTCCTGCTGTAGAACGAGGATTGACCTCCTATGACGCCGCCACTACCCACCGATTGAGGATTGACCTCTTCTCCAGTAGCCGCTGCCTAGGCCGCCGCCGCCATCTCTATATGCAGAACGGCTGTTTTTTTATGGATATCCGCGGAGCGGCTGTATACACGGTACCGCAACTCAATTATATGGACAGGGTAAGACATCACATGCGGTTATGTAACGACAACCGTGTCTAACCTACGTTGTCTTCTCACGCGGTTTGGTGAAGAAATCGTGTGTGACTTTGTAATACCTAACACAAACGACATGTACAAACAGTGTGCCGTATACAACATATATATAGTGCCATTAGTAGTTCCCGACCGTTAGCTTATCTCCACAGTTTCCCCATTTCCCCCAAATCCCTGCATAGCCTCCAAATTCCCTCGCGTGGCGCAGACATTGGGGGAATGCGGACGAGTGGTGCTGATGGTTTTGGTGCGGCTGCTCCTGCTCATATCGCCGCCACAACAACGGTCGCCGCCGAGCACTTGCCTAAGGTCATCAGAAGGTAGGTGTACTACGGATCCAAATCGTCCTGTCATGTTCCAATCTATCCCGATCTTTTTTACCATGTCCAAAGTATGGCTCCTTGCTGAATCCGTCCTGAATGACCCCCCAGAAAGCGATCTATCGCGGATCCGAGCTTGACTCCGGACTCCGCAACACGAGTTCAACTCCGAGTTTTGCGCCGCCGAGAAAGTACCAAAGGCTGAGTTGTGTGCACGGGCACACTCCGCTCGGCGATGTATGCACGGAGGATTCGACATTATGGCGGCGGTTTCTCGGTTGCCTTAGAGGTTAGTGCTAATTAAGTTCATCATTTTACTTCAGTTAATGCCACCGCTCATCCAGAATACTATTTAACATTGGCAGGGATGTGAGGCTTGTGCCTTTGTTAACTGGCTGGATGAAGAATGGCATGGCAGGGCTCGGGGTATTATCACCAAGCTCGCAGAAGATAACGTAAAGCTGAAGAAGAAACTAGCTGATCTGGAATGTACAATCAGTACGATGAAGCAAGAAAGAATCAATCACATGCAATAGATGAAAGAAAGAGACAAGAAGGAACTAGCATGTGTAGTTGTGGTTGTCGCATTAGCCATGTTCTATGCACTGTTTGCAATGATGATTAGGGGTTTTGTTTGACAGTATTGCTAAAGCACATCTAGATGTGCTCTAAGTAATGCACATCTAGGTCCTATATATGCCATTGGTGTTACACGAAGATTCGTGCAGATATTTTTCTTTGTCTTTTTATTTTCCTTTCTAGTTTGATTATTACTGGCTTTATTAATAAGAAGAGCTCAATGTATTCCTTGCCAACTGTCCTACTCCGTTCGTACCAGTACCGGTGCATAATCCCAAAACTTGTTCCTTGTTTTTGTCCTGAAAAAGGAAACCAGCCAAATAGCCAATAGGAGTCCTGCGCAACAATGGGAATTTGGAGCAACTAGGTACAAATAATTACGTTTGATTATATCAACGTTTAGATAATGCATCAACCCCCGCTTCAATTGGTAGTTCCTCTTCTCTACATAACCCGCTTAAGTGTCCACCATCTTCATCGTCCCCGGCAGGCCGCGCTACACACTGGCACACATTCTCCAGCCATGTCGAGCGATAGCGAGGACAACAGTTCGGCCAGCAGTCTGGCGCTCAATGATAGGTCAACATCAGAGTCATCCTGCTCGTCTTCCACGAGTCCGGTGTCGATCCCAGACCTTGATTATATCCGATTCATGGAAGGGACGCCGCTTCCGGAGTCATCAGACGGCAACCAGACGGACGAGGAACCGTCGGAGGACGAAGAAGAGGACGACGATGATGAGGAGGAGGAATGGTCGAACGAGGAGGAGGACGACGACGACAGCAACGACGATGACAACGGCGGCCGCGATGAAAAGCCAACGTTCAGCGGCAAGAAGCGTCCTCACCAAGACAATGTCACGGGGCCATCCAACAAGAACAACAACAAGAAGAAGGACTAAATTAAGCAAACTGTATATATCTCTGTTTATCTTGTCAATCTCATCACAGACGGTTAGTAATATGTATTCGACAGAGATCTTCTACATTATCGTCAACAGGTTGGTTTGTTGAACTGTGTGCCCCTACAAGCACACAATTCAAAAAAAAAGACCGTATGGGTTGTCTATAATGATCGCACACAATTCTGATTACAGACTTGTGTGCCGGGTATCACACACATCTTGTTACGCCGAATCGTTTGTGTTCACCTCACTCATCGCAAACGGTTCATCGGAGTGAACTGTATGTCGTATATCACACACACCTTGATCTGGCTGCCCGTTTCTGTTGTTCTGTCTCATCGCAAATAGTTCGTACAAATCAACTGTATGCCCCTCATCACACACACAACTAAAATCTGAACCGTGTTTGATCTATCATTCATCGCAAACATTTTGCATCATTTATGACGGTTTTCGTACAGCACCGTTTGCGATTATTGCATCACACACAGTTTCTCGAAGGGTCTCTAATCGTAGTGTCGCGTTAGCAGCATCCTGCAATAGTGAATGGGAATGAAGTTGAAACATCTGGGCGTCATGGCTCTGCCAGAAATATTGAGAAACTTGGTTTTTAAATTCCTGTAAATCCAAAACACAGATGAAAATCATGAAACTTAGCATGGTTTCATGACATGGCACCAACATACTGTGGTAATTTTTTTGGCCCAATTGGGACATGCTTTGGTATATACTTCTTGCAAACTGGAGCTTCTCTCAAGAAGGCTCGTGGTTCTGAGAGGGAACGTCTCACCTCTGTGTGCGAAACGACATACACCGCCTTCTCCCGCCTTAATTTTTTACATAGGTAGCTTAGACCAATAGGAGTTCTATTAATTGAGTTTCCGAGCATTTTATGCACATAATTCAAATTTGAACTACAAGCACATGCTCCAGTGCACCAAAGTTGAAAAATCATTTATGTGTACTTGGGCGAATTTTCCAGGTCCCATGCAAGAAATGGGAATGGAATTCAAACATCTGGGCGTGTTGGCTTGACCGGAAACATCGAGAAACTTGGTTTTAAAATTCCCATAAATCCAAAACTCGCCCGAAAATCATGAAACTTGGCATGGTGTCATGACATTGCACCAACATGCCGTGGTAAATTTTTTGTATGATTTGTGAAGGCGCACACATTAATAATCAGCAAAGTCATTTTGGAACAAATGATGTCACGTTACAATCGGAAACACAAGTATTATTGAAACCGTGGGTGTTCTACTTACCATTTACGTGCCGCCACGCGTTGCCCTTTTTTATTGGCTAGGAGATGTCGTGCGGGGTAGCTATTTGAGTACGGGAGGTGTGCGATCAGACCCATGTGCGTGCTTATCGGGAGGAGAGCCCTTTGACCACCATGCGTCATCCACCTCTCTCCCAACGTCTCCATTAATGGCACCCGAGCCCATGTTTAATGGCGTGGCTATATGTCTCACTCGTCTGAGATTTAAGATAGAAAAAAGAAAATCTAAAAAGAAAGTTTTGCACAGACCTTGATGTAAGATCCGACGGACCTATATAGCATCGACTGCGACTTATAGCAAGACTGATGAATATAAGGACGATGACAATGGATAATAATTGTCTTACATATTTAGGAAGATAATTAAAAAGGCCACATGCGGCAATGCCCGAAATACACAAGGGCAAAAGAAGAAGGAAGACACAGACAACGACCTGACTTGCTGATCTCTACTTTCTTGATGCATTGCTGCAGGCCGCGAAGACTAGTTCTCATGGAGAGCGGCGATGAGCTCTTCCGTGTCCTCAATACGCTGCTTGAGAGCATCCAGGGATTCCTCCACCAGCCTTTCGTGCTCACTTCGGAGCATGGCATTCTCATCCATAAGTTTCTTGACGATGACGACCATCCTCTTTAACAAGGCAGTTGTCTCCTCATGCTGCTTTCTCGTTCTGGCGATCTTCGCCCTCAGTAGGTCGCGCTCGGTGCGGAGCTTTGCCTTGTACTTCCCTAGTCCCCGGATGACGCTTGTAGCATTTTCAAATGAGGCTTCCAGTCGGAGATCTGACCCATCAGGTCATCGAGCATAGCGCGCATGCACCTGTGAGAGTCCTCACCTGCCCGCGAGATATTTTCCCAGGCCGCCACGGCGTGGGAGGAAATCTCTGCTGCATTCCTAGCGCAGCGGGACATCTCTGTTGCTTCCGCGGCGCGGCCAGACCAGTCTGCTGCATCGACGGTGTAGCGGGACCTCTGTGCTACTTGGGCGGTGCGAAGGGACCTCTGTGCTTCTACGGCAGCGCGGCGGGACATGTTGGCTGCTTTCGCGGCTAGGCGGGACATCTTTCGTGCTTCCACTTCCATGCTTGCCTCTCCCTGGTAGTACTCTCTCGACCCAGAACTCATAAGGGACATGGCAGACTCAAGGGAACAACGATGAAAGACTTGTTTATTTTTGTGGATGAGGAGTTGAGGAGGAATGTGCAGTCATCTTGGCGTAGGTAGTATTTATAACCAAGTACTAATACGCTCGTAAGTGGGAAACCGTTTAGGTTTTGATCGGTGAGAATAGGTTTGCAATTAAATATAGTGTGGTAGTAATTTGGAATGCGATGGGACACAGGCTCAAAATTTATTGATGGTTCTATAATTTCCAAGTGCGGCACTATTTCCGGATGGCGTAACATGGGCACGTGTTCTCGGCCGTGTGCGTGGCGTTTGCACCATATGGTGCACCGCAATAGGCGATGCCAGCACACATCTTGTTCCATCAATCGTGTGCTCTCGTTATTACCATCGCGCATGCTTCTTTTAATCAGAATGTGTGCCCGTCTAGTGCACACACATTGATCTGTCTAACTATTTCTGTTTGTTGTGGCTAATCGCAAACAGTTCATCCGTGTGAAGTGTATGCCGTAAATCCTAGACACCTTGATCTGGCTGGCCGTTTCTATTGTATTGCCTAATCGCAAATAATTCATCCGTCTGAAGTGTATGCCGTCAATCGTAGGCACCTTGATCCGGCTGGCCGTTTCTGTTGTGTTGCCTAATCACAAATAGTTAATCCGAGTGAACTGCATGCTGTATTCACACACACCTTCATCTGGATGCCCGTTTCTGTTCTTCTGCCTCATCGCAAACAGTTCATTGAACTGAGCCTATGCCCCGCATCGCACACGCAACTAAAATCTGAACTGTGTTTGATGTATCTTCCATCGCTAACATTTTGCATCTTTTTTGACGGGTTGTTTACATCACCCTTTGCGATTAATGCATCGCACACAGTTTCGTCAAAGGGTCTCTAATTGTAGTGTCGTGTTAGTAGCATCCTGCAGTAGTGTAGGCATCTTGTGTTGTGGTTGGAATGTGTGTGGTGGCATGTCTTCGGACTGCTATGGGGTGGAGTTTGCTTGTAGTTCATAATAAGGGTAGTCTACCTGTCATCTGCTTCTTCCTTCTATAAAAATATGGTACGCCTAGGCGTACTCTTGAAAAGAAATATGTCTTAAGCAAAAAAAAGATCGAGATGGTTGAAAAAGGATTTAAAAGTATATGGGTGACACTATTGTTGTTGAACTACTAAACATATGTACGCCCCCACTGCCACCGACAAGGATTCTCTTGATCAGGCACTACATTTTGTTCCTTATTTTGGTGAGAAGGTGAGCATAGTTCTATTTTGAGTATCCATGTTACGATTAATACAAAGAATCTCATCAACCGAGTTTTTAACTATTTGAGTGTGTGTCAAAGAAACAAGCATGTCCTGCTAATGAACCATGACAAAGTTTGGTGACTAAGGTTGTAGGAGTAGGACAATCATTCGAGAGATTGTAAATGGTTGTGATAGCAAATATGCACATCGATTATGTTTCTATGAAATAATTTTACATTGTACGGATCTCCTTCTTAGGGAAAGTTGTGGTGTCAACGGGAAGGGAAAGGAGCACGAGCATGTGAGAGGAATAGGGAAGTGCGGACATCAGTGACTGGATGCTCCGTCATTAAGTTGTGTCATAGTAGCCAGCTAGAGGGAAGGCGATGCATGCAATCATTTACACAACAGAATAAAAATATGTTGCATGAGTCATCAATTCAAGTGAGAAGAATTTGTTTCATGTGATTTGTAGCTAATTCGAGAACGGAAGCGCTACACCTTGATCATTATGTGCATATGATATGATTCTAGCAATTTTTCTTTGTATGCAATGCTTAAAAAGGGAAAATGAGAGCAATTTGGGATTTTTGATGCAGTATATCGGCATTGCAAAGTTGAATGGGGAACTTGTTTAATTTGTCTTAACTTTTAGGAGGGAGTGGATGACGTATGTTGGAAGAAATTTAAGTTGGCCAGTGGGATGCCCATGGTAGTTTGACAGACTTGGAGAAAACATATGTGAATTTTGAGTTGGGTGGCAATGCAGAGTTGAAGCCAAACGGCTCCATATGTTAGTCCATGGGTTAGGGATGATGGGACTTAACGATAGACTCGGAGGAAACACCAGCATGATTTTGAGTGGAGTGGCAACATAGTGAAGTACTCCCTCTGGTCCTTTTTACTCCGCGTATAGGATTTGTGTCAAGTCAAACTTTGCAAAGTTTGACCAAATTTATATTAAAGAAATATCAACATCTACAATACCAAATATATAAAACATGAAACTACATTCCACAATGAATCTAATGATATTGATTTGGTATTGTGAGTGTCAATACTTTTTTCTATAACTTCGCTCAAATTAGAAATATTTTGACAACAAACAAAACTTATATGCAAACTAAAAAAGACTAGAGGGATAATAACACAATGGAATATGTATTTGGCAACCCGAATCATTTTTGCAAAACCGCCACACCGCCTGGATGTCGTTCATTTAAATCCGACGGAAGCAACTCGTTCCAGCGACTGGTTTCTTTTTTCTATCGCTGCTATGTGGGCCATCGCTCCACCCCCGCTCGCTCAAACCGTCTCCCCCGTCGTGCGCGAGTTAACTCCCCCTCCCCCACCACTCACCTCATTTTTTTTTGTAACCATGCGGCCACTCTGCTCTCTGCTTCTTTGTTCCTCCGCCCCCTCTCTCTCTCCATCAACAGCGAGCGGCGGCACCTTCTCCGGCCGATTCTCAGCGCTAGTCTTCTGTTCCACCGGTGAGTCTCGACTCAATCGCCCTCACATCCGCCCCCAGTAGTTTGTGCTCTGTTTCTATACACCGTTAGTGGTAGCATGTTCGTCGGGTTGGTCGCATGTTAGAACAGATGGGGAATGCGCCCAATGCGTTCAATCCGTGGTGTAGTTGCTATTTGTTAGCCCATGTTTCGCATGCACATCGTTTTACTGCTTAATTTGCCGTTTTCGATTTTGTGGGTAGTTGCGGTCATTTTTGAACTGATCCCCTCTACTACACGCTTCGATTCCGATTTCTAGGGTTTTCTCTAGATGCAAAACCATTATGTTTCCATTCATTATTCGTCGTTGTTATCCTATGATGATTTCTGCCGTTATTTTGGTCGTCGGTAGGGTTTGGTGCGGGGATTTTGCAACCAGTCTCCTCACTCTGTATCTATGTTGGGCTCCGTTTTATCATGCACTATTCATGCTCTTATGGTTGCAGTGAACGCATTGAATTACCACCTGTATAATTAGGTTGCTGCTGAGAATCCCCTACTGTTTGTGTTTTTATATGCAGTTCATCTCGCTTTGTGTTTAGGCTGTCATGATGGATTGTTTTTTCTAGCACTATTAGTGGTGTCTCGTTTCATGATGTATTTTGTGTTTCTAACTGATGGTGTGCCATCATTTAACTTACCTGATCTTTAATTGTGAATATTACCATCAGTGGTGTGAATAATTTATCAGGAGTCCACCGTAAAATTTATCATGTCACTAATTTTTTAATACTTAGTGGTGTGATGTCCAACATATGTGTTTGTGTGTAAGTTGTTGCCATCCCTAATTTGCATAAGTTATCTTGCACGATACATACATTTTATCAGTGTATCATAAGCAAAAAAAATCAGGTATTCAATATCTAGTAGAAGCACACATGTCCTTATTTTGTTTCTTCCTTCTCTGTTGTGCACGAGTTATCTTCTTGTATGTTCACAAGTTACCAACATATCATAAGAAATATGTGTGTGACTATTAATTCAGCAACTATGCATCCTTTATGCTCACTTTTTTCTCTTTGTTATTCTTGTGTGTCAGGTCACAATGCCAAGGAAGCACAAGTTAGATGGTGACATTAGGGAGGTGAACCCCTTAAAGAAGCATAAGCCTCATACAGATCGGAACAGGGCTTCTCCTAGTGCTCTTGTGACTGCTTGTAAGGACATGTGAGATGAGAGAATGTCCACGATTGATCACATGGATTTCACTAGTCTGCGGAATATCAAGTGTGATAATTTGTTCAATCGGCTTTCTCAATGGTTTGCTGGTCTATATGACCCTGATTCCCGTGAGGTCGTTGTACCTAGTCGTGGAAGGTTACCAGTCAATGAAGAGCATGTCCATCGTATAATGGGGGTGCCCCGAGGTGATATTGTAGTTGATTTCAAGTTTCCTACAGATGCACAACTTCAGCTTGCGGGAGATCTTTTTGGTGATCTTGGACATGCTCCTAAAACTGTGGATGTATTAAATCTTATCTTGAGCACTAACCGGCATTATGACAATTTTAAGCGCTTGTGGCTTGTGCTTGCTGCCAGCACTGTGATGGCGCCGACGACTTCCAACAAGATCAGCACCAGATGGTATCCTGTGTTGGTAAGCACATCCGGCTATCTTTCTAGTTCGCACTTTTTATCTCTTTTCTTTTTTGTTTTTTACCTGGTAAGTTTTTTGCTTCTTAGTCTGGTGATTATGCACATATGCACTTGATAACTTTCCCTGTTTTGGAGTGTGGTAATTTCTGTCCCTTGATTTTTTTTATGATCTGAAGTGTGGTAATTATGTAGTAATGTACCTCATAACTTTTGTCTGAAAGTGTGGTAATTATGTAGTAATGCACCTGATAATTTTTTTTGAAAGTGTGGTAATTATGTAGTAATGCACCTGATAACTTATTATACCTTGCAATATGGTAACTGTGACTTACTTCTCAATAATGTGGTAATTTTGTACTTATGTACTTGGTGATTCAATGCTTTAACAGTGTTGTAAGTGTTTACTTATGTCCCCTGATAACTTGTGTGCATACATTCCTCTATTGTTTCATGTGTTTTGTTTTTTTTTTCACAGCAAAATATTGGTAATGTAAAAAACCTCAACTGGTGCAAATTTATTGCGGATCAGCTTCACAAAGCCCTTTCAAAAGGAAAGCCTACGACGGGCTGCCTCCTATTCTACAATGTTAGTCCCCAATTCTTTTTTGTTCCCATGATTTTTGGGTTGCGATGTCTACTAGGCAACTTTATTCTTGTAGACACGTGTTGGGACTCCAAGCGCAGAGTCTTGTAGGACAGTAGCAATTTTCCCTCAAGTGGATGACCTAAGGCTTATCAATCCGTGAGAGGTGTAGGATGAAGAGGTCTCTCTCAAACGACTTTGCAACCAAATACAAGAAATCTCTTGTGTCCCCAACACACCCAATACAATGGCAATCGTATAGGTGCACCGGTTCAGCGAAGAGATGGTGATAAAAGTATAATATGGATGGTAGAAATATATTTTTATAATCTGAATAAATAAAAACAGCAAGGTAGCAAATAGTAAACAGGCACAAAAACGGTATTGCAATGCTTGAAAATGAGGCCTAGGGTCCGTACTTTCACTAGTGCAACCTCTCAACAATGCTAGTATAATTGGATCATATAACCATCCCTCAAAGTGCGATGAAGAATCACTCCAAAGTTCCTATCTAGCGGAGAACATAAGAATAAATTGTTTGTAGGGTACGAAACCACCTCAAAGCTATTATTTCCGTTCGATCTATTCAAGAGTTCGTACTAAAATAACACAAAGCTATTCTTTATGTTCGATCTATCCTAGAGTTCGTACAAAAATAACACCAGAGCAAATTCATATTCATAATACTCAATCTAACACAAAGAACTTCAAAGAGTGCCCCAAGATTTCTACCAGAGAACAAAGACAAGAACGTGCATCAATCTCTATGCATAGATTACCCCAATGTCACCTCGGGAATCCGCGAGTTGAGTGCCAAAACATATATCAAGTGAATCAATATGATAGCCCATTTTCACCACGAGTATTCAATTGCAAGAGATATATCAAGTGTTCTCAAATCCATAAAAGTATTCAATCTGATAACAAAAAAATCTCAAAGGGAAAAACTCAATTCATCACAACAAGATAGAGAGGGGAAAACACCATATGATTCGACTATATTAACAAAGCACGTGATACATCAAGACCGTGACATCTCAAGAACACGAGAGAGAGAGAGAGAAAGAGAGAGAGAGAGAGAGAGAGATTAAACACATAGCTACTGGTACAAACCCTCAGCCCCGAGGGTGGACTACTCCCTCCTCATCGTGGTGGCCACCGGGATGATGAAGATGGCCACCGGAGATGATTCCCCCTCCGGTAGGGTGCCGGAAAGGGTCTAGATTGGTTTTCGGTGGCTACATAGCCTTGCGGCGGCCGAACTTCTGATCTAGGTTAACCCCAAAGGGTTTCAGAATATTTGGGAATTTATAGTGCAAAGAGGGGATGCGGGAGGCCATCAAGGTGGGCACAACCCACAGGTGCGCCGAGGGGCCTGGCGCCCTGGTGGGTTGTGCTCTAGGGCACCCAGTGCAGCTTTGGCCCATTGGGTTCCTTCTGGTCCAAAAAATCTCCAAAAAGTTTCGTGGTGTTTGGACTCCGTTTGATATTGATTTCCTGCGATGTAAAAAACAAGCAAAAAACAGCAACTGGCACTGGGTCAATAGGTTAGTCCCAAAAAATGATATAAAGTTGCTATAAAATGATTGTAAAACACCCAAGAATGATAAAATAATAGCATGAATACTTCATAAATTATAGATGCGTTGGAGACGTATCAGCATCCCCAATCTTAATTCCTACTCGTCCTCGAGTAGGTAAATGATAAAAGAAATAATTTATGAAGTGTGAATGCTAGCAAAGAGCATAAGTTTGATCAATGATAATTTCAATCACTTTTCCTAGCATCTTAACAACAATTCTTTCTTATAAAACCTATCATGTTATAGTAGCAACAAATTCACAAGTTAAGGTTCAAACAATGAACTCTCTTGAAACTCAACAACCTATGTTATTACACTGGTACACGTCGGTGCTATACAAACAGTTTTTAACCCCTTTCCGCGACGGCATTTGGAACAATCGCCAAGTGAGTGTGGGCGATAGGGGGGTCCTTCCCACACGACCTAGAAATCGTCGGGGATAGGCCCTCCTCGGACACAGGCTGGGGCCGTGTGCGATCGGGCAAGGCATCGAAACCCAATCATTTCTGTAGGTATGTACATCCCACACGGTAATCCTAGAAAAACATTTCCGTTCGTATGTACATCACACATAGTCAATCCAAGGAATACGTTTCCGTTCTTATGTACATCCCACACAGTCAATCCAGGGAAAACGTTTCCGTTCGTATGTACATCCCACATCATTTTATGTATACGCTCGTGTGTGAAAGGTGTAACTATCCATTCTTATGTACATCCCACACAGTCAATCCAGGGAAAACGTTTCCGTTCGTATGTACATCCCACATCATTTTATGTATACGCTCGTGTGTGAAAGGTGTAACTATCACACACGCTCTGCCTTGGTTAACTGTTTGCTTTCATTAATTACATCACACATGATTTGATGAAGAAAACTGTGTGGCATTGGGCTATCCATCACAAGTGCTTTTACTGCCAGAACCATTTGCAAAGTTCCATGACCGTCTGTTCTCTTTTTATTTTTGCCTGTAATTTATTATTCGAATTGGAAATTTTGAAATATGAAACGTGAATTCAAATTCTCAGCACAACGGTTCAACAACGAATCCATAAATAAAATTGCTAGTACAATATGTTCAGTAATTACCGGATTAGGCAGCAATTAACTATGATGAACCACAATATTTAAAGGCGGTAAAGGTGAAGAGACAAGTGTAAATCATTTTGACTGCCGATGGTGTTGAAAAGCGGAATGCCCATAATGTGACTTCCTGGATGCCATAGGCACGAACCACTTTTGTCCAACCCTTGTGACGATCGTCCGCCCATCCTTCACCGCCTTCAGGAAGACTTCCAGAGCATTATCATGGTAGCATGAATTATATACTTTAACCTTAGTTGCCTCCACTCCGGTCATGTAGTTTGTAAGGTAATCATCGATAAATAGCTTCGTAAACCACCGAAAAGAAAAATATCAGATACTAAGGTCTAATAGAGTAACTTGTTGTGGGCAGGGGGAAAAGGCAACACATTACTTACCATCCTAAAGTTCATTGTTTTCTTCGAAAAAGTGTAAATAAAGAGCTTAATTCCAATCACCCGTTTTTCACCTAGCAATCTTTCTTAGTTTCCTAACTTGACGCTTGTTCATGAATATCTCATTGCCCCATACGCAAAAGAGATCGAAGTGTGGATCAGTACTGCTCATATATGTACCTAGAACCAACCAGTAAATGATAGAAGCTACACCGAGATTGCACAAATGATGTAAAATACAAATACCTATGTTCCTAAGTACAAGTATTTTTTTGAGATTTCAATATGAACTACATACGGACGTATATAGAATTATAGATATAGTTTAGGTTAGAATCTAGATTCCCTCATTTTGCTCCTTATGTAGTCTATATTGGAATCTCTGAAAATACTTATATTTAGGAATAGATGGTGTGTAAGACATGGGATGCAGCTAACCTCGATGGCAAACAACAGCATCGCCCATTGTAGCCCTGTGTAAGTACATGGAAAGCCAATAACTACAACATGGTTAACATCCACCAAAAATAGCAAATGGTAATAAAACGGCAGCATCTGTAGTGATATCTTCATTTCGAAAGAGTAGCACGGTAGCAAAGGGGCGGATTAAAAAATGGATACAACTGTTAATTACAACAGGCTTAACAACATCCTAATTCATGTTTTGTAAGTTTGTAGCCATTGAAATACAACTCTTTAAAAATGGATACAACTGTTAATTGCAACATGTTTAATGGCCATTGAAACCGGTACTGATAAAAATGCAATTGGCGAGTTAAACATCACAGGCGAGTCTTTGCCAGAGCGGTATAATGGCCCGGTTATACGTAAAAGGTAGGGAAAATAGCTAAAATGTGTTAGGCATGTTTACTACAACATGCTTAATACATCGATCGTACAAAACATAGCCATTAATTGCAACTGGTATTGGTAAGATTGAACTGGTGAGTACATACTTGGTAAGTCCTGAGAGATAGTTGCTGGGGCACTTCATCTTGGTCATAGCCCGCCCAAAGTCAGCGGCGGCGGAGGCGAGCTGCTCCTCAGGGTCGGAGCATGAATTAGTGCCACTTACATGTGTACCTACAGGCAACCAGTAAATGGTAGAAGTTAAACTGCAATTGCACAAATGATGTGAAATACTGTAAGACATGGGATGCAGCTAACCTCGACGGCAAACAACAACAAGATCGGGTCATATGACCCTCGTAAGTACATGGACATGCATGTTAAGTAGAACAGGTTAGCATCCACCAAAAATAGCAAATGGGTAGCATCTCTAGTATATCTTCATTGGAGAGTAGCATGGTAGCAAATGGACATATTAAAAATGGATACAATCATTAATTGCAACAGCTTAACAAAGATCCTAAGTCATGTTTTGTAAGTTTGTAGCCATTCAAATACAACTGTTTAAAAATGGATTCAAGCTGTTAATTGCAACAGGCTTAGTACATATTGAAACCAAGATCTTGATAAAAATGCAATTGGCATAGTTAAACATCACAAAGGCGAGTCTTTGCCAGAGCGAGAGAATGGCCGGATGTCTATAAAAAGGTAGGGAAAGTAGCAAAAACGTGTTAAGCATGTTTACTAGAACATGCTTAATACATCGTCCGTATAGAACATAGCCATTAATTGCAACTGGTATTGGTAAGATTGAACTGGTGAGTACATACTTGGTAAGTCCTGAGAGGTACTTGCTGGGGCACTTCATCTTGGCTAGAGCCCGCCGAAAGTCAGCGACAGTGGAGGTGCGCTGTTCCTCGGGGTCGAAGCGTGGATCAGTGCCAATGACATGTGTACCTACAGGCAACCAGTAAATTGTACAAGTTAAACTGCAATTGCACAAATTATGTGGAATACTGTAAGACATGGGATGCAGCTCACCTCGATGGCAAACAAAAGCATCGGCCATTATGACCCTGCGTAAGTACATGGACAGGCATGTTAAGTACAACAGGGTTAGCATCCACTAAAAATAGCAAATGGGCAGCATCTCTAGTGATATCCTGAGTCATGTATTGTATGTTTGTTGCTAGTATTGGTGAAATTGAGCTGGGCACGGAAATATTTGAACATCACACAATGTGTAGTACTGAAATAAACAAGGCATGAACATGCTTAATACATCAACCATACAAAACATAGTCGTTGCAAGTCGTATTGGTAAGATTTAGCTAGTAAGATCTTACCTGTTAAGTCCTAGGGGGTAGTCGTTGGGGACTTCATCTGGTCCAGATCCTGCACCATGTCGGCGGTGGCGCGGAGGCGAGGTGTTCCTCCGGGTCAACACGCACAACGGCCATCGCGCCATGGACCGCCATCAGCTCCTAGCGGTGGGGATTTGGAGGCATGAGGATGTTCCGCCGGCGCAATTTAAGCAATCAGGCCGGGGCTGTGATAGAGATTGGTGGGTTACCTGACTGGATCCGAGCAGAACGTAGATGTGGTTGAAGCTGTGGTTGTGGCGCGGTGATTTGAGATGCTGGTAGGGGGAGGCGCGAGGGGGGGATACTGAGCGTGGGGACGTGGTTGGAGGAATAAATTCTGAAATGGCGCGCCTAATGAAAATTTCGCTGCGAAACTTGAAACTTGGGCGGGGGAAACACACAACGCAGACGAAGCGCGTAAAATACTCGTGTGCGAGAAAAAAGAAAGTTGGCAGATCCCGTCTCCAAAAAAATGTACACGTGTACTTGATTTTTTGCAATCAATGGTACGCCTGGTTTATTAGGAAACATCGCACAGGTAACTGACTTATGGTTCATTAACGCAAAAAAACGCAGATGGGTACGGCATAGAAATCGTGTGTTTTGTGATCTTCTAATGAGTAACGCAAAAAGCGCACACGGGCACACATGCTAATCAACGCTCAAATCCCTCAAAGGATGCTCTTACCGACATTGTACGTTGATACTACAAACTTAAAGTACTGCTGGTAATTTTCTCTAATACTACAAACTTAAACTACTTCTCACATGCTGCCATCGGGGCATGCTGGCTAGACACCGGCGTTCTCCTTCCCGGCCTTGTAGGCGGCAGCCCACCGTGCTTCGATTTCCGCCAAGCTCTCCTCACCATGGCGCGCGGCCTCTTTTTTCTTGCAGCGACGGGACTCTCTTTTCTTGACTGCTTTCTGCCTTTTCTGCTCCTTCTGTGCGGCTTTGGCAGCCTCTAGATCCACCACCCATTCGGCCATGGCAGCCTCAAAGTCCGCCCAACTGTCTGGCCACCGGCGGCGATGAACTCGACACGGTGAGATGCCATCCCTTCCTTACCATGTGTGCGGTCACGGGTGGTGAGGAACGCGGCGTGGCAGGATGCCATCGCTTCGTTACCAGTTACTGTGCGTCGCGGTTCCATGGATGACACCTGGAGAGAGCTCTGGGACGGAGAGGCCGGGGAGCCGTACATTGCGGTGGTATTCCAGAGCTCAACGACAAACGACAACAGAAATTTGGCTTCCCTTACAATTTTGCTCGTTTATTATCGCACACGGTTCATCTCCATCGCTTCCGGAAACAGTGTGCGCTGAGCCTAATGTGTGTTCGTTATGATTGGCTAGAACCCCAGCCACGGGGATCGCGCGTGTGCACCGTAGGCTGCGCCGCGATCGAACGGCAATCCACGTCCCTCACATCACACCCGTGCACCTGTAGCTGGATTGGATTTATAAGCGCTAAATGCCTAGAAAATGCACATAATCCCCTAAATATGGTAAATGAGCCCGGGAAAATGCCATATTTGAACACGGTGATTCGTAGGGTGTATGTTCATCGTAGAAAAAAACTCCAGGGCAAAGAACGAAGAAAATTTGGATTCCCCTTCAATCTTGGTGATTTCCCTCTCGAAAGCGTGGAACTTCTTTGGTGATGGTTCAATTTATGAAGGCCGAGCATGACGAATAAGCCAAACCTTCTCTATTTTTTACCAGTGCATGGTGAGGTCATACCATGGCACACCATGCCAGGCGTCATGCTTTTCAAGCATTTATTTCATTTTTCTATAGTTGAAAACCCAATAAACAAACGTTTGTGGTTGACTATTGCCAAACTTCATGGAAATATATGTCCCTTCCTTGTAAAAGGCATGAGGATTTACTAAATGGCACGAGCATGGTTTTCCAGGCCGCTCTTGTGCACCCTTTCATGCATCGATTGTTTGAATTTGAATTATGTGCATTAATGCCTAGGAAATGCACATAATCCCCTAAATATGGCAAATGAACCCGGAAAAGTGCCAAATTTGAACACGGTGATTTTTTGGTTGTATCTTCATTGTAGAAAAAAATCATGGACAAAGGACAAAGGAAATTTGGATCCCCCTTCAATCTTGGTGATTTCCCCCTCGAAACCATGAAACTTCCTCGGTGATGGTTCGATTTATGAAAGGCGTGCATCACGACTTAAGGAAACATTCTCCAATTTTTACTAGAGCATGGTGAGGCCATATCATGGCACCACGCCAGGCGTCATGTTTTCCAACCATGTGTTTCATTTTTTGTATAGTTGTTAACCCAGTAAACAACACGTTTATGGTTGACTATTGCCACACATTTCCTTGAAATATCTGCCCATTCCTTGTAAAAGGCATGAGAATGTACTAAATAACACAAGCATGGTTTTCCAGACCGTTCTTGTGCACCTTTTCATGCACGGATTGTTTGAATTTGAATTATGTCCATTAATGCCTAGAAAATGCACATAATCCCCTAAATATGGTAAATGAGCCCGAAAAAATGTCAAATTTGAACATGTTGCATTTGAGGCAGTATGTTGATCGTTGGAAAAAAACTGAATGACAAACTAGGACGGAAATTTGGATTCCCCTTCAATCTTGGGGATTTCCCTCTCGAAAGCATGGAACTTCCTCGGTGATGGTTCGATTTATGAAGGGCGTGCATGACGACATAGCCAAACCTTCTCAAATTTTTACCAGGGCATGGTGAGGTGGTCATATCATGGCACCATGCCAGGCGTCATGTTTTTGAGCATTTATTTCATTTTTTTCTATAGTTGAAAACCCAACAAACAAACATTTGTGGTTGACTATTGCCACACATTTCATCGAAATATCTGTCCATTCCTTGTAAGAGGCATGAGAACTTACTAAATGGCACGAGCATGGTTTTCCAGGCCGTTCTTGTGAACCCTTTCATGCACCGATTGTTTGAACTTGAATTATGTGCATTCATGCCTAGGGAATGCACATAATCCCCTAAATATGGAAAATGAACCCGGAAAAGTGCCAAATTTGAACATGGTGATTTGTAGGTTGTATGTTCATCATAGAAAAAAATTATGGACAAAGGACAAAGGAAATTTGGATCCCCTTCAATCTTGGTGATTTCCCCCTCGAAACCATGAAACTTCCTCGGTGATGGTTCGTTTTATGAAAGGCGTGCATGACAACATCTTTACCAGGGCACGATGAGGTCATAACATGGCACCACACCAAGCGCCATGTTTTCCAAACATGTATTTCATTTTTGTATAGTTGTTAACCCAGTAAAAGACGCGTTTATGGTTGACTATTGCCACACATTTCCTTGAAATATCTGCCCATTCCTTGTAAAAGGCATGAGAATGTACTAAATAGCACGAGCATGGTTTTCCAGACCGTTCTTGTGCACCTTTTCATGCACCGATTGTTTGAATTTGAATTATCTGCATAATTAATGTCTAGAAAATGCACATAATCCCCTAAATATGGTAAATGAGTTCAGAAAAATGTCAAATTTGAACACGTTGCATTTGAGGCGGTATGTTGATCGTTGGAAAAAAACTGAATGACAAACTAGGACGGAAATTTGGATTCCCTTCAATCTTGGTGATTTCCCTCGAAAGCATTGAACTTCCTCGGTGATGGTTCGATTTATGAAGGGCGTGCATGAAGACATAAATCAAACCTTCTCAACTTTTAACCAGGGCATAGTGAGGCCATACCATGGCACCATGCCAGGCGTCATGTTTTTCAAGCACATATTTCATTGTTCTATAGTTGATAACCCAGTAAATGACGCGTTTGTCGTTGACTATTGCCACGCATTCCATTGAAATCTCTACCCATTCCTTGTCAAAGGCTTCAGAAATTACTAAATACCACGAGTATGGTTTTTCCAGACTGTTCTTGTGCACCCTTTCATGCACCGATTGTTTGAATTTGAATTATGTGCATTAATGCCTACAAAATTCACATAATCCCCTAAATATTGTAAATGAACCCAAAAAAGTGTCAAATTTGAACACGGTGATTAGCAGGGTTCATGTTCATGGTAGAAAAAAACTCATGGATGAAGGAAAAAGGAAATTTGGATTCCCATTCAATCTCGGTAATTTACTATCACACACGATTCATCTCCGTCGCCTCTGCGAACCGTGTGTGTTCACTCACACATGCAAAAGGAAAAAAGAAAACCCTCACCCACTTCGTCCTCACTAACTCGCCACGAAACTCTGCACCCTAAGCTCGACGGCTGTTGGCGGCGGGCGTAGGTCGCGCTCCAAATAACACCGGATTTCGCCCCTACCGCTTTCCGCCGCCTATCTGCACCGACATTCTAGACTCTGGTCGACTAGGGTTTTCTGCGAGATTGGGCCGGGGATTTTTCTCATGGAGAAGGTAATCAACTTAATTAGCAGAATATTCACTCATCTCTTATCGCAGTCCGTCCGTCGTTGTTAATCAACCGGCAAAAATCGCCGTGGAATCATTTTTGTTCTAGTTGATTCGTGGGTGTTCATTCATGTGTCCACAGTGCGAGCACAAATCGGGCAACTGTGGTCGTGGCCAGTCGGAAACGTAGTTCTATCTCACCATTCCGGATGACTTCAGGGAGCGCTCGGTATGTTCAATCTCAACCTACCACGGTCGGCATGGCCTAAATTTGTGAACATATACCGTATGTTGCTACATTATCTATATATTTTCATCAAACCTTTGTTACATTACCTATATATTTTCATCAAACCTTTGTTACATCATCTATATATATATTGATCTGTTCTATTAGTTACTCCCATATTTGCATCTTGCTCTATTATTTCAATATATCTAATTTACGATCTTAATTTTCATTTCAAGCAGTACATCCCTTGCTTTGCAAGAACAGGAGTAGAAGGAAATCTTGGGCTTTACTTTGCTGATGACTCCCAGGATGTCATATTGACAATGCAGCATGGATTTACAATGACGGTTAGCATAAAACTTGATAAAGATGGTCACTCCTATTTTAATGCGGACCTTTGGAGAAAAATTTCTAAGTGTTATGAACTGAAAGCTGACAATAAAATTCTAGTGCGTGCACCACAGCCTGGTCTAATTAACATGGATGTTTACTTCCCCAACGTCATCAGCCGATCAAAGTCTGATCGAGGTTAGTGTCCTTTCAACTTTCTCCATGTTGTCATATTACTATTTAAGCAACCAATTGATCACTATTTAAGCAACAAATTGTGATATCATATTCTGACTCCGTTCCTAGGCAGTAACAAATTGTTTTTTACTAGCGATATGTTACAATTGTTTTTTATTCTACATGTCAATAGAAATTGCCCCTGTAGCAGTTCCTGGATCGATTTCCCGGCGTGGTCGAATTACACTTGTGCCTGCTAATAACGCCAAAGTGATTGCAAGGTACTGCATTTCCCACAGAAATGGAACCATTCAAATTAACAAGTTCTCGTTTCTCGTGGCAATGCATCCATATTGGAAAATTGGAAATACTTTTCTACTCATGCTCTAACAAGGCACAGGAGGGCTCTTCCTTTTCATTGACGAGATGCCGAGTCGCCATGATCAAGCTGCTTCCAGTGGATAGTTGTGGTTGTTGGCCCTCAGCCTCTTAAAATGTGCTAGCTGTTACTATATATGTTAAGTATGTAGATATGGACCATATGGTTATTGGCCCTTAGCCTCTTAAAATGTGATAGTCGTTACTATGTTGAGTATGTAGATATGGACCATATGGTTGTCAAAACCGTGTTACGAAGATCCTCCTTTTATCGAATAGTGTAACCACTATATATATATATATATGTGTGTGTGTGTGTGTGTGTGTGTGTGTGTGTGTGTGTGTGTGTGTGTGTGTGTTACTCAAATGTTGTTATCCAAGTTCATAAATTTTCATGGAAAGTATTAGTATCGTACACACTTCATTGAGTTTAAGTGTGTGCCCTATGTCCAGAAGGCATTTGCATATTAACTGTCCATATTGCAAATTCACACACATGTTAACATAAGGAAACGTATGTGTAACATACTAATCATCGCACACGAGTACTTGCAGACGCATCGTGTGCGATACTCCTAGCCACCGCAAGCAACTAGTTTGCATTTTCAATGTTTTTACACGTAATCGCTTTACGAACTAACTGTATTAACCATCTGTGTTGTAATTTCTCATCGCAAACAGTTCATCCGAGTCGGTTGTTTGCCACGTATCACACGCGTCTTGTTTACAAGACTCATTTGTGTTCTTTTGGCTCATCGCAAACAGTTCATCCATGTGAATTGTATGCCGCATATCACACACATCTTGTTAAGTTGAACCGTTTCTGTTGTGTTCCCTAATCAAAAACAGTTCATGTGAGTTAACCGTATGCCGTTTATCGCATACACATTGATATGGCTGCCCATTTCTGTTGTTCTACTTCATCGCAAACAGTTCAAATGGATTAACCGTGTGTCCTGCATCGCACACACATTGTTATGGCTACCCATTTCTGTTGTTCTATCTCATCGCAGACAGTTTGAATGGATTAACCATGTGCGCTTGTAGCGACCCGACCCGAATGGATCAAGTCTCTGTGCTTTCGTGTCATCCCTGGATCGGTATGCTGACACACACAGTACTCGAAGGATTTATAACAGAGGTAAATCACATGTATAAAGTAACGTAAATACTATTACCTCGATCCAAAATATATAGCGGAAGCAACAAGGTTGTGGATTCCCATCAACACCAACGGCAAAGTTGAGTATAGGAAATCGTAACCCTAACGTATCACTTACTCGTTGCGAAAAGTCTCGCAACATGAAAAGTTGCAGCCCGAAAACGGTCAAGACATGGAATATGCTGGCAATGTAACACATAGAGAGTAATGAAAGAATAAGCTATACTACATGCATATATGGCTGGTGGAAAGCTCTATGGTTACAGCTTTTTGCGAAAAGCTAATTTTTCCCTACTGCAAAGGAATAAATTTAATTAACTATCATGGTGGTTGTTGAACATTGAGAATGGTTGACAGCATCCTCAATCCCAATTAAAAGTACTCATTAAACCCAAACAAATTATATTAAGTAACGTGATGAGATCAACAGGATATCCAGGTACTAGATACTCAAAATTGTCCATAACCGGGGACACGGCTAATCATGATTAGTTTATACACTCTGCAGAGGTTTGCGCACTTTTCCCCACAAGACTCGATCGCCTCCATTTGGTTTCTCGCACTACATGGTGTTTGAGAGACGGATGACCGAGACATAGTCTTTCAGAAGCGCTAGCACCTTACGATGGGTGGACCGTACACCTACATCCCCTACATCCGCTAGTCCACCACTATAAGAGTTCGCACGACTTAGTCAACTATGCCGAGCCCATAATGGCTTGTGGCTGCACACGTAAGTTACTAGTATGAATAATCTTATGATCCCTTTGAGCACAGGTGGCGGTCCGAAGAAATACTGAGCAAGTCCACGGAAACCCAGTGCCTAGACAGGCAAGTCTGGAGTAACCAGTGCCTCAATCCACCAGATGTGTGTTTAAGTTGCCACCTTAGATAAACCATTAATTATGAACCTCACATCTGTCATGGATATTCACTCAACCAATCCACGTCTACTTGCATAGCATAGCATAATAAGCAAACGTAGAAGTAACTCCCAAGGTTTCATAAATAAAACAGGTAATAGGTACTACCTCATCTACTTCCCATAACCCACAATTTAATTAGATCCTAATCATGCAAGTGTTTGAGGAACAGATCTAATGCATAAAAAGCTGGGTATGAGAAGAGTATGATCAAAGTGTTACTTGCCTGCAAAGTTGATGAAGATGATTCGCACTCAAAACTCTTGATAGATCTACTCGTCACACTCCGGTCAATCTATCGTAAGCAAGCAATAGTAACCACACATAAGCAATCACTCAAAAGATCGGAAAGATCGAATAAAACAATTCGGAAAGCATCAAAACCAAGCAAATAACTCTTGCAACATAAAAAAATTTCTAACAGTACCAAAATTATGTGAATTTGGCCTTATCAGAAAGTTTAGGTCAAGAGCTTCGATTAGCAAAAAGAATCAACTAAATCGGAGTTACGAAACTCAAGTTACGATCAAACGAAGTTTGAATTCAAATCTATTTGAATTCAAATTTTAAAACTTTCAAAAACATGTTTGAGTTGGATTACTGGATAGAGGAGATCATAACGAAGAAGTGGGCGTTGGTTTCGTTGGATTCCGACTTACGAGTAAAAAGGTATGAGCATTTGAAGATTAGGGACTAAAAAATAACACTACGGATAGGTCCCTGACGGAAATTAAAAATAAAAAGAAAAATCTATCGAGCGAACGCTCGCTAAACAAAACCGGAAAGAAAAACCGGCGAGAAAACCGATCTAGGGTCTCGGAAAGAAAACCGAAACGAAAACGATCTAGAAAACCGGAACGGAAACCGGAACGATTTACGAAAAACCGAACCGAGGAAAAGAAAAGGTGACGCGGCGCGGGGCTAGTACCTCGAAGAAGCGAGGGGCTCCGGCGGCGGCTAGGTGGCGGCGGCGGCACTTGGTGGCAGCGGCGGTGTGGGGCGGCGGCGGCGGCGTAGGGCGGCGGGCGGCGTGAGGGCGGCGGCGACGGTGTAAGGGGCGGCACTGCTGCAAGTGAGGAGAGGAGAGGAGAGGAGAGGAGAGGTGTTGGTTTGATGTGTTGGAGGGGGTGCTTGGGTATTTATATTGGGGAGGGAGGGCTTTGCTTGGGGTAGGGGACAAGAAATAGATTAGGATTAGGAATCCTAGGAATAAAAAACGGAATAACAAAACGGGATCAAATCCTACTAGGATTTGTAAAAGAATAGGAAACTTGGGGCTCCCTGGCTCCCTAGGTGCGTGCGTTCGATGGCCTTGGCCTTCGGCCGGACGGTGGCTTTGGCGGCTTGGGCCTTTGGCCCAAGGCGCTGCAACTCTTTTTTAATTTCCAGACGAAGAAAAATAATAAAACCCAATAAATAAATATATTATATAGGCATATAATATATCAAAATTTTCAGAAAAGAATTTCCTACAACATGAACATTATTCTAATGTCAAATAAAATCCACACAAATTCAAATAAAGCAAAGAGTGCTTCGGTCCAATAAAATCCAACAAAAATCATTTTTAAAAATATCAAAATGAATTCAAATTTATTTCTCTCCATTTTTCTGAGGTAGGGAATCATGTTACCCTATTTTCCATATATTTTGTTTTTGGAGAAAAAATAGTTTGAATAAAACTCAAATAACTCCAAATTGGAAATAAATTCAAAAGAACTTTGGATTTAATTCTTTTAAAACTCCCAACTCATATTTCATTTAATTTGAAGAAGTCATTTTATCTTCTCTCGTGAAAATCATTGAGTTGCATAAAGTTTCAGAATTGGAAATATTTTCCAAATGAAATTCAAATATTTTCAACACCCTTGTCATTTAAATAAATGGAAGAAGTCATGTCATCTTCTCTCCAAGGTTTTGTGATGAAGAGTATTTGAATTCACGAAAAGCATAAAAGCAAAAATGAAAGTTTGGGAAAGTCCTTTTATTCCCTCTCATTTAACTTTCAAAAACTTTCGAGTTCACTCACTTTCAGTCAATCAATCAACCAATCAATCAAAACTATCTATTTGTTTATAACATTCCAAAATTTAGAATTTTGGGATGTTACAAACCTACCACCCTTAAAATGAATCTCGTCCTCGAGATTCGGAGAGGCTAGCAAGAAATAGGTTAGGGTTTGGGGTCTTCTCAAAAATCCATCGATCATCACAAGGGGTCTCGGGTGCTACCACCCTTCGAAGCATTGTTACGGTTCCATCAAAAACTCATATACTCCATCCTTATTGCTGACAGTGTCGGTCTTCTCATATCGTAAGGAAAATTCCTTCTCTGGGCTCTTCTGATAGTGGCATAACCTTTTCCTCAATTCTTTCGTCCTTTCCTCTTGGTAAGGTTATCCCGAAACTGGGTCTTCATAGTCGACGGTCCGCGCCAATTCTAAACAACTATCGATATCTCATGGTGGTCAACAATTTATGGTTTGTCCTGCAGAAAATGGGTCTGGGTTGAACCTCACCGTATGACCTACGGTTGGCAACAACTGCCTTGTACAAGGGGAAAAATAATACCTATACCATTCTAAGGTTTAAACAAGGTTTTGATAAATGCGTCTCTCTACTATAGGTAAGTCACCAGATTTACCATCCCACATAGCAAAGCGAATAATAAGAGTAAGTAGGTATGGTGATCAATCCATCCCCTTTTAAATCATTACCTTGTACCTGGTTTAGCGAATCTCGCATTCTAACACTCGGTCATCCTCACAAGCATTGCAGAATTTCTCTTGTCGACGAACCAAGTTCGGATAAATCCATTGATTACGCAAGCCAAACAAACATCTATCGTTCCTTAACAACTCTCGTGTTTTATGTAAACTCCTATAGAATCGTCTATCGATAAAATCATAACTCTTCCAGGGTTTTTCCTTCAGCAAGAGTGTGCTTGCTTCTTGGCAAGTCCTGGGGCCTGTGGGTTATGGCCCATCTCATCACTTGTAAACCTTGAACTCATCATCTGGGCAACTGGTCATTATCCCAACATCCAACTTCCTAGCATACTTAAAATCCATCCAATTGTACTGTCTCTTTTCCTTCTATTGGCACCAAACTAAGACGTGCTTACTCAGGCTCATCATGGAATTTCCATTGACCCATATTTCCAACATCATACCTCATTTACGTCCAATAGTAATTTATCTCTTCATCCTCGTGGGATATCCCACATACCGAGATAAAACTTATACTTATGAAGTCCATACTCCACTTCATGGAACATCATTATCCTTTCCAGGGTCAAGCGTCCTTACAGGGGAATATTGGTCATCTCTGCATGTCACTTCTTCAACTGGGAAACGTGAAACAAGTCATGATCTCCTGACAGTTCTTCGGGTGACTCCAACTTGTTAGCCAATTCTCCCATACGTTCCAACTCGGTATGGTCCTACAAATCTCGGGGCTAACTTTCCCTTAACTCCAAATCATTTAACTCCTCGCAGAGGTGGCACACAAAGATATGCTCATCTCCGATTTCATAGACTACCTCCTTGCGTTTTGAGTATGCATAAATATTCTGCACTGGTGAGCTACCTTGATCTATCTCGAATCCACTTAATATTTTCTTGACTCCTTGATCACATTTGGTCCAAACAAGCAGCGGTCTCCAACTTCATCCCACATCAAATGGTGTCTGGCTCCTTTTCCCATACAAAGCTTCAAAAGGGGCCATCTTCAAACTGACTTGGTAGTTGTTGTTGTATGAGAACTCCGCGTAAGGTAGATTATCACCACTACTAGATCCAAAATCTAGCGCATACGCTCTCAACATGTCCTCCAGAATCTGATTGACTCTCTCGATATATCCATCTGTCTGTGGATGAAAGGTTGTACTGAACTCTAGCCTAGTACCTAAAGTATGGTGCAGCTGATTCCAAAACTTTGAGGTAAACTGTGTTCCTCTACGATGGTCCTCGGAACTCCATGCAGACATACGATCCTTGTCAAATATATCTTGGCCAACTTCGCACTTGCATAGGTGGTTTTCACTGGGATAAAGTGAGCCTCTTTGGTCAAGCGAATAAACTATTACCCAGATAGAATCATATCCCGATGGGTTCTGGGAAATCCGGTATTGAAATCCATGCCAAGCGTATCCCTCTTCCATTCGGGTATCGGCATAGGCTGTAGTAATCCTGGCCGCTTCGATGCTCTGCTTTTACTTTCTCTGGCATACATCACTTACGACAACATACTCCGCAATATCCTTCTTCATACTAGTCCACCAGAAACGCTTCTTCAAATCCAAATACATCTTGGTGTTTCCAGGGCGAATCAAGTATGGTGAGTCATGAGCCTCCTGAAGTATTAACTTCCTGATCTTTGCATTATTGGCACATATATACACTGTCCTCAACCATAAGGTGTCGTGCTCATCCTTACGAAAACCTTTGGCCTTTCCTTTGCTCATCCTCTCTTTTATCTCAGCAATCTCTTTGTCATCCTTCTGAGCTTCACTAATCTCTTCCAACAATGTAGACTGAACTTCCATTACTGCAACAAAACCTTTGGGAACAATCTCCAACCGAAGTTCTCGGCTAACTCCTTTGGTAATCCTCTGCTTATGAGGGTATTCATCCTTGTTTTGTTTATGGTTGTGTCCTATTTCTCCACAAAGCTTGTATGCACTTTCTCCATATCATTTCCATAAGGCTTCAACTTCTAGGACACAAGTCGAGACTTTAGCAGAGTCAACTTAAATTCTTCCCAAACGGTCACTCCTTTCCATCCATTGATGGTTTGTTATATCCTCAACCAGGTAGCAGCTCCTCTTTCAAAACACTTAAGAGCATGCTGGGCCATATCCTTTCTGACTATAGGGTTATTCATCATGTGATCCTCCATGTTCTGAATCCATCGGTCTGTCTCCAATTGACTCATCGGTCCAGAAAATATAAGCTCATCTCCATTCATCTTCTAACGGGTCCATGGGTTTGGGGTGGGATAAGAGAGATCGAGAGGGATGCACACAATACAAACAATGGTTTTGAAAAGACAGATTTTATTGTGGCTGTCGGAAAAACATCAAACAAATGACAGCTCACAATAAATGCATCTAACGTAGGTATGTAACAGGGTTTGGTCTTCTAAAGGTCAATAGATCTCAAAGTCATCACACTCTTCAAGTATTGTTCATGTCTCGATGGCTGCTTCGATCATGCTTGTTCCTTTTGCGGATCATATCTGTTGACACGAAGTCTCTTGGGACGTCCTTTAACGATCCTGAGTTGCATTCCAAACTTCTGTATTTCATCATCCTTGGCATGAACCATGGTCCTACTATCCTCCGATTCTTGACAAACCTCCGGTATCTCGATGTTTTGCTCCTTCAAATTTTGTCTACTTTCACACGGGTCCCGAAGTTCTTCACGAACTGCTTCCTTATCAAATACTGCTTCTTGTAGGTCCATCTTAACTCCTTGATGTAATACTCCAGATCCTGGTCTTACTCCAATACACCTTAATCTCGGGTATTGACAACTTCCATAGTCTGCCAAGTTCCATAAGCGTAACCTTCCTAGGTCATAAGATCTGGGAATTCTTCAGAGCCTTCAAAATTCTCCTAGTCTTCAGAGTCTTCAATAGTTGTAGTTTCCATTTACATGGTAAAATCCTCTTCATTCCAAATGGTCTTAGTTGTCCGATATCTTGTCTCCTTGGAGTGGTCTCATCAGCCGAATCTTCGAGTGGTCAAAAGGGGAAAAGGGGTATGGTCTCACTAAAAGGAAATATTTGAATAAGCTCAGAAGAGAAGAGAGGTAAAAGATCTTTTTGAAAATGAAGTAGTGGAGAAAAATCTTTCCTATGGGCTTGCCATTTTCTAGGGTCACGTCCTACAGTCAACATGTGCTCTGATACCATCTTGTAGCGACCCGACCCGAATGGATCAAGTCTCTGTGCTTTCGTGTCATCCTCGGATCGGTATCTTTGACACACACGATTACTCAAGGATTTATAATAGAGGTAAATCACATGTATAAAGTAACGTAAATACTATTACCTCGATCCAAAATATAGCGGAAGCAACAAGGTTGTGGATTCCCATCAACACCAACGGCAAAGTTGAGTATAGGAAATCGTAACCCTAACGTATCACTTACTCGTCAAATGCGAAAAGTGCGCAACATGAAAAGTTGCAGCCGAAACGGGTCAGACATGGAATATGCCGCAATGTAACACATAGAGAGTAATGAAAGAATAAGCTATACTACATGCATATATGGCTGGTGGAAAGCTCTATGGTTACGCTTTTGCGAAAAGCTAATTTTTCCCTACCGCAAAGGAATAAATTTAATTAACTATCATGGTGGTTGTTGAACATTGAGAATGGTTGACATCCTCAATCCCAATTAAAAGTACTCATTAAACCCAAACAAATTATATTAAGTAGCGTGATGAGATCAACAGGATATCCGGTACTAGATACTCAAAATTGTCCATAACCGGACACGGCTAATCATGATTAGTTTATACACTCTGCAGAGGTTTAGCACTTTTCCCCACAAGACTCGATCGCCTCCGTTTGGTTTCTCGCACTACATGGTGTTTGAGAGACGGATGACCGAGACATAGTCTTTCGTAGCGCTAGCACCTTACGATGGGTGGACCGTACACCTACATCCCCTACATCTGCTAGTCCACCACTATAAGAGTTCGCACGACTTAGTCAACTATGCGAGCCCATAATGGCTTGTGGCTGCACACGTAAGTTACTAGTATGAATAATCTTATGATCCATTTGAGCACAGGTGGCGGTCCAAGAAATACAGCAAGTCACGGAAACCTGTGTGCCTAGACAGCAAGTCTCGAGTAACCAGTGCCTCAATCCACCCAGATGTGTGTTTAAGTTGCCACCTTAGATAAACCATTAATTATGAACCTCACATCTGTCATGGATATTCACTCAACCAATCCACGTCTACTTGCATAGCATAGCATAATAAGCAAACGTAGAAGTAACTCCCAAGGTTTCATAAATAAAAGCAGTAATAGGTACTACCTCATCTACTTCCCATAACCCACAATTTAATTAGATCCTAATCATGCAAGTGTTTGAGGAACAGATCTAATGCATAAAAACTGGGTATGAGAAGAGTATGATCAAAGTGTTACTTGCCTGCAAAGTTGATGAAGATGATTCGCACTCAAAACTCTTGATAGATCTACTCGTCACACTCCGGTCAATCTATCGTAAGCAAGCAATAGTAACCACACATAAGCAATCACTTAAAAGATCGGAAAGATCGAATAAAACAATTCGGAAAGCATCAAAACCAAGCAAATAACTCTTGCAACATAAAAAAATTTCTAACAGTACCAAAATTATGTGAATTTGGCCTTATCAGAAAGTTTAGGTCAAGAGCTTCGATTAGCAAAAAGAATCAACTAAATCGAGATTCTGAAACTCAAGTTACGATCAAAGCGAAGTTTGAATTCAAATCTATTTGAATTCAAATTTTAAAACTTTCAAAAACATGTTTGAGTTGGATTACTGGATAGAGGAGATCATAACGAAGAAGTGGGCGTTGGTTTCGTTGGATTCCGACTTACGAGTAAAAAGTTATGAGCGTTTGAAGATTAGGGACTAAAAAATAACACTACGGATAGGTCCCTGACGGAAAATTAAAATACAAAGAAAAATCTATCGAGCGAACGCTCGCTAAACAAAACCGGAAAGAAAAACCGGCGAGAAAACCGATCTAGGGTCTCGGAAAGAAAACCGAAACGAAAACGATCTAGAAAACCGGAACGGAAACCGGAACGATTTACGAAAAACCGAACCGAGGAAAAGAAAAGGTGGCCTTGAGGCTAGTACATCAAGAAGCGAGGGGCTCCGGCGGCTAGGTGGCGGCAAGCACTTGGCGGCGGTGGGCGTGGGGCGGCGGCGTAAAGCGGCGGCATGATAGGCGGCGGCGACGGTAAGGCGGCACGCTGCTGCGGAGGAGAGGAGAGGAGAGGAGAGGTGTTGGTTTGATGTGTTGGAGGGGGGGGTGCTTGGGTATTTATATTGGGGAGGGGAGGGGCTTTGCTTGGGTAGGGGACAAGAAATAGATTAGGATTAGGAATCCTAGGAATAAAAAGCGGAATAACAAAAGCGGGATCAAATCCTACTAGGATTTGTAAAAGAATAGGAAACTTGGGGCTCCCTGGCTCCCTAGGTGCGTGCGTTCGATGGCCTTGGCCTTCGGCCGGACGGTGGCTTTGGCGGCTTGGGCCTTTGGCCCAAGGCGCTGCGCTCCTTTTTTTTAATTTCCAGACGAAAGAAAAATAATAAAACCAAATAAATAAATATATTATATAGGCATATAATATATCAAAATTTTCAGAAAAGAATTTCCTACAACATGAACATTATTCTAATGTCAAATAAAATCCACACAAATTCAAATAAAGCAAAGAGTGCTTCTGGTCCAATAAAATCCAACAAAAATCATTTTTAAAAAATATCAAAATGAATTCAAATTTATTTCTCTCCATTTTTCTGAGGTAGGGAATCATGTTACCCTATTTTCCATATATTTTGTTTTTGGAGAAAAAAATATTTTGAATAAAGCTCAAATAACTCCAAATTGGAAATAAATTCAAAAGAACTTTGGATTTAATTCTTTTAAAACTCCCAACTCATATTTCATTTAATTTTAAGAAGTCATTTTATCTTCTCTCGTGAAAATCATTGAGTTGCATAAAGTTTCAGAATTGGAAATATTTTCCAAATGAAATTCAAATATTTTCAACACCCTTGTCATTTAAATAAATGGAAGAAGTCATGTCATCTTCTCTCCAAGGTTTTGTGATGAAGAGTATTTGAATTCACGAAAAGCATAAAAGCAAAAATGAAAGTTTGGGAAAGTCCTTTTATTCCCTCTCATTTAACTTTCAAAAACTTTCGAGTTCACTCACTTTCAGTCAATCAATCAACCAATCAATCAAAACTATCTATTTGTTTATAACATTCCAAAATTTAGAATTTTGGGATGTTACAGCCCTGCACCACACAGACAACTAAAATCTGAACCGTGTTTGATGGCTCCACCATCGCAAATGTTTTGCACCTTTATTGACGGGTTTTTTACTCGTTTGCGATTATTGCATCGCACACAGTTTCGGCAAAGGGTCTCTGATCATAGTGTCGCGTTAGTAGTATCCTGCAGTAATGGTAATCACCAAGCAATTGCAATTCAACTTATTCAACGGAGTTTAAGTAAGAGCTCCACATACTCAACCATCATATAATCTTCTATGATTGCTAACACTCACCGCATACACATGAACAAAACATTTCAACCGGACACATAGAAAGATAGGGGCTTATTGTTTTGCCTCCCAGCGTATTCACCTCAAGGGTGATGTCAACAATAATAACTCATGCTACCCATATTCAACTGGACATATGTACCTAGATCTTTCCTCACCACATGATGCTTGCCAAAAGAGAAAAATAAAAAGGAATAGAGAGAAAAACTTTGACTCTTTGCATAAAAGTAAATACATAAAAGTAAAAAATAGGCCCTTCACAGAGGGAAGCAGAGGTTGCCATGCGCTTATTTGTTTGTATGCTCAACCCCTTAGTGCAAAAGAATATCACGTTATATTGCCCCTTATGATAGCAACCTTTATTATGCAGTCTGTCGCTTTTATTCTTTGCCATCACAAGTTAAATGCAGTACTCAATTTTCTCTTACACTAAATGATCTAACACTTTTATAAGCAATTTTTATTGCCTTATTGCACCGATGACAACTTACTTGAAGGATCTTGCTCAATCCTTAGGTAGGTATGGTGGACTCTTGAAAATAAGATTTGGTTTTAAGGGTTTTTGGATGAACAAGTAGTATCTCTACTTGGTGCGGAATTTTTTGGCTAGCAAAGATGGGGGGCAAGCACCACGTGTTGAAGGATCTATGACAATATAACTTCTATGTGAATACGAACAAACATAAATCATTACATTGTCTTCCTTGTCCAACTTCAACAATTCTGGCATATAATATTTTAATGGGGGCTCACAATCACAAAAGATTTCCAAGATAGTGTATTTGCATGTGAAAGTTCTCTTCCTTATACTAATTATTCGTGAATTGCTTGTATGACCAATATTGTGATTGTCAAGCCTAAAAAAGATTCACTTTCTAAACCCAATGTGAAGCTACCACTAGGCATGATATGATTTCAACTTCATGACATTCAATTTATTCAACAATTTACTCATAGGATATAAGTGAAGCACAAGAGTAAATGACATAGAAAAGAGCTTTGTTGATGGGAAGTGAGTGCCGCTTACTTAGCCTTATTCACAACTATTTGTGGACTCTATTTTATTTAAAAACTTTCAGATCTAAGTACTTTATTAAAATAGCAAGCAAACACAAAAATTAAATGACATTTCAAGGGTAACACTATAGCGACCAGACCTCAAACAGTCTGATCTCTGTGCATCAGTGTCATCCCTGGATCAGTAATGCTGACACGATAGTACTTGAAGGACTTATAACAGAGTAGCAATCACACACTTATTACATCGAATGTCTCAAAAGAGAACTTATTACAATAAATATGGCTTAAGGCCATCTAATACGATAACAGCGGAAGGCTTGGAAGATAAAGTTAGTCCATCAACTCCAACGGCATCATCGAGTGAAAGACCACGACCTAAGGCTCCTTACTGTCGTTCGAAAAAGTGCGCAACATGATACGTTGCAGCCAGAAAACGGGTCAGCCCATGGAATATCCTGGCAATGTAACACAAGAGAATAATGAACAGAATAAAGCTATCATTACATGCATATATGCCTGGTGGAGGCTGTATGGTTAATATGTTTTGTGAAAAGCCAATTTTTTCCTACAACAAAGGAATAAATTTTTATCTTACTACCATGGTGGTTGTTAAACATTGAGAAGGTTCACCCAACTCAATCCCAATTAAGCATCATCATTAAACCCAATCAAATTATATTAAGAGTGATGAGATCCACATGATAATCCAAGAACTAGATACTCAAGATGTCCATAACCGGGGACACGGCTAATCATGATTAGTTTATACACCCTGCAGAGGTTTGTGCACTTTTGCCCACAAGACTCGATCTCCTCCGTTTGATTTCTCGCACTACATGATGTTTGAGAAACGGATGACCGAGACACAGTCTTTCCGAAGAGGTCCCTTTAACCGATAGATAGGCCTGTACACCTACAATCCCCTACATCTGCTAGCCCATCATGGAAAAGTTTCCCACAACTTACTCAAATATGCCAGAGCCCATATTGGCATATGGTACGCTACGGAAGTTTCTAGCATGAATAATCTTATGATCCCTTTGAGCACAGGTGACCATAGGAGAATCACTGCAGTACCACAGGATTTCCAAAATACAGGCAATCACTAGAATTCCCCAGGTGCCTCAATCCACCCAGATGTGTATTTAAGTTGCCACCTTAAGTTAACCAATAATTAACAATAGTCACATCTGTCATGAATACTCTCAAACCTAATCCACGTCTATGAGCATAGCATGGCAGTATAAGCAACGTAGAAGTAACTCCCATATGTTTGATAACAGGTGAATAGGTACTACCTCATCTACTTCCCAACCCACAATTTAATTCAGATCCTAACCATGCAATTGTTTGAGGATTGATCTAATGCATTAAAACTAGGTATGAAAGAGGTATGTTACTTGCCTTGCTGATGATCCGCGAAACCTAGAGACTCATAGTAGCACGCTTTGCACTACGGGTACTCTATCGCAAACAAACAAGCATACAATAAGCAATCAAGCAAAGGCACGGGTAAAACTCAAATAAGAGATCTAACCAGAAAGTTCAACTTAAGAACTCTGGTTTGCAAAAAAAATCAAATCAAACGAAGCAACGAAACCCAAACTGCGAAAGAAACAAGCTTCGTTTACTAATCTGGACTAAAGTCAAATTTTACATTAGCAAAATCTTGTTTAAGTTGGTTAAACAGAAAGAGGGCTTCGAGACGAAACTCTAGGCGCTTGAATCGCCTGATTCCGATAAACGAGCGAAAAGTTAAACTAAAACGAAAATCGGATCAGAAATCGTGATCGAAAATAATCGCGGAAAATCCGAGAAAAAGAAAAACTGACGAATAGACTAACGAACGAACGTTCACTGTCTGCGGCTAAAAGGTCAAAACAGTTCGTTAACGAACGTACGAACGGGCGTTCGCTAAATAACTAAACTGAGAAAAAGTCGAACCGATCTAATCTAAAAAAACAAATCTAGGTTTTCTAAAAAAACCGAACGGTTAACGAAAAAAAGCAAGCAATGGCGGCTACCTCGTGGTGGTCCGGTGAGGCGGTGGCGGGCGTGGGCGGCTAGGGTTAGGTTTTAGGGGCGCTGGCTGGGCCTTGGGGTGGCTCGGCGGTAGCTTATAAAGCCCGAGGCGGAGTCCGCTGCGGCCGAGTCGGTTTCTCTTTTTTTAAATAGATTCGACATGCAGAAAAAGAAAGAAAAGAAATACTAAACGGACTCCAAAAATCCCGAAATAAATTTTCCCCGTCCTTTAAAAATAGGCCGGACAAGGTGAACATTTATTTGGGCCTAAAATGCAATTTTTAAAAACACATATTTTTCCTAATTCAAATAAAATAGCGATAAAACTCCGAATAAAAATCTTATTTGATTTTAATATTAAATCTCCGATATTTCTTTATTTTGAGGAAGTCATTTTATCCACTCTCTTTTCATTTTTATAAAAGAATTATTCAAGAGAAAATAATTAAAATCAAGCGATCCTCTTTTCAAAATTCGAGAAAATCTCGAATATGAAAATAATGAAATCCCCAACTCTCTCCGCGGGTCCTTGAGTTGCGTAGAATTTCTAGGATCAAACAAAAATGCAATAAAATATGATATGTAATGATGATTTAATGTATAACATTCCAAATTGAAAATTTGGGATGTTACAAACCTACCCCCCTTAAGATAAATCTCGCCCTCGAGATTCAGGTTGGCTAGAAAATAGGTGAGAGTGATCCTTCCATAGGTCTTCCTCTCGTTCCCACGTGGGTTCATCTTCAGTATGGTGACTCCACTGAACTTTGCAGAACTTGATTAGTTTGTTGCGTGTGACATGGCTGGCAAAATCAAGAATCTTAACTGGCTTCTCCTCGCAGGTCAAATCACTATCCAATCAGACGCTTCGGTAACCTTTGTATCTCTCAGAGGAATATCAACCATCTCTGCGTGGCACTTCTTCAACTGAGAAACATGGAACACATCGTGAACTCCTGACAATCCTTCGGGTAATTCCAACTTGTAAGCAACTTCTCCCATACGTTCCAAAACTTTGTATGGTCCCGCAAAACGTGGCGCTAATTTTCCCTTAACTCCAAAGCACTTCACTCCTTGAAGTGGGGATACACGAAGATACACTCTGTCTCCAACTTCGTAAACTGTCTCCTTGCATTTTGAATCCGCATAACTCTTCTGCCTGGACTGGGCTACCTTGAGTCTATCACGAATCAGCTTAACCTTCTCTTCAGACTCTTTAATCAAATCTGGTCCAAACAACTGTCGGTCTCCAACTTCATCCCACAACAACGGTGTTCTGCACCTTCTTCCGTGCAATGCTTCGAAAGGGGCCATCTTCAAACTGGCTTGATAACTGTTGTTATAAGAGAACTCTGCATACGGCAAATTATCGTCCCAACTAGATCCATAATCTAGTGCACAAGCTCTCAACATGTCCTCTAGAATCTGATTGACTCTCTCGGTCATCCATCACATTTGCGGTGAAAAGCATCTTGAACTCTAGCACAGTTCCCAAAGTTTCACGCATATCGTTTCCAAAACTTTGAAGTAAACTGGGTTCCTCTATCTGATACAATGGTCCTCGGAACTCCATGCATACATCTGATCCTGGTCATATATATCTTTGCGAACTTAGCACTGGTGTAAGTGGTCTTCACTGGGATGAAATGAGCTACTTTCGTCAAACGGTCGACTACAACCCATATCGAGTCATAACCTGAACGAGTCCTGGGCAATCCCGTGATAAAATCCATGCCTAACTTATCCCACTTCCATTCGGGTATCGGCAATGGCTGTAGCAATCATGCTGGCTTCTGATGCTCTGCCTTCACTCTCTGACATACATCACAAACTGCTACATACTCCGCAATATCCTTCTTCATTCCGGTCCACCAGAAACTATCCTTCAAATCCAGATACATCTTGGTATTTCCTGGGTGAATCGAATATGGCGAATCATGGGCCTCTTGCAGAATCAACTTCTTGATCTCCTGGTCATTTGTCACATATACGCGGTCCTCAAACCATAAGGTATCGTGCTCATCCTCCCGAAATCCTTTAGCTTTTCCTTTGCTCATTCTTTCCTTTATTTCGGCTATCTCCTTGTCCATCTTCTGAGCTTCTCCGATCTTATCCATCAAAGTAGCCTGAATCTCCAAAGCTGCTACATAACCTCTTGGAACTATCTCCAAACATAGCTCGCAAAGGTCTTTTGCCAACTCCTTGGGTAATTCTCCGGTCATGAGTGTATTGACATGACTCTTGCGGCTCAACGCATCGGCTACTACGTTAGCCTTTCCGGGATGATAATGTAATCTCATAATGAGTTCTAACCATCTCCTCTGCCTGAGATTCAACTCCTTCTGCGTGAAGATATACTTCAAACTCTTGTGATCCGTGTATACCTCACAATTGTTTCCGATGAGAAAATGTCTCCAAGTCTTCAGCGCATGCACTACGGCTGCTAAATCTAAATCATGCCTAGCATAATTTAACTCATGGGGTTTAAGCTTTCATGAGGCATATGAAACAACTCTTCCCTCTTGCATAAGTACGGCTCCAAGTCCTCGACGAGAAGCATCACAATACACTTCATAATCCTTGCGTTGATCTGGCAGAATCAACACTGGTGATGTAACCAAGCGTCTCTTCAACTCCTGAAAATTGGCCTCACATTCCTCAGTCCATTTGAATTTGGTGTCCTTCTTCAACAACTCCATCATGGGCTTCGCAATCTTTGAGAAATTCTCAATGAACCTCAGGTAGTATCCTGCGAGTCCAAGAAAACTCCGAATTTCTCCAATTGACGTGGGTGACTCCCAATTTGTCATAGTGACAACTTTGGTGGGGTCTACCGCTATTCCTTTTCCGGATATAACATGTCCAAGAAATCCAACTTCCTTCAACCAAAACTCACACTTGCTGAACTTGGCATATAGCTGATGTTCCCTGAGCTTCCCAAGTACTAAATGCAAATGCTCTTTATGCTCCTCTTCATTCTTCGAGTAGACCAGAATATCATCAATGAACACCACAATGAACTTACCAAAAACTCCATAAACACCTTGTTCATAATGTTCATAAAATAGGCAGGTGCGTTAGTCAGGCCAAATGACATAACAGTATACTCATATAGCCCGTACCTCGTGGTAAAAGCTGTCTTAGGTATGCCTTGCTCTCGAATCTTCAGCTAGTGGTACCCTGATCGCATATCGATCTTGGAAAACACCTTAGCTCCTTGCAACTGGTCAAACAAATCATTGAACATCGGCAGTGGGTACTTGTTCTTGATCGTCACCTCATTCAATCCTCGATAATCAACAACCATCCTTCATGATCCATCCTTCTTCTCCACTAGAAGTACTGGGGATCCCCAAGGTGACGAACTTGGGCGGATATAACCTTTATCTAGTAACTCCTTAATCTGCTTCTTAATTTCCTCCAAATCCTTTGCGGACATTCTGTACGGTCTCTTAGATATTGGCCATGTGCCTGGCAAAAGCTCAATCAAAAACTCAATGTCTCTATCCGGTGGCATGCCTGGCAACTCTTCTGGAAATACATCCGGAAAATCCTTCACCACTGGTACTTCCTCCTGTACAACTCCTGATAAGGAATTCACTTGGGTCCTATTCGGCACATGCCGGAATACATACTTGATCCTTCTTCCTTTTGGGGTGGTGAGCAAAATCGTCTTATTGGCACAATCGATGTTTCCTCCATACATCGACAGCCAATCCATACCCAGAATCACATCCAAACCTTGCGACTCCAAAATTATCAGATCTGAGGGGAAAACATGCCTACATATGGTCAATGGCATCTGAAAAACATCCTTGGCTTGCCATATACTCTGCTCCTAGCGAGCTTACTAACAAAGGTGTACTAAGAACTTTGGTGGGCAGTTTATACTTATCCACAAATCCCCTTGATGTGTATGAATGCGATGCACCAGTATCAAAAAGAATGATTGCAGTAAATGACTTAACCAAAAACTTACCTATTACTGCATCTGGTTGGGCTTCAACCTCCTCCATGTTAACGTGGTTCACTTGTCCCCTGGTGAAAGGGTTGGGCTTCTTCCCAGAGCTTCCATTGATGTTTCCATTCTTAGCTTCAGGACATTCATGGCGTAATGTCCGGTCTTCTAACACTTATAGCAAGTAACGTGGCTTAGATCTTTCTTGGCGGGTGTTGCCGGGTTGGAAAGGTACTGTCCGCTACTTCCTCCATTACCATTCCCATTTTTGGTGCCACTATGATTGTGCGAACTTCCTCCATTATGAGTGTGGCCTCCATGGTTATGAACAAGTCCTCCCGAGTTCGGGGTGAAACGGGGTCTCTGCTGAGCTCCAGAATTATACTTCCCTTGTCCATACTTCCTCTTGCGGCTGTCAATCTGTTGCTTCCCTTCAAGCATGAGAGCTCTATCCACCAACTCCTGGTAGTTATTGAAATTTGCCACCATCAACTGCATGCTCAGCTCATCATTCAGTCCTTCCAGAAACTTCTCCTTCTTAGTTGCATCTGTAGCAACGTCATCTGGGGCATAACATGCTAGCTTACTAAAGTCATCCACATACTGGCCAACAGTGCGCCCTCCTTGGCGTAAGTTGCGAAACTCACCCTTCTTCATGGCCATAACTCCTGCTGATACATGGGCAGTGCGAAAAGCCTGCTAGAACTGGTCCCATGTCACAGTGTCAATGGGGTAAGTGACTATGAAATTCTCCCACCATGATGTTGCGGGTCCAACAAGCTGATGTGCGGCAAAATGCACTCTCTCCGCATCTGTGCATCCTGCAGTAGTCAACTCCCTTTCAATCTTGTGGAGCCAATCATCTACAACAATCGGCTCGGTGCTACTCGAGAACACCGGCGGATTCAGCCTAAGAAAACGGGCTAAGTGATCAACTAGTGGTGGTGGTGGTGGTGGGTTGTTGTTGTTGTTGTTCCCCTGGTTCTGATTCTGGACTAGAATCTGCATCAATGCATTCTGCTGCTGGATCAACTAAGTGAGCTCCGGTGGGAAAGCAAATCCATTGTCGCGTCTCAGAGGCATCTGCTGGGTTTAGAAAAGATGAGAAAACAGGGTAGAATGAGGTCTAGGGGGAAAACACTACCCATATGCACATGAGACAAACACAAACATATCACTCAATCAAATCAAACAAGGGCATACAATCGGTCTAGAACTATCATTACAAAAGTGCTTGGACTATACTATATACATGGTGGAATACTACTACTGATATGGTGGTCGACTAGAAAAATTGATCGGTCGAAGACTCCATGATATCTGCTCCAGCTTCATCAACATAGTCATCATCACTATCATCAGGGTCCGAGTCAGTGTCGTCGATGATGATGTAGTTCTCCGGGCAAGTGGAACTGTCGTCTTCTCCTCCTGGCGCGGGGTCTCCCATGAAAACTCCTAGCTCCCTTGTCGGGTCGTCATTCTTCTCCACTAGCACGATGATTTCCTCCTCATAATCTTCCTACAGTACTTGAAGGATTTATAACAGAGTAGCAATCACACACTTATTACATCGAATGTCTCAAAAGAGAACTTACTACAATAAATATGGCTTAAGGCCATCTAATACGATAACAGCGGAAGGCTTGGAAGATAAAGTGAGTCCATCAACTCCAACGGCATCACTGAGTGAAAGACCACGACCTAAGGCTCCTTACTCGTCGTCTGAAAAGTTTGCAACGTGATACGTTGCAGCCCGAAAACGGTTCAGCACATGGAATATGCTGGCAATGTAACACAAGAGAGTAATGAACAGAATAAAGCTATCACTATATGCATATATGGCTGGTGGAGGCTGTATGGTTAACATGTATTGCGAAAAGCCAATTTTTTCCTACAACAAAGGATTAAATTTTTATCTTACTATCATGGTGGTTGTTAAACATTGAGAAGGTTCACCCAACTCAATCCCAATTAAGCATCATCATTAAACCCAATCAAATTATATTAAGAGTGATGAGATCCACATGATAATCCAAGAACTAGATACTCAAGATGTCCATAACCGGGGACACGGCTAATCATGATTAGTTTGTACACTCTGCAGAGGTTTATGCACTTTTCCCCACAAGACTCGATCTCCTCCGTTTGATTTCTCCCACTATATGATGTTTGAGAAACGGATGACCAAGACACAGTCTTTCCGAAGAGGTCCCTTTAACCGATATATAGGCCTGTACACCTACAATCCCCTACATCTGCTAGCCCATCATGGAAATGTTTCCCACAACTTACTCAACTATGCCAGAGCCCATATAGGCATGTGGCTGCACACGGAAGTTTCTAGCATGAATAATCTTATGATCCCTATGAGCCTGGGTGGCAGTCCATAGGAGAATCACATGGTACCCCGGGATTTCCAAAAATACAGGCAATCACTGGAATTCCCCAGGTGCCTCAATCCACCCAGATGTGTATTTAAGTTGCCACCTTAAGTTAACCAATAATTATCAATACTCACATCTATCATTAATACTCTCAAACCCAATCCACGTCTGCGAGCATAGCATGGCAGTATAAGCAACGCAGAAGTAACTCCCATAGGTTTGATAATAAGCAGGTGAATAGGTACTACCTCATCTACTTCCCAACCCACAATTTAATTCAGATCCTAACCATGCAATTGTTTGAGGATTGATCTAATGCATTAAAACTGGGTATGAAAGAGGTATGATCAAAGTGTTACTTGCCTTGCTGATGATCCGTGAAACATAGAGACTCGTAGTAGCACGCTTCGCACTCTGGGTACTCTATCGCAAACAAACAAGCATATAATATGCAATCAAGCAATGGCACGGGTAAAACTCAAATAAGAGATCTAACCAGAAAGTTCAACTTAAGAACTCCGGTTTGTAAAAAATCAAATCAAACGAAGCAAGGAAACTCAAACTGCGAAAGAAACAAGCTTCGTTTACTAATCTGGACTAAAGTCAAATTTTACAGTAGCAAAATCTTGTTTAAGTTGATTAAACAGAAAGAGGGCTTTGAGACGTAACTCTAGGCGCTTGACTCGCCTGATTCCGATAAACGAGCAAAAAGTTAAACTAAAACGAAAATCAGATCAGAAATCACGATCGAAAATAATCGCAGAAAATCCAAGAAAAGAAAAAGCGGCGAGCAGGCTAATGAGCGAGCGTTCAGCATGCGAGGGTAACGGTGAAAACCGTTCGTTAAAACGAACGTACGAACGGGCGTTCGCTAAATAACTAAACCGAAAAAATTGAACCGATCTAATCTAAAAAAACAAATCTAGGTTTTCTAAAAAAACGAACGGTTAACCCGAAAAATAAATAAAATAAAACAAACGCTGGCGGCGGCGGCTACCTCCGGCGGTGGTCCGGTGAGGCGGGGCGCGGCTGCGGGCGGGCGGCGGCGCTGGGTCAAGCGGCGGCAGACGGGTCAAGCGGCTGGCGGGCGCGGCTAGGGTTAGGGTTTGGGGCACGGGCGCGCCTGGGCCTTGGGGCGGCTCGGGCGGCGGCTTATAAAGCCCCTCGGGCGGAGTCCCGCTCGGGTACAACCCGGAGTCGGTTTCTCTTTTTTTTTAAATAATTCCGACGTGCAGAAAAAAAAGAAAAGAAATACTAAACGGACTCCAAAAATCCCGAAATAAATTTTCCCCATCCTCGAAAAATAGGCCGGACAAGGTGAACATTTATTCGGGCCTAAAATGCAATTTCGAAAAATGCATATTTTTCCTAATTCAAATAAAATAGCGATAAAACTCCGAATAAAAATCTTATTTGATTTTAATATTAAATCTCCGATATTTATTTATTTTGAGGAAGTAATTTTATCATCTCTCTTTTTATTTTTATAAAAGAAATATTCAAGAGAAAATAATTAAAATCAAACGATCCTCTTTTCATAATTCAAGAAAAACTCGAATATGAAAATAATGAAATCCCCAACTCTCTCCGCGGGTCCTTGAGTTGCGTAGAATTTCTAGGATCAAACAAAAATGCAATAAAATATGATATGCAATGATGATCCAATGTATAACATTCCAAATTAAAAATTTGGGATGTTACAAGCACCACTCATGTGAACAAGCAAAAACTTAGGCTCAACCCACACTAACCTATAATTGTTGTTGAAGAAAGGTGGGATGCCTACCGGGTCATCCCCAAACTTAGATCCTTGAGACTTCTTGAAATATTATCTTGGGATGCCTTGGGCATCCCCAAGCTTGAGCTTTTGTGTCTCCTTAATTTCTCTCATATCACGGTTTTCCTAAATCTCAAAAGCTTCATCCACACAAAACTCAACAAGAACTCGTGAGATAAGTTAGTATAAATCAATGCAAAAACCTTATCATTCTCTACTGTAGCAAATCACTAAAATTATTATTCAACATTACATACAAAATGCCTCTGCATATTTAATACTCTGATCCTCAAATGGGGTCATTAAACAAGCAAACATATGCAAACAATGCAAACATAACAGCAATATGCCGAAAAGTATGGTCTGTAAAGAATGCAAGAGTATCAATACTTATTCAACTTAAAAAATTCTGAAAATTTAACACACTATAGAAAATTTATCAGAGCTTATTGTGCAAAAAGTTTCAATATTTTATCATGTTCTGACTTTTCTAGGGAATTTTTGCAACAGCGGTAAACTTTTTGTTTTCAAACAGCAACATATAGACTTGCAAAATAAGCATAGTAAAGGCTATCATTGCCACTTTTATTGAAATAAAAGATGCAAAACATCATTCTAAATAAAGCAAGCAAATCCTAAAAAATAAATTGATGCTCCAAGCAAAACACATATCATGTGAAGAATGAAAACATAGCTCCAAGTGAGGTTACCGATAATGTTGGAGACGAAAGAGGGGATGCCTTCCGGGGCATCCCCAAGCTTAGTTGCTTGGATATTCCTCGAATATTACCTCGGGGTGCCTTGGGCATCCCCAAGTTTAGGGTCTTGTCACTCCTTATTCTCATCATATCGACATCTCACCCAAAACTTCAATCACACAAAACTTGACGGAACTTTGTGAGATAGGTTAGTATGATAAAGAGCAAATCATTCCACTTTTGGTACTGCCAAAGACACGGTTCATAATTTTTCTCACACAATTCCTATTGTAGCATATCATTTCCACAATTTATATTGAGCAATATAAGCCATAGAAACTAGAAAACAAGCAAACTATGCATTGAAATCAGAATCTGTCAAAAACAGAATAGTCTGTAGTGATCTGTACTCAAACCATACTTCTGTACTCCAAAAATTCTGAAAATTTAGAACCACGTGAGAAATTTTTGTGTATCAATCTTCTGCAAAAAAATCAACTCAAAATCATCCTTCTGTTAGAAATGAGAATTATTTTCGTGAGCGCAAAAGTTTATGTTTTTCAGCAAGATCGAATCAACTATCACCCAACATGATCCCAAAGGCTTTACTTGGCACTTTATTGAAACAAAAGCTATAAAACATGATTACTGCAATAGCATAATCATGTGAACACACAAAAACAGTAGGTAAAAGTGTTGGGTTGTCTCCCAACAAGCGCTTTTCTTTAATGCCTTTTAAGCTAGGCATGATGATTTCAATGATACTCGCATAAAAGATAAGAATTGAAACATAAATAGAGCATCATGAAGCATATGACTAGAACATTTAGGTCTAACGCACTTCCTATGCATAGGGATTTTGTGAGCAAACAACTTATGGGAGCAAGAATCAACTAGCATAGGAAGGCAAAACAAATGCAACTTCAAAACAATCAACACATAAAGAAGAAACTTGATATTATTGAGATATGCAAGAGCATAAGTTCATTCCTCATAATAATTTTCAGAAACATGATGAATGTATTCAACAATATAACCATCACATAACACTCTTTTCATGATGCACAAGCATAGAAGATTTATCACTCTTTATAATAATCATCATAGATAGAAACTTCATTGTCATAATCAATTGAAACCTCTTCCAAAATAGTGGATGTATCACTAAATAAAGTCATACCTCTCCAAATCCACTTTCATCAATATTGTAATAAGATTCAACACCCTCCAAAATAGTGGGATCACTACTACCTAGACTTGACACTCTTCCAAACCCACTTTCATCAATGTAATCATCATAACTAGGAGGCATGCTATCATCATAATAAATTATCTTATCGAAAGTAGAAGGAATCAAAGGATCATATTCATTAAGCAAAGCATCCCCAAGCTTAGGACAAGCATTACTTCCAGCAAATAAATCTTCAAACATATCATACTCATTAAGCATAGCCAAGCTTGTGGTTTTGCATATCATAATAAATATTTTCCCTTTCATTAGTTCTCTCTTCATATTCTATTGGTTTTCTTGACTTTAGATAGTTGGCAACATAAGGATTCTCAATGCAATTTACTTCATAAAACATATAAATTTCCTCTAGATCAAAATCAAGAAATCTCTCAAGATTAAATTTTCGAATACCCTTAGTTATACGTTTCATTTCTTCATACCCCAAAATAAGACTAAGCTCTTTATGATGCTCAAGGGTAATCAAGTTATCACAATTTTTGGACACGATTTGATCATGAAATAATTTGCAGACCATGTTCATTGCAAAGTTCACAAGGATGGCGGAAAAAATTAAATCTTTCAGCACAATCATCTAGACTCTCTTGCAAATTTTTTGTTTCTAAATATTTATGCTTCTTACAAAATCTATCTTCCCTTTTTGGTGTGCAAAGGCACTCCCAATTCACTCATAAAAATTGACATGATTATAAGAAACATTTTTCTCATGACTAGTGCAATAATCATTAGCATTCTGGATATTCAAAGAATTTATACTAACAATATTGCAATCATGCTCATCATTCAAATATTTTGTGCCAAACATTTTATTGGCTTCTTCTTCTAACAATTGAGCACAATTTTCCGAACCATCATTCTCAAGAAAAGATATTATAAAAATGATCAATAATAGGATGCAACCTAAAATCCATTTTTTGTAGTTTTCTTTTTATAAACCAAACTAGTGATAAAACAAGAAACTAAAAGATTCAATTGCAAGATCTAAAGATATACCTTCAAGCACTCACCTCCCCGGCAACGGCGCCAGAAAAGAGCTTGATGTCTACTACGCAACTTTATTCTTGTAGACACGTGTTGGGCCTCCAAGCGCAGAGTTTTGTAGGACAGTAGCAATTTTCCCTCAAGTGGATGACCTAAGGTTTATCAATTCGTGAGAGGTGTAGGATGAAGATGGTCTCTCTCAAACGACCCTGCAACCAAATACAAGAAATATCTTGTGTCCCCAACACACCCAATACAATGGCAAATTGTATAGGAGCACTAGTTCAGCGAAGAGATGGTGACAAAAGTATAATGTGGATGGTAGAAATATATTTTTATAATCTGAATATATAAAAACAGCAAGGTAGCAAATAGTAAACAGGCACAAAAACGGCATTGCAATTCTTTAAAATGAGGCCTAGGGTTCGTACTTTCACTACTGCAACCTCTCAACAATGCTAATATAATTGGATCATATAACTATCCCTCAAAGTGCGATGAAGAATCACTCCAAAGTTCCTATCTAGCGGAGAACATAAGAATAAATTGTTTGTAGGGTACGAAACCACCCCAAAGCTATTCTTTCCGTTCGATCTATTCAAGAGTTCGTACTAAAATAACACAAAGCTATTCTTTCCATTCGATCTATCCTAGAGTTAGTACTAAAATAACACCAAAGCAAATTCATATTCATAATACTCAATCCAACACAAAGAACTTCAAAGAGTGCCCCAAGATTTCTATCGGAGAAACAAAGACAAGAACGTGCATCAACCCCTATGCATAGATTACCCCAATGTCACCTCAGGAATCCGTGAGTTGAGTGCCAAAACGTATATCAAGTGAATCAATATGATACCCCATTGTCACCACGAGTATTCAATTGCAAGACATATATCAAGTGTTCTCAGATCCATAAAAGTATTCAATCCGATAACAACGAAATCTCAAAGGGAAAAACTCAATTCATCAAAACAAGATAGAGAGGGGAAAACACCATATGATCCGACTATATTAACAAAGCCCGCGATACATCAAGACCGTGACATCTCAAGAACACGAGAGAGAGAGAGAGAGAGATTAAACACATATCTACTGGTACAAACCCTCAGCCCGAGGGTGGACTACTCCCTGCTCATCGTGGTGGCCGCCGGGATGATGAAGATGGCCACCAGAGATGATTCCCCCATCCGCCAGGGTGCCGAAAAGGGTCTAGATTTGTTTTCGGTGGCTAAAGAGCCTTGCGGCGGCGGAACTTCTGATCTAGGTTAACCCAGAAGGATTTTCGAATATTTGGGAATTTACAGTACAAAGAAGGGGTGCAGGAGGCCACCGAGGTGGGCACAACCCACTGGCGCGCCAGGCCTGGCGCGCATACAGTGGGTTGTGCCTCGGGGCACCCCCAGTGCAGCTCTGGCCCATTGGGTTCCTTCTGGTCCAAAAAAATCTCCAAAAAGTTTCGTGGTGTTTGGACTTCGTTTGATATTGATTTTCTGCGATGTAAAAAACAAGCAAAAAAACAACAACTGGCACTGGGCACTGGGTCAATAGGTTAGCCCCAAACAATGATGTAAAGTTGCTATAAAATGATTGTAAAACACCCAAGAATGATAAAATAACAGCATGAATACTTCACAAATTATAGATACGTTGGAGACATATCAGGTTGTATATCTTATTCCACCAAACAGCTATATGGTAATGAGTTTTTCTGTTTCCCAGCTTTTGTATATAGATGCTATTGACTTAACTGGCCTTGGTATCATCTTGCCTAATGGTCCCTTTGCAATTAACGTGTGGACGAATGTGTTGGCATCGAAAGTTCTCCGGATGGATGTCTAGAGAGACAAGCTTTCTTACAGGAAATTACCGGTAATTTGATATTGTCATTTTTCTTACCCTCAATGTATTGCCATTTGTTTTATCATGATTTTTATTTGTTTTTAATCATATTTTTTCAGCTTAAGCGCCAATATGGCCAAGACTATTGCTTGTTTCTTGGCTTACAAGGTCTAGATAAATTCATGTGTGTTCATGCACCGCAAAACTGTTCTGAACATGTATTTTACTTTTATTTGTGTGTTTGAATATTTTTCTTTTCTCTTTCTTGGTAAACATTGTTTTAAAGACTTGGTAACTTTTACTGTTTTTAGGATGGTAACTTTTTTACAGTTTGGATTCTCACTTGGAATAACTTCTTTTGAGCTTATCTTTGTGTGGTATTTTTAGTAGTTTTTGCATGGTAATTCATGTCTCTCACAACCTGATTATTTGTTTTTTCATTCATGTTTTTTCTATCAGAAACTTGCTAAAGCTTCTGCTATTGTGGGTCGCTTTTCGTCTGGCATGGTTGGCCTCCTGGGTGGTCTTGTTAATGAGTTCATGTCCTTGGATGACGAAGACAGCTCAGGGATGTCCCGTGTGTTAGAGAGCCAACTCAAGGGTTTATCTTCTGCTGCCAGGAAGATTGCAGTCACCCGTCCTGCATCCCGCTCACGTGAAGTAAAAGATACCGGCAAGCAAATTGTTGAAGGTTCAGATTCAGATCATGAGCATGATGACGGTGGTGGTGATGGTCACTGTGAAGAAGATCTAGATTTTCACGTTCATTACCATGGTTCTTCAGGTGGTCTTGATGCTTTCGTTAGCGGTGGACCTAAAGCCCTTGAGGCTTCAGGTAGTGGGGGTAGTGGTGGACCGAACGCCCATGAGGCTTCAGGTAGTGGGGCAGCGAATGCAGATGTGGGTGCAACCATGTTCGCAACTGCCAATGTGTCGGTAAGGTCAGCTGGAATTGATGGAACCACTACTGCAGGAACCGATCAGCCTCTCGAGTCTCATATTATGCTTACTGCATGTTCCGGGAATGTATCTAGTGATGGATTGCATAACCAGCCAGATATGACGGATACTCAAAATGAGGCTCCTGTTGATGCTTCCGTGAAGAGGTGCGGTTGGATAAGCAATATTCCTGGCGTCGCAAGAAATTACGCCTACCTTCTCCGCCCATGGCCACTGGTACAACTATTTCTGACCAACCATCGTTGGATGATACACATCGTTGTATCAAGGCAATGGTCATCAATGAGCTTGGCATTGTAGGCCCTGATAAGGGCATTAACTCAGTAATTGTCGATCCCACTCGGAAGAAGCAACATCCTCGCAAGTGAGTTTCTTATCATCTGCTAGTCAAGTTCTTTTTATTTCCTTTTTTATATTGCATTTTTTACATATTTACATGTTGTTACTCTTTTGTGTTAGAACTTTCCCTAGCACCTACCTTCTGATAATTAGAAGTAACTGTGTCTGGAAAGTTTTTATTCCTCAATAAGCCTGTGTTCTTGTCTAAAATGAATAGTAATTATATCCTAGTAAGGCTGATAACTTTTAGTAGTTATTTTCACGATAATAACTTCAGTTTTTTATTTGAACAAGATGTAGTTTAACTTTGTTTGCATGATAATTTTAGTAATTATATGCTCGTAAGCATATGTTATTTGTCTCTGGTAACATTTTTCTCACGTGCACTATATCATTTTCAAATAACTTGTCAGGGGTTCGAATGCTCCATCTATTAGTGTTGCCGACCTTCAGCAAACGCGGTCTACCAGCGTGGGTGTCACGTCTGAGGTGGTACCTTGTAATCTTACACGTTCTTCGGCAGATGTTGACTCGTCTGACACGTCACGCAGGTGATTATGAATGTTATTTTTCTCACAATAGGAAATCTAAATGATTTTCTCTATTTGTTTATTTTTCTCGGTAAATTAGGTGAATATATACTGATAATTTAACTCTTTTATGCATGGCATCATAAACGGTATGGAAAGGGCTGGTAGTTTTTATAGTCAAAGTTGTTATAAGATTACTGTTATTTTTAGCATGATAAATTTGTTGGTAACTTTGTTATCTTCATAGTTACCATCTTCATTAATGATTCGTGATGATGTTGATTTTTGCATTATGTGGATAAGCAAGTTGGCCATAAGCTGACAAATAAGGTGAATACAAGTTGTTATATAATGCAAATATAATCTGGTAACTAATGTCAATATAAGCTGGTAACTAATGTTATATTGGCTGGTAACTAATGTTATTATAAGCTGGTAATGTATCTTTTCTTGTGTGCAGCAAGATGACCAAGATTACTGTGAGAAAGGTTACGAAGTCTTCTAAAGTTGCAGTTGCAACTAGGTATTCTCCTCGTGTTGCTTCCAAGGACGCGAAAGATGATTTTAAAGACTCGCCCGTGGTCATTTATTCAATGGCCGTTGCACAAGATAATGCCCCTGTGAGAAATTCACCATATGCTGGTTTTGGAGCTGTGGAAGAGCTCGCGGCAGCAGCCACTATTACTCAAGTGGTAGAAGAGATTTCCAGTGTTGTTATTGGCGCTGAAGCTGAAACTTCTGCTGATCAAGCTCAAGGAATTGCTCCTACAGGTAGCGTTGCCATAGCTTGAAGATGCCCAAGCTCTTGTCAAAATACCATGTGTTGTTCATGCTCTGAGCCTGCTGACCTTGGTAAGTGAAGGCATATATGTGTCTTCGCTTTTATCACAAAAGAGTGATGGGATGGATGTCTACTTTTCAAAGACTTTTTTATGCTTTTACTTTGATCCTTATCTGTATATTTATGCTCCTTTTATCCTATGTATGGACAACCCCCCCTCACATGTAATGACTTCTTCTTTTGCGTGTGTGCTATGAAATGAACTATGTGTTTTCGTTTCACATTCGCCCTCTTCCTTTGTATGTTGTCTGGTCTGTGGATGTATTATGTGTGATTATTATTGTTCATTATTCCTGGTAACTTTTACTAACATCTGATTGATAATTATAGCCCTCTACTTTTTTTTGCCGTTAACTGCAACTACATGAAAGATATTGTACCTTTTTTTAGCTTACCGTTTAATCGTATGGTAACTTTCACCATGATAACCTTTGCGAATGTTATGCTGGTATTTTTTGTGCTAACTAGATACCTACATTGTTTCATTTTTTGTGCTAACTAGTTACTTAAATGGTAACATTTCTGATCACACCCTGGTAACTATATTTGTTTGTTTGTGGAGTTGCTTGTGGAAGGTGGTACCTATAACATCCAAGTGATTTTTACGCTATAACTACTAAACTAATTAACCATATGATCCCTGATACGTCTCCAACATATCTATAATTTTTTATTGATCCATGCTGTTATATTATCGATCTTGGATGTTTTACAATCATTTATAGTCATTTTATATCATTTTCTGGTACTAACCTATTGACATAGTGCCAAGTGCCAGTTGTTGTTTTTCCCATATTTTTTACATCGCAGAAAATCAATATCAGACGGAGTCCAAATGCCCCGAAACTTTATGGAGAATTTTTATGGGCCGGAAGGAACAAAACGGGCCCTGGCTGCGCCTGGGGGGTGCCCCGAGGGAGGCACAACCCACCAGGGTGCACCAGGAGGCCCAGATGCACCCTGGTGGATTGTGCCCACCTCGGGTGCCCCCCGGGCCACCTCTTTGCTCTATAAATAGCCCAATATTCCAGAAACCCTAGACAAGTCGACAAAATATTCATCCAGCCGCCGCAAAGTCCAGAACCACCAGATCCAATCTAGACACCATCTCGGATGGGTTTCACCACCTCCATTGGTGCCTCTCCGATGATGCGTGAGTAGTTCTTTGTAGACCTTCGGGTCCGTAGTTAGTAGCTAGATGGCTTCCTCTCTCTCTCGCTAGATTCTCGGTACAATGGTCTCTTGGATATCCATATGATGTAACACTTTTGCGTGTGTTTGTTGGGATCGATGAACTTTGAGTTTATGATCAGATCTATCTTTTTATATCCATGAAAGTTATTTGAGTTTCTTTTATCTCTAATATGCATGATTGCTTGTAGCCTTGTATTTCTTCTCTGATATTTTGGTTTTGTTTGGCCAACTTGATCTATTTATCTTGCAATGGGAAGAGGTGCCCGGTAGTGGGTTCGATCTTATGGTGCTTGATCCCAGTGACAGAAAGGGAAACGACATGTATGTATCGTTGCTACTAAGGATAAGACGATGGGGTCTATCTCTACATAGATAGATCTTGTCTACATTATGTCATCGTTCTTATTGCATTACTCCATTTTTCCATGAACTTAATACACTAGATGCATGCTGGATAGCGGTCGATGTGTGGAGTAATAATAGTAGACGCAGGCAGGAGTCGGTCTACTAATCTTGGATGTGATGCCTATATAATGATCATTGCCTGGATATCGTCATAATTATTTGAAGTTCTATCAATTGCCAAACAGTAATTTTTTCACCCACCATTTGCTATTTTTCTCGAGAGAAGCCACTAGTGAAACCTACGGCTCCCGGGTCTTCTTTCTCATATATTTGCCTTTGCGATCTACTTATTCCTTGCATTTATTTTCATTTCTATTAAACCAAAGATACAAAAATACATTGCTGCACTTTATTTTATTTGTGATCTATTTATTTAATCTATTACAACTTTCTCCCGTCCATGCACCATTTCTGGCGCCGTTACCCGAAAGGGATTGACAACCCCTTTAACACGTCGGATTGCGAGTGGTTGTTATTTCTGTGCAGGGGCTGTTTTACGTTGTGTTGCTTGGTTCTCCTACTGGTTTGATAACCTTGGTTTGATATCTGAGGGAAATACCTACCGCCGCTGTGCTGCATCATCCCTTCCTCTTTGGGAAATACCGACGTAGCTTCAAGCGACATCAATCCCCTGATAACTTCTGCTACAAACATGTTGATAACTTCAACCCTTTTTGTTGCTGGAAATACACCCCCCTCCTTTCCTTGCACACACACACACACACACACACACACCATTCTAATACATTCATGCTGCCCCTTTAACTATCCTAACCCCCCTCATTTTCTTCCCTTTTTCTCTCTACAGTAATTATATCATCAATCTGTACTATCTAACACTTTTTTCTTTAGCTGTTTTCCACATATTTGACATTCCTTTTTTTGGTTCGCAAACTGGCCTGATCCCAAATTTTTGAAGAGCATTGAGTTCGAGTTTATGATGTGGATGTTGAAGAAGATGATGTAATTATGTGGGTTGAAGAAGTCGAACGTGCCACTGTTAGAGCAAAAGCAAATTACGCGTCTGTAAAAGGTACAGATAGGAAGATTTTTTTTAACAAACTTTTTCCTACTGCCAACCTTGATAACATCATTATGTTCATGTTGATAATTTACTGTTCTAAACTCTAATAAGTTCTTTTCTTTTTGTTTCCCCATAATATTTCCTTTCACCAATCCCAACTCTGATAACTCCCTTCACTTTTCTTCTAGACCACCCCATCAGCCCTGAATTTGTTACACCAGTTATTCAACCTCCCAATGGTATTCATTCAGCCAGTGTGACTCCTAAATCATACATTCGGAAAGTTAGGGTAGGCTGCCCATCGCAGTTCCTACTGCCTCCATATTATTGACCTCACAAAGACACTTTCGAAGAGGCTATTTCTGTGAAGTTATCAAGCACACCACTGATTGATTGACTCGAATAAAACAGTAATGACATTTACTGTTTTCCTTTTCTCTAGTATTTTGACCCCTCACTGGCAAAACATTGGCTTATATACTATTTTTCTTTTTTTGCTTTCCAGTATTAGGGTTATTGACATCGATGGGCGGTGGGTCACATTGAAGGGGCTTGCTAATAACGTAATAGAAGGTGGTCATGTTTCGAACAATATTGCAGAGCTCCACATCCGAACCCTTTCTGATTCTGTACCCCTAGGGAAGATTATCTTTCCATGATTGCTGTCAGTATATCTTCTCATATGTGCTTTCACGAGCAAGTTCCTAATCAAACATTTCCGTCGTGATGTAGATTACATACTTAGTCACCAAAACCAGGTACATTTCTTGATGTAAACTACATACTTTTTGCTTTTAAATCCTACAAGCTGTTTTTTTAATTGGTATAACAGGCAATTTTTTTAGGTTGTTAATTTGGTTTTGTCACACATCATACCACTAAAAAAATTTAGCTGGTACCTAATTCTGTTACTTTTCTACGGTAACTTTCATGTATGCCTACTAGTAACCTTTGTTGTCAGTGATCTGATAACTTGCCCTTTTAACTGTAAATGCATTGGTAACTTCTTGTGTTCATGTGTTCACATTTTTCAAACAGCTTTTGTTTCCAACACTGCAAAAGTTGGGACCTCTACCAAAGGACAGGCATTGGTATGTCTTGTGCCTTAATCTCAAGGCAAAACGATTTGAAGTTCTTGATTCTCTTCATCCACAAGATAGCCCTTCTCTCATCACACATGCGAGGAAGCTTATGAATGGTATTTAAAAATCCTGGTTGATTGCGTACAAGGACTCGAGTAAGCAGATCCAAGACAATGATCTTGTGTACATCGATGTGTTCTAACAGGACAATGGGTTAGTTTTTCTGGCTAGTACTCCATCATTTTTTCCCATCTAAATACCCGGTAACTTAGTAGTGTAGCATTTAAAAAGTTCGTTCACCTTTTTGCACATCTTATTTTGCTTTTAACACATTTTTGTTTTTCCTTCCAGCACTGATTGCGGTTTCTTTGTGTTCATGATCTTGGAGTTCTGGGATGGTAAAAATATCCCGGCAATAACTCAGGAGCAGATCCCGGCGTCGAGGAAGATATTGACAAGCATGTGGCTGAACCATCCTCTTAACAAATGCACGCAATGGCGCTATCACTTGTTCAATAAGGAGTAATTTAGGTGAGAAATTTGCACCAATATAAGTTTGAATTTATGTTAAAGAACGATGATAGTTTTATACATTTTTTTGGGCTGATTACTGTCTTTTTTTGTACATTTTTTTGGTGATAACTTATGTTAGTCAGTGCTAATAATATATTTTATTCGGTGCTGATAACTTTCTATTTCATGGCGTCATAACATTTTGCTCACAAATAAAGAACAATAACTCATCTCATTCTCGGTTATGAATACATTTTGGACGATACCTTGCCTGTTTCAGTGTTGATAACTTTTCATTACACGGTGTCACGACACCGTTTACACAATAAAAAGCATAAAATTGATAAGTAAAATTACATAGCAGAGCGATAACTTGCACTTCAATGCCCATCTAACTTTTTTGCACTTCAAGTTGGTAAACTTGTCCCCCTTGCGTTCTTTTATTTGCAGCAAACTTGAAGATAATTTTGTCTAGCATTTAGCTGGTAACGTACGGAACACTTGACAATCTTATTTTTAGGTCTCACATGTTTCTCAGTGCGGGATGGGTGAGGTACATTTGCGTTTATCATGTTTTGTCGACCCGCAGACTCTACATTTCCTCTCTTTTTTTGGTTTTGCAATGTCAAATGGGTGCTGAAATCTTTTCTCTCTTGGGCGCCCTTTCGTAGTAGACTTTGGTGGGTCTATGTCGGCGTTCTGGGAATGGGGGTCCCCAGACTTGCCTGCCTGCGGCCCGCGGCATGGCTCCACTCGCGACCCAGTACGGCCCGTCGTCACCAGCAAACACTCACGATCCTCGCGAGGGGCCAAGCCTCGCGAGGCGGACGACACAAGACCTCCTCGGGAGTGGCCTCATCAGGCTGGCTCACGAGGGCGGAGAGATCAAGGCGAGGCGAACCTCGTGAGGTTCCAATGATGTAATCCATGACGACCGAGGCCAGGCAGGCGCCAGCGCGCACAGTGTCCTCGCTTCCTCTTTGGTGCTAAGGAGGCAAGCGCAGGCGATGAGTACCGAGGCATCAGGCAAAGGTTTCCATATCGGTGCAACGAGACCAAGACCAGCAGGACGGCAGGATGGAGGTCACCGTGGAGCCCAAGACGGCATCACCACCAGAGCCTTTGGCAGACGAAGACCACCTTTAGTTAGGAGAGCTTGTACTAATTGTCCCCTTTCAAATTGGCCGTTGTTGGATCCCTTCCCGCTCAATATTTGGGGAGAGGACCAGGGCCTCTACAAATAGGACTAGCCACCACAGTAGGAGGCAAATCATCTTGGACTGGATCCACTCCATCCTCACACCCACCAAGCACAAGAACACCTCAGCTCAGGAGGTTGTTCTTCCCCTTGTATTGTTCATCCTCAGCCCAAGAGGCAATCCACCACACAACGCTGGAGTAGGGTATTACACCACAACGGTGGCCCGAACCAGTATATATCTTGTGTCTCTTGTGTCGCGAGTTCGTCGAGCTAGCCTTTGAGATCGTGGCGAGGTTGAGGGCATGATTAGGTAGGGGGAGATCTTCGTGCGCACCCAGTGTTCGAACCTCAAGGGTTTTGCCAGAACCCGAAATCCGACATTTAGCGCGCCAGGTAGGGGTGCGCCGGAGCTTTCATTCCGTCGATTTGTGCTTCGCCACCATCGCGCTTCGCCCCCATGGCAGGCGCCGCGCTTCCCACTCCGACGACTGATGCCAGCGGCGGGGCCAGGGGGCTCCGAGCCTTGGCCGCCGCCTTGCGGCAGGTACGGTGGCCGCCCAAGTTCAAGTTGGAGACGCCACCGCGCTACGACGGTGCGGCGGACCCGGTGGCCTTCCTGTTGGCGTACGAGGAGGCCGTCCTTCAGGCCGGGGGCGACGACAAGGTCATGGCCAAATGGCTTCCCATGGCCCTCACTGGCGTGCCGCGCGCCTGGCTACTTGCTACGTCTTGAGCTTGCGTTGGTTTTCCCCGAAGAGGAGAGGATGATGCAGCAGAGTAGCGTAAGTATTTCCCTCAGTTTTTGAGAACCAAGGTATCAATCCGGTAGGAGGCCACGCGCAAGTCCCTCGTACCTACACAAAACAAATAGCTCCTCGCAACCAACGCGAATAGGGGTTGTCAATCCCTTCACGGTCACTTACGAGAGTGAGATCTGATAGAGATGATAGATGATATTTTTGGTATTTTTTTGGTATAAAGATGCAAAGTAAAATAAAAGGGAAAGTAAAAAAGCAAAGCAATAATAAATCTTAGGAAGATTAATATGATGAAAAATAGACCCGGGGGCTAGTGGCTTCTCTCAAGAGCATAAGTATTTTACGGTGGGTGAACGAATTACTGTTGAGCAATTGATAGAATTGAGCATAGTTATGAGAGTATCTAGGTATGATCATGTATATAGGCATCACGTCCGAGACAAGTAGACCGACTCACCTGCATCTACTACTATTACTCCACTCATCGACCGCTATCCAAAGATGCATCTAGAGTATTAAGTTAATGAAAACAGAGTAACGCATGTAAGAAAGATGACATGATGTAGAGGAATAAATTCATGCAATATGATAAATACCACATCTTGTTATCCTCAATGGCAACAATACAATACGTGCCTTGCAGCCCTTTACATCCTTTGGGTAAGGACACCGCAAGATTGAACCCAAAGCTAAACACTTCTCCCATTGCAAGAACTACCAATCTAGTTGGCCAAACCAAACGGATAATTCAAGAGACTTGCAAAGATAACCAATCATACATAAAAGAATTCAGAGAAGATTCAAATATTGCTCATAGATAATCTTGATCATAAACCCACAATTCATCGGTCTCAACAAACACACCGCAAAATGAAGATTACATCGAATAGATCTCCACGAGAGAGGGGGAGAACATTGTATTGAGATCCAAAAGAGTGAAGAAGCCATCTAGCTACTAACTATGGACCCGAAGGTCTGAGGTAAACTACTCACACTTCATCGGAGAGGCTATGATGTTGATGTAGAAGCCCTCCGTGGTGGAATCCCCTTCGGCGGAGTTCGAGCAGGCCCCAAGATGGGATCTCGTGGATCTGAGAAAGTTGCGGCGGTGGAATTAGGTTTTTGGCTCCGTGTCGATCTGTTGAAGTGCGTGAGGTATATATAGGAGGAAGAAGTACGTCGGTGGAGCTCCAAGGGGCCCACGAGGCAGGGGCGCGCGCCCTCCACCCTCGTGACCGCCTCGTGGATTTCTTGACGGAGGGTCCAAGTCTCCTGGGTCTTATCTGATGAGAAAATCACATTCCCGAAGATTTCATTCCGTTTGGACTCCGTTTGATATTCCGTTTCTTCGAAACACTGAAATAGGCAAAAAAACATCAATTCTGGGCTGGGCCTCCGGTTAATAGGTTAGTCCCAAAAGTAATATAAAAGTGGAAAATAAAGCCCAATATAGTCCAAAACAATAGATAATATAGCATGGAGCAATCAAAAATTATAGATACGTTGGAGATGTATCAGGCATCCCCAAGCTTAATTCCTGCTCGTCCTCGAGCATGTAAATGATAAAAAGAGAATTTTGATGCGGAGTGCTACTTGGTATAATTTCAATGTAACTCTTCTTAATTGTGGTATGAATATTCATATCTGAAAGATTCAAGACAAAAGTTCATATTGACATAAAAATAATAATACTTCAAGCATACTAACTAAGCAATTATGTCTTCTCAAAATAACATGGCCAAAGAAAGTTCATCCTTACAAAATCACATAGTTTAGTCATGCTCCATTTTCGTCACACAAGAATGCTCTCATCATGCACAACCCCGATGACAAGCCAAGCAATTGTTTCATACTTTAGTAATCTCAAACCTATAAACTTTCACGCAATACATGAGTGTGAGCCATGGACATAGCACTATGGGTGGAATAGAATATAATGATGGGGGTTATGTGGAGAAGACAAAAAAGGAGAAGGTCTCACATCAACGAGGCTAATCAACGGGCTATGGAGATGCCCATCAATTGATGTTAATGCAAGGAGTAGGGATTGCCATGCAACAGATGCACTAGAGCTATAAATGTATGAAAGCTCAAGAAAAGAAACTAAGTGGGTGTGCATCCAACTTGCTTGCTCACGGAGACCTAGGGCATTTGAGGAAGCCCATTGTTGGAATATACAAGCCAAGTTCTAGAATGAAAAATTCCCACTAGTATATGAAAGTGACGACATATGAAACTCTCTATATGAAAAACATGGTGCTACTTTGAAGCACAATATATGAGACTCGCTATATGAAGAACATGGTGCTACTTTGAAGCACAATATATGAGACTCGCTATATGAAGAACATGGTGCTACTTTGAAGCACAAGTGTGGAAAAAGAGATAGTAACATTGCCCCTTTTTATTTCTTTTTTTGGGCCTTCTTTTTTTCTTTGGTCTTTCCCTTTTTTTGGGACAATGCTCTAGAAAATGATGATCATCACACTTCTATTCATTTACAACTCAATGATTACAACTCGATACTAGAACAAAGTATGACTCTATATGAATGCCTCCGTGATGTGCAGGGTATGCAATGAACCAAGAGTGACATGTATGAAAGAATTATGAACGGTGGCTTTGCCACAAATACTATGTCAACTACATGATCATGCTAAGCAATATGAAAATGATGAATGTGTCATGAAGAACGGTATGGTGGAAAGTTGCATGGCAATATATCTCGGAATGGCTATGGAAATACCATAATAGGTAGGTATGGTGGCTGTTTTGAGGAAGATATAAGGAGGTTTATGTGTGAAAGAGCGTATCATATCACGGGGTTTGGATGCACCGTGAAGTTTGCACCAACTCTCAATGTGAGAAAGGGCAATGCACGGCATCAAGAGGCTAGCAATGATGGAAGGGTAAGAGTGTGTATAATCCATGGACTCAACATTAGTCATAAATAACTCACATACTTATTGCAAAAATCTACAAGCCATCAAAAACCAAAGCACTATGCGCATGCTCCTAGGGGGGTAGATTAGTAGGAAAAGACCTTCGCTCGTCCCCGACCGCCACTCATAAGGAGGACAATCAAATAACACCTCATGTTTCAAATTTGTTACATAACGTTTACCATACGTGCATGCTACGGGACTTGCAAACTTCAACACAAGCATTTCTCAAATTCACAACTACTCAACTAGCACGACTTTGATATTATCACCCCCATATCTCAAAACAATTATCAAGCATCAAACTTTTCTTAGTATTCAACGCACTCAAAAGAAAGTTTTACAAATCTTGAATACCAAGCATACTATTATTAAGCAAATTACCATGCTATTTAAGACTCTCAAAATAATCTAAGTGAAGCATGAGAGATCAATAGTTTCTTTAAAACAAATCCACCACCGTGCTCTAAAAGATATAAGTGAAGTACTAGAGCAAAACTATAAAGCTCAAAAGATATAAGTGAAGCACATAGAGCAAAACTATAAAGCTCAAAAGATATAAGTGAAGCACATAGAGTATTCTAACAAATTCCAATTAATGTATGGCTCTCTCAAAAGGTGTGTACAGCAAGGATGATTGTGGTAAACTAATAAGAAAAGACGCAAATAATACAAGACGCTCCAAGCAAAACGCATATCATGTGGTGAATAAAAATATAGCTCCAAGTAAAGTTACCGATGGAAGTGGACGAAAGAGGGGATGCCTTCCGGGGCATCCCCAAGCTTTGACTTTTTGGTGTCCTTGGATTATCTTGGGGTGCCATGGGCATCCCCAAGATTAGGCTCTTGCCACTCCTTGTTCCATAATCCATTAAAAGATTTCACCCAAAACTTGAAAACTTCACAACACAAAACTCAACAGAAATCTCGTAAGCTCCGTTAGCGAAAGAAAACAAAAGACCACTTCAAGGTACTGTGATGAACTCATTCTTTATTTATATTGGTGTTAAACCTACTGTATTCCATCTTCTCTATGGATCATAAACTATTTTACTAGTCATAGATTCATCAAAATAAGCAAACAACACACGAAAAACAGAATCTGTCAAAAACAGAACGGTCTATAGTAATCTGTAACTAACGCAAACTTCTGGAACTCCAAAACTTCAGCCAAAATAGGACGACCTAGGCAATTTGTTTATTGATCAGCATCAATTGGAATCACTATTTTATCACGTTCTGGTGATTTTTAACAATTATTTTCGTGAACCGAAAGTTTCTGGAAATTACAGCAAGATCAAATAACTATTATCCAAGAAGATCCTATAGGTTTAACTTGGCACAAACACAAATTAAAACATAAAACCACATCTAAACAGAAGGTAGATGTATTATTTATTCCTAAACAGAAACAAAAACAAAAAACAAAAAATAAAATTGGGTTGCCTCCCAACAAGCGCTATCGTTTAACGCCCCTAGCTAGGCATAAAAGCAAGGTATTGCCATCTTTGGTACTAGGAGAGGAGGATCTCCTCTCTATAGCATTCATTCTTCTATTTAAGGTAAGCACATGGCCATTAATGGAAAAATTAAGATTAAGCACATTACGGAAGTTTGCCTCCAAACTAGACTTCATCTCTTTAATAATTTCATTTTGATAGAAGCATAAGAGAGTGGTAGACTCAACCTTATCATTCATGGGGTGCCCAAATATAGTTATAATTTTTTCATAGGTATCTATAGCATCCCCTTCAAGAAAACCTTCATCAAAAATAGAGTCTAGAACTTGTTTAAAAGAAGCGGGCAATCCAATATAGAAACTTTTTAGGTAAACCTCAATTTGATATTGTGGTACATAGCTAGCCCGAATTCTCAATAAGCTATCCCAAGCATCTTTTAAAGACTCATCAAGTAAATAACGAAAAATTCCATAGTCATCTTCATCAAAATTATTTAAGCCCTCATTGGTAACCCTGGTGGGTCTTTCCGTAGCATCATTATTTATGAGCTTAGAGAGGATAGAAGGGTTATCCAATGTACTAGAACCCTGGAAAGGACCCTTAGTTCTTTTTGACTTGACCATGGCAACAAGAAATCCAACACACAAGCAAACAGGAAAAAGGCAAGCGAAAAAAAGAGAGGAGGAGATTGGGAAAGAGAGGGCGAATAAAACGGCAAGGGTGAAGTGGGGGAGAGGAAAATGAGAGGCAAATGGCAAATAATGTAATGCGAGAGATAAGGGATTGTGATGGGTACTTGGTATGCTGACTTTTGCGTAGACTCCCCGGCAACGGCGCGAGAAATCCTTCTTGCTACGTCTTGAGCTTGTGTTGGTTTTCCCCGAAGAGGAGAGGATGATGCAGAAGAGTAGCGTAAGCATTTCCCTCGGTTTTTGAGAACCAAGGTATCAATCCAGTAGGAGGCCTCGTGCAAGTCCCTCGTACCTACACAAAACAAATAGCTCCTCGCAACCAACGCGAATAGGGGTTGTCAATCCCTTCACGGTCACTTACGAGAGTGAGATCTGATAGAGATGATAGATAATATTTTTGGTATTTTTTTGGTATAAAGATGCAAAGTAAAATAAAAGGGAAAGTAAAAAAAGCAAAGCAATAATAAAGCTTAGGAAGATTAATATGATGAAGATAGACCCGGGGGCCATAGATTTCACTAGTGGCTTCTCTCAAGAGCATAAGTATTTTACGGTGGGTGAACGAATTATTATTGAGCAATTGACAGAATTGGGCATAGTTATGAGAGTATCTAGGTATGATCATGTATATAGGCATCACGTCCGAGACAAGTAGACCGACTCCTGCCTGCATCTACTACTATTACTCCACTCATCGACCGCTATCCAACATGCATCTAGAGTATTAAGTTAATGAAAACAGTAACGACTTAAGCAAGATGACATGATGTAGAGGAATAAATTCATGCAATATGATAAATACCACATCTTGTTATCCTCGATGGCAACAATACAATACGTGCCTTGCAACCCTTTACATCCTTTGGGTAAGGACACCGCAAGATTGAACCCAAATCTAAACACTTCTCCCATTGCAAGAACTACCAATCTAGTTGGCCAAACCAAACGGATAATTCGAAGAGACTTGCAAAGATAACCAATCATACATAAAAGAATTCAGACAAGATTCAAATATTGCTCATAGATAATCTTGATCATAAACCCACAATTCATCAGTCTCAACAAACACACCGCAAAAATAAGATTACATCGAATAGATCTCCACGAGAGAGGGGGAGAACATTGTATTGAGATCCAAAAAGAGTGAAGAAGCCATCTAGCTACTAACTATGGACCCGAAGGTTTGAGGTAAACTACTCACACTTCATCGGAGATGCTATGATGTTGATGTAGAAGCCCTTCGTGGTGGAATCCCCTTCCGGCGGAGCTCCGGAACAGGCCCCAAGATGGGATCTCGTGGATACAGAAAGTTGCGGCGGTGGAAGTAGGTTTTTGGCTCCGTGTCGATCTGTTGAAGTGCGTGAGGTATATATAGGAGGAAGAATGCGTCGGTGGAGCTTGAGGGCCCACGAGGCTGAGGCGCGCCCTAGAAGTGCGCCCTCCACCCTCATGACCGCCTCGTGGCTTTCTTGACGGAGGGTCGAAGTCTCCTGGGTCTTATCTGATGAGAAAATCACGTTCCCAAAGATTTCATTCCGTTTGATATTCCGTTTCTTCGAAACACTGAAATAGGCAAAAGACAGCAATTCTGGGCTGGGCCTCCGGTTAATAGGTTAGTCCCAAATGTAATATAAAAGTGGAAAATAAAGCCTAATATAGTCCAAAACAATAGATAATATAGCATGGAGCAATCAAAAATTATAGATACGTTGGAGACGTATCACTACTCAACCTCCCCGGATCCAAGTTGCGTCTTGGGAGGAGTTGTGCGGCCTCTTTGTCGCGCGCTTCGTGGCACCGACGCCCCATGCGGTCGCGGCCCTCCGCGGCGGCTCGCAGGCGCCATCCTTGGACCGCCACGCCAAGCCATTCTTTCGCCAGATCAGCACCGCTTCCGTGCGGCAGGGAGCTCCCCCGGGTTGGTTGGCGCCCAAGGCCGACCTGACCTTCAATTCAGAAGATCACCCCATCGGCTCAGGCGTGCTCCCGATGCTTTGCACGCCCACAATCTGCCACGTAGCCGTCACCAAGATCCTCATCAACAGCGGCGCCGGCCTCAACATGCTCTCGGTGGAGGCCTTCAGCCTCCTTCACGTGCCACTCGAGCGGCTCCGCCCCAGCAAGCCCTTCTCCGGCGTCGGAGGCGGCTCCTCCAGCCCCCTGGGGCAGATCCATCTTCCCATGACCTTCGGCACCTGCAACAACTACCGCACCGAGCTGATCGACTTTGACGTCGCCCACATCGGCCTCCCATACAACACTATCCTTGGGTACCCGGCTCTAGCTCAGTTCATGGCGGCGATCCATCCGGCCTACAACCTCATGAAGATGCCTGGGAGCAAGGATGTCCTCACCATAGTGGGGGATACCAAGGAGGCTCTGGCGGCACTCAAGCTTGCCCTCAAGATCGCCGCGGTAGCGCAACCGGCCGATGCGGGTACCTCCGGAGCTAAGAAGGCCGCACCAACCAAGAAGAAGCAGTTGTTCACTCAAGACCGGACAGAAACCAAGCAGGTGCCGGTCGAGGAAGACGGGTCCTCAGGGGCCACCTTCACCATAGGCGCCAACCTTGACCCAGACCAAGAGGAAGCACTGGTAAAGTTCTTGTGCGCAAACAAGGAAGTATTCGCCTGGGAGCCCGATCAGCTGGTAGGGGTCCCAAGAGGAGTGATTGAGCATCACTTGAAGGTGTGCCCCGACGTACGCCCTGTGAAGCACAGGGCGTGGTGGCAGTCCACGGAGAAGCAGACCTTCATCATCCAAGAAACCCGCAAGCTGGAGGCAGCAGGCGTCATTCGTGAGCTCCGGTACCCTGAATGGTTGGCAAACCCCATCGTTGTGCCCAAGAAAGGAGGGAAGGAGCACATGTGTGTCGACTTCACCAACCTCAACAAGGCCTACCCCCAAGATTTGTTCCCGCTTCCACCCATTGACCAGATTGTCGACTCCACCACCGAGTGTGACCTGTTGTGCTTCCTAGCTAGATGCGTTCTCGGGCTACCACCAGATCAAGATGGCAGTTGAAGACGTCGAGAAGACAGCCTTCCTGACCCCGTGCGGGTTATACTGCTACACTTGCATGCCGTTCGGGCTGGGCAACGCGGGCGCGACCTTTCAACGGCTGATGCACATCGCCCTAGGCCGGCAGCTCGGGAGGAATGCTGAAGCCTACGTCGACAACATTGTGGAGAAGTCTCGGGAGGCGAGAACCTTGATTCAAGACCTGGAGGAGACCTTTGAAATCCTGCGCCAGGTAGACTTGCGGCTTAACCCGGAGAAATGCGTTTTTGGAGTCCCTTCTGGCAAGCTGATGGGTTTCCTCGTGTCCCACAGAGGGATCGAGGCGAACCCGGAGAAGGTCAAGGAAATCGAAGACATGCGTCCACCACAAACCCTCAAGGAAATGCACAAGCTTGCCGATCGCGTGACCACGTTGGGGCATTTTATCTCCAAGTTGGGAGAGCGCGCCCTGCCGTTCCTCAAGCTGATGAAGGAAAAGGGCCCATTCAAGTGGACTCCGGAGGTCGACCAAGCGTTTCAAGACCTCAAGAGATACCTGACCAGCCCTCCGGTGATGGTGGCCCCCCGACCTCTCAAGCCTCTGGTGTTGTACCTTGCCGCCACCCCTTACTCCGCCAGCGCAGCTCTGGTGGCGGTCCGGGAGGAGCGCCGAGCCAAGGATGCGTCGCGCCAAGCCGCTCCCTCAGCCGGAGCGGCACAAGACCCAAAGGGCTCTGCTGGAGCTGCGGCGACGCCAGCAAAGGATCAGGCTCAACAAGACGGCGCACTTGGGCTTGCGGAAGCCCCAACGGGCGACCAGGCTTTGGGGGCTTCGTCGCCTCAGGAGGCGCCTCAGCCTCCGGAAGCCGCGAGCCTCGCCAACGCACCCGCCCTCGTCGAGCACCCTGTGTATTTTGTCAGCACGGTGTTGCGAGACAGGAGGGCATGGTACCCCATGCCTCAGAAGCTCCTGCTCGCGCTCTTGGTGGCCTCGCGCAAGCTGCGACACTACTTTCAAGGTCACCGCATCAAGGTCGTCTCGGCCTACCCGTTGGAGAGGGTGCTCAGGAGCCCCAACTCCGCCGGGAGAGTCGCCGAGTGGAACATCGAGCTACCGGCATTCCAGTTGGAGTTCAGCACGACCAGGGTCATCAAGGGGGCTGTGCTTGCTGACTTCGTGGCAGAATGGGCAGACGCCCCACAGCTCGAAGAAGGCAAGGATAGAGCCCTCTCGCCAGGAAGTGAAGCGCCAGATGGCTGGGTGATGTATTTTGATGGCGCCTTTGCGCGCTAGGGCGCGGGGGCTGGAGCAGTGCTCATCTCACCTACTCAGGACAAGCTTTACTACGCCGTGCAGCTCTGCTTCCAGCAGGGAGAGAAGGTCTCCAACAACATAGCAGAGTACGAAGGCCTCATAGTTGGCCTCAAGGCTGCGGTGGCCTTGGGGGTGAAGTGCCTCACCATCAAGGGTGATTCGCAGCTCCTCGTCAACTTCTCCAACAAGGTGTACAAGCCAAAGGACGAGCACATGGAGGCATACCTCGCAGAGGTACGCAAGATGGAGAAGCAGTTCTTGGGCCTGGAATTGTAGCATGTGCCTCGTGGCACCAACAAGGAAGCCGACGACATCGCCAGGAGAGCATCCAAGTGGCTACCCCAAGAGCCCGGCGTCTTCGAGGAGCGGCTCTTCAAGCCATCGGCAACACCACCACTTTCAAGAACAGCGCTACCTCGGGAGGAACTCCCCCAACCACCTGCCTCAGGAGCCCCGACCTGTGGCCCGACCTCAGGAGCGCGCTTGCTCTTGGCGCTCGAGCCTCAGGAGGGGTGCTGGACCAAGGAATACAAGGTGTACCTAACGCAAGGGACGCTTCCGGAGAAGGAGGAGGACACAGAGCGTGTGGCCCGACAAGCCACAACATACTGCATCCAGGACGGCGAGTTGTACGGGAAACGACTGAATGACGTTTCCCTGCATTGCATCTCCAGGGAGTAGGGGAAAGAGCTGCTGGCCGACATACATGGCGGGGACTGCGGGCACCACTCGTCGTCACGGACCCTCGTCGGCAAGGTGTTTCGCAGCGGATTCTACTGGCCAAGGCACTCAACAACGTGGCTGAGCTAGTGAAGTCCTGCGAGGCCTGCTAGTTCCACACCAAGCAGATCCATCAGCTGGCTCAGGGCCTCCAGACCATCCCACTCTCGTGGCCATTCGTGATCTGGGGGCTAGACATCTTGGGCCCATTCCCTCGAGTGCCTGGGGGCTACCGCTACTTCTACATTGCCATCTACAAGTTCACCAAGTGGGAGGAGGTAGAAGCCGTCCGCACCATCCCGGTCGGGTCCACGGTCAAGTTCATCAAAGCTCTCGTGAGCCGATTTGGGGTCCCCAACCGCATCATCACCGACAACGGCTCGCAGTTCACTACTAACCTCTTCAAGACATATTGTGCTAACCTTGGAACACAAATCTGATACGCTTCGGTGGCGCACCCCCAGAGCAATGGCCAGGCCGAACGCACTAACACAGAGGTCCTGAGAGGCCTCAAGACCAGGACCTTCAAGAAGAAGCTCAAGGCCCACGGCAGGGGCTGGCACGACGAGCTCCAGTTCGTGATGTGGTCCATCCGCACCACCACCACCAAGCCAACGGGCGAGACCCCATTCTTCCTCGTCTACGGAGCTGAAGCGGTTCTCCCTCACGAGGTCAAGCATCGCTCCGCGCGGGTCCTGGCGTTTGATGAGGCGCAGCAGGACGCCATGCGGGGGATGGACCTCGTGCTGGGGGAGGAACGAAGCCGTGAAGCCACGCTGCGGGCGGCAAAATATCAGTAGGCGCTGCGACGGTACCACTGTCGCAGCGTCCGCTCCAGGATGCTCGAGGTGGGTGACCTCGTCCTACAGTGGGTGCTCTCCAGGGAAGGGCTGCATAAGCTCTCACCCATGTGGGAGGGCCCGTTTAGGGTCGCTCACGTCTCCAGGCCTGGCACCGCGCGCCTGGAGACGCAGGACGGGGTACCCATCTAGAATGCCTGGAACATCCAGCAACTCTGGAAGTTCTACCCATGAAGAAAGGCCCATCGCCTGTGAAGAAGGCCCCGTGCCTGTGAAGGTCTCCGCTCGTGACACTCTCACGTAATAATGAGTGGGCATGTACACGCCCCGGAGTCTCAGGAGTGCCGCCCTCGGGCCTCTGGGGCTCCCTCCCACGTCCTAGTGGCAGCACTTAGCTCCGCGCTGTTGAGAAGACAAGAAGAGTAGACTAGGTGCCGGAAACGGCTTTTCATTTGCTTTCCGTAATTGGCTTGCCCTTCTTTAATCAAAATTTGCTTTCTGGTGTCGCTTGCTGGTCTTGTTTCATCGACTTCTGCCTCTGTTTCTGCCTTTGGTTCTATGTTTGACCTGTACCCTCTCTCGCGTCCCTCGCAAGGGGGCTAGACGGATGCCCTCGTGCCCTCGTGAGCATCTTGTCTGTTTTTCGCGAGGCACCCTTGTTCGAGCCTCAAGCTGGCGCGCCTCTCCCAATCCGTGCCCCTCGGGTACCATGATACGAGGCGCTGTGTCGTGGCCAGAGGCGCCTGCTGTTGGGGAACGTAGTAATTTCAAAAAAATTCCTATGCACACGCAAGATCATGGTGATGCATAGCAACGAGAGGGGAGAGTGTTGTCCATGTACCCTCGTGGGCCAAAGCGAGCGTTAGAACAACGCGGTTGATGTAGCCGTACGTCTTCACGTCCCGACCGATCAAGCACCGAAACTACGGCACCTCTGAGTTTTAGCACACGTTCAGCTCGATGACGATCCCCGTACTCCGATCCAGAAGAATGTCGGGGAAGAGTTCCGTCGACCTGACGGCGTGGTGACGATCTTGATGTTCTACCGTCGCAGGGCTTCGCCTAAGCACCGCTACAATATTATCGAGGACTATGGTGGAGGGGGGCACCGCACATGGCTAAGAGATCAAGAGATCAATTGTTGTGTCTAGAGGTGCCCCCCTGCCCCCGTATATAAAGGAGTCAAGGGGGAGGGGGCGGCCGGCCAAGGAGGGGCGCGCCAAGGGGAGTCCTACTCCCACCGGGAGTAGCACTCCCTCCTTTCCTTGTTGGACTAGGAAAAGGGGGGAAGGAGGAGGGAGACGGGAAGGAAAGGGGGGCGCCACCCCCCTCTCCTTGTCCTATTCGGACTAGGGGGGAGGGGCGCGCGGCCCAGCCCTTGCCTCCTCTCCTCTTCTCCACTAAGGCCCATGTAGGCACAATAAGCCCCCCGGGGGGTTCCGGTAACCCCCGGTACTCCGGTAATATCCTGATTTCACCCGGTACACTTCCGACATCCAAATATAGGCTTCCAATATATCAATCTTTATGTCTCGACCATTTCGAGACTCCTTGTCATGTCCGTAATCACATCCGGGACTCTGAACAAACTTCGGTACATCAAAACTCATAAACTCATAATATAACTGTCATCGAAACCTTAAGCGTGCGGACCCTACGGGTTCAAGAACTATGTAGACATGACCTAGAACTGTTTCCGGTCAATAATCAATAGCGGAACCTGGATGCTCATATTGGCTCCTACATATTCTATGAAGATCATTATCGGTCAAACCACATAACAACATACGTTGTTCCCTTTGTCATCGGTATGTTACTTGCCCGAGATTCGATCGTCGGTATCCAATACCTAGTTCAATCTCGTTACCGGCAAGTCTCTTTACTCGTTACATAATGCATCATTCCGTAACTAACTAGCTACATTGCTTGCAAGGCTTATAGTGATGTGCATTACCGAGAGGGCCCAGAGATACCTCTCCGACAATCGGAGTGACAAAACCTAATCTCGAAATACGCCAACTCAACATGTACCTTTGGAGACACCTGTAGAGGTCCTTTATAATCACCCGATTCGTTGTGACGTTTGGTAGCACACAAAGTGTTCCTCCGTAAACGGAGTTGCATAATCTCATAGTTATAGGAACTTGTATAAGTCATGAAGAAAGCAATAGCAACATACTAAACGATCAAGTGCTAAGCTAACGGAATTGGTCAAGTCAATCACATCATTCTCCTAATGATGTGATCCCATTAATCAAATGACAACACATGTCTATGGTTTGGAAACATAACCATCTTTGATTAATGAGCTAGTCAAGTAGAGGCATACTAGTGACATTAAGTTTGTCTATGTATTCACACATGTATCATGTTTCCGGTTAATACAATTCTTGCATGAATAATAAACATTTATCATGATATGAGGAAATAAATAATAACTTTATAATTGCCTCTAGGGCATATTTCCTTCAGTCTCCCACTTGCACAAGAGTCAATAATCTAGATTACACAGTAATGATTCTAACACCCATGGAGTCTTGGTGCTGATCATGTTTTGCTCGTGGAAGAGGCTTAGTTAATGGGTCTGCAACATTCAGATCCATATGTATCTTGCAAATCTCTATGTCTCCCACCTGGACTTGGTCCCGGATGGAATTGAAGCGTCTCTTGATGTGCTTGGTCCTCTTGTGAAATATGGATTCCTTTGCCAAGGCAATTGCACCAGTATTGTCACAGAAGATCTTCATTGGTCCCGATGCACTAGGTATGACACCTAGATCGGAAATGAACTCTTTCATCCAGACTCCTTCATTTTCTGCTTCCGAAGCAGCTATGTACTCCACTTCGCATGTAGATCCAGCCATGACGCTTTGTTTAGAACTACACCAACTGACAGCTCCACCTTTCAATATAAACACGTATCCGGTTTGCGATTTAGAATCGTCCAAATCAGTGTTAAAGCTTGCATCGACGTAACCATTTACGACTAGCTCTTTGTCACCTCCATAAACGAGAAACATATCCTTAGTCCTTTTCAGGTATTTCAAGATATACTTGACCGCTGTCCAGTGATCCACTCCTGGATTACTTTGGTACCTCCCTGCCAAACTTATTGCTAAGCATACGTCAGGTCTGGTACACAGCATTGCATACATGATAGAGCCTATGGCTGAAGCATATGGAACATCTTTCAATTTCTCTCTATCTTAAGCGGTGGTCGGGCATTGAGTCAAACTCAACTTCACACCTTATGTCTGAGGCAAGAATCCTTTCTTTGCCTGATCCATTTTGAACTTTTTCAAAACTTTATCAAGGTATGTGGTTTGTGAAAGTCCAATCAAGCGTCTTGATCTATCTCTATAGATCTTGATGCCTAATATGTAAGCAGCTTCACCGAGGTCTTTCATCGAAAAACTTTTATTCAAGTATCCCTTTATGCCATCCAGAAATTCTATATCATTTCCAATTAACAATATGTCAACTACATATAATATCAGAAATACTACAGAGCTCCCACTCACTTTCTTGTAAATACAGGCTTCTCCAAAAGTCTGTATAAAACCATATGCTTTGATCACACTATCAAAGCGTTTATTCCAACTCCGAGAGGCTTGCACCATTCCATAAATGGATCATTTGGAGCTTGCACACTTTGTTAGCACTTTTTGGATCGACAAAACCTTCTGGTTGCATCATATACAACTCTTCTTCCAGAAATCCATTCAGGAATGCAGTTTTGACATCCATTTGCCATATTTAATAATCATAAAATGCGGCAATTGCTAACATGATTCGGAAAGACTTAAGCATCGCTACGGGTGAGAAAGTCTCATCATAGTCAACCCCTTGAACTTGTCGAAAACCTTTCGCAACAAGTCGAGCTTTGTAGACAGTTACATTACCATCAGTGTCAGTCTTCTTCTTGAAGATCCATTTATTCTCAATGGCTTGTCGATCATCGGGCAATTCAACCAAAGTCCAAACTTTGTTCTCATACATGGATCCCATCTCAGATTTCATGGCCTCAAGCCATTTTGCGGAATCTGGGCTCATCATCGCTTCCTCATAATTCGTAGGTTCGCCATGGTCAAGTAACATGACTTCCAGAATAGGATTATAGTACCACTCTGGTGCGGATCTTACTCTGCTTGACCTACGAGGTTCAGTAGTAACTTGATCTGAAGTTTCATGATCAATATCATTAGCTTCCTCGCTGATTGGTGTAGTTGTCATAGGAACTGGTTCGTGTGATGAACTACTTTCCAATAAGGGAGCAGGTACAGTTACCTCATCAAGTTCTACTTTCCTCCCACTCACTTCTTTCGAGAGAAACTCCTTCTCTAGAAAGGATCCGAATTTAGCAACAAAAATCTTGCCCTCGGATCTGTGATAGAAGGTGTACCCAATAGTCTCTTTTGGGTATCCTATGAAGACACATTTCTCCGATTTGGGTTCGAGCTTATCTGGTTGAAGTTTCTTCACATAAGCATCGCAGCCCCAAACTTTAAGAAACGACAACTTTGGTTTCTTGCCAAACCACAGTTCATAAGGTATCGTCTCAACAGATTTTGATGGTGCCCTATTTAACGTGAATGCGGCCGTCTCTAAAGAATAACCCCAAAACGATAGCGGTAAATCAGTAAGAATTGATCGCACCATATCTAGTAAAGTATGATTACGACGTTCGGACACACCATTTCGTTGTGGTGTTCCGGGTGGCGTGAGTTGCAAAACTATTCCGCATTGCTTCAAATGTAGACCAAACTCGTAACTCAAATATTCTCCTCCACGATCAGATTGTAGAAACTTTATTTTCTTGTTACGATGATTTTCCACTTCACTCTGAAATTCTTTGAACTTTTCAAATGTTTCAGGCTTGTGTTTCATCAAGTACACATATCTGCTCAAATCATCTGTGAAGGTGAGAAAATAACGATACCCGCCGCGAGCCTCAATATTCATTGGACCACATACATCAGTATGTATGATTTCCAATAAATCAGTTGCTCGCTCCATAGTTCCGGAGAACGGCGTTTTAGTCATCTTTCCCATGAGGCACGGTTCACAAGTACCAAGTGATTCATAATCAAGTGATTCCAGAAGTCCATCAGTATGGAGTTTCTTCATGCGCTTTACACCAATATGACCCAAACAGTAGTGCCACAAATAAGTTGCACTATCATTATCAACTCTGCATCTTTTGGCTTCAACATTATGAATATGTGTATCACTACTATCGAGATTTAATAAAATAGACCACTCTTCAAGGGTGCATGACCATAAAAGATATTACTCATATAAATAGAACAACCATTATTCTCTGATTTAAATGAATAACCGTCTCGCATCAAACAAGATCCAGATATAATGTTCATGCTCAACGCTGGCACCAAATAACAATAATTCAGGTCTAAAACTAATCCTGATGGTAGATGTAGAGGTAGCGTGCCGACCGCGATCACATCGACTTTGGAACCATTTCCCACGCGCATCATCACCTCGTCATTAGCCAATCTTCACTTAATCAGTAGTCCCTGTTTCGAGTTGCAAATATTAGCAACAGGACCATTATCAAATACCCAGGTGCTACTGCGAGCATTAGTAAGGTACACATCAATAACATGTATATCACATATACCTTTGTTCACCTTGCCATCCTTCTTATCCGCCAAATACTTGGGGCGGTTCCGCTTCCAGTGTCTAGTCTGCTTGCAGTAGAAGCACTCAGTCTCAGGCTTAGGTCCAGATTTGGGTTTCTTCTCTTGAGCAGCAACCTTTTTGTTGTTCTTCTTGAAGTTCCCCTTCTTCTTCCCTTTACCCTTTTTCTTCAAACTGGTGGTCCTATTGACCATCAACACTTGATGCTCTTTCTTGATTTCTACCTCCGCAGCCTTTAGCATTGCGAAGAGCTCGGGAATAGTCTTGTCCATCCCTTGCATATTATAGTTCATGACGAAGCTCTTGTAGCTTGGTGGCAGTGATTGAAGAATTACATCAATGACACTATCATCGTGAAGATTTACTCCCAGTTGAATCAAGTGATTATTCTACCCGGACATTTTGAGTATATGTTCCTTGTGAACTATTCTCCTCCATCTTACAGCTATAGAACTTATTGGAGACTTCATATCTCTCAATCCGGGCATTTGCTTGAAATATTAACTTCAACTCCTGGAACATCTCAAATGCTCCATGATGTTCAAAACATCGTTGAATACCCGGTTCTAAGCCGTAAATCATGGCACACTGAACTATCGAGTAGTCATCAGCTTTGCTCTGCCAGACATTCTTAACGTCGTCAGTTGCATCTGCGGCGGGCACAGCACCCGGCCGGTGCTTCCGGGGCGTAATTCTTCTATGCAAACAATGAGGATAATCCTCAAATTCTGGACCCAATCCGTAATTGCTACCATCATCTTTCAACTTAGATTTCTCTAGGAACGCATTAAAATTCAACGTAACAACAGCACGAGCCATCTATCTACAACAAAAATAGACAAGCAAAATACTATCAGGTACTAAGTTCATGATAAATTTAAGTTCAATTAATAATAAAACTAAAGAACTCCCACTTAGACAGACATCTCTCTAGTCATCTGTCGGATTTCGGGTTCCGGCAGACCCTCTAGGTTCGAACTCCGGGGTGCACGCGGAGATCACACACCCTACCTACCTACACCTCATCGCCTTGCAAGGATCTAAACTACCCAAAGAGCAACACAAGAGACACAAGGTTTATACTAGTTCGGGCCACCATTGTGGTGTAATACCCTACTCTAGTTTGTGGTGTGGTGGATTGCCTCTGGGGCTGATGATGAACAGTACAAGGAAGAACAGCCTCGCGAGGGTCTGTTCTTGGCTGGTGCGATGAGCTACTTGGGGGAGCTCAGTCGCTTCTCTCTATCTCTCCTGTTTGTTCTCTTGCTACCTTTCTGAATGCCTCTACCCTGTGGGTGGCTAGTCATATTTATAGGCAGAGGCCCTGGGCCTCTTCCCAAATATTGAGCGGGAAGGGCGCCAACAATTGGCCATTTTGAAGGGGAACATCTAGTACACTTATCCTGACTAAAGTTGCACCTCGCCTGCCAAAGACACTGATGGTGACGCCGGCTTGGGCTCCACGATGACCTCCTTCCTGCCGTTGTGTTGGTCTTGGTCTTGTTGCACCGAAATGGTTGCCTTCGCATGATACTCTCACCTGCGCTTGCCTTCTTTGCACCAAAGAGGAAACAAGGACACTGCACGGGCTGGCGCCCGCCTGGCGCCCTTGGTCGTCATGGCTTGCGTCATGGGCACCTCGTGAGGTACCCCGCCTTGATCTCTCCGCCTCCTCGCGAGCCAGCCTGACGAGGCCGTGCCTGAGGAAGCTTCCTGTCGTCCGCCCCTCATGAGGCCCTCGCGAGGGTCTTGAGCTTGTGTTGATGAAGATGGGTCGTACTGGGCGTCCCCTTGATCCACGTCGCAGGCTGCAGGCAGGCAAGTCTGGGTACCCCCGCTCCCAGAACGCCGACAATAGCCCCCGGGCCCAAGGTGCGCCTCGACTTGGCTTAGCAGAGAAGCGAAGGGGGCAAGTCTTGAGCGCCCGAGCCCCTAACAGCCTGCGGCCTTGGGCGCCGCGTGGCGGTTGATTGGACGTGGGCATCTCCACTTCCCCACGACGCCTCGGTAACTGCACGAATTGACAAGTCCCTGCATGCAAAGCGGGTCATGATTACGTGTGGTCGTGGAGGTCGACGGTTGGCCTTCCCCGGCTATAAGTACGGAATGGCGCGTGCCCTTCCAGTCCATCTCTTCTTGCTTCTCCTTCTTCTTCATGGCTCCGCCGAAGAGGTTCTCAGCCGCGGAGAAAGGAAAGGCCCGCCAGGTGGAGCCTGACTCTCCCCCGGCCAAGCGCGGTCGGGGTCGTCCTCGCAAGCACCCTGTGGCTCCCGTAGTGGCTTCTCGCGGCCGTGGAGGTGATCTCCCGCGTGGTGACGGGCGACAGGCCGCCGACGGGGGGCGCGCTACGGCCGCGCGACCCCCTAGACCGCGCTTCCACTCGGCGGAGGTGCTGCCGGAGTTTGTCATGTGGTCGGCGGAGCCAACCAGCACCTGGCTCCAGCTTCCCCGCTTCCTCTTAGGTGAACTTCCGGCCGGCGCCCCGGGCGGCCTCTGGCTCCAGGCGGACGGTTGCTATAGCCGGGCCTCCTGGGCTTCGCTGGAGGTCTCCACCGCTGGGAGCGTGGCCCTGACCCGCGGCTGGCAAACGTTTGCCCGTGCGCGAGGTTTGAGCCGGCGGTGCACCCTGCACTTCAAGTTCGATGGCGATGCCACCCTCTACGTGAGGGTGTTCGGAGAAGACGGTCGCTGCGCCGGGTGCTGCCCCGAGGACGACGACCGCGGCCGTGGGCCTAGCCCCGGTGACGATCGGGATGAAGATGTCAGTGCGCGCGGGATCGGTGGCGCTCGGGGTTCGTCGAGCTTCGGTGACTCTTCTTCGGACAGCGGCTCCTCCAGCGGTGGCCATGCCCAGCCTCCGCGCCGCCGCGCCCGCCTGGGGGGAGGTAGCGGGCCTGCCCGCCGTTGCGCCTCGGTGAAGCGCGAGAGGGGGTCCGCCTGAGCTCCGGAGGCAGTTTGAGCCTTCGCCGTGAGTCTGTGTCGAGCGAGCCGAGCTTGTTTTGTTCTTTTCCTTTTCCTGCGCAAAGAGACAGTAGTGTAGGGCCCCTTGTGCGTTGACTGTCATGTTAATTATCATACTGTTTCCTCTATCTCTGCATTAGGCTTCTGTGCCACACGCCTGTGCGTAGAAATTACTTAGCTTGGGGGGCGACCTGTCGCGGTCTTCACCTCCCGAGGCCGAGGCCTCGCCGAACGCTTCGTGCCCTGCAAAGATTAGCCATGAGAGGTAGCTTCCGGCCTCAGTTGTGGAGGCAACCGACCCAGGTCCTGTGTTCGCGTCGCGGTGCCCGTGGGGCACAGACTGGAGGGGTGCTCCCGTAGTGGACCCGGTTAGGGAAACCTCAAACAATAGGGGCAGAAAACACTCGCGAGACTCGCGCGAGAGAAATCGAGGCAGGAGAGCGAAGAAGGCAAAGAGTCACAAGCCAAAGACGGCGACAACTTCAATAAAACTTCGAATGGGAATGAACAAGCCAACTGCAGAAAGCAAATGAAAAAGCCGCGTCCGGCACCTAATCTAGTCTTCGACGTCTTCTCACCAGCGCGGAGCTAAGTGCTGCCACTGGGCGTGGGAGGGAGCCCCAGGGCCTGAGGCTAGCGCTCCTGAGACTCCGGGGCATGTACAGCCCCAACTCATTATTACGTGAGAGTGTCACGGGCGGCGAGCTTCACAGGCATTGGCCTTCTTCACAGGCTCTGGGCCTTTCTTAGGGGAAACGAACTTCACAAGCATTGGCCTTCTTCACAAGCTCCGGGCCTTTCTCAGAAAGATAAGCTTCACAGGCGTTCGCCTTCTTCACAGGCTCCGGGCCTTTTCCAATACGCAACAACTTCACAGGCATTCGCCTTCTTCACAGGCTCCGGGCCTTTTCCAAAACGCAACAACTTCACAGGCATTCACCTTCTTCACAGGCTCCGGGCCTTTTCCAAAACGCAACAACTTCACAGGCATTCGCCTTCTTCATAGGCTCTGGGCCTTTTTAGGGGTAAACCTCCGGAGGTGCTGGATGTTCCACAGCGTTACGGGCCAGGCACCCCCCCTCCGAAGTCTCCAAGCGTAGCGAGGCCGGGCACAGAAACATGAACAACCTTGAACGGGCCCTCCCACATGGGAGAGCTTATGCAGTCCCTCCACTGGAGAGAACCCGCTGAGCATGAGGTCCCCTACCTCAAGAGTTACGGGGCGAATGTTGCGGCGATGGTATCACCGCGGTGCTGTTGGTACCTCGCCCGCTTCGTGGCAGCGGCTTCTCGACGATGTTCCTCCCCCAGCACGAGGTCCGTCCCCCGCATGGCGTCCTGCTGCGCCTCGTCGAACGCCAGGACCCGTGCGGAACGACGTCTGACCTCGTGAGGGAGGACCGCTTCAGCTCCATAGACCAGGAAGAACGGGGTCTCGCCAGTTGGCTTGGTCGCGGTCGTGCGGATGGACCACAACACGGACTGAAGCTCGTCGTACCAGCCTCTGCCGCAGGCCTCCAGCTTCTTCTTGAACGTCCTGGTCTTGAGGCCCCTCAGGACCTCCGCGTTGGCCCGCTCGGCCTGACCGTTGCTCCCTGGGTGCGCTATCGAAGCGTAGCATACCCGCGTCCCGAGGTTAGCACAGTATGTTTTGAAGAGGTTACTGGTGAACTGCGAACCGTTGTCGGTGATGATGCGGTTCGGCACCCCGAACCGGCTCACGATGCCCTTGATGAACTTGACCGTAGAACCTGCGGGGATGGTGCAGACGACTTCCAGTTTTAGCCCACTTGGTGAACTTGTCCACGGCGACGTAGAGGTAGCGATAGCCTCCTAGCGCCCGAGGAAACGGGCCCAGGATACCCAACCCCCAGACTGTGAATGGCCACGAGAGGGGTATAGTTTGCAGACCTCCCGCCGGCTGGTGGATCTTCTTGGCATGGAATTGGCAGGCCTCGCAAGCCTTCACCAGTTCGACGACATCATTGAGAGCAGTGGGCCAATAGAACCCGCTGCAAAACGCCTTGCCAACGAGGGTCCGCGATGATGAATGATGCCCACAATCCCCACCGTGTATATCCGCCAGCAGCTCCTTCCCTTGCTCCCTGGAGATGCAACGTAGGGACACATCATTTGGCCGCTTCCGGTAGAGCTCTCCATCCCTGATGCAGTACGCCGTGGCTTGCCATGCCACACGCTCCGCTTCCTCCTCCTTTTCCGGCAAGGTCCCTTGCGTCAGGTAGCTCCGGCGCTCTGTGATCCGGCACCCTCCCGAGGCTCGGCGTCCCGGGAGGGCGCGCCTCCTGAGGCCGGGCCCTGAGCCATTTCTTGAAGCGGTGGTGGGAGCTCCTCCCGAGGTTGCACCGTGCTTGACCGCGATGGTGTGGCCGAGGGCTTGAAGAGCCGCTCCTCGAAGACGCCAGGTTCCTGAGGTAGCCGCCTGGATGCCCGTTTGGCGATGTCATCAGCCTCTTGATTGGTGCCACGGGGCACATGCTGCAACTCCAGCCCCCAGAACTGCTTCTCCATCCTGCGGACCTCCGCGAGGTAGGCTTCCATGTGCTCATCCCTCGGCTCGTATACCTTGTTGGAGAAGTTGGCGAGGAGTTGCGAATCACCCTTGATGGTAAGGCGCTTCACTCCTAGGGCAGCTGCGGCCTTCAGGCCCTTCTCGAGCCTTCATATTCTGCTATGTTGTTGGAGACCTTTTCTCCGTCTTTGGAAACAGAGCTGCAGGCGTGGTAGAGCTTGTCTTGAGTAGGAGATATAAGCACTTTGCACAGCCTTGCGCCGTGTCTGGAGAACGCCCCATCAAGTACATGACCCAACCGTCCAAGTGCCTCGCCTCCCCGGGAGAGGGATCGATCCTCATCGACCTTGAGGCTCGGCGCCTCGTCCATTCTACCACGAAATCCGCCAATGCGCCCCTTGATGACTCTGGTTGTGCTGAATTCGAGCTGAAAGCAGCTTACGATTCGATGTTCCACTCAGCGACTCTTCCAAATTTGAGTTGGGGCTCCTGAGCACCCTTTCCAAAGTGCTGTTGAGACAACCTTGATGGGATGGCCACGAAAATAATGCCGCAGCTTGCGCGAGGCCACCAATAAGCGAGGAGGAGTTTACGGGAATGGGGTACGCGCCCTCGCGTCCATAACCTTGCTAACGGCAATGAGGGTGTTCAACGAGGTTGGGAGTGCTGGTGTCGATGGCGCCCTCCGGAGGCCGTGGCTCCTCCTGAGACAGTGGAGCCCCCAGCGGCTGGTCGCCAGGGGGAGGGGTCTCTTCTGTTCTGAGTGCGTTTCCCTGCGGCGGATGATCCTTCTCGGCTGTGGTAGTGGTCTCTGTGAGGCCCCCTTGATCCTGCCGCCCGACCCGGCAAATTGTCATGACTTTGGTCCAACGCTCCTCCCTAACTGGCCACTGTGGCCATGGCGGAGTAGGGAGTGGCTACAAGGTAGAGCACCAGGGGTTCCTGAGGGCGCAGGGCCACCATTACCGGAGGGCTAGTTAGGTACCTCTTGAGATCTTGGAACGCCTTGCCGGCCTCTTCAGTCCATTCAAAGGGCCCCTTTTTCTTCATTAGCTTGAAGAAAGGCAGCGCTCGCTCCCCCAACCTGGAGATGAAGCGTCCTAGTGCGGTCACGCGCCCAATGAGCTTCTGCATTTCTCTGAGGGTCTTCGGCGGGCTCATGTCCTCGACCGCCTTGACCTTTTCTGGGTTAGCCTTGATGCCCCAGTGGGACACGAGGAAGCCCAAGAGCTTGCCCGAGGGGACCCCAAACACACACTTCTCCGGGTTGAGCCGCAGGTTCACTGCGTTGAGGCTCGCGAAGGTTTCCTCAGGTCTTGTATCAGGGTTCTGGCTTCCCGAGTCTTCACCACAATGTCATCGATGTAAGCCTCCACATTCTTCCCGAGCTGCGGACCCAAGGTGATGTGCATAAGCCGCTGAAAGGTCGCTCCTGCGTTGCGCAGCCAGGCAGCATGCATGTGTAGCGAGACACTCCACACGGGTCCAAAGCTGTTTTTCCACGTCTTCTACCGCCATCTAGATCTGGAGATAGCCAAAGAAGGCATCCAGAAACACAACAGGTCGCTTTTCGGCGGTGGAATCGACAATCTGATCGTCTGAGGAGGCGGGAATGGATCCTGCGGGCAGGCTTTGTTGAGGTTGGCGAAGTCGACACATGCGTTCCTTCCCCCTTTCTTGACACGACAACCGGGTTAGCCAACCAATCTGGGTATCGGACCTCGCGAAGCGACCCCTGCCGCTTCTAGCTTGCGGGTCTCTTGGACGATGAAGGCACGCTTCTCGATTAATTTGCCGTCTCGCTTTACGCTTCACGGGCGTGCGTTGGGGCTGCGTTGAGGTGGTGCTCGATTACGCCTCTTGGGATCCCCGCCAGCTGATCAGGTTCCCATGCGAATACCTTCTTGTTCGCGTGTAGGAACTTGACCAGGGCCTCTTCCTGCTCGGGCTCGAGGTTGGCGCCTATGGTGAAGGTGGCGTTAGTGGATCCGTCCTCGTCGAACAGTATCTGCTTGGTTTCTGCCTTGTCTTGGGTGAACAACTGCTTCTTCTTGGCCTGCGCAGCCCCCTTGGGCTCAGGGGCGTCTGAGTCGGCGGGCTGCGCCGCCGCCGCCGTCTTGAAGACGAGCTTGAGCACTTGCAATGCATCCCCGGTGTCTCCGGATACGGTGAGGACGTTGTTGCTCCTGAGCATCTTCATGAGGTTGTACGCTGGGTGAGTCGCGGCCATGAATCGGGCTAGTGCTGGATAGCCGAGGATGGCGTTGTATGGGAGGCCAATGGGAGCGATGTCAAAGTCGATCAGCTCCGTGCGGAAGTTGTCGTAGGTGCCAAAGGTCACCGGAAGAAGGATCTGCCCCAGGGAGCCGGATGAACCGCCTCTGACGCCTAAGAAGGGCTCTTTGGGCTAAAAGCGCTCGTGGTATGTGGAGGAGGCTGAAGGCTTCAACCGAGAGCACGCTGAGGCCCGCGCCGCCGTCGATGAGAGTCCTGGTGACGGCCACCTGGCAGATGGTGAGGGTGCACAACATAGGGAGCACGCCCGAAAGGTGAGTTGGAGGGTGATCCTCCGAGCTGAAGGTCGAGATCAGCCTGGCGCCAACCGACCCGGAGGAGCCCACGCGCGCGAGGCAGCACCGATCTGGCGGCGAATGGCTTGATGTGGCGGCTCAAGGCGGCGCTGCGAGCCGCCCAGAGAGCCTGCGACGACCGGGGCGCCACGCATACGTCTTTGGGCGAGGAAGAGGTCGCGCAGCTCCTCCCAAGAGGCCACCAGCGGCCGCGGTGGAGCAGCCACATGCGCGGGGCGCCGATGAGGGCCATGGGAAGCCAGTTAGCCATGGCCCTGTCGTCACCCCCCGCTTCAAGGACGGCCTCCTCGTACGCCAGCAGGAAGGCCAGTGGATCAGTCGTGTCGTTGTAGCGCGGTGGCGTCTCCGGCTTGAACTTGTTCGGCCACTGCACCTGACGCAGGGCTGGGGCCAAGGCTCGGAGCCTCCTGGCCCCTGCGCCGGCACTGGCGACCGGAGTAGGCAGCGTGCTGCTCATCATAGGGTGAATCGTGATTTCGGCGGAGAGCGGGTCGGCAGAAGGGAAAGCTCCGGCGCACCCCTACCTGGCACGCCAAATGTCGAATTTCGGGTTCCGGCAGACCCTCTAGGTTCGAACTACAGGGTGCAGCGGAGATCACACCCCTACCTACCTACACCTCGTCAGCCTCAAGGATCTAAACTACCCAAAGAGCAACACAAGAGACACAAGGTTTATACTAGTTCGGGCCACCATTGTGGTGTAATACCCTACTCTAGTTTGTGGTGTGGTGGATTGCCTCAGGGCTGATGATGAGCAGTACAAGGAAGAACAGCCTCGCGAGGTGCATTCTTGGCTGGTGCGATGAGCTACTTGGGGGAGCTCAGTCGCTTCTCTCTATCTCTCCTGTTTGTTCTCTTGCTACCTTTCTGAATGCCTCTACCCTGTGGGTGGCTAGTCCTATTTATAGGCAGAGGCCCTGGGCCTCTTCCCAAATATTGAGCGGGAAGGGCGCCGACAATTGGCCATTTTGAAGGGGAACATCTAGTACACTTATCCTGACTAAAGTTGGTCCTCGCACGCCAAAGACTACGATGGTGGCCGGCTTGGGCTCCACGATGACCTCCTTCCTGCCGTTGTGTTGGTCTTGGTCTTGTTGCACGAAATGGTTGCCTTTGCTTGATACTCTCGCTGCGCTTGCCTCCTTTTCACCAAAGAGGAAAGCGAGGACACTGCTGGCGGGCTGGCGCCCGCTTTGGCGCCCTTGGTCGTCATGGCTTGCGTCATGGGCACCTTGTGAGGTACCCGCCTTGATCTCTCCGCCTCCTCGCGAGCCCGGCTGACGAGGCCGTGCTGAGGAAGCTTCACTGTCGTCCGCCCAGCAATCTCAGCCCCTCGCGAGGGTCTTGAGCTTGTGTTGATGAAGATGGGCCGTACTGGGCCTCCCCTTGAGCCACGCCACAGGCCGCAGGCAGGCAAGTCAGGGTACCCCCGTTCCCAGAACGTCGACATCATCTAAGTGATCACGTGATACAAATCAACTAAACCATGTCCGATCATCACGTGAGATGAAGTAGCTTCAATGGTGAACATCACTATGTTGATCATATCTACTATATGATACACGTTCGACCTTTCGGTCTCTGTGTTCCGAGGCCATATCTTATATACTAGGCTCGTCAAGTTTAACCTGAGTATTCCGCGTGTGCAACTGTTTTGCACCCGTTGTATTTGAACGTAGAGCCTATCACACCCGATCATCACGTGGTGTCTCCGCACGAAGAACTTTCGCATAGCGGTGCATACTCGGGGAGAACACTTCTTGATAATTAGTGAGAGATCATCTTAAAATGCTACCGTCAATCAAAGCAAGATAAGATGCATAAAGGATAAACATCACATGCAATCAATATAAGTGATATGATATGGCCATCATCATCTGGTGCTTGTGATCTCCATCTTCGAAGCACCCTCGTGATCACCATAAATCACCGTAGCGACACCTTGATCTCCATCCATAGCATCGTTGTCGTTTCGCCATCTATTGCTTCTACGACTATCGCTCTTTGCTTAGTGATAAAGTAAAGCAATTACAGATGCGTTGCATTTCATACAATAAAGCGACAACCATATGGCTCCTGCCGATTGCCGATAACCGGTTACAAGACATGATCATCTCATACAATAAAATATAGCATCATGTCTTGACCATATCACATCACAACATGCCCTGCAAAAACAAGTTAGACGTCCTCTACTTTGTTGTTGCAAATTTTACGTGGCTGCTACGGGCTGAGCAAGAACTGTTCTTACCTACGCATCAAAACCACAACGATAGTTCTCAAGTCGATCTGTTTTAACCTTCGCAAGGACCGGGCGTAGCCATACTCAGTTCAACTAAAGTTGGAGAAAGCAGACACCCGCCAGCCACCTATGTACAAAGCACGTCGGTAGAACCAGTCTCGCGTAAGCGTCTGGCGTGATGTCGGTCCGGCCGCTTCATCCAACAATCTTGCCAGACCAAAGTATGACATGTTGGTAAGCAGTATGACTTGTATCGCCCACAACTCACTTGTGTTCTACTCGTGCATATAACATCTACGCATAAAACCAGACTCGGATGCCACTGTTGGGGAATGTATTTCAAAAAAATTCTTACGCACACGCAAGATCATGGTGATGCATAGCAACGAGAGGGGAGAGTGTTGTCCACGTACCCTCGTAGACCGAAAGCGGAAGTGTTAGAACAACGCGGTTGATGTAGTCGTACGTCTTCACGGCCCGGCCGATCAAGCACCGAAACTACGGCACCTCCGAGTTTTAGCCCACGTTTAGCTTGATGACGATCCCCGTACTCCGATCCAGTAGAATGTCGGGGAAGAGTTCCGTCAGCACGACGGCGTGGTGATGATCTTGATGTTCTACCGTCGCAGGGCTTCGCCTAAGCACCGCTACAATATTATCGAGGACTATGGTGGAGGGGGGCACCGCACACGGCTAAGAGATCAAGAGATCAATTGTTGTGTCTAGAGGTGCCCCTGCCCCCGTATAAAGGAGTCAAGGGGGAGGGGGCGGCCGGCCAAGGATGGGCGCGCCAAGGGGAGTCCTACTCCCACCGGGAGTAGGACTCCCTCCTTTCCTTGTTAGACTAGGAAAAGGGGGGAAGGAGGAGGGAGACAGGAAGGAAAGGGGGGGGCGCCGCCCCCCTCTCCTTGTCCTATTCGGACTAGGGGGGAGGGGAGCGCGGCCCAGCCCTTGCCTCCTCTCCTCTTCTCCACTAAGGCCCATGTAGGCACAATAAGCCCCCCGGGGGGTTCCGGTAACCCCCGGTACTCCGGTAATATCCCGATTTCACCCGGTACACTTCCGACATCCAAATATAGGCTTCCAATATATCAATCTTTATGTCTTGACCATTTCGAGACTCCTTGTCATGTCCGTAATCACATCCGGGACTCTGAACAAACTTCGGTACATCAAAACTCATAAACTCATAATATAAGCATCGCCGAAACCTTAAGCGTGCGGACCCTACGGGTTCGAGAACTATGTAGACATGACCTAGAACTGTTTCGGTCAATAACCAATAGCGGAACACGGATGCTCATATTGGCTCCTACATATTCTCGAAGATCTTTATCGGTCAAACCGCATAACAACATACATTGTTCCCTTTGTCATCGGTATGTTACTTGCGAGATTCGATCGTGGGTATCCAATACCTAGTTCAATCTCGTTACCGGCAAGTCTCTTTACTCGTTCGTAATGCATCATTCTGTAACTAACTCATTAGCTACATTGCTTGCAAGGCTTATAGTGATGTGCATTACCAAGAGGGCCCAGAGATACCTCTCCGACAATCGGAGTGACAAAACCTAATCTCGAAATACGCCAACTCAACATGTACCTTTGGAGACACCTGTAGAGGTCCTTTATAATCACCCAGTTATGTTGTGACGTTCGGTAGCACACAAAGTGTTCCTCCGGTAAAAGGGAGTTGCATAATCTCATAGTTATAGGAACTTGTATAAGTCATGAAGAAATCAATAGCAACATACTAAACGATCAAGTGCTAAGCTAACGGAATGGGTCAAGTCAATCACATCATTCTCCTAATGATGTGATCCCGTTAATCAAATGACAACACATGTCTATGGTTAGGAAACATAACCATCTTTGATTAATGAGCTAGTCAAGTAGAGGCATACTAGTGACATTAAGTTTGTCTATGTATTCACACATGTATCATGTTTCCGGTTAATACAATTCTTGCATGAATAATAAACATTTATCATGATATGAGGAATTAAATAATAACTTTATTATAGCCTCTAGGGCATAGTTCCTTCACCTGCGACCAAGGCTCAGATCTCCTAACAAATTTTCGCAGTTCCTCCTCGCCAGGTACTGAGAAGCGCGCACCTCGTAAGACGGAAACTACTTCAAGCGCGTCAAGCTAACTTTCTCCTACCTGCCTATATAAAAATTGATATCACGAAGCGGCACGGGAATGACAAACACAACATAACAACCTGGAAATCATAGTTTGTTGCACGCCCCCACAGGGCCCCATACTTTTCTCTCTCAATGCAGGAAGGAAAAGAAGAACGAAACAAAAGCGGCGCGTGCCCCCACAGTAGCTCGCAAGGACGGGCCCATGGTGCTCTCCCGAGCTCAGTCGGACCCCTACTCACGATTCACTGAGGTGCGGTGGCGAGACGACCCGCTGCCACCTTCAAAGCGGGCGCGGCGGCTGGTCGTAGCCGCCGCCGCTGGAGCTGTCGCTGGAAGGAGAGCCACCGTAGCTGGGCGCGAGATCGTCCTCACCCTCATCCCGACCATCGCCAAGGCCAAGCACCTCGTCACCGTCGTTGTCCTCGAGGCAGCACCCGGCGCGGCGGCCATCTTCTTCGAACACCCTCACGTAGAGGGTCGCATTGCCGTCGTACTTGAACTGGAGAGTGCTGTCGGCGTCCTGGGAACGGGGGTCCCCAGACTTGCCTGCCTGCGGCACACGGCGTGGCTTTGCTAGCAGGCCCGTATGACTCAACTTCATCAACAAGGCATTCAAGACCCTCACGAGGGTCCAAGCCTCGCGAGGCGGACAATGCAAGACCTCCGCAGGAGCGGCCTCGCCAGGAAGGCTCGCGAGGGGCAGAGAGATCAAGGCAAGGCAAACATTGCAAGGTTCTCGTGACGTGAGCCATGATGATCGAGACCACGCGGGTGCCAGCGCGCGCAGCGTCCTTGTTTCCTCTTTGGTGCTCAGGAGGCAAGCGCAGGCGCAGAGTACCGATGCATCAAGCAATGGTTTCCACATCGGTGCAACAAGACCAAGACCAACGGGACGGCAAGATGGAGGTCACCATGGAGCCCAAGGCGGTGTCACCACCAGAGCCTTTTGCAGGCGAAGACTGCTTTTGTCAGGATAAGTTGTACTAGTTGTCCCCTTTCAAATTGGCCGTTGTTGGCTCCCTTCCCGCTCAATATTTGGGGAGAGGACCAGGGCCTCTATAAATAGGACTAGCCACCATAGTAGGAGGCATCTCATCTTGAGTAATCCTCACCCACACAAGTTCGCCAAGCACAAGAACACCTCAACCTCAGGAGGCTGTTCTTCCCCTTGTACTGTTCATCATCAGCCCAAAAGGCAATCCACCACCACCACAGTAGAGTGGGGTATTACACCACGACGGTGGCCCGAACCAGTATAAATCTTGTGTCCCTTGTGTTGTGAGTTCGTCGAGTTTGTTCTTGAGATCTTTGCCAGTTAGGACGTGGATCGGTAAGGGGGGAAACTTTGTGCGCACCCCAGTGTTCGAACCTTGAGGTTTTTGCCGGAACCCGTGATCCAACATTTGGCGCGCCAGGTAGGGGTGCGCTGGAGCCTCTTTTTCCCTACCAGTCAATCCACCGACGCTCTGCGGTTTCGATGTTCGGCGACCCGAGGGCTGACGCCGACCGCTGGGCAGCCTGGCTCGCCCGGGCGGCGCCACCCGCCCAGGAAGACCTCAACCACGCACTCTAGGTGGCACGGGTGCCACCTAACGCTGCTGGGCGCGGGCAGGGCGGGCAAGCGCCGTCCACCCTTACTCCACGACAAGCGCGATCCGCTGCAAGAGCCGCAAGCCATGCCGTGGCAACGGCGCCACACACACGGCGGGAGCAGGCGAACATGCGGGCCGCACTCACAGTGGCGCGGGAGCTGCTGCGGTGCCGACTGATGGAGAGAGGACGGGATGCTCTGCTGGAACACGTCGCCAAGCTACTGGACGCGGCGGCCACGGGAGCGCCGCCCTTCTGCTATCAGCTCATGCCTCAGGTGGCGTCTGGGTCCCACGGCGGGCCTCGCCGTGCCTGCGTGCTTCAGGGTACGCCTGGGGGCCACATCGACATCAACATGACCCACGGTGGAGGGCGCCCTGCTGCGCCCGCACCACCCCAGATGGGTGCGGGCACAAGTGTTGCCACGTACGGCCCCATCGGAGCACCGCCCTGCCAACCTCAGGACAGTGAGACAAGTTGAGCAACATGGAGCGTGGGGCACTTCGGCAGGTCTTCGGGGCAGCGGCCTCGGAGGCCTACATGCCCCGCATGATGGACCAGGAGTACACGCCGGAGGACGACCCCGGCTCGTTTCTCGGGCCAGGATGGGAGGAGGAGGCGTTAGGAGCTGAAGCCTTCCAAGAGCCGCCAGAGAGCCCTGCCAGCCATGCCGTCGACAACAGATACAGGGTACCGCTAATCCCTCAGGGACAAGCTTACGCTAACCATGAGTCTCAGATGAACCAGGTCATAGCGCCAGGCGATGGTTCCGGCACGGCGATGCCCGCCCCATCATGAGAAACCCACTGGGGGCTGCATGGGAGGAGCCAGGAGCAAGGCCCCTCCCCACGCCGCATGGAGCAAGGCGTTGCCCGGAGGTAGGCCCTCTGTCGGGGAGGCGCCGGCGAGCCTTACCCCGGCAGAGGACCCGTGGTGGCCGAGGGCACCGCTGGCGTCCCCTCTGCCCCATTAGTGCCGTCCTGGTCTCCGGTCATCCCAACGGTGGTAGAGGGTGGCGCAAGGCGGGGCCCTCATCTGGCGATATGAAGTAAGGCTCACGCCTGTGAAGATCGCCGCCCGTGACACTCTCATGTAATAATGAGTGGGGCTGTACACGCCCCGGAGCCTCAGGAGAGCCGCCCTCGGGCCTCGGGGACTCCCTCCCACACCCTAGTGGCAGCACTTAGCTCCGCGCTGGTGAGAAGACTTGAAGACAAGAAGACTAGACTAGGTGCCGGACGCGGCCATTTGCTTTGAATCCCTTTTTGTAGCCTTGCCTTCTAGATTTGGATTTAAGTTGAAGTTGAATTTTCATTGATGCACGCGGGGGGTGCCTTTTCTCGTTCGAGCGATTTCTTGCTTTCCGGTTCTCGCCTTATTTGGAGCTCACGCCAGTTGCCTCCCCTCATGAGCCCCTCGCGAGAGGGACTAGGCGAGGTACACGCGTGCCACGCACGCGCCAGCATCACAGCAGATGCTTACCTCTCACGAGCCCCCCTCAGAAGGATCGGCAAGCCCCCAGGAGCCTCGGAAACGCACGACCCCGCGACCCAGCTTGGGACATGCGCTGGCTAAGGTAAGTGTACCAAAGACCCTCCATCGGACTCACGGTCACGCAAAAACACTGATACGTCTCCAACGTATCTATAATTTATGAAGTATTCATGCTATTATATTATCCATCTTGGATGTTTTATGGGCTTTACTATGCACTTTTATATTATTTTTGGGACTAACCAATTGACCCAGAGCCCAGTGCCAGTTCCTGTTTTTTCCCTTGTTTGATGTTTGAAGAAAAGAAATATCGAGCGAATTAAAGCGGAATGAAACCTTATGGAGAAGTTATTTTTGGAAGGAAAGCAACCCGGAGACTTGGAGTCCACGTCAAGAAAGCAACGAGGAAGGCACGAGGCAGGGCGCCTCGTGGCTCCCCCCGACGCATTTATTTCACCTATATATATCCATATACCCTAAAGCGATCGGGAATAGAATAGATCGGGAGTTACTGCCGCAAGCCCTCAGAGCCACCAAAACCAATGGGACCTGTTAAGCACCTGCCGGAGGGGACCCTCACCGATGGCCATCTTCATCATACCGACGCTCTCCATGACGAGGAGGGAGTAGTTCACCCTCGAGGCTGAGGGTATGTACCGATAGCTATGTGTTTGATGTCTCTCTCTCTCTCTCATGTTCTTGAGGTGATTCGATCTTGATGTATCGCGAGCTTTGCTATTATAGTTGGATCTTATGTTGCTTCTCCCCCTCTACTCTCTTGTAATGGATTGAGTTTTCCCTTTGAAGTAATCTTATCGGATTGAGTCTTTAATGATTTGAGAACACTTGATGTATGTCTTGCCGTGCGTCTCTGTGGTGACAATGGGATATCACGTGATTCACTTGATGTATGTTTCTTTGATCAACTTGCGGGTTCCGCCCATGAACCTATGCATAGGGGTTGGCACACGTTTTTAAATATTGATTCTCCGGTAGAAACTTTCGGGGCACTCTTTGAGGTTCTATGTGTTGGTTGAATAGATGAATCTGAGATTGTGTGATGCATATCGTATAATCATACCCACGGATAGTTGAGGTGACATTGGAGTATCTAGGTGACATTAGGGTTTTGGTTGATTTGTGTCTTAAGGTGTTATTCTAGTACTGAACTCTAGCGCTGTTTGTGACACTTATAGGAATAGCCCAACGGATTGATTGGAAAGAATAACTTTGAGGTGGTTTCGTGCCTACCATAATCTCTTCTTTTGTTCTCTGCTATTAGTGACTTTGGAGTGACTCTTTGTTGCATGTTGAGGGATAGTTATATGATCCAATTATGTTATTATTGTTGAGTGAACTTGCAGTAGTGAAAGTATGAACCCTAGGCCTTGTTTCCTAGCATTGCAATACCGTTTGTGCTCACTTTTATTATTAGTTACCTTGCTGTTTTCATATTTTCAGATTACAAAAACCTATATCTACCATGCATATTGCACTTGTATCACCATCTCTTCACCGAACTAGTGCACCTATACAATTTACCATTGTATTGGGTGTGTTGGGGACACAAGAGACTCATTGTTATTTGGTTGCAGGGTTGCTTGAGAGACCATCTTCATCCTATGCCTCCCACGGATTGATAAACCTTAGCTCATCCACTTGAGGGAAATTTGCTCTTGTCCTACAAACCTCTGCACTTGGAGGCCCAACAACGTCTACAAGAAGAAGGTTGTGTAGTAGACATCAAGCAGTTTTGGCGCCCGTTGCTTGGGAGGTGAGTGCTTGAAGGTATATCTTTAGATCTTGCAATCGAATCTTTTAGTTTCTTTTTCTATCACTAGTTTCGTCTATAAAAGAAAACTACAAAAAATGGAATTAAAGGTGCCTCATATGCTTCATATTTTTAATGTCTTTTGTGAAAATGATGGGAAGGAAAATTGCGCTCAAGTACTAGAAGAAGAATTACATAGAATGCTTGGCATAAAATATGTGAATGATGAGCATGATTGCAATGTTGTTAGTATGAATTCTTTGAATACCCATGATGCTAATGATATGCAAAGCCACAAGCTTGGGGAAGCCATGTTTGATAAAGATGATATTTTTTGTCCCCCAAGCTTTGATGAGCAAATTTACTATGATGAAAGCATGCCTCCTATCTATGATGATTATTGTGATGACACGTATGCTATAAAGAATAATGATAACCATGAAACTTGTCATCTTGATCTTAATTTTCAATCACATGATAGTTATTTTGTTGAGTTTGCTCCCACTACTATTGATGAGAATAAATTTGCTTATGTTGAGAGTAGTAAAATTTCTATGCAAGTAGATCATGAAAATAATGCTTTATGTGCTGGTTATATTGTTGAATTCATTCATGATGCTACTGAAAATTATTATGAGGGAGGAACATATGCTTGTAGGAATTGCAACAATATCAAGTTTCCTCTCTATGTGCTTAAACTTTTGAAGTTATGCTTGTTTGCCTTCCTATGCTAGTTGATTATTGTTCCCATAAGTTGTTTGCTCACAAAATCCCTATGCATAGGAAGTGGTTTAGACTTAAATGTGCTAGTCATATTCTTCATGATGCTCTCTTTATGTTTCAATTCTTATCTTTTATGTGAGCATCATTGAAATCATCATGCCTAGCTAGGGGCGTTAAACGTTAGCGCTTGTTGGGAGGCAACCCAATTTTATTTTTGTTCCTTGCTTTTTGGTTCTGTTTAGTAATAAATAAATCATCTAGTCTCTGGTTAGACGTGGTTTTATGTTTTAATTAGTGTTTGTGCCAAGTAGAACCTTTGGGAAGACTCGGGTGAAGTCTTTATGATCATGCTGTAAAAAACAGAAACTTTAGCGCTCACGAGATTAGCCAAAACTTTTTACTCGAGAGTGATATTTAGTTGATTATTTTTGCAGATGATTACTAGACAAATTCCTCAGGTCCAACAATTTATTTTAGAATTTTTGAGTTCCAGAAGTTTGCGTTAGTTACATATTACTATAGGCATTACATTTTTTGACAGATTCTGTTTTTCGTGTGTTGTTTGCTTATTTTAATGACTCTATGGCTAGTAAAATAGTTTATATACCATAGAGAAGTTGGAATACAGTAAGTTTAACACCAATATAAATAAATAATGAGTTCATTACAGTGCCCTGAAGTGGTGTTTTGTTTTCTTTCGCTAACGGAGCTTACGAGTTTTCTGTTAAGTTTTGTGTTGTGAAGTTTTCAAGTTTTGGGTAAAGATTCGATGGACTATGGAATAAGGAGTGGCAATAGCCTAAGCTTGGGGATGCCCAAGGCACCCCAAGGTAATATTCAAGGACAACCAAGATCCTAAGCTTGGGGATGCCCCGGATGGCATCCCCTCTTTAAATCTTCGTTCATCGGTAACTTTACTTGGAGCTATATTTTTATTCACCAAATGATATGTGTTTTGCTTGGAGCGTCTTTTTATTTTCTTTTTTTTTGCTTGTTGTTTGAATAAAATACCAAGATCTGAAATTATTAAATGGGAGAGTCTTCACATAGCTGCATAATTATTCAACTACTCATTGATCTTCACTTATATCTTTTTGGAGTAGTTTGTCATTTACTCGTGTGCTTCACTTATATCCTATGAGTAAATGGTTGAATGATTTGAATGTCATAAATCTGAAATTACATATGTTTCATATGCCTTTCCCATGGGGAGTAATGCCTTCACATATAAGAAGTAGAGGTGGTAAATTTATTGAAGGTTAGCAAACATTGTATTGGTCACTTGAAAAATTCATGAAAGAATATTGAAGGAAGAGAGATTTCACATATAATACTATCTTGGACATCTTCTATGATTGTGAGCCCCATTAATTATTTTCAAACCTGAGCAAATTAGTTAAAGTTGGACAAGGAAGACAACATAATGAGTTATGCTTGGGTATATTTGTATAAGTTATATTGTTTTGGATCCTCTAACATGTGGTGCTTGCTATTTAGAATCCTTTGCTAGCCAAAATATCTGTACTCAGAGGGAATACTTCTTGTGCATCCAAATTCCTTGAACCAAGTTTCTTCCATGAGTGTCCACCATATCTACCTATATGCGGTATTTACCTGCCGTTCCAAGTAAATTTGCATGTGGCAAACTCTAAACCTTCAAATAATAATCTGTTTTGTATGCCCGAATCGCTCATGTAGCGACTAGGGGTTGTCAGTATCTTCCATGCTAGGTGGGTTATTCTCACGATGAGTGGACTCCGCTCATCATTCACGAGAAAATGGCTGGTAACTCGGATGCCCAGTCCTATGATCAAAAGATCAAAAACAAATTCGCAAATAATTTAAACAAACTCCCCCAGGATTCTTGATAGTTGGAGGGCACCCGTTGTTTCGGACAAGCCGTGGAGTGTGATTGTTGGTGGAGGGGGAGTAAAATCTTTACCTTTCTATTTGGGAACTGCCTATAATGTATCTAGTATGGAAGATATTGGGAGCTCTTGGTCGTTATGTTGACAATGAAAGCATACCTCTCAAAATTATTTTCATCTCTGTTTTATCTTCGAGCTCCGGCACCTCTAGAAATCCCTACTTCCCTCTGCGAAGGGCCTATCTTTTACTTTTATGCAAGAGTCAGTAGTATTCCTTCTCATTCCAACCTACTCTTTAGTTGGCAAGCATCATGTGATGGAAAGATCTAGGCATTTATGGCCATTCAAATACATTTGAGCATGCATTATTACTGTTGACATTACCCTTGAGGTAAAAGGTTGGGAGGCAAAACATTAAGCCCCTATCATTCTCTGTGTTCGATGAATACTATTTGTTCCAAAAATATGCTTTGAGTGGTAGCAATCATGGAAGACTAAATGATAGTTGAGTATGTGAAGTTTGCTGAATCAAAGCTCTGACATAGACTCTTCCTGAAAATAAGATGAATTGTAATTGTTTGATGACTAATAACACGGTTTTTTAGTTTTCAAGAAGGTTTATGATCTATACTTTAACATGTGAATAGTTTGTTACTTGATCATGAAAAGTTCTATGAGTTGAGCTACTGTTATGACATATAATGATGCTAGAAAAGGTGATTGAAATTATCATTGATCAAACTTATGCACCTGCTAGCATTCACACTTCATAAATTCTTTCTTTTATCATTTACCTACTCAAGGACGATCAAGAATAAAGCTTGGGGATGCTGATACGTCTCCAACATATCTATAATTTATGAAGTATTCATGCTATTATATTATCCATCTTGGATGTTTTATGGGCTTTACTATGCACTTTTATATTATTTTTGGGACTAACCCATTGACCCGAGCCAGTGCCGGTTCATGTTTTTTCCCTTGTTTGATGTTTCAAAGAAAAGGAATATCAAAGCGAATTGAAGCGGAATGAAACCTTCTGGAGAAGTTATTTTTGGAAGGAAAGCAACCCGGGAGACTTGGAGTCCACGTCAAGAAAGCAACGAGGAAGGCACGAGGCAGGGGGGCGCGCCCACCCCCCTGGGCGCGCCCTCCACCCTCGTGGGCCCCTCGTGGCTCCCCTGACGTACTTCTTTCACCTATATATCCATATACCCTAAAACGATCAGGGAACAGAATAGATCGGGAGTTCACGCGCCATAAAGCCTCTGTAGCCACCAAAACCAATCGGGGCCTGTTTGACAACTGCGGAGTTGGGGAACCCTCACTTGGTGGCCATCTTCATCATCCGGCGCTCTCCATGACGAGGAGGGAGTAGTTCACCCTCGGGCCGAGGGTATGTACCGATAGCTATGTGTTTGATCTCTCTCTCTCTCTTGTGTTCTTGAGGTGATTCAATCTTGATGTATCGCGAGCTTTGCTCTTATAGTTGGATCTTATGTTGCTTCTCCCCCTCTACTCTCTTGTAATGGATTGTGTTTTCCCTTTGAAGTAATCTTATCGGATTGAGTCTTTAATGATCTGAGAGCACTTGATGTATGTATTGTAAATGCGTGTCTGTGGTGACAATGGGATATCACGTGATTCACTTGATGTATGTTTTGCTGATCAACTTGCGGGTTCCGCCCATGAACCTATGCATAGGGGTTGGCACACGTTTTAAATCTTGATTCTTCGGTAGAAACTTTTGGGGCACTCTTTGAGGTTCTATGTGTTGGTTGAATAGATGAATCTGAGATTGTGTGATGCATATCGTATAATCATACCCACGGATACTTGAGGTGACATTAGGATTTTGGTTGATTTGTGTCTTAAGGTGGTATTCTAGTACGAACTCTAGGGCTGTTTGTGACACTTATAGGAATAGCCCAACGGATTGATTGGAAAGAATAACTTTGAGGTGGTTTCGTACCCTACCATAATCTCTTCGTTTGTTCTCCGCTATTAGTGACTTTCGAGTGACTCTTTGTTGCATGTTGTGGGATAGTTATATGATCCAATTATGTTATTATTGTTGAGAGAACTTGCACTAGTGAAAGTATGAACCCTAGGCCTTGTTTCCTAGCATTGCAATACCGTTTGTGCTCACTTTTATTATTAGTTACCTTGCTGTTTTCATATTTTCAGATTACAAAAACCTATATCTACCATCCATATTGCACTTGTATCACCATCTCTTCATGAACTAGTGCACCTATACAATTTACCATTTTATTGGGTGTGTTGGGGACACAAGAGACTCTTTGTTATTTGGTTGCGGGGTTGCTTGAGAGAGACCATCTTCATCCCTACGCCTCCCACAGATTGATAAATCTTAGGTCATCCACTTGAGGGAAATTTGCTACTTTCCTACAAACCTCTGCACTTGGAGGCCCAACAACGTCTACAAGAAGAAGGTTGCGTAGTAGACATCAGACGCATACCCAACTTGACATAGAAGAATAAAAACTGTGATTTGTTTACATGAGGGGCTCCCCCTCTCAAAATGCTCTTACAATCTTCAGGGGTCGCGCTTAAGTTTTTACAGGGTAAACAACAGGGAAACGTGGGATCAGTCGGATATGTCGCTCGCCCCGTCCCCCATGTCATCTTCCGACGCTCCGCTGGCGTCGCTGTCGCCATTGTTGGCATCGCCTCCAGCTTCACCGGCGCCGGCATCGCTGTCGTCGACCACGTCGCCTTCGTCTGCAGCGACCACCACTGCGTCGTCGTCAGAAGCGAAGGCTCTGACCAGCGCGTCCACGTTGTCCTCCACCCACCGTGCCAGGTCACCCCGGATGGCCTGCGGAACTGCGGCGATGGTGGCGTCAAAGTCAACATCCTGGTAGGTGTTTTGGAGGTGGCTGAAGACACGGGAGAATGCGCACCCGAGCAAGCTGCGACTCCTTTCTTCGACAAGCTGGCGAGCTCTATCGGATCGAGCTTCAAGACGCGTCACCATGTGGGAGAAGAAGCGAAGATGGCTGGCGTAGTCATTCGTATGAGGATGAGGGGCATTCTTGTCGCAGATATGGCCCAGCGCAGCGTTAGCCCTATTCCTGAGAACCTGGAGCATGGGGGCGTGCTCGCGCTCCAATGTCCGCCGCTGAAGCACTTCATCCCTGTTCATCCGCGCAACGGCCTCGGCATCATCAACCCATTTCTGAAGAGAAAGCAGCTCGGTGCGAGCAGAGGCCAATTCCGCCTGCGCCATGACCAGGGCGGTGGCTGTAGCCTCCTCGCGCCTCTCCACTTCAGCCAACTTGGGCCTAAGGGCGGCGGCCCTACCCGCAGCCTCCATCCCGCAAGCTTCAACCTCAAGTCATACCTCCCCTCAAGATCCGCGCGAGCCTCGGCCACCCAGCGATCAACCTCCTCCTGAGCCCTGGCCTCGCGCACATTGACGACGTCTTCCGCTTGAACAACTTGGCGCTCCCTCGTCTCCAGCCGCTCGAGCTCGAGGCTGTGCTCCACAGCTTCCAGCGCCATCACCTCCTCAAGCTTTCGGATCTCTTCCTCCTCGGCGGGTGCCCCCCTCATCGACGCAAGGGCGGATTTGTGCGCCTCCACCTGCCGCTCCAGGGACGTGCGCCAGGCCTGGAGCTCCCACGCGCGCTTCTCTGTGGACTCGCGGCGGTGGTCAGCCTCACGAGCCTCCTCCAAAGCTCGGGAGCAAGCTTCACGGGAAACCTTGAGGGACGCCTCAGCCTTCGCATTATCAAGATCACGCTGGTAGCGGCCAAGGTTGATAGCCACCTTCAGCTTACCTCGTTCCTCCGCCAGCCGAAGACCCTCAGCCTTGAGGCGCGCGTCGACGTCTGCAAGTTCACCACCAAGTCGGTTCATCACACCCATCGCCTCCTGGAAGAGCTCGTGGAGAACGACGCTTCGTTCGCGCTCAAACTCAAGCACACGGCCCACCTCGTCCTCCGCCACGGGGGCCGCAGGTGGGGCGTGAGGCGGCGCACCCCCTCTCAGCAGGGGGGCTGGTGCTGCCCCGGGCGCCAGGCAGGCCCCGCGAGGGGCCCTAGCAAGTCGGGGCCCGCTGCTTGGAGAGGAGCCGAAGACCGGAGTCAACCAACTGCTGTCCAAGACCAGAGGAGGGGTCTTGGGCACGCCCGCCAAGCTCAAGCCGGGCCGTGAAGGAGGGACCACGGGGCAGATTGAGCGCCATGAAGGCAAGCGCCCCAGACCGGCCCCGATCCGGGGCGGCATGCAGCTTCAGGCGCTCAAGGCCCGGCGAAGTCGAGGAAAGAGGAGGCTGCTCCTCAGGAGATGCAACAACCTTGGTGGAAGGGATCCTGAAGGACCATCGTCAGGAAGGAAAGAGCGCTCAAGAAATCACAAAGGTACAATACTTACTCGTCGACGGCGATGTACTTCCTTCACTTCAACGGCCTGAAGGTACCGCTGCTACTCGGAGATCCTTCCCTCTTGCGGAGCTCCTCGAAGTCCACGCAAAGCTGACCGAAGTGTTGGACATGGCGGCCGGCGCAGGGCGCGACCAGAGGAGCGCTCGAAGGGACAGCTTCAGGGGTGCCAGGCTGCAGAGAGCAGTCGGGTGCCATCTCACCGCGACCTCCCAAGACCTCCGGAGCTTCGGCCTCAAGAGCCGCGTGCTGCATCATCTCAGCGACCGGCACCCCAGGGGAAGGATCATGAGTTCCTAAGGACGACGCCCCAGGAGCCCCAGTCGACATCTGCAACTCAACACTCGGGTCGCCGGCCTCCGGCGGTGCTCGCCCCCGTGCATCCACGTTCGGGGCGAGCTCGGCGCCAGCAACGAGGAAGGGAGACACGTTGATGGGGTTCTCACCGGGCCCCACCAGGCCGACCGGGCGCAACCCCCACTCATCAAAGGAAGGCATGTGCTCCGCAAATTCTGTCTTGTTCCTGCAGCGGTATAGCAAACAGCTCCTCCCGGGCATGTCGTCCAGTGATGCGACACCCATCAGGACCTCGAACACAGTTTTCCACATCTCAAGAGGAAGCTCGGACTCCTGAAGCCTCATATGGTCCTGACTGTTGAGCAAGGCCCACATCGGGCGTGAATGGCGCTGAAGCGGAGCGACTCGGCACCTGACGAACTCCTTCACCACCATAGGCGCGGTCATGCCACTGTCCTTCAACCTCTTTGGCCCGAGCCAGACGGGGACAAGACAGGGGCTCGCGAGCTTCTCATGGCCCCAACCAGAGTTGGGAACGACATGTGCTAACGGAGAATGGAGCAGGGGGCTGAGCACCCTGGCATCAAAAAATACCCACTGGGTCCGAAACTCGCTCGTGGATGAAGGAAGCTCGAAGTCAATCCCTGCGCCACCGCCGCAAATTACAGCCCAAGAAGCTCACGCACCCCGAGCTTTGCCGAGGATTAGTCAGGTGCAGCGAGAAGAAGTGGCGAAGAAGGGCCACCGAAGGGGCAATGCCCACCATGGCCTCACACACAAAAGCAAAGACGGCAAGGAGGGTCACAGATTGGGGGTCAAGATGCAGCAAGTGGATCTGATAGTGTTCCAGCACTGTGTTGAAGAAGGCGGAGAAAGGGGGGACCCAGACCAGCCCAAAGAGCATCGATGAAGATTGGGACTTTGGTGGCTGCCCGGTCAATCTGGCCTTGGGGCCTTGAGCCAAGCCATCGTCTTCCCCACTCATTGAAACTGGAGGCGAGCATGGGCGCACCTTGCCCATGGCCTCATCATTGAAACCTGAGCGATCGGCCAACCGAGGGCTCGATGGCGAAGGCCAGCCGAAGATAGAGGCTTCTTCACCTTGTCAGCTTGTTTCGGCGCCATGGCGATGGAGCGGGCGGAGCGCAGGCCAGATTGGGAGGAGGAGCAGAGTCTCGAGGGAGAAGAGGAACCGGGGAAGTGTGGTGCGGGCCATGGAAGAATAACTGTGTAGGTTGCGGGGGGCGCATAGCCTGGCGGATTCCAAGGCAGCATGGGGAAGCGAGGACACCCACGTCCAATCAACCGCCACGCGTCGACCGAGGCCGCAGGCTGTTGGGGCCCACAGCGCTCCGCACTTGACCTTTGGCTTCGCCTCGAAGCCAAGCCCGAGCGCGCCTTGGGCCCGAGGGCTACTGTCGGCGTCCTAGGAATGGGGGTCCCCAGACTTACCTGCCTGCGGCCCACGGCGTGGCTTTGCTAGCAGGCCTGTACGGCCCAACTTCATCAACAAGGCATTCAAGACCCTCTTGAGGGGCCAAGCCTCGCGAGGCGGACGACGCAAGACCTCCTCAAGAGCGGCCTCGCCAGGCAGGCTCGCGAGGGGTGGAGAGATCAAGGCAAGGCAAACCTCGTGAGGTTCTCGTGACTTGAGCCATGACGATCGAGACCAGGCGGGCGCCAGCGCGCGCAGCGTCCTTGTTTCATCTTTGGTGCTAAGGAGGCAAGCGCAGGCGCGGAGTACCGAGGCATGAAGCAAAGGTTTCCACATCGGTGCAACGAGACCAAGACCAGAAGCACGACAAGACGGAGGTCACCATGGAGCCCAAGGCGGCGTCACCACTGAGCCTTTGCGGTAAGACTGCTTTTGTCGAGATAAGCTGTACTAGCTGTCCCCTTGCAAATGGGCCGTTGTTGGCTGCCTTCCCGCTCAATATTTGGGGAGAGGACCGGGGCCTCTATAAATAGGACTAGCCACCATAGTAGGAGGCATCTCATCTTGAGTAATCCTCACCCACACAAGTTCGCCAAGCACAAGAACAACTCAACCTCAGGAGGTTGTTCTTCCCCTTGTACTGTTCATCATCAGCCCAAGAGGCAATCCACCACCACCACACTGGAGTAGGGTATTACACCACGACGGTGGCCCGAACCAGTATAAATCTTGTGTCCCTTGTGTTGTGAGTTCGTCGAGTTCATTCTTGAGATCTTAGCTAGTTAGGACGTGGATCAGTAGGGGGCAAAAACTTCGTGCGCACCCCAGTGTTCGAACCTTGAGGGTTTTGCCGGAACCCGTGATCCGACAAGTGCACCGCCTGCCCAGGCCGCGCGCGCGGGAAAACGTCGACCAGTCGCGAGCCGAAGCCACATTGCCAGCAACGGAGGTCTCGACCGTGACCCATGAAGCTTTGCTGCAACAGCCGTCCGCTGCTGACGAGCCGCTTTGGACCCGTGGCGTGGCGGCGATTCGCCCGATGAAGAAGCGGGGGAGCTGAAGCCAGAAACCGGCAGGGTTCTCCGACCAGACCACGAACTCCGGCAGCACCTCTATTGAGTGGAAGCACGGCCGGGGAGGCCATGCGACCATGGCGCGCCTCCCTTCGTCAATGGGACTGCTTCGACATGGGCGGCTCCCACCACGCGAAGGAGCACTGCCGCAGCCGCGAGGAGCCGCGACGGGGGTCGTGAAGTGCTTGCGAGGACGACCGCATCCACGCTTGGGCAGCGGGGAGCCAGGCCCCTCCTGGCAAGCCTTCCCCTTCTCCGCGGCTGAAAACCTCTTCGCAGGCGCCATGGGAGTCGCTATTGGCAATGGAGCAAGGGAGGAGAAGCGAGCGGAATGGGAAGAGATGGGCGATGGGGGCTCCGCCCCCTCCCCATTTATAGCAGGAGAAGGCCAATCGGCGATGCCCACGATCACAGGTAATGATGATATTTCTATGCATGCACCAGGGACTCGTCAAGTCAGGCAGTTGTCGAGGCAGCATGGGGAAGTGGAGATGCCCACGTCCAATCAATCGCCACGCGTCGACCAAGGCCGCATGCTGTTGGGGCCCGCGGCGCTCCACACTTGCCCTTTGGCTTCGCCTCGAAGCCAAGTCCGAGCGCGCCTTGGGCCCGGGGGCTACTGTCGGTGTTCTGGGAACGGGGGTCCCCAGACTTGCCTGCCTGCAGCCCGCGGCGTGGCTCCACTCGTGGCCCAGTACAACCCGTCATCACCAGCAAACACTCACGACCCTCGCGAGGGGCCAAGCCTCGTGAGGCGGACGACACAAGACCTCCTCGGGAGTGGCCTCATCAGGTTGGTTCGCGAGGGGCGGAGAGATCAAGGCGAGGCGAACCTCGCGAGGTTCCAATGACATAAGCCATGACGACCGAGGCCAGGCGGGCGCCAAGCGGGCGCCAGCGCGCACAGTGTCCTCGCTTCCTCTTTGGTGCTGAGGAGGCAAGCGCAGGTGATGTGTACCGACGCATCAGGCAAAGGTTTCCATATCGGTGCAACGAGACCAAGACCAGCAGGACGGAGGTCACCGTGGAGCCCAAGACGGCGTCACCACCAGAGCCTTTGGCAGGCGAAGACCACCTTTAGTCAGGATAGCTTGTACTAGTTGTCCCCTTTCAAATTGGCCGTTGTTGGATCCCTTCCCGCTCAATATTTGGGGAGAGGGCCAGGGCCTCTATAAATAGGACTAGCCACCACAGTAGGAGGCAAATCATCTTGGACTGGATCCACTCCATCCTCACACCCACCAAGCACAAGAACACCTCACCTCAGGAGGCTGTTCTTCCCCTTGTACTGTTCATCCTCAGCCCAAGAGGCAATCCACCACACCACATTGGATTAGGGTATTACACCACAACGGTGGCCCGAACCAGTATAAATCTTGTGCTCTTGTGTTGCGAGTTCGTCGAGCAAGCCTTTGAGATCATGGCGAGGTTGAGGGCGTGATTAGGTAGGGGGAGATCTTCGTGCGCACCCCAGTGTTCGAACCTCAAGGGTTTTGCCAGAACCCGAAATACGACAGTCTAGTACCACTCTTGTGTTTGATGATTGGGATCCCTCGGCATGTGAGCCCTGGAACTGAAAAATATTGCCAGAAACATGCGTGATAGGAATGCTTCCTTGATGCGCTATTGGGACACCTTCAGTGGCACTAGTCCCTGGTGGTGAACAAAAAAATTTCTGCTTCTTTCCCCTCATCTTTTTCCGTTCTTGATTTCTTTATCTGCCTCTTTTTTAGTGCATCCATGTCGTATCTGAAAGAATTAACGTGTTTCCTTGCCAATGCCATCCCTTCATTAGTAGTGCAAGCGTCTTTTGCTTGTTCCTTGAAATCATTCCGAATAGATGTATATCTCATGATATTTTTTCTTCCTCTGTCATATCCTTCTTAACTGTTGGTTGTTAGTAATTAGGCTCAACAAGACCCTCATCTGGATCCCATTGTTGGGAAACGTAGTAATCTCAAAAAAAATCCTACTCACACGCAAGATCATGGTGATGCATAGCAAAAATAGGGGAGAGTGTAGTCCACGTACCCTCGTGACCGTGGCGGGCGTTTATCAACGCAGCTTGATGTAGTAAATACACCTTCACGATTCGTCGATCAAGCACCAAGCGTCACGGCACCTCCGTGTTCAAAGACAAGTTCAGCTCGATGGCGTCCTCGCCTTCTTGATCCGGCAAGAGGCGAAGCGATAGATGAGTTACGGCGGCACGACGGCGTGGTAGCGGTGTTGGTGAAGAACAATCTCCGCAGGCTTCGCCTAAGCACTACGAAAACTATGACGGAGGATAAACTAGAGGCGGGGTTGCGGCTGCGGCTTGGTGTTTCTTGATGTCTCTTTGGTGCTAGCCCCGCCCTTCTATTTATATGTTGGTCCGCACGCCTTGGGGACCTGGCGTCGCCCTGAACTCGCATAAAACTTACTTTTGCGTTTTCCAAAAACCTTGTGGGCTTTCCCCTTTGGCCCAAATAGAGTGTTCTCGTACCCAAATATTTCAGGAAACATCCGGAATCCCTTCCGGTGAATTCTGGAACCCTTCCAGAGACTAAACACTATTATCCCATATATCAATCTTTATCTCCGAACCATTCCGGAGTTCCTCGTCATGTCCGTGATCTCATCCGGGACTCCGAACAACATTCGGTCACCAACATACATAACTCATATAATACTATATCATCAGAACGTTTAAGCGTGCGGACCCTACGGGTTCGAGAACTATGTAGACATGGCCAAGACACCTCTCTGGTCAATAACCAATAGCGGAACCTGGATTCCCATATTGGCTCCTACATATTCTACGAAGATCTTTATCGGTCGAACCGCATAACAACATATGTTGTTCCCTTTGTCATCGGTATGTTACTTTCCCGAGATTCGATCGTCGGTATCTCAATACCTAGTTCAATCTCGTTACCGGCAAGTCTCTTTACTCGTTTCGTAATGATGTGCATTACCGAGAGGGCTCAGAGATACCTCTCCGACAATCGGAGTGACAAATCCTAATCTCGATCTATGCCAACTCAACAAGTACCATCAGAGACACCTGTAGAGCACCTTTATAATCACCCGATTCGTTGTGACGTTTGGTAGCACACAAAGTGTTCCTCCGGTATTCGGGAGTTGCATAATCTCATAGTCATAGGAACATGTATAAGTCATGAAGAAAGCAATAGCAACAAACTAAATGATCATCGTGCTAAGCCAACAGAATGGGTAAAGTCAATCACATCATTCTCTAATGATGTGATCCCGTTAATCAAATGACAACTCATGTCTATGGTTAGGAAACTTAACCATCTTTGATTCAACGAGCTAGTCAGATAGAGGCATACTAGTGACACTCTGTTTTTCTATGTATTCACACATGTACTAAGTTTCCGGTTAATACAATTCTAGCATGAATAATAAACATTTATCATGATATAAGGAAATATAAATAACAACTTTATTATTGCCTCTAGGGCATATTTCCTTCAGTCTCCCACTTACACTAGAGTCAATAATCTAGATTACACAATAATGATTCTAACACCCATGGAGTCTTGGTGCTGATCATATTTTGCTCGTGAGAGAGGCTTAGTCAACGGGTCTGTAACATTCAGATCCGTATGTATCTTGCAAATCTCTATGTCTCCCTCCTTGACTTGATCGCGGATGGAATTGAAGCGTCTCATGATGTGCTTGATTCTCTTGTGAAATCGGGATTCCTTTGCCAAGGCAATTGCACCAGTATTGTCACAAAAGTATTTCATTGGACCCGATGCACTAGGTATGACACCTAGATCGGATATGAACTCCTTCATCCAGACTCCTTCATTTGTTGCTTCCAAAGCAGCTATGTACTACACTTCACATGCAGATCCCGCCATGACGCTTTGCTTAGAACTGCACCAACTGACAGCTCCACCGTTCAATATAAATACGTATCCGGTTTGTGACTTAGAGTCATCCGGATCAGTGTCAAAGCTTGCATTGACGTAATCATTTACGACGAGCTCTTTGTCACCTCCATAAACGAGAAACATATCCTTAGTCCTTTTCAGGTATTTCAGGATGTTCTTGACCGTTGTCCAGTGATCCACTTCTAGGTTACTTTGGTACCTCCCTGCTAAACTGATAGCAAGGCACACATCAGGTCTGGTACACAGCATTGCATACATGATAGAGCCTATGGCTGAAGCATAGGGAACACCTTTCATTTTCTCTCTATCTTCTGCAGTGGCCGGGCATTGAGTCTGACTCAAATTCACACCTTGTAACACATGCAAGAACCCTTTCTTTGCTTAATTCATTTTGAACTTTTTCAAAACTTTATCAAGGTATGTGCTTTGTGAAATTCCAATTAAGATTCTTGATCTATCTCTATAGATCTTGATGCCCAATATATAAGCAGCTTCATCGAGGTCTTCCATTGAAAAACTTTTGTTCAAGTATCCTTTTATGCTATCCAGAATTCTATATTAATTCCAATCAACAATATGTCATCCACATATAATATTAGAAATGCTACAGAGCTCCCACTCACTTTCTTGTAAATATAGGCTTCTCCAAAAGCTGTATAAAACCATATGCTTTGATCACACTATCAAAATGTTTATTCCAACTCCGAGATGCTTGCACCAGTCCATAAATGGATCGCAGGAGCTTGCACACTTTGTTAGCATCCTTTGATCGATAAAACCTTCAGGTTGCATCATATACAACTCTTCTTCCAGAAATCCATTCAGGAATGCAGTCTTTACATCCATTTGCCAAATTTCATAATCATAAAATGCGGCAATTGCTAACATGATTCAGACGGATTTAAGCATCGCTACGGTTGAGAAGTTCTCATCGTAGTCAACTCCTTGAACTTGTCGAAAACCTTTCGCAATAAGTCGAGCTTTGTAGAAAGTAACATTACCGTCAGCGTCAGTCTTCTTCTTGAAAATCCATTTATTCTCGATGGCTTGCCGATCATCGGGCAAGTCAACCAAAGTCCACACTTTGTTCTCATACACGGATCCCATCTCAGATTTCATGGCCTCAAGCCATTTCGCGGAATCTGGGCTCATCATCGCTTCCTCATAGTTCGTAGGTTCGTCATGGTCAAGTAACATGACCTCCGAGCAGGATTACCGTACCACTCTGGTGCGGATCTTACTCTGGTTGACCTGCGAGGTTCAGTAGTAACTTGAACTGAAGTTACATGATCATCATCATTAGCTTCCTCACTAATTGGTGCAGGAGTCACATGAACAGATTTCTGTGATGAACTACTTTCCAATAAGGGAGCAGGTACAGTTACCTCATCAAGTTCTACTTTCCTCCCATTCACTTCTTTTGAGAGAAACTCCTCTAGAAAGGATCCATTCTTAGCAACGAATGTCTTGCCTTCGGATTTGTGATAGAAGGTGTACCCAACAGTCTCCTTTGATTTTCCTATGAAGACGCATTTCTCCGATTTGGGTTCGAGCTTATCAGGTTGAAGCTTTTTCACATAAGCATCACAGCCCCAAACTTTAAGAAACGACAACTTTGGTTTCTTGCCAAACCATAGTTCATAAGGTGTCGTCTCAACGGATTTAGATGGTGCCCTATTTAACGTGAATGCAGCCGTCTCTAAAGCATAACCCCAAAACGATAGCGGTAAATCAGTAAGAGACATCATAGATCGCACCATGTCCAGTAAAGTATGATTACGACGTTCGGACACACCATTACGCTGTGGTGTTTGTTGGGGAACGTAGTAATTTCAAAATTTTCCTACGCACACACAGGACCATGGTGATGGCATAGCAACGAGAGGGGAGAGTGTATGTCCACGTACCCTCGTGAACCCGTGGCGAAGCGTTATAACAACGCGGTTGATGTAGTCGTCACGTCTTCACGATCCGACCGATCCAAGTACCGAACGTCACGGCACCTCCGAGTTCTGCACACGTTCAGCTTGATGATGATCCCGAACTCCGATCCAGCAAAGTGTCGGGATGAGTTCCGTCGGCCACGACGGCGTGGTGGCGATGATGATGCTCCACCGACGCGGGGCTTCGCCTAAGCTCATGACGATATGACTTCACGGCGCGAGGCTTCGCCTAAGCTCCGCGACGATATGACTTCACGGCGCGGGGCTTCGCTAAGCTCATGACGATATGACGAAGTGGAATATGGTGGAGGGGCACCGCACACGGCTAAGGAACGATCCGTAGATCAACTTGTGTGTTCTAGGGTGCCCCCCTGCCCCGTATATAAAGGAGCAAGGGAGGGGTGGCGGCCTAGGAGGAGGCGCACCAGGGAGTCCTACTCCCACCGGAGTAGGATTCCCCTTTCTAGTCCAACTAGGAAACCTTCCATGTAGTAGGAGTAGGAGAGAAGGAAAGGGAAAGGAAAAGGAGAAGGAAGGAAGAGGCGCCTTCCCTAGTCCAATTCGGACCAGACCAAGGGAAGAATGCGGCCACCCTTGAGGCCCTTTTCCTTCTTTCCCGTATGGCCCAATAAGGCCCAATACGTATTCCCGTAACTCTCCGGTACTCGAAAAATACCCGAATCATTCGAACCTTTCCGAACTCCGAATATAGTCGTCCAATATATCGATCTTTACGTCTCGACCATTTCGAGACTCCTCGTCATGTCCCTGATCTCATCCGGGACTCCGAACTCCTTCGGTACATCAAAACTCATAAACTCATAATATAAGCATCGCCGAAACCTTAAGTGTGCGGACCCTACGGGTTCGAGGACTATGTAGACATGACCGAGAACTATTCTTGGTCAATAACCAATAGCGGAACCTGGATGCCCATATTGGTTCCTACATATTCTACGAAGATCTTTATCGGTCGAACCGCATAACAACATCGTTGTTCCCTTTGTCATCGGTATGTTACTTGCCGAGATTCGATCGTCGGTATCCAATACCTAGTTCAATCTAGATTGCGGCAAGTCTCTTTACTCGTTCCGTAATGCATCATTTCGTAACTAACTCATTAGCTACATTGCTTGCAAGGCTTATAGTGATGTGCATTACCGAGAGGGCCCAGAGATACCTCTCCCAGAGCAATCGGAGTGACAAAACCTAATCTCGAAATCGCCAACCCAACATGTACCTTTGGAGACACCTGTAGTACTCCTTTATAATCACCCGATTCGTTGTGGACGTTTGGTAGCACCCAAAGTGTTCCTCCGTAAACGGAGTTGCATAATCTCATAGTTACGAGGAACATGTATAAGTCATGAAGAAAGCAATAGCAACATACTAAACGATCGGGTGCTAGGCTAACGGAATGGGTCATGTCAATCACATCATTCTCCTAATGATGTGATCCCGTTAATCAAATGACAACTCATGTCTATGGTTAGGAAACATAACCATCTTCGATTAACGAGCTAGTCAAGTAGAGGCATACTAGTGACACTCTGTTTGTCTATGTATTCACACATGTATTATGTTCCCGGTTAATACAATTCTAGCATGAATAATAAACATTTATCATGATATAAGGAAATAAATAATAACTTTATTATTGCCTCTAGGGCATATTTCCTTCAGTCTCCCACTTGCACTAGAGTCAATAATCTAGATCACATCGCCATGTGATTTAACATCAATAGTTCACATCTATATGTGGTTAACACCCATAGTTCACATCGACATGTGACCAACACCCAAAGGGATTACTAGAGTCGATAATCTAGTTCACATCGCTATGTGATTAACACCCAAAGAGTACTAAGGTGTGATCATGTTTTGCTTGTGAGATAATTTTAGTCAACGGGTGCATCACATTCAGAGCCGTATGTATTTTGCAAATATTCTATGTCTACAATGCTCTTGCGGGGCTACTCTAGCTAATTGCTCCCACTTATAATATGTATCCAGATTGAGACTTAGAGTCATCTGGATCTGTGTAAAAATCTTGCATCGATGTAACTCTTTACGACGGGCTCTTTTATCACCTCCATAATCGAGAAATATTTCCTTAGTCCTCACTAAGGATGTTCTTGACCAATGTCCACTGATCTACTCTTAGATCACTATTGTACTCCTTGCCAAATACAGAGCAAGGTATACAATAGGTGCAGTACATAGCATAGCATACTTTATAGAACCTATGGCGAGGCATAGGGAATGACTTTCATTCTCTTTTCTATTTTCTTTGTGGTCGGGATTTGAGTCTTACTCAATTTCACACCTTTGCAACACAGGCAAGAACTTTTCTTTGACTGTTCCATTTTGAACTTCTTCAAAATCTTGACAAGGTATGTACTTATTGAAAACTTTATCAAGCGTTTTCATCTATCTCAATAGATCTTGATGCTCAATTTGTACGCAGCTTCACCGAGGTCCTTCTTTGAAAAACTCCTTTCAAATACTCCTTTATGCTTTGCGAATAATTCTACATTATTTCCGATCAACAATATGTCATTCACATATACTTATCGTAAATGTTGTAGTGCTCCCACTCACTTGCTTGTAAATACGGGCTTCTCCAAAAGTCTGTATAAAACCATATGCTTTGATCACACTATCAAAGCGTTTATTCCAACTCTGAGATGCTTGCACCGGTCCATAGTTGGATCATTGAGCTTGCACATTTTGTTAGTTCCTTTAGGATTGAAAAAACCTTCTGGTTGCATCATATACAACTCTTCTTTAATATATCCATTAAAGAATGTAGTTTTGACATCCATTTGCCAGATTTCATAAAATGTGGCAATTGCTAACATGATTCGGACAGACTTAAGCATCGCTACGGTTGAGAAAATCTCATTGTAGTCAACACCTTGAACTTGTCGAAAACCTTTTTGTGACAAGTCGAGCTTTGTAGATAGTAACACTACTATTAGTGTCCGTCTTCCTCTTGAAGATCCATTTATTTAACATGGCTTGCTGATCATCGAGCAAGTCAATCAAAGTCCATACTTTGTTCTCATACATGGATCCTATCTCAGATTTCATGGCCTCAAGCCATTTCGCGAAATCTGGGCTCATCATCGCTTCCTCATAGTTCGTAGGTTCATCATGGTCTAGTAACATGACTTCCGAACATGATTACCGTACCACTACAGTGCGGATCTTACTCTGGAAGACCCACGAGGTTTGGTAGCAACTTGATCTCAAGTTTCATGATCATCATCATTAACTTCCTCACTAATTGGTGTAGGAATCACTAGAACTAATTTACGTGATGAACTACTTTCCAATAAGGGAGAAGGTATAATTACCTCATCAAGTTCTACTTTCCTCCCACTCACTTCTTTCGAGAGAAACTTCTTCTCTAGAAAGGATCCATCTTAGCAACGAAAAACTTGCCTTCGGATCTATGATAGAAGGTGTACCCAATAGTTACCTTTGGGTATTCTATGAAGACGACTTCTCCGATTTGGGTTTGAGCTTATCGGTGAAAACTTTTTCACATAAGCATCACAACTCCAAACTTTTAAGAAACGACAACTTATGTTTCTTTGTTAAACCATAGTTCATATGGTGTCGTCTCAACGGATTTAGATGGTGCCCTATTAAACGTGAATGCAAATGTCTCTAATGCATAACCCCAAAATGATAGTGGTAAACCGATAAGAGACATCATAGATCGCACCATATCAAATAAAGAGCGGTTCTGACGTTCGGACACACCATAACATTGTGGTGTTCGGTGGCGTGAGCTGTGAAACTATTCCACATTATTTTAATTGAAGACCAAACTCGTAACTCAATTGTTTGTCTTTGCGATTAGATCGCAGAAACTTTATTTTCTTGTTACGATGATTTTTCCACTTCACTCTGAAATTCTTTGAACCTTTCAACTATTTCAGACTTATGTTTCATCAAGTAGATATACCCATATCTGCTCAAATCATCTTGTGAAAGTCGAGAAAATAACGATACTTGCCACGAGCATCAACACTCATTGGATCGCATACATCGGTATGTATTATTTCCAATAAGTCAAGAGCTTGTTCCATTGTTCCGAGAACGGAGTTTTAGTCATCTTGCCCAAACGGCACGGTTCGCAAGCATCAAATGATTCATAATCAAGTGATTCCAAAAGTCCATCGGCATGGAGTTTTCTTCATGCGCTTTACACCAATATGACCTAAATGGCAGTGCCACAAATAAGTTGCACTATCATTATTAACTTTGCATCTTTTGGTTTCAATATTATGAATATGTGTATCACTATGATCGAGATCCAATGAACCATTTTCATTGGGTGTGTAACCATATAAGGTTTTATTCATGTAACCGTAACAACAATTTATTCTCTTACTTAAATGAATAACCGTATTGCAATAAACATGATCAAATCATATTTATGCTCAACACCAAATAACACTTATTTAGGTTCCACACTAATCCCGAAAGTATAGGGAGTGTGCGATGATGATCATATCAATCTTGGAACTACTTCCAACACTCATCGTCACTTCCCCTTCAACTAGTTTCTGTTCATTCTGCAACTCCGTTTCAAGTTACTATTCTTAGCAATCGAACCCGATTATCAAATACCGAGGGGTTGCTGCGAACACTAGTAAAATACACATCAATAATCATATATCAAATATACCTTTGTTCACTTTGCCATCCTTCTTATCCGCCAAATACTTGGGGTAGTTCCGCTTCTAGTGACCAGTTCCATTGCAGCAAAAGCACTTAGTCTCGTGCTTAGGTCCAGACTTGGGCTTCTTCACTCGAGCGACAACTTGCTTGCCGTTCTTCTTGAAGTTCCCCTTCTTCCCTTTGCCCTTTTCCTTGAGACTAGTGGTCTTGTCAATCATCAACACTTGATGCTCTTTCTTGATTTCTACCTTCGTCAACATCACGAAGAGCTCGGGAATCGTTTTTGTCATCCCTTGCATACTATAGTTCATCACGAAGTTCTAGTAACTTAGTGTTGGTGACTAGAGAATTCTGTCAATCACTATCTTATCTGGAAGATTAACTCCCACTTGATTTAAGCGATTGAAGTACCCAGACAATCTGAGAACATGCTCACTAGTTGAGCGATTCTCTTCCATCTTTTAGCTATAAAACTTGTTGGAGATTTCATATCTCTCAACTCGGGTATTTTCTTGAAATATTAACTTCAATTCCTGGAACATCTCATATGGTCCATGACGTTCAAAACGTCTTTGAAGTCCCGATTCTAAGCTGTTAAGTATGGTGCACTAAACTATCAAGTAGTCATCATATTGAGCTAGCCAAACGTTCATAACGTCTACATTTGCTCCTGCAATAGGTCCGTCACCTAGCGGTGCATTAAGGACATAATTCTTACGTGCGGCAATGAGGATAAACCTCGGATCACGGATCCAATCCGCATCATTGCTACTAACATTTTTCAATACAATTTTCTCTAGGAACACATATAAAAACATAGGGAAGCAACAACGCGAGCTATTGATCTACAACATAATTTGCAAAATACTACCAGGACTAAGTTCATGATAAATTAAAGTTCAATTAATCATATTACTTAAGAACTCCCACTTAGATAGACATCTCTCTAGTCATCTAAGTGATCACGTGATCCAAATCAACTAAACCATAACCGATCATCACGTGAGATGGAGTAGTTTTCAATGGTGAACATCTTATGTTGATCATATCTACTATATGATTCACGCTCGACCTTTCGGTCTCCGTGTTCGAGGCCATATCTGCATATGCTAGGCTCGTCAAGTATAACTTTGAGTATTCTCACAAGGCAAAACTGGCTTGCACCCGTTGTAGATGGACGTAGAGCTTATCACACCCGATCATCACGCGTGGTGTCTCGGCACGACGAACTTTGTGGCGGTGCATACTCGTGGAGAACACTACTTGATAATTTTAGTGAGAGATCATCTTAAAATGCTACCGTCAATCAAAGCAAAATAAGATGCATAAAGGATAAACATCACATGCAATCAATATAAGTGATATGATATGGCCATCATCATCTTGTGCTTGTGATCTCCATCTCCGAAGCACCGTCGTGATCACCATCGTCACCGGCGCGACACCTTGATCTCCATCGTAGCATCGTTGTCGTTTCGCCAACTATTGCTTCTACGACTATCGCTACCGCTTAGTGATAAAGTAAAGCAACTACTGTATGCGTTTGCATTTCATACAATAAAGCGACAACCATATGGCTCCAGCCGATTGCCGATAACTTCGGTTACAAAACATGATCATCTCATACAATAAAATATAGCATCACGTCTTGACCATATCACATCACAACATGCCCTGCAAAAACAAGTTAGACGTCCTCTACTTTGTTGTTGCAAATTGTACGTGGCTACTACGGGCTTAAGCAAGAACCAATCTCACCTACGCATCAAGACCACAATGATACTTCGTCAAATAGACTCCGTTTTAACCTACTGTTGGGGAACGTAGTAATTTCAAAATTTTCCTACGCACACACAGGACCATGGTGATGGCATAGCAACGAGAGGGGAGAGTGTATGTCCACGTACCCTCGTGAACCCGTGGCGGAAGCGTTATAACAACGCGGTTGATGTAGTAAATGCGTCTTCACGATCCGACCGATCCAAGTACCGAACGTCACGGCACCTCCGAGTTCTGCACACGCTCAAACGATGACGATCCCGGACTCCGATCCAGCAAAGTGTCGGGATGAGTTCCGTCGACCTGACGGCGTGGTGGCGATGATGATGCTCCACCGGCGCGGGGCTTCGCCTAAGCTCATGACGATATGACTTCACGGTGCGAGGCTTCGCCTAAGCTCATGACGATATGACTTCACCGGTAGCGAGCTTCGCCTAAGCTCCATGACGATATGACCGAAGTGGAATATGGTGGAGGGGCACCGCACACGGCTAAGGAACGATCCGTAGATCAACTTGTGTGTTCTAGGGTGCCCCCCCCCTGTATATAAAGGAGCAAGGGAGGGTGGCGGCCTAGGAGGAGGCGCGCAAGGGGAGTCCTACTCCCCAGGAGTAGGATTCCCCTTTCCTAGTCCAACTAGGAAACCTTCCATGTAGTAGGAGTAGGAGAGAAGGAAAGGGAAGGGAAAGGAGAAGGAAGGAAGGCGCCCCCTTCCCTAGTCCAATTCGGACCAGACCAAGGGAAGGGTGCGGCCACCCTTGAGGCCCTTTTCCTTCTTTCCCCGTATGGCCCAATAAGGCCCAATACGTATTCCCGTAACTCTCCGGTACTCCGAAAAATACCCGAATCATTCGAACCTTTCCGAACTCGAATATAGTCGTCAATATATCGATCTTTACGTCTCGACCATTTCGAGACTCCTCGTCATGTCCCTGATCTCATCCGGGACTCCGAACTCCTTTGGTACATCAAAACTCATAAACTCATAATATAAGCATCGCCGAAACCTTAAGCGTGCGGACCCTACGGGTTCGAGAACTATGTAGACATGACCGAGAACTATTCTTGGTCAATAACCAATAGCGGAACCTGGATGCCCATATTGGTTCCTACATATTCTCTGAAGATCTTTATCGGTCGAACCGCATAACAACATACGTTGTTCCCTTTGTCATCGGTATGTTACTTGCGAGATTCGATCGTCGGTATCCAATACCTAGTTCAATCTCGTTACGGCAAGTCTCTTTACTCGTTCGTAATGCATCATTTCGTAACTAACTCATTAGCTACATTGCTTGCAAGGCTTATAGTGATGTGCATTACCGAGAGGGCCGGAGATACCTCTCCACAATCGGAGTGACAAAACCTAATCTCAAAATCGCCAACCCAACATGTACCTTTGGAGACACCTGTAGTACTCCTTTATAATCACCCAGTTACGTTGTGACGTTTGGTAGCACCCAAAGTGTTCCTCCGGTGAACGGGAGTTGCATAATCTCATAGTTACAGGAACATGTATAAGTCATGAAGAAAGCAATAGCAACATACTAAACGATCGGGTGCTAGGCTAACGGAATGGGTCATGTCAATCACATCATTCTCCTAATGATGTGATCCGTTAATCAAATGACAACTCATGTCTATGGTTAGGAAACATAACCATCTTCGATTAACGAGCTAGTCAAGTAGAGGCATACTAGTGACACTCTGTTTGTCTATGTATTCACACATGTATTATGTTCCCGGTTAATACAATTCTAGCATGAATAATAAACATTTATCATGATATAAGGAAATAAATAATAACTTTATTATTGCCTCTAGGGCATATTTCCTTCAGTGTTCCGGGTGGCGTGAGTTGCGAAACTATTCCGCATTATTTCAAATGAAGACCAAACTCGTAACTCAAATATTCTCCTCCAAGATCAGATCGTAGAAACTTTATTTTCTTGTTACGATGATTTTCCACTTCACTCTGAAATTCTTTGAACTTTTCAAATGTTTCAGACTTATGCTTCATCAAGTAGATATACCCATATCTTCTAAAATCATATGTGAAGGTGAGAAAATAACGATACCCGCCGCGAGCCTCAATATTCATCGGACCACATACATTAGTATGTATTATTTCCAATAAATCTGTTGCTCGCTCCATTGTTCCGGAGAACGGCGTTTTAGTCATCTTGCCCATGCGGCATGGTTCGCAAGTAACAAGTGATTCATAATCAAGTGATTCCAAAAGTCCATCAGAATGGAGTTTCTTCATGTGCTTTACACCGATATGACCCAAACGGCAGTGCCACAAATAAGTTGCACTATCATTATCAACTCTGCATCTTTTGGCTTCAATATTATGAATATGTGTATCACTACTATCGAGATTCAACAAAAATAGACCACTCTTCAAGGGTGCATGACCATAAAAGATATTACTCATACAAATAGAACAACCATTATTCTCAGATTTAAATGAATAACTGTCTCGCATCAAACAAGATCCAGATATAATGTTCATGCTCAACGCTGGCACCAAATAAATAATTATTCAGGTCTAAAACTAATCCCGAAGGTAGATGTAGAGGTAGCATGCCGACCACGATCACATCGACTTTGAAACCATTTCCCACGCGCATCGTCACCTCGTCCTTAGCCAATCTTCGCTTAATCTGTAGTCCCTGTTTGGAGTTGCAAATATTAGCAATGTAACCGATTATCAAATACCCTGTGCTCTGCGAGCATTAGTAAGGTACACATTAATAACATGTATATCACATATACCTTTGTTCACCTTGACATCCTTCTTATCCGCCAAATACTTGGGGCAGTTCCGCTTCGATGACGGTCCCTTTGCGGTAGAAGCACTCAATCTCGTGCTTAGGTCCGGACTTGGGTTTCTTCACTTGAGCAAGAACTTGCTTGCCATTCTTCTTGAAGTTCCCCTTCTTCCCTTTACCCTTTTTCTTGAAACTGGTGGTCTTGTTGACCATCAACACTTGATGCTCCTTCTTGATTTCTACCTCCATGACCTTTAGCATTGCGAAGAGCTCGGGAATTGTCTTATCCATCCCTTGCATGTTATAGTTCATCACGAAGCTCTTGTAGCTTGGTGGCAGTGATTGAAGAATTTTGTCAATGACACTATCATCAGGAAGATTAACTCCCAGTTGAATCAAGTGATTGTAGTACCCAGACATTCTGAGTATATGTTCACTTACAGAACTATTCTCCTCCATTTCGCAGATGTAGAACTTATTGGAGACTTCATATCTCTCAATCCTGGCATTTGCTTGAAATATTAACTTCAAATCCTGGAACATCTCATATGCCCCATGACGTTCAAAACATCGTTGAAGTTCTGGTTCTAAGCCGTAAAGCATGGACACTTAACTATCGAGTAGTCATCAACACGCGACTGCCAGGCTTTCACAATGTCTGCGGTTCTTGCCGGCTGGTGGTACACCTAGCGGTGCTTCCAGGGCGTAATTCTTACATGCGACAATGAGGATAATCCTCAAATTCTGGACCCGATCCGTGTAGTTTCTACCATCATCTTTCAACTTAGCTTTCTCTAGGAACGCATTAAAATTCAACGGAACAATAGCACGGGCCATCTATCTACAACAACATAGACATCCAAAATACTATCAGGTACTAAGTTCATGATAAATTAGAGTTCAATTAATCATATTACTAAAGAACTCCCACTTAGATAGACATCCCTCTAACCATCTAAGGAGTTAATTGCTCAAAACCACCAGATTTGAGGCTAGGGTACTCCAAAACTACCGCTTTTGCCGAAAATCACAAAAGACCACCACTTCTGCGCCAAGTGGATAACAAATCGCACTGATTTACATATTTGCCGCGGCTAACAAAGAAAGCGAAAGGTTTGGCCCACACGTCGAGGTGACATGGAAGACCTATGTGGATAAGATCTTTGAGGTGGCCATGGGACCCACATGTCATCCCTTGTCTTCTTCCTCTTTCTTCCTACCTCATCTCTCTCTCCTCCGCTTCACAGTCGCATCGCGCCTTCTTTGCACCCTCCTCTGAATGCCGTCCATCTCACAGTCGCGTCGCCGCCATCCCTCCTAGTCCGCCATTCAAGCGCCATGGCGGCGAGCAGGAGGTGGAGCTTCGCCTTGCCGGCCATCCCACCGCCGATCCGGTCGCCGACACGGCGCCGCCCGCTTCCTAAGCGCGCCCGTCCCTCTGGTCCGACCCGCGTCGGCCTCGCCTGCACATGCATTCGCCGCCCAGCGCTTGCGATCTTTGCCGCCCCTGCAGTTCGCCGCCCGGCCCTTGCAACGCCCGCCGCCTCGCCTGCGCCTCTCCGGCAAGTCCGCCCGCGCTGCCTCATCCGTGCGAGTGCGGATCTCATTGGCGGTAGCGCGGGCATCTTGAGCTCGGCTCGCCGTGGGGAGAAAGGGACACGCACGCAGGGGCTTGGCCTCATGAATGGCGGCGGGCAGCGAACGCGAGGTTGACCTCGCCGAGGCGGCGAGGCGGGTGTGGGGAGAGGAGGCTCGGCCACGCCGGAGCATCTTTGAGGCCTTGAGGTTCGGCCTCATTTGGAGCTAGCAGGGCGGCCCTTCTTCTTTGTTCCTCCACCGCTCCTGTTGGAAGGAAGGAGGAGAGGAGATAAGAGAAGGAGAGAAGAGCTGACAGGTGGGACCTCCGTCCACATCAGTTGGTCAAAGATCGACTAGGATTAGTCTTTGCCACATCAGCGGTCCCACCGTCGGGTTTCTTTGTTAGGCGCTCAATTTCAAATCGATGCGATTTGTTATCCACTTGGCGCAGAAGTGGTGGTCTTTTGTGATTTTCGGCAAAAGCGGTAGTTTTGGAGTACCCTAGCCTCAAATCTGGTGGGTTTGAGCAATTAACTCTCATCTAAGTGATCATGTGATCCATATCAACTAAACCATGTCCGATCATCACGTGAGATGGAGTAGTTTTCAATGGTGAACATCACTATGTTGATCATATCTACTATATGATTCACGCTCGACCTTTCGGTCTCAGTTGTCCGAGGCCATATCTGCATATGCTAGGCTCGTCAAGTTTAACCCGAGTATTATGCGTGTGCAAAACTGGCTTGCACCCGTTGTATGTGAACATAGAGCTTATCACACCCGATCATCACGTGGTGTCTCGGCACGATTTAACTTTTGCAACAAAGGCATACTCACGGAGGACACTTGTACCTTAAAATTTAGTGAGAGATCATCTTATAATGCTACCGTCGAACTAAGCAAAATAAGATGCATAAAGGATAAACATCACATGCAATCAATATAAGTGATATGATATGGCCATCATCATCTTGTGCCTTTGATCTCCATCTCCAAAGCAAATCATGATCACCATCGTCATCGGCGCGACACCTTGATCTCCATCGTAGCATCGTTGTTGTCTCGCCAACTATTGCTTCTACGACTATCGCTACGCTTAGTGATAAAGTAAAGCAATTACATGGTGATTGCATTTCATACAATAAAGCGACAACCATATGGCTCCTGCCAGTTGCCGATAACTCCATTACAAAACATGATCATCTCATACAATAAAATTTAGCATCATGTCTTGACCATATCACATCACAACATGCCCTGCAAAAACAAGTTAGACGCCCTCTACTTTGTTTTTGCAAGTTTTACGTGGCTGCTACGGGCTGGGCAAGAACCGTTCTTACCTACGCATCAAAACCACAACGATTTTTCATCAAGTATGTGTTGTTTTAACCTTCAACAAGGACCCAAGGCGTATGCACTCAATTCAACTAAAGTTGGAGAAACCGACACCCTTGACCACACATTGCGAAGCACGTCGGTAGAACCAGTCTTGCATAAGCGTCTGGCGTAATGTCGGTCCGGGCCGCTTCATCCAACAATACGGCGAATCAAAGTATGACATCTTTGGTAAGCAGTATGACTATTATCGCCCATAACTCACTTGTGTTCTACTCGTGCATATAAAATCTACGCATAAACCTGGCTCGGATGCCATTGTTGGGAAACGTAGTAATTTCAAAAAAATTCCTACGCACATGCAAGATCATGGTGATGCATAGCAACGAGAGGGGAGAGTGTAGTCCATGTACCCTCGTAGACTGTAAGTGGAAGCGTTTATCAACGCGGTTGATGTAGTCGTACACCTTCATTATCCGTCCAGATCAAGCACCGAACGTACGACACCTTCGTGTTCACCACATGTTCAGCTCGATGACGTCCTCGCCTTCTTGATCCAGCAAGAGGGGCGAAGTAGTAGATGAATTCCGGCAGCACGACGGCGTGGTGATGGTGTTGGTGAATAACAATCTCCGCAGGGCTTCGCCTAAGCACTACGAAAACTATGACGGAGGATAAATTAGAGGGGATGGGGTTGCCGGCACACGGCTTGGTGTTTCTTGATGTCTCTTTGGTGCTAGCCCTGCCCCTCTAATTATATGTTGAGCCTTGGGGTCGAAACTTGGAGTAAAAGCCTCCACAAAGTCGGTTTCACCCGAAAGGCAAGAGTCCTTCTCGGACTACAGGGCCAGACGCCAGGGTTCTCGGCGTCACTGGACCCGACGCCGAGGACCACAGCGTCTAGCCCTGAACTCATAAAACTTTTTTTTGCGCTTTCCAAAAACCTTATGGGCATTCCCCTTTGGCCCAAATAAAGTGTTCTCGTACCCAAACATTTCGGGAAACATCCGGAACCCCTTCCGGTGAATTCTGGAACCCTTCTAGAGACTAAACACTATTATCACATATATTAATCTTTATCTCCGAACCATTCCGGAGTTCCTCGTCATGTCCGTGATCTCATCCGGGACTCCTAACAACATTAGGTCACCAACATACATAACTCATATAATACTATATCGTCAACGAACGTTTAAGCGTGCGGACCCTACGGGTTTGAGAACTATGTAGACATGACCGAGACACCTCTTTGGTCAATAACCAATAGCGGAACTTGGATGCCCATATTGGCTCCTACATATTCTACGAAGATCTTTATCGGTCGAACCGCATAACAACATACGTTGTTCCCTTTGTCATCCGTATGTTACTTGCGCGAGATTCGATCGTCGGTATCTCAATACCTAGTTCAATCTCGTTATCGGCAAGTCTCTTTACTCATTCCGTAATGCATCATTTGCAACTAACTCATTAGTCACATTGCCTGCAAGGCTTATAGTGACGTGCATTACCGAGAGGGCCCAGAGATACCTCTCCGACAATCGAAGTGACAAATCCTAATCTCGATCTATGCCAACTCAACAAGTACCATCGGAGACACCTGTAGAGCACCTTTATAATCACCCAGTTACGTTGTGACGTTTGGTAGCACACAAAGTGTTCCTCTGGTATTCGGGAGTTGCATAATCTCATAGTCATAGGAACATGTATAAGTCATGAAGAAACCAATAGCAACAAACTAAACGATCATCATGCTAAGCTAACGGAATGGGTCAAGTCAATCACATCATTCTCTAATGATGTGATCTCGTTAATCAAATGACAACTCATGTCTATGGTTAGGAAACTTAACCATCTTTGATTCAACGAGCTAGTCAAGTAGAGGCATACTAGTGACACTCTGTTTGTCTATGTATTCACACATGTACTAGGTTTTCGGTTAATACAATTCTAGCATGAATAATAAACATTTATCATGATATAAGGAAATATAAATAACAACTTTATTATTGCCTCTAGGGCATATTTCCTTCACCCATGTCCACCTCTCTAGGATATACCTCCTCAGTATCTCGTAGACTCCAATCTGTTCCATTACTCATAGTATGTGTGCGCACAATAGCCCATCGCGATCAAACTTGCAGCAAGTGCATGAGTATACCCCTTCATCCTTGTTCGCCTGCACATGGTAGTCCCTATCCCCATACTTTGGTAGTATCCCTCGGAGCGAGCACACCCTGAAGGTTCCATCTTGCAAAGTGTCGCATCCGTAAGTAGTCTTTAGCTTCATCTCTACCTGGAACTTGGAGAACAGATTTTGCGTGTATATCCGTCACATCTGCAACTCGATTGGGTTCAATGAATACATGTCTGCCTCTTTGTAAATTGCATCCACTTGCTCTTTCGCCATAGCCACCATTACTTTCTCCTGGATTGCAGTGTATTGAGTTGCGAATTCAATCAATGAGTTGTTGGGGTTCACGTACTTCTTGAGCACATCATTGAATCCCTCGCTCCTTGCAGCTGTCTGCAAGAATGGAAAGAAATGCTTCATGTAGTACATCGGGGCCCAACATTTTCTATTTTCCCACAACCAGTGAAAATGTTCGTTGTTGATCTGGCCATATTCATCCATCATTGCCCACCTCTTGATACACAAAACATGAGACAATTACAACATCATACACATCAATGGTAATTAAAGTACAAGTATGCTGGTAACTTTTCTTAGTTATTAGGTGGTAACTTCATGGGACCAATTTTCCAGATATTTTTTGTTCTTTTTCATATGTGAAAGTTTTCTTTTCTTTTTTTGTTTGTCTTACACCTAGTCTGGTAACTTTCTAAACCAATAGTTGGTATCAACATATGTATTTTTTTGGTACAAAATAACCAGACCCGTTTTTTGCTAATATCAAATGTAAATGTTTTTGTTTGTTATTTTTCTTTTGTACCCAGATGGTGATTACATGTCCACACATTTTTTCAATTGTAATTTGATGTTGTTCCAATGAAACTGCCCCTGGTAATATAACCAACAAGATCATGGTGCTTGTGTAGACCCACACATGGTAACCTGAACATGGTAACTTGTGCTTCACACATATTCATATGGCTTCTCAAGTTTGCTGCATGGTAATTAAAATGGGTCAACTGAGTAGAGTGCATTACCGATCAAGCTGTTGTCGACACAGTCTTTGAACGCTTTGTTTAGTGGTTTATCATCACCATAAGCTTTCCAAGTTTCTCCTCCACCTTCTTCATTATATGACAGCGGCAATTTCTGTATACTATGTTTAAGAATACCTTGTCGATCGCACTCCTCATTGCAAAGTCCTGGTCTATGATGATGGTTTTTGGGGCAACACCACCCATTGCATGGAGGAATGTGTTAAACAGCCACACAAAGTTCTCCTTTAGTTTGTTTCGAACGAAGCCACACCCAAACTGGATGGATTGACCATGGTTATTAATTGCAATGAATGGTGCACACGACATCTTGTACATGTTTGTCATGTATGTCGTGTCGAACGACAAATATCATTATACTTTGCATATGCCTTGCGTGATGATCAATCCAGAACAAGTTCTCAACCCTGTCCTCATCATCAAGCTTGATTCTCCAGTAGAAATATGAATCTTTGGCCCTCATCTCTTGGAAGTACGCAATTGTGCTCCCAACGTCCGTGTGGCGGTGCTCTAAGCGGAACTTAGCTCGTTGATTAGCAATGTCTTTTGTCGTGTAGGGTACTTCTTTAGCGCTTTCGTAGAACCATGACGTCAGCTGCATCTATCTCGCAGTCTCAATGTTGCATCCGTGCAGAACCCTCAAGAAGTCCTGCTCCTCCTTCGGAATGTACGATGTGATGATAAGAATTTTGTTAGGGACAACTTTTTGATCAGGGGGTGATTGTGGTTGTCCTCGAAACGACCAACAGTCCACCATGCATCATCGTGGGATATGTACATGTGCGCTTCACATTCAGTCCTAACGACTTTTTTCCTCTTCTTGACAATGCTGGTTGGGTTTTCCACATCTTGCAGCTCATCCTTGTCCCTGTGTCGTTTGCCCTATTTTGTACAAACTAGGAGCACCCTGCTTATAGTTCCATCAACCCTCTCTTTCTTGAATTGCTGCCTAATTGCAAAGCCAGTCCTGCACGCGTAGATGTTGTAGTGGTCACGTGCACTCTCCAGAGTATCAAATTTTGTCCCTTGTAAAGGTGGCCTAGGTGTGGAATATGCCTCCATGTTGCTGCCTTCTATAGCAGCGTCGATCCCAGCAGATTCTGGAGTTGCAGGTTTGCTTATTGTCTGCTCTCCAAGGCTCCCAACTCATGTGCTTGCATTTGTTCCAAAGACTAGGTGCATTTGTTCCACCACTGGGCAAGCTGTTGTTTGCGCTGATTGCCCGAGCACCTGCAATTTGGCCTGGTAGATTAGTGGAATATAGCATGATAAATAACAGTTTTCCATCATGGTAGTTTTCTGAAGATTCAGTGAATGTATTTTTTTCTTTCTACCTAAACAATCCTGGTAATTTGCCTATTTTGAGCTTGGTAATATATGAGCGCCAATGTTGGTAATTTTCAAACCCACTTCAATAGTAAAGTATAAAACTTGTTTTTTATTCCATGATGATATCTAAACACTAATGCTGGTAATTTTACCTGTTTCCATGATGTTTGGGTACGCAAAATTGTTGCTTGGTGTGCACGCTGCATTATCTTCTTCATGCATTCTCCCTCCTCCTGCATCTTCTGCATTATCTCCTCTGCTAGCATCCATTATCTCCTCCTACTTCATTGTTTTTACGTTTGCACGTTAGTATACGTTTACACGTGTTCACTCTTATTTTGAAACTCATTGTTTTGGTTACTCTTTACACAGTTGTTTGAAGGCAAGAATCGCAGGGGTGATTGGCAAGAACATTAAACAGGACAATTACAGTATAACACAAGCATCTCCATTAAAAGGCACCACTTTTCTTTATCCAATGGTAGTACTCAACTAAAGTGGATGATAACTTTTACTATGTACAGATTGATAACTTGTTTACTTCATGCAGTATATCATTTTGCAGACTAAAAAACGAACCTATTGTGATGCATTTTCCATTTGTAGAAGAGTATGATTTTTGTGATCAATAAAGGTTCCTCTTTCCTTTATCTGTGTTTATTTTTCCATGGTAGACACAAAATCTATGTTTTATGTAGCAAGGGAGTGGGGTATATGGTGGGTAGTCTGTTATGTTACATAAAGTTGGTAACAAAAAGTACGAGGGGTTGGTAATTTTGCACTTAGTTGGTTGGTAAGTCACTGTAATAGGCAGAATTATCAGAGAAGTTTGCTTATTCTGTTTTCATGAGGTGGAAGGATGGTGATTTTTGCACAGATTGGGAGGGGGTGGGGTGGGGCTGGGGTAAGTCTTTGTATTAAGCATAAATTTTTGAAGATGTTAGATGAGTCTTGATTCTTACCAGGGATGGGGTGATGTTGTCTGGTGATTTGTTCGCCGTATCCTTGGTAGTTTCCCCCGTCCAGGCCTCTGGTTCGATGTATACAGAGTAGTAGGCCTCTGGTTTGATCCAGATCTGGAGGAGTGGTAGGATTTTGGTGTTGATTTGAGCAGCTGGGTAGGGCGGAGGGGCGTGTGGGTGGTGGGGAGGGTGGGAGAGGGCAGTGGCGGAGCTTGGCTCAAATCATGGAGGGGCCATTGGTTAGGGGGGCAAACGAAATCACAATATGCTGATTTTTAGTGGAAAAATTGGTCAAATACATAGGTATATATGCAATTTTTTCTTTGAGTGAGGGCCACCGCCTGTTATTCCCATGAAGCTCATGGAAGAGGGTATACTTGCGTGAGAGGTAAGGAGGGTGGGGGGAAAGTTAGGATGTGGAAAGTGCGTCGTGGGTGGATGGTTGAGTGAGTTGGACTTCTTTCTGTTGGGCCTTGTACGACGATCGGCCTGGTAAGCGGGAGGGTGATTGACTCGCAGAAGGGGGAGGATCGTATGGCAGATTTCCTATCGAGCACACTCTTGCCAAATATCATTATCCATAACACAATGACCAAAGAGCTGAACTGAGCGTCGTAATAGATTCATTTGTGGGACCGTGGCAATGTATGGACGTTCTATTAGTAGAGGTAGTGTGTGTGCGTGCATTTATACTGGTGAGTGTATGCATGTATGTATGAGTGTCTGTGTTTATATCGTGTTATTTTTTTTATCTTTTTGGTAAAAAGTTGGTTTTTCGGTCAGCATTTTTCTGGATGCACTTTGCGTACCCTGTCTTCCTGGCCGGCTCCTAATCGATCGATCCGATCGGGTCGAACCAGCAAGCCGGCACGTGCAAACACCGACCTGGGCGCCGTTTACAGATGGTAATTACTTCTTCCGCTCCCGGGATTAAGCTCCAAGGGAATATCGGCAAGATCACATCCACAGCCTTCGCAAGGCAACAAAATTGCAAGCGATTGCTGCCAAACAGGTCGATTTCGACCGATCTCCTCCGCGTATGTGGTTCTCTGCTGCCCTTGCCGCTTCTCCTCCCATCCTCCTTGTCCTCGCGCGCACGGGGAAACGACGCCGGCGAGATGGCTCCTCCCGCACGGTGATCTGCGTGGGTGACGTCCACGGCTACATCTCCAAGCTGGAGAGCCTGTGGGCGAACCTCCAGTCCGCGCTCCCCGCCGACGCCTTCGCCGCCGCGCTCGTCATCTTCCTCGGGGACTACAACGACCGCGGCCCGCACACCCGCCGCGTCCTCGACTTCCTCCTCGCGCTCCCGGCCCGCCACCCGGCTCAGCGCCACGTCTTCCTCTGCGGCAACCACGACCTCGCCTTCGCCGCCTTCGTCGGAGCGCTGCCGCCGCCCCCCGACGGCTCCCCTTTCGCCGCCACCTGGGCCCAATACATCGATAACGAGGCCCACGAGGGCTGGTTCCGCGGGCCGGGGCACGAGGATATGCACGTGCAGGGGAGGAGATGGGGCGGCGTCATCAAGGAGAGGTGGAACCCCAAGAAGGGCCTCCCGTACAAGGGTTCTATCTACGATGCGCAGCCCACCTTCGAGTCCTACGGCGTCGCCCATGGATCACCAGGTCAGTCTAGGAATTCCCCCCTATCAATTTGGTTACATGTGCTTCCATGCTGACCCAAATAATACTAGTGTTCATACTTCAATTGCTTATGATGTGAATTGCCACTGCCGAAGAAACGCTCATAATAATAAACTAGAGATATGGACATTAAAGTCAAAGTCATTAACAGAGCCCAAATGATGCGAGGGTAGTAACTTAGACTAGTAACATGCATATGTCACTAGTCTATGTTACTACCTCTATAATGGGGAGTAACATATGTGTTGTGTCATGCTATTAAGTTGTAGACTCATCTTGTATTGGTATGTGTGATATTACTCATAGTATGAGTAAGACTAGTCGAGCCGTTGTTAAACCCTTACATATTCCACTTTGTCAGTATTTTATTGACGGAATAGTGTCTCATCGACTGTGAAGTAGTAGTAACACAGAACACCTTCGAGTATGAAGGGCTAGTTTTCATTCTTACAACATTGTAGTGTACAGTGTTGGAGCATAGAGACCACTTCAAACTTCACAGTACCGACAATCACCTGTTTCATCTCTAGAAAGTATGCATAGTGCACTTTCCTGACATTGCCATTATTTACATATTTATGAACTATGATCATTATTTTTCCCGTGGAAACATTGCAATGCCTACTTTGTTTAGATTAACAATCACTCTGTCTTTGTCGGAAAAAAACAATCACCCTGTTTTTGGCAATACAAGAGTACACAATCAATATCATATAGGTATTGAGTTATGTTCTCTGAAATCAAATTAGTGGTTTACAATATGTGATTAATATTTATAGCACTATCATCGTGATATTAGCCTACATTAAATTAATATAGCGACCCGACCCGAAAACGGTCAAGTCTCTGTGTATCTGTTGTTGGATCAGCTGAGTGAGCTCCCGTGGAAAGTTGAATCCGGGGTCACGTCTCCGAGGCATCTGATGATGTTTTAGAGTGGATGAGAATTAGAATAGGACAAGGGTCTAAGGAGAAAAATAATATTACCCATATGCATGCAACAATCATTGACACACCAATCATTCATTTATTCAACTCAATCATAGTTCAAACTCGGGATACAAGTCTTACGACAAACCGAAAACATCGGCCTAATCGATCAACAACAACAACAACAACAAAGCCTTTAGTCCCAAACAAGTTGGGGGTAGGCTAGAGGTGAAACCCATAAGATCTCGCAACCAACTCATGGCTCTGGCACATGGATAGCAAGCTTCCACGCACTTCGCCCATAGCTAGCTCTTTGGTGATACTCCAATCCTTCAGTCTCTCTTAACGGACTCCTCCCATGTCAAATTCGGTCTACCCCGCCCTCCCTTGACATTCTCCGCACGCTTTAGCCGTCCGCTATGCACTGGAGCTTCTGGAGGCCTGCGCTGAATATGCCCAAACCATCTCAGACGATGTTGAACAAGCTTCTCCTCAATTGGTGCTACCCCAACTCTATCTCGTATATCATCATTCAGGACTCGAGCCTTCCTCGTGTGGCCACACATCCATCTCAACATACGCATCTCCGCCACACCTAACTGTTGAACATGTCGCCTTTTAGTCGGCCAACACTCCGCGCCATACAACATTGCGGGTCGAACCGCCGTCCTGTAGAACTTGCCTTTTAGCTTTTGTGGCACTCTCTTGGCCTAATCGATCAACAAGAAAATAAAAATAACATGGCGGTCATGACTAAGTGTCTTCCTCAGTTATCCTTGTTGTCGCCTCCTGTGGTGCGTCCTTCGCTGGGGTGCATCCTCCGGTGGTGCGTCCTTCAGTGGTGCTTTCGTCGTAGTCCTCATCATTGCTCACTAAGGGTCCATCGTCACCATTCAGATAGAGGTCTTCTCCCAGGTCCATCTTCTCTTCCATCGTGGAAATGTAAGTCTTCAAGTTCTGCATCCTCTCCAGAAGGTCCTTGACTACTCTTCATGTTCATCGTGGTCCTCGCGTGCTTTATCCTCCAATTCCAGTTCACGGAACAATAGCTTTCTGAACATCTTCGAGTTTCTGCGCGTTTGAACCTCCAGAGTCCTGATGTGAGCCTCCAGGTCTTGGATAAATGATAGGATGGAGTCGTCATTCACGGTGTGCACGATCTCTCATGGTTCTCTTCGGTACTTCGGTGTACTAGAAACTTCATAAAATTCTGACCTAATGCAAAAAGAATCAAATTAAAACACTAAAAATCCTAGGAGATATGAATATCCTAAGATTATCTATACCTCACCATGATCTCCCACAGGCTGAGATGGAGAGATAGTGCACACCGTGAATGACAACTCCATAATCTCATTTGTCCAAGACACGGAGGCTCTAGCAGGACTCTGGAGGTTCGTGACGCCACAGAAGCTCGAAGATGTTCAGGAAGCTGCTGTTCCGTGAACTGGAATTGGAGGATAAAGCACGCGAGGATCACGATGAACATGAAGAGGAAGTCAAGAACCTTCTGGAGAGGATCCAGAACTTGAAGACTTACATTGCCACGGTGAAAGAGAAGATGGACCTGGGAGAAGACCTCTATCCGAATGGTGACGATGGACCCTTAGTGAGCAATGATGAGGACTACGAGGAAAACACCACTGAAGAACGCACCAAGAGGAGATGCACCACCAAGAGGAGATGCACCACCGGAGGATGCACCCTCGGAAGATGCACCGCTGGAGGACGCACCACAAGAAGCGACAACAAGGATATCTAAGGAGGACACTTAGTCATGACCGCCATGTTATTTTTATTTTCTCTTTGATCGATTAGGTCGATGTTTTTGATTTGTCGTAAGATTTGTATCCCGAGTTTGAACTATGATTGAGTTGAATAAATGATTGGTGTGTTAATGATTGTTGCATGCATATGGGTAGTGTTTTTTTTTCTCCTTAGACCCTTGTTCTATTATAGTTCTCATCCACTCTAAAACATCAGATGCCTTCGAGACGTGACCTCGGATTTAACTTTCCACCGGAGCTCACTCAGCTAATCTAACGACAGATACACAGAGACTTGACCGTTTGCGGGTCGGGTCGCTACAATTAATTTGGAAAATGCTGATTATTTCCAACAATCCCCAAGCTTATTTTGATTTAAGGCCTGTTCTGAATCTGAACATGTTTACGGGTGTGCTTTTAAGAGTTGGCAAACGAAAACAATCTTGTGGTTCACGACTATAAATGTTTATTAGGTATTGGCTAGCACACATGAAAGAATGCTTATTTCTGAACGGGATGTCGCCACACTTTGTGGGTGCCGTCATTGGCGTGACCGGAGACAAGTTGTTGTACGTGTATTTGGATATGTGTAATGCCAAGGAACCGTGGAATGCACTCAAAGCAAAATTCGGGGCAACTGATGTAGGCAATGAATTGTATGCTATGGAGAGTTCCATGATTTAAGGATGAACAAGCTCACGAGATACAATGGATCGCTAAGAAATTTGAGCTCTTTAGGTGTGGGCTACTCGACAAGTTTATCACCGGATGCATTATTGCTAATTAGGCCGGGCATTCGGTTCCCATGAATCGATCGGTTCGGTGCTTTGGGTGTGGAGAAATTTGGTTTTCAGAATATGCTAACCGATCGGTTTCTTCAAAAAACGCTAACCGAGACTTTGGTCCACTAAAACATCATTTTGGTGCTCGGTTAACACAGATCAAGATTGATGTTATGTAAAATGCAATTGATGCATAAAATCGAGCTTCAAGAGACCAAAACAACACATCTCCCATGAAAAACAACGGTGGCGCATACTAAGCCCATTAAAACATCATTTTGGTGCTCGGTTAACATAGATCAAGGTTGATGTTACGTAAGCGCAATTGATGCATAAAATTTGAGCTTCAAGAGACCAAACACAACACATCTCCCATGAAAAACAACGGTGGCGCATGCCCAAGCCGACTGCGCCAGGAAGGATTGGACCATGGCACACCGCAACTAGGGCTCATGAGTGAGCCAATGCAACTCGTCGACGCGAGAGTTTGGCATAGAAATTGAGTTCTAGACATGCGTATGCATGTGATCTCGATGTCTGGGGGGGGGGGGGGGGGAGGAGCAGAGAAGGGGCGGCTAGAGACAGGGCAGGGATGAGAATGTCGGCTAGGGCGCGTGCATGTTCAGGAGGAGGGTTTCATCGCATTTGGGGTCAAGCAGTGGAGCTATTGGGCCATGGACCCCGAAGTTCTATCTGGAGTTGGGCCTCTTTGTTGGTGTCTCTTCGGTACTTCGGTGTGTTAACGATAATGCTAACAATATTAATCACATACTATAAACTAGTCATGTGAGTGCCTACGAAACATAGAACCAACATATCTATGAACTTCACATGTACATCAAATGAACGTGAACCAATGAGAGGATTAACATAATTTATCCTCAGGTCGAAATGACCTGGCGAATGCGTTCTTCGCAACACCGGCGATGTCACCGATTTACCTTGAGGTCGGCGAAGTTGTGGAACTAGTTCAAGATAGCGAGGTTGATGAAGTTGTGGAAGTCGTTGAGCGAAGGCGAGTAGTCGCGTCGAGACGCTCCCAAAACCTTATTAGCCTTGATCGATGTAGCTTTTGCAAAGGGCGGTCCGGAGGCTCGCCCTTTCGTGCACGCAATCACCGGGAGGGGAAGCCGAGAATAGCGAGAACAAGAGGAATGGTGGGATGGTTCGAAAGCGAGAGTCATATTCAATCGATCGATGATGCCTAGGGTCGCAAAACTCCTCTTTATGTAGTCAGTCTGTACGGATCAACCCATGTCCTAGTCATCCGAACAAATTGGGAACAACTATTTTTAATGCGCTTGTTTATGTCTCGTATTTCGTAATAATTAATTATCCATTCCAACTTGCAAAAATAAATCGCACACTTGGCATGGGTTTGAGCCTGGCTCATTCATGAAACCTGACGCGCATGCGCTTTGCGTGGCGGCTGGCGGAGGACGAGCGCATGTGTGTAAGTGCTCTTCTCAAGCTCGAGTGAGAGTGTAACGCCCCGGCCAAATCCATCAGTTCACCCACTGGTTCCTGGCTGTTGCGTCTGGCTACCACCTAGGATCTAGACCGACCTCAGACCAACACTTGTATTTTCTGCGCACTTTGTCCTCACTCGTGTGCACCTGGGAGCAACTTCCCGATCGGTCACCCATCCCCATCCTCAAATTGCTCCAAGCCAAGCACGCTTAACTTTGAGGTTCTTTTGGATGGGCTTCCTAAAAGAAGGTGCACCTTGCCGATATGAGTAGTCTATGATTCCTATTTAATCCGGGATGTGAACCGGCGTCCTCGTCGGTCCGGCAGGATGTTCCTCTTGGCACACGTCTCGTGTCCGATTAAAGACGTACACGACGGGCCACGCGTGTCATGCACCACATGTCAGCGCACCGGACCCGCATATGCCCGTGTAACCACGAGGGTCGACTTTGATACCAATTGTAACACCCGGCCAAACCCACTGGTTCACACCCACCGGTTCCTAGACATTGCGCTGGCTACAACCTAGGATCTACACCGCCACAGACCAACACTAGTTTTTTCCTCGCACTTTTTCTCACTCATGCGCTTTTGGGATCAACTTTCCGGTTGGTCACTTTGAAAGGATCGATATAGTTGACTAGAGGGGGTGAATAGGCAACTAACAATTTTTAAGCTTTTCTTTACCAATTTAAACTTTGCAATAATAAAGGTTGTCTAGATGTGCAACTAGGTGGACAACCTATATGATGCAAACAACACAAGCACAAAAGCAAGCAAGGATAGGAACACAAATAAGCTTGGACAAGTAAAGGGATAAGATAACCAAGAGTGGAGCCGGTGGAGACGAGGATGTGTTACAAGTTCCTTCCTTTTGAGGGAAATGCGTCTCCATAGGCGGTGTGGAGGCACAATGCTCCCCAAGAAGCCACTAGGGCCACCATAATCTCCTCACGCCCTCGCACAATGCAAGAGCCGTGATTCCACTATTGGTGCCCTTGAAGGCGGCGGAACCTTTACAAACAAGGTTGGGCAATCTCCACAACAATTGGAGGCTCCCAACAACACCACGAAGCTTCACCACAATGGAATATGGCTCCACGGTGACCTCAACCATCTAGGATGCTCAAACACCCAAGAGTAACAAGATCCGCAAGGTATAAGTGGGGGGAATCAAATATCTTGTGATGGAAGTGTAGATCGGGCCCTTGTCACCCAATCCCGAGCAAATCAACAAGTTTGATTGGCTAGGGAGAGAGATCGGGCCAAAATGGAGCTTAGAGAGAGAAGAGGTGGTCAACTAGAGGTAGAAGACGCCCCTTATATAGTCGTGGGAAAAATCCAACCGTTATCCACATGTTCAGCCCACGACGCGCGGTACTACTGCTCCAGGGGCGCGGTACTACCGCTCCAGGGGCGCGGTACTACCGCGAGGCTGCACGGTACTACCGTGGCGGACCACGGTACTACAAGCGGCAAAGACAGGCCGAACTAGCGACTATAAGGCGATTACCGCTGCAGTACTACTCCCTTGCGGTACTACCGCAAGGCGAGTCACGGCGGGAAGGGCGCGGATGAAATAAATTACATCCGTGCCAACTTCCCGAAAGCTAGCGGTGGTACAAAAATCCGACGCGGTACTACCGCTCCCGAGGAGCGGTACTACCGTAGCGCGCGCGTACTACCATGAAACTACGGTACTAGGTAGGAGGGCCACGGTACTACGGCTCCTAGGGAGCAGTACTACCGTGGGCCCCCGCGGTACTACCGCGTTGGACGAGCGGTACTACCGTGGGGGCCGCGGATGTAAAAAATTACATCCGCCCCTACTACCGACCGAGCGGCACTAGGCACGGAGTCAGCGGTACTACCGCTTCGAGAGGAAGCGGTACTACTGCGTGACACCAGCGTACTACACATGTACTTGCGGTACTACCGCAAGTACAGCAGTAGTCGCCAGATTTCCGCACACCCAAGATAACGAAGGGAAGCTCCAAAAAGCAGGGAAAGGAGGGACAAGTGTACGTGTTGATTCCACCCAAACCTTTCCAAAGCGGACCCCCTCTTAATAGTACGGCTCCCCTACGACTCAAATCCACCAAAAAGAAACGTAGGACGACGCCGTCTTCAATAGTCTCCGAGGGGCACCGAATCGTCACGTGCCTAGAGATGAACCATCTGAGGAACTCAAAGCACATGATTAGTCCGCAAAAGTATCGTCATCAATCACCAAAACACTTACGGGATAAATATGCCCTTACAGTCACCCATCCTCAAATTGCTCCAAGCCAAGCACACTTAATTTTGAGGTTCTTTCGGATGGGCTCCCAGAAAAGAAGATGTACCTTGTTGATATGAGTAGTCTATCATTCCTATTAAGCCGGGATGAGACAGAGAGTCCCTTTTATGGATTTTTTTAGGGAAGAGACCCTTTTATGTTGGTCTCTACTCTCCTGCACTCTACATGTAAGATTAAACTTCCCACCCATACATGCAACCATAGTGGGCCTTCGATTTTTTCTTGGAATTATTTCCTATAATGGCTAATGCCCACATACTTTCAGAGTATTGCACCCACCATAATTTAACCAAGCAGTTTCTAATTTGCCAGCGGTTCTAATTACACTGTAGATCTCATGAAAGCTGTGCCTGAGGAGCACAAGAAGTTTCTGCATGACTTGGTTTGGGTCCATGAAGAGGTGTGCATTCTTTTCTAGTGCAAAGTATACTAGAGAAGCAAGACATATTTCTGCTTTTGTAGTTTCATGTTATCGTTGTATTGCAGGAAGACGCGTTCAGATTGATACAGATGGAGGCCAGATTCTATGCAAACTGATCATGGTTCATGCCGGCCTGGAAAAGTCCTTGGATTTGAATGAGCAGCTTAGAGTTTTGAGAACTAGAGACACAAGGGTGCCAAAAGTTCAAATGCTTAGCGGAAGGCAGGATGTTTGGAACATACCACAGGTGAGCTAATATGTGATCCTGTTGCACTATATCTTGCCAGAGACGAACAATTTACTCTCCGGTTTGTTTTCCATGTTATTGTGTCTAATTTGGTGTCGCAGCTAACTCAGTACACTCGTGTAGTGTGTAGATGCAAACAAGATAAAGTTCAGTGCATTAGACTACCATCCTTGTAGAAGAGACCAACATAGTCTCCACAATGCTCTTTCTAATTGCATCTAAAGATGCCGTGATACGTACATGGAGTCACGTATTTTATATCACCTGCAGTACTAGTGAACCCATCATTGGCTTGATATTGCGCCATGCTAAGTTCTGTTGGCACTAAAGCCTTATATTAAGATTGGTTTGGTATGTGATTATTCCTAGAACTACTAGCCTTAGTGAAGCATGCACAGTTAGCCCCAAAATTGTTTGATTTGTCACTTCTCTGAACTGTGGAAATGGTATGTATGCAGTTTTCCTCAGCATCTTCTTGGTTTGGACCAATTTATATACATAGGAGTTCGTAAAGAAGTGTATATAATGAATTACCATAGGCCAGCGAAATGCTTTTTTTTAACAAAGGCAAGCACTTAGTCACATTTCATTAAATAGGAAGGACAGTGGCATAAATATATACACAACAAAAAGGCCAAGGTGGGCGAAAACCCCTAAAAATATATACTCCTGAAATTAGTGCTCCCAAGTGCTTTGCAACGGCTACCACCGAACAATTCACCTAGCTCTTGATTCTTATGGGGTGCACGGCATGCTGCTAACTGATCTGAAGACTCTTGCACTCAATGTTTGAATGAAAGTGTAGAGTTTTCTCACCATATGTGTGAGCACATAATCTTTGCTTGCTATGATGCAAGTACTGACAAGTGCCATTTTCTCCTTTTATCAAATTATTGAGCCAGTTTTCTTTAGCACAGACCGTCGGTAATCTGTAAAGAAAAAAAAGTGTGTCATGCAGGAAATTTGATTACAGCTGTCCACTGTCCTGCTTCTAATATGCTTTAAACTAGCAGCAATGTGCATTGGGTGAAGTTAGGTTACAGAATCACACCAGTTTGACTGTCACTCTGGAACTTCGGATGGTTTAGCCCCTTTTAGCTGAAACAGCAAGCACATGGTGCATGCTCATAGACTGCCACTAACTTATTCATGGCTACATGGTTGGTGTCCATGGTCGGTACATTTATCGGGATTATGAGCAGTTGTGCTGATACACGGATTTCCTTTTCCAGGATCTGGCCGGCAAGCAGACCATCGTTGTAAGTGGGCATCATGGGAAGCTCCACGTGGACGGTCTCAGGTTCATCATCGACGAAGGTGGCGGGTACGCAGATAAACCTATAGCTGCCGTTGTTTTCCCTTCGAAGGAAGTCATCAGGAGCACAGAGGGAACGGCCTCCCAGAATTAATCTAGACACCATCGGAAATGCAAGCTAATGTCGTAACGGAGTATCATATTTCCAAAAACACAGAACTGGGGTCTTAATGTATAACGTCGAGTAAATAAATCAATAATGTGTGATCTTCTCCTAAGCATGCAATGTGACAACTAGGACAAGTAAGCTCCTGTGTGCCAGTTGACAGCATCATTATACTTCTTGCTACTTGGCTGTCGATATGAATCATGAACGGCAATGGCCCCGTTTTTAAACAGCAGCTTTTCCTGTCAATTGAAGTAATATATCCTGCACGGCACCTTCTATATAGACAGACAGATCTCGGACGGTGGTTGTACGTGCCTACATGGTCCAAGGCAGAACAAAAGTTTTTTCTTTCGAATTCAGCAGTGCAAAAGGTGCGAGGATATCAAGTCACACGGGAGTTGTTGAATTAACGGTCGGGAGAGAGCCTCCTGGCAGGTCCCTTGTACTTCTCGTTTGTTTCTTCCCGATGAACAGCAAGCGAAAGCGAACGGACATGTCCACCGGGATGGGACCACGACGCTAGAGAACTCGGCCGGCCGGTCCCTCCCTCCGTCCTCCGCCAGTCACACCGGTCACCAAGCTTGACGCTTAATAAATATCTCTCCGGTATCTAGGAACTAGGATGACCGAGGGCTTAAAATGAGCATCAGTGCACGGCTTTAGGTGATCTTGATGCCCATTTGGCAGCCAGAGAACCAGAGAACTCAGAAACACCTCCATTTTAGATATTTTGATTTTGATTTTTTTGTTCTTTTTGGACGGTGGGGTCGTGGAGAGATTAGCGTCTAGTTTCTTAAAAGATATGCCATTTAGGCCCTGCTTTACAAAAGGCTCAACCAGTCCAAAACCTCTGCTAGGATCACCAGCTGCAAAGTTTTTTTTTTTGAATGTTACCAGCTGCAAAGTTAAGTAGACGCGCGAGACCACCAAAACAGGCGCATTCGAACTGGACAGACGCTCACGCAGGAGCCCAGCACCACAGGCTTGAGCCTGATAGCGGACGTGAGTGCGCGACACACGGGGACGGGGGCATCGGAGCAAGGAAGAGAGACGCACATGAGCACCATAATGCTATCAGGCCTGATTAATCATGTGGAGGGAGCAACCATGCACCTTTTCCCCTCTGGAAATTCATAGCTCGCACTTATTTTAATGGAAGCAAGAGTTGGCAAAACACATGCATTTTCAAACAAGGAAAAATAATTCTCAAACCATTATGACATGTAATTCTCAAACCATGCACCGATGAGTCCATGCGAGGTGGAAACGAAGAAATGAAAATCAACATCCCAGGGATTTTATGTTGTCGAGTCGAGAAGAGGATGGCACTGAAAGGATGCGTACTTCATTTACATATATGGTACCCTACAAATTCTTTTTTGGAGCAGAGTGGTGTGGTCTTTTTTTGTTACGAAAATGCCATAGCTGGCGCACATGCGTGCAGATCGGGTGATCGGAGACGACGGACAACGGACACTCCATCGTCACCAACTGCTTTTGTCTGGGAGACAATAAATGTTTTTTTGTAAACAAAATAGTAAATATAAACGAGGGTACTAGAAGGCGGTAACGGCATGGTCAGCTAAACGCGCTCCCAGCCGTTGGTTTGCGATCCCGTCCTCCCTCCCGTCCCCTCCCCTACGCAACGTCGCCTCCACCGTCCGTCCGTCGCTGCCACCTCTGCGCGCGCGCACGAGGGAGGAAGACGACGCCGCACACACACTCACACACACACACACTCTCCCCGTGGGTCCCCTTTCCGGCTTGGCGTCTATCTCCTCTCCCCCATCCCCATGCACTGCACTGTACCCGCCAGCTTCCACCCCCGCCGCACACGTTGCTCCCCCTTCTCATCGCTTCTCAATTAATATCTCCATCACTCGGGTTCCGCGCTGCATTTCGGCCGGCGGGTTGAGTGAGATCTGGGCGACTGGCTCAATCACTGTGCGGGGATGGCGACGTTCGCTGTGTCCGGCGCGACTCTCGGTGTGGCGCGGGCCGGCGTCGGAGTGGCGCGGGCCGGCTCGGAGCGGAGGGGCGGGGCGGACTTGCCGTCGCTGCTCCTCAGGAAGAAGGACTCCTCTCGTACGCCTCGCTCTCTCGAATCTCCCCGTCTGGCTTTGGCTCCCCTTCTCTCTCCTCTGCGCGCGCATGGCCTGTTCGATGCTGTTCCCCAATTGATCTCCATGAGTGAGAGAGATAGCTGGATTAGGCGATCGCGCTTCCTGAACCTGTATTTTTTTCCCCGCGGGGAAATGCGTTAGTGTCACCCAGGCCCTGGTGTTACCACGGCTTTGATCATTCCTCGTTTCATTCTGATATATATTTTCTCACTCTTTTTCTTCCTGTTCTTGCTATAACTGCAAGTTGTGGCGTTTTTTCACTATTGTAGTCATCCTTGCATTTTGCAGGCGCCGTCCTGAGCCGCGCGGCCTCTCCAGGGAAGGTCCTGGTGCCTGACGGCGAGAGCGACGACTTGGCAAGTCCGGCGCAACCTGAAGAATTACAGGTACACACGTGCCGGTAAATCTTCATACAATCGTTATTCACTTACCAAATGCCGGATGAAACCAACCACGGATGCGTCAGGTTTCGAGCTTCTTCTATCAGCATTGTGCAGTACTGCACTGCCTTGTTCATTTTGTTAGCCTTGGCCCCGTGCTGGCTCTTGGGCCACTGAAAAAATCAGATGGATGTGCATTCTAGCAAGAACTTCACAACATAATGCACTGTTTGGGGTTTCGTTAGTCTGCTCTACAATTGCTATTTTTCGTGCTGTAGATACCTGAAGATATCGAGGAGCAAACGGCGGAAGTGAACATGACAGGGGGGACTGCAGAGAAACTTCAATCTTCAGAGCCGACTCAGGGCATTGTGGAAACAATCACTGATGGTGTAACCAAAGGAGTTAAGGAACTAGTCGTGGGGGAGAAACTGCGATTTGTCCCAAAACCAGGAGATGGGCAGAAAATATACGAGATTGACCCAACACTGAAAGATTTTAGGAGCCATCTTGACTACCGGTAATGCCTACCCGCTGCTTTCGCTCATTTTGAATTAAGGTCCTTTCATCATGCAAATTTGGGGAACATCAAAGAGACAAAGACTAGGGACCACCATTTCATACAGATCCCCTCATGGTCTGAGAATATGCTGGGAAGTAAATGTATAATTGATGGCTACAATTTGCTCAAAATTGCAATACGAATAACTGTCTCCGATCATTACAATTACAGAGTGGCAAACTGATGAAAATGTGGTGGATGGGTTATAGATTTTACTTTGCTAATTCCTCTACCAAATTCCTAGGGGGGAAATCTACCAGTTGGGCAACTTAGTTTCTTATCTTTGTGGCCTTTTTGTTTTGGGGAAAACACATAGCTAAATTCGAATGATTTTGGGTATGCCTCGGTGGATTCAACAGATACAGCGAATACAAGAGAATTCGTGCTGCTATTGACCAACATGAAGGTGGACTGGAAGCATTTTCTCGTGGTTATGAAAAGCTTGGATTTACCCATGAGGTAAATTTAAAGCTTTATTATTATGAAACGCCTCCACTAGTCTAATTGCATATCTTATAAGAAAATTTATAATTCCTGTTTTTCCCTCTCTTTTTGCCAGTGCTGAAGGTATCGTCTAATTGCATATCTTATAAGAAAATTTAAATTCCTGTTTTCCCCTATTTTCCAGTGCTGAAGGTATCACTTACCGAGAATGGGCTCCTGGAGCGCATGTACGTCTTTTAAGTCTTAACAGACACCTTCCAATTTATTGTTAATGGTCACTATTCACCAACTAGCTTACTGGACTTACAAATTAGCTTACTGAATACTGACCAGTTACTCTAAATTTATGATCTGGCTTTTGCACCCTGTTACAGTCTGCAGCACTGGTAGGTGACTTCAACAATTGGAATCCAAATGCAGATACTATGACCAGAGTATGTCTACAGCTTGGCAATTTTCCACCTTTGCTTCATAACTACTGATACATCTATTTGTATTTATTTAGCTGTTTGCACATTCCTTAAAGTTGAGCCTCAACTACATCATATCAAAATGGTATAATTTGTCAGTGTCTTAAGCTTCAGCCCAAAGATTCTACTGAATTTAGTCCATCTTTTTGAGATTGAAAATGAGTATATTAAGGATGAATGAATACGTGCAACACTCCCATCTGCATTATGTGTGCTTTTCCATCTACAATGAGCATATTTCCATGCTATCAGTGAAGGTTTGCTCCTATTGATGCAGATATTTGATATGGTCTTTTCAGGATGATTATGGTGTTTGGGAGATTTTCCTCCCTAACAACGCTGATGGATCCTCAGCTATTCCTCATGGCTCACGTGTAAAGGTAAGCTGGCCAATTATTTAGTCGAGGATGTAGCATTTTCGAACTCTGCCTACTAAGGGTCCCTTTTCCTCTCTGTTTTCTAGATACGGATGGATACTCCATCTGGTGTGAAGGATTCAATTTCTGCTTGGATCAAGTTCTCTGTGCAGGCTCCAGGTGAAATACCATTCAATGGCATATATTATGATCCACCTGAAGAGGTAAGTATCGATCTACATTACATTATTAAATGAAATTTCCAGTGTTACAGTTTTTAATACCCACTTCTCACTGACATGTGAGTCAAGACAATACTTTAGAATTTGGAAGTGACATATGCATTAATTCACCTTCTAAGGGCTAAGGGGCAACCAACCTTGGTGATGTGTGTATGCTTGTGTGTGACATAAGATCTTATAGCTCTTTTATGTGTTATCTGTTGGTTAGGATATTCCATTTTGGCCTTTTGTGACCATTTACTAAGGATATTTTACATGCAAATGCAGGAGAAGTATGTCTTCCAACATCCTCAACCTAAACGACCAGAGTCACTAAGGATTTATGAATCACACATTGGAATGAGCAGCCCGGTATGTCAATAAGTTATTTCACCTGTTTCTGGTCTGATGGTTTATTCTATGGATTTTCTAGTTCTGTTATGTACTGTTAACATATTACATGGTGCATTCACGTGACAACCTCGATTTTATTTTCTAATGTCTTCATATTGGCAAGTGCAAAACTTTGCTTCCTCTTTGTCTGCTTGTTCTTTTGTCTTCTGTAAGATTTCCATTGCATTTGGAGGTAGTGGACATGTGAAAGTCATATCTAAATATTTTTTTTGTCAGAGCATAGTTATATGAATTCCATTGTTGTTGCAATAGCTCGGTATAATGTAACCATGTTACTAGCTTAAGATTTCCCACTTAGGATGTAAGAAATATTGCATTGGAGCGTCTCCAGCAAGCCATTTCCTACCTTATTAATGAGAGAGAGGGAGGGGGTAGGGTTCTGTATTCTGCGAGCGATTCAAAAACTTCCATTGTTCTGAGGTGTACGTACTGTAGGGATCTCCCATTATGAAAAGGATATAGTTAATTCTTTGTAACCTACTTGGAAACTTGAGTCTTGAGGCATCGCTAATATATACTATCATCACAATACTTAGAGGATGCATCTGAATATTTTAGTGTGATCTTGCACAGGAACCGAAGATAAATTCATATGCTAATTTTAGGGATGAGGTGTTGCCAAGAATTAAAAGGCTTGGATACAATGCAGTGCAGATAATGGCAATCCAGGAGCATTCATACTATGCAAGCTTTGGGTATTCACACAATCCATTTTTTTCTGTATACCACCTCACCCATTTGGAGCTATTACATCCTAATGCTTCATGCACATAAAATATTTGGATATAATTCTTTATTAGATATATAGTACAACAACACTTAGTATTTCTGACTTTTATGATCATTTTATTGTTGTTGGCTTGTTCCAGGTACCATGTTACTAATTTTTTGCACCAAGTAGCCGTTTCGGAACTCCAGAGGACTTAAAATCCTTGATCGATAGAGCACATGAGCTTGGTTTGCTTGTTCTTATGGATATTGTTCATAGGTAATTAGTCCAATTTAATTTTAGCTGTTTTACTGTTTATCTGGTATTCTAAAGGGAAAATCAGGCAATTGTGATACATTGTCAAAAGCTAAGAGTGGCGAAAGTGAAATGTCAAAATCTAGAGTGGCATAAGGAAAATTGGCAAAAACTAGAGTGGCAAAAATAAATTTTTCCCATCCTAAATGGCAGGGCCCTATCGCCGAATATTTTTCCATTCTATATAATTGTGCTACGTGACTTCTTTTTTCTCAGATGTATTAAACCAGTTGGACATGAAATGTATTTGGTACATCTAGTAAACTGACAGTTCCATAGAATATCGTTTTGTAATGGCAACACAATTTGATGCCATAGATGTGGATTGAGAAGTTCAGATGCTATCAATAGAATTAATCAACTGGCCATGTACTCGTGGCACTACATAGAGTTTGCAAGTTGGAAAACTGACAACAATACCTCACTGATAAGTGGCCAGGCCCCACTTGCCAGCTTCATACTAGATGTTACTTCCCTGTCGAATTCATTTGAACATATTACTTAAAGTTCTTCATTTGTCCTAAGTCAAACTTCTTTAAGTTTGACCAAGTCTATTGGAAAATATATCAACATCTACAACACCAAATTAGTTTGATTAGATTCACAATTTTTATTTTATTATATTAGCACATCTTTGATGTTGTAGATATCAGCACATTTTTCTATAGACTTGGTCAAATATAGAGAAGTTTGACTTAGGACAAATCTAGAACTTCAATCAATTTTGATCAGAGGGAACATCAAATAATATAGATAGATGTCAACACTTCAACAAAAAATCAGACCTTGTCACCATATATGCATCAGACCATCTGTTTGCTTTTGCCACTTGCTTTCATATTTATGTGTTTGTACCTAATCTACTTCTCCTTCTACTTGGTTTGGTTGATTCTATTTCAGTTGCATTGCTTCATCAATGATTTTGTGTACCCTGCAGTCATTCGTCAAATAATACCCTTGACGGTTTGAATGGTTTCGATGGCACTGATACACATTACTTCCACGGTGGTCCACGTGGCCATCATTGGATGTGGGATTCTCGTCTATTCAACTATGGGAGTTGGGAAGTATGTAGCTCTGACTTCTGTCACCATATTTGGCTAACTGTTCCTGTTAATCTGTTCTTACACATGTCGATATTCTATTCTTATGCAGGTATTGAGATTCTTACTGTCAAACGCGAGATGGTGGCTTGAAGAATATAAGTTTGATGGATTTCGATTTGATGGGGTGACCTCCATGATGTATACTCACCATGGTTTACAAGTAAGTCATCAAGTGGTTTCAGTAACTTTTTTTAGGGCACTGAAACAATTGCTATGCATCATAACATGTATCATGAGCAGGACTTGTGCTACGGAGTCTTAGATAGTTCCCTAGTATGCTTGTACAATTTTACCTGATGAGATCATTGAAGATTGGAAGTGATTATTATTTATTTTTCTTCTAAGTTTATTTCTTGTTCTAGATGACATTTACTGGGAACTATGGCGAATATTTTGGATTTGCTACTGATGTTGATGCGGTAGTTTACTTGATGCTGGTCAACGATCTAATTCATGGACTTTATCCTGATGCTGTATCCATTGGTGAAGATGTAAGTGCTTACAGTATTTATGATTTTTAACTAGTTAAGTAGTTTTATTTTGGGGATCAGTCTGTTACACTTTTTGTTAGGGGTAAAATCTCTCTTTTCATAACAATGCTAATTTATACCTTGTATGATAATGCATCGCTTAGGTAATTTGAAAAGTGCAAGGGCATTCAAGCTTACGAGCATATTTTTTGATGGCTGTAATTTATTTGATAGTATGCTTGTTTGGGATTTTCAATAAGTGGGAGTGTGTGACTAATGTTGTATTATTTATTTACTTGCGGAAGAAATGGGCAACCTTGTCAATTGCTTCAGATGGCTAACTTTGATTCCATAAACGCTTTGGAAATGAGAGGCTATTCCCAAGGACATGAAATTATACTTCAGTGTGTTCTGTACATGTATTTGTAAGAGCAAGAGCAACATGGTTTAACTTAAATTCCTGCACTGCTATGGAATCTCACTGTATGTTGTTAGTGTACACATCCACAAACAAGTAATCCTGAGCTGTCAACTCATGAGAAAATAGGAGGTTCCACTTCTGCCAGCATTAACTGTTCACAGTTCTAATTTGTGTAACTGTGAAATTGTTCAGGTCAGTGGAATGCCTACATTTTGCATCCCTGTTCCAGATGGTGGTGTTGGTTTTGACTATCGCCTGCATATGGCTGTAGCAGATAAATGGATTGAACTCCTCAAGTAAGTGCAGGAATATTGGTGATTACATGCGCACAATGATCTAGATTACATTTTCTAAATGGTAAAAAGGAAAATATGTATGTGAATATCTAGACATTTGCCTGTTATCAGCTTGAATCTGATAAGTCAAATACATGATTTAAATAGCAAATCTCGGAAATGTAATGGCTAGTGTCTTTATGCTGGGCATTGTACATTGTGCTGTAGCAGGCCAATCAACACAGTTAGCAATATTTTCAGAAACAATAATTATTTATATCCGTATATGAGGAAAGTAGGTATATAAACTGTGGTCATTAATTGTGTTCACCTTTTGTCCTGTTTAAGGACGGGCAGTAGGTAATAAATTTAGCCAGATAAAATAAATCGTTATTAGGTTTACAAAAGGAATATACAGTTTCATGTAGCACATCTAGTTGTAATTAATGAAAAGGCTGACAAAAGGCTCGGTAAAAAAAACTTCATGATGATCCAGATAGATATGCAGGAACGCGACTAAAGCTCAAATATTTATTGCTACTACACAGCTGCCAATCTGTCATGATCTGTGTTCTGATTTGTGCTATTTAGATTTAAATACTAACTACGATACATTGGCAATAATAAACTTAACTATCCAACCAATTTGGTGGATACCAGAGATTTCTGCCCTCTTTTAGTAATGTTGTGCTCCTGCTGCTGTTCTCTGCCGTTACAAAAGCTGTTTTCAGTTTTTTGCATCATTATTTTTGTGTGTGAGTAGTTTAAGCATGTTTTTTGAAGCTGTGAGCTGTTGGTACTTAATACATTCTTGGTAGTGTCCAAATATGCTGCAGTGTAATTTAGCATTTCTTTAACACAGGCAAAGTGACGAATCTTGGAAAATGGGCGATATTGTGCACACCCTAACAAATAGAAGGTGGCTTGAGAAGTGTGTAACTTATGCAGAAAGTCATGATCAAGCACTAGTTGGTGACAAGACTATTGCATTCTGGTTGATGGATAAGGTACTAGCTGTTACTTTTGGACCAAAAGAATTACCCCCTCCGTTCCTAAATATAAGTCGTTGTAGAGATTCCACTATGGACCACATAGTATATACTCCCTCCTTTCCGGTTTATAAGGCTCAATTCAAAATTCTCACCAACCAAGGTAGATGGTGAGTGGTGGAATACTTTTTGTAGTTTGAAAAAGCACCCAATTAATGCTCTTGTTTTCCTCAAAAAAGTATGTTTACCAATGCATTAATTGCAATGCATGCATGTATAAATTACATGCATTGGTCAAATTTTCTCTTAGTACTTGCATGCAATGATTTAATGCACCTTGGAATCTGAACATGTGATGGAAAACAACCAAATTGAGCCTTATAAAATGGAAAAACTAAAATTTTGAGATAAGCCCTATAAACCGGAAAGGAGGGAGTAGATGCATTTTAGAGTGTAGATTCACTCATTTTGCTTCGTATGTAGTCCATAGTGAAATCTCTACAGAGATTTATATTTAGGAATGGAGGGAGTACATAATTGATTTGTCTCATCAGATTGCTAGTGTTTTCTTGTGATAAAGATTGGCTGCGTCACCCATCACCAGCTATTTCCCAACTGTTACTTGAGCAAAATTTGCTGAAAACGCACCATGTGGTACTGTGGCGGCTTGTGAACTTTGACAGTTATGTTGCAATTTTCTGTTCTTATTTATTTGATTGCTTATGTTACCGTTCATTTGCTCATTCCTTTCCGAGACCAGCCAAAGTCACGTGTAGCTGTGTGATCTGTTATCTGAATCTTGAGCAAATTTTATTAATAGGCTAAAATCCAACGGATTATTTGCTTGAATTTAAATATACAGACGTATAGTCACCTGGCTCGTTCTTAGATGATTACCATAGTGCCTGAAGGCTGAAATAGTTTTGGTGTTTCTTGGACGCCGCCTAAAGGAGTGATTTTTATTGGATAGATTCCTGGTCGAGTCCTCGTTACAACATACATTTTGGAGATATGCTTAGTAACAGCTCTGGGAAGTTTGGTCACAAGTCTGCATCTACACGCTCCTTGAGGTTTTATTATGGCGCCATCTTTGTAACTAGTGGCACCTGTAAGGAAACACATTCAAAAGGAAACGGTCACATCATTCTAGTCAGGACCACCATACTAAGAGCAAGATTCTGTTCCAATTTTATGAGTTTTTGGGACTCCAAAGGGAGCAAAAGTGTCTCATATTGTGCTTATAACTACAGTTGTTTTTATACCAGTGTAGTTTTATTCCAGGACAGTTGATACTTGGTACTGTGCTGTAAATTATTTATCCGACATAGAACAGCATGAACATATCAAGCTCTCTTTGTGCAGGATATGTATGATTTCATGGCTCTGGATAGGCCTTCAACTCCTCGCATTGATCGTGGCATAGCATTACATAAAATGATCAGGCTTGTCACCATGGGTTTAGGTGGTGAAGGCTATCTTAACTTCATGGGAAATGAGTTTGGGCATCCTGGTCAGTCTTTACAACATTATTGCATTCTGCATGATTGTGATTTACTGTAATTTGAACCATGCTTTTCTTTCACATTGTATGTATTATGTAATCTGTTGCTTCCAAGGAGGAAGTTAACTTCTATTTACTTGGCAGAATGGATAGATTTTCCAAGAGGTCCACAAACTCTTCCAACCGGCAAAGTTCTCCCTGGAAATAACAATAGTTATGATAAATGCCGCCGTAGATTTGATCTTGTAAGTTTTAGCTGTGCTATTACATTCCCTCACTAGATCTTTATTGGCCATTTATTTCTTGATGAAATCATAATGTTTGTTAGGAAAGATCAACATTGCTTTTGTAGTTTTGTAGACGTTAACATAAGTATGTGTTGAGAGTTGTTGATCATTAAGAATATCATGATTTTTGCAGGGAGATGCAGATTTTCTTAGATATCGTGGTATGCAAGAGTTCGATCAGGCAATGCAGCATCTTGAGGAAAAATATGGGGTATGTCACTGGTTTGTCTTTGTTGCATAACAAGTCACAGTTTAATGTCAGTCTCTTCAAGTGGTAAAAAAAAAAGTGTAGAATTAATTCCTGTAATGAGATGAAAACTGTGCAAAGGCGGAGCTGGAATTGCTTTTCACCAAAATTATTTTCTTAAGTGCTTGTGTATTGATACATATACCAGCACTGACAATGTAACTGCAGTTTATGACATCTGAGCACCAGTATGTTTCACGGAAACATGAGGAAGATAAGGTGATCATCTTCGAAAGAGGAGATTTGGTATTTGTTTTCAACTTCCACTGGAGCAATAGCTTTTTTGACTACCGTGTTGGGTGTTCCAAGCCTGGGAAGTACAAGGTATGCTTGCCTTTTCATTGTCCACCCTTCACCAGTAGGGTTAGTGGGGGCTTCTACAACTTTTAATTCCACATGGATAGATTTGTTGGTCGTGCAGCTATCAATATAAAGAATAGGGTAATTTGTAAAGAAAAGAATTTGCTCGAGCTGTTGTAGCCATAGGAAGGTTGTTCTTAACAGCCCCGAAGCACATCTACCATTCATTCATATTATCTACTTAAGTGTTTGTTTCAATCTTTATGCTCAGTTGGACTCGGTCTAATACTATAACTATTTTCCGAATCTACCCTAACCATCCTAGCAGTTTTAGAGCAGCCCCATTTGGACAATTGGCTGGGTTTTTGTTAGTTGTGACAGTTTCTGCTATTTCTTAATCAGGTGGCCTTGGACTCCGACGATGCACTCTTTGGTGGATTCAGCAGGCTTGATCATGATGTCGACTACTTCACAACCGTAAGTCTGGGCTCAAGCGTCACTTGACTCGTCTTGACTCAACTGCTTACAAATCTGAATCAACTTCCCAATTGCTGATGCCCTTGCAGGAACATCCGCATGACAACAGGCCGCGCTCTTTCTCGGTGTACACTCCGAGCAGAACTGCGGTCGTGTATGCCCTTACAGAGTAAGAACCAGCAGCGGCTTGTTACAAGGCAAAGAGAGAACTCCAGAGAGCTCGTGGATTGTGAGCGAAGCGACGGGCAACGGCGCGAGGCTGCTCCAAGCGCCATGACTGGGAGGGATCGTGCCTCTTCCCCAGATGCCAGGAGGAGCAGATGGATAGGTAGCTTGTTGGTGAGCGCTCGAAAGAAAATGGACGGGCCTGGGTGTTTGTTGTGCTGCACTGAACCCTCCTCCTATCTTGCACATTCCCGGTTGTTTTTGTACATATAACTAATAATTGCCCGTGCGCTTCAACATGAACATATAAATATTCTAATAGGTTATCCCGTGATTTACCTGCCTATATTTTAGTACTCCCTCGAACCGGAATTAATTGACGCAACCTCTATACATCATTGTATAGAGGTTGTATAGTAGCTGCGTCAATTAATCTGGATAGGGAGTAACTTTATTTGGTAAGCAATTATTTGCTTACCAACTCGTTACCCCATTCGAGCGAGAGGTGAACGCATGCCTTCAAACAAAGCACCTCCTGGGAAGGTAAATTTTGCCACGGTGTGATGGTTACCCATCCCAACCATGGCCGCGATAGGTGATTCTGAGGCGACCTTCAATGGTGTTTGTTGCACTTGAGCTTCCTCGTGTGCATCTCCACCTTCTCCACATCTGGTTAGTGTCTCCCCCTTGCGCCGCCGTCCAATCCATTTCGCATCGCCTCACTACCACAGTTCGGGGTGATGACTTCACTTTGCAACCCTTTGTTGTGACTACAACATGCATATTGTGGCCGGTGGGTGAGATGTCGGTAAGAGCAACTCTAGAAGATGTTTCAAAATCAGCCCTCCAAAATCGTTTGGAGCGCAAGTTTTGGAGACTGCGGAGCAATGCGTAAACTTAGACTCGCCAAACTTCGGCCTATACAATTTTCGGCCTTATATTTCTCTTATGTATGTCTGCATATAAACTCTCTTCTAACTTCAATTTTGCATCAAACATAATATTATCATGTTTCAATATCAAACAATTCAACAAGTTTTCAAAGAGGTTTGCTTTGGTAGACAGTTCACGAATTTCAATGCAAATCAATGGTCATGATCGAAACAAGCTACTTAAATCAAAAGGGTAATATGGTTTGTTTGGTGAGGCGTGAAACAAGTTGCCACGGCCTTCTTGAAGACAAGAGACATTTAGGATCAAACAGAAGAAGACTAAATGGGCCAAGCGAGCTGACAAGAGGAAGAACCAGGATCTTCAGGCCTGCAGACTGGATCAACAACCCACGAAGAGCATCATTGTGAAGAAAGCATGTAATTCAAGATCTCTGTTAAATAGTCCTTGCAAAGACAGTGTTGGCATGTGATGTAATCAACAATCGTTGACCTCTTCCTCACCTACTCTCTTCTTCCTCCACAAGACTGGAACTCAGATCTTGTATCTTGGCGTGACACCGAGGAATTCATCCACCTCCGAGAGTGAATTAGTGTTTCCTACTACCATGAGTTGTACATTTGGTATCTAAGGCCTACCAATCCTCTTCTTTGTCTCAAATTTCTCTCTCTACACATTTTCTTCTTCCCAGGTGACGATTTGGCGATGGAGACCTCGTTCGGGTACATATAGAGCGGCGGCGAATGGTTGTCCCTATCCATGTGCCAGTGAAGGGGAACGATTGAGAAACATCAACTCGACATCATCAAGATGAAGGCGCAAGGTGTGTTGGTTGCGGCCTCATCAAGTCCATGAAAGATACGACCAGGGCTATGGGGTTATGGATGGCGCAAGTGGACGTTTCCATCAAGGCGTTGAAGGCGATGCTCGATGGCATCGACGCGCAAGGCGGCGGTCCTTGAAACGGAGCACCGACTACTGGAGGCAAGGATCATGCCTCGGCCTAATGGGCATGACTGCTAACAGGAAATGGCCTTTGTCGGGCTCCCTAGCGTAGGAGTTTGGAGTATGCAACAAGTTTTTCCTCAGTGAGAAACCAAGGTATCAATCCATGGAGGCATCGGTATCCCAGAACAGTTTAATATTCTGCAACACAAATAAAACTTCACGGTGTCCCCAACAATTCAAACAAGGGTGTCAACCTTACTAGTATTGCTAGTTGCACAAGGAAATTAAAAGTTAAATTAGTAGATAATATTGTCGTGGTGGGCTCACGGCAGGGTTACAATGGTAAAGTTACATGGGCGCGGGGCCGGGATGTCAGTGTCTAGGAGCCGGCAGTGGGGGCTGCCGGGGCTGCCAGGTCCGCATGATGCAGGTCCCACTGGTCCGTCAGTCTTGGCTATGCTCCGAACCCAGAGGCGCTCTGACAGCTCTTTGGAGTCTTGTAAACCTGTTGTGTCGGACGTTGTGGGGCAGCATGCCCGGCTTTACTCTGAGGTTGCGCCTCGAGATGCCGCTTCGCCCTAAGCGGTGGCTTGAGTCGGCCTGACGGCCCGTGCCGCCAGGGGCAGCGTAAAGAAGCGCCTGTAGCCATGCTTGTTTGTCGATGGAGGTTGCTCTCCTTCTCCTCCTCTGACTCTTGAGCCCATCTCTCGCCACAGCGCTCCGTCGCCGCTCCGCAGCACTTAGCCGCCGTCTTACTTCACGCTCGCCATCGCACTTCTCGCCCCAAGCCACCTCTGCCAATGGCATGGCCCAAGGGGTCATGGGAGAGGTCCGAGACCATGGAGGACGATATCCAGTATCTGTGTGACACCAAGCGGCTACCGCCGTCGACAGAGGTGGCCACGCGCGCGCCGGGCAACGAGGCGGTGCCGCGATTGGAGGGGCCCGAGCGCGTGGTCTTCTTCTCTCACTTCAAGTGCGGGTTCGGCCTCCCCGCTAGCGATTTCTTCCGCTCCTTCTTAGATTTCTTTCGGGCTGCGGCCGCACCACTTGGGCACAAACGCGGTGCTGCAGCTCTCCGGCCTCGTCACCCTGTCCGAGGGCTACCTGGACGTCGAGCCCAGCATCGATCTCTGGGTCCGCTTCTTCTTCTTGAAGCAGCAGGGGCCAGCGACCGGGGCGATGTCTGCCTGCGGGGCCGCCGTCATCTCAACTCGGCCACATGGGGTGTGCCCCAAGATGCCGCTCGAGGATTCTGCTAAGAAGTGGTAGAACTCGTTCTTCTACATCCGCAATCTCGGCGCGGACTGCATCAACTTACCGCCGTTTGTCGACGCGGCGCCGCTGGCCAAGAAGAACTGGACCTACTGCCCCAAGACCACGCAGGAGGTCCAGAACTTGAGCGACCGGGTCACGGAGATGGCGGCGCGGGAGGGGCTCACCGGGACTGTTGTGGTTTTGTCACGACAGATGTCCTAGTGAAAGGACTTAGTCGTGGAGCCATCACGACGGGTTAGCTTAAAGGGGTTAAAGCGGACAAAGGACACAGGGAGTTTATACTGGTTCGGCCCCTTGCGGTGAAGGTAAAGGCCTAATCTAGTTGATGTGGAATTGCTAGGGTTTCGATGACCAGGGAGCGAATCCGCTATGCCTGGCTCTCGAGTTGTTGTCTCTCGTCCCTAAACCGCCGTCGGGTCGTCCCTTTATATACACAGGTTGATACCCGGCGGTTTACAGAATCCCGAGGCCGGATCATAAACGTGTCCGGCTCGGTTTCTATCCTTCCCTATCTTACAACACAAGTTACATGTCATATGGTCGGTTCATGTATATGGGCCCTAATCCGCCTTTGGGCCCTGGGCCTCCGTAAAGCGCCATATACCTTGTCTTCATGGGCTTCAAATATGAATAACTCATTATGGGTATAACCCGGCCCCTCCGCGCCGGTTTACGCTCAGTAGTAATATCCCCAACATTAGGCCCCAGATTGATTTGAACCTCTTCATGTCAATCTTCAACACTTAAAAAATTCCTCCTTCAGCACCTTCGCGTAAATCTTGTAAACCGCCATGACGTCATCTTCCAGGATCATAATAAACCGCCATGACGTCACCTGTCACTTATCCCTTCGCCTTATAACTAAGACCGGGGGTCCTTTTCATCCCCCCCCCGTGCCTCCTCGCTTCTTCTTCCTCCTTGCGCCGACCTGACCCTCACGCGCGGCTGCCGTCGTCAAGCTCTGCCCTCGACCTCATCTCCGGCCGCTGCATCAACCTGAACGTACCAGAGAAACGCGGCGCGCGTTCGCTGTTCGTCAGCAACAGTAAGTTTCCCTTTTCCTTGTTCTAGATCCGCCATTAGGGTTTTGGTGTTCATCAAAGCTCGAAGCTGTTCTTCTCTGTTCATCTCCGTAGTGTAAGCGGCGATCTCAGATCCGACATTTTCTTGCGCAGTCATAGTTGTAGTTCCCTTTTTCATCCTTAGAACATCTTCTTCGTATAGAAAAACTCATATGGACCTGATGAACTACTTATCCACCTGTATTTTAAGTCTGAATATATTTTGATTTACTGATACGCTGCAGATCTGAAATTACCATATCAATCTGTAAAACTTGTTTTCCCCTTACTTAGATATTTTTAGATCTGTACCTTCCATACCAATGTAGGCAGTTTAACCTTTTAGAAAAGGATAACCCGGCAGGTACCATTAGTCCCCTCTTAAACCGCCGATTCGTTTATCTTTGTAACCCCTCCAATGTCAGACTCCGGTTTAACAATGTGTATATGCTTCTGTCTTCTCCTTCTGATCTTGCGTCGCTTTATGCTCGTCCGTCATAAATCTTAAACCGGCATTGACCTTTTTCCAGCTTTTCATTGAAATGGCCAAACAATTTTATGCTTGTAACTGGGTCCCTTCTCGGGTTACTGAAGAGCAACTAAACGGATGTGTCGCAACCGACGCTTTAGCAAAGAAAGAAGTCATCCACTGGAGGGCCCCTGGTCCAGAAAATCCTCCTGAGCCCATGGATGGAGAAGTAGTCGTGTTCGTTGACCACCTGGGTCGAGGGTTTAGCCCTCCTGGATCAAAATTTTTCCGAGATGTCCTTGCTAGCTTCCAACTCCATCCTCAGGACATTGGACCAAACTCTGTGTCCAATGTTTGCAATTTCCAAGTATTTTGCGAGGCTTATCTTCAAGAGGAGCCCACAGTTGAACTGTTTAGGGATTTCTTCTATTTGAACCGTCGTACAGAGTTTACAGACGGACCCAATACTGAACTTGGTGGAATGGCTATTCAGAAGAGGAAAGATGTCAGCTTTCCTCACGCCAAGCTTCATAGTCACCCCAAGGACTAGAATCAGACTTGGTTTTATTACCGGGATACGTCTCCAACTGATGATAATCCTCTGCCGGGTTAACGTCCTCACCGGCTTAGCAACACACATCCATTTCCTCAGAGGCTGACTGCAAAGGAATGGTCCAATTACGCACCAGAACTCTCAAAGCTCAGAGCCTTTATGGCGAACAGTTTAACAGGTGTGGACTTTGTTCGCTGCTGGATATCCTGGAGCATTCTGCCTTTAAGACGACGCCCCGGTTTAATGTGTGAGTACACAGGGGACTTGAAAGATCCTCAACGCCATATTAACATTCAGCTAATGGAGGCTGAAGTCACCGAGTCTGTCAAGAAAATATTGAATGAACCGGAGGCTGTTTGCAGCAAGACAGGGCTAAGTCCTTTCTGCGCTTCCAATAAACCGCCAACTGTAAGAATCATATAACCTTTTGTTTTAGCTTTATCCTTTTTAAATATTCCCTCACAATTTTGTCCATCATTGACAGGGTGATGATCCGTTCTGGAAGAAGAAACCACAGGATAAACCGGCAAAAACACCTTGCCCTTAGACTAAGGTTATCAAAAAACCTACCAAGAAGACAACCACTGAATCTTCTGAACCAAATCCTGATGACGATCTGGATAATCCGGACTCAGAGGTAGAACTTGACTCTCTTGGTTCGTTTTTCATGCGCCTCATAGACAATGACTATTATCAGGATGACACTGAAGGTAGCCAAGCTGACGATGTAGAGGTAATTATTCTTTCCTCCGGTTCAGACCCTCTGCCGACACAGAAAATCCGTCAAGCAAACCGGAAAGTAGGATTTTCTCACCCCCTAGCTCACTTGGACCCAAAATTTCTTTTGAAGAAGCAGCAACACGAAGCTCGCCGCACAACCCGGCACAACGGCCAGGTAGTTACTTCCGCCGGTTTACCAAACACTCTAGTCCGGAAACGTCGATCAGAGGTCTCTTACATTCCTGATACTTCTTACCCCAAGGCAGGTTGTTTCCGACAACCTCTTAATCCGTCTGATTCGAATTATCAGGGAACACCTCATTCATCCTCTGGCGAATCAACGACCACACAACTTCCAACTCTCAAGACGGTTCCTGGGTGAGTTATGCTTTTAATTTTATCCTTAACATATTATGTTTGCCCGATGTATTGACCTTTATATTTGTTCTCCTCAGCGCCAAGCCTAGACCCAGCAAGAAGGCCCGATTAAATAAACCGGCTGACGACAATGTGGTTATTGAACCGGAAAAAACTCCAGAGCCGGAAGGAACAAATGCTGACATCATGCTTGATGACCCACCATCACAAGATTATGACTTTGTTGTTGAACAAGTGGAGGTTGATCCATCGGGCCATGCTGATAAAAGGACAAGCCCGGTCCGAGCTACTGATAAACCGTCGAGCCCGGTCCGCACCGCTGATAAACCGTCAAGCCCAGTCAAGGCTGCAGATAACAAGGCAGATGATGTTATGATTACTGGCTTTGGCCACACCACCCCTGGTAATCCTGTTGCTTTATCAAAACATAGTGCCAAGGACGAGCTTTTTGCTATGGGCAAAGGCAAGTGGAATGCAGATTTGTCAAGCTACGCCCATCTCAATGCCCAAGACATTCATTTTGGCTTCTTGAACCGTTTGTACACAAGCCGCGTGTAACGCCCGAATAATTAGGCTACAGTAAACTCTCCTGATGATGCCATGTCATCTATGTTACTGTTGCTAATTAAGTGGTAGTTCAAAAACATTGCAAATTCAAAAATGAATTAGTGACAAACACCCAAAGTTTTCAAAAGTCAAAACAAAAATGTTAGGGGTGCCAAATATTGCATAGGTAATTATGGTGAATTAAACACATTTTTAGAAAATGCCTAAATACTTTAAAATGAAATAAATCAAAAAAGAAAATAAATAAAAAGAAAAAGTGAAAATAAAACAAAAGGAAATGAACCCCCCCTCTCTTGGACCAGACGGCCCAGCTAACCCAGCCAAGCCCGGCCCGGCCCGCCCGCCCTGCCGCCTCCCTTCCTGTTCCCACGACCTGGTCGGAACAGGCGCATCCCGCCGCACCCTCTCGTCGGTGACGAGGCGAGGATAAGGCCGCCACGCCCCGCCTCCTCGATCCCGCCTCCCACTCGCCCCACTCTCGCCTCGGTTCCTGCGCCTCTCCCACTCCCCTCCAGATCCACCTCGGCCTCTCCTTCCCCTCCGCATCCGAGCGCCACTGCCGCCATGGCTCCGGCCTAGCCACGACAACCGTGCCCACGTCGCCGCCCCACTGTGTCTCCAAGGACCGCCGTCGCCCGCTGCTTCGACTGGTGCAACCCGTTGGAGACCGGAGCCACCGCAACGCCCCGACGCCGTCGTCTTCCTCCTCTGCTCCGACAAGCTCCGCCGCCGTTCTGCAAACTCCGGCCGGCGCCCTGCAGCTACTAAACCCCAAGGGCCACTGTGTGCCGCTCGGTGAGCCCTGCTCCCTCCTCTCTCTCAGGCGCACTAGCTGGTTGTCGCCGTGGCACCGAATCTTTGCTCCCACGGGCTGCGTCACGGTGTCCTTCCTTCCGGTGACCTTATGGTCACGGGCGAGTGCCCGTTAGATTCACCGCACCGCGTAGGCTTCATCTAGCTGCTTGGTTTGCCTGCAAATGCCCCCAGCCCCGATCCCGACGATGACCGAAGTCCGGCGTCCGCCTCGCCGCTCGCCGTCGATGTTTCCGACCACCGCAGCCTCTGCCACCACCCCAGATCGCCTCGCCGTCGTCTTCTCGTTCCAATGCACCCAACCGCGACCAAAACGGTGGCCTGTGTGCGGTTTCCGACCGGAGCCCGTACTCGCGCCGCCGCCCGTGCTCGCCGCCGATGGTTATTCCGGCCGTCTCCGGGCGAGCCACCACCGCCACCCGACACGGCGTCGTGCGCGCGTTCAGACGGTGCCAACCGCACACGAAACGGCCGCCCCTAGCGCGTTTCCGACGAGGCCCGAGCGGCTCCGCCGCGTTCTAGCGTCGCCGGCGGCGAGACGCCGGCCGCCACCGACGTGGCTGTGCGGGCCCCCACCCTGGCTCACTGCCAGAGGGCCCAGGGACCCTAGTTGACTGGGTTGACCAGTCAACCCTGCGGCAACCCCCGACCACCGACCGGTGGGGCCTACCCCTAATTAATGTGAATTAATTAAATCAGTTTAGTTAACCTAAATAGTGACCGACAGGTGGGCCTGTGTTCTAATATAGTTAATTTAGTTTAATTTAAACCACCGTTAGCACCATCATCGTATGACATGTGGGTCCCATCGACCCACAAGTCAAGTTTGACTCAGTCAATCGCACCATTGATCGCCGACATCACACATACGTCATGCCGACGTCTTCCCATACTGCGGATAATGCTGGATTTAAATAAATAATTAAAATCAGAAAATGATTTAAATCTTTAGAAAATCATATCTTTTAATCCGTAACTCGGATGAAAATACTTCCTACATGAAAGTTGCTCAGAACGACGAGACGAATCCGGATACGCAGCCCGTTCGTCCGCGACGCATCCCTAACCTATCGAACTCGCAACTTTCCCTCCTGTTCATCTCGTCTCAAAACGCGAAACACCGGGAATACTTTCCCGGATGTTTCCCCCCTTCACCGGTATCACCTCATACCGCGTTAGGGCATGCCTAGCATCACACATTGCTTTGTCATGCATCGTTATGCATTGTATTCATTGTTTCTTCCCCCTCTTCTTCCGCTAGACACCGAGACCGACGCCGCTGCTACCTAGTACGACTACGGTGTTGACGACCCCTCTCTCTTGCCGTGAGCAACCAGGCAAGCCCCCCTTGATCACCAGATATCGCCTATTCTACTCTCTACTGTTTGCATTAGAGTAGTGTAGCATGTTACCGCTTTCCGTTAACCCTATCACGATGCATAGCCCTGTCCTTGCTACTACTGATACCTTTACCTACAATCCTACCGCTTAGTATAGGATGCTAGTATTCCATCTCGTGGCCCTACATTCTTGTCCGTCGCCTTGCTATACTATCGGGCCGTGATCACTAGGGAGGTGATCACGGTATATACTTATATACTATTACATGATACCGTGGTGACTAAAGACGGGTTACTCGTAGGAGCACCCAGCGAGTGAATCTTTGTGGCGAGCAGCAGGCGCAGGTTGAGACCGCCTAGGTGAGAGGTGGGCACAGCCTGATCGGTGTCCATGATTTACATCATTAACACGTTTAACGAGATCTTGGTATTTGATCCGAGTCCGCCATTTGGTATATACGCACTAACCAACTACGTGGAAAGATATGGCACTTTCGGCGTCGTGGTATCACCAAGCCTTCGTGACGTCGATGGCTGGCGCGCGCGGATTGGAACGTAAGCCCGCTCTTGTATTAAGGGCTAGTTACGCTTCCGGCCGCGTTATAACGCATGCAGTGTGTGCTAAGGCGATGGGCCCGGACCCACTGGCGCTTAGGTTTAGACCCGGCGTCTTTGACCTCTCTGTTGGCCTAGGTGGGGCTGCGACGTGTTGATCTTCCGCGGCCGGGCATGACCCAGAAAAGTGTGTCCGGCCAAATGTGATCAAGCATGTTGGGTTATGTGGTGCACCCCTGCAGGGAAGTTAATCTATTCGAATAGCCGTGATCTTCGGTAATAGGACGACTTGGAGTTGTACCTTGACCTTATGACAACTAGAACTAGATACTTAATAAAACACACCCTTCCAAGTGCCAGATACAACCCGGTGATCGCTCTCTAACAGGGCGACGAGGAGGGGATCGCCGGGTAGGATTATGCTATGCGATGCTACTTGGAGAACTTCAATCTACTCTCTTCTACCTGCTGCAAGATGGAGGTGGCCTGAAGCGTAGTCTTCGACAGGATTAGCTATCCCCCTCTTATTCTCATTATTCTGCGATTCGGTCCACCGATATGGCCCTTTACACATATATCCATGCATATGTAGTGTAGCTCCTTGCTTGCGAGTACTTTGGATGAGTACTCACGGTTGCTTTTCTCCCTCTTTCCCCCCTTTCTATTCTACCTGGTTGTCGCAACCAGATGTCGGAGCCCAGGAGCCAGACGCCACCGTTGACGATGACTCCTACTACACCGGAGGTGCCTACTACTACGTGCAGCCTGCTGACGACGACCAGGAGTAGTCAGGAGGATCCCAGGCAGGAGGCCTGCGCCTCTTTCGATCTGTATCCCAGTTTGTGCTAGCCTTCTTAAGGCAAACTTGTTTAACTTATGTCTGTACTCATATATTGTTGCTTCCGCTGACTCGTCTATGATCGAGCACTTGTATTCGAGCCCTCGAGGCCCCTGGCTTGTATTATGATGCTTGTATGACTTATTTATGTTTTAGAGTTGTGTTGTGATATCTTCCCATGAGTCCTTGATCTTGATCGTACACATTTGCGTGCATGATTAGTGTACGATTGAATCGGGGGCGTCACAAGTTGGTATCAGAGCCGACTGCCTGTAGGAATCCCCCTTCCACACTCCTTGGCCGAAGTCGAGTCTAGACATTGCAAAAACTTTTACTAACATGGCTGTGTGTCTTACGGGCCCATGTCGCCATTTGGTGGTACTAGGATCTTTTACTCCTCGACCTTTACTCTAGGACTCTGAACTCTCTTCTACTCGAGTTAAACGAATTTACTAACTAACACTAGGATCCCGTGACCACATTCACCCCAAAGTTGGATAAAGCCATAGTTATTCCTTAGAATAGTATTTTGAACAATTTCCACCGTCATTTGACTCCTTTGAAACATCTTTGCTTTCGAGATGGAACCCACGAGGCAGGTCGTGCGCCACACGACGGCCATTGGTGCCCCGGGATCACCCGCCGTGCTAGCCGAGATGATGACCTATCCGGGTTATCGCCGCACCCCGAGTACACCATCTTCAAGGAGTACCAGACTTTAACCAGAGCGATGCCGTGCCATCGTCCACCTCTACTCCCGGAGTATGACTCCACCATCTTGTCTTTGCACTGCTCATGGTGTTGGAGTGACCATCGATATGGCAGTTCACGATGCTGCTTATGCTGCTCTGACATGCCTTCGTAGAGAGTATTGGGAGTTGGACACCTCCCCTTTCAGGCACATTGCTATCACATCCGATGTTGGTGCGGAGGGTTACTACACTGCTGCCTACTCCACTGTCACCCGAGAGCCCTTCTACCATCAGAACCTTGTTCTGCATGCTGATGGGCTAGATCGAGCTAACCGAGCTCTTCGCCACGAGTTGTACATCACCGATCAGCACCTTTACCGTGTTGTGACGCTGTTTCACCCCTTTGTCGGATCTAGAGAGCTGCCGCATTCTGTGATCTACCCAGCCAGGACCGTGATGCCCCAGGGTGTCGGCTGGCCAGAGGTGGGAGGCTACTCTCCCCCACTTGGTCCTCTTCTGCCACTTGAGCATCGGGTCTGCACCAGAGTATCCACGGACCCCAGGTTGCTGACATGGAGTTCCCGATGCCACACTACCAGCTTTCAGGCTACATCTACCTCCGCAGTACCGCGTGGGACTGATGTAGGCTTGCTGGTTAGTGTTAGATGCATTCTCGGCGAGCCTGCGTGCCTCCTATGATGTTTTTAGTCTATGTACTGAACTCTGTGTACTGAACTCTATGCATGACCCCTTTTGTAAGTTATGCCGACTACTATGTAGTAGCTCTCGTGCTCCTTCCATTATGCATGTTTCATCATGAATGATTCTTGTCTTTGCAATTTCTCAATGCTGAACAACCCCTATTATATATTAGCAGGATGGTTAGACCAGGTGGTCGTGGTAGTGGTGGCAACGCCCCACTACCGCCTGAGTACATGGCTGGTATGATCCAACAGCTCGAGATGAATCGCCAGTTCATGGAGAATATGATGGCTCGCTTCCTCGCCCCAATATGAACCGGCAGCCAACCCAAGAACTCTGCAGGATTTCATGCGCCTCAACCCAACTGTACCGCAGCTCAACCCAGCCTCTGGAGGTGATGGTAACTCCGTGACATCACCTATGAGATGGAGTCTGCTGATGTAGCCCCTGCCAGCTATGTCACCTTTGCTTCCTTCTTTCTGAAGGGATCCACAGCTCAATGGTGGGACAGCCACAGGCACACTCTGCCAGCTGGAACAATCATCACCTGGCTAGACTTCCAAGCTGCTTTCCGTGCCCGCTTCATTCCTCAGGGAGTCATGGACCGGAAGAAGCATGAGTTCCGCAACCTCACCCAAGGCAACAAAACTGTTGAAGCTTATCAGCGGGAGTTTCTGGACTTGTCCCGCTATGCTGAAGAGGACATTGCAACTGATGCCCGTAGACAGGAGAAGTTCCGTGACGGCCTTCAAGCCGACATCAAGCTCGCACTTCTAGTGCATGACTTTACTGATTTCGCCACCTTGGTGAACAAGGCCATCAATGTCGAAACTGTTCTGCAGGAATACCAGAGCTCTCACAGCGCAACTGCGACATGGGCTCATCTTCGGGCCCGTCCTCGCAGAAGCGTAAGATATGGATTCCCAACAGCATGTACCAGCCAACCGCACCTGCCCCAAGGCAGACCTATGCTGCACCTCGTCTGCCTACTCCTCCAACTAGGCAGCCAAGGCTTCCAGTTCCACCACCCCAAGCTCATGTTCCCACTCCCAATAATGGCCTGTGTTACAAGTGTGGTCAACCAGGTCACCGTGCTGTGGATCGCAATCGTAACCGTAATCAATCGCCCTTCCCGCAGCTGGCCGTGGAAGCAACCAGCCCCGCAACAACAGTGCCAAGTCTTATGGCCGTGTTCATGCCAACCACGTTGATCTCAACGAAGCTCAAGACCATCCTGCTACCGTGATGGGTACTCTTCTCGTTAATTCAGTACCAGCATCCGTTTTATTTGATACAGGAGCATCGCATTCATTCATATCAGCAGAATTTGCATTCATGCATGGCATTAAATATGAAGAGATGAACACTCCGCTAGTGGTACACACCCCTGCGGGCCAATGTCAAACCTCTATGGTTAGTCACGACGTCCCCGTTGAAATCGAAGGACTGGAATTCCTTGTCTCTCCCATCGTACTGAAGTCATGTAGCATTGACCTCATTCTGGGAATGAATTGGTTAAAGGCGCATACTGCTTCTATCATTTGCGCCACCAAGACCGTCCATCTGCTACACCCTTCTGATGAAATAGTAAGCTACAATGCTCGTCTGGTTCAGAATGCCGAGGCAAGGCTCTATGCATTGAATGCATTGAACGCCGCACCACTCGAGGGCATTGAAAACATTCCCGTTGTTCACGAATTCCAAGACGTCTTTCCTGAAGAACTCCCGGGGATTCCCCCTGCTAGAGCTGTCGAATTCATCATCAACTTGAAACCAGGCACCACTCCATAGCCAAGCGACCCTACAAGATGCCGCTGCATGAACTCCTTGAGCTTAAGGAGGAAATCGACAAATCTCTTCGCAAGGGTTTCATTCGCCTAAGTTGCTCTCCTTGGGGAGCACCTTCTCTCTTTGTCAAGAAGGAGGATGGGACAAACCGATTGGTCCAACACTACCATCCTATAAACCAAGCTACCTTTCAGAATAAATATCCTCTTCCTCGGATCAATGATCTGTATGATCAACTGGCTGGTTAATCAGTGTTCTCTAAACTCGACTTGAGGTTGGGTTACCACCAGATCCGTGTTCGTGAAGAGGATATCCCAAAGACCGCCTTCGTGACTCGATATGGTTCATACGAGTACACCGTCATGTCTTTCGGATTAACCAATGCTCCGCCACCTTCTCTCGTCGATGAACTATATATTCATGGATTACCTCGATAAGTTTGTTGTGGTTTATCCGATGATATCCTGGTATTTTCCAAGAATGAAGAAGAGCATGTCGAACATCTTCGCCTTGTCTTTGGAAAAGCTACAAGAGCATCAACTATATGCCAAGTTCTCCAAGTGTGAATTCTGGCTACCCGAAGTGACCTATCTTGGGCATGTCATCTCTAAGGATGGTATTGCCGTTAACCCTGAACGAGTCCAGGCTATTCTTGATTGGACTCCTCCAAAGAACGTTAAGCAAGTCAGAAGTTTTCTCGGTCTCGCCAGCTATTGCCGTCGATTCGTCGAGAACTTCTCCAAGATCGCCAGCCCCTCGACTAACTCATTGCATAAGGGCGTCAAGTTCCAATGGACAGACAAATGTCAGGAAAGTTTCCAGGCACTCAAAGACAAGTTGACTTCTGCTCCAGTGCTTGCTCCACCTGATACTAATAAGGACTTCGTCATTTACTGCGACGCTTCTCGTCAAGGATTAGGCTGTGTCCTAATGCAGGAGCGCAAAGTGATTGCTTATGCCTCTCGGCAATTGCTCCCTCACAAAGAGAACTACCCAGTTCACGACCTCGAACTTGCTGCTATCATTCATGCACTGAAGCAGTGGCGACATTACCTTCTCGGTAATTGTTGCGAGATTTTCACTGACCACCAAAGTCTGAAGTATCTGTTCACTCAGCCAGACCTAAACCTCCGTCAGCAGAGATGGATGGAGATTGTTGCATATTTTGACTTGGGTATTTCCTATACACCAGGCAAGGCTAATGTAATGGCTGATGCCTTGAGCCGCAAGTCTTATTTCAACCACCTCCAGGTTCGCAAAGTTCAGCCCTCACTTGTTGAAGAATTCAGAAAGCTGAACCTCCATATTGTTCCTCCGGGTGCACTCGCTCCCCCTCCTAAGGAGTTTCGCAAGATGAACCTCCATGTTGTTCCCAAAGGTTCTCTCAATATGCTGGTTGCTAAACCAGATCTTGTGGACACCATCAAATGGATACAGAAATATGACGATGAAGTGGAGAGGATTAAACGTTATCTTGCAGAAGGAAAGCCCTCATTCTTCATCGTTGATGACGCCGCACCTTGTTCTTCAAAGGTCGCCTAGTGGTTCCGAGTAAGAGGGAAAACCTGGATATGACTCAGAAAGTTATGGAAGAAGCTCATGATACGCCTCTATGTATCCATCCTGGTAGTACAAAGATGTACCAAGACATCCGTCCGAGATTCTGGTGGTCTAATATGAAGCAAGACATTGCTCGTTATGTTGCTGAGTGTGACGTTCGCTGTCGTATCAAAGTAGAACATCAAAGGCCTGTTGGAACTCTGCAACCTATCTCTGTTCCTAAAATGGAAATGGAACCATGTTGAGATGGACTTCGTCACTGGATTTCCCAAATCGTAGAAAGGTAATGATGCAATTCTTGTCGTCATTGACCGGCTTTCTAAAGTTGCACATTTTCTGGCGGTCAAAGAAACGATCACTGCTAGTCAGCTTGCAACTCTCTACATGTCCAGAATTGTTTCACTTCACAGTATTCCACTAGTTATCAGTTCGGACCGTGGCAGCTTATTCACTTCAAGATTCTGGGCAAGTTTCCAAGAAGCTATGGGAACTCATCTGTCATTCAAGATCTGCGTTTCATCCTCGATCGCAAGGGCAAGTTGAGCGTGTCAACCAAGTTCTCAAGACATGCTTCGAAGCTTGTGTTATTTCCTTCGCAAGAAATGGGAGGAATCTCTCCCATATGCTGAGTTCTCTTATAATAATAGCTATCAAGCTAGTCTCAAGATGGCCCCTTCAAGTGTTATATGGACGAAAGTGCCGAACCCCTCTGAATCGGTCGAACTGGGAACGCCCACTCTTCGCCCAGATATTATCCAACATGCCGAAGGACAAGTCCGCATTATTCGCGAGAATCTCAAGACTGCTTTCGATCACGCCAGAAGAGTCAGTATGACCGTCATCATAAAGACATGGTCTATCAACCTGGCGAAAAGTCCTATCTTCGTGTCACACCAATGAAGGGTGCTCACCGCTTCGGGATCAAGGGCAAGCTAGCTCCCCGCTATATTGGCCCATTCACTATTCTGGAAAGGCGTGGAAAAGTGGCATATCAACTGGAGCTTCCGCCGAACCTTTCTCAGGTTCATGATGTGTTCCACGTGTCACAACTCCGCCGATGCTTCAAGGACCCAATCCGAGCAGTGGATCATGAAGTGCTCGAATTGCAACAGGACCTCTCCTATAAAGAGCATCCGGTCCGCATTCTCGGCCAAGCTGAACGCCGCACACGCCGTATAGGCGATCAAGTTCCTCAAAGTCCAAAGTGGTCGCACCATTCTCAAGATGAAGCCACTTGGGAACGCGAGGATCGCCTGCGTGATGAATACCCTGACTGCTTTCCTTCTACCTCCTAAATCTTGGGACGAGATTTCTTGTAGTGGAGGAGATTTGTAACGCCGGATAATTAGGCTACAAAGAACTCTCCCGATGATGCCATGTCATCTATGTTACTGTTGCTAATTAAGTGGTAGTTCAAAAACATTGCAAAATTCAAAAATGAATTAGTGACAAACACCCAAAGTTTTCAAAAGTCAAAACAAAAATGTTCGGGGGGTGCCAAATATTGCATAGGTAATTATGGTGAAGTAAACACATTTTTAGAAAATGCCTAAATACTTTAAAATGAAATAAAAAAGAAAAGAAAATAAATAAAAAGAAAAGGTGAAAATAAAACAAAAGGAAACGAACCCCCCTCTCTTGCACCAGACGGCCCATTAACCCAAATGACTGCCTACCGCCTCCCCTGCCGCCTCCCTTCCTTGTTCCCCCGACCCGGGTCGGAACAGGGGCGCATCCCCGCCGCACCCTCTCGTTGGCGACGAGGCGAGGATAAGGCCGCCACGCCCTGCCTCCTCGATCCCGCCTCCTACTCGCCCCACTCTCGCCTCGGTTCCTGCGCCTCTCCCACTCCCCTCCAGATCCACCTCGCCCTCTCCTTCCCCTCCGCATCCGAGCGCCACCGCCGCCATGGCTCCGGCCTAGCCACGGCCACCGTGCCCACCTCGCCGCCCCATTGTGTCTCCAAGGACCGCCGTCGTCCGCTGCTTCGACTGGTGCAACCCGTTGGAGACTGGAGCCACCGCAACGCCCCGACGCCGCCGTCTTCCTCCTCTGCACCGACTTCGGCCCGCCCCTGCAGCTACTAAACCCCCAAGGGCCACCATGTGCGCCGCTCGGTGAGTCCCTGCTCCGTCCTCTCTCTCTCGTGCTCCCTATCTAGTTGTCGCCGTGGCACCCGAATGCTGCTCCGCGGAGCTCGTCATGGGTGTCTTTCCGGTGACCTTATGGTCACGGGCGAGTGCCCGTTAGATTCACCGCACCGCGTAGGCTTCATCTAGCTGCTTGGTTTGCCCGAAAATGCCCCCAGCCCCGATCCCGACGACGACCGAAGTCCGGCGTCCGCCTCGCCGCTCGCCGTCGATGTTTCCGAACACCGCAGCCTCTGCCACCACCCCAGATCGCCTCGCCGTCGTCTTCTCGTTCCAATGCACCCAATCGCGACCAAAACGGTGGCCGTGTAGCGGTTTACGACCGAGTTCAGATTGCGCGCCGCCGCCAGTGCTCGCCGCCGATGGTTATTCCAGCCGTCCCCGGGCGAGCCACCACTACCACCCGACACGGCGTCGTGCGCGCGGTCGACCGGTGCCAACCGCACGCGAAACGGCCGCCTAAGCGCGTTTCGACGAGGCTGAAGCGGCTCCGCCGCGTTCTAAGCGTCGCCGTGGCGAGACGCCGCCGCCACCGGCGTGGCTGTGCAGGCCCCCACCGGCTCATCGCCGGAGGGCCAGGGGACCCTAGTTGATCGGGTTGACCCGGTCATGGTGACAGTGGGCCCAGGTTCTAATATAGTTAATTTAGTTTAATTTAAACCACTGTTAGCACCACTGTGTATGACATGTGGGTCCCACTGGACCCACAAGTCAGTTTTGACTCCAGTCAACTGCACTGTTGACTGCTGACATCACACATACGTCATGCTGACGTCATCCCATACTGTTCTGGATAATGCTGGATTTAAATAAATAATTAAAATCAGAAAATGATTTAAATCTTTAGAAAATCATATCTTTTAATCCGTAACTCGGATGAAAATACTTCCTACATGAAAGTTGCTCAGAACGACGAGACGAATCCGGCTACGCAGCCCGTTCGTCCGCCACGCATCCCTAACCTACGAACTTGCAACTTTCCCCCTCCGGTTCATCTGTCCGAAAACGCGAAACACCGGGAATACTTTCCCGGATGTTTCCCCCCTTCACCGGTATCACCGCATACCGCGTTAGGGCACGCCTAGCATCACACATTGCTTTGTCATGCATCGTTATGCATTGTATTCATTGTTTCTTCCCCCTCTTCTTCCGCTAGACACCGAGACCGACGCCGCTGCTACCTAGTACGACTACGGTGTTGACGACCCCTCTCTCTTGCCAGAGCAACCAGGCAAGGGCCCCCTTGATCACCAGATATCGCCTATTCTTCTCTCTACCGCTTGCATTAGAGTAGTGTACCATGTTCTTGCTTTCCGTTAATCCTATCCCGATGCATAGCCTTTGTCCTTGCTACTCTGTTGATACCTTTACCTACAATCCTACACCTTAGTATAGGATGCTAGTATTCCATCTGTGGCCCTACATTCTTGTCCGTCTGCCTTGCTATACTATCGGGCCGTGATCTCTAGGGAGGTGATCACGGTATATACTTATATACTATTACATGATACTGTGGTGACTAAAGGCAGGTCGGCTCGTAGGAGCACCCATGAGTGGATCTTTGTGGCGAACGACAGGCAGGTTGAGACCGCCTAGGTGAGAGGTGGGCCTGGCCCTGGTCGGTGTCCGCGGTTACATCATTAACACGCTTAACGAGATCTTGGTATTTGATCCGAGTCTGGCCATTTGGTCTATACGCACTAACCAACTACGTGGGAAAGATATGGGCACTTGGCATCGTGGTATCAGCCGAAGCCTTCGTGACGTCAGCGACTGAGCGGCGCGCGCCAGATTGGAACGTAAGCCTGCTCTTGTATTAAGGGGGCTAGTTCTACTTCCGGCCGTGTTCGCAACATGCAGGTGTGCTAAGGGCGATGGGCCCAGACCCCTGTGCGCTTAGGTTTAGACCGGCGTGCTGACCTCTCTGTTGGCCTAGGTGGGGCTGCGACGTGTTGATCTTCCACGGCCGGGCATGACCCAGAAAAGTGTGTCCGGCCAAATGGGATCAAGCGTGTTGGGTTATGTGGTGCACCCCTGCAGGGAAGTTAATCTATTCGAATAGCCATGATCTTCGGTAACATGACGACTTGGAGTTGTACCTTGACCTTATGACAACTAGAACCGGATACTTAATAAAACACACCCTTCCAAGTGCCAGATACAACCCGGTGATCACTCTCTAACAGGCGACCAGGAGGGATCGCGGGTAGGATTATGCTATGCGATGCTACTTGGAGAACTTCAATCTACTCTCTTCTACTGCTGCAAGATGGAGGCGGCACGAAGCGTAGTCTTGACGGGATTAGCTATCCCCCTCTTATTCTGGCATTCTGCAGTTCAGTCCACCAATATGGCCCTTTACACATATATCCATGCATATGTAGTGTAGCTCCTTGCTTGCGAGTACTTAGGATGAGTACTCACGGTTGCTTTTCTCCCTCTTTCCCCCCTTTCCATTCTACCTGGTTGACGCAACCAGATGTCGGAGCCCAGGAGCCAGACGCCACTGTCGGCATTTACTCCTACTACACCGGAGGTGCCTACTACTACGTGCAGCCTGGCAGCGACGCACCGTGAGTAGTTAGGAGGTTCCAAGGCGTGAGGCCTACGCCTCTTTCGATCTGTATCCCAGTTTGTGCTAGCCTTCTTAAGGCAAACTTGTTTAACTTATGTCTCTACTCAGATATTGTTGCTTCCGCTGACTCGTCTATGATCGAGCACTTGTATTCGAGCCCTCGAGGCCCCTGGCTTGTATTATGATGCTTGTATGACTTATTTATGTTTTAGAGTTGTGTTGTGATATCTTCCCGTGAGTCCCTGATCTTGATCGTACACATTTGCGTGCATAATTAGTGTACGATTCAATCGGGGGCGTCACACCGCGACTATGAAGCCAGCTTAGTGAACTTAATGAAAGAATGATATGAGGTAACTACTGCTTAACTCTGCATAACTGTTTTTCTCGTGTGTCCAAATATCAACTCCAGTAGCCCCCAAGGGCCGGTTTATGATATCAATCTAAACCGGGACTTTAGAATACCTCAACTTTGCTTGCATAGTCCCCAAGGGCCGGTTTAACTTATTAAGATGAACCGGGACTTTAGAATAATAACCTTGTCACTTTCGCCTCAGTAGTCCCCAAGGGCCGGTTTATCTTTTCAAGCTGAACCGAGACTTTTACCCTGCCAAATCTCTTGTTGAATATCATTGTACATCAATCATATGCTAGGCTGACTAATGGAAGAATACCCATAATTTTACTTTGAGAAAATATACATTAGCCCCCAAGTGCCAAGAATAATACTTGTATTGAGCTTGGGACTTGTAAAAATTTCTGATAACAAGCAAGTAGGCATTAGCCCCCAAGTATCAAGTGTATAACTTGTTATGTGCTTGGTACTTCAAATATGTGCTGCTAATTCATGATAGTTTTTCTCTTATAGGTTGAGCTGAGCAAAAAGGAAGCCCAAACCGCCGATCTTCAAGAGAACATCAAGTCCCAACAAGTAGAAACCTCCAAAGCCAAAGATGAGCTGACCAGTGCCTTAGCAGCCATGGAGAAGCTGAAAGAGGGTTTCAATAAGGAGCGGGCGGATTGGGATATAGAAAAATCCACATTGTAAAAAAGAGCTGAGGATGCAGAGGCGGCTCTTAAACCGGTGGTAGACGAGCTGACTGGTTTGAAGCGGCAGATAAATGCCATGACCACTGCTGTGTTTGGTAACTATCCTCACTTTAAGTTTCAACATATATCATCCCATACATTGCCGGTTTGCTGATGTTCGTAATGATGCAGGAACTCGCATTACTCATCTGGGCTCTGACATGCATAAGAAGCTAAAGGCTGCCTATACTCTTATAGAGCAGTTATATACCGGCGCACAGCGGATCATATGCACTGCTTCGCATAACAAGCCGCCCCCAACCTTAATCAAAGAAACCTTAGAAAGGTTGTCAATGCTGCCTGCCCGGGTTGAAGAGTTAAAAAGATCGGCTTCCAGGGCAGGTGCTCTGACCTCACTAACCCGGGCTAAAGCATGGGTGCCCGATCTTGATCCGGTGGATGTGGGTAAAGGCTATCCGAGCTTAAGGGAAGACGGATCAGATTTTGACAATGATGACCTCCGAGCCATAACCAGGGAAATGCGTCCACTGGCTTGCCAATTGGCTGAAGAAACTGACCTTTCACACTATTAGGCGAGTTATGACGTCAACAACAAACGGGTCACGACACCAACTCCTGCTGCTCAAAATCTTATCCCGCCAATCCGTAAGCATACCTATGCCCCTGACGTTGAACCGTCACACTTATAAGCAATGAAGCTGTATTCCAAGCCCTAACTGGGATCGATTGGGCAACCATTGACTTCCAGCCACTGGGTAGAGAGGAGGAGGATGAACCGGCGCAAGATGATCCATAGCCGTCAAGTCAGCCTGGTGACGAGTCATGATCCTGAGGCCGGTTTAGCCTTCTACATACTGCAACCCTTGCTGAAAACAATTAATCTTTTGGGCATTAAAGCGTCTTGTAATAGGCTAGTTCAAACACTTGGTCTGCTATGCCATCGCGCATATTTATTTTGCCTGGCATTGTTAATCCGCCATGCTTACGATATATTATGTCTGCTCATAATCCGTAGCGATTTATTCAAGCTGTTCCTGCATACAAGAAGTTGAAAGTGTCCTGGCGGTTTACCGCCGGACGGGTCATGATGCCCAAAAGTATAGCCAGGGTTTATAACCAAGGTTGTATTTGAAAATAATCAAATATGAAATTGATGATACCTGTGACATTGAATCACATCGTTGGTTGACCAACGTTTTTGCAGTAAGGGTGATAACCCCAATCTCGAGTACTGATAATTCCTTCCATGTTTTTCCGGTTTATAATAAAACCGTACCGGGTTGTAATAAACACCGGATTATCCATATATAATACTGGCGACGTGTAGTCGAAACTAGACTGGGTCAATAAGTGCCGGATTATACCTGATCACGTACTGACAACTTGTAGTTGAAAGCCAAGCCGGGTCAATAAACGCCGGTTTAACATGAAGCATTATAAACCTCAACAAAGAAGAAAAAACTTGGCAAATAAAAGCATAAGAAGAACATGCGAGGCTTTTCATGGGCTGCCAGGCCCAAAATCGAGGCTTTTCATGGGCTGCCAGGCCACTGAGTTAAACCATTTTACAAAGCCTTTTAAGATGGACCTCACATTAACCAATCGTAGTTTTAACTTTGGCAAGTTCAGGGTCTATGAAATTGACTTGCCAAACGTTCGGTGGGTCATACCAGGATTACCTGGACGGAGTGGCTTACTTAAAGAAGGCAGGATAACCCGGGGTTTTAGGTGAATACACCTGGCTTCCAAGCCTGGCTTGATAGCCTATTGCAAGGGTGTAGACTCTTTGTTCTTTGAGAAGCAAAGAGCCCCCAAGCAACATTTGAGCTGTGCTCAGTGGGTGCCTATGTTTGAGTTGTGCTTTTGCAACACTCTCTTTGGCCCCTAAATGATTTCCCTGGTGGCCTTACGCTGGTCAAGAGGTGTAGCTATGGTTTGAATATGACCAAGCCCTAGCCTTGCGCCGGTCAAGAGGTGTAGCTATGGTTCGAATTCGACCAAGACCCCAAGTGATTTTTTATATATATGGCTTTATAAGCCGGATCAATGGGTAAATAGAACTCCGCTTTATAAACAGAAGCCCCCATGTAACCACACATGATGTAAAAAACAACAGAGACCCCGCTTTAGCTGAGGCTCCGGTTTATTATATTGATCATGATATATACATTGTCATAACTATGTACATAAGAAGAGCACGTGGCTCAAGTGTAGTAAGGCCAAAGACGAAGCGATAGTCCACGGCCGGTTGGTCTCCTCTTCCGATTTACGTGAGTCTTTGTGCTCTTGAATATCGATAAGGTAGTATGACCCGTTATGCAGATTCTTGCTGACCACAAAGGGTCCTTCCCAAGGCGGGGATAACTTGTGCATATCAGTCTGATCCTGGATGAGTCGGAGCACCAGATCGCCTTCTTGAAAAGTTCTGGTTCTAACCCGACGGCTGTGATAACGATGCAGATCTTGCTGATAAATCACCGAACGGGCTGCTGCAATGTCACGCTCCTCATCTAACAGGTCAAGTGCTTCCTGTCGTGCCTTCTCATTGTCAACTTCAACATAAGCCGCCACACGAGGCGAGTCATGACGGATGTCACTAGGGAGAACCGCCTTTGCTCCGTAAACCATGAAAAAAGGCGTTTAACCCGTAGATCTGTTGGGCGTGGTATTGATGCTCCATAACACCAAAGGTAACTCCTCAACCCAACAACCCGGCGTCCGTTGCAAAGGAACCATGAGCCGGGGCTTGATGCCTCTCAAGATCTCTTGATTGGCTCTCTCCGCATGACCATTAGATTGGGGGTGAGCCACTGATGATACGTCAAGCCGGATGTGCTCACGTTGACAAAATTCTTTAATAGCACCCTTGGACAGATTAGTGCCATTATCAGTTATGATGCTATGTGGAAAACCAAACCGGAAAATCACCTTCTTGGTGAATTGAACCGCCGTGGCTGCATCACACTTACTGACTGGCTCTGCTTCCACCCACTTAGTAAACTTGTCAACTACCACTAATAGGTGGGTATTCTTATCCTTGGATCTCTTAAAGGGCCCGACCATATCCAGCCCCCAAGTTGCAAATGGCCAAGTGATTGGAATCATCCTCAGTTCTTGAGCCGGAACATGAGCTCGGCGTGAAAATTTCTGACAGCCATCACATTTTTTGACCAAGTCTTCAGCATCAGCATGAGCCGTCAACCAATAAAAACCATGACGAAAAGCCTTGGCTACCAGGGACTTTGAACCGGCATGGTGACCACAATCTCCTTCGTGAATCTCACGCAAAATCTCACGACCTTCTTCAGGAGACACACAACACTGAAACACCCATGTCACACTGCAATGATGTAATTCTCCATTGACTATAGTCATCGACTTGGACCGCCGGATTATCCGCCTGGCCAAAGTTTCATCCTCCGATAACTCGCCCCGGTTCATATACGCCAAATATGGGATCGTCCAATCCAGGATGATATGAAGAGCCTCCACCAACTGAGCCTCCAGATCAGGAATAGCCAGATCCTCCTCTGTGGGGAGCTTGACCGACGGATTATATAGCACATCCAGAAAGACGTTGGTGGAACCGGTTTACGTTGGGAACCCAAACGGCTTAAAGCGTCCGCCGCTTCGTTCTTCCACCGGTCCACATGATCAACCTGATAACCTTTGAAGTCACCTGCAACAATATCCACCTCTCGACGATATGCTGCCATGAGTGGGTCCTTGGAATCCCAAGTACCAAACACTTGTTGAGCCACCAGGTCCGAGTCACCGAAGCACTTAACCCGGCTTAAATTCATCTCCTTAGCCATTCGAAGACCATGGAGTAAAGCCTCATACTCAGCTGCATTGTTAGTGCAAGGGAACATTAAACGGAGAACATAACGAAACTTATCACCTCGTGGGGAAGTTAACACGACTCTAGCCCCCAAGCCCTCCAATTGCCTGGACCCATCAAAATGAATAGTCCAATAAGTCTGATCCGGCTTCACTTCTGGCGCCTGTAACTCTGTCCAGTCATTGATGAAATCCACCAGCGCTTGGGACTTGATTGCCATCCGAGGCATATATTTTAACCATGAGGCCCAAGCTCAATGGCCCATTTGGCAACCCGACCAGTCGCTTCCTTATTCTGGATTATATCCCCCAAAGGAGCAAAACTGACCACAGTGATGGGATGACCCTGAAAATATTGCTTAAGCTTCCGGCTCGCCATGAAAACTCCATATACCAGCTTCTGCCAATGTGGGTACCTCTGCTTGGACTCAATAAGTACCTCACTGATATAATAAATTGGCCGTTGAACCGGATACTCCTTTCCGGCCTCCTTGCACTCACCACAATAGCCACGCTAACAGCCCGGGCATTAGCAGCCACATATAACAACAAGGGCTCTTTATCAACAGGAGAAGCAAGGACAGGCGTCTCAGCTAGTTGCCGCTTTAGGTCCTCAAATGCTTCATTGGCGGCATCACTCCAGACGAAGTCATCTGTCTTCTTCAGCATCTGATATAAAGGATGGCCTTCTCCCCAAGGCGACTGATAAACCGGCTTAAGGCTGCAATCCGGCCTGCCTGGCGTTGAACATCATTGATACACTTCGGTTTAGCCAAGGAAGTAATAGCCTTGATTTTCTCCGGTTTAGCTTCAATGCCCCTGTTAGACACCAGAAAGCCCAAGAGCTTGCCTGCCGGTACACCAAAGACACACTTGGCCCGATTAAGCATCATCTTATAAACCCGGAGGTTATCAAAAGTCTCCTTCAAATCATCTATCAATGTCTCCTCCTTTCTGGATTTCACCACAATATCATCGACATAAGCATGAACATTGCGCCTGATCTGATTATGAAGACAATTCTGCACACAACGCTGGTAAGTCGCGTGGGCACTCTTGAGCCCAAAAGGCATAGATACATAGCAGAAGGCTCCAAAGGGAGTTATAAAAGCTGTCTTCTCCTGGTCCTTAACTGCCATTTTGATCTGATCATAACCGGAATAAGCATCCAGAAAACTCAAATGCTCACAACCCGCTGTAGCATCAATGATTTGATCAATGCGAGGGAGGGCAAAAGGATCCGCTGGACAAGCCTTATTCAAATATGTGTAATCCACACACATACGCCAAGTGCCGTTCTTCTTAAGTACTAGCACCGGATTAGCCGACCACTTAGGATGAAATACTTCGATGATAAATCCAGCCGCCAAGAGCCTGGCTACCTCCTCGCCAATGGCCTTGCGTCTTTCTTCATTGAACCGGCGGAGAAACTGCTTGACCGGTTTAAACTTGGGATCGACATTAAGAGTGTGCTCAACGAGTTCCCTCGGTGCACCTGGCATGTCAGAAGTTTTCCACGCAAAGATGTCCTGGTTCTCATGGATGAACTCGATGAGCGCGCTTTCCTATTTCGGATCCAAGTTAGCGCTGATGCTAAACTGCTGGGATGAATCGCCGGGAACAAAATCAACTAGCTTAGTCTCATCAGCTGTTTTAAACTTCAAGGCCGGATCCTTCTCTGTAGTTGGCTTTTTCAAAGAAGTCATATCCGCCAGATCAACATTGTCCTTGTAGAACTTCAACTCCTCTGTTGCACAAACCGACTCAGCATAAGCCGCATCACCTTCTTCACATTCCAAAGTGATCTTACGGCTTCCATGTACTGTGATGGTCCCCTTATGACCCGGCATCTTGAGCTGCAGATAAACATAACAGGGCCTTGCCATGAACTTGGCATAAGCCGGCCGTCCAAACAGGGCTTGATATGGGCTCTTGATCTTCGCCACTTCGAAAGTCAATGTTTCTGATCTCGAATCATGCTCATCTCCAAAAGCAACCTCCAGAGCTATCTTTCCAACTGGATACGCCGATTTACCAGGCACCCCACCATGAAAAACGGTGTTTGACGGTTTAAGATTTTTATCTGTTAACCCCATGCGACGGAAGGTTTCGTAATAAAGGATCTTGATACTACTCCCCCCATCCATGAGTACCTTGGTGAACTTATATCCTCCAACCTGAGGCGCCACCACCTACGCCAGATGACCCGGATTATCAACGCGGGGTGGATGATCCTCTCGACTCCACGCAATGGGCTGTTCAGACCAGCGCAAGTAGCGGGGCACCGCCGGTTCAATGGAGTTCACTGCCCTTTGATGAAGCTTCTGATCGCGCTTGCACAGGCTAGTGGTGAAGACATGATACTGCCCACTATTCAACTGCTTCGGGTTGCTCTGGTAACCCGACTACTGCTGTTGCTGCTGATTCCCCTGATGATTATAACCACCATGGCTGCCCTGACTGCCTTGATTGCCATGTCCGCCTTGATTACCATGAAATCCTGAACCGGAACTGCCTCCACCATAACCCGGCACATGAGAACCGGGGCCTGAACCGCCGGACGGTCCATGATCATATCGGAAAAGATCTGAATTTTTGAACTCCCGCATAATAAAGAAATCCTTCCCGAGGTGCGTGGCTGGCCTTTCCCGCGACCCATGCTTTGGGCAGGGCTGGTTTAACAGGCGCTCAAGATTGGGACCTGGTCCTCCACCCCGCGGGGGCGGTTTACCCTTATGACGCTGACCATTATCCTAGGTGTTGGTGTTAGCCACAAAATCTAAACTATTATCCGCTTTACGCTTACCACTGTTTCCATGACCCGCCGGGTTATGCTGCTGCCCTTTGGTGCTGCCGCTCTTCTTTCCCTTTCACGTCTTTTCATCATCAGACTCAGGGCCCTTGGTACTATCAGAGTCGGCATACTTAACCAGAGCTGCCATAAGCGTCCCTGTCGGTGTCAAAACCGGCGGATCTCGGGTAGGGGGTCGCGAACTGTGTGTCTAGGCGGATGGTAACAGGAGACAAGGGACACGATGTTTTTACCTGTGTTCGGGCCCTCTCGATGGAGGTAAAACCCTACTCCCTGCTTGATTAATATTGGTGATATGGGTAGTACAAGAGTAGATCTACCACGAGATCGTGAGAGGCTAAACCCTAGAAGCTAGCCTATGGTATGATTGTTGTTCGTCCCACAGACTAAAACCCTCCGGTTTATATAGACACGGAGAGGGTTAGGGTTACATAGAGTCGGTTACAATGGGAGGATATCTACAAATCAGTATCACCAAGATTTCCATCCACGCCAAGTAAAGTAACATACGGACACGGGACGAAGTCTTCAATCTTGTATCTTCATAGTCCGGGAGTCCGGCCAAAGGTCATAGTCCGACCATCCGGACACCCCCTAATCCAGGACTCCCTCAGTAGCCCCCGAACCAGGCTTCAATGATGATGAGTACGGCACGCAGATTGTCTTCGGCATTGCAAGGCGGGTTCTTCTCCAAATTCCGTGTACCTGTTGAATAGTGTCCAGCTTCTTGTGAATATTGTGCTCCTTGGCTTCCACGCCCAATAATAGCCATCTTCCACGTGTCAAACGAATGCGAAAAGCCAGGGTGTTTTTACATTTACCCCCCTAGCTGCGCAAATGAGCTGCCTATAAAGAGGCGAGGATTCAGATCCGAATCACACCATCTTCCCTTCGCGAGCGTTCATCGGAGCGCATCCGACAGAAATCCATTCCATCATGGCCAGCCGATGCAGCTCCTCCTCTTGCCCTCCCAGCCCTCAGCCTGGAGATTGGGAGAGATGTTCCGTCCTGCACAACGAGCTAGTGACGCTCCAAACTAAGGGATTTCTTCCCCCAGCCTTCATGGTCCCGGTTCGAGCCGGACTCGCCACCTATAATGGGGGAAAGCAGGCGGAGAGCGTCCCCAATCCCTCCAAAGGAGAGCGGGTATGCCTTGTCCCTTATTTGATAAGATGGCTCGGATTTCCAATTCATCTGTTTCTCTGGGGGCTCCTGGAGTTCTACGGCCTCCAGTTGCACAACCTTAAGCCTGCCTCCATTTTGCATATTGCGGGCTTCGTAGCCCTTTGCGAGCTGTTTTTGGGCATCGAGGCTCATTTCGCGCTATGGAAGAAGCTGTTCTGCCTTGTGCCCCGTTCTCAGGAGGGGTCGATATATCAAGTGGGCGGAGCCGAACTATGGCGCATCGCCAGGACCGGATATCTATCCGGAACCCCAAGGAAGGCGTCCGAAGACTGGCCTTCAGAATGGTTTTATATAGAAGATGTCCCCCTGCTGGACCCTGTTCGGATCGGCCTCCCCGAGTCAATAATGCTCCCTTGAAGAAGCGCCTAAGCTGGCGTCCATGGAGCCCTCACAGGGAAAATGACAAGGACGTCCTTTACCTGATGAGCCGGATAAGGTTGTTAGCCCATTCCGTACTGGCCCTGATCGGGGTCATGGCCACATGCATTATGCGGGGGGTGCAGCCGCTTCAGTATAGAGGCCACCCCATGTGGGATTTCAAAGGGGAGGACGATGCCACCCGCTGCGGCGGTAAGGGGCCGGGATCGGTTGCTGCTCTAACGAAGGCCTTGTCCGCATTGTACAAGGGAGAAGAGGAGGAGTTCCTCCGCGTCAATCCACAGGACAAATTTTCTATGTACAATCCTCCAAGCCGGGTAAGCGGACACTTCTTTTTGCCCATCCGGTCCATATTCCCATAGTTAAGTACCTTATCTTGTGATTTCGACGCAAGAATTGTGCCGGGCCATGAAGGATATAAACAGCCCTCCTCCACAACCCGAGGATCCGGAACGGTCCCTCGATCCGGCCTCCCAAGAGGATCCGGACATATCCGTGGAGCTGATCGATGGGGTATTTTACCAACTGAGCATCGACAATGCCTTGGTCGCCATTACGGGTAACTGAGACCGAAGTCCCAGTACTTTGAAAATGATCCATCCGTGCTTATTTTTGATCACCGTATACCAATGGTGTTTTGCAGGGGGAGCCCTTGAGGCGGAAGGCCGAGCCTGCGGTGGCTAGCCAACAAGGGGCAGCAAGGCCCAACAGGTTGAAAAGAAGTGCGGTCCGGACTGAGACGCCGGTGCAACGGTATGGCGTGCCATCTTATTCCCAGGTTTTATTCCCAGAAGGCATACTAACGCTCGTGCTCTCTTCAGAAAAAAGCGCCGCGGACTATATCCGGAGAGGTTGCCAATCGAAGCCTCCACCAGCCAGGCTCCAAAGCCAGGTCGAGCGGAGGCAAACACGAGGCGTCGTCGGGCGCTCCTCCGACAGAGGATGCCGGACAGATGCTCGCCACCAATTCCGAGGTGGAGAGTGCCATGAATCACAGGCGTCGCCGGACAGTTCTTCGTGACGCATGTTTCTCCCAAGAGGCATTGGATGCCTTCAATCCGGGAGATGCGCACCTCCATGCCGCTCAAAATGGTCTAGCCAGAGCCGCGGAGTAGTATGTGAAAGACATACGGGTGAGAAAATTTGATGGTTATATATGCCAGTAGCCCCTGAGACTTGAAACAGTTAGAATAACTGATTTAAGGATCATTTGTTATCTGCAGGATCTTGCAAAAAGAATACCCAACTGTCCCGGGAGGCGGAAGAGTGCAAAGCCCAACTTGAGGTCGATCGGCGCCGCAATGGAGGCCAAGGAGACCCCTCCGTAATATACGCTTAGAAAGATAAGTATGTTGTGAAGTGCGGCGTGTGTGTAAATCTGACAATATCATTGCAGATGGCGCCGGAGTAGATCCGGACAAGCAATAACTATTGCGCCGGTTAAAGGCCGGCGAGAGCGTGCTTACGAGGGTGAGGCAGGAGAAGAATAATCTCCAAGATGCCAACACCCGGCTGGGCGAGGAACTAAAGGATGTTCGTGCCCAGCTGTCGGACTCCGTGAAGGAGAATCGACGGCTTCGACGCGACATTTTTAGTAAGTGCTTGAACGAACTTTGAAAAAGAGTTCGGCGAGGAAGTCGACTAACAGAGTTATGTCTGTAGGTATGCTCACAGTCGTCTGCAGAGAAAATGCCCGGTTCTACGGGTGACCTTCTTCCCGAAGCTCTTACAACTGCATCGAGCGAAGTTCGGCAGGTGATGAAAGGTGTCGCCCAGGCCTTGTGGCCATCTGTCTCCCTGCCCGAAGGCCTTGGAGAGCTTGCAGAGAGGCTTAAGGGAGCGCGGCGACGCTTCCGATCATGAAAGATATCGGCCTGCCGTCAAGGCGCCAGGGAGGCCTGGGCCATGGTGAAGACACGATACACGAAGGCTGACCCAAACCACATGGCCGAGGTCGGACACTGTGGGCGATGGGAAGGAGATCCCTGTGAGCTTAGTGTACGGCCAAGTAGAGTTGGCCGTAAATATTCCCAACAGATCAGTAAACTAGACAGCCGGTTGGGTGGTATTGAAGAGGAATATGCCCGATCAAATTGACTATGTAATTTAAGATGACATGTAAAATGCCTTCTAGCCGGATTGTAGATCGTTTGTCATGGCGGACCTTTTCGCTTCAACCTCGGGACCCGACAGTCCGGAGTGTGTCAGAACACCCTCTCGGTTATGTAAGAACCTGGGCATGCATGGAGACCAGGAGTAGGGGTCATTAGTGCTTTATCAGACAAGTGCCCAACTAGTTATGTTATATTACATGGTTAGTAAGAAGCATCTTCCAGGAGAATAGTTCCGTTAGGGATTCCTTTCCACAGGAGGCATGCCCTAAAGTGCATGTCGGACTGCGAAAAAAGCGAAAAAGCATCTGGGGCAGATAAATAAACAAGTGAGAAATCATATTTAGTTCACCGACCGAATATTCCCTTAAGAACGCTTAGCTTTCGGCTTCACCCGGTCTGAGGTACACATTCGGTGACCAGCGGTAACAATCGCAGAGGTGCTCCCTTTACCGCCTAGCCGAACAATCGGGAATGTAGGGGGTAAGCACAGAGCCAACAACCCAGCTTGGCCAAAACTTAAGTCATATCGATGCATATAATGGTGAATAAAAGGTACATGCAGAAGTGTGACACGTGTGTTGGGCATGAAGCCCGTATAAATAAGCTTCTGTTAAAGGAGCCCCCAGGCATAATGAGCGCGGATAGCGTGTCAAGTGTGTGTGAATAATGCGCGAACGAGCCTTTAAAGGCTGTAAGAGAAAAGGAGGGAGAAGGAGAGAAATATAAGACAACTAATGTGTAAAAAATAGACAGAGGAAGGAGACAAACTCAGAATCCGGCACTAGGCGTAGAATCTTCAGAGACGGGCTGCGTTCCATGGGTTCGGCTCAAGTCGGTTATCCGATGCATCTCGCAGACGGTACGCTCCGCCGGTCAGGACTTGGTCGATAATAAAGGGACCTTCCCATTTGGGCTTGAGTTTGTCCTTTTTCTTGTCCGGCAGGCGTAGAACTAACTCGCAAACATTGTAAGTTTTGGCCAGTACTTCTCTGCTTTGATATCTTCGGGCCTGCTGTTGATAGAATGCGGAACGGGCTTTTGCCACGTCACGCTCCTCCTCCAAGGCGTCCAAACTGTCCTGCCGATCGAGCTCGGCTTCTCTTTCTTCATACAAGCGCACGCGAGGTGAGTCATGAATTATGTCGTAGGGCAGAACTGCCTCTGCGCCGTATACCATAAAGAATGGTGTGAATCCGGTGGTGTGATTCGGCGTGGTCCGTAGCCCCCATAGTACGGAGTTGAGCTCCTCTACCCAGTGCGTGTTAGATTCCTTGAGGGACCTCACTAATCTAGATTTGATGCCGCTCATGATTAGACCATTTTCTCGCTCGACTTGACCGTTAGTTTGAGGGTGATAGACTGAAGCATAGTCGAGCTTGATGCCCATGTTTTTGCACCAGGGTTTGACCTCGTCGGTCGTGAAGTTCGTGCCGTTATCAGTGATGATCTTTGTGGGGACACCGTAGCGTGTACGACCCCTGATATGAAGTCTATCACGGTCCGGATTCGCCATCTTAATGTGCTTGGCCTCTATCCATTTGGTGAATTTATCCACCATGACCAGTAGGTATTTTTGCTTGTGGGTTCCTCCTTTAAGGGGTCCAACCATGTCAAGCCCCCAGACCGTGAAGGGCCAGGTGATAGGTATAGTTCGGAGGGCGGTGGGTGGCATGTGGCTTTGATTAGCAAAGAGCTGGCAACCGACGCATCATTGGACTAAGTCCTGAGCATCTGCCCGGGCCGTCGGCCAATAAAATCCTGTACGGAAGGCCTTGCGTACAAGGGCCCGGGCTGCGGCATGGTGCCCTTGAGTCCAGCATGAATTTTAGCGAAGATTCTGCCCTTCCTCTTCGGAGATACACCTTTGAAGGACTCCGGTGATGCTTTTTTATAAAGCTCTCCCTCATGGACTTTATAGGCTTTAGATCGCCGCACTATGCAGCGTGCCTCGTTTTGGTCCTCGGGAAGTTCCTGCCTGGTTAGGTAGGCTAGGAATGGTTCCGTCCACGGGGCAATGACTGCCATTATTACGTGGGTTGAAGATGTTACTTCGTTGGCAGAGCCTCCAATTGTGTCAGAATGTTCGGTGTCGGGCAGTGCTGTTGGGTCCGGGCTGTTATTTCCGGACTCCCCTTCCCATAATACGGATGGCTTGAACAGCCTCTCTAAGAAGATATTGGGGGGGCGGCATCGCGCTTTGCGCCAATGCGTGCCAAGACGTCTGCTGCCTGATTGTTTTCCCGGGCTATATGGTGAAATACGAGCCCTTCGAACCGAGCTGAGATTTTTAGGACGGCGTTGCGATAAGTTTTCATTTTCGGATCCTTGGCATCAAAGTCTCCATTTATTTGGGATATCGCAAGGTTCGAATCCCCGCGCATCTCTAGGCGTTGAATGCCCATGGATACTGCCATCCGGAGACCATGTAGAAGGGCCTCGTATTAATTCGCGTTGTTGGAGTCCGTATACATTATCTGGAGTACGTATTGAACTGTATCTCCTGTTGGGGACGTCGAGCAGCGCCAACCCCGCACCAGCCAACATTTTGGAGCCGTCGAAGTGCATGATCCGGTTGGAATATGTGCCGTACTCTTTAGGAGTTCGGCTTCAGTCCATTCGGTGACGAAGTCGGCCAAAACTTGCGACTTAATGGCTCGTCGTGGCTTATAGGTTATGTCGAACAGGAGGAGCTCAATGGCCCATTTGGCAATCCGTCCCATCGCGTTGCGGTTGTTTATAATGTCGTTAAGAGGTACTTCGGAGGCTACTGTTATCGAACACTCTTGAAAGTAGTGTGGCAGCTTTCGGGATGCCATAAACACCGCGTAAGCTATCTTTTGATAATGCGGATACCGTGACTTGCATGGAGTGAGGACAGTGGACACGTAGTAAACTGGTTTTTGAAGGGGGGACTTGTGTCCGTCCGTTTCTCGTTCGACAACGAGCACCGCGCTTACAACTTGATGAGTTGTCGCGATGTATAATAGCATTGGTTCGCCCATGTTGGGCGCGGCCAGGACCGAGTTTGTTGCCAATATGGATTTTATTTCTTCGAGTCCGGCCGTGGCGGCATCCGTCCACTCGAAGTGTTCAGTGCGCCGGAGGAGGCGATAAAGGGGTAATGCCTTTTCTCCCAAACGGGAGATAAAGAGGCTTAGAGCCGCCACGCATCCAATCAATTTTTGTATTTGTTTGAGGTCCTTTGGGATATCCAATTGTGACAGAGCTCGGATCTTGGCTGGGTTTGCTTCAATTCCTCTACCGGGTATAATGAAGCCCAAGAGCTTTCCGGCTGGTACGCCGAAAACGCATTTTTCCAGGTTAAGCTTGATGTCATATGTTCGGAGATTATCGAATGTGAGCCTCAAGTCGTCTACTAGAGTTTCGACATGCTTGGTTTTGACGACCACATCATCTATGTTTGCCTCCACTGTTTTGTCGATCTGGTTTGCCAGACATGTCTGAATCATGCGCTGATATGCTGCGCCGGCGTTTTTGAGCCCTAAGGGCATTGTGTTGAAGCAGAATGGGCCGTATGGGGTAATAAATGTCGTTGAGGCTTGGTCAGGCTCTGCCATCTTAATTTGATGGTAGCCGTAGTATGCGTCGAGGAAACACAATGAATCGTGTCCTGCGGTAGCGTCGATAATTTGATCGATGCGGGGAGGAAGGGATCCTTTGGGCAAGCCTTGTTGAGGTCCTTGAAATCGGCGCATAGGCGCCAGGATTTGTCCTTCTTTGGTACCATCACCAGGTTTGCTAGCCAGTCCGGATGTTTTATATCTCGATAAATCCGGCCTCCAATAGTTTGGCTAGCTCCTCTCCCATGGCTTGTCTCTTAGGTTCGAGAAACGCCAAGAGCCCGTTTGATAGCTTGAATCCTTTTAGGATGTTTAGGTTGTGCTCGGCCAGCCGGGCGTGGGATTCTGGCATGCCCGAAGGGTGCCGAGCAAAAATGTCCCAATTTTCGGCGTAGGAATTCTCGTAGTCTTGGCGTCTACATCAGATTTAATTGTGCCCCGATGGAGGCCGTTTTTGTAGGGTCCGTTGGGTGGACTTGGAATTTGACTATTTCGTCCGCTGGTTTAAAGGAGGTGGACTTGGATCTTTTATCGAGTATCACATCGTCCTTGTTCACCATGGAGCGCAACGCAGTCAGTTCCTTGGCCGCTAGGGCTTCAGATAATGCCTCAAGGGCTAGTGCGATGTCTTATTTTCGGCGCGGAGTGCTATGTCCGGGTCACTAGCAAGAGTGATGATTCCGTTGGGCCCGGGCATTTTGAGCTTTATGTACCCGTAATGGGGTATAGCTTGACAAATTGTGAATGCCTCTTGCCCTAATAGAGCGTGGTATCCGCTGCTGAACGGAGCCACTTGGAACGTGACCTCCTCGGACCTGTAATTATCCGGCGTGCCGAACACCACATCCAGTGTGATTTTTCCTGTGCAACACGCTTCCCGACTGGGTATTATTCCTCTAAAGGTTGTGCTGCTTCGCTCAATGCGGCTCCAGTTTATTTCCATTTTTCAAAGGGTTTCCTCATAAATGAGGTTCAATCCGCTGCCACCGACCATGAGTACCATGGTAAGGCGAAAGCCGTCCACTATTGGACTGAGGACCAATGCTGCTAGTGCTCGGGCTGTTCGGAATTTAGGTTCATCACTGGCATTAAAGGTAATAGCTGTGTCACTCCAAGGATTTATTGTTGCTACTTGGTAGACTTCGGCAAGGCTCTTTGAGTGTTCGTTTTGATATTATTTGATGTGAAAGTCTCAAGAAGGCTATTAATACCGTCTTGGTATCCTCAGGCTGGTGCTCCTGTGGATCTTTGGGGTTAGAAGCTCTTCGCCACTTTTGGCCACCGCCGAGTATCCAACATGCTCTAAGGCTATGAGTTGGTGTGGCGCCCTCATACTATGAATTTTACAGGTCCGTTGAGCCATCCCTCCAAAGACGGTTCCATGCCCCGTAGGGGTTTTTTGTTTTAGGTGTTTAACCCGGGTGATTGGCGATAATGCACCCTTTTATTTGACTGGTTTGTATTCGAGGCGGATTGTCCCAAAATCTTACTTGGTTTTCGAGCGCTTTCCATCGCACAGTACTTTTGTACTATGGACGCCAAGTCAGCAAAGCGTGTAATTTCACGGCGACCTATGGCGTTGAGGATTCCCTTGTCCATGCAATTATTGCAGAAGAATGAGATTGTGTCTTCCTCGCGGCAGTCCTTTATCCTGTTCATAACCAGGAGGAATCTGGCCCAGTAATGATGTACTGTTTCGTCGGGCTGTTGCCTGATTTTGGATAGATCGCCTATGTTCGGGTGGGTGGGTGGAGTTAGATCCGAAACCTCACCCAATCTGTGGCTCAAGGGCCAAGGAGTTTCCGAACTCGGAAGCTTGGATTCTTGGATGTCGTCCAATGAATCTAGCCCGTTGCCTGACTCTAAGTTCAGGTCTTGAGTGACGTCCTCCCTTCTGCGGGTATCCAGCTTGGGGGGATCGGGAATCCGGACATAGCTAGTCCTTAAGATAGATGAAGGGTCGCCGCATTGTTCCTCCACCACAACAACGTGATGGGTGACCTGGGGAGAGTTAATCTCTCTCAGATCGGGTTTAGGCCCAATCTGATGCGTAGTCTCATGGCGACTCCCGAGCGGCGATGTGATCCAGAGCTCGTTTAAGGAAGAGATCTCCGTCGGATCTAACTGCTTTCGGCGAGTTCGAGTTGACGTGAAGATTGCTTTCGATGACCCGAGAAGTCATCATCGGTAGCGGCGGCGAACAGCGGTCATAAGAAAACCGCCTAGCCGGAGAGTTTGGCCGATAGCCAAAGCTCCTTTAGTGTCAGTGCCGTCTTTAAAGACGGGATGAGGCATCCTTCCTGATGGCTACGGCACAGAGGAACTCTCAATGAAAGCACCAATATTGGTGTCAAAACCGGCGGATCTCGGGTAGGGGGTCCCGAACTGTGCGTCTAGGCGGATGGTAACAGGAGACAAGGGACACGATGTTTTTACCCAGGTTCGGGCCCTCTCGATGGAGGTAATACCCTACTCCGCTTGATTAATATTGATGATATGGGTAGTACAAGAGTAGATCTACCACGAGATCGTAGAGGCTAAACCCTAGAAGCTAGCTTATGGTATGATTGTTGTTCGTCCTACGGACTAAAACCCTCCGGTTTATATAGACACCGGAGAGGGTTAGGGTTACATAGAGTCGGTTACAAAAGGGAGGAGATCTAAAAAAACCGATAGCCAAGCATTCCTTACACCCCAAGGAAAGTCCCATCCGGACACGGGACGAAGTCTTCAATCTTGTATCTTCATAGTTCAGGAGTCCGGCCAAAGGTCATAGTCCGACCATCCGGACACCCCCTAATCCAGGACTCCCTCAGTCCCCATGTCATTGCAATGACGTTTGAGCCGTCCCAACTTGAACTTCAGAGGTGCGAACCGGCAATTGCCTTCCAACGTTAAAATTGTTGTATCAGCGTTGATGCGGTCCAATGAATGCAAAATTCCTGAAAACCGGCGCACCCAATGGTTTGTTGACTCTCCTTCCTCTTGGACACATGCAGCTAAGTCCACAATTGACATGGGCTGTTTGCACGTGTCTTTGAAATTTTTAATAAACCGGGCCCTTAACTCGGCCCATGACCCAATGGAGTTAGCTGGCAAGTTTTTCAACCAAGTGCGAGCTGTCCCTTCCAACATCATGGTGAAGTATTTAGCACATGCCGCATCATCCACATCCAGCATCTTCATCGCCATCTCATAGCTTTCAACCCATGACTCAGGGGATAAATCGGCGGTGTAATTGGGCACTTTACGTGGACCCTTGAAATCCTTGGGTAGACGCACATTACGTAAAGCCGGGGTGAGACACGGCACCCCCAACGAACTGGAGGTAACTCCTGGCTCCACCGAAGTTGTTGGACGAACCGGAGTAAGCTGACAGGCCGCGTACTGTGTCGCTAACTCGGCTTCTCGACGTGCTCTTCCTTGGTCCACCATGTTCTGAGCATCAGCACCACCACCCGCCGGGTTATGGCCACGAGGCGGATTATGGTTTTGCGCACTACTTGACACAACCGGTTCATCAATGCGCCTGTTGTAACTTCGGCTTGGACGGGGAGTGGAATGAATCCTCTCGCGGCTGTATGAATAAGCCTACTGCTGAGTCAAGGCCGTCTGAAGGAGCTCCCTAGCCCATCGTGTTTCCACTGCTACTGGAGACTCGCCTTCAATCGGGAGAGCTGCCAATCGTGAAGCGGCGGCAACGATGTTATCCAACGGGTTAGACTAATGACCCAGTGGTGTTGGGATGTGCTGTGACAGGATGTTGTTCTGACGAGGCAGATCTATCGGGCGCGGCTGAACCGGTGCCCCCGTTCCAGGTGCCTCCACCCGGTTTATCACTGGCTGATTACTGGTTCCTGCTCCTGGTGTGTTAAAGAGATTCCTTGCCTCATAAACCGGAGGCAGGTGAGACCGGTACCTTCTCCTCATGACGTCGTTTGATGCGCTCTGATCCAACATAAGCCGGTAAGCCTGTGCCTCCAACTGGGCCCGCTCTGCGGCCATCCTGGTGTCCTCGGCTGCCAGGTCTGCTTTGGCCTGAGCTATCTGATCCTTCACCTTTGCAATTTCCGCGTTATGCTCATCCTGATTTGCCGGGTTAACTTCTGCTAGCAACGTTGCGAAAGCATCAAATAAGTCGGACAAAACCTGAGCCGGCGGTCGCGCAGGGCCTCCTGCCCCGGCTGTTGTCACCGCTACTGAACCAGAAATCATTGCTGCTGCAGTCGAGGAGTGCTGCGCAGGCTGTGTACCGGCCATGAAGATCGCAACCCGGCTCGGCGGATCAAAGGGGTCCGGAATACCGTCGCCATCGGAACAGCCCCCAATCCGGCCATCTTGCAACTGGTACAATGACTCGGTCTCTCCGGTCGATGACTCGTCATCAGAGTAAACGACGGGCTCACCACTAGATACCAATCTAACCTCAGATTCTGCTCCGTGGATGACTCCCACGAAGGCACGCTTCATGGCAGGCTGAACCCGGGAGGGTCTCGCATGCTGAGCTGTTTCGATGATGTCGATGCAGATGTCCGGCTCAGGGCCCGGTTCGCCGATCTTGCCAATGAAAACGTGAATGCCGCCGAAGGGGACCCGGTACCCATACTCAATTGAGCCGGCCTCGGGGCCCCAGCCTGCGTCGTCGATGTAGAGCTTGCCGCGACGACTGTTGGTCATCCGGCCCACAGCGTATCCCTTGAGCCCTTTGAAGCTGCCCTCTAATAACTCAAAACCATCGTGCGATAGCCCCACTGTGGGCGCCAACTGTCGTGGTTTTGTCACGGCAGATGTCCTAGTGAAAGGACTTAGTCGTGGAGCCATCGCGACGGGTTAGCTTAAAGGGGTTAAAGCGGACAAAGGACACAGGGAGTTTATACTGGTTCGGCCCCTTGCGGTGAAGGTAAAGGCCTAATCCAGTTGATGTGGAATTGCTAGGGTTTCGAAGACCAGGGAGCGAATCCGCTATGCCTGGCTCTCGAGTTGTTGTCTCTCGTCCCTAAACCGCCGCCGGGTCGTCCCTTTATATACACAGGTTGACACCCGGTGGTTTACAAAATCCCGAGGCCGGCTCATAAACGTGTCCGGCTCGGTTTCTATCCTTCCCTATCTTACAACACAAGTTACATGTCATATGGTCGGTTCATGTCTACGGGCCCTAATCCGCCTTTGGGCCCTGGGCCTCCGTAAAGCGCCATATACCTTGTCTTCATGGGCTTCAAATATGAATAACTCATTATGGGTATAACCCGGCCCCTCCGGGCCAGTTTATGCTCAGTAGTAATATCCCCAACAGGAACGGATCTTATTGCCGCCTTCATCGCGTGTCGGGTGCTGCTGCTGCAGCACCGAGCGCATATCATTGGCCAGATGGGGGACCGACGGGATCCCACCCGGATGTCATCCATCGGGTTGTTGCAGGAGCAGGTCACCGACCGGGTCAACAACATCTCGAAGGCCGGGACGGTGGCTGAATGGCGCTTCGTGAAGGCGCCCTACAACCACGTGAACCCGGCGCCGACGGTGAGTCCCTGGTCCTCGTTTTTCGCAATGTCCAGCTTCTTCTCCGTCCTGATGCGACGAAGGAGGCGCTGCTGAACGCCGCCAAACAAATGCGAGATGGAAGGAGGGCGCAGGTACTGGCCATCCAGCAAGCCGGCTCGGAGGAGGCAGAGTCCTTCACCGAGAACACGGAGCCGACCGACGCGCAACTGATAATCCCCAAGTGTAAGGAATCATCGCAGCAATTTCCAAAGGTGGAAGTGATAAGTATGGAGTGTCTAACCCTCAAGGAGCTAAAGGTAAGATCAATATTCTCCCAAGTCCTACCTGCCACTGATACGACTCTACGTACACCGAACGTTTGCTTCCAACTAGAAATGAGAAATAAAACTACGTTGTGGGTATGAAGAGGATAGCTTTGCATGATATCAGAGAACTAAAATATGAAAATAGGTGTTGTTAACATAAGGTAGAATATATTACAATATATTATAAATAGCGAGTGTGGCACAATGATGGGTCGGTGTGCGGAATTGTCCTAGGCAATTGTTAACAAGATCGGCAATCCTTATTGCAATTTTGTATGAGGGAGAGGCATAAGCTAACATACTTTCTCTACTTGGATCATATGCACTTATGATTGGAACTCTAGCAAGCATCCGCAACTACTAAAGATTATTAAGGTAAAACCCGACCATAGCATTAAAGTATCAAGTCCTCTTTACTCCCATACGCAAACAATCCCCTTACTCGGGTTTAAGCTTCTGTCACTCTAGCAACCCACTATAAGCGAATCATGAACATATTGCAAACCCTACAACGGGAATCCCTCATGCTTACACGACACGGAGAGCACCATAGGACAGCACCAAAATAAAACATACAACTCAAACCAATCTAGATCATCAATCAACCCAAAAGATAAAGGAAATCTACTCAAAACATCATAGGATGGCAACACATCATTGGATCATAAAATGTGGCATAAAGCACCATGTTCAAGTAAGGGATTACAACGGGGTGCGGGAGAGTGGACCTCTTAAAAGAGATGGGGAAGGTGATGAAGATGGTGATGTTGATGAAGACAATCACCACGGCGATGGTTCCCCCGGCGGCACTCCGGCACTATCGAGAGATAGGGGGAGAGAGAGTCTCCCCCTTGTGCTTCCTCCTCCATGGCCTCCCTCCTAGATAGGGAGATGTTCTCCCTCTGGTCCTTGACCTCCATGGTGATGATGACCCCTTCCGGCTTCCTCCTCCATGGCCTCCGGTGATGATGGCCCCCTTCTGCAGGGTGCCGGAGAGGGCCTAGATTGATTTTTCGTGGCTACAGCGGCTTGCGGCGGCAGAACTTCCGATCTAGGGTTCTTTTCGAAGGTTTATACCACCGATAGAATCGATAGTTTCATCAAAACAAGCAAAACAATGCATAAAAAATAGAATCTGTCTTAAACAGGACAGTCTATCACTGGTGCGCGTCGGTCCTAAACAAACGGTTTTTAACCCCTTTCCGCAACGGCATTTGGAACCGTCGCCAAGTGAGTGTGGGCGATAGGGGGGTCCTTCCCACACGACCCAGAAACCGTCGGAGATAGGGAGCCTTGATGCATATAGTTGTCCCTATATAACCGTTTCCGATATCTCGAATATCCCAAACGCTTCATCCTTGCTACTCGTTTGTGCTCGCATTGCCATCACAATCGGAATTTTGTGGTTCTGCCTAAAACCAGGCAGATTCCAGGCACGGGAGTTTTCCAGGCAGATTCTAGGCACGGGAGTTTTATGATGCCTGGCACATCGCAAATAGTTCATGATTATAAACCGTGTACGATGGGTAGACAATCACACACATTTAGTTTTCCCGCACCATATGTGATAGTGTCTGACATCACACACGCTTTGCAAACGGCAACTATGTGCATGCTTGCACACGTTTCCTCTCTATGAACCGTCTCGGATTATGGTGTATATCGCAAACGTTTGTGTTTTACCAACCGTGTGTGCCATAATGACCCGCACAACATAACTTTGCCCTAATTTAATTGCTGCTATTTAAAATTGTACCTAACTTAAACTTGAAAGTAGGCTATAGCTTTATTCATATCCATCAGGTTCAAACAACCGATGCATTATTCGATTCATAGGTACATATGTTTAAGAATTACATAAGCACCAAATAAAGAATGATGTACCAGGGTTCTATACTTGTACTATTACAGATGGTAAAGAAAGAGGCAACAAACATTCCAGTTGTTGAACAAGGTGAAGCGGAATGGCCCTATTGTGCTCTCCTGGATGCAGAAGGCATGCAGGACTCTAGTCCAACCCCTTGTGATGGTCGGCCACCAATCATGTAGTTTGAGAGGTAATCTTGAGTAAACTGCTTCAGGATCCACTGCAAAAGAAAAAAGTTTCAGATATTGTCATCTAACACAACTCATTAGGTCAGTAAAAAGAAGGCTACAGGGTTCTTACTTACCATCCTGCAGTTCACTATTGTCTTGCATAAAGTGTAAACAAATAGTTCGATTGACATCTTTTGACCCATTTTAATAATAATCTTTATCATTTTCCTCACTTGATGCTGGTTCATGAATATCTCATTGCCCCATACGCAGAAAAGGTCGAAGTGTGGATCTTTGGCAATGATATATGTACCTAAAAGCACCAAGTTAATATTAGAAACTAAACAACAATTGAAAAATGATGTAGTACAATACTCCATCCATGCCATTATATAAGATTTTATTACGTGTATATCTAGACATCATCAGAACATTAAGGTAACACTCTTCCTTGTTGCTATGTAGCCTGGAATTGCATATTTAGTCATTCAGTACAATGCATGTTGCTAAACAACAATTGAAAAACGAAAAGGCATGTTAACTGCAATATCCTTAACAACAACCAAATATCGTAATTCATAGTGGTATTGTTGAAACTGTTATTGATGAAATGAACTGTGATATGTCTCAAACGTATCTATAATTTATGAAGTATTCATGCCATGTTTACAATAGTTTTATATGATTTTGGTATGATTTGATTAGAACTAACCCGGACCGACGTTGTTTTCAGTAGAACTACCATCGTGTTGTTTTTGTGCAGAAATAAAAGTTCTCGGAATGCGATGAAAATCAACGGAGAATTTTTCTGGAAAATATAAAGAATACTGGAACGAAGAGTTACCGGAGGGGAGTCCCATGGGCCCCACGAGGGTGGAGGGTGCGCCCACCCCCTGGGCGCAAGCCTCCAGAAAATAACCTAGATTGGAAGTTCCGCCACGGCAAGCCTCTGTAGCCACGAGAAATCAATCTAGGCCCTCTCTGGCACCCTGCCGAAGGGGGCCATCATCACCGGAGGCCATGGAGGAGGATCCCGAAGGGGCCATCATCGCCATGAAGGCCAAGATCCGACGGAGAACCTCTCCCCATCCATGGGGGAGGCCATGGAGGAGGAACCACAAGGGGGAGAACCTCTCCTCCTATCTCTCTGTGGTGCCGGAGTGCCGTCGGGAGGGGAATCATCGCCGCGGTGATCGTCTTCATCAACATCACCATCATCATCACCATCCTCATCTTTTTACGGGGTCCACTCTCCCGCACCCCGCTGTAATCCCTACTTGAACATTGGGCTTCATGCCACATATTATGATCCAATGATGTGTTGCCATCCTATGATGTTTTGAGTAGATATCCTTTATCTTTTGGTTGATTGATGATCTAGATTGGTATGAGTTGTATGTTTTATTTTGGTGTTGTCCTATTGTGCCCTTAGGTGTCGGCATAAGCGTGAGGGATTCCTCCGTAGGGTGTTGCAATACGTTCATGATTCGCTTATAGTGGGTTGCTTGAGTGATGAAGCATAAACCCGAGTAAGGGGTTGTTGTGTATGGGATAAAGGGGACTTGATATGTTAATGCTATGGTTGGGTTTACCTTAATGATCTTTAGTAGTTGCGGATGCTTGCTAGAGTTCCAATCATAAGTGCATATGATCCAAGAAGAGGTAGTATGTTAGCTTATGCCTCTCCCTCATATGAAACTGCAATGACGACTACCGGTCTTGTTAACAATTGCCTAGGATAATTCCGCACACCGACCCATCAATATTCCACACTCGCTATTTATAATATTTAGTAATATATTCTAACTTTATGATAACAACACCTACTTTTATGTTTTAGCTCTCCGATATCATGAAAAGTTATCCTCTTCATACCCACAACGTAGTTTTATTTCTCGTTTCTAGTTGGAAGCAAGCGTTAGTGTATGTAGAGTCGTATCAGTGGCAGATAAGACTTGAGAGAATATTGATCTTACCTTTAGCTCCTTGTGGGTTCGACACTCCATACTTATCACTTCCACCATTGGGAATTGCTACGGTGATTCCCTGCACTTGGGGATTATCAAACTGCACGACAAATAGTTGCACATATAGAGCATCACATTGTGAAGAACTGAAATAAACAAATCATAAGGACATCTCTAGGCGATCCTTAAAAAGTTAAAAGACTAAAACCCTTAGTGGATATATATACTCCAGCAATTTTTGGCCTTTTCTAGTCGATCCCCTAAAGTTAAGGTTGTAAACTTGAATTTGATCAAGTTCAAAGCAGGTTCAACCGAAAGTAGCATGCATTCAAACATAAACATAGATAGTTTTGCATAAAAACATAAAACATAAATTTAAACTAAGCTAAACTACTTTCAGTTGAAGTAGAGGTCGAGCCAATCCTTCCTCGTCATGTACGGCGTGCCGTGAGCCAGGTACGTGCCATTACCATCGTCGGGGTCGTTGGGGAAGGCACTCCTCCACTCGTCGACATCGATTTCCTCGTCCTCGAGGCCCACCTCGACGCCCTCCGCGCCGCCGTCGCCGCCGCCTTCAACCTCGTCATCAGAGGAGAGCGCGATAACCTTGCCGCCTTCCGCGCCACCGTCCTTGCCACCTTTGACCTCGTTATCGGAGGAGAGCGTGATAAGCTCGCCGCCCTCCGCGCTGGCAAAGATCGCCCGCTCCGCCTCCACGAGCTCCGGGTGCTGCCAGTGGAGCTCTTGCATGTAGGCCTCGTCGGCGGCCTCGGCCTCGAGGCGCTCCCACGCCTCGTGGTCCTCCCGCGCCATAGCCGAGCTCACCACCCCTAGCTCCGGCGGAACAAAGTGGACCAGACGTGTGCGGAAGGGGAAATTGAGCCTAGCCGCCGCGCCGTGGTAGCGGACCTGCCAGCGGTCGTACTCCATGGCCGCGAGCTCGGCCGTGTGGAAGCTACCGAGCCACCGGCGGGTGTGGGTCTCTCGATCTGTAATCTCGGTGACCCACGTCCCCCACCGCCGCTGCCGGACCCCGAGGTAGGACTTCATCGGCTGCCGGGTCCGAGGGAGGACGGGGAAGTCCTCGAACTAGCGTAGGGGCGCAGGGACGGGCAGATCGGGGGACCGGCGACGGCGAATCGGGCCCGCGGAGGACGACGTCGGGCGAAAAGGCCGTGATAAACCTCTTTTTGGCCATTGGCTCCTCGAGCTCCTCGGCACACGGGCAGAGGTTGAGGATGGAGGCGCCGGCGATGGCGGCGACCTACCAATGGTTTCGAGGATTGTGTGTGTCTGTGTGAGCGGAGGTTTTGGGGTGTGTGTGGAGGGGGGCAGGTTGTGTTTGAGGAAATACTACAGCAACTGAAAATTTTACTAGGCGGGAGTAACAAGATGGGGCTACTGAAAATTTGGATCAAGGGCGAGTAGATATTTTTGAGATTACGAGGGATGCAGAGGCGGGAGTAAAATGCCAGGGCTACCGAAAATTTGAATCAAGGGACTGAAGCAGAGAGGAGTAATGACATCGTGACACGGTCCGCACATACTAATCGTGTGCTATCAAACATTAAAACCTTCCATGCGGTAGATATTTTCGAGATTGCGAGGGATGCAGAGGCAGGAGTTTTTGGGGAGTGAGCTAGTGTGCTTGACACGCCGGCTGTGGACTATAGCCGACGCACCTTCTCGCGTAAGCCATAGGCGTACTATACACCGACAATGCTCCAAGATATTTTGTACTACATCTCACACGGTTGGTGATAATAAAATATGTGGGATCTACTTCATTTGAATTACAAAATGGGGCCACAACGGCAATGGACATTGTTTGAATTGCTAGACCTTTTATCTGAAGTGAACATGCAACTACATGTGTGTCGTAAAAGAATTGGAATTATTCAGGGTTCGTTTGGACATTTCATACAATAAACTGGTTTTCTAGCCATTTCACGTGCACAATTCAAAATTAAACTACATGCACATGCTCCGGTGCATACAAATTGGTTGAAAAATCAAATCAGTGTCCTTCAGTGCATGCTTAGGTCCCATGCAAGAAATGAGAATGAATTTTTCGGGGTTCGTTTGGCCTTTTTTATACATTAACTGGGTTTTTAGGCATTTTATGTGCATAATTAAAATTTGAACTACAAGCACACGCTCCAATGCACCAAAGTTGGTTGAAAAATCACATGTGTGTCCTGGGGTGAATTTCTAGGTCCCATGCAAGAGATGAGAATGAAATTCAAACACCAGGGCACTGTTGATTGCCGGCAAAACGTTGAGATTCCTGGTTTTTAAATTCTAGTAGATCCAAAACTCGTCTGAAATTCATGAAATTTGGCATGCTATCATCGAGCGGCATAAACATGACGTGGTAAAAAAGATTGTCCCATTTGGGGCAGGTTTGGGTATAAGCTTCTCACAAACCAGAGCTTATCACAACAAGCATGATGGTTTCGATAGGGAACGTACCACCTTTGGGGACGGGACAATATCCATTGCCTCTTATTGCTTTCAAAAAAATTCTAGTGTCAACATAGAACAACAAGAGTGTTGTGTTTAATCTTGGAATTTTTCAGGGTTTGTTTGGATTTTTTATACATTAATTGGGTTTTGTAGGCATTTTATGTGCATATTTCAAATTTGAACTACAAGCACATGCTCCAATGCACCAAAGTTGGTTGAAAAATCACATGTGTGTTATAGGGCGAATTTCTAGGTCCCATGCAAGAGATTGGAATGAAATTCAAACACCTGGGCACTGTTGATTGCGGGTAAAACATTGAGATGCCTGGTTTTTAAATTCTAGTAAATCCAAAACTCGTCTGAAATTCATGAAACTTGGCATGCTACCATAGAGCGGCATAAACATGCCGTGGTAAAAAAATTGTCCCATTTGGGGCGGGTTTGGGTATATGCTTCTCACAAAGTAGAGCTTCTCACAACAAGTATGATGGTTTCGATAGGGAACGTACCACCTTTAGGGACGGGATGATATCTGTTGCCTCTTATTGCTTTCAAAAAAATTCTAGTGTGAACATAGAACAACATGAGTGTTGTGTTTAATCTTGGATTTTTTTCGGGGTTTCTTTGGCCTTTTTTATACATTAACTAGGTTTTGTAGGCATTTTATGTGCATATTTCAAATTTGAACTACAAGGACATGCTCCAATGCACCAAAGTTGGTTGAAAAATCACATGTGTGTCCTAAGGTGAATTTCTAGGTCCCATGCAAGAGATTGGAATGAAATTCAAACACCTGGACGCTGTTGATTGCGGGTAAAACATTGAGATGCCTGGTTTTTAAATTCTAGTAAATCCAAAACTCGTCTGAAATTCATGAAACTTGGCATGCTACCATAGAGCGGCATGAACATGCCGTGGTAAAAAAATTGTCCCATTTGGGGCGGGTTTGGGTATATGCTTCTCACAAAGTAGAGCTTCTCACAACAAGTATGATGGTTTCGATAGGGAACGTACCACCTTTGGGGACGGGATGATATCTGTTGCCTCATATTGCTTTCAAAAAAATTCTAGTGTGAACATAGAACAACATGAGTGTTGTGTTTAATCTTGGATTTTTTCGGGGTTTCTTTGGCCTTTTTTATACATTAACTAGGTTTTGTAGGCATTTTATGTGCATATTTCAAATTTGAACTACAAGGACATGGTCCAATGCACCAAAGTTGGTTGAAAAATCACATGTGTGTCCTAAGGTGAATTTCTAGGTCCCATGCAAGAGATTGGAATGAAATTCAAACACCTGGACGCTGTTGATTGCCGGCAAAACATTGAGATGCATAGTTTTTAAATTCTAGTAAATCCAAAACTTGTCTGAAATTCATGAAACTTGGCATGCTATCATGGAGCGGCATCAAAATGCCGTGGTAAAAAATTTGTCCCATTTGGGGCAGGTTTGGGTATAAGCTTCTCACAAACCAGAGCTTCTCACAACAAGCATGATGGTTTCGATAGGGAACATCCAACCTTTGGGGACGAAACAATATCCATTGCCTCTTATTGCTTTAAAAAAAATTCTAGTGTCAGCATAGAACAATAGGAGTGCTGTGTCAATTTTTTTGATTTTTCGAGGTTCGTTTGGACATTTTTATGCATTAATTGGATTTTCTAGGCATTTTATGTGCATAATTTAAATTTGAACTACAAGAACATGCTCCAATGCACTAAAGTTGGTTGAAAAATCAAATCTGTGTCCTTGGCTGAATTTCTAGGTCCCATGCAAGAGATGAGAGTGAAATTCAAACACCAGGGCACTGTTAATTGCCGGCAAAACATTGAGATGCCTGGTTTTTATGTTCTAGTAAATCCAAAACTCATCCGAAATTCATGAAACTTGGCATGCTATCATGGAGCGGCATCAACATGCCATGGCAAAAAAATTATCCCATTTGGGGCAGGTTCGGGTATACGCTTCTCACAAACCAGAGCTTCTCACAACAACCATGATGGTTTCGGTAGGGAACGTCCCACCTTTGGGTACGAAACGATATCCATTGCCTCTTATCGCTTTCAAAAATATTCTCGTGTAAAGATAGAACAACAGAAGTGTTGTGTCAATTTTTGGGATTTTTCGTGGTTCGTTTGGATATTTTTATGCATTAACTGAGTTTTCAATGCATGTGCATAATTCAAATTTGAACTACATGCACATGCTCCAATGCATATAAATTGGTTGAAAAATCAAATATGTGTCCTTGGGTGCATGCTTAGGTCCCATGCAAGAAATGGGAATGAATTTCAAACACCAGGGCACCGTTGATTGCCGGAAAAACATAGAGATGCCTGGTTTTTAAATTCTAGTAAATCCAAAACTCGTTTGAAATTCATGAAACTTGGCATGCTATCATGGAATGGCACCCGACATGCTGTGGCATTTTTCGTGTCCATTTTGAGAGAAGGCGCACTCGAATAATGACAGCCAACAAAGGCATTTTGAAAAAATAGCTGCCACTTTAATATCTCAAACGTTTGTAGAATTCAAACCGTGTGCGTTCTTTTAACCATTCACGTGACGCCATGTGTCTTGGTTTTAATGGATGTAGGAGGTGCCGTGCGGACAGCTGCTTGACCTTGACTGAACGGGAGGTGTGCGAGCGCAGTCCGGTGGGCAGGCTTACCGAGAGGCGTGCAAGTTGTCCTCCAATGCGCAGGCTCACCGGAAAGCGTGCAAGCTGTACGCTGCGCAGGCTCACTGGGAAGCGAGCCCTTTGACTTCCATGGACGCCCGCCTTCCTCTCCATTAATGGCGCCCGAGATGCTGTTTAATACGGGCGGCCTTACTGTTCGCCTCCCATTCCCCTCCCTCCCGCAGACCTCCACCAACGCCATGGCGCAGAACGATCATCTGCCACTAGTCTTCAAGTTTGGTGAAGTCGACTCCGAGCCGGAGGAGATAGAAAATAAGGAGGAATGGGGCCTCATGGACATGGCCCAGAACGAGCTGGCCGCGGCGGTTGCTGCCCCGCTCCCGTCCCAGCTCCCATCCCCGTAGCATTGACGGGCTGGTCATCGAGCACTATCGCAGAGCTAGAAGCCGCGGGCGTCAGCGAGGTCTCCGCGGACCCGCGCGAGCTCATGTACATGCCAGCACCAGCGCCCGTGCCCGTGCCCGTGCGCGCCCCTACACCCACCGTGGCGCCGACCCCCGTGCGTTTGGCTGCACCCGCCGCGCCCGTGCACGTGCCCGTGCGTGCGCCCCCCTCAGCGACATGGGACGCTGCCGTCGACCGCTACCTCTCAGTGGCGCCGGTTGCCGTCCTCCCGTGCCCCGCCCGTCGATCGCGCGACGACATGATGTTTGATATACAAGTGAAGAACATTTTGTGCTGCCTTGAAGACTTCAACAACGCCGTCCCGGAGGATGACAATGACAACGACGGCGCGGCACGCCGCCGCCGCCGCCACCGAAAAGTTTTATTGGGGTTTAATACTGTATCTCAAATTCTCGATCATATGAATATAAATTCGCAGTGTGACTGAATGAAAGATATGGTTTGAACGAACTTGCATTTTTCCCTCTTAATGTATAGACTTATCAAACGATTTTCTTTTGAGAAAAACGTCAATGGTTTTTAAATATAAAACAGTCATCACAAACGTTTTAGTTAGAACACCCAGATGCAAACCAACAGCTTCCCCAGGAAGCCAAGGGAAAATGTGCCGAGCAGGATTACTGCATCCCTTCAACGCAAACAGTTGTTTTGCATGACCCGTGTGCAACCACGTACAAACAATTGGGTAAGATTTGCATATCTGTCATTTTGGGTATGTTTCCATTTGTCAAACAGGAAAGATTGACATTTGTTTATCTAGTAACATTGCCATTTGTCAACCTTGTAACACTGCGATTTGTCAAAATATGCAGCTAAAAATCACTAGCACTATCTAATGTTTGCAACTAAAATCACTATCACTATTCATATGGACACCACTAGCGGGCGTGATTTGATGGACGCATATGCAAATGTACCATTGATTACATACAACAAGTCATCAGCCCACAACGACAACGAGAATACACGTTGGATTATAGATCATTTCCAACAAAACATTCGATTAAAGTTTTTCTCACACAACAAATAACAAAGCGATGAAATGAACTTCAGCTCAACCACTCGCCAGTGTTGGAAACGCTTGCTTTGAACCAGAAGTGATTCTCTGGGAAGGGCCAGCTACTGTCAATCTCGAGACCAACGCAGGACTGATCATCCAGGCTGAAGCGGCCTATGTCAGGACCCATATTGGGACGGTAGGGAAGCATAGCAATGTCCGAGGTATAGATACGATTGCTTCACATAAATGGTAGTAACGTTGTGTCAACAGCAGCTGGATCACCTTCCACCATCATTGGATAGTTTTGTCCAAGGAAGAGCGAGTTTCCTCCAAGACTTTCAATACTGAACCAGGGAGAAGGTGTTGGCGCTAGTACACTAGTATCCATCCCGAATACCCTGCAACAGATGTTGGAATAGGTCCAGAGAGTGCGACCATGCGAGACAACACCTGCTTCCTTAGTAACATCAGCGATTACATGTCTGAGACAAGAAGAGGTGATCCATCGGAATAAGTTGCCAAAGGCCACCGAGTATATGGGTCCAACTCATCCTCATGCTCGTGATCTTCAGCATCGTCATCTCCCCCTTTGTTATAAATTTTTTCAAGTATAGGTGGTGGAATGTTCACAGGACCTTGGAAACACAAGAAGGTTAATTAATTAGTAAAGGGAAACTAGCTAACGCGCATGCATGTGGATGAAACAATTATAATTACGGTGGAAGACAAACATACCGAAAGCATGATGATTCCATGCAAAAACAGTGCCACGAGTGGTGGCAGCAAACACAAGCCCCTCGTATTGAATTGCATCACAGCACTCATCCGTGTACAGAAATTGATTTTTGAGCAATATCCATCGAGGCGTGGAAATAAGGAAGGCAACAAGCTTGTCGAAGATAGCAACAACTTCATAGTTCAAGTAATCCCAATAGCGGTTGGGAATTCGACAAATTGCTATCTTCCGTAGACGACAGTCACCATGATCGTATTTGAACTCACGTAGAATACCGGTGTACTCAACCTCTGGGCAGTCGTCTGAGATTTTTGGAAGTGGAACCCGGTGACGAGTGTACACATTCACAAGTTCCCACTCGCAGTTGTACCCAATATAAATAACCCAATCTCCATTTGCACCTGCCCAAGCCTTGCCCTCAAGCGATGGCATCTTAACATCGTACGTATCATTATCAAGCGGCATCAACTTGCACAAGGTGAGGCTTCCCTCATCCCTCACAGCTTAGTCAGGGGTCACGCGGCGAAGAAGATAGGGGAGATCAAACCGCTCCTGGACCCTTGGGTTCCTTGTAATGATGTTATTAGTTGAGTCAAGAATGGTCTTGAACGAACCTGCCATGCTAGCCGAGGTGATGACGTCGCACCGATCAATGAGTTCTTCCACCGCGTCATCATTCAGATCAGGGCAAGAATAACGGGGTCATTTTTGGCCTGTTCCCTCCATGGAGAAGATGATCGAACAATGGTAGAAGGAAGGGTGAAGGCAAATGGAGGAGGGATGAAGAGCGTGCGACAGCAGTTCCAAATCGATATGGAAAGGCGAAGAGGCGGTGGACGGTTGCCACAGTACACGAAGAGGCGCCTGGGGAGCGAACGGTTGCCACAGAGGTCATACACTGATGACGAGGGCCGAGTGAACCATATGCGTATATCACACACACCTTGATCCGGCTGACCGTTTCTTTTGTGTTGCCTAATCACAAACAGTTCATCCGAGTGAACCGTATGCTGTATATCGCACACACCTTCATCTGGCTGCCCGTTTCTTTTGTGTTGCCTAATCACAAACAGTTCATCCGAGTGAACCGTATGTTGTGTATCGCACATGCCTTCATCTGGCTGCCCGTTTCTTTTGTTCCTCCTCATCGCAAACAGTTAATTGAATTGAAACGTATGCCCTTCATCGCACACGCAACTAAAACCTGAACCGTGTTTGATGCATCCGTCATCGCAAACGTTTTATACATTTCTGACGGTTTTCATACAACACCGTTTGTGATTATTGCATCACACGCAATTTCTTGAAGGGTCTCTGATCGTAGTGTCGCGTTAGCAGCATCCTGCAGTAGTGTGTAGCAATCTGAACATCTACCATACTTATGTAATTCCAAAACATCTAAAAAATTAGGACAAAATAAACAATTTGTATATCAATACTGTGAAAAAAAGTTTCAGAAACTTTCAACGTTCCGGTAAAAAATGTAAAATCGCGCACTACAGCCAAAGTTTCTGTTTTTGCACCACACATACCTACAAGCAATCTAATCATCCTAAAGGCAAATCTTGGCACATTATTTTTATAATACAATGGATTTATAGAAGGGGATAATTATTTTGTGAGAAACTTCCATGAAAAATGTACATTGTTTCCATGAGCATGAACACAAGTGTTCAAGTCGACCCTCACTTCTCCAATTCATCACCTTTCAATCACTTTCTCTTTTTGTGAAGTTTTAAGTTCCCCTCTATATTTTTTTGTTTTTAAACTTTATAAAAGCACTCAACAGAAATAAATGACTCTCTAAAACTTTTGGGTTGTCTCCCTGACAGCGCTTTCTTTAAAGCCATTAAGCTAGGCATAAAGTGCTCAAGTACTGGATCCACCCGGATCCCAAGGTATATCAAAGCCAATTTTAATTAACAATGATTTATAATTTAGTAGTGAGCACAAAGCAACATATATCATGCAATGACGAAGTCTAACTCTCTTCCTATGCATCGGCATGTCATACAAGAATGATTCATGCACATCAAATAAAGGCCAATGCATAGTATAAACAATTTCTTGCAATTCTATCGTGTTGGAAACATAGAGAGGCGGAAATGTAGTTCCTCTCTCATAATAATTGCAAGTGGGAGTAGCAAGCACATGCATATTATATTCATAAAAATCATCATGTGTAGTGGTAGAACGCAACCCATCAATGTAATCCTTAATAAGTGCAAACTTCTCTGATATAGTGTATATTGAAGAATTCAAAAAGGTAATAGGACTATCATGTGTGGGTGCAATAGCAACAATTTCATGTTTAACATAAGTAACAATAGCAAGTTCATCTCCATAAGCACAATTCATATTGGCATCATGGCCACAAGCAAAGCAAGCATCAAGTTCATCAAAAAAGGGATACTTCAAATGAATCAATGGGATCATAGCAATTATCATAGCATTCATCCTTCAGTAAGAACGAAGGGAAATTAAACAATGTATGATTTGAAGAGTTAATTTCATTAGAAGGTGGGCACGGGTGACCAATCTGCTCTTGCTCCTTTTGTTCTTTGCTCTCCTCATCATCTTTTTCATCCAATGAGCTGATAGTTTCATCAATTCCTTCTTCCATAGACTCTTGCAAAATATTAGACTCTTCTTGGACAGCGGAGACTTTCTCAATAAATGCATCAATTTCGGAATTGTATTTATAATTCGCATAGAAATATTTAAGTATAGCAAAATTTTCAGGTCTATAAACTGAATCATAAAAATCTTCATACTTTTCAAACAAAGATTCAATTTCATAAGCACCCTTAAAAGCAACAAATTTCTCTATTCATTCCACATCATAATAATCATATCTACCATTATCATAAGAAGCCAAGATTTCATTATCGCTAAATTCACATGAAAAGGGAAGGTGTGGGTATAATCATATCTAGAGCATAAATCCCGAGCATACCAATGCAACATATGAATTTGATCCCATAACAGTTTCCCTTTTTGAGTCAAGTGATAATCCCTAAAGTATTCACATTGATCCAACGTGTCTCCCATTATCAAGTTGAATGGGGTTTTCTCAGGATTATCAAAGTAGTGTTTAATATTTGTCACATAACGAGCATCGAGGGTTTTGGGAGGTTCCCCATCTCCATGAGTAGCAAGTACAACTAATTTTTTTGGTGTTTCGTGTTCCATATCCACAACTAAAGATAGAGAACAACTTAGAACAAAAAATAAAAACTACTTAGTGATAAAGCAAACAATCACACACGAGAATATTCACCCCACGCTATTGCTCCCCGGCAACGGCGCCAGAAATAGGTCTTGATAACAACAAAGGACAAGTCTGGACGAACTCTTATATAAAGCAAAGTGCTCCCGAGGACACATAGGAATTACTGCCAAGTTAGTTTTCATCATGCTCATAAGATTCACATTCGTTACTTTTATAATTTGATATGTGGGTGGACCGGTGCTTGGGTGTTGTCCTTACTTGGACAAGCCTCCCACTTATGATTAACCCCTCTCGCAAGCATCCACAACTATGAAAGAAGAATTAAGATAAATCTAACCATAGCATGAAACATGTGGATCGAAATCAGCCCCTTACGAAACAACACATAAACTAGGATTTAAGCTTCTGTCACTCTAGCAACCCATCACCTACTTATAACTTCCCAATGCCTTCCCCTAGGCCCAAATCATGGTGAAGTGTCATGTAGTCGACTACTACTTCTTGAGCTTGCGTTGGTTTTTCCCTAGAAGAGGAAAGGGTGATGCAGCAAAGTAGAGATAAGTATTTCCCTCAGTTAGAGAACCAAGGTATCAATCCAGTAGGAGATAATGCACAAATCACCAATACCTGCACCAACAATCAAACACTTGCACCAAACGCGATAAAGGGGTTATCAATCCCTTCACGGTCACTTGCAAAAGTGAGATTTGATAGAGATAGATAAAACTAAACAAAAGATAAAGTAAATATTTTTGGGGTTTTTTGGTTTATAGATTGGAAAGTAAAATATTGTAAAATAGTAGATCGGAAACTAATATGATGGAAAATAGACCCGGAGGCCATAGGTTTCACTAGAGTCTTCTCTCAAGATAGCAAATAATACGGTGCGTGAACAAATTACTGTCGAGCAATTGATAGAAAAGCGCAAAGTTATGACGATATATAAGGCAATGATTTTGAAATATAGGCATCACGTCTGTGTCAAGAAGACCGACTCTTGCCTGCATCTACTACTATTACTCCACACATCGACCGACTCCTCCTGTATCAAGAGTATTAAGTTCATGAAAGAATAGAGTAATGCTTTAAGTAAGATGACAAGATGTAGAGGAATAAACTCAAGCAATATGATGTAAACCCCATCTTTTTATCCTTGATGGCAACAATACAATACGTGCCTCACTACCCCTACTGTTACTGGGTGAGGACACCGCAAGATTGAACCCAAAGCTAAGCACTTCTCGCGTTGCAAGAAAAACCAATCTAGTTGGCCAAACTAAACTGATAGTTCGAACAGAATTACAAAGATATCAAATCATGCATAAAAGATTTCAGAGAAGATTCAAATAATATTCATAGATAAGCTGATCATAAATCCGCAATTCATCGGATCTCGACAAACACACCACAAAAGAAGATTACATCGGATAGATCTCCAAGTACATCGAGGAGAACATGGTATTGAGAATCAAAGAGAGAGAAGAAGCCATCTAGCTACTAGCTATGGACCCGTAGGTCTGTGGTAAACTACTCACGCTTCATCGGAAGGGCAATAGAATTGATCTAGAAGCCCTCCGTGATCGAATCCCCCTCCGGCAGGATGCCGGAAAAGGCCCCAAGATGGGATCTCACGGGAACAGAAAGTTGCGGCGGTGGAAAGGTGTTTTCATGGATGCCTCTGGTGGTTTTGGAATATATGTGAATATATAGGGCCAAGGGTTAGGTCAGAGGAGTCCCGAGGAGGCGGCAAGGCAGGGGGCGCCCCCCTACCTGGGGCGTGCCCTCCCCCCTTGTCGCTGCATCGCGGCTCTTCTGACTTGATCTCCAAGTCTCCGGGGTGTCTTCTGGTCCAAGAAAAATCATCGCGAAGGTTTTATTCCATTTGGACTTCGTTTGGTATTCCTTTTCTGCGAAGCTCAAAAACAAGGAAAAAACAAAAACTGGAACTGGGCTCTAGGTTAATAAGTTAGTCCCAAAAATAATATAAAATACCATATTAATGCATATAAAACATCCAAAACAGATAATGTAATAGCATGGAACAATCAAAAATTATAGATACGTTGGAGACGTATCAAGCATCCCCAAGCTTAATTCCTGCTCATCCTCGAGTAGGTAAATGATAAAAACAGAATTTTTGATGTGGAATGCTACCTAACATATTTATCCATGTAATTTTTATTTATTGTGGTATGAATGTTTAGATCCATAAGATTCAAAACAAAAGTTTAATATTGGCATAAAAACAATAATACTTCAAGCATACTAACAAGGCAATTATGTCTTCTCAAAATGACATGGCCAAAGAAAGCTTATCCCTACAAAATCATATAGTCTGGCTATGCTCCATCTTCATCACATAAAATATTAAAATCATGCACAACCCTGATGACAAGCCAAGCAATTGTTTCATACTTTTGCTGTTCTCAAACCTTTTGAACTTTCACGCAATACATGAGCGTGAGCCATGGACATAGCACTATAGGTGGAGTAGAATATGGTGGTTGTGGAGAAGACAAAAAAGAAGGACAATTTCACATCAACTAGGCGTATTAACGGGCTATGGAGATGCCCATCAATAGATATCAATGTGAGTGAGTAGGGATTGCCATGCAACGGATGCACTAGAGCTATAAGTTTATGAAAGCTCAAAAGAAAACTACGTGGGTGTGCATCCAACTTGCTTGCTCATGAAGACCTAGGGCAATTTGAGGAAGCCCATCGTTGGAATATATAAGACAAGTTCTATAATGAAAAATTCCCACTAGTATATGAAAGTGACAACATAGCAGACTCTCTATCAAGAAGATCATGGCGCTACTTTGAAGCACAAGTGTGGAAAAAAGAATAGTAGCATTGCCCCTTCTCTCTTTTTCTCCCTTTTTTTGTTTATCTTCTTTGGCGTCCCTTTTAGTTTTTTCCTCACATGGGACAATGCTCTAATAATGAAAATCATCACACTCTTATTTACTTACAACTCAAAAATTACAACTCGATATTTAGAACAAAGTATGACTCTATATGAATGCCGTCGGCGGTGTACGCGGATGTGCAATGACTCAAGAGTGACATGTATGAAAGAATTGTGAAAGGTGACTTTGCCACAAATACAATGTCAACTACATGATCATGCAAAGCAATATGAAAATGATGGAACGTGTCATAATAAAACGGAATGGTGGAAAGTTGCATGGCAATATATCTCGGAATGGCTATGGAAATGTCATAATAGGTAGGTATGGTGGCTGTTTTGAGGAAGGTATATGGTGGGTGTATGGTACCGGTGAAGGTTGCGCGGCACTAGAGAGGCTAGCAATGGTGGAAGGGTGAGAGTGCGTATAATCCATGCACTCAACGTTAGTCATAAAGAACTCACATACTTATTGCAAAAATCTATTATTTATCGAAACAAACCCGGGGTCGCGTCTCGGAGGCATCTGATGGGTTTAGAAAAGACAAGAAATTAAGAATAGAGTGGGGTCTAAGGAGAAACACTACCCAAATGTATATGAGCAAATGCACACAAAATCACTTCATTCAATTCAAACAAAGGGCTTACAACGGTCTAACTATCGCAAAAGTGTGTGAACTAAAATGTTACATGGAGGGAATACTACTAATATGTGGGGTCATCTATTAATTTGAACCGTGGAAGACTCCATGATGTCTGCTCGACTTCATCTTCAAATTCGGGTTCACTTGGATCCGAATCGGTGTCGTCATTGATGATGTAGTTGCTCGGACAAATGACGTACTTGTCTTCATTCTTGAGCGCCAATTTCTTCTTGAGTTCTTCAATCTCATACTTAAGATCGTTATTGTGTCTCGCTACAGCTACGATCTCGTCCATGTAGTCCTTACATGTAGATTTTAGTTCTTCTTCAAGTCCGATGATCCTTCCCTTCGCATCCTTCAATTCGATCATATCATTGCACATCTGGTTCTCCTGGCGTCGAATGTGCTGGTTTAACTCCTGGATGAAATCTACAATGGATCTATCCTTCTTGGTGTTGACTATCTCCCATTGCTCATCTTGGCGTCCACAAATCTGATAGATGGTGTCCTTGAGGTCTTCTTGGTAAACTTCTCCAATGCGTCCCATGGTGATATGAGCTGCCATGCTCTTTCCCGCACTCGTGTTGGTGCACCGAAAACACTATCTATAGGCTTGGTGATTGGGGCGAATGTCCTTCCGAACGTGAGCTTGAATCTTCCAGCTCTTCTTCAGCAGAGTGGCGTTGAAAGTCCCGTGAAGCTTGGTAGTCCAATGTTCAGTACTTGGTGACTTCCTTCAAGTGAAATCCAAAAGGTGTGCCTTCATCCGGTTGGGCGACTTGATCTTCGCGTCCTTCATCCTAAAGTGTAGAAAAGATGAGGAGTTAGAAAATGTGAAGAGAGTAGTGATCTATGGCTTTAACTTAGTGGTCGTGTCCTCATACCAGGTGTGCTCGATACCATCTCTCAGAAGCGACCCGACCAATGGATCAAGTCTTCGTGCTCGTGTGTCATCCTCGGATCAAGAGTTGACACCACACAAGACTTTGAAGGATTTATAACAGAGTAGCAATCACACACTTATTACATCGCTGCTCAAAAGAGGACTTATTACAATAAATATGGCTTAAGGCCATCTAAAAATGATAACAATGGAAGACTTGGAAGATAAGTGAGTCCATCAACTCCAGCCGCATCATCGAGTATAGAACCACGACCTAAAGCACCTTACTGTCAATGCGAAAAGTCTGCAACATGAAAGTTGCAGCCCGAAAACGGGTTAGCACATGGAATATCTTTGGCAATGTAACACATAGAGAGTAATGAAGGAATAAGCCTATACTACATGCATATATGGCTGGTGGAAAAGCTCTCTGATTACAGCTTTGCATAAAGCCGCTTTTCCCTCATCGCAAAGGAATAAATTTGTTTAACTATCATGGTGGTTGTTAAACATTGAGAATGGTTGACAGATCCTCAATCCCAATTAAAAGTACTCATTAAAAACCCAACAATATTAATTAGAGTAACATGTTGAGATTCACATGATATTCAAGTACTAGATACTCAAGATGTCCATAACCGGGACACGGCTAATCATGATTAGTTTATACAGTATTCAGTGGTTTATGCACTTGTCCCAACAAGACTCGATCGCCTCCGTTTGGTTTCTCGCACTACATTGTGTTTGAGAAACGGATGACCGAGACATAGTCTTTCAGAAGCGTTTGCACCTTACGATGGGTAGACCGTACCACCTACAACCCCTACATCAGCTAGTCTACCACCGTAAGAGTTCACACGACTTAATCAACTATGCCAGAGCCCATAATGGCTTGTGGCTGCACATGGAAGTTACTAGCATGAATGATCTTATGATCCCTTTGAGCCTAGGTGGCGGTCCGAAGAAAAACAGGCAAGTCCTGATAGAAACCAGTGCCTCAATCCACCCGGATGTGTGTTTAAGTTGCCACCTTAAATAAACCATTAATTTAACAATCTCACATCTGTCATGGAATACACTCACCCAATCCACTTCTACTAGCATAGCATAGCATAATAAGCAAACGTAGAAGTAACTCCCAAAGGTTTCATAAGTAAAACAGGTAATAGGTACTACCTCATCTACTTCCCATCCCACAATTTAATTAGATCCTAATCATGCAAGTGTTTGAGGAATAGATCTAATGCATAAAACTGGATAGTAGAGAAAATATGATCAAGTGTTACTTGCCTTGCTGATGATCCGCGAAACCTAGAGATTCAAATAACAAGCGGCGCACTCCGTAATCTATCGCAGACAAACAACAAGCATACAATAAGTACTCATCTAATGCACGGGTAAATCTCGAATAAAAGATCTAACCGGAAAGTTCAACTTAAGAACCCTGGTTGCAAAAAGAATCGAATCAAATAAAGCAACGAAAGTCAAACGACGAAAGAAAACAACTCGGTTCTAGCACGTTGAAACTAGGTCAAAAATTTACAGTAGCAAAACTTTGTTTAAGTTGATTAGTCGGAACAGCGGTTTGAAACGAAACTCAGCGCTTGAATCACCTGATTAGATAAACGAAGCGAGAAAATAGACTAGAAAGAAAATCGGATCTGAAATCGCTATCGAGAAAAATAGCGGAATAAATCCGATGAGAAAGAAAAACGACGAAAGGTTGAATGAACGGACGCTCATTAACCAAGCAAACCGGTGATCTCATTTGTTAAGATTTAACGAACCGGGGACGCTATAAACAAAACCGGCGAGAAAAACGATCTAGGGTTTTGGAAAGAAAACCAAACGAAAAACCGATCTAGAAAACTGAACGGAACCGGAACGATTCTGAAAAACCGAACCGAGGAAAAGAAAAGGTGACGTGGGCTGGGCTAGTACCTCAAGAAGCGAGGGGCTCCGGCGGGCGGCGTTGGCGGCGGCGGCACTTGGCGGCGGCGGTGTAGGCGGCGGCGGTGTAGGGCGGCGGCGGTGTAGGGCGGCGGCGGCGGCGGCATGGACAGCGCTGCTGCTAAGGAGGAGAGGAGAGGTGTTGGTTTGATGTGTTAGAGGGGGTGGTTGGGTAGTGATATTGGGGGGGGGAGGGTTTTTGGTTGGATTGGGGGACAAGAATTAGTGTAGGTTTAGGAAGACGTGGAATAAAAACGGACTAACGAAACGGGTCCAAAGGCTACGAGGATTTGTAAAAGAATAGGAAACACAGGCGGCTCCCTGGCTCCCTGGCCTTGTGTGATGGCCTTGGCCTCCTGGCCGGCAGCTGGCTTACGGCTTGGGCCTTTGGCCCATAGGGGCTGGATTTTTAAAAAAAAAATCGGTTTCACAAGAAAATTACAGAAAAAAATCTAAACGAACTCCAAAATTAATAAAGTAAACTTTCCCCGACTCCTAAAAATGAGTCGAACAAAATGAACTTTTACTCGGGGCCTAAAATGCAATTTTTGAAAACACGCATTTTTCCCTAAGGCAAATAAACTCCGAGAAAAATCAAAAAATTGATTTATTTATTAAATCTTCATTTTTCCTAAATTTTGGGAAAGTCATATTATTCCCTCTCTTATTTTTGATATTGGAAAAATATTTGAAGATAAATTAAATAAATCCAATGATCCTCTTTTCATAGTTTTGAGAGAACTCAAATACAAAAATTTCGAAATCTACAACTCTCTCCGAGGGTCCTTGAGTTGCGTGAATTTCTAGGATCAACAAAATGCAAGAAAATATGATATGCATGATGACTTAATGTATAACATTCCAAATTGAAAATTTGGGATGTTACAAACCTACCCCCTTAAGATGAATCTCGCCCTCGAGATTCGGGTTGACTAGAAAATAGGTGAGGGTGGTCCTTGAGCAAATCTTCTTCTCTTTCCCAAGTGGCTTCATCTTCAAAGTGGTGGCTCCACCGAACTTTGCAAAACATGATAACCTTTGCGAGTAACTCTGCTGGCATAATCGAGAATCTTGACCGGTCTCTCCTCATATGTCAAATCATCCTTCAACTGAATTGCTTCAAGTGGCACATGTATCTCTTAACGGTACCTCTGCCATCTCGGAGTGACATTTCTTCAATGGAGAAACATGGAATACATCATGAACTCCTGACAGTCCCTCCGCAATTCCAGCTTATAAGCAACTTCTCCCATGCGTTGCAAGATCCTATACGGTCCAACGAAACGTGGTGCTAATTTTCCTTTAACTCCAAAACGCTTAACTCCTTGGAGTGGGGATACTCTAAGATAAACTCTGTCTCCAACTTCATATTCTATCGCCTTGCGTTTTGAATCCGCATAGCTTTTACATGCAGATCGGGCTACTTTGAGCCTATCGCGAATCAACTTAACCTTCTGCTCGCACTCCTTAATCAAATCTGGTCCAAACAATCGACGGTCTCCGGCTTAGTCCCATGATAACGGTGTCCTGCACCTCCTTCCGCATAAAGCCTCGAAGGTGCCATCTTCAAGCTGGTTAGGTAATCGTTGTTATAAGAAAACTCTGCATACGGCAAGTTATCATCCCAACTAGATCCATAATCTAGTGCACAAGCTCTCAAAGATATCCTCCAAAATCTGATTGACTCTCTCGGTCATCCATCGGTGCCGGGTGGAAAGGCATCTTTGAATTCCAGCCTGGTTCCCAATGTTTCGTGCAACCGATTCCAAAACTTTGAGGCAAATTGGGTTCCTCTATCCGACACGATACTCACAGGAACTCCGTGTAAACACACAATTCTGGTCATGTATATCTTTGCCAACTTAGCATCGCTATAGGTAGTCTTGATCGAATGAAATGAGCTACCTTCGTCAACCGGGTCGACTATAACCCAAATCGAGTCATAGCTGTAACGAGTCTTTGGCAAACCTGTGATGAAATCCATGCCTAGTTTATCCCACTTCCATTCGGGTATCGGCAATGGTTGCAACAATCCTGGTGGCTTCTGATGTTCTGCCTTCACCCTTTGACATACATCAAAAACTGCTACATACTGCAATATCTTTCTTCATTCCGGTCCACCGTAAAGTATTCTTCAAATCCAAATACATCTTGGTATTTCTAGGGTGAATCGAATATGGTGAATCATGTGCCTCTTGCGTAATCAACTTCCGATCTCCGGGTCATTTGGCACATACACACGGTCCTCAAACCATAGGGTATCGTGCTCATCCTCACGAAATCCCTTAGCTTTTCCTTCGCTCATTTTCTCCTTTATAGAGGCAACTTCCTTATCTCGCCTTTTGAGCTTCTCGATTTTGTCCATCAACGTAGACCTGAATCTCCAATGCTGCTACATAGCCTCTCAGAACTATTTCCAAACATAGCTCTCGAAGGTCCTCGGCTAACTCCTTGGGTATTCCTCCCACCATTAGTGTATTGACGTGGCTCTTACGGCTCAATGCGTCTGCTACAACGTTAGCCTTCCCGGGGTGATAATGCAATATCATATCATAATCCTTAATAAGCTCCAACCATCTCCTTTGTCCGAGATTTAATTCCTTCTCGCGTGAAGATGTACTTCAAACTCTTGTGATCCGTGTACACCTCACAATGATTTCCAATGAGAAAATGTCTCCGTGTCTTCAATGCATGCACAACGGCTGCTAACTCCAAGTCATGTGTGGCATAATTCAACTCATGAGGCTTTAGCTGTCGTGAAGCATCTGAAACAACTCTTCCTTCCTGCATAAGCACCGCTCCAAGTCCTCGGCGTGAAGCGTGTAATACACCTCATAATCCTTGGTCCGATCGGCAAAATTAACACCGTGAGGTAACCAACCTTTTCTTCAACTCCCCGAAACTTGCCTCACAATCCTCAGTCCATATGAACTTGGTATCCTTTTTCGTAAATTCCATCATAGGCTTTGCAATCCTTGAGAAATTCTCAATGAATCTTCGGTAGTATCCCGTGAGTCCAAGGAAACTCCGGATCTCTCCAACTGTTGTTGGTGCTTCCCATTTGGTTACGGTCTCAACCTTTGTGGGGTCAACTGCTATCCCTTCTCCGGATATAACATGTCCAAGAAATCCAACTTCCTTTAGCCAAAACTCACATTTGCTGAACTTGGCATATAACTGATGTTCCCTTAGTTTCTCCAAAACCAATCGCAAATGTTCCTTATGTTCCTCTTCATTCTTCGAGAAAACCAAAATATCATCTATGAACACCACGACGAACTTATCCAAAAATTCCATAAACACTTTTCAGGTTCATGAAATAGGCAGGCGCGTTAGTCAGTCCAAATGACATAACGGTATATTCATACAGTCCATATCTCGTGGTAAATGCTGTCTTGGGTATATCCTGCTCTCGAATCTTCAACTGATGGTACCCTGATCGCAAATCGATCTTGGAAAACATTCTAGCTCCTTGCAAACGATCAAACAGATCATTTATCATTGGTAGTGGGTACTTGTTCTTGATTGTTACTTCATTTAAACCACGATAGTCTACAACCATCCTTAATGATCCGTCCTTCTTCTCTACTAAAAGTACGGGTGATCCCCAAGGCGAAGAACTTGGGCGATATAACCTTTATCCAATAACTCCTTAATCTGCTTCTTGATTTCCGCCAAATCCTGTGCGGGCATCCTGTATGGTCGCTTCGATATTGGGCCTATACCTGGCAAAAGCTCTATCAAAAACTCAATGTCTCTATCCGGTGGCATTCCTGGCAATTCCTCGGGAAATACATCAGGGAAATCCTTCACCACTGGTACTTCTTCCTGCACAATTCCTGATAAGGAATTTACTTGTGCTCTCCGCGGCTCATACCATGATACATACTTGATTCTCCTCCCTTCTGGGGTGGTAAGCAAAATTGACTTAGTGGCGCAATCTATGTTCCCTCCATACTTCGATAACCAATCCATGCCTAATATCACATCCAATCCTTGGGATTCCAGAACTATTAGGTCCGAGGGAAAACATAGTGTCCAATCCTTAATGGCAGTCGATCACACCATATACTAGCCATGTATTCTGCTCCCGTGAGGTTACTAGCATGGGTGACCTAAGGGCTTGGGTTGGTAATTTGTACTTATCCACAAATCCCCTTCATATGTATGAATGTGATGCACCAGTATCGAAAAGAACTAGTGCAGTAAATGACTTAATCAAAAACTTACCGATTACTGCATCGGGTTGATCTTCAACCTCCTCCACATCAATGTGGTTTACCTGTCCCCTGTTGAAAGGGTTTGGCTTCTTTCTAGAGCTTCCGTTGCCATTTCCATTCTGGCCTTCTGGACATTCGTTTGCATAATGCCCAGTCTTGGAACACTTGTAACAGGTGACATGACTCAAGTCTTTCTTGGTTGGGGTTGATGGTGTGGTCCGGTTTTGGCCGTTGCTTCCTCCATTCCCATTTCCATTTTTGTGGCCATTATGGTTGTGCGAATTACCTCCTCCATGGGTATGCTTTGGCCGAACTCCCTGTTTAGGGGTATAACGGGCTTCATTGGCTCCAGAGTTATACTTCCCCGCCCATACTTCCTCTTGCGATTCTCAATTTGTCGTTGCTTTCCTTCAATCATGAGGGCACGGTCTACCAACTCTCGGTAGTTATTGAAACTTGCTACCATCAACTGCATGCTTAACTCATCATTCGGTCCTTCCGTAAACTTCTCCTACTTAGCTGCATCTCATAGCAACGCTATCCGGGGCATAACGTGCTAACTTACTAAAATCATCCACATAATCGCCAATGTACCTTCCTCCTTGGCGTAAATTGCGAAACTCACGCTTCTTCATGGCCATAGCTCCTGCCGAGACATGGGCAGGCGGAAAGCTTGTCAAACCGATCCCATGTGACAAAGTGTCTCTGTGGTAAGTGGCTGTAAAATTCTCCCACCATGCTGCTGCAGGTCCTTCAAGCTGGTGTGCAGCAAACTTCACCTTCTCTCCATCTCAGACATCCCGCAGTTGGTCAACTCCCTCCCTACCTTACGGAGCCAATCATCTGCTACTATCGGCTCGATGCTACTGGAAAACACCGGCGAGCCAGATGGTCAACTGGTGGTGGTGGCGGTGGGTTGTTGTTGTTGTTGTTGCCTTGGTTTTGTACCAGTGTTTGGATCAAAGTGTTCTGCTGCTGAATCAACTGGGTAATCTCCGGCGGAAAAACAAACCCGGGGTCGCGTCTCGGAGGCATCTGATGGGTTTAGAAAAGACAAGAAATTAAGAATAGAGTGGGGTCTAAGGAGAAACACTACCCAAATGTATATGAGCAAATGCACACAAAATCACTTCATTCAATTCAAACAAAGGGCTTACAACGGTCTAACTATCGCAAAAGTGTGTGAACTAAAATGTTACATGGAGGGAATACTACTAATATGTGGGGTCATCTATTAATTTGAACCGTGGAAGACTCCATGATGTCTGCTCCACTTCATCTTCAAATTCGGGTTCACTTGGATCCGAATCGGTGTCGTCATTGATGATGTAGTTGCTCGGACAATCGACGTACTTGTCTTCATTCTTGAGCGCCAATTTCTTCTTGAGTTCTTCAATCTCATACTTAAGATCGTTATTGTGTCTTGCTACAGCTACCATTTATCTCGCCCATGTAGTCCTTACATGTAGATTTTAGTTCTTCTTCAAGTCCGATGATCCTTCCCTTCGCATCCTTCAATTCGATCATATCATTGCACATCCGGTTCTCCGGCGTCCGAATGTGCCGGGTTTAACTCCTGGATGAAAGCTGCAATGGATCTATCCTTCTTGGTGTTGACTATCTCCCATTGCTCATCTCAAGGCCCACAAATCGATAGATGGTGTCCTTGAGGTCTTCTTGGTAAACTTCTCCAATGCGTCCCATGGTGATATGAGCTGCCATGCTCTTTCCCGCACTCGGGTTGGTGCAATCGAAAACACTATCTATAGGCTTGGTGATTGGGGCGAATGTCCTTCCTGAACGTGAGCTTGAATCTTCCAGCGCTCTTCTTCAAGCAGAGTGGCGTTGAAAGTCCCTGAAGCTTGGTAGTCCAATGTTCAGTACTTGGTGACTTCCTTCAAGTGAAATCCAAAAGGTGTGCCTTCATCCTGTTGGGCGTACTTGATCTTCAAGGCCCTTCATCCTAAAGTGTAGAAAAAGATGAGGAGTTAGAAAATGTGAAGAGAGTAGTGATCTATGGCTTTAACTTAGTGGTCGTGGTCTCATACCAGCGTGTGTGCTCGATACCATCTCTCAGAAGCGACCGACCGAATGGATCAAGTCTCGTGCTCGTGTGTCATCCTCGGATCAAGAGTTGACACCACACAAGATTTTGAAGGATTTATAACAGAGTAGCAATCACACACTTATTACATCGTTGCCTAAAGAGGACTTATTACAATAAATATGGCTTAAGGCCATCTAAAAATGATAACAATGGAAGACTTGGAAGATAAGTGAGTCCATCAACTCCAAATGCATCACCGAGTATAGAACCACGACCTAAAGCACCTTACTGTCGTTCTAAAAGTCTGCAACATGAAAGTTGCAGCCCGAAACGGGTTAGCACATGGAATATGCCGCAATGTAACACATAGAGAGTAATGAAGGAATAAGCCTATACTACATGCATATATGGCTGGTGGAAAAGCTCTACGTTACTGATTTTGCATAAAGCCGCTTTTTCCTCATCGCAAAGGAATAAATTTGTTTAACTATCATGGTGGTTGTTAAACATTGAGAATGGTTGACATCCTCAATCCCAATTAAAAGTACTCATTAAAAACCCAACAATATTAATTAGAGTAACATGTTGAGATTCACATGATATTCAAGTACTAGATACTCAAGATGTCCATAACCGGGGACACGGCTAATCATGATTAGTTTATACACTCTGCAGAGGTTTGCGCACTTTTCCCCACAAGACTCGATCGCCTCCGCTTGGTTTCTCGCACTACATGGTGTTTGAGAGACGGATGACCGAGACATAGTCTTTCGTAAGCGTTTGCACCTTACGATGGGTAGACCGTACCACCTACAACCCCTACATCAGCTAGTCTACCACCGTAAGAGTTCACACGACTTAATCAACTATGCCAGAGCCCATAATGGCTTGTGGCTGCACACGGAAGTTACTAGCATGAATAATCTTATGATCCCTTTGAGCACGGGTGGCGGTCCGAAGAAAACAGGCAAGTCCTGATAGAAACCAGTGCCTCAATCCACCCGGATGTGTGTTTAAGTTGCCACCTTAAATAAACCATTAATTTAACAATCTCACATCTGTCATGGAATACACTCACCCAATCCACTTCTACTAGCATAGCATAGCATAATAAGCAAACGTAGAAGTAACTCCCAAAGGTTTCATAAGTAAAACAGGTAATAGGTACTACCTCATCTACTTCCCATCCCACAATTTAATTAGATCCTAATCATGCAAGTGTTTGAGGAATAGATCTAATGCATAAAACTGGATAGTAGAGAAAATATGATCAAGTGTTACTTGCCTTGCTGATGATCCGCGAAACCTAGAGATTCGAAATAACAAGCGGCGCACTCCGGGTAATCTATCGCAGAAAAACAACAAGCATACAATAAGTACTCATCTAATGCACAGGTAAATTTCGAATAAAAGATCTAACCAGAAAGTTCAACTTAAGAACCCTGGTTGCAAAAAGAATCGAATCAAATAAAGCAACGAAAGTCAAACGACGAAAGAAAACAACTCGGTTCTAGCAAGTTGAAACTAGGTCAAAAAATTTACAGTAGCAAAACTTTGTTTAAGTTGATTAGTCGGAACAGCGGTTTCGAAACGAAACTCCAGGCGCTTGAATCACCTGATTCCGATAAACGAGCGAGAAAATAGACTAGAAAGAAAATCGGATCTGAAATCGCTATCAGAAAAATAGCGGAATAAATCCGATGAGAAAGAAAAACGACGAAAGGTTGAATGAACGGACGTTCATTAACCGAAGCAAATCGGTGATCTCATTTGTTAAGACGAACGGTCCGGCGGACGCTTGCTAAACAAAACCGGCGAGAAAAAACGATCTAGGGTTTTGGAAAGAAAACCGAAACGAAAAACCGATCTAGAAAACCGGAACGGAAACCGGAACGATTTACGAAAAACCGAACCGAGGAAAAGAAAAGGTGACGTGGCGCGGGGCTAGTACCTCGAAGAAGCGAGGGGCTCCGGCGGCGGCGGCGTTGGGTGGCGGCGGCGGCACTTGGTGGCGGCGGTGTAGGGCGGCGGCGGCGGCGGTGTAGGGCGGCGGTGTAGGGCGGCGGCGTTAAGGCGGCCGGCTGCTGGAGGAGAGGAGAGGTGTTGGTTTGATGTGTTAGAGGGGGTGCTTGGGTATTTATATTGGGAGGGAGGGTTTTTGCTTGGAGTAGGGGACAAGAATTAGAGTAGGATTAGGAATCCTAGGAATAAAAAACGGAATAACGAAACGGGTCCAAATCCTACTAGGATTTGTAAAAGAATAGGAAACCTGGGGCGGCTCCCTGGCTCCCTGGCGCGCGCGCGATGGCCTTGGCCTCCTGGCCGGCCGGCTGGCTTGGCGGCTTGGGCCTTTGGCCCAAGGGGCTGCGGATTTTTTAAAAAAAAAAAAATCGGTTTCGCGCGCAGAAAAATACAGAAAAAAAATCTAAACGAACTCCAAAATTAATAAAGTAAACTTTCCCCGACTCCTAAAAATGAGTCGAACAAAATGAACTTTTACTCGGGGCCTAAAATGCAATTTTTGAAAACACGCATTTTTCCCTAAGGCAAATAAACTCCGAAAAAAATCAAGAATTGATTTATTTATTAAATCTTCATTTTTCCTAAATTTTGGGAAAGTCATATTATTCCATCTCTTATTTTTGATATTGGAAAAATATTTGAAGATAAATTAAATAAATCCAATGATCCTCTTTTCATAGTTTTGAGAGAACTCAAATACAAAAATTTCGAAATCTACAACTCTCTCCGAGGGTCCTTGAGTTGCGTGAATTTCTAGGATCAACAAAATGCAAGAAAATATGATATGCATGATGACTTAATGTATAACATTCCAAATTGAAAATTTGGGATGTTACAAACCTACCCCCCCTTAAGATGAATCTCGCCCTCGAGATTCGGGTTGGCTAGAAAATAGGTGAGGGTGGTCCTTGAGCAAATCTTCTTCTCTTTCCCAAGTGACTTCATCTTCAGTGTGGTGGCTCCACTGAACTTTGCAAAACATGATAACCTTGCTGCGAGTAACTCTGCTGGCATAATCGAGAATCTTGACTGGTCTCTCCTCATATGTCAAATCATCCTTCAACTGAATTGCTTCAAGTGGCACTGTATCTCTTAACGGTACCTCTGCCATCTCGGAGTGACATTTCTTCAGCGGAGAAACATGGAATACATCATGAACTCCTGACAGTCCCTCTGGCAATTCCAGCTTATAAGCAAGAAAATATGATATGCATGATGACTTAATGTATAACATTCCAAATTGAAAATTTGGGATGTTACACTTGTTTAATGAAATAATTGGGCATTTGGGTCTTGTTGAGCTGCCAATCAAGGGGCGCCAATATACTTTGTCGAATATGCAATCTTCACCGCTTCTTGAGCAGATCGATTGGTTTTTCACGTCGGTTGCTTGGACATTGGACCACCCCAACACGATGGTTTTCCCACTCGCACGCACTGCCTCTGATCATGTGTCGTGTGTGGTCTCGATTGCCACCTGTATCCCCAAGGCAAAGGTTTTCCGCTTTGAGAATTATTGGGTTGATCTGCCTGGTTTTGCCGACCGTGTTCTTTGAGGTTTGGAATAGGCCAGTGGTAAAATCGTCGATGGCTCTAACAATCTCGGCTAAGTTTAAGTCCCTCCGTTATGCTCTCAAGAAATGGCATTTAAATTTGTCCACAGTGAAAGCTCTAATTGCTGATTGTAATAAAGTGATTATGTTCCTGGACAATCTTGAGGAAATTAGGTCGTTGAGTAGGCCGGAGTTTAATTTTCGTAGAATTGTTAAATTGCATCTTGAAGATGTCTTGCATTGGCAATTTATTTATCGGAAGCAGCGTTGCGATCGTAAACATCAAAGTTGGTGAAGAGAATTCAAAAAATTTCATGCCATGGCTACGTAATCCATTTCAGAAGAATGTTATCTCCTCGATCAAGACTGTGGAGGGTGATGTTGTCACGGATCACCAGCAGTTGGCTGGGATGTTCTGGGCTGATTTTAACCAATGAATGGGACAATCAAAAGGCATTCAAATGGGTTTTGATCTAGATACATTAATTACTAGGATTGATGGTCTGGAGGAGTTGTCTTTACCGTTCACGGACTCTGAGGTGGATGCGGTAATTAAGAATATGCCTTCTGACCGCGCTCCGGACTGGACGAAGTTTTCTGGGCTTTTCTTGAAGAAATGTTGGCCTATTTTGAAAGAGGATTTTATGAAACTTGTTCAAGAATTTTATGAGGGGAAATGTAATTTGGAGTGTCTCAATACATCTCTTATCACTCTCATTCCGAAGAAGCTGAACCCTGAATATGTCGGTGATTTCCGGCCCATATCTTTTACTAATACATGTTTAAAGTTCTTAACCAAGCTTTTGGCAAATCGTCTTCAGGGTGTGATCTTGAAATGTATCCACCGCAACCAATATGGTTTCCTCCGGTGTCGATCCATTCAAGACTGTCTGGCGTGGTGTTTTGAGTATATCCACCAATGCAAAGCTTCCAAGAGGCCTATCATTCTTCTTAAACTTGACTTCACAAAGGCGTTCAACACCATTGAGCATGTGCTGATTCTTCGGATTTTGAAATGCAAGGGATTTGATGATCGTTGGACAAGTTGGATTGACAGCATTCTGTCCACGGGATCCTCTTTGGTTCTTTTGAATGGAGTGCCTGGGAACCATTTCGTCTGTCGTTCGGGTGTTCGCCAAGGAGATCCACTGTTGACATTTCATTTCTTCATAACCCAAAAGCAAACTAAGTTCATTATGATGTGCAAGGGAAATCAAATCATCACAATTTTTGGACACGATTCGATCATGAAACAATTTGCGTTTGATATTTAAATGACCATGTTCATTGCAAAGTTCACAAGTACGGCTAAGATATTTTAAATTTTCAGCACTAACATTTAGCCTTTCTTGCAACCATTTAGTTTCTAAATACTTATGCCTCTTGCAATATCTATCTTCCCTATTTGGTGTGTACTTGCAAACCCAATGTACTCCACAAAAATTGGCATGTTTATAGGAGACATTTTCATCGTGACTAGTGCAATCATCATTAGTACTATGGATATTCAAAGAGTTCATACTAACAACATTGCAATCATACTCATCATTCAAAGATTTAGTGCCAAACATTTTAATGCATTCTTCTTCTAACACTTGGGCACAATTTTCCTATCCATCATACTCAGAAAGATATTAAAAAGATGAAGCATATGAGACAAACTCAATTCCATTTTTTTGTAGTTTTCTTTTATAAACTAAACTAGTGCTAAAACAAGAAACAAAAGATTCGATTGCAAGATCTAAAGATATACCTTCAAGCACTCACCTCCCGGCAATAGCGCCGAGAAAAGAGCTTGATGTCTACTACGCAACTTTCTTCTTGTAGACGTTGTTGGGCCTCCAAGTGCGAGAGGTTTGTAGGACAAGAGCAAATTTCCCTCAAGTGGATGACCTAAGGTTTATCAACTGTGGGAGGCGTGGGATGAAGATGGTCTCTCTCAAGCAACCCTGCAACCAAATAACAAAGAGTCTCTTGTGTCCCCAACACACCCAATACAATGGTAAATTGTATAGGTGCACTAGTTCGGCGAAGAGATGGTGATACAAGTGCAGTATGGATGTTAGATATAGGTTTTTGTAATCTGAAAATATAAAAACAGCAAGGTAACTAATGGTAAAAGTGAGCGTAAACGGTATTGCAATGCTAGGAAACAAGGCCTAGGGTTCATACTTTCATTAGTGCAAGTTCTCTCAACAATAATAACATAATTGGATCATATAACTATCCCTCAACATGCAACAAAGAGTCACTCCAAAGACACTAATAGCGGAGAACAAACGAAGAGATTATGGTAGGGTACGAAACCACCTCAAAGTTATTCTTTCCAATCAATCCATTGGGCTATTCCTATAAGTGTCACAAACAGCCCTAGAGTTCGTACTAGAATAACACCTTAAGATACAAATCAACCAAAACCCTAATGTCACCTAGGTACTCCAATGTCACCTCAAGTATCAGTGGGTATGATTATACGATATGCATCACACAATCTCAGATTCATCTATTCAACCAACACATAGAACCTCGAAGAGTGCCCCAAAGTTTCTACCAGAGAATCACAACGAAAACGTGTGCCAACTCCTATGCATAAGTTCATGGGCGGTACCCGCAAGTTGATCACCAAAACATACATCAAGTGAATCATGTGATATCCCATTGTCACCACAGATACGCACGGCAAGACATACATCAAGTGTTCTCAAATCTTTAAAGACTCAATCCGATAAGATTACTTCAAAGGGGAAACTCAATCCATTACAAGAGATTAGAGGGGAGAAGAAACATAAGATCCAACTATAATAGCAAAGCTCACGATCCATCAAGGTCGTGCCAAATCAAGAACACGAGAGAGAGAGAGAGAGATCAAACACATAGCTACTGGTACATACCCTCAGCCCCGAGGGTGAACTACTCCCTCCTCGTCATGGAGAGCGCCGGGATGATGAAGATGGCCACCGGTGAGGGTTCCCCCCTCCGGCAGGGTGCCGGAACAGGGTGCCGAGAGGTTTTTGGTGGCTACAGAGGCTTGCGGCGGCGGAACTCCCGATCTATCTTGTTCCCCAAAGTTTTTAGGATATATGGGTATATATGGGAGGAAAAAGTACGTCGGTGGACCTTCGGGCTGTCCACGAGGCAGGGGGGCGCGCCCCCCACCCTCGTGGGCATCCCGGGACTCCCCTGGTGCACTTCCGGTACTCCGTGGGCTTCTTCTGGTCCAAAAATAAGTTCTGTGGAGTTTCAGGTCAATTGGACTCCGTTTGATATTCCTTTTCTTCGAAACACTGAAATAGGCAAAAAAAACAGCAATTCTGGGTTGGGCCTCCGGTTAATAGGTTAGTCCCAAAAATAATATAAAAGTGGATAATAAAGCCCAATATTGTCCAAAACAGTAGATAATACAGCATGGAGCAATCAAAAATTATAGATACGTTGGAGACGTATCACTCTTCTCAGGTACTTTTTTTCTCTTTCCATTCTTATGTTTCTTTAGCTGATTTCATCTATCCATATTAGTCAACATTTATGTAGACGGTTTCTAGTCCCCAGCACAAGAAACATAAGCATTTTGTCAAGGCGCAAGATGCAGCGAGGAAAGATATTAAGAGAACATTTGGAGTGTTGCAAGTTAGGCTTGCAATTGTACGAGGCCCTGCACATTTCTGAAACAGGGATGTCTTGGCAAAGATCATGACTTGTTGTGTAATCCTACACGACATGATTATCGAGGATGAGACGGATAAGCTATGCCCCATCCGTATGAAAATGTTGGCACAACCGCCAGACCATGCAGGCATGCAAAGCATACAGGAAGATTGAAGAACATGCCTCCCATGATCGATAGCAGCTAGCTACGAGATAGTATGTTTACATTTCTTTAATTCATTTATTTTTACTTGAACAAATTGTTTTATTGGATTATTTGTTGCATTCGAATTATTTTTAATTTGGGCTATTTGTTGTATTCGGGTTAACAGTTTGTAATAATATTGTTGAATTGTTTGATGTCAATGAGTACATAGAAGAAACAGAAGAAGAAAAAATGGGACTCTGTTTGTGCATAGCCTCCGCAGCCTCCAAAATTAATGGAGAGCCCACCAATTTATGTTTTAGAGGCTATTGATATGGCTACTCGACTAGAGTTGTTCAAGTGGCCACCTTGGGTACCTCATTGTTGTGTGGATTTGTAGTCACTCAATGCTACCCTTTGTACTTCACTGATAGGTGTGGTTTTGCAGCGTGGTCACTCTTAAGTCTTATGTTTCGTAACGTGGTGTTGTAGTATTTTACATGTTGATGTGACACAATTTCAATCATACGACTATCAACTGTTGAGATGACCTGAAAGTATAACTATCAATATTATGTCCTCTGCTACGAGCAAAGAGTAGCATATTCTGGCCATAGCGTCGGGAAGTATGCCTTCCTCCGAACCTATACGCCCCACCGTTGTATGCTCACAACCCACTGCACAGTCGAGTCGAGCAGGCCGCCCTCACCAAGAGTCTTTGCGCCCCAATGCAACTAGCTCGACAATAGAGATGAATGAAGAGAGGAGGGTGGGCCATTTAGGCTTATCATTTTGGTTTGTCTTTCACATTCAACTCTGGCCTTTAAATTGTTTAACCCCAAGTTCATGATTAGTTACACTGAAATGTCTACAGAAAATCCACGCTAAAAAAACAAATATATTTTCACTACTCAACATGTGTTGAGTGTTGCATATTATGTAATTAATATACTTCAAATTTTCCAGGATACACAAACCACAGGGCACTTTTTTGCAACAAATCATATGATTTTTCTCTTACCATTTGCATTCTCTTCTATTTTTTTCATGCTCCCAAAGTTCGAAAACACAAACTTACAGTTGAAAATATGGAAGGAAGGGGAAGGCACAAACCGAGCGAGATGGAGGGAAAGTAAAGCCCCTCTTCCGCGTGGCCCCCTGAACACACTTCCACAAACTGACCCCTTCCCGCCACCAACAGGTGGCACCACAACTGGACCCACCCGCCATGTAAATCTTCCAGAGGAAGAGGACATGCGCGGAAAATATTTATAAGTAAGAGTATCATGCTTTTTTTACCATAAGAGTATCATACTAATGTCAAGAAGAGACAATGCGGTGCGAGACAGATATAGTTGGCCATTAAAAAAACATTTAATTGTGTGAGAGCATCTCCAATAGGTGCCCTAGAATAGGGCATAGCCCGTTTTTAGGGCATCAGAAGGAAAACGTTGCTCCAACAAGTGCCCTATCTACAAAAAAGTTTACTCCAAATTTAGGGCAGCTGCAAAATACAGCACCAAGTGCTGCAAATTTGCAACACTTGTGCGGCTACCACAAAACAAAAATGACCGCGCACGAGTAGCCAACTGTCACGCGAAAGCTTCCCGCGCTGAGCCCGCACCTCCACCCACCTACCACCGGCGGCAATTTGGGCTGCGAAAGCCATGGCCGCCGCTCGTCTTCCCTCCGCCAACTCCGCCACGACCCCGCCCCACTACCCCTTCACTCCGAACGGGCGCGGGAGTCCCCGCATCCCTTTGATTTGGATCCACCGCGACGACGAGTTTTGGTCTATTTGGCTATTGGCCGGAGCGCCGCGGCCCATGATGGCCCCCACTGCTCGACACCATTTTCTGGAGGTGGATTAGTGGTCGCCTTATCTAGAGAGGTACTTTCGACACTAGTTTAGAATGTCTATGTATTTGTTTCTTCACATTTGTGATTCTATGAAGCAACATCACCGCCCTTCCAAAGAGAGAGTAGAGGGTCATTGCCGCATTGAGCATGATGGCCTATGGTGTTCCTAATTTCATTGATGATAACTTGCAATGCGAGAAGGCATTTCAATCTTTTACGCCAAATTTTTACAAAGTCCATGGTAGAAGTGGTTGGTCCAGAGTATTTGAGATCACCCCATGCTTAGGACACGGCGAGGCTTTTTTAGATGAACAAAGCCCGGTAGAAGTGGTTACCATCATCATTCTTGAGGCCTTGGCCGATCAGAAGACATGGATTTGACATGCATATTTTGGGATGCCCGAATCTTGCAATGACATCAATGTGCTCCACCGATCACCACTCTTTGCTAAGTTAGCCAACGAAGAACCACCACCGGTGAACTTCCAAGCAAATGGATGTACATATAACTTTGGATACTTTCTTGAAGCTAATTGCAAGCCCCCAATGTAAGAAAAGAACTTTACTTTCATAATGCTCAAGCGGCAGTTAGGAAAGACGCGCAGAGGGCTTTTGGGATTTTGAAACCTTAATTTGCTATTGTGTGAGGACCGGTTAGGTTTTGGGGCCAAGGAAACCTTTGATACATCATTACAGCTTGCATGACAACATGATCATTGAGAACAAGCATTGATAAAATTTGATTACGCCTTCTATCACCTCATGGGAAAACCGGTGCGACCAACTAGAAGGTAAGACCGAATTCAACACTTTATTCAGGTGTACCATGACATTAGAGAGTCTGATACGTATAATGATCTTCAAAAAGATGTCATGGAGTGGTGGGCAACAACACCCCTCTAGTTTCATCTCTATGTTTTTTTGTATCGTGGATGAACTTTATTGTATTGTATGCTAAACTTTATTGTATTTGTGTTGAATTTGATATTGTGAATTTGATGAATTATGTAATAATTTGACGTCGTGGATTGATGAAATTATTGTTATTTTTGTTTTGAGTTGATTTGAGACAAGTTTAATAATATTTGAATATCTGGTTGCAATATGTATTCATTTATGATGCGGCTAGGGCAGCTGTTGGAGCACTGATGCACTATTTTAAGACACCTACTGGAAATACGTTTTTTGGTGCCCTATAACAGGGCACCTATTAGAGATGCTCTGATCGGAGGCCCATTGAGCTTTCAGACCAGCTGCCGAACTTCGCAAGTACCAAAAATTAACACAATGGATCAGCAAAACCATATCCAAAATGCTGAGCTTTCTGTTCCACTGCTCGTAGCTACAGTACATGTCGCAAAAGTTTAATTAATCCCCTTAAAACGTGCACTTAACCCATTGGGTGTATCTTATGAGTTCGTTGAATCAGTGACAGCAGCAGCAACATCGTTTTCTTTATCCTTTTCATTCGCTGGATCAGTGGCAGCAGGAGCAACATCGTCTTCTTTATCCTTTTCATTCGCTGGATCAGTGGCAGCAGCAGCAACATCATCTTCTTTAACCTTTCCATTCGCTGCATCAGTGGCAGCAGCAACATCATTTTCCTTATCCTTTTCATTCTTCTTTACCTTTACGGGGAAATCTTCCTCCTGCTGCCGGTGCCACCGGAAATTCGAGGCTTCAATCCAGCGGGGGTGGACCAGGATCTTGTTGTTCTTAACTGCCCAACGGGCCTTATCTGTTCCAACATCCACAGCGACAACATGGGTGATCGTGGAATCCACGTCCGCAGAGCAAATGGCTCCCAGCTGCTCAGCCATCTTCCAGATAAACTGATCCTGTGGACGAGAACTGGACGGGAACACCCGACTGAAGACTAATTTGCAGCCTTGCAGTACTTCCTGCCGTACCCTCTTGATTACCTACAGAACGGGGTATGTAAGCACACATGAAACAGCAAGTGACTGCGGAAATGTATGAAGCACAATAGGCTACACTATAAAGGATTTAGTTAATGACCTCTAGTTCATAGTGATTCAGAACTTATCTACAATTCTACATAACTGAATTTGCTTGTTGTTGTTTTTCGTTATCGTTTCCATCACCACTGGATCATATATCCATCAAAAGTAGCTTTACAAGTAAGAATTGGATAGGGTTGCCCACATTCCACAAAATGGCGATGGCAAAAAGTGCAGTGCTAAGCAACATGGATGACGGCCAAGCCACTCAAGCAAGGTGCATAAAATACAATTAACTTCTGTTGGCCTACGCATAAAATACACATAACTTCCAGCTTAAGTCTGGAAGCATACCTGTCTTACATCCCGTGAAGAAAGAGCAGTTTCAACAGCCTACAGAAGTGCAGGACAATTGATTAGGTAAAAACATCAGTGCTTACTAGAGTCAAGTTTATGCACAGCAGCGGAAAGGCAGCAGGACAATAATTTGTGGTAAAAACATGTACTTAAGTAACCAACCGAGTCAAAGAAAATTGTGTGTATACGCTTCAGAACATCTAAGATAGTAGCCAAAGCACCATCACTCCCCCTTTCGTCTTGCATCAACTCTGACAAAGATTTGACGCTAAAACCAAACTGGCGACAGCTTGAAGCAAAGTAATGATATCTCTCCATCAGAATTAGGTTTTCTTTATGCTTCTGCCAGACCTGAAACAAATATTACCATTCAGGCTAGACACATTGTGCTGATACAAACGGGTGATGGACAAATCTACTAGAACAGGAAACATCAAGATCACAGGGGTTAAGAAAAAAAGCAGCGCCTTGGACATTGAAGCATTATCACTGCCCAGAAAGGCATAGTGACTAAAAGTATAAAACCCAATAACATACCTTGAGCAATAAACTCATGTCCAATGATAAGTACTGAAAACAGTGTCATAAATGTGTGCCAAACATGCTGACCAAAGAAAAGCACTTACATACTCAGTATCATCAAGAATCACGGCAACACTTTCAGCTCCAAGAACCATATCAAGACCTTTCTGGTGTCGCTGTGTGCAGTCAGAGTTTGAAATCACTTTGGAATTAAAATAGACATTACGAGGGTCAAGAAGCTTTGCTATTTCAATTGCATAAGCCTTGTCGCCCATGGTATATATATACATCTCAAACATATTGCTTGCTTCTTTTTAGAAATTTACGGACAAAGGGTCTCAACTTTGTAAGCATCTGCATTCCTTCTAATGTGAACAAGCTTCCATTTGGATCGTCTGCATAGGGCATGTTAGTGGTTAACTGTAGAAGTCCGGATACACTAGGTGGAAGAAAATAACTGTGTACAACAGAAATCTGCATACAGTAGAACCAGTATTACAAGACTGCTACTTCCATCAGATAAAAGCTTTGGCGAGTTTGGCAAAAATAGTGTGGCAAACTATGGCAAAGTTACATCTACCCTTTTGCAATGGCCTTTGAAACTGGGTTAGCAGAGTTACAAGACGATATCGGGAACATGTTTCGATTGCAAAGGGCAGAGGGGCAGGTGTAAAATCGCCATTCAAGTTTCTGTTTGGTTTGTCCCAGCCAAAGCATACAGGCTCTGAAATTTGTTTGGGGTTTGAAGTTTTCTTATTGCATACCAAACAGATTACAGGGACTAGACTTATATAATAGCCACCCTTATGCAATCAGGATGGGCAGCAGACTGACTCTCCTAGTACAACTCGGTTACATATGACTTACTAAGGGACACAATGCCAAATCTGTTTAGGACTCTGCCTATGATACTAGGGACTCTGAATAGGATACTACGACACGGCTGCTGCTGGCATCTTGCCAATCCCTATGGAGTTTAAATAATTTCAAATATATTAAAGGTCAAGAGAGAAGATGACGGATTCAGTTATATATTGTGGACCAGAGGTAGTGCCACACTGTGTACAGAAATACTAGCTAAAAGTTCTTAAAACTTAAATAAAAATAGATACAACTTACCTTTTGATGCAGCAGTCTGAATTCCCAGGTTATTTTCAGCAGCAGAAATATCATGGAGTTTTGTCGAGTTGATAAGTGTATGGTCCAAGTCCAAAATAAGTATCAGTTTTCTTTTCACAAGAGCAAATTCTTCAAATCAGATCCACGCAATCTGTCAATTTCTGTTGTACCTAGCCTCAAACCCTGCATATAAATAGCCCCAGTATTCAGAAAAAGATATGGAAGGCACTGTGCAAGCACAACTGGAAACAGAAAAAACAAATCAAATATCTGATGATGTAGTGGAGATACAATGCTAATATTAGAAAATGGGTCCTATGAGAAGGTAAATTCAGTAAGGGGACTCTGTTACACCTCTCATGTTAGTGAGAAGAGAAGGTCACACATCTATGTACCTTGTGGACATAACCAAAAGCAACCCCTGGAACATCTTCCTCGTCTTGTCTTTTCCCACACCTAAAGCAAAGTCCACCAAAATATCCAGGATGAGGAGGACATATCTTGATTTGAGCATCTTCAGATGAACCTGCCACAACATATATCCAATAATTCACGTATCTGCCACACTTGTGAATGTCAATGATTCAATATTATGATCTATTGAGCTGAAGCAAAGAAAACTTCGAAAAGAATGCTTTTAAACATACTGCACTTCTAGGCAACTGGATAAATTGAAAGTGGGTCAACATACATGACATAGATAATTGTTTGTGTTTCATACATATAATAGATCAATAGATGAACATACATCTACGAATAAGGATAGCCAGATTCCGCTATTAACCTGAATGGCAATGTGCATCTTTTATGATCCAAATGAAGGAAATAACTTGAGTCTTTAGAACTATCAAAAACTAGTGCACAATAATGTCCCCTTGAGCTGCTAATGGTTAATGCTTTGAAAAATGAGATTAACAAGCATACCAATGGAATCTTCGTCAGGCCTTATTGCCGTTTCTCGATCTTGGTATTGCACCTTCACTTTACGCCTTTTGGCACTGCATTTTTCATGGGGTCAGCAGTCAGATACTTCAGATCTGTAGTACAGAATCTACAAACAAATCGTGATCTTTCTCAATACAGCATTATCCCGTATTCTTCCCTCATGTTCCCTCTTTTAACCAAGCAGTATTACGATGCTTCATCAACAACTACACTCTCTCACTGCCCCAAAAAAGTCACTGCATCTAAACTATTTCATGCAGTGGTTTCACGAAGGGATGATTTTTTTTATATTGCCAGTTATCTCCATATTACTGTGCCTGGTCGATGATGTAACTATTCTGCTGTGAATCGATGATGTAACACATTCTGGATGGATATAGAAGAGAACAGCAAATGATGGCGACTAAACCAACCTTGCTTCCGCACCCCAACAGGCAAATGGAGCGCCTGTGACTGATCAGCCAATCCTAAGCTTCAGCAATTCAGCAGCTTATATAAGCCACAGAACATTCTAACATGGCTTGTCCTAGCTTAAGCTTAACGTGAGAATGAAGCTAGGCTTAACAGCTTATAAGAATATAAAAACAAATTGGCATACCACACACAGCAGAATAGGGTAACTTCCCATTTTCCATGTGAACTGTAAGGCACAGAGTAATCTAACTGAATCTGTTGTAATGATCAAATTCACATTCTCAAATAAGCGGAATACTTTTAAACATAATCAAGTGAAGCACTCACTGCTAACTTGCTAAGTAAACAACCGGTTTTAACACCAACAAACCCTAGATAAGAAAAATCTCCTATCCCGTCAAATGTTGCACGCATATACACGAATCCAGCTGTCACGACATTGCAAGCAGAACAGAAACCTCGACCCCAAGCATCTATCTGACCGAATCTACCGCGCCACTCGGATAAAATAGGACCAAACCTGCTAATGACTACACTGAAGCTGCACATTCAACACTAGAACCGTGGAATACATGCTTCTGACCGCAAAGCCAAAGCAACCAAGCCCAACAATCATATTCACGGTGGGGATTACAAATCGCTTGCCTGCTCTGCTCCACGGTTTCTACATCGGCCACCGCGTCTTCGTCGTCGTCCTCTTCGTCGTCGCTGCTTGTGGGTGATGTGGAGGGTCGCCCGCAGAGGCGGAGTCGACGGCAGAGGCGAGATCCAGCTCCGCGTCTAGGAGCGCAGCGAAATCGTCGCTGCCACTCGACGACGACGGGGACGGCGACGGCGATTCGGCTGCTAGACTCATAGATGACGACGCCGAAACGAGAGCAAACAACTCACGGATGGACCAATCGGCAGCGGAAACACGGCCTAGGGCGAGCTAGGGTTCTGGATGAGGTCGGGACAGCAGGACGGAGACGGCGGCGGTGCGAAGGATGGCGGCAGCGATGGCAGGGAAGGAACGGGAGAAGGTGGGGAGAAAGGAGAGGAGACGGCAATAATAACAACGCAGGCTGGGGAGGGAGGGACGGCGGGAAGAAGCGGGGCGGCGGCGCGTGACCGAGGCGACGGCAGCGTTGTGACTCCGGGTGTGGTTAATGTCCCCATAACACACCCACAGACACACATTTGTCTATTTTTCGAAAACTGTCTTTTCCATTTCAATTTTGTTTCTCTAGTTTTTTGAAACTATTTTGTATAAGTACAAATTGTCTTTCAACACAGTCAACAACCCTTAAGGTACTCAACAAAAAACCAACTCTATCAACGACTTGGTTCAGTCAATGAAAATTCATCCAGAATGTTATTGTCAACAAGTCAACGGAGAAGGAAAAAATTGACCTAAGTCAACATAGAAGGCAAGAAGCAAATAGACACAAGTTTAAAAGAGGTCCAACTAGCCAAAACCCCGTTCATGGATTGATGGAAATGAATGTGCACCATATATCATGGATGCGCGTCATTTGGCTAGTCTTTATGAACTCGTTGACCTAGCTTTATCATCCTATCCCTTGTGCTTACCATCAATACATGTAGTTTTGGTCATTTATCAAGGCATCCTCTTCTATATAAGGCCTCAGGAGCATGTCACATATTCACTCACTCTTGAATGTCTAAGAGGTCCTAGGAAGAGTCTAGGGAGCTCTCGAGTCGAGACAAAGAAATCTAATATGACTCGAACTAACATCGAAGAAGAGAAATCTGGGAAGGATGGCAAGTTAGTCGTGAACGTCTCGGGACTGTGACCCCCCCCCCCCCTCCCCTCCAAACAACAACAACAAATGTGTTTGACTAAAGTTGCGACTTGATTTTTGCTCAAATGTTGCCAACAAATGCATACCATCTTCTACAGACCGCGCATCTAAAAGATTACACATGTCATTTACAAATTGTGAGATCAATGTGTGTAAGCCAAAGATAAATAAGGTGCCACATGGGCTAGTCCGAGTTGACGTAGGTTACGTTAGTGTTGAACATATCTCATCGATATTTTATTGGATAACTCGCTCCAATTTACTTTGCAATGAAGTATTTTTCATTATCCTACAAGAATTGACAACTTTGTAATACTACAAAATTCTAAACATCACAAAAGTAGGGACTTTGCAGTAGGAACATGTTATTATAACACGAGGTTGGTTGAGGAATTTAAGTGGCAATCTTTTAATTTGTTGGATCTCTGAGTTGAGCCAAGAAGTTTGTGGATTGAACTTGATGAAGAAAATATGCCCTAGAGGCAATAATAAAGTTGTTATTTATATTTCCTTATATCATGATAAATGTTTATTATTCATGTTAGAATTGTATTAACCGAAAACTTAGTACATGTATGAATACATAGACAAACAGAGTGTCACTAGTATGTCTCTACTTGACTAGATCGTTAATCAAATATGGTTAAGTTTCCTAGCCATAGATATGAGTTATCATTTGATGAACGGGATCACATCATTAGAGAATGATGTGATTGACATGACCCATCCGTTAGCTTAGCACTATGATCGTTTAGTTTAATGCTATTGCTTTCTTCATGACTTATACATGTTCATCTGACTATGAGATTATGCAACTCCAGAATACCGGAGGAACACTTAGTGTGCTATCAAACGTCACAACATAACTGAGTGATTATAATGATGCTCTACAGGTGTTTTCGATGGTGTTTGTTGAGTTGGCATAGATCGAGATTAGGATTTGTCACTCCGATTGTCGGAGAGGTATCTCTGGGCCCTCTCAGCAATGCACATCACTATAAGCCTTGCAAGCAATGTAACTAATGAGTTAGTTACGGGATGTTGCATTACGGAACGAGTAAAGAGACTTGTCGGTAACGAGATTGAACTAGGTATGATGATACCGACGATCGAATCTCGGGCAAATAACATACCGATGACAAAGGAAACAATGTATGTTGTTGTGCGGTTTGACCGATAAAAATCTTCGTAGAATATGTAGGAACCAATATGAGCATCCAGGTTCCGCTATTGGTTATTGACCAGAGATGAGTCTCGGTCATGTCTACATAGTTCTCGAACCCGTAGGGTCCGCACGCTTAACGTTCGATGACGATCAATATTGTGAGTTTATGTGTTTTGATGTACCGAAGGTAGTTCGGAGTCCCGGATGAGATCACGGACATGACAAGGAGTCTCGAAATAGTCAAGACATAAAGATTGATATATTGGATGACTATATTCAGACACTGGAATGGTTCCGAGGTGTATCGGGTATTTACCGGAGTACCGGGGGCTTACCCCCGGGGGGGTTATTGGGCCTCATGGGCCTATTGGTGGAAGAGAGGAGGCAGGCCAAGGCAAGGCGCCCCCCCTAGCCCAAACCGAATTGGACAAGGGGGTCGGCCCCCCTTTCCTTCTCTCCTCCCTCACCTTCCCCTTTCTCCTTGTTGGACTAGGAAAGGGGGGGGGGGCGAATCCTACTTGGAGTTGGATTGCCCCCCTAGGCGCGCCTCCTCCTCCCTCCCCCCTTTATATACGTGGGAGGGGGCACCCCAAAGGCACACCAAAGTTTCTCTTAGCCGTGTGCGATGCCCCCTCCACAGAAACACACCTCGGTCATATCGTTGCAGTGCTTAGGCGAAGCCCTGCGTCGATAACTTCATCATCACCGTCATCACGCCGTCGTGCTGACGAAACTCTCCCTCGACCTCAGCTGGATCAAAAGTTCGTGGGACGTCATCGAGTTGTACATGTGCAGATCGCGGAGGTGTCGTGCATTCGGTGCTTGATCGATTGAATCGCGAAGACGTTCGACTACATCAACCACGTTAGTTAACACTTCCGCTTTCGGTCTACGAGGGTACGTGGACACACTCTCCCCGCTCGTTTGTATGCTTCTCCTAGATAGATCTTGCGTGACCGTAGGAAATTTTTTCAAATACTACATTCCCTAACAATGGCATCTGAGCCAGGTCTATGCGTAGATGTTATATGCACAAGTAGAACACAAAGAGTTGTGGGCGATAATAGTCATATTGCTTACCAGCATGTCATACTTTGATTCGGCGGTATTGTTGGATGAAGCGGCCTAGACTGACATTACATGACCGCGTTCATGAGACTGGTTCTACCGTCGTGCTTCGCACACAGGTGGCTAGTGGGTGTCTATTTCTCCAACTTTAGTTGAATCGAGTGTGACTACGCCCATTCCTTGTTGAAGGTTAAAACAACACACTTGACAAAAAATCGTTGTGGTTTTTGATGCGTAGATAAGAATGATTCTTGCTAAACCCGTAGCAGCCACGTAAAATTTGCAACAACAAGTAGAGGACGTCTAACTTGTTTTTGCAGGGTATGTTGTGATGTGATATGGTCAAGACGTGATGACATATAAATTGTTGTATGAGATGATCGTGTTATGTAACAGTTATCTGCAACTGGCAGGAGCCTTATGGTTGTCGCTTTATTGTATGAAATGCAATCGCCATGTAATTGCTTTACTTTATCACTAAGCGATAGTGATAGTCGTGATAGCAATAGTTGGCGAGACGACAATGATGCTTTGATGGAGATCAAGGTGTCAAGCCGGTGACGATGGTGATCATGACGGTGATTTGGAAATGGAGATCAAAGGCATAAGATGATTGTCGGTGTCAAAACCGGCGGATCTCGGGTAGGGGGTCCCGAACTGTGCGTCTAGGCGGATGGTAACAGGAGACAAGGGACACGATGTTTTTACCCAGGTTCGGGCCCTCTCGATGGAGGTAAAACCCTACTCCCGCTTGATTAATATTGATGATATGGGTACTACAAGAGTAGATCTACCACGAGATCGGAGAGGCTAAACCCTAGAAGCTAGCCTATGGTATGATTGTTGTTCGTCCCCACGGACTAAAACCCTCCGGTTTATATAGACACCGGAGAGGGCTAGGGTTACACAGTCGGTTACAATGGGAGGAGATCTACATATCCGTATCGCCAAGCTTGCCTTCCACGCCAAGGAAAGTCCCATCCGGACACGGGACGAAGTCTTCAATCTTGTATCTTCATAGTCCAGGAGTCCGGCCAAAGGTTATAGTCCGGCTATCCGGACACCCCCTAATCCAGGACTCCCTCAGTAGCCCCTGAACCAGGCTTCAATGACGACGAGTCTGGCGCGCAGATTGTCTTCGGCATTGCAAGGCGGGTTCCTCCTCCGAATACTTCATAGAAGATTTTGAACACAAGGATAGTGTCCGGCTCTGCAAAATAAGTTCCACATACCACCGTAGAGAGAATAATATTTACACAAATCCAACCTGCTGACGTATTCCGCAGCGTGACATCACACCACGGCCAAGCCTTTATTCAAATCGTTTTTACTGTCCCACCTCAGTGCACTTAGCGAGGCGGTTTCCTTGGCACGTCTTGTCGAAGCAGAGACCGTGTCCCCTTATTCTGGGATTCTCATCAATACGGGCGTGGGTAACCCAACAGTGCCATTAATTACGGCGCTTGGAAGATAAGAGAGTTTTACCAGGCTGGTGGGGGCACATAGTTTCGTCCGCCCATATAAGGGGATAAGGATCCACCTTTTTCATCTACGCCTTCTTCCTCCTTTGCTTATCCATTTTCGCTCACCGAGCTCCAGCGCCCAAGTCAGCACACCCCACCTCAACCTTCTCCGGCCATGTCCAGGCGGGAGGCAAGTGGATGGTCTCCTCCGTCACGGAGGGACACATCAAGAAGCCGAGGAAAGCCGAATACTTATCCAATGACATCGCGCACGGCTCCCGGACGAGGGCAGCTCATCCCCACCCCCAGGCCCCATGAGAGGGTGGTGTTCCTCACCCATTTCCTCCGCGGACTAGGCTTCCCACTCCACCCATTTGTCCGGGGGCTCATGTTCTACTACGGCCTGGATTTCCACGATCTGGCCCCGAACTTCATCCTCAACATCTCGGCGTTTATCATCGTGTGCGAGGCTTTCCTCTGCATCAAGCCCCACTTCGGCTTATGGCTGAAGACCTTCAACGTCAAACCGAAGGTGGTGCGCAGCCAGCAAGCGGAGTGTGGAGGCGCCATGGTGGGCAAGATGCCCAACGCTATATGGCTCGAGGGCTCCTTCGTGGAAACCATCAAGGGGTTGCAATCGGGGTGATTCTACATCACCGAGCAGCGTGACCACTGAATGGGCAGCGGCCCCAATTCGATCTGGCATCCCCACACGGCTCACCTCCCGGCAAGAGAAGGGCCTGTCGTGGGGTAATTCGGGAGAGCTGACCGGACTCCAAACTCAAGGCCCAAAACCTGGTGGACAAGAAGGTTAAACTTGTCAACGTAGTCGAGTCATGCTCATCCGCCGGATCCTCCCGTGCCAACGACGGGCTTTTAACTTGTGGGAGTTCGACCCGGCCCAGCACCAAACTCTGACCAGGCTCTTTGACACAACGCATGAGGATGCCTGGAAGGTGCTATTCAAGGGCGCCGAGGTTCCCCCTCCCATTACCGAGGATCGCGGATTCTGCGCGAAGCGCCAAGTCAGCATAGTAAGTTTTTTACCCTTTATGGGATACTTTTTTTTCATAGTTTGAATCTATGCGGGATCTAAGCTCTCGTTCCTTTGACAGATCGGCGAGAAGAAGACCGACAGATCATTTGTCCGGCTCCTTTCAAGGCCCTGCAGATGTCCGCTTGGCGAAAGCTGCTGGTCCCGCACCTTACGTGGTGCCGAGAAGAAGGCCAAGAAGAAGGTCATGGAACCCGGAAGAGCTCCCGGCGCCCGGTGGAGCCGGACTCGTCGTCTGATGACTCCGAGGCGCACTCCTCCCACGAAAATGAGGAGGAGGAAAGAGAGGTTTCTTCTCCGGCAGGGGAAGAAAAGAAAAGGAAAGCTGCCCCAACTGAGGAGGCTGGAGGGTCCAAGAAGGGAAGAACCCTTCCCCCGGATTACTCCACCAACGTCGCCGACAGCGAGGAGGAGTTGCCGCCCAGGGCCAAGCCCCTGGCGAAGTCGTAAGTGTTCGGACACCAGAGTGATTCATAGTGTTCTTTTATTGCACAGCTTTCCCTGACGCCGGATATAATCATGCAGTCCGCCCAAGGCCCGGCTCGACGCTTCGTCGAGCGGCTCCCTGGATTCGTCGGATGTGAATTCGCTTCCGACCGCTACCTCCCCTCGCCCTACGGACGATGCCGAGGTGGAGTCCCAAAAGGGTCCAAGCCAGGAGGAGGTGGTCCTGGAGGCGCCGCAAGGCGACCTCCCGGACTCCAGGCGCAAAGGGGACAAAACCCCCAAGGGCTCCAAGTACGGCCCCGGGCTGGACACCGCACCGGAACCTTCAACGGCTCCGGAGTCCGGCAGGTGGCCCCCTAGTAAGAAGGGCAAGCCTACGACGCCGGTGACCTCCGTCCAACCGGAGGCACCGGATAATTTGCTGGAAGTGCTTATCGGCGCCTCCATTGATGAGGAGCACCGCACTATTATGAGTGCGGTGATCCAGAAGGTTCAGTCCGCCAAGAGCGGGCTGGTGGCTCGTGCCAGCCTTCTAACAGGCTTTGAGGTATGTATTTAAGTTATGTAAAATATTACCGCATAGACAGTAGCCCCGATGCTCGGTTTGGTGTTCGGAAAGAAAAGCCGAATCGAGGATCTAAAAGATATCTGTGAGGAGTCTAATATAAGTATGTCAATATGGGAATGCAGTGCCATTGACCTCTGCCGACCGATCAAGGAGGTCGATGAATTGAAGCGAGCCTCGGCGGTCCGAGAACGAGCTCGGTCTTGCCAAGAAGCAGCTCGAGGACAAGGAAGGTAAGTAATACCTTATGTAAGTATATATAAAAGATGTGGTTGCAAAAATGACAGGACCAACATGAGTATTACAGGGCCACAACCCGGTGGCAACCACGAAAGCGTTGTCCAAGGCGAAGACAATGCGGCCATGGAGCGATCGAGCGAGAAAAGCAGGAGGCGCTGGTGGCGGAGGTGCAAAGAAGAGCTCCGTGCTCTCGTGAAAAAACATGATAGTTTGGAGCTTGACTCAAAGACTCGAGAGTCCGAGCTCGCCTCGGCCCTTGAGAGCGCCAAATCTGCCAAGGCCGAAGCCCAAAAAGCCCTCCAGGAAATTGAGGTGATGAAGAAGATAGCGGCGGGTAAGGCATTCTTTATGCAAAGCAAGCACGTGAAAGTGAATTACTTGTTACTTACCCGAGTCCAGAGCTCTCCAGGAGCATTCGCAGATCTGCCCTGCAGTGTGTCCGCCGCTGCCGCATACTACCGGGCCGAGGAGGGGAGCTCAACGGAGAAGGTGTTCTGGTCTCAGTATGCTGAGGCCGAACACCCGATGCCCTTGAGCGACCAGCTGGAATAGCTGGTCGAGCTCCACAAGGTGGCCGAACAGGCCATGAAGGGCCTTATAGTCCGGCTATGGCCTCGAGAGGTCATGCCTGGGAGCTACTTTGGGCTGGTGAGGCGGCTGGCGGATGCCTGTCCACGCCTTGAAGTCATCAAGCGCTCAGATGCATCGAAGGCGCCCGTGAGGCCTTGCCCGTGTTAAAGTACACTGGGGCAAGATGGATGTTGAGAAGCTGGTGACAGATGGGCCACCGGAGGGCAAGGAGCATCGCAAGCCCGAGATGTATTATGAGGGCGTCCTGAAGGATGCCCGCCTTATGGCGGATGAATGTTCCAAGGATGTAATTTTTGAGTAAAATCGCTCGTGTTATCCTGTGCTCTGAAAACTTGTTCATGTGCGCTAAGCAACGCTTTTTGAATTTAAAATATTACCTTCTGTGCGGCCGTTTATTAAATCTGAGAGATGGCGAGTCATCGGCTTCTGCCCCCGTGCCACGAGTGCTGGGGTGTTCGGGATAAACCTGAGCACTCTTGTTCCCATTCCTGGGTCCTTCGAGGAGGCGCCAAAGACAACGAACAAGGCAATCGGACTATAATGCTTTATCACTCACTTAGCCATAGAATTCTATAATTTTAAATTTCGTGAAGCCCTTAGTATTCGGAAGACCGAGTTCGGGCGCTATCCACGCCTAGGCGGACAAAGCCGACTCCTCGCTCTAAGCGGCATAAGTCTTTAGGGACTCGAAACCTCTCGAACAGCGACCAGCTCTCGCCCTATCATGACGGTCGGTTTAGCTTTCTCTCTTGAGGTCTTGAACCCGAGATCAACCGGGCACAATCGCGGAGTTCTCCTAGCGCTACCTTAGCCGATATAACGGAACGTAAGGTACCAAAACATAGGAGCTGGGCAAACCCAACTATTGACCCAAGACATGATTCGGAGCTGATGCATATAATGCTATAAGTTTGGGGTGCCGCACTTGTTAAAGTGTTCGGACTTCTCACGCCGTATTATGGGGTACTTGAGCCCCTGGCGTATTTGGCCGTACCAAAGTGTACGGGTGCTAAATGTCATAACTGAACATGTGATTGAAAAAGAAATAAATAGAAAATGCAATAATAAGCTGAAGCTGAGCATTGTTTATTAAAAGGCTGCTGTGAAAGCAGAACGATACAAATAGTGCGATAAGTAAGAGATGGGACTATTTGACATGTCCCCCCTCGAGGGCAAGCTGTGAGACGGTATGTGAGAGGCATTTAGCTCGTTATAGAGACCACCGACATTCTAGCTTTACGCCTCCCTAGCTGTTGCATCGTGTGTTCGGCGATTGTCTTGCCGGACGGGCATTCGGAGAGTGGAGTCCTGAAAGTAAGAAAAAAAGAATGACAAAATCGGGAGCCCCTAGTGCGGTTGAGCCGCATTTTGGGCATGTCGTGGTCGTGCCCCTCCCCCTATGCCCGTGGTATTTCCAGAGCGTAATTATGTACACGTAGTACTGGTTTCGCAATTTCGCGAGGGCTGGGGTTGGGGCCGCATTGCTACGCTTGCTCGGAACGTGCCAGGCGGTCTTGTTGTAGGTTACTCGGGGCGCACTTGACGGTGTCCGGACGTTTAATAGCCGGATCGAGAATTGCCTTGAGAGGCTACTTTGTACTTCCGCCCGCGAGGGTCAGCCGTATGCTCCTCCGTTCGAGAGAGCGTTCGTGTTTCCATTGACCGTAATGACTCCTCGAGGCCTGGCATCTTGAGCTTGAGGTATGCGTAGTGCGGCACCGCATTGAACTTTACCAATGCGGTTCGTCCGGCAAAGGCGTGATAGCCACTGCGGAACGGGACTATGTCAAAGATTAACTCCTCGCTTCAGAAATTATCCGGGGATCCGAAGACCACCTCAAGTGTAACTGAGCCTGTACAGTTGGCCTCTACACCTGGTATGACACCTTTAAAGGTCATCTTTGTGGGTTTAATCCTTGAGAGATCTATGCCCATTTTTCGCACTATATCCTGATAAAGCAGGTTCAGGCTGCTGCCGCCGTCCATAAGGACTCTAGTGAGGTGAAATCCGTAAATGATTGGGTCTAGAACCAATGCGGCGAATCCGCCATGGCGGATGCTAGTGGGGTGGTCCCTTCGATCAAAAGTGATCGGGCAGGAGGACCACGGGTTGAACTTTGGGGCGATCGCTCCAACGCATATACGCCCCTCGAGTGCACGCTTCGCTCCCTTTTGGGTATGTGGGTTGCGTATATCATGTTCACCATCCGCACTTGTGGGGAAGCCCTTCTGCCCCCTATTGTTCGGCGGCCGGGGCTCTTCCTCGTCATCGCTATGCAGCCCCTTGTCTCTGTTTTCGGCATTTAACTTGCCTGCCTGCTTGAACACCCAACAATCCTTGTTGGTGTGATTGGCTGGTTTTTCGGGTGCCGTGTATCCGCACGGCGATCGAGTATTCGGTCCAAACTGGACGGGCCCGGAGTATTTATTTTAAATGGCTTTTTCCGCTGACCGGGTTTAGAGCCTCTGAATCCAGCATTAACTGCCATATCCTCAGCATTATCGCCGTTAATGCAGCGCTTGTGCTTGTTGCGACGGACCTGCCATTATTGTCCTTGGTATCCGAATTACCAGGGCTCTTGGTCATGTTATTACTACGAGCTAGCCAGCTGTCTTCTCCCGCGCAAAAGCGGGTCATGAGTGTTGTGAGGGCTGCCACGGATTTCATCTTTTCCTGCCCTAGGTGCCGGGCAAGCCACTCGTCACGGATGTTATGTTTGAAGGCTGCGAGGGCCTCTGCGTCCGGACAGTCGACTATTTGATTTTTCTTGGGTAGGAACCGTGTCCAGAATTGTCTGGCCGATTCCTCTGGCTGCTGAATTATGTGCCTTAGGTCATCGGCGTCTGGTGGTCGCACATAGGTGCCCTGGAAATTGTCGAGAATGCGGCTTCGTGTCCTCCCAGCAACCAATTGACTCTGCTGGCAAGCTGTTAAGCCAATGCCGAGCTGGTCCTTTAAGCTTGAGTGGGAGGTATTTGATGGCGTGTAGATCATCACAGCGGGCCATGTGGATATGAAGGAGATAATCCTCGATCCATACCGCGGATCTCTTGTGCCATCATATGATTCGATGTTTACGGGTTTGAAACCCTCGGGGATTTGATGATCCATTACTTCATCTGTGAAGCATAGTGGGTGTGCTGCGCCTCTGTACTGGGCTATATCACGACGTAGCTCAAATGAGCTTTGCCTACTGTGTTCGGCTCGGCCGGATTTGTCATATCCGGCATGACGGTTATCGTCACGTGTCGTGGGGCGCCCACGCGATCCGTAGATCGATCTTGTTTGCCTTTCCTTGTCCTCCAATATATCTTGCAGGTCTGGTGCATTTCCCCGTGCCTTGGTATTTTTTGAGCGACGCCGGGGTGCGGCTTGAGTGGAGGGCCGAGAGGCCTCTCTGTCGCGGCCATGAGGTGGCCGGTCGGCCGCGTCGTCTTGCTGGTGATGTAGGTTTAGGTGCTTCCTCCTCTAATCGGGTAGCAGCCTGCGCTTTGGGTAGCTCTTGGAGGGGCTTTCGAGTTCAGACTCTTCGCCGCAAGGACTTGATCCATCTGTCGGCTAGCGAGTCTTGGTCAGCTCTAAGTCATTGTTTTTTCTTGAGGCTGCTCGTCGTGGCCATAAGCCTCGCTTGAAACGCTCTTGTTCGGACGGGATCCTCGTGCCACGACAAATTGCCGTCGTCAAGGCTTGCCTCGTCTTCGGAGGGAGGCATGTAATTATCATCCTCTACCTCTCGTCTCGCCGCTCTCTCATGAGGGCTGGCTTCTCCATCCTCTTGTCTTTGAATCCTCACGGAGGGGTTGTCTTCTACACTGTCCGGGGTGTTATTATCTCCCGTGCCGGAATCACCATTTTTGCTTTGGCGGGATTTAGAGCGGCGCCGCTGACGCCGGCGCTTAGGCTGCTTCTTGGAGAGGTCGTCCTCCGTTGTTCCATCGCCCTTCCCTTCTTTTGGGGTGTCCACCATGTATATGTCATACGACGAGGTGGCCTTCCAGTGCCCTATATGCACTGGTTCTTGGTCGTCTCCTGCATCGGCGTCCATACCGTCGATGTCTTCGGAGTCGAAGTCGAGCATGTCGGTTAAATTATCGATAGTGGCTATGAAGTGGGTGGTGGGTGGGCTTTGACTTTCTTCATCGTCCGCATCCCAACCTTGCTGACCATAGTCCGCCGTGGCTCTCCGATAAAGAGAGAGACTTTAGTGAATTCGTAATGTCGCCAAGGGCGAAAGTCTTGAAAAGATGTCCGCGGTGGCGAACTCCATGATCGGCGCCCAATCGGATTCGATCGGCAGGGGCGCGGAAGGTTCGGAGTCCGGAGAGGAGTCCGGCACCTTGGAGTCACGACCTTCGCAGAGGACAGGGCTGGTGTTCGGCTCGATCGCCGTAGAGATTGCAGCCCCCGAGGCGGTGTCCAGCCACCCGTTCTCGGTTGGCGCAGTCGGCTCCGAGCTAAGGGTCGGAGCCGGACACGCGCGGCCTCGAGGCACTGCTCGCGGTAGAGCTAGATCATGCCCATCGTGATGCAGGGCGCGCTTCGAACCCGTCGAAGATCAAGTCTCCGCGGACGCCACCGTAGTTCAAACTTCCAAATCTGACACGATGGCCAGGCGTAGCTTTCGATCTGCTTCCAGATGGCTGCTTAATTGGCCCACAAAGGTAAAGCCGAATCTGAAGATCTGTCCGGGGAGAAAAGTCTCACCTGGACCACATCGTTGTTGATGATCGGAGGAGCCATCGGGCCTAAAGATGACGCATACGTAGGAACTCTCAATGAAAGCACCAATGTCGGTGTCAAAACCGCGGATCTCGGGTAGGGGGTCCCGAATCGTGCGTCTAGGCGGATGGTAACAGGAGACAAGGGACACGATGTTTTACCCAGGTTCGGGCCCTCTCGATGGAGGTAAAACCCTACTCCTGCTTGATTAATATTGATGATATGGGTAGTACAAGAGTAGATCTACCACGAGATCAGAGAGGCTAAACCCTAGAAGCTAGCCTATGGTATGATTGTTGTTCGTCTTACGGACTAAAACCCTCTGGTTTATATAGACACCGAAGAGGGCTAGGGTTACACAGAGTCGGTTACAATGGGAGGAGATCTACATATCCGTATCGCCAAGCTTGCCTTCCACGCCAAGGAAAGTCCCATCCGGACACGGGACGAAGTCTTCAATCTTGTATCTTCATAGTCCAGGAGTCCGGCCAAAGGTTATAGTCCGGCTATCCGGACACCCCCTAATCCAGGACTCCCTCAATGATGATGACCGTATCATATCACTTATATTGATTGCATGTGATGTTTATCATTTATGCATCTTATTTTGCTTAGTTCGGCGGTAGCATTATAAGATGATCTCTCACTAAATTTCAAGGTATAAGTGTTCTCCCTGAGTATGCACCATTGCAACAGTTCGTCGTGCCGAGACACCACGTGATGATCGGGTGTGATAAGCTCTATGTTCACATACAATGGGTGCAAGCCAGTTTTGCACACGCAGAATACTCGGGTTAAACTTGACGAGCCTAGCATATGCAGATATGGCCTCAGAACACTGAGACCGAAAGGTCGAGCGTGAATCATATAGTAGATATGATCAACATAGTGATGTTCACCATTGAAAACTACTCCATCTCACGTGATAATCGGACATGGTTTAGTTGATATGGATCACGTGATCACTTAGATGATTAGAGGGATGTCTATCTAAGTGTGAGTTCTTAAGTAATATGATTAATTGAACTTTAATTTATCATGAACTTAGTCCTGATAGTATTTGCATAACTATGTTGTAGATCAATAGCTTGCGATGTAGCTCCCCGTTTATTTTTGATATGTTTCTAGAGAAAAACTATGTTGAAAGATGATAGTAGCAACGATGTGGACTAGGTCCGTAATCTTAGGATTATCCTCATTGTTGCACAGAAGAATTATGTCCTTGATGCACCACTAGGTGACGGACCTATTGCAGGAGCAGATGCAGACGTTATGAACATTTGGCAAAGCTCGGTATGATGACTACTTGATAGTTTAGTGCACCATGCTTTACGGCTTAGAACCGGGACTTCAAAAACGTTTTGAACACCACGGAGCATATAAGATGTTCCAAGAGCTGAAATTGGTATTTTAGACTCATGCCCGGGTCGATAGGTATGAGACCTCGACAAGTACTTTGCCTACAAGATGGAGGAGAGTAGCTCAACCAAGAAGCATGTGCTCGATTGTCCGAGTACTACAATCGCTTGAATCAAGTGGGAGTTAATCTTCCAGATAAAATAGTGATTGACAGAGTTCTCTAGTCACTATCACCAAGTTACTGGAACTTCGTGATGAACTATAATATGCAAGGGATGACGAAAATGATTCCTGAGCTCTTCATGATGTTGAAATCGACGAAGGTAGAAATCAAGAAAAGCATCAGATGTTGATGGTTGACAAGACCACTAGTTTCAAGTAAAAGGGCAAGGGAAAGAAAGGGAACTTCAAGAAGAATGGCAAGCAAGTTGCCACTCCCATGAACAAGCCCAAAGCTAGACCCAAGCCCTAAACTAGTGCTTCTACCGCAAAGGAAATGGTCATCGGAAGCGTAACTGCCCCAATACTTGGCGGATAAGAAGGATGTCAAAGTGAACAAAAGTATATATGATATACATGTTATTGATGTGTACTTTACTAGTGTTCATAGTAGCCCCTGGGTATTTGATACTGGTTCAGTTGCTATGATTAGTAACTCGAAATAGGAGTTACAAAATGAACAAAGACTAGTTGAGGGCAAAGTGACGATGTATGTTGGAAGTGATTCCAAGGTTGATAAGATCACCATCGCACACTCCCTTTACCTTCGGGATTAGTGTTGAACCTAAAATAAATGTTATTGAGTGTTTGCGTTGAACATAATATGATTGGATCATGTTTATTGCAATACAGTTATTCATTTAAGTCAAAGGATAATTGTTATTCTGTTTACATGAATAAAACCTTCTGTGGTCATACACCCAAGGTGAATGGTTTATTGAATCTCGATCGTAGTGATACACATATTCATAATATTGATACCAAAAGATGCAAAGTTGATAATGATAGTGCAACATGTTTGTGGCACTGCCGTTTAGGTCATATTGGTGTAAAGCGCATGAAGAAACTCCATGCTGATGGGCTTTTGGAATCACTTGATTATGAATCACTTGATGCTTGCGAACCATGCCTCATGGACAAGATGACTAAGACTCCGTTCTTCGGAACAATGGAGCGAGCAACAGACTTGTTGGAAATAATACATACTGATGTATGTGGTCCGATGAGTGTTGAGGCTCGCGGCGGGTATCGTTATTTTCTGACCTTCACAGATGATTTGAGCAGATATAGGTATATCTACCTGATGAAACATAAGTCTGAAACATTTGAAAAGTTCAAAGAATTTCATAGTGAAGTGGAAAATCATCGTAACAAGAAAATAAAGTTTCTACGATCTGATCGTGAAGACGAATATTTGAGTTACGAGTTTGGTCTTCATTTGAAACAATGTGGAATAGTTTCACAACTCATACCCGGATCACCATAGCGTAATGGTGTGTCCGAACATCGTAACCGCATTTTATTAGATATGGTGTGATCTATGATGTCTTTTACTGATTTACCGCTATCGTTTTGGGGTTATGCATTAGAGATAGCTGCATTCACGTTAAATAGGGCACCATCTAAATCCGTTGAGACGACACCGTATGAACTGTGGTTTGGCAAGAAACCTAAGTTGTCGTTTCTTAAAGTTTGGGGTTGCGATGCTTATGTGAAAAAGCTTCAACCTGATAAGCTCAAACCCAAATCGGATAAATGCGTCTTCATAGGATAACCAAAGGAAACTGTTGGGTACACCTTCTATCACAGATCCGAAGGCAAAAAATTTGTTGCTAAGAATGAATCCTTTCTAGAGAAGGAGTTTCTCTCGAAAGAAGTGAGTGGGAGGAAAGTAGAACTTGATGAGGTAATTGTACCTTCTCCTGAATTGGAAACTAGTACATCACAAAAGTCAGTTCAAGTGATTCCTACACCAATTAGTGAGGAAGCTAATGATGATGATCATGAAACTTCAGATCAAGTTACTACCGAACCTCGTAGGTTAACCAGAGTAAGATCCACACCAGAGTGGTGCGGCAATCCTGTTCTGGAGGTCATGTTACTTGACCATGATAAACCTACAAACTATGAGGAAGCGATGATGAGCCCAGATTCCGATAAATGGCTTGAGGCCATGAAATCTGAGATAGGATCCATGTATGAGAACAAAGTGTGGACTTGCCCGATGATCGGCAAGCCATTAAGAATAAATGGATCTTCAAGAGGAAGACAGACGCTGATGGTAGTATTACTATCTACAAAGCTCGACTTGTTGCAAAAGGTTTTCAACAAGTTCAAGGTGTTGACTACGATGAGATTTTCTCACTCGTAGCGATGCTTAAGTCTGTCCGAATCATGTAAGCAATTGCCGCATTTTATGAAATCTGGCAAATGGATGTCAAAACTGCATTCCTTAATGGATTTATTAAAGAAGAGTTGTATATGATGCAACCAGAAGGTTTTGTCAATCCTAAAGGTGCTAACAAAGTGTGCAAGCTCCAAATGATCCATCTATGGACTGGTGCAAGCATCTCAGAGTTGGAATATACGCTTTGATAAGGTGATCAAAGCATATGGTTTTATACAGACATGCGGTGAAGGCTGTATTTACAAGAAAGTGACTGGGAGCACTACAACCTTTCTGATAAGTATATGTGAATGACATATTGTTGATCGGAAATGATGTAGAATTTTCTGGAAAGCATAAAGGAGTGTTTGAAAGGAGTTTTTTCAAAGAAAGACCTCGGTGAAGCTGCTTACATATTGGGCATCAAGATCTATAGAGATAGATCAAGACGCTTGATAAGATTTTTTCAATGAGTACATACCTTGACAAGATTTTTTGAAGTAGTTCAAAATGGAACAAATAAAGAAGGAGTTCTTGCTCAGACGCAAGGTTTGAGTAAGACTCAAAACACGACCACGGCAGAAATAGAAAGAGAATGAAAGTCATTCCCTATGCGTCAGCCATAGGTTTTATAAAGTATGCTATGCTGTGTACCAAACCTATTGTGTACCTTGCTATGAATTTGACAAGGGGGTACGATATTGATCCGGAATGGATCACTGGACAACGGTCAAAATTATCCTTAGAAGACTAAGGAAATATTTCTCCGTTATGGAGGTGATAAAGAGTTCGTCGTAAAGAGTTGCGTCGATGCAAACATTGACACTAATCCGGATGACTCTAAGTCTCAATCTGGATACATATTAAAAGTGGGAGCAATTAGCTAGAGTAGCTCAAATGCGAGCATTGTAGACATAGAAATTTGCAAAATACATACACGGCTCAATGTGGCACCCGTTGACTAAACTTCTCTCACAAAGCAAAACATGATCACTCTTTGGGTGTTAATCACATAGCGATGTGAACTAGATTATTGACTCTAGTAAACCCTTTGGGTATTAGTCACATGGAGATGTGAACTAATCACATAAAGATGTGAACTATTGGTGTTAAATCACATGACGATGTGAACTAGATTATTGACTCTAGTGCAAGTGGGAGACTGAAGGAAATATGCCCTAGGAGCAACGATAAAGTTGTTATTTATATTTCCTTATATCATGATAAATGTTTATATTCATGCTAGAATTGTATTAACCGGAAACTTAATACATGTGTGAATACATAGACCAACAGAGTGTCACTGGTATGCCTCTACTTGACTAGCTCGTTAATCAAATATGGTTAAGTTTCCTAGCAATAGACATGAGTTGTCATTTGATGAACGGGATCACATCATTAGAGAATGATGTGATTGACATGACCCATCCGTTAGCTTAGCACTATGATCGTTTAGTTTAATGCTATTGCTTTCTTCATGACTTATACATGTTCCTCTGACTATGAGATTATGCAACTCCCGAATACCGGAGGAACACTTAGTGTGCTATCAAACGTCACAATGTAACTGGGTGATTGTAATGATGCTATATAGGTGTTTCCGATGGTGTTTGTTGAGTTGGCATAGATCGAGATTAGGATTTGTCACTTCGATTGTCGGAGAGGTATCTCTGGGCCCTCTCGGTAATGCACATCACTATAAGCCTTGCAAGCAATGTAACTAACGAGTTAGTTATGGGATGTTGCATTACTAAACGAGTAAATAGACTTATCGGTAACGAGATTGAACTAGGTATGATGATACCGACGATGGAATCTCGGGCAAGTAACATACCAATGACAAAGGGAACAACGTATATTGTTGTGCGGTTTGGCCGATAAAGATCTTCGTAGAATATGTAGGAACCAATATGAGCATCCAGGTTACGCTATTGGTTATTGACCGGAGATGAGTCTCAGTCATGTCTACATAGTTCTTGAACCCGTAGGGTCCATGACGCTTAACGCTCGATGACGCACCCAGATTATGAGTTTATGTGTTTTGATGTACCGAAGGTAGTCCGGAGTCCCGGATGAGACCACGAACATGACGAGGAGTCTCGAAATGGTCGAGATATAAAGATTGATATATTGGATGACTATATTCGAACATCGGAATGGTTCCGAGGTGTATCGGGTATTTACCGGAGTACTGGGGGGTTACCGGAACCCCCCGGGGGGTTATTGGGCCTCACGGGCCTATTGGTGGAAGAGAGGAGGCAGGCCAAGGCAGGACGCCCCCCTAGCCCAAACTGAATTGGAATAAGGGGGTCGGCCACCCTTTCCTTCTCTCCTCCCTCATCTTCCCCCTTCTCGTTGTTGGACTAGGAAAGGGGGGCCGAATCCTACTTGGAGTAGGATTGCCCCCCCTAGGCGCGCCTCCTCCTCTTGGCCGGCCTCCTCCTCCCTCCCCCCTTTATATACGTGGGAGGGGGGGCACCCCAAAGGCACACCAAAGTTTCTCTTAGTCGTGTGCGGTGCCCCCCCTCCACAGAAACACACCTCGGTGATATCGTTGCAGTGCTTAGGCGAAGCCCTGCGTCGGTAACTTCATCATCACTGTCGTCACGCCGTCGTGCTGACGAAACTCTCCCTCGACCTCAGCTGGATCAAGAGTTCGTGGGACGTCATCGAGATGTACTTGTGCAGATTGCGGAGGTGCCATGAGTTCGGTGCTTGATCGGTTGAATCGCGAAGACGTTCGACTACATCAACCGCGTTACTTAACGCTTCCGCTTTCCATTTACGAGGGTACATGGACACACTCTCCCCGTTTGTTGCTATGCTTCTCCTAGATAGATCTTGCGTGATCGTAGAAAGTTTTTTGAAATACTACGTTCCCCAACACTTGAAAATTTCAAAGTTGGATAAGTTATTAAATGAGCTAAATACTTATAAAAATATGTATATTTTTTTGTTGAACAGAGACAAATATAAATGAAATGTTCTGTTGTGTTTGCTAAGAACGTGAACGCCCCTTGGGTAGTTATTTACAAATTCATATTATGAAGAGTTGTAACTCAAGGAAAATCCAATCATGTGTTTTATTGCGACATGTTATGAAATCCCTTTTCGATGACATTGTGCAACAATGCAGGAAAACATCTGCTTCCATGGATTATGTGCTACAAGCCTACAATGCTCTCGTCTCACAAAACTCAAATTTTAAATTTTTAGTTTTCTAAATATTTGTGGATGTTTACAAGATATGTGCTTATCATCCCTAAAAATCCAAATCCAAAAAAGACACACAGAGAAAGAAAAAGACAAATTCATACGTGAATAGTATCATTTGACTTTTGTTTTTTGGTAACACTATTTATGTTGGATTCACAAATTTTTTGAACGAAACTTATAAATTTTAGCTTTATGAGAAGGGAGCATGGTGCCACCTAAGCTATGGACTATGGAAGCACCAAAATATCCGATCCACCACCACCGCAAGCACCGCCCGAGCGGCAACACCTGCGCTCTCTCTCTCTCTAAAAACCCCAGGTACCGCGCCGCGGCGAACGCCGGCGAGATGGCAGGGCCCCTCTCGCGACCGCGCAACGCCAGCGACGACCGCATCAACGAGCTACCGGAAGTACTCCTCTCAGACATCCTCTCCCGCCTCGGTACCGCAGAGGCGGCCCGCACCGTCGTGCTCTCCACGCGCCTCCGCGACGCGTGGCTCGCGACCCCCCTCCGCCTCGACGACCTCGAGCTCCCCGTACCCGCACGCGGCAAGGTCCCCTCGATCGAGCCCTGGACTGCGCGCGCCGACGTCGTCACCCGCGCCCTAGCCTCCCACCCCGGCCCCGTCGCGCTCTTCCGCCTCTCCCGGACCTCCTTCCGCGGCCGCGTCCCCGCGGCCGAGGCCTGGTTCCAGCAGCTCGCCGCCAAGCGCGCCCGCGAGGTCTCCCTCTGCTTCTCGCCCGAGTGGTGTCACGACGCGCTCGCCGACCCCCTTCTCGGCTGCCCAACCCTCCAGGTCCTCGCCCTCGGCAAGTGCCACCTCTCCGACGCCGGGGCCTCAGCCGCCGCCGCCGCCGCCCTCACCGAGCTCACCCTGTCGGAAACCTGCATTTCCGAGGCTGCTCTCCAGAGCGTACTCTCCGGCTGCCCCGCGCTGCGCAGCCTCGTGCTCAAGCACGTCCACGGCCTTCAGCGCATCCGCGTCTCTTCTTGCCGCAGCCTCGTTCTGCTCGGTGTGTGGCACTACAAGCAGCTCGACGAGATCACTGTGGATGATGCCCCTTGTCTGGAGCGCCTTCTCGGCAATATGCGTCTGAATGCAGCCATTACCGTCACTGGCGCGCCAAAGCTTACTGCTTTTGGCTATGCCGTGGTCAGCATCCCGCATTTGTTCCACAGCGAGCGTGCGCCGCAGGTATTTTGCGTATTTCTGTTACCGTCAGCAGGTATCTTGAGTAGAGCAAGTTCAGCAAAGTGACTCGATGGGATTTTTCGCTCATACACTGCAGGGCGTCAACAAGGGTCTGCGTGCCCCGATCCATAGCGTGAAGATCCTGGCTATCAGTGTGAAGTTCTCAAGCAAGAAGGACATGGAGAAGGTGATGAGCTTACTCGAGAGCTTTCCCTGCTTGGAGACTTTGCATTTCCAGGTAATTTCCAGAACTTGAGCTGTTCCATTGCTTTGTTTCTTGTTCACTAGCTGTCAAATTTAGTTGATCAGACCTTCCGCTGATTCATCACTTTGTGCAGTCCTCGGATTACAGGTCAGGTGCAGACAAGGATTACACCACTGTCTCTGACTACATCCAGAAGCGTTATCCCATCAGGTGTGTTGCGAGATATCTCAAGAGCGTTATACTGGAATGCGAGCAACACAACCCTGGCATGCTTGAATTTGCATGTTTTCTCCTTGCTAGAGCACATGTGCTGCAGTTCATGAGGATTCAGTCCGAGATGTGCGACATTCCAAAATGGGTTACAGAGCAGCAAAATCTGCTCAGCCAAAGCAACATGGCCTCCTTGGAAGCTGAGGTCGTGTTTGAGGGTATGAAACAACGCAAGGACTTCACCATAGAAGGCGTGAATGCTCTATCTGACCCCTTTGACGGTGGCATCAACATCTTGGGGCACTAAACGAACTCTGAATGTTTACTTGTTGAGGTTTCACTCAAGATAATCGCCATCCATGATGCGCTAGCTGGCCTTTTGGTTATGTTCAGTTGAGTTCTGACTCCAGATTCGAGACTCATTTTGACCGGAATTTAAGGTTTCATGTTGAAAAAGTTTACTATTAGTGAGGTGGCTAGTATCTCTTGTCTTATACTCCCTCCGTCCCAAAATAAGTGACTCAAGGTAATTAGTTAATTTTCTGCATGTGGAGTTGTAGACTTCGATTTAGGTTGAGTTGAATGGTTTGACTGTGAAGACTGTTGCATGTGACGCTGCTGGCAGGAGTTCTCGTGGTATGATGGTTCTGAAAATAATCGCCATCCCTGATGCGCTGGCTGGCCTTTTGGTTATGTTCAGTTGATTTCAGACTCTAGATTCTAGACTATGGTTTGGGCGGAATTTTGAGGTTTCATGTTGCAGAAGTTTACTACTTATGAGGTGACTAGTTTTGCTTGTCTTATCTTTAGTTAAAGTTAATTTTCTGAATGTGGAGTTGTAGTCATTGATCTAGGCTGAGTGTGATGGTTTCACTGTGAAGATTGTTGCATGTGAAGCTGCTGGCAAGACTTATTGTAGTCATTGATTTAGGCTGAGTGTAATGGTTTCACTGTGAAGATTGTTGCATGTGAATATCTGAAACTTATTTTGTACTACCTCTGTAACGAAATACAAATGTCTTAGTTTTGGAGGTAGTATTTGAATTTATTTTTGTGCTTTCCTTGTCATTTTGCCTGATACTTTCAAGCTTGTAAGCTATAGGACAATATTACAATCTTTACCACTGAGGTTTTGTAAAAGCATCTCCTTTTGGTTTAGTTCTTACCTGCAATAGGTACCTTACATTATTTGTACTGTTGTCATCCATCAATCCCTTTGATATTTTTGGCTCTACCATTTTTTGAGTTTCTCACACAAGAATGATTTTATTCAAGGCTATGCATCTGCATGCTCCCAATCTAAGATGGACTTTCTGCATACATTGCTTATCACACTCTGGAATTTCCTTCAACACTGGTCATGCTGCTTGTGGTTGTCCTTGTGCTTCTTTGCTGATAATGCATGTTGATTGTTGAACTAAATTAGTTTGACACTCTTCTGGCCCTGCTTGGAATTGGATTGAGTGATTTTTGTGTGCTCCCCAAGTACCGGAAACACACAAAAAAGATACTCCCAACCCAAGCAGAGCTTAAGTGTTTTTGCAACAAACAAGTGCCTCAGCCTGTGCACAAGGCATCCAGCCTCCCTGTGGCAGCTTTTCCTTAGATTGATGTTCTTGCAATCATAGTGATTCTGTGGCGGTAATGCTAATGCAGAGAATAAGGTGTTGTTCTTGACTAATTTAGATGTGCCTATTTTTTTCTCAGCCTTAGGCATATTTTTGGTGTGGCTTTTAAACATCGGAAAAGTTCATAATTCTGCAGAAGCTGAGAAATGTATCGCCATGCTCTGTGCAATGACTTTTTTTTTTCGGTGCACAATGACTGTTGATTGATCTTACACGGGATTCAAAATGCAGTCCCTATCCCTTAGCAAGGGCTCTTTGATTTGCATGATTCTAAAAATACGGGAATAAGAAAAACATAGGATTGGAATGTCATGGCAATGTCAATCCTACATGATTGTGGATTGTTTGATTGCATCATAGGAAAAACAAATGATTCTGTCAAAGTGGTTTGAGCGGAAATACGAAGCTCCTTGGACGATTTATCAAGCTATAGGACCCAAACTTTTTGGGGCTCCCGAAGATAATTTTGTGTCGCTTGATGAGGGCGCGACATTCCTCAACTCAACACAGATGAAAACGAGATTTTGTCTGCTCCGTTTACTGAGAAAGAGGTGTTTAACGCGGTAACACAAATGAAACAAAATAAGGCTCCCGGACTTGATGGATTTCCAGCAGAGTTTTACAAGAGATGTTGGCATATCATTAAGGGAGATCTTATGCCTATGTTTCATGACTTATTCAACGGACATTTACAGCTTTTCTACCTAAACTTTAGAACAATAACGTTGTTGCCAAAGAAGGAGGAGGTTGTGCGCATTGAGCAGTTTAGGCCGATATATCTGCTCAATGTGAGTTTCGAAATATTCACCAAGATTGGCACGAATAGGTTGACGTGGATTGCCCATTTGATGGTGCAACCAACACAGACTGCTTTCATGCCAGGGAGACACATCCTAGAAGTGGTTGTCGTCTTTCATGAAACTCTTCACGAAATCCATTTGAAGAAACCGGACGGGATTATCTTCAAAGTGGATTTTGAGAAAGCGCATGATAAGGTCAAATGGCCCTTCCTCCAGCAGACCTTGCGCATGAAGGGGTTCGATGAGGCCTGGAGGAAACAGGTGGACTCCTTCATTCAAAAAGATAGTGTTGGGATTAAGGTGAATGATGACATAATTCATTATTTCCAGAAGCATAAGGGCTTTTTAAGACATGGAGAACCGATGTCTCCTGTTTTATTCAACATAGTTGCGGATATGTTGGCAGTTCTTATCGGCCGGACTAATGAGAATGGCCAAGTAGGAGGACTAGTTCCGCATCTTGTGGATGGAGGAGTGTCCATACTACAATACGCGGACACCACCATTATTTTCATTGAACATGATATCGCAAAAGCTAGAAATACGAAGCTATTGCTGTGCTTATTTGAACAATTGTCGGGACTGAAAATTAACTTTAACAAGAGCAAATTGTTCTGTTTTGGGATGGCCAAAGAGGAACAAGATGCATACAGACAATTGTTTGGATGTGAAATGGGCTCCCTACCGTTCAGTTACCTAGGGATACCAATTCATCATCATAAATTGTCGAATATGGAGTGCAAGTGCACTGAAGGTCAATTTGAAAAAAAGGCTAAACTGCTGGCAGGGCAAGCTTATGTCTTATGGGGGCCGGCTTGTGTTGATAAACTCAGCTCTGACTAGTTTGCCGATGTTCCTTTTATCTTTTTTTAAAGTACCAGTAGGGGTACGGAAGAGACTAGACTTTTATCGATCTCACTTTTTCTAGCAATGTGATGAAGTCAAGACGAAATACAGATTGATCAGATGGGATATAATTTGCAGACCCGAAGACCAAGGTGGGTTAGGGGTCGAGTGAGGGAGTCCTGGACTAAGGGGTCCTCGGGCGTCCGACCTGTTAGCCATGGGCCGAATTGATGGGCTGTGAAGATACGAAGACCGAAGACTGCACCCGTGTCCGGATGGGACTCTCCTTGGCGTGGAAGGCAAGCTTGGCGACCGAATATGTAGATTCCTTTCTTTGTAACCGACCTTGTGTAACCCTAGATCCTCCCGGTGTCTATATAAACCGGAGGACTTAGTCCGGATGAGGACATACTCATTACCATAGTCATACATGCTAGACTTCTAGGGTTTAGCCATTACGATCTCGTGGTAGATCAACTCTTGTAATACTGATATTCATCAAGATCAATCAAGGTGAAGTAGGGTATTACCTCCATAGAGTGGGCCCGAACCTGGGTAAACATCGTGTCCCCTGTCTCCTGTTACCATCGACCTTAGACGCACAGTTTGGGACCCCCTACCTGAGATTTGCAGGTTTTGACACCGACATTGGTGCTTTCATTGAGAGTTCCACTGTGCCGTCCCCAAAAGGTTCCGATGGCCCCTTCAATCGTCAACAATGACGCTGTCCAAGGAGGAACCTTTCTCCACGGACAGATCTTCGTATTCGGCGGCTTTGTATTGCAGGTCAACTCGTTTGGCCATCTGGAGCAGATCGATAGCTACGCCCCTGGCCGTCGGGTCAGATTTGGGAGCTTGAACTACGTCGCGGACATCCGTGGAGACTTGATCTTCGCCGGATTCAAGACCGCGGCGACTGCTGCTGGTCACCTCGACGAATATGGCCTAAATCTGTCGTCGGACCGCTTTCAGAAGATAGCTCCTGTAACTGCTCCGGCCTTAGATCCGGAGCATCCTGCGCCATCCAAGGACAGGAAGCTCAACCCTGCCACGGAGGCCACGGATCCCGCAGCGTTGGAGCCGCACATGGACCTAAACTCATGGGACATCTGCGTTACCGGAACTCCGGACTCGTCTCCGGTCATAAGTTCTGGACCATATGAGCCCGCGGACGCCGAACTTGATTGTTTATCGATCTTCGAGTTCAGCGCCGCAGACATCTTCCAGCACTCGCCCTTGGGCGATGTGCTAAACTCATTAAAAAGCCTGTCCTTGGCGGGGGGCTCACAACTGAACTATGTTCGTTTCGAACTAGGGGCTGATGAAGGAGAATCTTGCTTCCCACCCGCCACCCACTTCATAGCCACAGTCGAGGATTTAACCGACACGCTTGATTACGACTCCGAAGACATCGACGGTATGGATGACGATGCTGATGAGGAGCAAAATCAAAATCCGCCGTTCACCGGACGCTGGACAGCCACCTCTTCGTACGATGTGTCCATGGTGGACACACCCAAAAGAACCAACGGCGATGACAAAGAAAATCCAGTCGAGAATAAACCTCCTGAGACACAACAAAAACGCCGGCGTCCTCGACGCCGCTCTAAGTCACGTCGTTCAAAAGACAGCAATGCTGGCACCAGAGAAAATAATACTCTGGACGATGCCGAAAATAATGAAGACCTTGCCGAGGTAACATCCGAACAGGAGGAGCAAGAAAACGGGCAAGCTAGCCCCGACGAACAAGCCAGGCCCAACGACTCAGAGGACGGTAGTTATCGTCTGCTCTCTGAGGATGAGGAAAGCCTCGACCACGAAGATTTCATCGTGCCTGAGGAACCTCTCGAGCAGGAGCGCTTCAAGCGCCAACTAATAGCCACCGCAAGGAGCCTGAAAAAGAAGCGACAATGCCTTCAAGTCGACCAAGATCTGGCTGGTCGATGATGGACTAATGTCCTGGCAGCCGAAGAACACGGCCTCAGACGCCCAGCCAAGAGTTACCCGAAGCGAAGGTTGCTACCTCAGTTCGATGAAGAGGTACCAGAGCACATACCTCCCTCGCGTAATGCGGCCGACCGAACACTACGCGGTCGGGACAGTGCGGCAGACCGACCCCCTCGTGGTTGAGATAGAGCGGCAACTCAAGCCAAACAGCAGCCCGCCCCGCCGCCACGAAAAAACAGAGACAAAACAGTTTGGGGTCATACATACGACCTCCAGCAGACCCTGGATAGCAGAGCAGGATACACCCAATCGATTTATGGATCGCGAGGACGTTCTTTGACACGTGATACTTGTTGGGGAACGTAGCAGAAATTCAAAATTTTCCTACGTGTCACCAAGATCTATCTATGGAGAAACCAGCAACGAGGGGAAGGAGAGTGCATCTACATACCCTTGTAGATCGTTAAGCGGAAGCGTTCATGAGAACGGGGTTGAAGGAGTTGTACTCGTCGTGATCCAAATCACCGGAGATCCTAGTGCCGAACGGACAAAGACCTCCGCGTTCAACACACGCATAACCCGGTGACGCCTCCCACGCCTTGATCCAGCAAGGAGAGAGGGAGAGGTTGAGGAAGAATCCATCCAGCAGCAGCACAACGGGCGTGGTGGTGGTGGAGGAGCGTGGCAATCCAGCGAGGCTTCGCCAAGCACCACGGGAGAGGAGGAGGAGGAGAGGCAGGCTGCACCAAGAGGGAGAAGTTCTCATGTGTGTTGGGCAGCCCAAACCTCACATATATATAGGGAAGGGGAGGGCTGCGCCCACCTAGGGTTCCCTCCCGGTGGTGGCGGCAGCCCCAGATCCCATCTGGGTGGCGGCCAGAGGGGAAGAGAGGGGAGGCGCGCCTGGGGTGGGCCTTAGGGCCCATCTGCCCTAGGGTTTGCCCCCTCCCATTCTTCCTGCGCCTTGGGCCCCTTGTGGGGGGGCGCACCAGCCCACCGGGCTGGTCCCTCCCACACTTGGCCCACGCAGCCCTCCGGGTTGGTGGCCCCACTTGGTGGACCCCTCGACCCTCCCGGTGGTCCCAGACGTTACCGATAAAACCCAAACTTTTCCGTGACCAAAACCTCACTTCCTATATATTATTCTTTACCTCCCACCATTCCTAACTCCTCGTGACGTCCGGGATCTCATCCGGACTCGAACAACATTCGTAACCACATACAAACTTCCTTTATAATCCTAGCGCCATCGAACCTTAAGTGTGTAGACCCCACGGGTTCGGGAACCATGCATATGACCGAGACGTTCTTCCGTCAATAACCAACAGCGGGATCTCGACACCCATGTTGGCTCCCACATGTTCCACGATGATCTCATCGGATGAACCACGATGTCAAGGACTCAATCAATCCCGTATACAATTCCCTTTGTCTAACAAAGATTGTACTTGCCCGAGATTCGATCGTCGGTATACCGATACCTTGTTCAATCTCGTTTCCGGCAAGTCTCTTTACTCGTTCCGTAACACATCATCCTGTGATCAACCCCTTGGTCACATTGTGCACATTATGATGATGTCCTACCGAGTGGGCCCAGAGATACCTCTCCGTTTACACGGAGTGACAAATCCTGGCCTCGATTCGTGCCAACCCAACAGACACTTTCGGAGATACCGTAGTGCACCTTTATAGTCACCCGATTCGCCAGGACGCTTTGGTACACCCAAAGCATTCCTACAAAGATCCGTGGAGTTGCACAATCTCATGGTCTAAGGAAATGATACTTGACATTAGAAAAGCTTTAGCATACCTAACTACGATCTTTGTGCTAGGCTTAGGATTGGGCCTTGTCCATCACATCATTCTCCTAATGATGTGATCCCGTTATCAATGACATCCAATGTCCATGGTCAGGAAACCGTAACCATCTATCGATCAACGAGCTAGTCAACTAGAGGCTTACTAGGGACATGGTGGTGTCTATGTACCCACACATGTATCTGAGTTTCCTATCAATACAATTATAGCATGGGTAATAAACGATTATCATGAACAAGGAAATATAATAATAACTAATTTATTATTGCCTCTAGGGCATATTTCCAACAGTCTCCCACTTGCACTAGAGTCAAGAATCTAGTTCACATCGTCATGCGACTAACACTGATAGGTCACATCGCTATGTGACCAACATCCAAAGAGTTTACTAGTGTCTGTAAACTAGTTCACATCATCATGTGATTAAGACTCAATGAGTTCTAAGGTTTCATCATGTTTTGCTTGTGAGAAAGGTTTTAGTCAACGGGTCTGAACCTTTCAGATCCGTGTGTACTTCGCAATTCTCTATGTCATATTGTAAATGCTGCTTCCACGCTCCACTTGGAGCTATTCCAAATGGTTTCTCCACTATACGCACTGCTTTTGCTACTCGTAGTCACTCGGATAGGTGTTAAAGCTTGCATCGACGTAACCCTTTACGCCGAACTCTTTATCACCTCCATAATCAAGAAACATGTCCTTATTTACTCCAAGGATAATTTTGATCATTGTCCAATGATCCATTCCTGGATCATTCTTGTACCCCTTGACTGACTCATGGCAAGGCACACTTCCGGTGCGGTACACAGCATAGCATACTGTAGAGCCTATGTCTAAGGCATAGGGGACGACCTTCGTCCTTTCTCTCTTTTCTGCCGTGGTCGAGCTTTAACTCTTAACTTCATACCTTACAACTCAGGCAAGAACTCCTTCTTTGGTGATCCATCTTGAACACCTTCAAGATTATGTCAAGGTATGTGCTCATTTGAAAGTACCATTAAGCGTTTTTGATCTATCCTTATAGATCTTGATGCTCAATGTTCAAATAGCTTAATCCAGGTTTTCTATTGAAAACACCTTTCAAATAACCATGTATGCTTTCCAGAAATTCTACATCATTTCCGATCAACAATGTGTCAACAACATATACTCATCGTAAATTCTATAGTGCTCCCACTCACTTCTTTGGAAATACAAGTTTCTCATAAACTTTGTATAAACCCAAAATCTTTGATCATCTCATCAAAGCGCACATTCCAACTCCGAGATGCTTACTCCAGTCCTAAGAAGGATCATTGGAGCCAAAGATAACTTTTAGCATCCTTAGGATCGACAAAAACTTTTCTGATTGTATCACATACAACCTTTCCTTACGTAAACTGGTAAGGAAACTCGTCTTGACATCCATCTGCCAGATTTCATAAATGCATCTAATGCTAACATGATTCCGACAGACTTAAGCATCGCTACGGATGAGAAAATCTCATCGTAGTCAACTCCTTGAACTTGTGAAAAACTCTTTGCCACAAGTCGAGCTTCATAGACGGTGACATTACCGTCCACGTCCGTCTTCTTCTTAAAGATCCATTTATTTCAATGGCTTGCCGATCATCGGGCAAGTCCACCAAAGTCCATGCTTTGTTTATGATACATGGATCCTATCTCGGATTTCATGGCTTCTAACCATTTGTCGGAACTTGGACCCACCATCGCTTCTCCATAGCTCGTAGGTTCATTGTTGTCTAGCAACATGACCTTCAAGATAGGATCACCGTACCACTCTGAAGCAGTACGCATCCTTGTCACCCTACGAGGTACGGTAGTGACTTGATCCAAAACTTCATGATCACTATCATAAGCTTCGACTTCAATTGGTGTAGGTGCCACAGAACAACTTCCGTGCCCTGCTACACACTTGTTGAAGTGACGGTTCAATAACCTCATCAAGTCTCCACCATCCTCCCACTCAACTTTCCGAGACAAACTTTTCCTCGAGAAAGGACCCGACTCAAGAAACAATCCCTATTGCTTTCGGATCTGAATTAGGAGGTATACCCAACTGTTTTGGGTGTCCTATGAAGATGCATTTCATCCGCTTTGGGTTCGAGCTTATCAACCTGAAACCTTTTCACATAAGCGTCGCAGCCCCAAACTTTCAAGAAACGACAACTTAGCTTTCTCCAAACGGTGTCGTCTCAACGGAATTACGTGGTGCCCCATTAAAGTGAATGCGGTTGTCTCTAATGCCTAACCCATGAACGATAGTGGTAATTCGATAAGAGATATCATGGTGCGCACCATATCCAATAGGGTGCAACTATGATGTTCGGACACACCATCACACTATGGTGTTCCAGCGGTATTAATTGTGAAACAATTTGCACAATGTCTTAATTGTGTGCAAAACTTCGTAACTCAGATATTCATCTCTATGATCATATCATAGACATTCTATCCTCTTGTCACGAAGATCTTAAACTTCACTCTGAAATTACTTGAACCATTCAATAATTCAGACTTGTGTTTCATCAAGTAAATATACTCAACATCTACTCGAATCATCCGTGAAGTAAGAACATAACGATATTCATCGCTCACCAAAGACTCATTGGACCGCACACATCAAAATGTGTTACTTCCTACAAGTTGCTTTCTTGTTCCACTTTCATCGAAAACGAGGCTTTCAAATCATCTTGCTCATGTGGTATGATTTGCATGTCTCAAGTGATTCAAAATCAAGTGAGTCCAAACGGTCCATCTGCATGGAGTTTCTTCATGCGTATACACCAATAGACATGGTTCGCATGTCTCAAACTTTTCAAAACGAGTGAGTCCAAAGATCCATCAACATGGAACTTCTTCATGCGTTTATGCCAATATGACTCAAATGGCGGTACACAAGCAGGTGGTACTATCATTACTATCTTATATCTTTTGGCATGAAAATGTGTATCACTACGATCGAGATTTCAATAAACCATTCATTTTAGGTGCAAGACCATTGTAGGTATTATTCAAATAAATAGAGTAACCATTATTCTCCTTAAATGAATAACCGTATTGTGATAGACATAATCCAATCATGTCTATGCTCAACGCAAACATCAAATGCAATTATTTAGGTTTAACACCAATCTCGTTGGTAGAGGGAGCGTCATGATGCTTGATCACATCAAGCTTGGAAAAACTTCCAACACATATCGTCACTCACCTTTAGCTAGTCTCCGCTTATTCCAGTAGCTTTTATTTCGAAGTTGCTAACACTTAGCAACCGAACCGTATCTAATACCTCGGTGCTACTAGGAGTACTAGTAAAGTACACATTAACATAATGTATATCCAATACACTTCTATCGACCTTGCCAGCCTTCTCATCTACCAAGTATCTAGGGTGGTTCCGCTTCAAAGGTCCGTTCCTCTCATTACGTAAGCACTTAGTCTCGGGTTTGGGTTCAACCTTGGGTTTCTTCACTAGAGCAGCAACTGTTTTGCCATTTCATGAAGTATCCTTTGTTGCCCTTGCCCTTCTTGAAACTAGTGGTTTTACCAACCATCAACAATTGATGCTCCTACTTGACTTCTACTTTCGCGGTGTCAAACATCGCGAACACTTCAAGGATCATCATATCTATCCTCGATATGTTATAGTTCATCACGAAGCTCTAGTAGCTTGGTGGCAATGACTTTGGAGAAACATCACTATCTCATCCGGAAGATTAACTCCCACTCGATTCAAGTGATTGTTGCACTCGAGACAATCTGAGCACAAGCTCAACGATTGAGCTTTTCTCCCTGAGTTTGCAGGCTAAGAAAATCGTCGGAGGTCTTATACCTCTTGGCGTAAGCACGAGCCTGAAATCCCAATTTCAGCCCTTGAAACATCTCATATGTTCCGCGACATTTCAAAACGTCTTTGGTGCCTCAACTCTAAACCGCTTAACCGAACTATCACGTAGTTATCAAAACGTGTATGTCCGATATTCGCAACATCCATGCATTTACGTTTGGGGTTCAAAGACACCGAAGCGGTGCATTAAGGACATAAGCTATCTACTATCCGCATAATCGCCATCACAACTTTCAACTATATTTTCTCTAGGAACATATCTAAACAAAGGAACTAAAACGCGAGCCATTTACATAATTTGCAAAAGGTCTTTTGACTATGTTCAGGATAATTAAGTTCATCTTATGAACTCCCACTCGAGATAGACATCCCTCTGGTCATCTAAGTGATTACATGATCCGAGTCAACTAGGCCGTGTCCGCTCATCACGTGAGACGGACTAGTCATCATCGGTGAACATCTTCATGTTGATCGTATCTACTATACGACTCATGCTCGACCTTTCGGTCTCTGTGTTCCGAGGCCATGTCTGTACATGCTAGGCTCGCCAAGTTAACCCTAAGTGTTTCGCGTGTGTAAATCTGTCTTACACCAGTTGTATGTGAACGTAAGAATCCATCACACCCGATCGTCACGTGGTGCTTAGAAGCCATTTAACTTTAGCAAAGGTGCACAGTTAGGGAGAACACTTCTTGAAATTGTTGTAAGGGATCATCTTATTTACTACCGTCGTTCTAAGTAAACAAGATGCATAAACATAATAAACATCACATGCAATTATATATAGTAGTGACATGATATGGCCAATATCATATAGCTCCATTGACCTCCATCTTCGGGCTCCATGATCATCATCGTCACCGGCATGACACCATGATCTCCATCATCGTGTCTTCATGAAGTTGTCTCGCCAACTATTACTTCTACTACTATGGCTACCGTTAGCAATAAAGTAAAAGTAATTACATGGCGTTGTTTAATGACACGCAGGTCATACAATAAATAAAGACAACTCCTATGGCTCGCCGGTTGTCATACTCATCGACATGCAAGTCGTGAATCCTATTACAAGAACATGATCAATCTCATACATCACATATAATTCATCACATTCTACTTGGCCATATCACATCGCATAGCATACCCCTTGCAAAAACAAGTTAGACGTCCTCTAATTGTTGTTGCATGTTTTACGTGGCTGCTATGGGTTTCTAGCAAGAATGTTTCTTACCTACGCAAAACCACAACGTGATATGCCAATTGCTATTTACCCTTCATAAGGACCCTTTTCATCGAATCCGTTCCGACTAAAGTGGGAGAGATCGGCACCCGCTAGCCACCTTATGCACCAAGTGCATGTCACCGGTGGAACCTGTCTCACGTAAGTGTACGTGTAAGGTCGGTCCGGGCCGCTTCATCCCACAATGCCGTCGAAACAAGAATGGACTAGTAATGGTAAGCATATTGAACATCATCAACGCCCACAACTACTTTGTGTTCTACTCATGCAAAGAATCTACGCAATAAACCCTGGCTCGATACCCTTTGTTGGGGAAACGTAGCAGAAATTCAAAATTTTCCTACGTGTCACCAAGATCTATCTAGAAACCAGCAACGAGGGGAAGGAGAGTGCATCTACATACCCTTGTAGATCGTTAAGCGGAAGCGTTCATGAGAACGGGGTTGAAGGAGTTGTACTCGTCGTGATCCAAATCACCGGAGATCCTAGTGCCGAACGGACGGCACCTCCACGTTCAACACACGTACAGACAAAGTGACATCTCCCACGCCTTGATCCAGCAAGGAGAGAGGGAGAGGTTGAGGAAGACTCCATCCAGCAGCAGCACAACGGCGTGGTGGTGGTGGAGGAGCGTGGCAATCCAGCAGGGTTTCGCCAAGCACCACGGGAGAGGAGGAGGAGGAGAGGCAGGGCTGCACCAAGAGGGAGAAGTTCTCATGTGTGTTGGGCAGCCCAAACCTCACATATATATAGGGGAAGGGGAGGGGCTGCGCCCCCACCTAGGGTTCCCTCCCCAGGGGTGGAGGCAGCCCCCAGATCCCATCTGGGAGGCGGCCAGAGGGGGAGAGAGGGGAGGCGCGCCTGGGGTGGGCCTTCGGGCCCATCTGCCCTAGGGTTTGCCCCCTCCCACTCTTCCTGCGCCTTGGGCCCCTTGTGGGGGGCGCACCAGCCCACCTGGGGCTGGTCCCCCCCCCACACTTAGCCCATGCAGCCCTCCGGGGTTGGTGGCCCCACTTGGTGGACCCCCGGGACCCTCCCGGTGGTCCCAGACGTTCTCGATAAAACCCGAAACTTTTCCGGTGACCAAAACCTCACTTCCTATATATTATTCTTTACCTCCGGACCATTCCAGAACTCCCCGTGACGTCCGGGATCTCATCCGGGACTCCGAACAACATTCGGTAACCACATACAAACTTCCTTTATAATCCTAGCGTCATCGAACCTTAAGTGTGTAGACCCTACGGGTTCGGGAACCATGCAGACATGACCGAGAGGCGTTCTCGGTCAATAACCAACAAAGGATCTGGATACCCATGTTGGCTCCCACATGTTCCACGATGATCTCATCGGATGAACCCACGATGTCAAGGACTCAATCGATCCCGTATACAATTCCCTTTGTCTAACGGTATCAGATTTGCCCGAGATTCGATCGTCGGTATACCGATACCTTGTTCAATCTCGCTTCCGAAGTCTCTTTACTCGTTCCGTAACACATCATCCCGTGATCAACCCCTTGGTCACATTGTGCACATTATGATGATGTCCTACCGAGTGGGCCCAGAGATACCTCTCCGCTTACACGGAGTGACAAATCCCGCCTCGATTCGTGACAACCCAATGCAGACACATTCGGAGATACCCAGAGTGCACCTTTATAGTCACCCAGATTACGTTGTGATGTTTGGTACACCCAAAGCATTCCTACAAAGATCCGGAGTTGCACAATCTCATGGTCTAAGGAAATGATACTTGACATTAGAAAAGCTTTAGCATACGAACTACGATCTTTGTGCTAGGCTTAGGATTGGGTCTTGTCCATCACATCATTCTCCTAATGATGTGATCCCATTATCAATGACATCCAATGTCCATGGTCAGGAAACCGTAACCATCTATTGATCAACGAGCTAGTCAACTAGAGGCTTACTAGGGACATGGTGTTGTCTATGTACCCACACATGTATCTGAGTTTCCTATCAATACAATTATAGCATGGGTAATAAACGATTATCATGAACAAGGAAATCTAATAATAACTAATTTATTATTGCCTCTAGGGCATATTTCCAACAATACTGGCTACCTATTCGGACGTGACAAACCTAGTCACACCCGGGCCGACAACCATAGACGGACTCCATCGGAACTACGTCGCGACGAGACCCGATATAAAGGCGCCGCACACCCTCTTTGCTTCATCGATGAAGTAATGGATCACGAATTACCCGAAGGGTTTAAACCCGTGAATATTGAATCATACGGCGGGACAACTGATCCCGTGATATGGATCGAGGACTTTATCCTCCACATCCACATGGCCCGGGGAGACGACCTCCACGCTATCAAGTACCTCCCGCTAAAGCTCAAAGAATAGGTAATTACCTGCATGTACTTCTCCTTACTCAGAAACTCGTCGCGACACTTCTGCTTGCCCCTCCCAATACCCTTCGAGGCGTAGTAGTCTCGAATGGCCTGCACCCGAGCCTCGTGCCGTAAGTTCTGAAGTAGGTGCTTGCACTCGGCTTCGACAACCATAGACGCAGCCTCCTGCTCTCCCTCTGAAACCCTGTAGAAGGTCTGCAATCAAACAAGACAACACTGATTAGTACAATCACTAGGTAGTGTTGATTTTTAATTATGTAAAGGAGAAATTACCCAAAACCAACGGAACACAATGTCGGCCACCGTCTCGCACAAGACACTGGCAACCATCTTCTCCGGTGGGGCAAACCAGTACAGCCTCCACCAAGTTAGTCAGGAACCCGACCCTCACCGACAACGTGACCCACCCAGGGAAGTGCCAAAGCACAATTAAGGACCTGGTTGGGCTCATGGACACCACGGGGGTGTACCCAACCCCTGCAGTATGACAAGGCCAACGCATTAGATATTAATTTGAAGAAACATGAAGGCAAATGGTTAAAAAATAGTAAATGCACTTACTTCAACCCATTAGGCGCAATCAACCACCTCTAGTCGGGGGTCGTCGGCACGGGCGGGAGATTTGTACATCCATGCTTGTAGACCTTCTTGCCCTTCTCAACCAGCTCATCATCGCTGTAGCTATCATCAGAAAAGGTGTTCTCGCTACCATTAGTAGGGCCACTAGCCTCCGGAGTCTCGTGGGAAGAAGACCCCGGGACTGGAATCTTCTGGGACGAAGACTCTGGGACCGGACTCACGTGGGGCGAAGGATCGACGACCCGAGTCTGGTGGTGCGAAGGATCGGCGACCGGAGGCTCATGGACCGGAGTCCGAGACGGGTCCATGTCAGACGGAGCAGTCCTGTGGTCGGGTGAATCAGCTGGGGGTGGCGGCGAGGAAGGCGTAGCAGCCTTCCTACCTCTCCTGCTACCACGTCCACCTCTAGCAGCCTTCTTCGTCCTCCCTGACCTCTCCTAGCCGAAGAAGAAGTGCCCGCCGCTGCTGTCTGCATTCTGTCTAGCAGCGCTCTCCAGAGGGGCTGGGGTGGAATAATGGAACCACCCCTCCCAGTAGCGCTCACAGGAGGCTCGGGGTGCTCTGGACCCTTGCCCACCATCCTGTGAACACCTGCAATGACAAAAAATAAACGAAATTAGTACAACATAAAAAATTTGAATACCTGATATGAATAATATGTATATAATTTAAGTGTATCATCATCATGAACATAATAAAAAAAATTGAATACCTCACATTACTAATATTACTCTGAATCGTCTATAGATGCTCCGGGATCATTAAATGCATCATCATCATCACTATCAGTGACGTGCTCATCATCATCATCAATAAATGCATCAACATGTGGAAGGCCTCCTTTACGTAATCGTTCAAGCATTGACAGGTCATCTGCAGCAGTAACTTCTTCTTATTCCGGCTCAGGGGTGAAGTCAGATTCACTATTGTTGTCTACTTCAATGTTCTGGGGTGGAGTAGAGCGGTTCTTGAAACATTTTTTGGAAAGACGTGTTTCTTGGAAGACCAAATATTTTCAATTTTTCAAGACTTGCTCCCCTCTTTAGATTTGTTGCATACCCATCGGGGAACACCAACTGCATTTTCACCCACAAAATAATTTCCCTCATAGCTGGCCTTCCAAGATTGAACCATGCCTTTGGCTTCATCCAGTTCCGCTTTCCTTTCGGTTCTTGCATGTTTTGTAACAATCTATCACGTAGCTCCTCTTGATCGACTCTAGCCTTAGTATTATCCTTTGATTTCCCCTCTATGCCGAACAATGTACCAAAAATGGCTTCGGCGATATTCTTTTCAGCGTGCATCACGTCGATGTTGTGTGGGCAAAGGAGGTCTTTGAAGTAAGGCAGATCCCAGAAGCATGTCTTATGAGTCCAGGCGTGTTCCTTATTATACCCCTTGAAATACCCTGGATGCTTTGGATCTGGCTCGAGAGTGTTTAACTGATCTAGGGTCTGGCTGTCATTAACGCAGGTGGTGCAGAGTGTTTGACAACTCTACCTTTGATGAAGTTCTTCTTGTCTTTCCTGAACTTATGGCGAGGATCTAGAAACAGTCTATGCATGTCAAAGCAAGTATACTTGTGCCCTGCCGTCAGCCAACAAAACTCAAGAGCTCCCTTGCATGTGGGACACGGGAACCTTCCATGCACACACCAGCCAATGAATAGCGCATATGCCGGCAAGTCATGCGTCGAGTACATGTACCAGGCACTCATTCTGAAGTTCTGTTTGCTAAAGGCGTCGTATATCTTGAACCCATTATCCCAAGCTTCTTGCAATTCGTCCTTAAGCGACTGCATGTACACATTCATATTCTTCCCCGGATAGTTGGGCCCTGGAATTATCAACGTCAGGAAAATGTTCTTTCTTTGCATAATCTGCCCGGGGGGGGGGGAGATTGAGTGGAATGACAAACACGGGCCAACAACTGTATTGGGCTGCCATCTGACCAAACACACTGAACCCATCCGTGCTGACGGTGACTCGAGGATCCCTTGGATCTGCCGTTTTTTTCCTTATGTAATGCATCGAAGCGCTTCCACGCTTCACCATCCGATGTGTGCACCATCATCACATTCCCATCTGCATCTAGTTCGGTTCTTTTGCCCGTTTTGTGCCATGTCATCTGTATGGCCGTCTCTTTGACCATGAAAATACGTTGAAGTCTTGGTACGATTGGCATATACCGAAGAACATTAACGGGTATTTTGGTATGCGTCTTCTCACCCATACCGTTGTCTACCACAACATACCTGGAAGACTTGCAAATGGGACAATAGTTCAAGTCCTCATACTGAAGCCTAAAAAAGATACATCCTTTCTCACAGGCATGTATCTTCTCATAGGGCATCTTAAGAGCACGGAGGATTTTGTCTGACCGGTACAGGTTTGCGGTGTAGCACATGGCCTTTGGGTAGAAATCGTCTGAATCTGGCTATCATCGCTGTCAGAGCATTCTCTGCCCAAGTTGAATTGAGCCTTCAAAGCCATTATTTGTGAGATGGCATCCAGCTGACAAAGCTTAGTGTGCTCGTGGAGAGGACGTTTTGAGGACTCCAACATTTCAGTGAAGGCCTTTGCAGATTCCCCCACCTCCTCATCTGAGTCCCGAGCATCGTCAAAGTCTTGCACCATGTCTTCCATCCCGGTACCATGCTCGTCGGTGCGATTTACCGAACCACCTCTACTCCGCACGTTAGGCGGACTCACCATGTAATGTCCGCACCGTGTAACCAGCATAAAACCAAACTTCTGCAGTGTTTACTCATTTCAAGCTCGTCCCTCTTATTATAGTTGTCGCACCGGACACAGGGGCACCAACTTAATTTCTGGCCATTTGCAAATGCGGCTCTAACAAACCCCTTGGTTTTTGTTAACCATTCCTTGGTCCAAACTTTCTGAATAGTGTAACCGGTGTACATCCACGCACGATCACTCATATTGACTTCCTACTGGACACACAAGAAATATATACATAATTAAGCAAACCATATCCATCAGTTAATGAAGTTTGTCAGTTTTATTACGTCCATGCAACCTACATGCTAATAGGTAAAGATAGGTTCTAATCCCACCCGAGTATGCGTAGATTGGGTTCATTTTCCCATGCTCTGCTCCAGATCCAACGCAAAATTTCGGCAGCACCTCCCCGCTATTCCCCTGATACACATCTTGGCAATAAGCAGAGAGGATGTGTACCCGGAGAACAACAGGGAGGCACTGACGAAATTCTGCATCAGATCTGGAGCAGAGCATATGGGAAAACAAACCCAATCTACACATACTCGGGTTGTCCATGGATAAGTTGGACAATTCGAAAGGATCACGATTATAAATATGCAAATGCATGCATATTTATAGATGTAACCCTTTCGAACAGGAGACACATAGTGGTTACGCATACTGATGATTAGCTAGCAAGTTTCATCGGCACGAAGACCGGAACAGAGCAAATGAGGGGGGAGGAGGAGATGTCATTTGTGCTCACCAACGAACGCAGGGGCGGAGCTCGTTGAACGCACGGGAGGTCGTCAAACACCACACCCTCGCAGGATTTAAACAATCAAGCACATTTAAATACACCCGATCAACACAAATATATATGATGTTTTGCATAACAAAATCAAAAAATATACAACCTAACTCATAATTCACAAATATATGACCCCGTCGGGGTCGGGGTGTGGTGTCAGGGTGTCGGGGTCGATCGGGGTGTCAAGGTGTCGGGGTGTCGGGGTCGGGGTCGGGGTGTGGTGTCAGGGTGTCGGGGTGTGGTGTCAGGGTGTCGGGGGTCGGGGTGTCGATGGTTGGGGTGTCAGGGTGTCGGGGTCGGGCTCGGGGTGTCGGTGGTCGGGGTGTCAGGGTGTCGGGGTGTCGGTGGTCGGGGTCGGGGTCGGGGTGTGGTGTCAGGGTGTCGGGGTGTCGGGGTCGGGGTGTCGTGCCGGGGTGTCGTGTCGGGGTCGGGGTGTCAGGGTGTCGGGGTCGGGGTCGGGGTGTGGGTCGGGGTGTGGTGTCAGGGTGTCGGGGTGTCAGGGTGTCGGGGTCGGGGTGTCTTCTTCTTCTTCTTCTTCTTCTTCTTCTTCTTCTTCTTCTTCTTCTTCTTCTTCTTCTTCTTCTTCTTCTTCTTCTTCTTCTTCTTCTTCTTCCTCTTCTCCTTTTTCCTCTTCTTCTTCTTTTCTTCTTCTTCTTTCCTCTTCTTCTTCCTCTTCTCCTTTTTCCTCTTCTTCTTCTTTTCTTCTTCTTCTTTCCTCTTCTTCTACTTTTTTTTCATCTTTCTTCTTCCTCTTCTATTTATCTAAGCCTAAAACCTAAACCTAAAAACTCAAAACTAAACCTAAACCTAGCACTAACCTAAAACAAAATAGGAAAAAACAGAACAAAAAAGAAAAAAACAGAAAAAAGACTAACCTCCTTGTTCAAGTAGGTCGGCCGGTATGGGCGGCGTAGGGGCAGGGAGGAGTCCGGCAGCGGGCGGGCGCAGGGCGGGCCGGGCGCAGCCTCCGTGACGGGCGCGGTGGGCGGCCGCCCGCGGCTGCTCTCTGGGCGCAGGGCGGGAGGGCTAGACGGCGGCGGGGGTGTAGGGGCCAAGGAGGGTCCGGCACTGGCGGGCGAGGCCTCAAGGCGACGGGCGCTGGCGGGCTGCCAAGGCGGGGGGGCTGGCCGGTGGGGCTGGGTCCGGGCAGGGGCTGGCGGCGATAGGAGGAGAGAGGCGGGCGCGTGGGAGGAAGAGCGAAATAGAGAGAGAGAAAGAGAGAGAGAGAGAGAGAGAGAGAGAGGGAGAGAGGGGGAGAGAGAGAGAGGGAGACGGCGCCACCCATTAAGTGGGCCTTCTTTGCCGTCTGCTAGCAGACGGCGAAGAGGGCGACCGTCAGGGCTGGCCCACGTCTCCTCTTTGCCGTTCGCTAGCGTACGACAAAGGAGGAAAATTGCCGTCGGCTAGCAGCCGGCAAAGTAGTCACCTCTTTGTCGTTTGCTAGCAGACGGCAAAGAAGCTGAGCTAGCCACGCCGTGCCCTATGGGGCCTACCTAGTTCTTTGCTGTCTGCCTTTTATCTCTTTACAATCCGCTGGCTGATGGCAAAGAAGCAGTTGACGGCAAATACCCTTTTTGCCATCAGTACTTTCTTTGCCGTCGGCTTCCTCAAAGCGGACGGCAAAGAACCTCTTTGCCGTCAAGAGGTTGCATACGGGAAAATGCCAGATTCCAGTAGTGAAAGTACTTCTAGTTTTATCCTTGCAAAGTAGTTCTTGTTCTAGGTAAAGCGAACCTCAAGCGCATGAGAGTTGTATCGGTGGCCGATAGAACTTGAGGGAATATTTGTTCTACCTTTAGCTCCTCGTTGGGTTCGACACTCTTACTTATCGAAAGAGGCTACAATTGATCCCCTATACTTGTGGGTTATCCAAACAAAAAATAAAGGTTATTCCCTTTTCCACCATTCTTTCACAATCCATGGCTAGCCGTATCCACGGGTGCCTTCCATACTAACACTTTCCAAGGAATTTATTATTTGACAACATAAAGTAAATTTCTTTTTTATTTCGGGACTGTGCATCCCTATTACCGCCACACTCTCGTGCAACGACAAGTGAATAAACACTCATCTTGAGAATAACACATCCATCATGGAAAAATATTGGCCACCCCCTGCCGCTTCATGAGCGGTATGGGCGCACAAAAAGGAATTTCATTTTGAAAATTAGAGTTGGCACATATAGATTTAATTGGAACGGCATGGAAATACCACATATAGGTAGGTATGGTGGACTCATATGGCAAAACTTGGTTTAAGGATTTTGGATGCACAAGTAGTATTTCTACTTAGTACAAGTGGAGGCTAGCAAAAAGATTGAGAAGCAACCAACCAAGAAACGAAAATTCTCATAAATGGGCTTAAGCATAACTAACACCGAATAATGCACCACAAGTAGGATGTAATTTCATTGCATAATTATTGACTTTAGTGCTTGCATAGGGAATCACAAAGCTTAACACCAATATTCTTACTGAAGCATAATTACTCACCAACATGACTCACATATTGCTATATCATATCTCAAAACTATTACAAAGAATCAGTTTAATTTGTCCAATGATCTTCATGAAAGTTTTTATTATATCCCTCTTTAATATCTATCACTTTGTGACTAGTTTCATATGTTGCAATTGCTTTTGGCAAGCTCAAACATATTAAAGTGAAGAACATGAGCATAAAAAATTTCATCTCTCAAAATAATATAAGTGAAGCATGAGAGAATTTCTTCAAAAATTTACTAAATTTCAAATTAATATAAGTGAAGCATGAGAGTATTTCTTCAAAAATTAAGGCACACCACCGTGCCCAAAAAGATACAAGTGAAGCATTAGAGCAATTCCATAGCTCAATTTTTTTAAGTGAAGCACAAAGAGCAATTCTAACAAAACATAGCATAATTTTGGCTCTCTCAAATAGGTGTGTCCAGCAAGGATAGTTATGAAAAACTAAAAATCAAAACAAGCAAAGACTCATATAATACAAGAAGCTCCAAGCAAAAATCATGATATGTGACGCATAAAAATATAGCTCCAATTAAAATACCGATGGTCATTAGAAGAAAGAGGGGATGCTCTGGGGCATCCCCAAGCTTAGTTGCTTGGTCCTTTAATATTACCTTGGGGTGCCATTGGGCATCCCCAAGCTTAGTGTCTTGACACTCCTTATTCCTTCATCCATCGTGATCTCACCCAAAACTTGAAAACTTCAATCACACAAAACTTAACAAAACCTTTGTGAGATCCGTTAGTATAATAAAGCAAATCACCACTTTAAGTACTATTGCGAACCCATTCATATTTTATTATTGCATTAACCTAACGTATTCTAACTTTACCATGGCTTGTACCCCCCGATACAATCCATAGATTCATCAAAATAAGCACATAATGCAACGAAAACAGAATCTGTCAAAAACAGAACAGTCTCTAGTAATCTGAAAATTTACAATACTTCCGTAACTCAAAAAATTCTGAAAAATTAGGACAGCGTGGGAAATTTGTATATCAATCTTGTGTAAAGAATTCAGAGTAGAAGCACGTTTCTGCGATTTTTAAAATTCGGCTACCGGGCGCAAAAGTTTCGGTTTCAACAAGATCAAATCAATTATCACCCAAATCATCCCAAAGGCTTTACTTGGCACAAACACTAATTAAAACATGAAACACACTCTAATCAGAGGCATAAATTTATATTTATTGAAGAACAGAAAGAAAAAAAATTCAAAGATAACTATTGGGTTGTCTCCCAACAAGCTCTTTCTTTATAGCCATTAAGATAGGCTTTGAGATTTCGATGATGCTCACATGAAAGATAATAATTGAAATACAAAGAGAGCATCATAGAAAATGTGACAAACACATTTAAGTCGAACATATTTCATGCATAGGAATTTTATAAGCAAACAAATTATCAAGATAAGAAATATCTAGCATATGCAAAGGAGAGGAATAAAACATTGACAATCTCAACATAACGACAGGTAATTTAGTAACATGAGAATTTATATAACCATATTCCCCTTTGTCATAATAATTACATGTGGGATCATATTCAAATTAAACAATATAGCTATCATATAAAATTTTCTCTCCATGATCCACATGCATAAAAGTTTTACAATCTTCCAAGATAGTGGGATTATCATCAACTAAAGTCATGACCTCTCCAAACCCACTTTTACCAAAATTTTCATAAGATTGAACACACTCCAAATATGTGGGATTATTTTTACTTAAAGTTGACACTCTTCCAAATCCACTTTTAATATTATTGCAAACACTATTATCAATATAATATTCATCATGAGGCGTAAATAAAAGTTTCAAGATCATAAGAAGAGTCACCTTGATAACCCACAAGTATAGGGGATCGCAATAGTTTTTGATAAGTAAGAGTGTCGAACCCAACGAGGAGCTAAAGGTAGAACAAATATTCCCTCAAGTTCTATCAACCACCGATACAACTCTACGCACGCTTGACGTTCACTTTACCTAGAACAAGTATGAAACTAGGAGTACTTTGTAGGTGTTTTTGGATAGGTTTGCAAGATAATAAAGAGCGAGTAAATAAAAGCTAGGGGTTGTTGTAAGTAAAGAAGAAATAAGTAACTATAGCGAGTGTGGAAAAGTGGTGGTAAGAGTTGCGAAATTGTCCCTAAGCAATTGACTACTTTACTAGACCGATAGCAAGTATTATGTGGGAGAGGCCACTGCTAGCATGTCATCCCTTACTTGGAATTCTATGCACTTATGATTGGAACTATTAGCAAGCATCCGCAACTACTAACGCTCATTAAGGTAAAACTCAACCATAGCATTAAGATATATTGGTCCCCTTCAATCCCGTATGCATCAATTTCTATGCTAGGTTGAAGCTTCTCACTCTTGCCCTCCAATACATAGTCCTATCAACATACAACTAACCCTATGGTGTGATCCACGCCACAGCTCATATGATGGGCACCAAAGGACAGCAACATAACCACAAGCAAATTAAATCAATCATAGCAATTCATCAACCACCGATAGGACAAAGAAAATCTACTCGAGACATCATAGGATGGCAACACATCATTGGATAATAATATGAAGCATAAAGCACCATGTTCAAGTAGAGGGTACAGCGGGTTGCGGAGAGTGGACCGCTGTAGAAAGAGGGGGAAGGTGATGGAGATGTTGGTGAAGATGGCGGAGGTGTTGGTGAAGATCACAACGATGATGATGATGGCCACGGCAGCTGCTCCGGCGCCACCGGAAGAGAAGGGAGAGGGGCCCTTCGTCTTCTTCTTCCTTGACCTCCTCCCTAGATGGGAGAAGGGTTTCCCCCTCTGGTCCTTGGCCTCCATGGCGTGGGAGGTGAGAGCCCCTCCGAGATTGGATCTATCTCTGCTTCTCTCTGCTTCGCTACGCTCACGCCCTTTCACCGCTTCTGGTATATATGGAGATCCGTAACTCCGATTGGATTGAAACCTTCACCGTAATTTTTTACCAAAATTAGCTTTCTTCTTGGCCGAAGAAGGGCATCAACCGCCTTACGGGTGGCCCACGGGTGGGGCGCACCCTCCGGGAGGGCGTGGCCCCGCCTCGTGGCCACCTCGCATAACCGCTTTCACGCTGATCTTTTCCCAGATTTTCCAAATATTCCAAAAATAAGCTCCTTCCGCTTTTATCCCGTTTGGACTCCGCTTGATATGGATATTCTGTGAAACCAAAAACATGCAATGAGCAGAACCGCACTGAGCAATCGGATCAATATGTTAGTCCCAAAAATAGTATAAAAAGTTGCCAAAAGGTATATGAAAGTTGAATAATATTGGCATGGAACAATCAAAAATTATAGATACGACGGAGACGTATCATCACCCCAATCATGATAATTGCAATAAATAGTGGACATAACAAAATTAACATCTCCAAGCTTGGTGTTTTGCATATTATTAGCACAATTGACATTACGAGAATATATAATAACATCATTGCAATCATGCTTTTCATTCAAGGAGCTATCGTGAATCACTATATAAATTTCTTCTTTTAGCACTTCATCACGATTTTCAGATTCACGAATCTCACGCAAAACTTCATAAAGATAATCTAGCGAACTCAACTCACGAGCAATTGGTTCAACATAGTTGGATCTTTTAAAAAGATTAGCAAGTGGATGAGGATCCATATCAATAGATTTTTAGCAAGCGAAGATGCAAGAAAATAGAAGGCACATGGAAACACAAGCAAACAAGAGATCTAACAAGAAAAAGGCGAATAAAAAGTCAAATATTTTTGTGCTTTTCGAAAAAGCATTTTAGAAGTGGGGGAGATGAAAACGAGAGATAAATGGCAAATAATGTAAATTGCAAGGAGACGAGATTTGTGATTAGGAACCTGATAGAGGTTGATGATGTCTCAACAGCAACGGCGCCAGAAATTCCTTTGACGTGGCTTGAATATGCGTTGGTATATCCCCAAAGAGGAAGGGATGATGTAGCACAGCTACGACAAGTATTTCCCTTAGTTATGAAACCAAACTTATCAATCTAGTAGGAGAACCAAGCAACACTATGTAAACGGTACTTGCACACAAAGAACGAATCCTCGCAACCCAACGCGCAAGAGGGGTTGTCAATCCCTCCTAGGTAAAAAGATAGATTAAATTGTATCAGTTTGGATAAATATATCGCACAAGAACACAAAATAAAAGAGGCAAATAAAAAGTGCAGCAATGTATTTTTGGGTTTTTGGAATAATAGATCTGAAAACAATATGATAAAAGATAGACCCGGGGTCGTAGATTTCACCAGTGGCTTCTCTCGAGAAAATAGCATACGGTGGGTAAACAAATTACTGTTGGGCAATTGATAGAAGATCAAATAATCATGACGATATCCAAGGCAATGATCATGTATATAGGCATCATGTCCAAGATTAGTAGAACGAAACGATTCTGCATCTACTACTATTACTCCACACATCGACCGCTATCCAACATGCATCTAGTGTATTAAGTTCATGGAGAAACGAGTAATGTAATAAGAACGATGACATGATGTTGACAAGATCTATTCATGTAGGAATAGACCCCATCTTTTTGTCCTTAATAGCAACGATACATGCGTGCCTTGCTACCCCTTCTGTCACTGGGTGAGAACACCGCAAGATCGAACCATCGAAGCACCTCTTCCCATTGCAAGAAAAATCAATCTAGTTGGCCTAACTAAACCAAAGATTCGGAGAAGAAATACGAGGCTATAACAATCATGCATATAATAGATCAAAGAACTCAAATAATATTCATGGATAGAACTGATCATAAACTCGAACTTCATCGGATCCCAACAAACACACCGCAAAAAGTCATTACATCAAATGGATCTCCAAGAACATCGAGGAGAACATTGTATTGAGAATCAAAAAGAGAGAGGAAGCCATCTAGCTACTGCCTACGGACCCGTAGGTCTATGATGAACTACTCACGCATTGATACGTCTCCGTCGTATCTACTTTTCCAAACACTTTTGCCCTTGTTTGGACTCTAACTTGCATGATTTGAATGGAACTAACCCGGACTGACGTTGTTTTCAACAGAATTGCCATGATGTTATTTATGTGCAGAAAACAAAAGTTCTCGGAATGACCTGAAACTTCACGGAACATTTTTCCGGAAATAATAAAAAATCCTTGTAAAAGATGAAGACCAGGGGGTCCACCACCTGTCCACGAGGGTGGGGGGCGCGCCTGCCCCCCTAGGGCGCGCCCCCTACCTCGTGGGCCCCCTGGAGCTCCTCCGACACCAACTCCAACTCTATATATTTGCTTTCGGGGAGAAAAAAATCAAGGAGAAGAAATCATCGCGTTTTATGATACGGAGCCGCCGCCAAGCCCTAAAACCTCTCGGGAGGGCTGATCTGCAATCTGTTCGGGGCTCCGGAGAGGGGGATTCGTCGTCGTCGTCATCATCAACCATCATCCATCACCAATTTCATGATGCTCACCGCCGTGCGTGAGTAATTCCATCATAGGCTTGCTGGACGGTGATGGGTTGGATGAGATCTATCATGTAACCGAGTTAGTTTTGTTAGGGTTTGATCCCTAGTATCCACTATGTTCTGAGATTGATGTTGCTATGACTTTGCTATGCTTAATGCTTGTCACTAGGGCCCGAGTGCCATGACTTCAGATCTGAACCTATTATGTTTTCATGAATATATGTGTATTCTTGATCCTATCTTGCAAGTCTATAGTCACCTACTATGTGTTATGATCCGGCAACCCCGAAGTGACAATAATCGGGACCACTCCCGGTGATGACCATAGTTTGAGGAGTTCATGTATTCACTAAGTGCTAATGCTTTGTTCCGGTTCTCTATTAAAAGGAGGCCTTAATATCCCTTAGTTTTCGTTAGGACCCCACTGCCATGGGAGGGTAGGACAAAAGATGTCATGCAAGTTCTTTTCCATAAGCACGTATGACTATATTCGGAATACATGCCTACATTACATTGATGAATTGGAGCTAGTTCTGTGTCACCCTATGTTATGACTGTTACATGATGAACCGTGATCCCAAGATAATTATCCATCACCGATCCAATGCTTACGAGCTTTCCATATACTGGTTCTTGCTTATTTACTTTTCCGTTGCTACTGATACAATCACTACAAAACACCAAAAATATTACTTTTGCTTTCATTATTCTTTTGTTACCGTTACCACTACTATCATATTACTTTGCTACTAAATACTTTGCTGCAGATATTAAGTTATCCAGGTGTGGTTGAATCGACAACTCAGCTGCTAATACTTGAGAATATTCTTTGGCTCCCCTTGTGTCGAATCAATAAATTTGGGTTGAATACTCTACCCTCGAAAGCTGTTGCGATCCCCTACACTTGTGGGTTATCAAGACTAATTTCTCAAGCGCCATGCCGGGAGCATAGCTCTATTCTTTGAGTCACTTGGGATTTATATCTGCTAGTCACTATGAAGAACTTGAAAGACGCTTAAGACAACAATTTATCCCTCAACTACGAGGGAGGTAAGGAACCGCCATCTAGCTTTGCACTTGATTCACCTTCTGTTTTGAGTAAGCTTGCGACACCTAAACCTGCTTCTGCTATTCGTTTTGATATGTCGCATGTTATTGATGATGCCACTTCTGCTATGCATGATACTTATGATGAAACTACTTCTATGCTTGGTACTACTGTACCACTTAGTTAATTTCTTGATGAACAAATTGCTAGGGCTAGAGTGAAAGAAATGATTGAAACTGATTATATTGATGAAAGTGATGATGAAGATATGCCTGTTATTCCCGAGGGTTATGTTTTTGATATGGAAGCTTCTGCAGCTATTTTTGCCTGCAAAGGTAGATCTGAGCTCAAGAGGCCATTAGTTGAATGGAGCAAGGAATCTCTTAGAGATAGAATGAAACCTGACCCTGCTTTTGCTACTTCACCTATTTGTGTTTCCAATAAGGATTATGAATTCTCTGTTGATCCTGATATAATTACTTTGGTTGAATCTGATCCTTTTCATGGTTATGAATCAAACTGTTGTGGCACATCTTACTAAATTAAATGATATAGCCACCCTGTTCACTAATGATGAGAGATCTCGCTACTTCTATATCCTTAAAATATTTCCATTCTCATTAAAGGGTGATGCTAAGATATGGTTTAATTCTCTTGATCCTGGTTGTGTCCGTAGTCCCCAGGATATGATTTATTACTTATCTGCTAAATATTTCCCTGCTCATAAGAAACAAGCTGCTTTAAAGAAATATACAACTTTGTGCAAATTGAAGAAGAGAGTCTCCCACAAGCTTGGGGGAGGCTTCTCAAGTTACTTAATGCTTTGTCTGATCATCCTCTTAAGAAAAATGAAATACTTGATATCTTTTATAATGGACTAACCGATGCTTCCAGAGATTACCCGATAGTTGTGTTGGGTTCTGCTTTTCAGGGAAAAAACACCGGATTAAGCTGAAATTCTATTGAATAATATGTTGGCAAATGAAAATAATTGGACACTTCCTGAGCCAGCTCCTGAGCCAATTCCTGAGCCTATTCCTAAACCAACTCCGAAGAAGAGAGGTGTTCTATTTCTCAGTCCCGAAGATATGCAAGAGGCAAAGAAATATATGAAAGAAAAAGGTATTAAAGCTAAAGATGTTAAGAATTTACCACCTATTGAATAAATACATGGTCTTAATTTACAGCCTGTTGAAGAAACACATGATCTTAATCCATTACCTATTGAAGAACCTCCAGGTCTTGATAACCCGACACAGGTAGTAAAGGTAAATTCTCTCTATAGATATGATAGAGCTGAAGTCCCTCCTACTAAAATTGCTAGCCAGTGCTTGGATGAGTTTGATAACTTTATGTTTAAGCAAGAAGACTTCAATGCATATTTTGGTAGACAATTAAAACAAAATACTTATATGATTAAACACTTGGGTGATTATATGGCTGATGTTAGATGTGAACTTAAACTTGTTAGCAAACATGCTTCTATGGTTACCACTCAAGTAGAACAAGTACTTAAGGCTCAAAATGATTTGCTCAATGAAATGAATAGTAAGAAAAATGATTATGCTGTTAGAGTGGCTACTAGAACTGGTAGAATGACCCAGGAACCTTTGTATCCTGAAGGCCACCCTAAAAGAATTGAGCAAGATTCTCAGAGAAATAATATTGGTGCACCTAGTTCTTCCAAAAGGAAGAAAAAGAAAAATGATAGGACTTTGCAAACTTCTAGTGAACCTATTGCTGAACCACCCGAGAATCCAAATGATATATCTATTTCTGATGCTGAAACACAATCTGGTAATGAACATGAACCTAGTGAAAATGTTAATGATGTTGTTCATGATGATTCTCAACCAAGTAATGATAATGATGTAGAAGTTGAACCTCATTGTTGATCTTGATAACCCACAATCAAAGAATCAACGTTATGATAAGAGAGACTTTGCTGCTAGGAAACATGGTACAGAAAGAGAACCATGGGTTCAAAAACCCATGCCTTTTCCTCCCAAACCATCCAAGAAAAAAGATGATGAGGATTTTGAGTGTTTGCTGAAATGATTAGACCTATCTTTTTGCGTATGCGATTAACTGATATGCTCAAAATGAATCCTTATGCTAAGTATATGAAGGATATTGTTACAAATGAAAGAAAGATATCGGAAGTTGATATTTCCATCGTGCTTGCTAATTACACTTTCAAGGGTGGAATACCAAAGAAACTTGGAGATCCAGGAGTACCTACTATACCATGCTCCATTAAAAGAAACTATGTTAAAACTGCTTTATGTGATCTTGGAGCCGGTGTTAGTGTTATGCCTCTCTCTTTATATCATAGACTTGATTTGAATGAGTTGGCACCTACTGAAATATCTTTGCAAATGGCTGATAAATCAACTGCTATACCTGTCGGTATTTGTGAGGATGTGCCTTTTGGTTGCAAATGTTACTATTTTAACGGACTTTGTTATTCTTGATATTACTGAGGACGATAGTATGTCTATTATTCTTGGAAGACCCTTTTTGAATACCGCAGGGGCTGTTATTGATTGCAACAAAGGCAATGTCACTTTTCATGTTAATGGTAATGAGCATACGATACACTTTCCGAGGAAACAACCTCAAGTTTATAGCATCAACTCTATTGGAAAAATCCCATCGATTAAATTTGGAGGTTTTGAATTTACTCTTCCTACTGTCAAGAAGAAATATGATATTCTTATTATAGGGGATGTGCATATCCTTGTTGAGGTAACATAGTGTTATTCGAAATTTCTCCGATTCCATGTTAGTCGGAATGAGTTTGTTAACAAGACCTGATCAACCTTGTTAGTGGATTCCTTTTGATGAGCATGAGACGGATGAAACTAGAAGGCACAACCTTCTCGCCCTCTTTATACTTTCTGTTATTTAGTTGAAATAAAGTAAAATAGTATTTTTCCGTCTGTTTCCTGATTTATCCGTGCAATATAAAAATACCCCGAAAATAAAAGTCCTCCAAATGCCATGCCAATTTAATATGATTTTTTCTGGAATATTTGAGGATTTATAGAACTGAAGGCACTGCGGGGGGAGCTGCCACCTGGCCACGAGGGTGGAGGGCGCGCCCTACCCCCCAGGGCGCGCCCCCTACCTCGTGGGCCCACGGTGGCCTTCCTCCACTTATTCCTGCACCCATCCTCTTCTTCTTCCTCCCACAAACACAAATATCTAGCTCAAGCACGAGTTCTAGCTCACTTTGCTGCGATTTTTGATCTCCTTACCCAAAGCACCTCTCACAAAACTGCTTGGGGAGATTGTTCCTTGGTATGTGACTCCTCCATTGGTCCAATTAGTTTTTGTTCTAGTGCTTTATTCTTTGCAAATCTGTGCTGCATAGGTGACCATGTTCTTGAGCTTGCATGTCAAATTTATATGGTTCCAAGTAGTTCTAATGCATGATATAGGCTCTAGGCACTTGTAGGAGTAGTTGCTATCAATTTTGTTGAGCTTGATTCACTTTTGTTTGAAGTTACTAAAAATTTCAGAATATTTCAGAAAATAATGAAGAGACTTTTGAGGGGCTCATCTAGTTGAAGCTCGAAGGAAAAGCAAAATGAAGAAGCACAAAGGCCCAAATATAACTTGCCTCGTACCACGGAGGTCCGGCCATGTGAATGGCCTTCCGATGACTTCTTGAGACAAGTCGGGATTTATGAGGATTTATATTCATTGGCTGAGAATGCTGGCCTCACCGACTTCCTCCGCGACCAACGTCATCAGTATCTCTTACTCACTAATACTTTTGTGCAAAACTTCTACTATTTTCCTAAGGAATCACCTCCTTCAATAGAGTTTCATTTATATGATGTTGTTCAGAAAATGCCACTAGATGAATTTTGCAAGGTTTGCAAAATACCCTTTGAGGGTACCTTAGATGAACCACATCGTAAGGATGTGGAAGAATTTATTGACACCATTACTGTGGGGGAAACAAGGAAGGTTTCCGATGCAAGAATCACTAGCATACATTTTCCTGTTTTACGCTACTTTGCCATATTTGCTAGTCGTTGCTTGATTGGTCGCGGAAACTGTGGAAACCTTAGTGTTCCTGATATTATCATTTTGTTCCATGGTTTATTCCGCGATAACACCGTTAGTATGGGCGAATTATTGCTAAACGGTTAAGTTTGAACCGTACTAAGGGCCCCATATTTGGAGGTATTTATGCTTCACGCCTAGCTGCACATTTTAACATACCCATTAGGCTTTATGAGAAAGAAGAAAAATTGCTGCCTAATGCTTATTTAGATTATAAGAGTATGCTAGCCCACGATTTTATTGTTAAGAGTAGGGAAGGGGAGCTTAAATATAAATTATACTTTAACAAACATCACCCTGAGACTATTATCTTTCCTGCTCCTTCCTTGTTTAATTTTGAAGGATCAGATCTCGCTTCGTATGGCTGTTCAAGCTTCACTGAATCTCGCACCAGCCCCGAATCGAACCACAATATGAGCCTCCACGACAGACTGTTTATTCTTGGGATCCGGAGATGGCTGCCGGCCAGTGGCAGTCAGAGTCTTCTTCATCACAGTATGACCCCAGCTACACCTACGGGTATCTGCCAGGCCATCCCTAGCAATGAACCAACTTAGGCTAAAAGCCTAAGCTTGGGGGAGTACGTATTTCCCACCGACATTATATTTACGTTTACACACACTCATTGCTAGATTTCGGTGCTCATACTCTTTCACTGTAATATCCATGCTAGTTTATTTTCTTTTTCCTACTTTCGTCTTGTGTGTTTGATAAACTTTAAGAAAAACCAAAAAAATAGTAGTAGTTTACTTTTCTTGCTGTAGTAGTAATAATTAGAAAAAGAAAACCCAAAAATATTTCCCGTTCTTCTTTTGCTTGTTGGGAGCTTTCCCGTGTAAATAGTTTTATTTCCTTTCTTTTCTTTGGGGGTCGATAGGAGAAGACCATGATTAAACTGTTGAAGTGGCTCTTATATGCATTATTGTTGATTTAACCAAGAGCCCATATTGCCTTGTCTTCTCCTGTTTATTGAATGCTCGCAGATTCAAGCTTAGTCCAATGCACATGCACTCTTATTATTATTCACATCGTTCGGTCGTGCAAGTGAAAGGCAATTATGATGATATATGATGGACTGACTGAGATGAGAAAAGCTGGTATGAACCCGACCTCTCTTGTTTTTGTAAATATGATGAGTTCATCGTTCCTGATTCAGCTTATTATGAATAAACATGTTTGCAATGGCAATTAGAGATCATAGTTGCTCGCGCCATGCTTGATTAGTTATGAGTTATAATGATTTACCTTGCGTGCCAACATGCTATTAAAATGGTTGTGATGTGGTATGATGGGGTGGTATCCTCCTTTGAATGATTTAAGTGACTTGACTTGGCACATGTTCACACATGTAGTTGAAACAAATCAACATAGCCTTCACGATATTTATGTTCATGGTGGATTATATCCTACTCATGCTTGCATCCAATGTTTATTAATTTTAATGCATGTTCATGACTATTGTCGCTCTCTAGTTGGTCGCTTCTCGCCTTTTGCTAGCCTTCACTTGTACTAAGCGGGAATACTGCTTGTGCATCCAATCCCTTAAACCCCAAAGTTATTCCATATGAGTCCACCATACCTTCCTATATGCGGTATTTACCTGCCGTTCCAAGTAAATTTGTATGTGCCAAACTCTAAACCTTCAAATAAACATTCTATTTTGTATGCTCGAATAGCTCATGTATCAACTAGGGCTGCCCTTATCTTCCATGTTAGGCGGGTTATTCTCAAGAGGAGTGGACTCCGCTCCTCACTCACGAGAAAATGGCTGGTCACCGGATGCCCAAATCCCATGCTTTATGCAAACTAAATCAAAATTAATTGCAAACAAAACTCCCCCGGGATCAAGTTGCTAGTTGGAGACACTCGTTGTTTCGAGCAAGTCATGGATTGATGCTTGTCGGTGGAGGGGGAGTATAAACTTTACCATTCTGTTTGGGAACCGCCTATAATGTGTGTAGCATGGAAGATATCCCCATCTCTTAGTTGTTATGTTGACAATGAAAGTATACCGCTCAAAATATTATTTATCTCTATTTCAAAACCGAGCTCTGGCACCTCTACAAATCTCTGCTTCCCTCTGCGAAGGGTCTATCTATTTACTTTTATGTTGAGTCATCACCCTCTTATTAAAAAGCAAGAGTCGGAGAGCACAACTGTTGTCATTTGCATTCATTACTATTAATTTATATTGGGTATGACTATGATTGGATCTCTTTTACCATGAATTATAATGTTTAGTCAGTCCTTGATCTTTAAAGGTGCTCTGCATTTATGTTTTATGTCTCAGAAAGGGCTAGCGAGATACCATCCTATTATATCATATTATGATTGTTTTGAGAAAGTGTTGTCATCCGAGATTTATTATTATCGCTTGCTAGTTGATTATGCTATTGATATGAGTGAACATGAGACCTGAGAATTATTGCATATGTGGTTAGTTATAATCTTTGCTGAAAACTTGAGTACTGGCTTTACATATTTACAACAACAAGAGCAAACAGAGTTTGTAAAAGTTTTTCTTTATCACTTTCAGTTTATCAACTGAATTGCTTGAGGACAAGCAAATGTTTAAGCTTGGGGGAGTTGATACGTCTCCGTCGTATCTACTTTTCCAAACACTTTTGCCCGTTTTGGACTCTAACTTGCATGATTTGAATGGAACTAACCCGGACTGACGCTGTTTTCAGCAGAATTGCCATGATGTTATTTATGTGCAGAAACAAAAGTTCTCGGAATGACCTGAAACTTCACGGAACAACTTTTCGGAAATAATAAAAAATCCTTGCAAAAGATGAAGGCCAGGGGGCCCACCACCTGTCCATGAGGGTGGGGGCGCGCCTGCCCCCCTATGGATCGCCCCCCTACCTCGTGGGCCCCCTGGAGCTCCTCCGACGCCAACTCCAACTCTATATATTTGCTTTCAGGGAGAAAAAAATCAAGGAGAAGAAATCATCGTGTTTTACGATACGGAGCCGCCGCCAAGCCCTAAAACCTCTCGGGAGGGCTGATCTGGAGTCCGTTCGGGGCTCCGGAGAGGCGGATTCGTCGCCGTCGTCATCATCAACCATCCTACATCACCAATTTCATGATGCTCACCGCCGTGCGTGAGTAATTCCATCGTAGGCTTGCTGGACGGTGATGGGTTGGATGGGATCTATCATGTAATCGAGTTAGTTTTGTTAGGGTTTGATCCCTAGTATCCACTATGTTCTGAGATTGATGTTGCTATGACTTTGCTATGCTTAATGCTTGTCATTAGGGCCCGAGTGCCATGATTTCAGATCCGAACCTATTATGTTTTCATGAATATATGTGTATTCTTGATCCTATCTTGCAAGTCTATAGTCACCTACTATGTGTTATGATCCGGCAACCCCGAAGTGACAATAATGGGGACCACTCCCGGTGATGACCATAGTTTGAGGAGTTCCTGTATTCACTAAGTGCTAATGCTTTGTTCCGGTTCTCTATTAAAAGGAGGCCTTAATATCCCTTAGTTTCCGTTAGGACCCCACTGCCACGGGAGGGTAGGACAAAAGATGTCATGCAAGTTTTTTTCCATAAGCACGTATGACTATATTCGGAATACATGCCTACATTACATTGATGAATTGGAGCTAGTTCTGTGTCACCCTATGTTATGACCGTTACATGATGAACCGCATCCGGCATAATTATCCATCACCGGTCCAATGCTTACGAGCTTTCCATATACTGGTTCTCGCTTATTTACTTTTCCGCTACATCACATAATCACTACAAAACACCAAAAATATTACTTTTGCTTTTATTACTCTTTTGTTACTGTTACCACTACTATCATACTACTTTGCTACTAAATACTTTGCTGCAGATATTAAGTTATCCAGGTGTGGTTGAATTGACAACTCAGCTGCTAATACTTGAGAATATTCTTTGGCTCCCCTTGTGTCGAATCAATAAATTTGGGTTGAATACTCTACCCTTGAAAGATGTTGCGATCCCCTACACTTGTGGGTTATCACGCATCATCGGAGGAGCACCAATGAGGATGATGAACCCCTCCGTGATTGTGTTCCCCTCCGGCGGAGTGCCGGAATAGGGCTCTAGATTGGATCTCGTGGTTCTGAAACTTGCGGTGGCTGGAATTGTTTTTTGTCGACTCTGCTAGGGTTTCTGGAATATCTGAGTATTTATAGAGAGAAGAGGCGATGGAGGAGACCTCCATGGGCCCCACCACCCACCAGGGCGCGCCAGGGGCCTTTGGCGCGCCCTGGTGGGTGGTGGGACCATGAGCCTCCCCCGGGTGCTTCCTTGGCTCCCAAGGTTCTCCCAAAAAATCTCCAAAAAGTGTCGCGGCATTTGGAGTCCGTTTAATATTGATATTCTGTGAAGTAAAAAACAAGTAAAAAACAGCAACTGGCACTGAGCACTATGTCAATAGGTTAGTCCCAAAAAATGATATAAAGTTGCTATAAAATGATTGTAGAACATCCAAGAATGATAATATAACAACATGGAACAGTAAAAAATTATAGATACGTTGGAGACGTACCAGTTGCCTTTGGTGGATCTATTTAGATCCGGTCTTTGTTCGCCTTTGTTCATGTGTTTTCAGGTTGGATCCTCTCGATCTAAGCTTCTCCTCATCGGTGTCGGTTGCTGTTCAACGCTAGTATTATAGTATGTTAGCTTGTGATTACTTGCCCATATTAATACGATTATGTAAATAAATGTTTATCAAATCCCACCTGTGATTTACCTTATATTTTGATGAGAAGTTTAGTACTCCCTTCGATCCTAAATAAGTGTCGTAGTTTACTAACATTGAAATGAAGTTAGTTCAAAATTGTAACATTTATTATGGAATGGAGGGAGAAAGTAAGTTAAAGTAAAACTGATTTAGAAAGTAAGTAAATTAAGGTAATTAATTATCACACGAGAAAGATTATACAAAGGGATGATGGAAATAAAAGTGAAACATGAAACCATACATCTTTTCAAGAGAGTAGAGAAGAGATATAGATATGCCGGGGGATGCTTTCCCCTCTGTTCCCATCTTATTTTCCTTTCCAGAAAACATCATCTTCCTTTGTAAAATGGGCACTGTGTAACATATGCTGAGCCAGACTTGAAAAAGCCATAACCCCAAACTACAAGGTCGAGATCGGCTCAAAGCCCCAAAATATCTATTTTCCAAGCACAACCTAAAAATTAAAATAACTAATTAAGAGGCACCCTTTACAAATGTCACTCTCACACCTTCTCAGGTGTTGATAAGTGACGCACTGCATGTGCAGCTCATGCTGCAACCTAGGAGTTTTACTTTTTCGTAGATTTGTTTATTCAAAGAATTTTATATCTTAAACCGCGCGTCCAAATTCTGAACCGTTTTCACCGTTGAATTTCTCGCGTTGAGATCTTCGAAATTAGATCTTACTTTCATAGGTGTTGATGGATCTTCTTTTCATGAAAAAAAGGAAAAACCTGAGTCGAAAACACGTTTGTTCCCTTTTCGAAGGCACAACATGCTTCTCACACAAGCAAATGTGTGCCTTCACGATGCAAAACAAAACACATTTTTTCTTTGCCAGAGGCATAACTGTGCTTCATGCGAAGGCAAATATGTGTTTCACATGGAAGAAAAAAACTGCAAATCCACGTCTCTCGTGAAAGCCAAAAAAAAAATATTTTTTTTTTGCTCTCGTGAGAAGCACAACTGTGCTTCTCATGAAAGAAAAAAACATGTTTTTTTTCCTTTTTAAGAGGCATAACTATGCTTCTCGCGGTAGCAGATATGTGCCTCCCCAAAAAGCAAATCTATACTTTTCAGGAAGAAAAAAATTGCACAAAAAACCAGGAGAAAAATGAAAAGACAAAAAACCCCAAAAACCCATGTAAAACCCCAAAAGGTGAAAAATAAATAAATAAACTAAATCCCAAGGGAGCGTCCAGCATGCGACATGTGACGGTAGCTGGGCGCACCACTTGACACACTCTCAACTCACCAAAGTGGCTCTTGAGGGGCTCCCGCAAGGGGTACCCCTTAAGTAATTTTATTTTTCTGATACTTCTTAGGCCTCATTCGGTTTGGAGGAAACCAAAATGTAAGAATTAAGAGTAGTATAGAAATTTGATAGGATGGCACTTGCCATCCTAAGGAACTGTCTTGCCTCGTTCATACGCACAAAATGTGATTTGAGTGGATGTGTAGATTCCTTAAAAGATAGAGAAAATGAATAGTATTCCTATGAAATTCCTGTACGCGTTTTCTACAAACCGAATGCATCTATAGGAAATTTTCCTATGTAATTCTTATTCCTACGTTTTTCCTATAAAAATCCTCCAAACTGAATGAAGCCTCTTAACTAGTTGCGCTACTAAAAAAGGACTTGATTTTTTTTTTACGCACATGTGGAAGCCTGGCCCGAATTTTCTTCGGGCTGCAAAATGAAGCTAGAGCCCGACCCAGTTTTGTTTGGGCCAGGTCGTCGGGCCGGGCTGCCCACGATCAGGTTTAGCCGTTTAGGTGGCAACAAACCTAACAGCAGAATTTTGTCACGGTCCAAACAAGATAAGAAAGGAGAACCAATTGACGTGGCGTAGAAACTTCCAAACAAAACAACCCATGCGACCCACGCGAGGAGGACGTCAATACGGGCAAACAAAAGGGGGGAGATCGTAAGAAGGCCGCAGAAAGAAAGGTCCCAGGTGCTCGCAAAGGTGAGTTTTTTTCTGGAACCCACAGATCTTACGAGCCATCCTCCTCGAAGAACTCCAGTGCTTATCTTCTACTCGCCCCTGGCCTAATCCATCCAATCTTTCGGTTCAGAAGGCGAGGAGGGTGCGGTGCCTGGTCCAGATCTCGTGGCCGCCATGGCGGAGCAGTTCGCGGAGTCAGCGGTAAGGAATTTTCCGCCACTTCTTTCTTCTTCAGCGCGTTGTTTCAAGATCGCTCTTCTTTGTGCGCAGCTTATAGATGTGAGAGAGCGAGATGAGTTGTTTGCAGATCTGCCATTTACCTCCCCGCGCCGGTGGGTGAAACGACGGTGCTTACTTAGTCACCGTGGGGCTTGCGTAGCGAGTAGAAACGCGCGGTGGTCGGCATCGTCATCGACCGTTGCGCATCATACATGTTTCTGTGGGTAGATAGTTAGATCTGCATAATACTCCCTCCGTTCCAAAATAGATGACTCAACTTTGTACAAAGTTAGTACAAAGTTGAGTCATCTATTTTGGAACAGAGGGAGTAACTAATAAATCATCTTATGTCTTCTCGGTGGTCGTAATTGTAACAACATATCATGGTTCTTTACAATCGAAAAACGATTGCAAAATGCTGAATTGATTGAAAAGACTTCTTTTTTCACTTGCCAAGTGCGGCGACTGGTTACTGCTCTGAGTAGTGAATTTTAATCTGTTCAAGTATTGTATAGTTGATACAATTTGTTTTCATTGTTTAATTTGTGGCGCAGCCCCTTACCTGGCTTATGTCACGAGTACCTGAGGATAGTTTAGTGTAACTGTTTATACCATGTGTTTACAAGTTTTCGACATGACGCCGAGTTTTACACTTATCTGCCTGCGAAAGGTAAATCATTTAGTGACTAATCATTTAGTGACTGTAGTTGTTGTTCTGTGATTAATTCGACATCCTAAACTCACTGTTTTGAGTATTTTTCTATCTAATGAATCCACTGAAATTGACTGTTGGCATGAATTGCTTTGTTGTTTTAAATGAATGTGTAGTTTCAGACACTTCAAGCTAGATGTTCTGGATGTCCCCGTGCATCCTTGTGCCAGCGAACCTGCATCTCTCACTTTGACCACTTAGCTTTACCAATCCTGTTTCACTTCACTTTAGCTGTGACTTCTTGTATTCCTAAAATAGTCTCTGCTGCGAGTGTAGAAACATGTAAATATATGAAGCTTCAGGGTTACTAATCTATTGTAATTAAGCTTCAGTTTGTGCTGTTGTCAAACTTGTGACTGCATACAACAGCTCTGTATTAGAAGTGTCTATTATTATATATTGGGAACGATCGTTGATAATCTGAGCATGCGAAACTGTGAAGTATGTGACTTTTTCTTGCTAACCTAGTAAGGCATAATCCGTGCAAAGCTCTGTGCCCTTAAGTTTGTTTTGTTTTCAACAAAAGTATATATGTTATAGCTTCTGATAGATTATCTCTCTATCTTCAGAACAATGTAATCATCGAAGAGGTGAACAAGGGCCTGAACCCTGGAATGATAGTCCTGCTTGTGGTTGCTACCACCCTGCTGCTTTTCTTTGTTGGGAACTATGCGCTGTACCTGTATGCGCAGAAGACGCTCCCTCCGAAGAAGAAGAAGCCAGTCTCCAAGAAGAAGCTCAAGAGGGAAAAGCTGAAGCAAGGGGTTTCTGCACCAGGGGAGTGAAGAGATCCATCGATTTCTCATGTCGATTGCTTTATGCTGGGCTCCTCTTTACCTGATAAAAAAATATATACCAGCTGGAGCTGCGGTGTTGAGCGACTGTTTATGTAGAAGCCTTGTCTTGAGTGGTACATCGTCGGTATTGGACACCTTATTTAAGCGAACTGATAAACCTTAGCCTGAATTGAGCTGTTGTGCTGCACCTGGTTATAGATTTTATAAATTTAAAACTTTGCTGGGGATCATCTGTGGCAAACTTGTGAAACCTGTGTAGCCGTTTGCAGTTTGGTATGTTGTGTTGCATCGTGGTTTGGCGTCTCTCGGTCTTTAAGAAGTTTTCAAAATTTCATGCTGCCAGAGATACTTGATCAGTCCTCTGCCAGAGCATGTTGATCACTTTTATGGCCTGTGCAAAATTGACCTTCCTGCGATTATTTGACGTGTATGCAAGGCTTGGGGTTTTGCTTTGTTATATGGAAAATGAAGAGGTACTGTATTTCTTATGTTGAATGCAAAGCAGGTAATCCGTTGTACGTACCCCTCGAGTCCTATCAAGCTATTGAAGTTCTCATAATCCAAACTCCACTGTGCGCGCCTCAAACTCGACGCATGAGCTTTACGAACTGTTCGTTCCACACAGCCTATTTTGGTGACAATCATGTTTCTATGTCGACCCCGTCGTCTTTGCTGAAGTGGACCTAGATGACACGGAGGTGCCCAAGAGTTGATGATTGGCTCTAATTAGCTTTGCACATGGACTAAAGGCAATGATGTCAACTCATACCGTATACAGTTTGACTCTTCAACCGAGCCTGCTCATACCACGGTCCGTAGATCAGGTCTCCTTTGGTTTAGACTTTAGAGGAATTTCATAGGAATTCAGATCAGGTCTCCTTTGGTTTGGTTTAGAGGAATTTCATAGGAATTCTATCAGATGGGATTCTTATAGAGATTTTTTCCCGTAGAGCTCTTTGCTTCATAGGAATGGACTCCTATTCCAAGAAGCAAAAAAAAAAAAAAAAAGCATAGGATTGGTTTCCATCCTTCGCATTTAAAGGAAAATAAACATTAGCCCAGGCTCAATGCAAAAATTTCCACCAAATGTCAGCTGATACATGGAAATGGTACTATAGGCCGGCAGGATTTATCATGCTCATGGTTCTCTAATTCTTATAAAGAACTGAGTTGGTGATGATGGTGTGCCTGCCATCTTGCAATATAGACCGTCCGATCTATATCCGACGGATAGAAAGCAAACTATGGCAATTTTATAAAAAGATACCCGCATCTCTCCCCATATTTGCAGATAAGCCCTTCTCTCGTTCATTCTTATCCCCCACAACCTTATTGTTGAGCAATTAAAAAGAAAGCCTCTGAAACAATCTGTCATGCTGGCCGCTGCCGGCGTCGTCCATCCCCATGCCAACGTTCAGTCCGACCGCCAATCACCATCACGCTACACTCCTCACCTTATCTCTCCTCTTTCTCGAGATATCATTAGTTTTACACATGGAATTATTTTCGCATGGGTCAATCACAACAGGTGTTTTATAAAAAAAATGCAACTTGATGTTCCGTGCAATACGCGGACATCTTGCTAGTAACTGCATACACCAGAGATATCTCGCATTGGTTGAAAAACCGGCCTTCTTGTCCCAAAGATGAGAGGGCCACCTTCCCCTCGGACTGTTTGATCAAAAGATGAGAGCGGCCACCTTCCTTCCTTCCCCGTCCGTCTCACGCTCACACCCATCGATCAGCTGCAGCTGCAGGAGCGCAACCAACTCAACAAAAAAAAAACCGACCTTGTTGTCCCAAAGCATCTGCTAGCTAGCATGTTGCCTTCCAGTCCAGCTAGCTAGTGACCAGTGTAGTGGCTGACGGACGACAACACGCATCCACACCCACACCACAGTATTTGTGTGTCTTCCAATCCAAGCCTCGCGTTGCAGACGGCTTGTCCCCCTCGTCTTCCTAGCTAATCCCCAGCTGCCGCAACCCAAAGCTACCTATCTACGTATCTAGTATAGCTTAGCCACTCAAAAGCTATGCCAAAGTGCAAGTGGTACCTAAGAAAGACATACACAAGGAGACGCCGGCTCACCCGAATCACTTCCCCCGCACTGCACTGCGCTGCACAGTCCGATCCCTGTCGATCGAGAGAGCGAGAGGAAGAGTTACTTGCACTCGACCCCGCCCAGCCTGCCAGCCAGCCAAGACGGCATGGCAGCTCACCTAACGCCAACTACAGGTGCAGGGCAGATAGTAGCAATACAATACGAATATACGATCGACATGGTTTCTCTTGTGTCTAAAGCGATCGTTGGTTGGTTCGGCGCACGTACGAGATCACCCGGCCACATGCATGCAAACCACTGAAATGATGCTTCCGTCCTTTGATTTGAATTACCTCCGCTTTTGTTTCCCGGGCCCCTTGTGCGACGCAGCCGTTTCACCTCCCTTCCCCTTTTATACTGTACAGCAGGATCGACGGATCGATCGCATTACTACTTCCGCGGCCATGCATGTTGTATGTTGCGTAGACGATAAGCATGCGACGGCCAAAAGCGACAAGGACTCGCCGCCGGTTGGTGATATAAGTGGCGGGGAGCCGCCCCGGCCGTGAAGACAAGATATAGGAAGAAGAGAGAATACTACTACGCCAACTTATAGCAACTCAAGAGTCGATCGATTACGTTACGTGCCGTGCGTCGATCGATCCATAGGAAGGAAGGATAGTAAGATGCAGGGGGAGGTGGAGCAACAGCAGCAGGCGCCGATGCAGATGGTGCTGCGGGTGAAGCACCCGTCGTCGCTGTCCAGCGGCAGCGAGGAGGCGTCGGAAGGGGAGGGGTCGTCCAGGTCGGCGCTCTCGGTGTTCAAGGCCAAGGAGGAGCAGATCGAGAGGAAGAAGATGGAGGTCAGGGACAAGGTGTTCGCGCAGCTCGGCCGCGTCGAGGAGGAGTCCAAGCGCCTAGCATTCATACGACAGGTAAACTACTCTTCTTCGGTTAGTACGTACTCCGTACTAGCCAAGTGTAAGTAGTATTAACGGCCGATCGGTTGACGGCATTAATTAGTACAGTACTGCCAATATGCATGATCAGTTTGTTCAGCTCAGTCAGGGAACTAACTCTGTAACAAGAAAAATGATATCGAACGAGCCTAAAGTCCATCATCATATAGCTTTGTTTTGTGTTTGTTTTCTAGGAGCTGGAAGGGATGGCCGATCCTACCAGGAAGGAGGTGGAATCAATACAGCGGCGGATCGACACCGTCAACCGCCAGCTCAAGCCTCTCAGCAAGAGCTGCGTCAAGAAGGTGACAAGGACTTCCTGGACGTGACATAGAAATTCTACTTACTTACTTTCACTGCATTCATTGTATATATTGACATGTGGATTTTATTGTTCTTGAATTGGGAAAACGAACAAAACAGGAGAAAGAATACAAGGAGATTCTCGAGGCGTACAACGAGAAGAGCAAGGAGAAGGCCATACTTGTCAACAGGCTAATAGAGGTGCATCACCTCGTCTTCTTCTTATCTTAGTTAAATATATCAGCTGCCACATTATTAGTAGTGATCACTTTACTCCGCTCTTCATGTGCAGCTGGTGAGCGAAAGCGAGAGGATGAGGATGAAGAAGCTTGAAGAGCTCAACAAGACAGTCGATTCACTCTATTAGTTAGACGTAATAATAATGTTAATTACCACCCCCCGAGAGCTTAATTTCGCTGTGCAATCTCCGTCCGTCCCATGGATTTGAATGTATGTGATCTGTACGTGTCAGCTTGTAACTCACACCATGTCGTGAGCGATTCTTCTTTAATTTTCGCCTTTCTTCTTTGCTTGCTTCCTTGTGATTGACGGCCGGGTTTGAGTCCATCTTGTTGCACTGTCGTTGTCGAGTAAAACTGACGTATTTAAACGAAAGGGACAAAGGAACAAGACTGACCAAAAAAAGGTGGACATCGCTGGAATTGGTGTCGTGTGTGTTCATTCATTCTTGGCCAATGTTGATAGTTCATCCATTGTTGTCGTTGTTAGCTAGCTGCAGCTAATATGCTAGAGAGAGGCCAAGGGGAGGTGCCCATTGATTCTTCCGTTAGTGCTTAAGTAGCCCACCTAGTACTGTCCCAAAAAGGGTGCTCTTGCAGTTTCCGATTTGAAAGGTCAGCAGCTCAGCACTGTGGATCTTGCAACATCATCAGCACTGATCCTGCTGGTGAGCAACCACCTGACTGACACCCATAACGAATTGGTGGGTGGCTAGAGCGGCTACTAACCGGGAGGTTAAAACGTCACGTTTAGCTGCAAAACTTCGTCGGATCGACCTAGGTAACATTTAATTAAGCTCCAGGAAAGGAAATGATGAGCGCTTGCTTCTTGGTAGATGACTGACTCATGATGCAGGTGGCTAGCTGGTCCCTGAGTGAGTGAGTGAGTGAGTGAGTGAGATGGAGGGGTAGCCATGACTCATGATGCTGATACATATAGATAGGCGATCCACATGAACCCCAGGTGATTAGCGCACGCAAATTAAAGGCCCAAGACATGAAGCTATCTTTTGGCTCCATGCCGGAGCAAGGACTGATGAGTATGGACCAGCTGGTATGGTGTGGTGCCATTACATCACCGAATAGGCGAATAATGTCAGTACTTGTGGCTCCAGCCATCACGCCATTAAGCTGTTCAATTATGGTACGTGCTGTGCATGCTTAGGTGAGTAGGTACTTACTGGTACGTCCACCGGATCGTCAGTCCTTGTCATGTCACCCATCTTTTCACTCCACTCCCTGCTGCAAGATGGTGCTGGTTACAATGCAAAGTCGTAGATGTGATTGCTGCCTATTGCACTTGAAACAGTACGCCGAGAAGTAGATGAGGGCAGTAGTGGCGATCTGGCACTGGCATCAGTTTAATAAGCCAGTTAATAGTTGGCGCGCCGTACTGGACCCGAAACAAAACTGTAGCAAAAGCATTGGCTGGAATCGGAAGTCAATACTCCTAATTTTAGGTGACACCACACGAAAAGTACGTGGATTGTTCAGCCATCACAGGCAATATAGATACTACGACTTCCTCAGGAAAAGGCTTCGTATTTATGTTTAAAGGACTTCCGATGATACAAGACATCTCAAAAACTAGATGATGACACACCGCATGTTGCAGCGGATATTTGTAGAAGGCACATAAAACAAACGATTGTGTGACATGCACTCAATCTTTCATCAATATTCTTTAGCCTAGATGATGGAGTATCATGCTATTTGTTATTTTCAAGTAGACCAAACAAGTGTGACGCACCCAAACACAGACGGGGTTGCTAAATCTTAGTCGACCGAGACTTAACAACGAAGTCTTAGTCGATACTATATTTATCAGATCTTATGTGGTGATCCATGTAAAAAAATCATTTCTTCTTTTTTATAGGTTTCATGACTTGAGCGAGACCTCGTTAAGTCTCAGTCAACTGAGATCTAGCCACACCCAAATACAAACTATCTAAATTTATTTTAATATAATATATATCGAGCTTCCATCTAGAGCAATGATGCACATGGGAAAAAGAACAATGGTACAAAAATAGAACAACAAAAAGGATACAAGAGAATGTGTTGTCCATCACTACCAGAAAAACTGGGGTTGCCGACGGCCAAATCTATGCCGACGGCCCCCGTCGGCATCTATTGACCTATGCCGACGGGCGGCGAAAGGCCAGAGGCGAGAAAAGCCGCTTCAAGATACATCCATCTATGCCGACGGGCCGCCGGCATAGACCAGCCGTCGGGACCGCCCGAGGTACGCCACGGGCCTCGGCTGGCATAGGGGCGTGCCGTCGGCATAGCTGCGGGCTCCACCGCCTTGGCCAAGATCGACCATTTGATTGGCGTTGACCCTCACGCCGACGGGCAAGAACGGCGTCGTCGGCATATCGCTGGCGTAGGTATGCCTACGACGGTTGCCGCCAAGATAGGCCCTCTCGCCACGCCGCCGATTCAGGTGCCACGCCACGCCAACGATCCGTGGGACAACCTCCGTAGGTGTAGACAGATATGCCACGGCCCAGCCGCTTGATAATGCGGTATTTTACTTTTTTTTTATTTTTACTCGGTTTTGTTATTTTTACTTTATTTTAGTTTTTGTTTTGTATAAGATAATTATGCCTTATCTAAAAAACATACCCGATGGTATATCGATTGCCCCTGCTATTTAACGTCGCCATCGCCGTGTCACTTGAGGGGGAAACGGTCGACACGGAAGGAATTTCGCCATGGGGGATTCGGTGTAGCTATGTCACCGAAACATCGCACGGGTCCCGATGCATATGTGAAAGTGTTCATGCATGCGTAGACGCCCTGCCTTGGGGCTCCGGGGTGTGCCCCCTCACGGACGCAAGGCCGCCACGCACTGGAGGGGGGAAACCGACGCCAGCCCATACACGGAGGGATCTTGTTGTGGGTCAGCCCGATGTCGCCTCCAGTGTTCCTATGGGCTGAGCTAACACAACCGGTGGGGAGGTCCACTAGTAAAGCCCGTCTGCAAAGTCAGCGGGCAGATCGCGGGTCAAACGCTACGGGTTAGTGACGGGCATTGTGACGGTCAGACGTTCATGGGCGTGGCCGCACGCTCTCTCTTCACCGGTGGTTTCAGCTCAGAAGGCGACTCACCACGGCTGCCTTATCGGGTTTCAGAAACGGGCGAAGAGGCATGTTGCGCCTGGTTTTATGTCTGCACAATCTCACGATGGATGGTAATGAAGTATTCGCGGAATTAAACACTTCCCCACGCCGGATTGCTCTTTCGCTGCTCACGCACTCGCCTACGGCCTCCGGGCTAGTATAAATGCGGGCCATATACCGTAGACGCGCCCAAGAGCAATCCGCGAGAGGGAAGTGTTCAGATACTTCTCCATCACGAAAAATTATGAAAATTACCATCGGGTCCTATAGCACATGTGCTCCACCGCCATGTAAAAAACTCATGATTTTATCAAGCGCTTCCAAGTATTTAATAATATTCACGCTGCATCGCTTCCGCAGAATGTCTACTACCGTGGTTCATCGCCGCTGTCTGTGAGGGGGGCCACACCCCGGAGACGCTGCGGCCACCTTTTCTGGACATGCCACCACACCACCCCGCATGTATGAGGGGCCCGATGCGACGCCTCCGCGGCATTGCTACCCCTGTGGCCCCCTGGCCCCGCCTAACCTCAGAAGCGTTGACCATCGGATCTAGCCCTTTGACTTTGCACGGACGGGATTTCACCAAGGCCTCTCCACCCAGCTTGTGTTAGGTCAGCCCATAGGAACACTTTGAGCAACATCCGGCTGCACTCCACAGAAGATCCCTCCGTAGACCCGACGTCTGCTTCTCCAGTGTGCCGGGCGGCGCGCTGTCAGGAGGGGGCACACTTTGACACGCTGCGTCAGCCTTCGTACATGCCACCACACCACCCAAAGATGTATGAGGGCCCCAGACGACGCCTCCGGTGGCATTAGCACCCCGAAAGTGCCCCTGGCCCCGCCTGTGCCAAGGGCGGCGCCGTCTGCGGAGGTGGGCACACCTGAGACGCCTCCCGAGTATTTAATAATATTCATATAAGTCTAATGAATACCGAGCTTGTAACGTGTGGATTAGTGAACTATTTAAACAGGTCAAATTGCTTTCCCTCGGTAGGTGGGACTATTTAAAAAAAATTGTGGTTTGCATATATGCCGACGGCCTAGCCGTCGGCATAGGCCTCCCACCTATGTCGACGGCCTGTGTGTCGACATATGTGCACGTTATCCACTCCCCCGGGCTGCTGACATGTGGGGCCCAGGCCTATGCCGACGGCCATGCCGTCGGCATAGGACCAACCTTATCCTCACCTCACCCGACCTCCTCCACTCATTTCTCCCTCAACCACCACCCCGACCCCACTGACCACCTCCTCCGCCACTGAGCACGCCACTCGCCCGCCCAAGGCCTCGCCTCATCTAACCCCACCCCTGCCCCGAGCCTCCTCCCGACCCCAGCCACCCGCCCAGGGCCTGCCTCGACTCATGGCGCCTCACCGCCCACCTCTGCTCACCACTCGCCTGACCCCACCGCCTCACCTCGACCCTCACGCCTCGATTCTCCGCCTCCCGCCTCAACCTCGACCTCCCGCCCGACTCACGCCTCCAACTCCGGCCGGCCCTCTCAAGGTGAAAATTTTATGTATTTTTAGTGTTTTTTAGTAATTTTGTAGCTAGTTAGATAGGTATTTAGATAGATATTTAGATAGTTAGATACCTAGTTAGATAGATAGTTATATAGATAGTTAGATAGGTAGATAGTTAGATAGATAGTGAGATAGTTAGTAGGTAGATAGCTAGATAGTTAGATAGATAGTGAGATAGGTAGTAAAAAAATTTGGTTAGATGAGATGCTATATGTTGCATATCTTGCAAAAAAATTTGGTTCGATGAGATGAATCAGTGATTATGACGAATAGGTGATAATGATGATGATGAATATGTGATGACGATGATGAATATATTGTTAATGTTTTTAGTTTTTTTGCCTACATGATGCAAAAATAAATGAATGCATGTTTAAATGTTTTAAATATGCTCTATGAGTTGTGATGTTCTAAAATTTTTGTCCCGATGGAATTTGCAGGCTCTGTGGTGTTGCATTTCATCAAAGTGACCGTCGTCCGACGCGTTGTTCCCCTGAAAGCATCCCTCTATTGTTCGACTCCTTCCCCTACAGCCGAGGGTGAGCTACAAGTCCATCTCCTCCATTTTTTGATGTCACTAGATTTCATTCTCAAGTCAACTGGCGTAACCTAGGCGTCTCCCGTCCGAAAGGGTTGCATCGATAAATATGCATTCAATTGCATATTTATCACCGCAGCTGTTTCGGATTGTACAACGTTTTCCACGGACAGCCCGAGGATGTGTAGATTGGGTATGTTCTCCATGTTCTACCCCGTTCCGAGACAGGATTTCGGCGGCGCCTCCCCATTGTTCTCCGGAGCACATTCTCTCGGCTATTTGATGTGACGTGTATCTGGAGAACAGCGGGGAGGTGCTGCAGAAATTTTGTCTCAGAACAGGGTGGAATGGAGAACGTACTCAATCTACACATCCTCGGGTGGGATTAGGACCCATCTTTACCTATTAGAGATGTAGGTGGATTCAACGCGGTAGAAACTGAAAATTTGATGTGATTAATTTAAGTGAATCCTTAATTATGTTGTGTGGTTTGCAAAATAGCAGAGGATGGCAGATATTCATTGGATGTACAGTGGTTTTATCCGTCGGAATCGAGTAACATCAGAGTGGATCGCGAAAACCGATGTGTATTTGAAGGAGATATTCCATCGTCCAATGAGAATTATCCCACCATGCCCCTGTGCGAGATGTGCCAGATGTCACCGTAGAAATCAGACGGACATGAGTGAGCACCTTCGCACGCACGGATATATGCCAAACTTTGACATGCCGCCGATAAACATAGCCGATCAGGACCGTGGTAGAGAGGAGGTGATGCAACAACGCATCGATGGATATGAGGACGACGGGGTCAGGGACATGCTAGATGATGTCATTGTTGCGTAAACGGCAAATGCGACACCTTCGGAGAATGAACCGGAGGAGCCGGAGGCAACCGCAAAGGCCTTCATGGAGGTCTTGGCCTCGTCGAAGAAACCTCTTTATGCGGGTGCGAAAATATCTCAGCTGGATGCCATCTCGCAATCGATTGCAGATCAAGGCTGAGTATTTGTCAGAGCCGTAAATGCTTCAAGCATTCTCGGAATATGGGCTAACAGCCTCCACGAGGGTCATGAACTGCCGAAAAGCATGTACGATACAAAGAAAATCATGAAGGCACTCTCTATGGATTATGAGAAAATAGATGTTTGCCCAAGAATTGCCTTTTGTTTAGGCACGAGTATGCGGATGACAAGTAATCGTAGGAAGTGCGGTTCGTCTCGGTACATTGAGGTGGTCGGTGAGGATGGTGAGAAAAGCAGCTAACCATCCCGTTAAGGTTCTTCGGTATCTTGATTTTATAAAAAGACTGCAGCGCCTTTTCATCACGAAGGAGTCTCGCCAAAATGATGAAGTGGCACAAGGAAGGTATAAGGTACAATCCAAAAAAATCGTACATCCATCGGAGGGAAGCATGGAAGTCATTCGATGAAGAATACCCCGAGGAAGCAGCCGAGGCTGGGAATGTCAGAATAGCCATATCAGGTGATGGGTTGAATCCATATGGTATGTCGTCCAATCCATACAGCTATTGGCCTGTGTTTCTAATTCCGCTCAATCTTCCTCCCGGTGCCCTAATGCAACGGAAGACCATGTTCTTGTCGCTCATCATTCCGGGGCCTGACTACCCGGGGAAGCAATTGGGTGTGTTTATGCAGCCGCTTATGGATGCTTTGCACCATTCTTGGTACTTTCCGAGGTTGACATACGACCGGGATCTGCAGAGAAATTTCTTGATGAAAGTTTGGTTGCACTATTGCATGCATGACTTTCCCGGCTATGCTCTATTCTGCGGATGGTGTACAAGTGGTAAGATGCCATGCCCAGTGTGCATGCAGGCTCTGCGAATGATTTGGCTGAGTAAGGGTGGCAAGTATGTAGCCTTTGACCTGCATGCACAGGGAGTGTTCTATCAAGAGCAACCTGATGATGATGATGATGTGGTTAGAAACGATGACGCTAGACCATTGGGTGATGATGATGTGGACCCAAACATCGACGATGCACGGAATGATGGTGAGACCATTGTCAATGAAAATGACATACTTATGCTAGAAAAGTTAAACGAAGACGCTGACGAGGAGGAAGAGCCTCCACCTCCGTCGGACAACGAAGATGATATGATTGATAGTGATGATGAGACGGACCAAGAAAGAGGTTACAACAGTGATGATTCATATGGGTTCTAGCAGATGTACGTTTCAAGTTTAGGAATATGCCTTTTTATGCATTTTTATTAATGTGTTTATTATCATGACTTTTTCTTCATTTCATTAATTTACTAATTGCTTTTTCTCTTTTCAATGCAGGTTCGTGGAACATGGGCAAGGGGAAGGCCGACGGCGTGGGTTTCCTACGCAAGGTCTTCGGCCCGCCTAGTCGGAGTGGTCGAGCACGTAATCCTCCCCCTCGGCTACTTGACGATGACTCCTCACAGTGGAGGTCGAGGGAGAGGTGCCCCTAGAGGAGGAGGGGGCGAGGGAGAGCCTCTAGAGGACGAGGTGCCGGGGAGAGCCACTCTGGGGTCGCGCCGGAAAGAGCGCACCTCACCCGACTTAGGGGTGTTGTCTTGAGGCCTTCCTCTAGTGTGGTACCCTCCTCTAGTGAGGTACCCTCGTCTAGTGAGTTACACTCTAGGGAGGAGGTGGAGGAGGAGGTGGAGGAGGAGGAGGAGGAGGAGGTGGAGGAGGAGGCACGCGAGGAGGAGGAGGAGGAGGAGGAGGAGGTTGGGGAGGAGAGGCGAGGAGGGGGTGGTGGCGGGGATGATGGTGGTGACGGGAAGGGGTTGACAACAAGGGATGGCTGCATGGCAACGCATAAAGCTACCAAAGCAGGTTCTGCTCTTGAGGAGCGTAAGTGGCTCATTGAGCCCACGGGAAAAGAGTAAGCGGTTCATTATTTTGCTTGTCACATGCATATTCCGGTTGTTATTTATTTTGCTTGTCACATGCTAATAGTTCATTCTTTTGCAAAGCAATCGGATATATTCTAAAGGGGTCCATATTCCCAACGGCCTTATCACCGTCTTGTTGAAGTTATATCGTCGGGTTGTCTTGTCCGGATCCACTCAGGCGGCGGACCGTCGGGTTTTGGCCACGAGCTGGGACCATCGAAGCGGCCCTCCACGCGGACCATGAGACCCATGCCAAGGCCGTGACCACTACTTTCGGGTGAGTTCTCTTGAAGCACAAGTCCATTCTAGTTTCATGAATGATTTAACTCATGGCTTCTTCCATTCTTGTTTCATGCATGATTGTAGAAATTCTATCGAAGTTCTTCCGAACCTGTAGGCTAGAGCGGACCGGATCGTGCTGCGCCAATGCAAGAAGAAGGCCCGCCAGATGCAAAGACGAGGTGCGCTATGTGGCCATCTTGACATACTACCACGACGTTCTTGGTGTGAAGATGACCAAGGAAGAAGCGCGGAGGATGGGCATTACCTTGGAGAGGCACGAGTACTTGGCGGTAAGTATAAAAGATTTTTCATTATGCTTTCATATATTATGCTTTCATTATGCTTTCATTACCATGTGGTACATTTCACCGTTTCATGTTGACATGCCATTATGCTTTTATTATGTTGGTGTGTCCAAATTGGTGTTATGGAAAAGACGAGTCCTGGCGGCATTGGTGGATCTTTGGTGTGATGGGGCTGGAGCACAGGCGGCTATGAGAATCAAAAATAAGGCTAACCGAGGGAATGAGGGGTACATGCTCAGGAAACCGAAACCACTATCTCCACAAGGCGCTTAATGTATGACTAACCCCATTAAACATTCTTCTTCTTCTATTTACCATCACTTTCTTATGTATGACTAACATCTGCTTGGTGGTGCAGAGGAGAAATCAAGCGGCCGCTCTCACACATGCAAAGCGTGGGAGATCGCCCATCTGTGGAAGGACCCCAAGCTGGCGAGCCCAAGTACTACGGCAAGAAGACCGCGTGGAGGAAGGAGGCCTACTCCATGACGTGTCTGAAGTTACATCTGACACACTGACCCCATTCTGCAGATCTGGGCGACAGGCGATGGTGAGCATGGGGCCCAAGGAGCACGGTCGGGAGGCGGTTCTCGATGTTGTGGTCACTCCGACTATCTCCTACACACAGCTTCGTCGGATCGACCCGAGCCTGAGCCAGCGCACGAGCCAGCCAGTGTCCAGTTCACAGTCCCTCTTTCAGGAGCAACAATCTGTAAGTATTTTCCCTCTTATCTTCATTGCTCACTTTATTTTCCGCATCTAGTAGTTTTATGAGTTCCATCATGTCATACCGTAGGCCTACATGGAGTACACACGCTAGGAGACCATGGCGTGGCATCAGAGGCTTCATGAACCCAAGTGCAGAGGGATCGCCAGCTGGAGCAGGCTTTTCAGGAAATGGCGGCGGTGTGTCCTCGCCAGTAGCCAAGATAATGCCCTCCAAAGACAACCAAGGTCAGCCGACCTTTGAGGAGTTTGTGGCATAGAACGCTGGCCCCTCGCCCGGTTAGTTCATCCCCAATCTATTCACCCCAAGCATGTCATGCCTTTCAACACAGTCATATATCCCATTAATATGTCTTTTCAACATCCAGGGAACAGATGGATCTACCGTTGGCGGTGGTCTTCGCAGCACTCCGGAGACACGGAGCCCAACCACTCCGATCCACGGAGGCGGAGGTGGAGACAGTCTTGGCGGTACCGCTGCCGCTAGCAAACGACACAGGCTTTGGCGGTCTTAGCGGTGGCGACCTCCATGATTGCTCGGCGTCTGGCGCTTAAGCCTAGTGTGTGGTGATGATGCTTGAGATGACTTGTGTGTGGTGATGATCATTTAGAGACTTGTGTGTGGTGCTTTTCTATATGCTTATGCTTATGTTGGTTGTGATGATGATCATTTAGAGACTTGTGTGTGTGATGATGCTTATGCTTACGTTCTTTGATATGTGCTGCTGATATGTGTTGTTATATATGTGCTGTTATTTGAATTGAACTGATTTGAAAACAAACAGAAAAAAGAAAAAAAATCAGAAGCAAACTATGCCGACGGCTATGCCGTCGGCATAGGATCGGCGTGAAGCTCCCGATTCTTGTCGACGCGTGGCACCTATGTCGACGGGGTAGCCGTCGGCATAGCTTTCAAACTAAGCCGATGGCTAAGCCGTCGGCATATGGTGCCACGCGTCAGCAATTGGGAGCTCTATGGCGCACCTATGCCGACGGCCTGGCCATCGGTGTACGTTTCGACTAAGCCGACGGACGGGCCGTCGGCATAGGTGTGCCACGTGGCGTCTGCGGTAGCCTAATCGCCGCCACGTGGCACCCCTATGCCGACGGCCTGGCCGTTGGCATACGTTTTGACTAAACCGACGGCCAGGTCGTCGGCATAGGGGTGCCACGTGGCGAGCCGCCGTTGCTTTCGGCGATTGGCAACAACGCCGTTAAGCGATAAGCGTTCTTAAGCGGCCGATGCCGTCGGCATAGATGTACGGCCACCGTCGGGATAGGGTCTATGCCGACAAACCGTTCTATGCCGACGGTCATCCGGGCTACGCCGACGGATATGTTGCCGACGGCCCTATGCCGACGGGGGCCGTCGGCATAGGCCTGTCCCAACGGCTAGTCAGGGATATGCCGACGGCCCTGGCCGTCGGCATAGGGTGCGATTCCTGTAGTGCATGTACTGCTTGTCCTCGGTGTTGGAGAACGGTTTGGTGATGCAATACTTGATGTATTGATCGGGTGCAGGTGTACGTATATAAAGAGTACAAGTGGGCCTCAACCTCAACTATACAAGACTAGGAGGTGGGCCAGGATATACACATATACATGCAACACATATATTCAACCCCCCCCCCCCCCTCCGCCCCGCCCCTGCAGTTGAAGTGTCGCCGAAGACACAGAGACTGGACCGAAACTCCTCGAAGACGGGAGTAGGCAATCCCTTAGTCATCACATCAGCAAACTGTTGCGTCGTCGGAATGTGGAGGACCCGAACATGGCCAAGTGTAATCTGCTCACGAACGAAGTGAATATCGAGCTCAACATGCTTCATATGACGATGGTGCACCGGGTTGGCCGAGTGGTAGACCGTGTTGACATTGTCGCAGTAGACAAGTGTGGCCTTGTAAACATCACAAAGCAACTCCTGGAGCAGCTGACGGATCCAAGAGCATTCCGCCACGGCATTAGCCACGACCCGATACTCTGCCTCGGCGCTGGAACAGGAGACCGTTGGCTGTTGCTTGGATGACCAAGAGATCAACAAGGGCCCAAGGTAGACGCAATAGCCGGACGTAGAGCGCCGGGTGTCGGGGCAGCCTGCCCAGTCGGCTTCCGAGTAGGCGACAAGGTCGGTGGAGGCGGAGGCCGTCAGGGTGAGTCCAAAGGTCCAATGGGAGTCATGCGGGGGGTGCATGTGGAGGCACACCTGCTGAACTGTGTACTGCATGTCCGGGCGTGTCAGCGTCAGGTACTGTAAGGCACCAACAATGGAGTGATAAAATGCTGCATCGGACGCGGGAGACCCCTCCAGGGTAGAGACCTTCGCCTTCGTGTCGACAGGATCTTGGCTTGCGCTAAAGCATACCGGTAGCGCTCCGAGCTCGTGGGCGTACTTTTGCTGATGCAGAAAGAAGCCGTCAGCCCGACGGACAACCTCAATGCCAAGGAAATAGTGCAGAGGTCCCAAGTCCTTGAGGGCGAACTCATCACGAAGACGAGCCGTGAGCCGCTGAAGGAGCTCAGGGGCGGACGCCGTGAGGATGATGTCGTCGATGTAGAGCAACAGATATGCAGTGTCAGCTCCCTGATGATACACAAAGAGTGAGGCATCGGAGCGAGTGGACCGAAAGCCCAGAGACTGCAGGAAGGCAGCGATACGCTGGTACCAAGCTCGTGTGCCTACTTCAACCCGTAAAGAGAACGAGAGAGAAAGCACACGAAGTCCAGATGCTCGGCGTCGACAAAGCCAGTGGGCTGCTCACAGAACACCTGCTCAGCAAGATGACCGTGCAAGAAGGCGTTGGAGACATCCAACTAATGCACAGGCCAGGCTCGCGAAACCGCCAACTGAAGCACTACGCGGATTGTGCCCAGTTTCACAACCTGAGCGAAGGTGTCGGTGAAGTCCACACCCGCACATTGCCCAAAGCCACGAACCACCCACCGAGCCTTGTAGCGCTCAAGAGAGCCATCCGGACGGGTCTTGTGGTGGAACACCCACTTGCCAGTGATGACATTGGCACGAGGGGGTCACGGAACAAGATGCCACGTGCGGTTGTGCTGCAATGCGTCGAACTCCTCCTGCATTCCTGCAGCCAGTGGGGATCCCGAAGGGAAGCGCGAGCGGAGGTGGGGTTGGGTGTCGGCATCGATGTCGAGGCAGTGCACACATATCGTTGGAAGAGTAGCGCGGGCTCGGCCTATGCACACCGGCCCGAGCGCGGGTCATCACGCCAAGAGCCAGAATAGCAGCTGCCAGGCCCGCGGCGGCGGCTGGGCCAGCGGCGGTGGTCGGGCGAGCATCGACGGCCGGGCCAGCGGTGGCCGGGCGGGCAGCAGCTGCCGGGCCAACAGCAGCTGGAGCGGCGACGGGCGAGGAGGATGCCGAGCCCGTCATCGGAGAGGCGGCACCGACCGGGGTGGTGGGCGGGGTGCCCGCCGAGGCGCCGGGGTGGGGGCCCTGGTCCGACTCAACCTTAGAGGGAGTCGGGGACCCAGGGGCCCGGTCCGAGTTGACCTCGGCGAGGGAGTCCGGAACCCGGGCGGCGGCAGAAGGCGTCGGGCTAGTGGGACCGCCTGGGGTCGCGGTCGCGCGTTACGCCAAGCAGGGGGCGCGGGGTTTGGCGCCGAGGGAGCCGGAGAGACCTGAAAAAAGGGAACATTGTCTCAACAAAATACACGTGCCTTGAGGTGTACACGCGGTGAGTGACATGATCATAACACTGGTAACCTTTGGTGTTGGAGGGATAGCCAAGAAAGACGCATGGGAGTGATCACGGTGCGAGTTTGTGTGGAGTGGTGGACGTGGTGCTAGGATAGCAAAGACACCCGAAAATGCGAAGACCATCGTAGGACGATGGTGCACCGAAGAGAAGGTGGTGAGGGGCGTAGTTCCATCGAGGACGACACAGACAGATGTTAACTAGAAGGGTAGTGGTGGCAAGAGCATCATGCCAAAACCGGGCGGGCACGTTAGAGTGAAAGAGTAACGTGCGAACGCAGTCATTAAGTGTGTGAAGAATGTGCTCGGCGCGGCCGTTCTGCTGTGAGGTGTATGGACAAGTTAAATGGAAGATGGTGTTGTGAGAGACGAGAAGGTTGCGGAGAGCAACATTATCAAACTCTTTTCCGTTGTCGGTTTGAAGTGCAATAATGGGGTGACCGAACTGTGTGGTGACATAGGAATAAAAGGACGCGAGTGTGGCTAAAGCATCGGATTTGCGACGAAGAGGATAAGTCCACACATAATGAGAATAATAATCTAAGATCACCAAATAGTAGAGGTAGCCTGTGTTACTTGCAACAGGAGACGTCCAAACATCACTATGAAGTAATTGAAACGGTAAAGTAGTAACAGTTATAGACGCACTAAAGGAAAGAAGAACGTGCTTGCCTAAACGACAAGCCTCACAAGTATGCTCGTCGAGCTTATTACTGAGAAAGAAAAAGTCCTAAGAATTTGACGCAAAACGGTGGGGTTGGGGTGGCCCAAGCGAGCATGCCAAAGATCGACGCCGACGGCGAGGGCGAAGGGTGTGGAGGTGGTGGCGCCGGCGTGCACGGGATAGAGCTCATCGGTGCTGTCACATCAGTGAAGTACCATCCGGGTACGGGCGTCCTTCAAAGAAAAACCAACACCGTCAAATTCAACAGTAAGTGGGATCTCACGAGTAATACGACGAATGGAAACTAAGTTCGTAACTAATTCAGGCGAAACAAGAACATTAGACATAGTGATGGTGTGGAAGTGGAGGGAAAACTAGTGCTACCGATATGAGTAATAGGCCAGGAGGAGCCGTTGCCAACGATGATACGAGTGGTTGTATGAACGGGAGTGGAGGAGGTTATGGTTACCGGGATGAGCTATCATGTGCGTTGTAGCACCTGAGTCCATGTACCAGTCGCCTCCACTGCCATAGTTACTCGCGACGGTGCAGAGTGCATGGCGGCCAGGAGGGCGGGTGTCGGTGTCAAAACCGGCGGATCTCGGGTAGGGAGCCCCGAACTGTGCGTCTAGGATCGATGGCAATAGGAGACGGGGGACACAATGTTTACCTAGGTTCGGGCCCTCTCAATGGATGTAATACCCTACTTCCTGCTTGATTGATCTTGATGATATGAGTATTACAAGAGTTGATCTACCACGAGATCGTAGTGGCTAAACCCTAGAAGTCCAGCCTATGAGTATATGGTAATGAATTTAGCATATATCATCTATCTATCGACTAGCCTGGCCTCGGCTTATATAATGTACCAGAGGCCTAGGATTACAAGAGTCCTAGTCGAATACGCCGGTGGGGAGGAGTCCTTGTCTTGATCACCAAGTCTTGTGGAATCTTCCTTGCATATGTCATCGGCTGTCCGAACTGGCCCATGAGTATTCGGCCCTGGGGTCCTCGTCCCAAATCAACTGATCGAGAGACGACGTGGTGAGTACCCCCTAGTCCAGGACATCGTCAGTAGCCCCCTGAACCGGTCTTCAAGTTGGGGACGCTCCTCGATTCTTCCGAACTGTTCTTCATCTTCGATCGTCGGTCTTGAAAACTGGTTCAACAAATCCTCTCATCTTCGATCATGACACTACTAGGAAAAGGCTAATTAGTGGTGCACCTGTTTTGACCATTAATGGCGCACTACAGGTGCACCACTATTATCACGCCATTAGTAACAAAATAGTAATGGCGCACCTCTGGTGCGCCATTACTATCCCAGTTAGTAAAGTGCGCCATTACTATGCCTATCTCGTGCGCCATTACTATCTGGCTTAGTAATGGCACACCACATAGAAGTGCTCCATTACTAACAAATTTTTTTAATCTTTTTTCATTTTTTTTGTTTTTTTCTTAATCTCGGGTCACTATGGCTTAATCTTGGGTCAATATGCTTAATCTCAAGTCAAATCGCACTCTGTGGTTAAACTTCCCGAAAGGTCACCCATCCTTACACTACTCCAAGCCGAGCACGCTTAACTTTGCAGTTCTATCCAACCCCAGCACCAGCTCACTTCACATGCACTTGTTGATATATCTATCATATCAATCCTATTAAACCTTGTTGATGTCTAGGACTTTGTTCATGTTCATGAGTGTGATGAAATTTTGAAAAAATATTTCAAACTTCCCGGTCATATTACGTATCATATTTTGAAAAAATTCCATTTTTTTCTGTTACTGGTGGCGCACCTAGCAAATGGTGCGCCACTAGTAAGTTTTTTTTTCATTTCCCCCCTCTAGATCTTAAAAGCCCCGTATCATTCGTTCTATGCGGTTTTTGGGGATTTTGAAGATGTTGAATGGGGTTCCCCCAATTCAATTCGTATTTAACTTTTCGAGTAGATGATTTTTCATATAAAAAACTTTTTAATCCGAGTTCGTATGCAAAAGTTATGCCCATTTTACTAAAATTCCAGAGAGATTTTGCAAATAAAGTCGAAATTCATATTTGTAAATTTTCCCAACAACTAGACCACATATCACATGGAAAACTTATTTTCTTTTATTTTTTTACATTTCCATCATTTTCTTTTTTTCTAAAACTAAAAAGGCGGTCCAAGGGGGGGTGCATTTAGCACCAGGGTTACTAATGACGCACCTGATGTGTGGTGCGCCATTATTAGTTTTGGAAAAAATAATAAAAAAAGTTGTTAGTAATGGCGCACCATGGGATAGTGCGCCATTACTAGTTAAACCTAGTAATGGTGCACTGTCCACTGGTGCGCCATACTAACAATTTTTTTTAATTTTTTTTTCAAAACTACTAATGGCGCACAGTGGGTGTGGTGCGTCATTACTATGTCAACTAGTAATGGCGCACTATCCATTTTTTTTCAAAACTACTAATGGCGCACCACACACCAGGTGCGCCATTAGTAATATGTCAATAATGGCGCACCTGTATGTGGTGCGCCACTGCTATATAGCAGTGGCGCACCACATACATGGTGCACCATTAATGTCCATATCATCTATAGCCCTTTTCCTAGTAGTGTGAGGATCACCGAAGTGAATCCGGAAAGTTTACACGTCGGGTATCCGAGGAGCCCTTTTAAGTTTTCGGCCTTTATCAATGCCTTGTTATATTTTACGCCACACCTCGGGTTTGAAGTGTTTCCCGTGCGATGGTGTCTTCTCACATCCGAGCTCCAACGCCGGACTGTATTCGAGGTATCTTTCGCAGCCGAGCACACACGCCGAACCGCTTCCGAGCTCCAACGCCGGATTGTATCCAAGCCCCCACGCCGGACTATGTCCAAGCTCCAACGCTGGACTATATCCGAGGTGTCATAGAACACCCTCGTTCAAAAAAGTTGAAGGAGTTTAGCCGAGCTTAATGCCAGAAATGCCCTCTATGGAGCCAGCCCTTTGGCGCCGAGCTTTATGCGGATCGCTTCCGGTGGTGCACCACCCGACAGTAGGCTGATTTTTTGTGAATATTTTTGATTGGTGCAATTTATTCTCTGCCGAGATATATAGCCATTATATGTATATCTAGTAGCCCTCAAGGTGTGTGTCGGTCTAAAATCCGAGATGCACCTGAAGGAAAATATGAAGCCGCTGATCCTAGTAGCTTCTGAGACTCAGGTCGTGAAATCGGCCTGAGGATCAACTCTAGCTCGGCAGCATACATAGGAATAAAAACGCAGTGTAATATATTAGAGATAATAGTGATCAGCGAATGGGCCCCTGAGAGAGGGTCGTGAGAAGTCACCGCAATATGCTAGCTTGATGCCGGATAGGTCCATATGGTACCTATTATTGTCCGAAGACGCGTATGCGCATAGTTCGGTCAAGCCGAACACTGAGCACTTTGAATTCTCTGCATTGAATAAGCAATGCAGTAGCCCCCGAGACACTGGTCGGGTGGCAACACCAAATCAGGGGATCGATGTGCCCCTTTAATATTTATAAATAATGAGCACGAAGCCCAGTAGCCCCCGAGACTTAATGTGGGCACGGGTGGCCGAATTAAGGATCGATATCCAGAGTAAAATCACAGATTATGTGTAATGATTCTATGTGTCCAAGTACTTTACATCATTATTTTGACTCCATTGCGACCGTTTATCAGTTGAAAGTGGCCCATCGTCGGCTTCTACCCCTTGGTAGATACTACGCAGGGTGTTTCCGCCTAACAAAACAACCCTTAGCCGACGTCTCGGTGCCCGGAGGCGGTTGTGTTAGCAAAAATGAGGCAATCAGATATGCAGGCTTTATAACTTTCACTTAGTCATAGAAGCTTAAAGTTGGAAGGCCAGTTACTAGCCTCCGGTTAGTGTTCGGCGACAGTCGAGGTCAAGCCGTAAACACTTGACCAATATTATAAACGGCCCGTCATTTAACACGATCATCGGATCGCTGACCAGTTTACGCTTATTGTGACAGATCGGTTTTCAGCTTTCTCCATCGAGGCGCTTAACCATGCTAATTTGGAAGCACAATCGCAATGGTTCTCCCGTTGCGCACCTAGCCGAACAAAGCGGAACGTGGGAGGCAAGCATAGGAGCCGGGCAACCCAACTATTGACCAAAGACGCAATTTGAAACCGATGCATATACATCAATTTCCGAGAATGTTTTTGCCGAATCCCTAAAGGTGACCGGCGCCGCACTACGAGACCAATGCTGGAAACACACAAATAGCTTAAAAGTGCCATAGGCTTGGAAAACCAAAAACTTCAGTAAAAACTGGATGCCCGAACTAGATCAAGTGTTCGGTGCCAAATCGAAAATTGGTCTTAGAAAAAGAAAATTGTGTTGCTGTCGTGCTTTACAATGACACATCCTATATCAAGACATCAAGCGGGTCAGCCTACGGCTTCAACCTCCTTATCCCGAAGGCGGAGTGCTTCTCCGAGGCTAGTTTAGAACTAAGTTCGAGCGGCTTTAGAGAGAAGCAAGACTATCCGGCTATTGACCACACACTTGCGTCGAGAAAGGAGTGATAAATAATAATAAAAAAACTTTGCAACGACTAAGAAGAAGAGCACTTATTATAAAACGACTCATTTAAGAGCCCCCAAGTGACTTGGGTAAAAGAATTTTATGTATAATGATTGTATGTACCGAAGTACTAATATCATATCTTTGTTCACCCGAACTTTAAATGCGTCTTAACCGACCGTCGGCTTCTCCCTCTTTGGTCAAGGACCGAAAAATGTTATGTACTCCACCTGTCGAAAATATCGACGGTGTTTCCGATAACCAGGCAATCAGGCCATAAGGCTGTAACAGACAAAGCGTGCTTAGGGAACTTATGCTATATTACTGACGAAGTGTAAGAAGCATCTTCGAAGAAAATAGTACCCCCACCGATACCTTTCTTCGGTTGCTCATTGTACTATGAGACTTGTGCAATAGATTTTTTGTACTCATGAGTTCCGTCGTGTGCCGACCATAATTGAAAACGATAAGAGCGCTAGCTTTCGTCTTCACCCAGTCTGAGGTCCGAGCTCGGATAACCCGATCGTGACAACCGCAGAGGTGCTCCCTTTACTCCCTAGCCGAATAATCGGGAACGTAGGGGTAAACAGGAAGCGAAACCAACCCAGCTTACCAAATCGCTTAAGTCAATATGGTGCATATTGTGGCGCAATACACGAACAAGGAACGAAGCCGTACAAGTATAATCATATGCAAGAGGAAAGGTTTCACGAAGAAAGCCACCAAGTGAACTGGGTATTTGAATTCCTGTGTCACAAACAAGGTTATGACAAGGAATTTTTTTCACAAAAAACTTTTTGCCAAAAAGGTATAATGCTAGGTCGAACCGAACACAAGTTAAAAATTTAAAACTTTGAGCATGAAGGCAGCTTAGCTGGTTAATGTGTTCGGGATTGATGACGCGGTCCGAGCTTGATGCGGGACAAGGTTCCATCCCCCAAGCCGGTCCCGAGGTGGTGGAGCGAAGAGCTCGGCACTCCGGAGTGGTGACATAGCACGGCCAATGCAGGCCGGCAGAGTGACGCCAAAGTCCTCGGCGTGGGGTAATGAAGTGTTGAAAGCCCCCCGTCTAGCCGAGGTGATGTGGTATGTCAGTACCCCGAGTTGACGATACTGCCCGACCCGAATCATTTTTCCTGTGCACAAAAAATAGTCAAACCGGAGATAATAGTAATAATTAAAAAAAATCGTTACATAATAAATAATTTATGCAAAGTGAGTAATAAAAGAAAATATGGCCTGCGCGCCGAAGTGAATGTCGATGCAGGGCACCGGCGTGATGCGGTAAAGGCGTGGCAAACCTTGAATTCATAGGTCGGTCCGAGTTCCGGATGCGGCATGCGCCGGACTATGTACGGAACCTGGTTTATTTGTTGTAGCAATCCGAAGAAAGGTGACTCCCAAAATTGGTACTCGATCCGCACACCCATTGCCTGATGGGCGATAAAGCGACGACATGGCGATGCTGGCAAAGGTTGGCTTGCCAAGGCAAAGCCCTCGGTCCAGCTAACATGACGAAGCTGGTCGGCTAGTGATGCTTAAGTCTCCGGAGTAGGTTGATGAAGAGATGGCGAAGCCCCCGGTCCAGCCGAGATGTCGAAACCTCGATGTCAGCCGATGAGTCTAAGTAGGTCGGCGTGATGGACATCGGCTTGAAGAAGCAACAGTGCGGCCCTGCCGATGCCGGTCGTGACGTGGTCAATGCCGGCTTGATGAAGTGACCGTGCGGCGATGTTGGTGTGCCCGCTCCGTGTAATCCGTGGGGCGGAGATGTTGGTGATGATTTTTTCCTTCACGATGCCGAACTCTTGTTCGGCTTGCCGAGATGATGATCCGAAGAAGTTGAGCTCGACTCAATAAAGTGGCAACGTGTCTAGCGCGGGTCGGCAGCCGTAGAGCAACGTTGTCGGGCTGGTTTGACACCAGCGCGATGGTGAAGATCATATTGGTTAGCGGGATGTGTTTGGGGAACAAAACACAATACCCCATACAAAACTTCCTTCAAAAAGGATGTCCGAAATCCCGTTCATAAAAAAGATGAATTCGGATCGGATTCGTTCTCGCGCAGAAAACAGATCTGAAAAGTGATGCACTAATCGGAAGGTTCCTGGAGTTTGGACGGTCGGATCGAGCTGAAATTTTGAGGGGGGTAGATATAGGAATTCCGCAGCCGATCAACAGTTGGATCTTCCAAAGGACGTCCGAGCTAGAATCTGGATACCACGCCCTAAACTTTTCCAGATTCTCGTCCAGATTTGACAGGGCTCCGGTATATTGTGGATTGCCAGAGATTCCTCCATCGGAACTCGACGAAATTTTCCAGGGTTGTTGTAGACTCAATTCCGCACAATTCCACCGAAGCAATCGTTAAAATGACACTTGAGGAGGCGGTGGAGGTGGATACAAGTTCGATGTCCAGAAAAACAGCACGGTCGCCCGAGGGCAATGTTGATGTTGAGCCCCCGGGCTCCCTGGATGATTCCTCCATGATCTTGATAGAGATCGGAGTTGATGTTGATGAAGGCCCTCCTCCGAACATGACGATCGGAGGTAGGGCATAGTCCTCGGCCCAGCCAAGGTGACTAGTCGAGCCGGTGATGAAGAAGTCGACGTCGCAGTTGATCTGCAGTCGAGCCATTGATCCTTTTACCGATCACATAGTGGAACTCTCAATGAAAGCACCAATGTCGGTGTCAAAACCGGCGGATCTTGGGTAGGGGGTCCCGAACTATGCGTCTAGGATCGATGGCAACAGGAGACGGGGGACACAATGTTTACCCAGGTTCGGGCCCTCTCGATGGAGGTAATACCCTACTTCCTGCTTGATTGATCTTGATGATATGAATATTACAAGAGTTGATCTACCATGAGATCGTAGTGGCTAAACCCTAGAAGTCTAGCCTATGAGTATATGGTAATGAATCTAGCATATATCATCTATCTATCGACTAGCCTGGCATCGACTTATATAATGTACCAGAGGCCTAGGATAACAAGAGTCCTAGTCGAATACGCCGGTGGGGAGGAGTCCTTGTCCTGATCATCAAGTCTTGTGGAATCTTCCTTGCATATGTCATCGAATGTCTGAGCTGGCCCATGAGTATTCGGCCCTGGGGTGCTCGGCCCAAATCAACTGATCGGGAGACGACGTGGTGAGTACCCCCTAGTCTAGGACACCGTCAGCAGGGTCCCATGGCGCTGGTACCGGTGGCGGCAGGAGACCCTCGTACGGCGGCGCCGGGGCGGGCAGACCATAACGCCGTTGAGAGGCGGCAGCGCGAGGGGGGCGCCGTAGCCAGCGCCAGCCGGCTGGTAGGGCTCGCCGAGGAACGCCTGGTGGCCCGCGGGGCGAGGACCGAGAAGACCCGGTGTAGGAGCCTGTTGGACGGGCATATGATACGCATGCACGACGCCCGTCCACGAGTTCTGCCCGGCTGCCCACGATGGGGCGGGGGGCTGCTGGTATCGTGGCGCCCCCTGCGCCTGGGCCGCTCTTCTTGGCGGCGACCCCCGCCCAGGCTGCGTCGACCCCTCCTTGCGGCTCTTTGGGGAGGTGCGGGGGGCGTAGGCGGCAGCGGGTAATACTTGGCAGGCGCGACCGGTGGAGCAGGGCCACCACGGGTGGTGCCGGCGGCGAGGGCGGTGTGCTGGACCTGCTGCTTCACCTTCGTCATCTGGCGCTCCTCGAGCTTGAGGTACGCGACGATGCGCTGAAAGTTGGGCTGCGGCAGCAAAGTGAGGTTAGAAGCCGCGTTGCCGAAATCCTCGTTGAGGCCGGCGGTGAGGGTGCTGAGCATGAGGTCGTCGGAGACTTTGTCACTGATGTCGCGAAGTTCATCAGCGGGCATCTTGAGCCTCATGCAGTACTCATCGATGGTGGAGTTGTCCTGATGATAGCCGAACAACTCCTGCTGCAAGAAAACAAGGCGCTAAAGTTGTTGGTGAAGAGTGCGTTGATCTTGGTCCACATGGTGCAAGCGTTGTTGTCCTCGGCGACGACCGTGTGGAAAATGTCCTTCGAGATGGTTTGGTAAAACCATCGAATGAGCGTGGCCTCAATGGTGAACCACTCCGGATCGCCCTTCATGTAGTCGTCGTCCACAGAGCCATCAATGTGCTCGGTGAGATAGTACTCACGGAAGACAAGGTTGAAGTAGGTCTTCCATGCATAATATGAGGTGCTGGAGCTGTCGAGGCGGATGGGGACCCGAGCCTCGATGTTCAGGTCGCGGATGGCGGCGGCGGAGGGCTCGGGGCCGGTGAAGGGGTTCGACGAACGGGTGGTGGAAGAGCCCGGGGAGTCCATGGCGGTGGCTAGGGTTGGGGTGGAGAGGCGGCTAGGGTTGTAGGAAGCGGGAGGGAGGTGGGAAGCGGCTACGGCGACGGGGAAAGATGGCGGCACGACGGGACAACGGCAACGCGACGAGGTAGAAGCATGGCAGCGGTGGCTGTGGATCGGCGTGCCGGGGAGGAGCGGGCGGCGGCATGAGGCGGCGGCGGCATCGGAGGAGGACGTGGCGGCGACGGTGGAGAACGGCAGCTGCGGCTTGACCTAGGTCAGGAACTTTAGGGATGATACCATGTTGGATAATGGGTTGGCAATGCAATACTCGATGTATTGATCGGGTGCAGGTGCATGTATATAAAGAGTACAAGTGGGCCTTGCTACCTCTTGAGCACTGCGTTGGTTTTCCATTGAAGAGGAAAGGGTGATGCAACAAAGTAGCGTAAGTATTTCCCTCAGTTTTTGAGAACCAATGTATCGATCCAGTAGGAGGCCACACACGAGTCCCTCGCACCTACACAAACAAATAAATCCTCGCAACCAACGCGATAAGGGGTTGTCAATCCCTTCACGGTCACTTACGAGAGTGAGATCTGATAGATATGATATGATATTATTTTTGGTATTTTTATGGCAAAGATGCAAAGTAAAATAAAAGCAAAATAAAAGGCAACGGAAATAGCTAAGTGTTGGAAGATTAATATGATGGAGAATAGACTCGGGGGCCATAAGTTTCACTAGTGGCTTCTCTCGAGAGCATAAGTATTTACGGTGGGTGAACAAATTACTGTTGAGAAATTGACAGAATTGAGCATAGTTATGAGAATATCTAGGTATGATCATGTATATAGGCATCACGTCCAAGACAAGTAGACCGACTCACCTGCATCTACTACTATTACTCCACACATCGACCGCTATCCAGCGTGCATCTAGAGTATTAAGTTCATAAGAACAGAGTAACGCTTTAAGCAAGATGACATGATGTAGAGAGATAAATTCATGCAATATGATAAAAACCCCATCTTGTTATCCTCGATGGCAACAATACAATACGTGCCTTGCTGCCCCTACTGTCACTGGGAAAGGACACCGCAAGATTGAACCCAAAGCTAAGCACTTCTCCCATTGCAAGAAAGATAAATCTAGTAGGCCAAACCAAACTGATAATTCGAAGAGACTTGCAAAGATAACCAATCATACATAAAAGAATTCAGAGAAGATTCAAATATTGTTCATAGATAAACTTGATCATAAACCCACAATTCATCGGTCTCAACAAACACACCACAAAAGAAGATTACATCAAATAGATCTCCACAAGAGAGGGGAGAACATTGTATTGAGATCCAAAAAGAGAGAAGAAGCCATCTAGCTAATAACTATGGACCCGAAGGTCTGAGGTAAACTACTCACACATCATCGGAGAGGCTATGGTGTTGATGTAGAAGCCCTCCGTGATCGATGCCCCCTCTGGTGGAGCTCCGGAATAGGCCCCAAGACGGGATCTCACGGGTACAGAAGGTTGCGGCAGTGGAATTAGGTTTTTGGCTTCGTATATGGTAGTTTGGGGGTACGTAGGTATATATAGGAGGAAGAAGTACGTCGGTGGAGCAACAGGGGGCCCATGAGGGTGGAGGGCGCGCCTGGATTGGTAGGTGCGGCCCCCTACCTCGTGGCTTCCTGGTTGATATCTTGACGTAGAGTCCAAGTCCTCTGGATCACGTTCGTTCCGAAAATCACGTTCCCGAAGGTTTCATTCCGTTTGGACTCCGTTTGATATTGTTTTTCTGCAACACTCAGAAATAGGCAAAAAACAGCAATGCTGGGCTGGGCCTCCTGTTAATAGGTTAGTCCCAAAAATAATATAAAATTGAATAATAAAGCCCAATAATGTCCAAAACAGAATATAAGATAGCATGGAGCAATCAAAAATTATAGATACGTTGGAGACGTATCAAGCATCCCCAAGCTTAATTCCTGGTCGTCCTCGAGTAGGTAAATGATAAAAACAGAATTTTTGGTGTGGAATGCTACTACGCATAATTTCAATGTAATTCTTCTTAATTGTGGTATGAATATTCAGATCCGAAAGATTCAAGATAAAAGTTTAATATCGACATAAAAATAATAATACTTCAAGCATACTAACTAAGCAATTATGTCTTCTCAAAATAACATGGCCAAAGAAAGTTCATCCCTACAAAATCATATAGTTTAGTCATGCTCCATTTTCGTCACACAAGAATGCTCTCATCATGCACAACCCCAATGACAAGCCAAGCAATTGTTTCATACTTTAGTAATCTCAAACTTTTTCAACTTTCATGCAGTACATGAGCGTGAGCCATGGATATAGCACTATGGGTGGAATAGAGTATAATGATGGGGGTTATGTGGAAAAGACAAAAAAAGGAGAAAGTCTCACATCAACGAGGCTAATCAATGAGCTATGGAGATGCCCATCGATTGATGTTAATGCAAGGAGTAGGGATTGCCATGCAACGGATGCACTAGAGCTATAAATATATGAAAGCTCAACAAAAGAAACTAAGTGGGTGTGCATCCAACTTGCTTGCTCACGAAGACCTAGGGCACTTGAGGAGGCCCATTGTTGGAATATACAAGCCAAGTTCTATAATGAAAAATTCCCACTAATATATGAAAGTGACAAAACAAGGGACTATCTATCATGAAGATCATGGTGCTACTTTGAAGCACAAGTGTGGAAAAAAGGATAGTAGCATTGTCCCTTTTTATTTCTTTTTTGGGCCTTCCTTTTTTTATTTGGCCTTTCTCTTTTTTTGGGGACAATGCTCTATTAATGATGATCATCACACTTATATTTATTTACAACTCAATACTAGAACAAAGTATGACTCTATATGAATGCCTCCAGCGGTGTACCGGGATATGCAATGAACCAAGAGTGACATGTATGAAAGAATTATGAATTGTGGCTTTGCCACAAATACTATGTCAACTACATGATCATGAAAATCAATATGAGAATGATGAACGTGACATGATAAATGGAACGGTGGAAAGTTGCATGGCAATATATCTCAGAATGGCTATGGAAATGCCATAATAGGTAGGTATGGTGGCTATTTTGAGGAAGATATAAGGAGGTTTATGTGTGAAATAGTGTATCATATCACGGGGTTTGGATGCACCAGCGAAATTTGCACCAACTCTCAATGTGAGAAAGGGCAATGCACGGTACTGAAGAGGCTAGCAATGGTGGAAAGGTGAGAGTGCGTATCATCCATGGACTCAACATTAGTCATAAAGAACTCACATACTTATTGCAAAAATCTACAAGTCATCAAAAACCAAGCACTACACGCATGCTCCTAGGGGGATAGATTGGTAGGAAAAGAACATTGCTCGTCCCCAACCGCCACTCATAAGGAGGACACTCAAAGAACACCTCATGTTTCAAATTTGTTACATAACGTTTACCATACGTGCATGCTACGGGACTTGCAAACTTCAACACAAGTATTTCTCTAATTCACAACTACTAAACTAGCACAACTTTGATATCACTACCTCGATGTCTCAAAACAATCATCAACCATCAAACTTCTCTTAGTATTCAACACACTTATAAGAAAGTTTTTATTAGTCTTGAATACCTAGCATATTAGGATTATCTAAGCAAATTACCATGCTATTTAAGACTCTCAAAATAATCTAAGTGAAGCATGAGAGATCAATAGTTTCTATAAAACAAAATCACCACCGTGCTCTAAAAGATATAAGTGAAGTACTAGAGCAAAAACTATATAACTCAAAAGATATAAGTGAAGCACATAGAGTATTCTAATAATTTCCGAACCATCTGTGTCTCTCTCAAAAGGTGTGTCCATCAAGGATGATTGTGGTAAACTAAAAAGCAAAGACTCAAATCATACAAGATGCTCCAAGCAAAACACATATCATGTGGTGAATAAAAAATATAGCTCCAAGTAAAGTTACCGATGGAAGTAGACAAAAGAGGGGATGCCTTCCGGGGCATCCCCAAGATTTGGCTTTTAGGTGTCCTTAGATTATCTTGGGGGTGCCATGGGCATCCCCAAGCTTAGGATCTTGCCACTCCTTGTTCCATAATTCATCAAATATTTCACCCAAAACTTGAAAACTTCACAACACAAAACTCAACAGAAAATCTCGTGAGCTCCGTTAGCGAAAGAAAACAAAAGACCACTTCAAGGTACTGTAATGAACTCATTATTTATTTATATTGGTGTTAAACCTACTGTATTCCAACTTCTCTATGATTTATAAACTATTTTACTAGCCATAGATTCATCAAAATAAGCAAACAACACACGAAAAACAGAATCTATCAAAAACAGAACAGTCTGTAGTAATCTGTAACTAACGCAAACTTCTGGAACTCCAAAAATTCAGAAAAAATAGGACGACCTAGAAAATTTGTTTATTGATCAGCAGAAATTGTAATCACTATTTTATCATGTTCTGGTGATTTTTAAGAATTATTTCCGTGAAAAGAAAGTTTCTGGAATTTTCTGCAAGATCAAATAACTATCATCCAAGAAGATCCTATAGGTTTAACTTGGCACAAACACTAATTAAAACATAAAAACACATCTAACCAGAGGTTAGATCAAAGATTTATTCCTAAACAGAAGCAAAAAGCAAAAAACTAAAAATAAAATTGGGTTGCCTCCCAACAAGCGCTATTGTTTAACGCCCCTAGCTAGGCATAAAAGCAAGGATAGATCTAGGTATTGCCATCTTTGGTAGGCAATCCATAAGTGGCTCTCATGATAGATTCATATGGTAATTTTATTTTCTTTGTAGGGAAGTGTTCCATGCCTTTCCTTAACGGAAATTGGAATCTAATATTTCCGTCCTTCATATCAATAATTGCACCAATCGTTCTAAGGAAAGGTCTATACCAAGAATAATAGGACATGAAGGATTGCAATCGATATCAAGAACAATAAAATCTACGGGCACATAATTCCTATTTGCAATAATAAGAACATAATTAATTCTTCCCATAGGTTTCTTAATGGTGGAATCCGCAAAGTGCAAGTTTAAAGAGCAATCATCAAATTCACGGAAACCTAACAAATCGCAAAAAGTCTTTGGAATAGTAGAAACACTAGCACCCAAATCACACAAAGCATAGAATTCATGATCTTTAATTTTAATTTTAATAGTAGGTTCCCACTCATCATAAAGTTTTCTAGGGATAGGAACTTCCAACTCAAGTTCTTCTTCATAAGATTGCATCAAAGCATCAACGATATGCTTAGTAAAAGCTTTATTTTGACTATAAGCATGAGGAGAATTTAGCACGGATTGCAACAAGGAAATACAATCTATCAAAGAGCAATTATCATAATTAAATTCATTGAAATCTAAAATAGTGGGTTCATTAATATCTAATGTTTTGTTCTCTTCAATCCTACTTTTACCAATTTTTGCATCAAGATCTAAAAACTCCGAATTTTTGGAACGCCTTCTAGGTAAAGGTGGAGCATATTCAGTCCCCTCATTATCAAGATTCATATTGCAAAACATAGATTTAATAGGGGACACATCAATAACTTTTAGATCTTCATCTTTATTTTAAAAGTTTGCCGGCTTAGCGGCCATCTTATTAACTAAGGTGGCCTGCTTATCCAAAATTTCAGCTATTAACTTCTCAAGACGAGCAATTTGGGATCTCAAACCATCAAATTCTTTAGACATATCATCGAGCTCTTTATTCATATAACTCATAAAGCTTTTTTGTTCCTTAAGCTCGTTTCTAAAGAAATTATTATGCTCAAATTGTAAGACCATAAAACTCCTAACGTTGCTTTCTATTTCTTCTAACCTTTTAAGGTGCAGATCACCAAATCTGGGAAGGAGCCATCGTGACAAGCAAGCAATCCAACACACGAGCAAACGAAAAGCAAGCGAACAAAAGGCAAACAGAAAAGAGAGGGCGAATAAAACGGCAAGGGTAAAGTCGGGGAGAGGAAAACAAGAGGAAAATGGCAAATAATGTAATGCGGGAGATAAGGGTTTGTGATGGGTACTTGGTATGTTGACTTTTGCGTAGACTCCCCGGCAACGGCGCCAGAAATCCTTCTTGCTACCTCTTGAGCACTGCGTTGGTTTTCCATTGAAGAGGAAAGGGTGATGCAGCAAAGTAGCGTAAGTATTTCCCTCAGTTTTTGAGAACCAAGGTATCAATCCAGTAGGAGGCCACGCACGAGTCCCTCGCACCTACACAAACAAATAAATCCTCGCAACCAACGCGATAAGGGGTTGTCAATCCCTTCATGGTCACTTACGAGAGTGAGAGCTGATAGATATGATAGGATAATATTTTTGGTATTTTTATGGTAAAGATGCAAAGTAAAATAAAAGCAAAATAAAAGGCAACGGAAATAGCTAAGTGTTGGAAGATTAAATGATGGATAATAGACGTTGGGGCCATAGGTATCACTAGTGGCTTCTCTCGAGAGCATAAGTATTTACAGTGGGTGAACAAATTACTGTTGAGCAATTGACAGAATTGAGCATAGTTATGAGAATATCTAGGTATGATCATGTATATAGGCATCACGTCCAAGACAAGTAGACCGACTCCTGCCTGCATCTACTACTATTACTCCACACATCGACCGCTATCCAGCGTGCATCTAGAGTATTAAGTTCATAAGAACAGAGTAACACTTTAAGCAAGATGACATCACGTAGAGGGATAAATTCATGCAATATGATAAAACCCCCATCTTTTTATCCTCGATGGCAACAATACAATACGTGCCTTGCTGCCCCTACTGTCACTGGGAAAGGACACCGCAAGATTGAACCCAAAGCTAAGCACTTCTCCCATTGCAAGAAAGATCAATCTAGTAGGCCAAACCAAACTGATAATTCAAGAGACTTGCAAAGATAACCAATCATACATAAAAGAATTCAGAGAAGATTCAAATATTGTTCATAGATAAACTTGATCATAAACCCATAATTCATCGGTCTCAACAAACACACCGCAAAAGAAGATTACATCAAATAGATCTCCATGAGAGAGGGGGAGAACATTGTATTGAGATCCAAAAAGGGAGAAGAAGCCATCTAGCTAATAACTATGGACCCGAAGGTCTGAGGTAAACTACTCACACATCATCGGAGAGGCTATGGTGTTGATGTAGAAGCCCTCCGTGATCAATGCCCCCTCCGTGAACTCCTAACAGGCCCCAAGGCGGGATCTCACGGCATGTAGGTTGCGGCGGTGGAATTAGGTTTTGGCTTCGTATATGGTAGTTTGGGGGTACGTAGGTATATATAGGAGGAAGAAGTACGTTGGTGGAGCAACAGGGGGCCACGAGGGTGGAGGGCGCGCCTGGGGGGGGTGGGGGGGTAGGCGCGCCCCCTACCTCGTGGCTTCCTAGTTGATGTCTTGATGTAGGGTCCAAGTCCTCTAGATCACGTTCGTTCCGAAAATCACGTTCCCGAAGGTTTCATTCCGTTTGGACTCCGTTTGACATTCTTTTTCAGCAAAACTCTGAAATAGGCAAAAAACAACAATTCTGGGCTGGGCCTCCGGTTAATAGGCTAGTCTCAAAAATAATATAAAAGTGAATAATAAAGCCCAATAATGTCCAAAATAGAATATAATATAGCATGGAGCAATAAAAAATTATAGATACATTGGAGACGTATCAGGCCTCAACCTCAACTATACAAGATTAGGGGGTGGGCCAGGATATACACATATACATGCAACACATATATTCAACACTCGGGGTGGATCCGTCACTAAACCTGGCATGGGTGGCCCAGCCCGGCATTCTGGCCGGGCTCGAGCCTCGCTTTCCCACCCACGGCCCATCCCGATGCCCAGAAAAGATGGAGATTACGTGATTTTTGGGATATTGAAGGCAAAAAGTATATAATATAACATTATCTAATCCCAAAACTACTTTTATTATTATTTTTACATATGGAAAAGCAGACATTTTCCGTGCCTCGGGCCAAGTTGGGCCCAGACTTGTGATTTACAGGTCAGGCTTTGTAAATCTAGCCCGGCCCGATCAATGCCCAGGTTTACCTATCACCACTCATTTATGTGGAGGTGGATCCATTCCGTTTTCAGTAGAAAGACACGGTTTCAATCCTTCTCGCGTGGAATTTTTCTCGGAAGACACATCCTTCTCTCATGCTGAACTCTCATTGCGACATGGGCTTTGAGTAGGCTGGAAACTTTCATTAGGATCCACTGGGATGATGCTACTGTTTAGATGCCCTTGAAGCATATTCATGATGTCCCTAGCTTCCTCGTCTCATGCTGGTATCCTCGCTCACAACTCTTCTATCTCCAAGGTCACAATTTCTAGGAGGAATTCGGCCGAGCTGTGCGATGTGTATTTGCTCCTAGCTCAATGACAAAGACGTTCATTACTGGCGAAGGTGCTACATTACCCATCTCTTTACTTGGGCTTGGGACCATGGGAGGCGATCTTCCATCGACCACACCCTTTGTCATAACACACATTGGCAGGATCTTGTTGCTTCGTGACGTGATCGAATTTGAATTGTAGGCTAGAGAGCCCTTGGAGTATGCCTCGGCTACGAACCCAGTCGGTGAGGGGTAGTAGCTGCTCCTGGGGTATCTATAGCTTTGCAATTAGGACATGAATGGTACCGCCGAGCTGTCTACTAACCCATACCATGGCACTTAGTATGGGTAATACCCTGGCTGATAGTACACTGCCCCACCCTTTTTTTGAGAATTACACTGCCCCACCCTTGCAATGTAGTCGGAGTATGTTGTAGGGGATCCATAGTAGATCCCAGTGCAATACGTCGAGCAGTCGGGGTCGTAGCGCGTGTTACCAGTGTAACCCTCGATTCGACCAGCTTGGGTCCAGGAAGTCGTTGATGGGGTTAGAAGTGTTGATGTAGGTCCACCCAAAAAGGGATCGGAAACACTAACGCCCACACGTTTGGCACTTCTCCAACTCGCCCACATGCCTGAATCACCGTCAATTCAATTTTGCACGAAGCTTGACACCAGAAGGCAGATTTCGTGTGCCACGTAGGACAAGGCCAGTGTGTGGTGTGTAGTTACTTTGCCCGCACGCAGTTTCTTCCTCGGACGACAACGGTGGCGAGTCAGGGCGTGCGGTGGAACTGCCGTCGCGCCCGCACGACTTCGGTTACCGTCTCCCATGACTCGCCATTCCCTCCCCTCGTTGCGGTTGCATTACTCCCCTTCGCATTCATTTCTCCCCAACCCACTACCCACAATAGTTCCATTCGATTGGAGGAGAAGACGAGAGGAGGAGGCGGCGGCAGCGGAAGAGTCGACGGCATTCGCGGCCGTTGCTGGGGTTCACCGGACCGGAGCGTCGTTACCGGAGCAGGCACAGTGAGAAGGTAAGGCTATCGAAGCTGCTCACATTCCTCGCTGCGAAATCTGTTCCCCTCCCTCCGTGGTCACATTCCCCTCGAGTATTCTCGAGATTCCGGCAGATTCGCGGCACTCCGGTGTCCCCGTCGGTGGTGGACTCGCGTGTTTGCCATTTAGGGTGGCATTGTGCAGTTTCGTCGCCGTCGCGGTGGTAGTCATGCCGGTGAGGCTCGCCCGGTCGGCAACCACATCTGTATATACGACAGATTAGTTCCTGCATTTTCCCTGTGCGAGCGATTTCTAGTTGTTAGTCCTGATTTGCCTCGAAAGCTATGGTCATCTCTGTTTTTAGGGCGTTTTTTGTTGTTGAATTCAGGGTATGATAGTTGTGAATGAACCCTAGATATAGTTAGGTGCATTTCAAAGTGTAGGATAATGACAGTCATGGCAATTTCAACACCCTTGTTTTGTACTCAACTATCATCACTGATGGCAACTAATTTTCTGAATCAACTATGTCAGTTGCCATGTCATTTGTAGGATAATGTCAGTTTATGAGATCCAAGTCAGGGAGTAATTTTTGTGTATAATTTCTATATCTAGGTAGTTGCATATTTAAGTGTGTGATAATGGCAGTCACGACAATTTCATTGCATTTGTTTACCTACAATTATCCTCTAAGTGGCAACTAAATTTGTGAATCAACTATGCCAGTTGCCATGTTATATGCTGAGTAATGGCAGTTTGACTGTACAATAGACTCACTATGTTGCCATGCTGATATGTGATAGCACAACATATTTAATTGCATTACATGGCAGCTCATTTTTTATGAGGTCAGGCTGTGAGTTGCCACATTATGTGTTGTAGACTGGAAGTTGTCTATCCTATTTGAAGTACCTTAGATGCAACATCTTTTGTTTGTTAACATGGAAACTTGAACCTAGTAGATGTGACCTGTACTTTTATGAAGCCAATGCGTTAGTTGCCACATTACATGTTGGACAATCCTAGTTGGGTGTTCCTCTGTACTGCCTCAGTTGCACTTTTATTAGCGCCAACATGGCAACTTGATTCTGCTACATGGCAACTGCTTCATTAAGAAGCACACACATGTCCAGTTGCCATGTTTCTGCATTTGCTTATTCATTTGATTATTTTCCTGCCTATTTGTGCATGTTCAACACATGGCAATTACTCCCTTTTCAGATGCTAAAACTTTGGGGTAACCATGGCAGTTTTCATTTTTGTTTATCGATGATATCCAGTGAATCGTTACTTCATGCATTTCTGTCTGCATCTGTCGACTGTGTTTTCATTTCACGCTAATGTGTTTTTGTTCTTACTGTAGCACAATGGCTCGTGGTGACCATCAAGATGATGATGACTTCATGGAGTTACCGCCAGCAAATCGTGCGGCTGGTCGTACAAAATATGGCGATGAGGTCACTCTCCCCCTATGTTTTAATTTGACATTGAGTTTTCAATCTTCTGTTAGAACTAAAATTTTACTACATTGAACATGGAAACAAATGATCCTTTTTGTGTTATGCAGAAGAAGAAACATCAACGCAATAGGGCTTCGCAAGAACGCCTGACTATATTGACCGAGGGATTAACTGATGAGCAGAAGGGAGCTGCCGGTGAGATGGTGATGCAGGCTCTGATGGATGTTCGGTGCAAGAACCTAGTAAATCCTGTATGTGACTGGCTCGGTGAGATATATGAGCCTGTGTCTAGGGAATTCGTGATTCCGGAACGTGGAAGACTACCTTTGGATGAGGAATCTGTGTTCCGCACTTTGGGTGTGCCCCGTGGAGAAATCAAAGTGCCGTATGAGGTGAATAATAAGATTGAGGAAGCTTTGTTCGCCCGTTTGTTTCCTGGAATGGCATCCATGCCTAATACGACTGTGCTGGCAACTTTGCTGGAGGGCATGAAAACACATCGCGAGGTATTTAAGATGAAGCTGCTGATGTACTTGATCTCAGCTATCTTTGCGCCTACCACATCTCTTCGCCCAAGCAACAAATTGATCGCTCTCTGACTATAGCGCCAGAAAAGCTCTTGTCTGCTAGGACTACGTTGGTATTTCCCCAAAGAGGAAGGGATGATGCAGCACAGCGACGGTAGGTATTTCCCTCAGTGATGAAACCAAAGTTATCGAACCAGTAGGAGAACCAAGAACCACAACGTAAACAACACCTGCACACAGATAACAACACCTCACAACCCGACGTGTTAAAGGGGTTGTCAATCCCTTTCGGGTAACGATGCCAGAAATTTGTGATAGATTGGAATAATAGATCGCGAATAAAATAAAGTGCAGCAAAGCATTTTTGTATTTTTGGTTTGATAGATCTGAATAAAAATGCAAAGGTGAAGTAGATCGCAAAGCAAATATATGAGAAAGAAGGCCCGGGGGCCGTAGGTTTCACTAGTGGCTTCTCTCGAGAAAAATAGCAAACAGTGGGTAAACAAATTACTGTTGGGCAATTGATATAACTTCAATAATTATGACGATATCCAGGCAATGATCATTTCATAGGCATCACGTCCAAGATTAGTAGACCGACTCCTGCCTGCATCTACTACTATAACTCCATACATAGACCGCTATCCAGCATGCATCTAGTGTATTAAGTTCATGGAAAAACGGAGTAATGCAATAAGAACGATGACATGATGTAGACAAGATCCTTTTATCTATTGCGTAGATATAGATCACATCTTTTTATCCTTAGTAGCAACGATACATACGTGTCATTTCCCTTTCTATCACTGGGATCGAGCACCGTAAGATCGAAGCCACTACCGGGCACCTCTTCCCATTGCAAGATAAATACATCAAGTTTTCCAAACATAACCCAAATATCAGAAAAGGAATACGAGTCTATAAGAGATCATGCATATAAGAGATCAAAGAAAATGAAATAACTTTCATGGATATAAAAAGATATGACTGATCATAAACTCGAAGTTCATCAGATCCCAATAAACACACCGCAAAAAGACTTACATCATATGGATCTCCAAGAGACCATTGTATTGAGAATTCAGCGAGAGAGAGAGAAAGCCATCTAGCTACTAACTACGGACCCGAAGATCTGCAAAGAACTACTCACTCATCATCGGAGAGGCACCAATGGAGGTGGTGAACCCCATCCGAGATAGTGTCTAGATTGGATCTGGTGGTTCTGGACTCTGCAGGGGCTGGATGAATATTTCGTCGACTCCCCTAGGTTTCTGGGATTTTTGGGGTATTTATAGAGCAAAGAAGCGGTCCGGGGGGCACCCGAGGTGGGCACAACCCACCAGGGCGCCCCTGGGCCTCCTGGCGCGCCCTGGTGGGTTGTCCCCTCCTCGGGACTCCCCCCAGGTGCAACCAGGGCCCTTTGTGTTCCTTCTGGCCCATAAAAGATCATCGTGGAGTTTCATGGCATTTGGACTCCGTCTGATATTGATTTCCTGCGATGTAAAAAACATGGAAAAAATAGCAACTGGCACTTGGCACTATGTCAATAGGTTAGTACCAAAAAATGATATAAAATGACTATAATATGATTATAAAACATCCAAGATTGATAATAAAACGACATGGAACAATCAAAAATTATAGATACGTTGGAGACGTATCAGCATCCCCAAGCTTAACTCCTGCTTTTCCTAGAGTAGGTAAGTGATAAAACAGAATTTTTGATGTGGAGTGTTGTTTATCAAGTCATATCATATTATTTTCTTTATAGCATGGACATTTGGACTTTTATGTGATTCAAAGCAATAGTCTAGTTTTGACATAATAATTTAGATACTCAAGTATATCAACAAGCAACCATGTCTTTCAAAATATCAACGCTAAAATAAGTTATCCCGAGCCCATCATGCTCAAACATTGATCCATTCATGAAACACACTCGAATATTTGCTACACCCAATACTTAAGTATGATCATATTGCCTCCTAGTTGGTGCTTTTTATGAGAGAAGATGGAGACTCAAATTCAAAATAAAAATTGCATAAAGTAAAAGAAAGGCTCTTCGTAGAGGGAAGTAGGGATTTGTAGAGGTGCCAGAACTCAAAGCGAAAAAATTGAGATGAAATTTTTTTGGGGGGTGTATCCATCCCACCAATGAAAACGACGTAGAGCTACGAACACTTTCCATGCTAGATATTCCATAGGCGGTTCCCAAACAGAAAATAAAGTTTATTCCTTTTTCCACCATACTTTCACTTTCCATGGCTAACCATATCCATGGGTGCCTTCCATACCAACACTTCCCAAGGAATTTATTATTTGACAACATAAAGTAAATTCATTTTTGCATTTCGGGACTGGGCATCCCTAAAACCTTTGCCTTACACTCGTGCAATGAGAAGTGAATAAACACTCATCGTGAGAATAACACATCCAGCATGGAAAATATTAGCCACCCGTTACCGTTCCGTGAGCGAAACAAAATACACAAAATAGAAGTTTATTTTGAAAATTAGAGATGTCACATGCAAATTTGCTTAGAATGGCAAAAAATACCGCATATAGGTAGATATAGTGGACTCATGTGGCAAAACTGGTTTAAAGGATTTTGAATGCACAAGTAGAGGTCTTACTTAGTGCAAAATGAAGGCTAGCAAAAAGATTGAGAAGCGACCAACCAAGAAACGAATAATATCATAAGCAAGCATTAAGCATAATTAACACCGAATAATGCACCACAAGTAGGATATAATTTTCATTGCATGATTATTGACTTTCGTGCATGCATAGGGAATCACAAACCTTAACACCAATATTCTTACTAGAGCATAATTACTCATCAACATAACTCACATATCACATCATCATATCTCAAAACTATTACTAATAATCAAGTTTATTTTGTCCAGTGATCTTCATGACATTTTTTACTTTATCCTTCTTGGATATCTATCACTTTGGGACTAATTTTCATGTGTTGCTTTTCATAAGCTCAAACAAGTATAAGTGAACATCATGAGCATAATTTTTTTTTCTTTCTCTCAAAATAATTTAAGTGAAGCAAGAGTGAATTTATTCAACATTTAACTAATTCTCAAACAATTCTAAGTGAAGCAAGAGAGCATTTCTTCAAAAAATACTAAGAACACCATGCTCAAAAAGATATAAGTGAAGCACTAGAGCAAGTCCAAGCTCATAAAAGATTTAAGTGAAGCACAGAGAGCAATTCTAACAAGTCCTGATATAATTTTGGATCTCTCAAATAGGTGTGTCCAGCAAGGACTGATGACTTAAAACAAAAAATAAAACAAGCAAAGACTCATATCATACAAGATGCTCCAAACAAAACACATATCATGTGACGAATAAAAATATAGTCTCGAGTAAAATACCGATGGTCGTTAGAAGAAAGAGGGGATGCCACTCGGGGGCAACCCCAAGTTTACTTGGTTGCTCATTCTTGGATAATATCTTGGGATGTTGGGGCATCCCCAAGCTTAGGCTCTTCTATCCTTCTTTCATCCATCGTAAGATAATCCAAAACTTGAGAACTTCAATCACACAAAACTCAACAAAACCTTTGTGAGATCTTAGTATAAGAAAGCAAACTACTACTTTAAGTGTTGTATCAAACCAATTCATATTTTATTTTTGTATTACATCTACTTTATTCCAACTTTTCTATGGCAAAAACTCATCAAAGAAAACCATATAGCCATCAAAATAAGCACACAACACAAAGAAAACAGAATCTGTTAAAACAGAACAGTCTGTAGCAATCTGACTTTTGCGAATACTTTTGAAACTCCAGAAATTCTACCAAATTAGTACAACCAGGGTAATTTGTATGTTAATCTTCTGCAAAAATAATCAGGGCAAAATCTCTTTTCTGTGATTTATGGAAATTATTTTCCGGAGTGCAAAGTTTCTGTCTTTTTCAGCAAGATCAAACAACTATCACCCAAGAAGATCCTAAAGGCTTTACTTGGCACAAACACTAATTAAAACACAAAATACACAATCATACCAGTAGAATAATTGTGCAAACATACAAAAATAGAAATAAAAAAGCAAAAATAAATTTTATTCATTGGGTTGCCTCCCAACAAGCGTTATAGTTTTACACCCTTAGCTAGGCATAAAGCAAGGATCTAAGTTTTGTCATCTTTGATTCGAGATCCATAAGATGCCCTCATGATTGATTCATAAGGTGGTCTAATTTTTGTTCTAGGAAAGTGTTCCATACCCTTCCTCAAAGGGAATTGGAACTTGATATTTCCTTCTTTCATATCAATCACGGCACCGATAGTGCGGAAAAACGGTCTAACAAGAATAATTGGACAAGACGGATTGTAATCAATATCAAGAACAATAAAATCTATGGGCACATAGTTCCTATTTGCAAGAATAATAACATCATTAATTCTTCCCATAGGCTTTTTAATAGTAGAATACGCCAAGTGCAAATCTAAGGAACATTCTTCAAGATTGGTAAGACCAAGCACATCACATAAAGATTTCAGAATTATAGAAACACTAGCACCCAAGTCACACAAAGCAAAACACTCATAATTTTTAATCTTGACTTTGATAGTAGGTTCCCACTCTTCATGCAATTTTCTAGGAATTGAAACTTCTAATTCCAATTTTCCTTCCAAAGCTTTCATCATAGCATCAACAATATCTTTAGTAAAAGCTTTGTTTTATTCATAAGCATGGTGTGAATTTACCATGGATTGCAACAAAGAAATACAATCTATCAAAGAGCAACTATCATAATTAAAGTCTTTGTAATCCAAAAGAGTGGGTGCATCACTAACTAAAGTTTTGACCTCTCCAAACCCACTTTTATCAATTTTCTCGACAAGATTTTCACCCTCCGAAATATTGGGACGCCTTCTACCTAAAGTTGACTCTTCTCCAGTCCCTTTTTCATCAATCTTATCTTTACTAAATAGATAATCAATAGAGAAAACACCAATCATTTTAAGATCTTCATCGGTTTTGCAAGAATAATCACTAGAAAAAGCTTTCTCTAAAAATTCTCTTTTAGCTCTAAGCATAGCTTATCTTTTCTTACTTTCATCCATAGAAACATAAAGAGCTTTAATTGATTCATCAAATTTAGGCACAAAAATTTTCAACTTGAGATTTTCCACATCATGAGCAATTCTATCAACACTTCTAGACAAATCATCAATCTTTATTCAACTTTTCTTCTATGGAAGTGTTGAAAACTTTTTTCGTGTTGATAAATTCTTTAATATTATTCTCAAGGTCAGCGGTATTCCTATTACTATTGTAAGATTGATTTCCATAGGAATTACCATAATTATTAGAGGAATTACTAGGAAAAGGCCTAGGATTAAAAATTTCCTCTATAAGCATTGCTATCAAAATTATTGCGAGAGATAAATTCACATCAATGGCATCACTATTTTGCTCAATCAAAGTAGACAAAGGCATATCATTAAAATCAATAGGAGCACTTTTACTAGCAACCAATTTCATAAGAGCATCAACTTTATCACTCAAAGAAGAAATTTCTTCAACCGAATTAACCTTTTTACTAGTAGGAGCTCTTTCGGTATGCCATTGTGAATAATTTGCCATGATATTATCAAGCAATTTGTTGGCTTCACCCAAAGTAATTTCCATAAAAGTACCACCCGTGGCAAAATCTAAAAGATTATGAGAAACGAAATTCAACCCCGTATAATTTTTTTGTATGATCATCCAAAGATTTAACCCATGAGTTGGGCAATTCCTTAGCATCATTTTCATCCTTCCCCAAGATTGTGCAACATGCTCATGTTCAAGTTGCTTGCAATTCATGATTTGGGTTCTAAGGGAAATAATTTTTGCTGGAGGAAAATACTTAGTGATAAAAGCATCTTTGCAGTTATTCCAAGAATTGATACTATTGCGGGGCAAAGAAGAAAACAAATTTTTTGCAGAATCACGCAAAGAAAACGGAAATAATTTCATCTTGAACACATCATTGTCCACATCTTTTTTCTTTTGAATATCACATAATTCCACGAAGGTATTAAGATGGGATGTGGCATCCTCATTAGGAGTACCGAAAAATTGGCCTTTCATAACAAGATTCAGCAAAGCAGTATTAATATCACAAGTGTCCGCATTAGTGGAGGGAGGAGAAAGCGGAGTGCCAATAAAATCATTGATGTTGGTATTTGAGAAATCACATAATTTGGTGTTCTCTTAGTCATGATGTCCACACAACAAGATTGCACTCAAAAACAGATCTGGCAAGAAGACGGCGAATGGAAAAGAGGGTGAATAAAACAGCAAATTTTTGTGAAGTGGGGGAGAGGAAAATGAGAGGAAAATGGAAAATAATGTAAATTGCGAGGAGATGAGATTTGTGATTATGAACCTGGTTATGTTGAAGATCCTCCCCGGCAACGGCGCCGAAATTCCTTTTGATCGCTCTCTGACTATAGCGCCAGAAAAGCTCCTGTCTGCTAGGACTACGTTGGTATTTCCCCAAAGAGGAAGGAATGATGTAGCACAACGACGATAAGTATTTCCCTCAGTGATGAAACCAAGGTTATCGAACCAGTAGGAGAACCAAGCAACACAACGTAAACATCACCTGCACACAGATAACAACACCTCGCAACCCGGCGTGTTAAAGGGGTTGTCAATCCCATTCGGGTAACGATGCCAGAAATTTGAGATAGATTGAAATAATAGATCGCGAATAAAATAAAGTGCAGCAAAGTATTTTTGAATTTTTGGTTTAATAGATCTGAATAAAAATGCAAAGGAAAAGTAGATCGCAAAGCAAATATATGAGAAAGAAGACCCGGGGCCGTAGGTTTCACTAGTGGCTTCTCTCGAGAAAAATAGCAAACGGTGGGCAAACAAATTACTGTTGGGCAACTGATAGAACTTCAAATAATTATGTTGATATCCAGGCAATGATCATTACATAGGCATCACGTCCAAAATTAGTAGACCGACTCCTGCCTGCATCTACTACTATTACTCCACATATCGACCGCTATCCAGCATGCATCTAGCGTATTAAGTTCATAGAAAAACGGAGTAATGCAATAAGAACAATGACATGATGTAGACAAGATCCGTTTATCTATAGCGTAGATATAGATCCCATCTTTTTATCCTTAGTAGCAACGATACATATGTGTCGTTTCCCTTTCTGTCTCTGGGATCGAGCACTGTAAGATCGAACCCACTACCGGGCACCTCTTCCCATTGCAAGATAAATATATCAAGTTGGCCAAACAAAACAAAAATATCGAAGAAGAAATACGAGGCTATAAGAGATCAAAGAAACTCAAATAACTTTTATGGATATAAAAAGATATAACTAATCATAAACTCGAAGTTCATCAGATCCCAATAAACATACCGCAAAAGAGTTACATCATATGGATCTCCAAGAGACCATTGTATTGAGAATTCAGCGAGAGAGAGAAAGCCATCTAGCTGCTAACTACGGACCCGAAGGTCTACAAAGAACTACTCACGCATCATCAGAGAGGCACCAATGGAGGTGGTGAACCCCATCCGAGATGGTGTCTAGATTGGATCTGGTGGTTCTGGACTCTGCGGTGGCTGGATGAATATTGCATCGACTCCCCTAGGGTTCAGGGATTTTTGGGGTATTTATAGAGCAAAGAGGCGGTCCGGGGGGCACCCGAGGTGGGCACAACCCACCAGGGCGCGCCTGGGCCTCCTGGCACGTCATGGTGGGTTGTCCCCTCCTTGGGACTCCCCCCAGGTGCAACCAGGGCCTGTTGTATTCCTTCTGGCCCATAGAAAATCATCATGGAGTTTCGTGGCATTTGGACTCCGTCTAATATTGATTTCCTGCGATGTAAAAAACATGGAAAGAACAACAACTGGCACTTGGCACTATGTCAATAGGTCAGTACCAAAAATGATATAAAATGACTATAAAATGATTATAAAATATCCAAGATTGATAATAAAACAGCATGGAACAATAAAAAATTATAGATACGTTGGAGACGTATCACAAGTGCTTCCCTATCCTGGTGAATGCTCTCTCTCTATTTCTTTTTCCATACAATCTTTTGATTTTGATGTCACGCAGAAGCTAGTCACTGCCAGTTTTGATGTTTTTGTTGAATGCTGATGCGACATCTTTTTTGTCCTGAATTTGTGTTGCGTAGGCGAAGCTAAAAGACGTTAAGAACATGAATTGGTGTAAATTCATCGCAGGCTTCCTGCATGATGCTTTCTCAAATAAGATGCACTAGAAGGGCTATCACTTGCACCTAATGGTATTTTCCCCTACTCTTATGCAAATGCTCTTATCATGGTTCTTTCTTTCCTAAATGAACATTACAGTTGTTCATAAGTGTGAACCAATTTTTTTTTTGCATTTTTCGGTACCTCTGTTTGGCCATAATTTGACAACCAACATTTTTGACTGAGCTTTTAAATTAATTTTGTTTTTCCTTTTTTATGGCAACCCTTATGTTTCATTTTTCTGTGAATCTTTTACATGTCAAAGTGAATTTTGTTTGTTCCATGGCATCTGTAGTTGCTGCCTACAAGGAAATTACATTTTTCTACAACACACATAGTGTTCACTTCCCTACATTCATTCTCTTTATACAATCTGGATGGCAACCATCATGTTGAGCTAGTGGCAACTACCAGCATAACAAGTTGGCAACTGCCAACATACCATGATGGCAACTAACATAGATAGATGGCAAATCTTTCTTCCCTTTTTTTCAACTTGTGACTCAAGGGAGACTACATAAGCTTTTTTTCAACATAGCATGATGGCAACTAACATAGCTTGCTTTACTGTGTAAACCAGCTCATGTGCGTCAATCGTCTTGATTTGTCCATTGTTGACTTTACTGAGATAGGAGGCTCGCTGCCTCCACATAAGTTTGTTGTCTCTGAGTGGACGTACGATGCTGTCAAGGCTATGCTTGCCGCAGACAAGATAACTGATATGAAATATGGGAAACTGCAGGTTAGTTCTGCCTTCTTTCTTTCACGGCATTCTTGAATTTCGATGTTGGATATAATATGAAAAAATCCCCATACGGCAACCATTTAGGGCTAACAAGTCATAAATGCCTTGGCAACCATGGTTGTCTGCACATGGAAACCATGTTTGACCCCATACGGCAACTCAGTCGTTCCCTGTCGAAACTCCTTTTTTCCGTTTTTGGAATCCATGAATTGTAGTCACTGCTCCTTATTTCTTTTGACATCATAGTGGTTTTTGCTGTTTTTCAGCTGATGGCCAAGCATGCTATAGACTACAATGTGTTTGGTGGGACACAAAACTTTGGCAAGTGGATGGATGTGCATTCAGCTCCATCTTGTCCTGCTGATGTAATCAAGGGTGTTTATTTGTTTTTTGAAATTATATTTTCTTGCATTTGATATCTCTTTACAGTTGTTTTGGCTTATTTTTATTATGCACGTGACTCTAATATGTTTGGTTCTTGTTACTTTTTTGTTTTCTGCTCAGGCGAGGGCACCTGTTGAGCACCTAGTCAGGCAGTTTGCTTCCGGCATGACTAGCTTGCTCAGGAAGTTGGTTGATGGTTGGACGTCACTTAATGGTTCTGATAGCGACGCGGTTGCGAGGTAGTTCACATCATTTGTTGTAGAACAAACACATTGACCAACTGGTTGCCGTGGCCGGTACAACTACAACAGCTCTCAGGAACTCCCTGGCACGCAAGATGAGCTAGATGGAGATGGTCTTGGTGGCGTGGATGCTGGTCTTGACAAGGACGACGACATGGAGTATGTGCCACATGACACCGACGATGATGAACATGATGAAGTTCGTGTAGGGTGTAAGAACGATAAGGCTGCACCAAAAGTTCCTCCACCGGAGGGAGGCATTGATCCAACTGTTGTGAGAGACACGGGTGTTTCGCTCTCAAAGAGGGGCAGGGCTCCAGACGATGATGGCCAAGGCTCTGCTGGTAAGAGGTGTAGGACCGATCCCGTAGCTGCTAGGAGGAGGTTTGACATCTATTTAGCATTTTGTTTGTCCTTCCTTTTTAACAGCCCGACCTTTTTTCATTTTTCTAAGTGCCCATGAATTTTGTGTCTCACACTTGGTATCTTTTTGCCATTTTTTCTACGTGCAGTGTGGCAACAGTTGGTGGACGATCAGTTAAGAAGAAACAAGCACCCACGCCAACCCATGTTTCTGCCCGATTGAACAAGGGGGCTCCCACTGCTGGTGCCACCACTTCCACTAGGTCGTCTCCTCGCACATCGACGTTCAACACCGGAGATCTTGTCATGCTGCAAGACTTGAGGAAGACAATCAAGAAGTGGGTTCTCCCTATTTTTTATTGTCCTAATGCTATTTTTTGTTTGATGCATTCTAAATCATATACAACCTTTTACTTGATCCACTTCTATGGCAACTACTGCTTGCTTCTCATGGCAGCTGTCTAACTTGCCACATGGCTACTGCTATCTGTCCCACATGGCAACTGTTGTTTTCATGATCTAAATTTGCTGCATGGCAACTCCTGGTTCTTCTGCATGGCAACTGCTTACTAGACCACATGGCAAATATTTTCCACTCATATGGCAACTGGTAGCTTTCCACTAAATTCAACCACCTGCATTTCATGTGTGTTCATCCATACCTTGTTTTCAAATAGCAGCTCTGGCATATCACATATTTTCATTTTATGATGACTACCATGGCAATTATTTTGCTCACCTTTTTTAACTCTTCATGCGTTTTCTATTGCAGGGTGAAGAAGACTACTACACGCTCTTGAACGCATTCACTCCAAGTGGCCGACAAGTGGTAATGCAGATATTAATGAGCCACCAGTCGACAAAACTGCTGCTGCACCGTCCACTGTTCCCACTAGCTCTGATGCAAGCGGCCTCCCATCTCCGCCGGTTGCAGATGTGCAGACTACAACAACAACCATCCATACATCTGGGAGTGACGAGTCGGTATCTGCCAAGACTGCTGAGATATTGTGTAACACCCCAAAATTCTTAGTCTTGTTTTATTAATTAAAATTTTGCCAGGAAATTTAACTTTTCTTTTCTTGGTTTTCTTGATTTCAGAACCATTCTTTTCTTGATTTTTTATGGAATATTTTTTACCTCAAGTGGAAAACTTCCCAATTTTACTGGACTCTTTTATCCTCTCAAATAAAACATTTCTTCTATCAGTAGGATTATTTATATAATTATTCTTTCCCTGAGCTTTATTTCTCCAAAAGGTTTTTTTTCCATAAGTTTAGGATCCCATTTGCACTGCAACCCTTTTATAAATCCTTTCAAAAATCCCACCAAATTTTGGAGATGTCATATGATGTTTTTAAGCCACCTTTATGCAAAAGTACCTTCTGTCCTTTGGTAATTTTGAGCTCTACACCAGTTTTTCAAATCTGGTCCAGTGGACAGATTTGCACTACAACATATTTAAATATTTCTTCAAAGCTTCCACCAAAATTATGGGATGTTGGTAGCAGCATATGATTCAACTTTATGCAAAAACCCAGCTTTGTTCCTTAAATTTTTTGAGTGGATCAACCTCTTTTCCATTCTGGTCCAACTTGATGGTTTGTACAGCAACCACATTTTTAGTTGCTCCTTTATCCTTGATTTCTTTTCCTACTTGTAGTCCTCCCTGATAAACCCCTAAGTCCAGGAGCAAGCACCCATTGGATCATTTTTGGATCATGAAGTAATGCCATTTACGTCCTGTCCAAGATGGAAGTTTTGCAAAACTTGCAGTAGCAAGTTTGTGCTTTGGACAAACTAACCTCACCACCCTCTCTTTCATCTAAAGAGACCCCAACCTGGAAGATTTGGCCACATCAAGAAATGCCTAGATGCCGGTGGCATTTTATCAAACACCTTGAGAGCATGGACAGATTGGGCATGAGTTTTTGTTTTCATAGTGGACCTGATTCCCCACTGCACCAAAGCATGTCCCATGGATTTGCCTTAACCTACAACCCCACCCTGCTAACCCTCTTGTAGTTTAAAGCCCCCTAGCATGCATTAGCATTTTGTCGAGCACGTTCCGTGCGTGCTCTGGGCGCGAGCAGAGCGCGCGTTTTGCACGTGCCGCGCCCGAGCCGCCGCGTCGCGCCCCTGGCTTGGCCCACCCTGCATAGCCGCGCCACGCGCTCCCCCTCTCACCAGAACGCGCCAAGCAGCCCTGGTGCCCTGCAGCACCGCCGACAGAGCTCCTTGGCGGCACGCCGGCGTCCGCAGCGCGTCTCTGCCAGGTCGGTGCCGCCCAGGCCTCTCCCGCTCGCCACCTGCCCCTGGAACAGCTCAGCCTCATCCTCTCGCGTGTCCTCTAGCTCACGTCGTCGCCACGGCGCCCTGCCGCTACAGGGAGGCGGTTCGCCGGCGAACTTATCCACGGCCGCCGCAAACTGACCTTGTTGCGCTAAAGAGAGGCCCTCGAGCACGTTCCGTTCACTAGGCAGCCTCAGCATGCTCCCCTAGTTCTTCCGTGGCAGCCAATCAACCCGGGGAGGTCTTCTTCCCCACCTCCGGCAGCTGCAGCCGCCGCCACCGCCCCGGCCATTCCGGCGCCACCAGAGCCTCCCCCTCTCCACTCTCTTCACCAGGAACTCCCTCTCCCCTAGTGAATCCATCCCCTACTCAATATTGACTGACTCGCCGGGCAAAACCCACTTTGCCCGACGGCCACCGTCCGCTGCGAAGCTCGCCGCCGGCAGCTCCTTCCACCCCAGAGACCGTAGCGACCACCGGAGTGACCGTCTCAATTCCCTGAGCCCGCGGATGGCCTCTGTTTCCCGGACGGTGCCGCCGTTCGCCGGCGAGCATCGCCAGAGTCCCGCCTCCGCTCGAGGCAGAGGAAGAGGAGGGAGGCCGACTAGTCAAACCTGACTAGTGGGTCCCCAGACCTTGTCGATGACTCCCAGCGGTCCATGCTGGTTAAGTGGAAAGCGTATTTCGAATACGCCGACGTGACTTTGGAGAGAGAGAAGCAAACTATCAAAAGTTTTGGAGTGCACCGCCTTTCCACATATTAAAGGCAAGCATTACGAACCCCGGCATAATATGTTGCATACATTGTTTGACACGATTATGGCACCACCTCAATTCGTGGAACTCGTTATTTTATGTGGTGATGTGATCATTTGCATAAATGCTTATTTGAAATTTCCTTGCTGTTGGAAATGGACCTGCTTGTAATAATGATCACCCTCGTATGCCTTTCGTGCCTACCTGAAGGAAAACGGGAAAGTCTCAGTCTTGGGTAGACCCGAGCTTGTCCCTAGTTCCTCGTCAAGACGAGTGTGTCCGGCATGGCATGAGGGGTATGATGAGTGATGATTCTATCTGTTGGATGAAATATATTCGTTATGCTAATCATGCAGGGAATACTTAAACCTCCTGAGTCGACCATAGATCGAGTCTTGTTCCAAAGAACCCCCATACTTGTTTCAGACTACCACTTGGCTCTACAACAAGTAGGGTACGGTTCAAGAAGTCGTCAACCCCTTTCCAAAGACACACACCGCATGTAGAGGCCATGGTGGAAGATACCGGTTGTAGCTGGTAGGCGTGCCACCTGGTCCGGGGCATGGGTGTTTCGGTTGAGACCAAGAGGGAGGCCACCCCTTAGAGCGCGATATAAATTTGATCCCCTGCTATGCGAGGCTGTAGCCTCCCCACTTAGAGTTTTGCTTAACAAGTGTCTTGGGTGATTCCAGACACCGGTAAGTTAAGCTGGTGTGTGCAAGTTAGGTGTGTTTTCAACTAAAACGCCGTAGACGGACTTAGTCCCGATGGACTAAAGGAATCCGTTACTCGTGGGTAAAGAGTACACCCTCTGCAGAGATTAAACCTATTCGAATAGCCGTGTCCTTGGTTAAGGATTACGATGCAGGATGGGTCGGTGTCGGTTTTAGTGTCGGTCTTGAGGAGATCTTTGTTAAACCAGAATCGATCGCAACTTGAGACTTGAAATGATTATTTTGTTATGGACTAACCCGTTATATTATTTGAATTATCGAGTATCCCTGGGATGGTTCTACCTCCTGGATATTCACTGTGATTATTTATAAGCCCTTTATGTCTTTGTCGCTAAGACGCCTTCATTAATGGCATTGCTTGTTATTTATTTTCTTTATAAGCCCTTTATGTGGTGTCGCTAAGACGTCCGACTGTGGCATTGCTTGTTATTTATTTTATTTATAAGCCCTTTATGTGGTGTCGCTAAGACGCCCGACTGTGGCATTGCTTGTTATTTATTTTCTTTATAAGCCCTTTATGTGGTGTCGCTAAGACGCCCGACTGTGGCATTGCTTGTTATTTATTTTATTTATAAGCCCTTTATGTGGTGTCGCTAAGACGCCCGACTGTGGCATTACTTGTTATTTACTCCCTTTATAAGCCCTTTATGTGGTGTCGCTCAGACACCCGACTGAGGCATGCTTGTTATTTACCATCATTTCGAGACGTCGCTTCAGACATCCGAATGGTGCATTTTATTTTCTACTCTGTCATTTCATATTCATTGTTACATATTAATAATCAGCTTGCATGTATCAAGGATTTCAGCTTATGACTGACGTTGTGATCATAGAATATTTTCAAAGCATGATTATCGGTTGTTTTATTATACCTGTGTTCATACTGTTTGCGAGTACATTCAAAGTACTCACTGGCTTGTCCCTGTCGGATCTCGGGTTCCGGCAGACCCTTGAGGTTCGAACACTGGGGTGCGCGCGGAGATCCAACCCTGCACCGTCTCGTACCTCGGCGAATCGCAGGAACCTAAACTACTAAACATAACAGCACAAGAGACACAAGATTTATACTAGTTTGGGCCACCGTTGTGGTGTAATACCCTACTCTAGTTTGTGGTGTGGTGGATTGCCTCTTGGGCTCATGAGGAACAGTACAGGGAAGAACAGCCTCGCGAGGGTCTGTTCTTGGTGGGTGTGATGAACTGCTAGGTGGTGTTCAGTTGCTCTAGCTACTGGTTCCTTGGTGAGGATTCCGATCTCATACCGGGGGGGCGATCACCCTACCCCGGGGGTGGCTACTCCTATTTATAGGCGAAGGCCCTGGGCCTCTTCCCAAATATTAAGCGGGAAGGGCGCCAACAATTGGCCATTTTGAAGGGGAACAACGGGTACACTTATCCTGACTAAAGTTGGTCCTCGCCGCCAAAGGCTCTCGTGATGACGCCTGCTTGGGCTCCACGATGACTCCCTTCCGGCCGTTGGGGCTGGTCTTGGTCTTGTTGCACCGAAACGGATGCCTTTGCTTGATGCTCTCGCCTGCGCTTGCTCCCTTTGCACCAAAGAGGAAAGGAGGACGCTGCGCGGGCTGGCGCCCGACTTGCGCCCTTGGTCGTCATGGCTTGCGTCATGGGCACCTCGCGAGGTACCCTGCCTTGAACTCTCCGCCTCCTCATGAGCCAGCCTGACGAGGCCGTGCCTGAGGAAGCTCCTTGTCGTCCGCCCCATGAGGCCTGGCCCTCGCGAGGGTCTTGAGCTTGTGTTGATGAAGATGGGCTGTCCTGGGCCTCCTTTGATCCACGCCGCAGTCGCAGTGTGCAAGTCTGGGGACCCCTGCTCCTGTAACGCCGACAGAGCCCCCGGCCCACTGCGCGCCCGAACTTGGCCGAGCAGAGAGGCAAAGGGCAAGTGCGCGTCATGGGCCCTAACAGCCTGCGGCCTTGGGAGACGATGGCGGTTGATTGGGCGTGGGCACTGTTCCCCCACGCCTCCTTATTTCGTGCCTTGCTAGGCGGACACGCTGCTGTACACATCCGTTCTCCTCTCTGCTGCTTGTGCGCCCCTGTCCTTCCCCCTCTCGAACTCCAACTTCCATTTTCAATCCAATCTCAAATCTCCCCCCTTTCAATCGCCATGGCTCCGACGAAGAAGGGGAAAGGGAAGAAACCTGTGCCTCCGCCTCGCTCGCCGCCACCGGTGGCTTCCGCTGTCGACCCGTCGATCATACTCAATCTAGAGGGTTTGGGCAAGGTTAGTTCGGCTCTGGCCACCTCCTTCAACGAATGCGGGAGGACGACGGCTTGGCCTCCGTCCCACTTCTCCATCGACAGGATAGTCACCGAGGTTCGGTATTTTGCTGACGCCCTGTGGGCGGGGCTGGTTCCCCCCTTCTCTGATTTCTTCAATGTCGTGCTTTCCCACTATCAGATCCACATGATGCATCTGGGTCCTGAGTCCATCACTCTCCTCTCGGTCTTCGCTTTCGTTTGTGAGGCAATGATGGGCATCGTTCCTTCGGTTGCCTTGCTGCACCACTTCTTCTCTCTGCGCCTTGTCGACCCCACCCAATGCTCGGCGTGCATGAGCTTCGTCGCCATGCCCGAGACAGCGGCCTCAGGGATTGACTTCAGCCTACCTCCGCACGCGGCTGAGTTCCGCGAGAGGTGGTTCCGCGTTCCTGAGGTCGCTTGCTGTGACAGCGCCCAAGGTGGTGAAGGAGTTCCTGATGTGCCGCGTTGCTCCTCTCCAACGCCATTCCCATCGGATGTGGGCCTTCAGCGGGCCTGGCAATCGTACGAGGCTCCGGGAAGAAGACATGACGCCTGAAGCGCTAAGGAAAGTGCTCCTGGTCTGATGGCGGCCGCAACCCGGTGGCATCCGGCATGGAGGGGCCTTGCTGCACCTCTGCGAGCAGGGTGATTTTGTGAACCAGATGCCTATCTTCGATGAATGGGGGCCGCGCCCCGCTGGTCTCCAGGGGCCTCGCGAGAATCCAGTGATGGTGATAGCCCTTCCAGTCGGCCCAGGAGGCTCCTCCTCAAGTGGCGGAGCAGGGAGGCACGAGCCGCCAGAGGCCGAAGGGACCCCCGCCGGGGAGACAGCATCGGGCGACGCTCGTGAGGGAGCAGCTCCCGAGGCTCATGCCGCCGCAGCTGAGGGCGGCAGGCCGCCGCCCGCAGCGCCTGCGGATGGAGCCCCCGAGGCCCCTGCTGCTTCTCTTGGTGAGGCGACCAGCAGCGCACAGGCGGCGCCCACGCAGTCGCCTTGATGCTTCTCCCTCGCCACAGGTTGACCCTGCGCTCAAATCTTGGAGTCGTTTCGCGTGAACTTCGAGGCCCTCCGGGAAGAAGGGAGGCCACATGCGATGATTACCCTTGTCGCTTCTTGAAGCGTAGGAAGTACTTCGCCACCGATGAGTAAGCCTTCTCCTTCTCCAGCTCCCGGTTCTTCCGCTGCTTGTCTTGATCCTTGCCCTGCAGGCCCTTCTGCTGAGCTCATGGAGACGGGTGAGGAGCCGTCCCCCCCCCCCCCCGGCTTCGCCCCCTCCCCCGTCCTTGAGTGCTCCAAGCAGTGGAACCCTCGTGGTGAGGGCGACCGGGGAGGTGAACCGTCCCGTGGCACGTCGTGGCCCTGCGCGCCTCGCGACCCTTCCTCGCGAGCCTTCCCGTGGCATAGCTAGCCTGCCGTGGGCTTCTCGCCTGGTCGTGGACGGCGATTGGTTGAGGCGCTTCCTGCGCCCTTCATCTGGGGATGGGCTGGCTCCAGGCCGGGCTTATAAGCGCGCGCTGGCCGTCGCGAGGGTGCCAGCCCCGGCCCCCCGGAGAGTGCTGATTCGTGGCTCCCGGCGCCCGCCTGGGGCCGTTGATGGTGTGGAGGACGTGCACGAGCGCGCCCGGGAGCGTCGCGCCCTTCGCCAAGGATTTCTTCGAAGGGCGGCTGATGCGGTGAGCCTGCTTGGTGAAGAGCTTGTTGGTGAAGACGCGCGCCTTGAGGCCGAGGGCCTGCGCCTGGCCGCAGAGAGGCACGAGCTGGAGGGCGTTGTCGCCCTTGCGCGCCACCAGCGCGATCTTGATGACGAAGAGGCCAAGGCGTCGCTGGCAGCCTCTCGGGAGGCCTGCTCTCGGGCCGTCGAGGAGGCCCGGGCAGCTAACAGGCGGCGAGAGGCGGCGGAGGAGCGGGCACGGGAACTCCCTGCCCGTGTCACTCATTGGAGGAGCAAGTGGAGCTGCGCGAGGCAGCCCTTTAAGCGCCGATGAAGGTGGCCTCCGGCGACCTCGCGGAGCTCCGAGCGTGAGGAGGCGCCGACGCTTGAAGCCGCGCCAAGCAGTACGAGCGCTTGGAGACGAGGGAGCGCCTGGCGACACGGGCAGAGGATGAGGTCACTGCACGGGAAGCCCGCGTCCTGGAAGAGGTCGGACGCCGAGTGGCGGCGGCGCGCTCGAACCTCGAGCGCGAGTTTGAGGAGAGGCTGGGGTTGATCAAGGCCGAGGCTGAGGGCAGGACTGCTGCCTTGAGGGCCAAGCTGGAGGAGGCTACGCGGCGGGCTGATGCTCTTCGGGCCGCCCTCGAGGTGGCGCAGAGGGAGTCCGCCACCTCTCAGGCCGAGGCGCTCCTTCTTCGTCAACGGGTGGAGGAGGCCGAGGCCGTCGCGCGCCAGAATGCGGACGAGATGCGTCAGCGGCGAATTGCTCGCCACGCTCCGGGAAAGAGCCAACGCAGCCTTGGGTAATATCTGCGAGGCGGCAGTTGGCGAGCCGCACGCGGTTAACTACACCGGCAACCTTCAGTTCTTCACCGACGTGGTGGCGCGGCTGGAGGCGCGGTCGGTCAGGGCCAATAGGTTGGTGGAGGAGAGGAGCCGTGCGCTGATTGGGCGCGCCTTTTCTCGTGTCTTCAGCCATCTCCAGGACATGGACCCCCGCCGACTTTGACGCCTTCTCGCCCCGATTCCCGGGCCGTCCGGGCGACTGGCGCCGGGTGGAAGACAATGTGGATGCTCTCGTCCGGGCCTTCGCTTCGGACAACGACGGCGTGGTCGTGGCCGCTGATGAAGGCGGCGTGGTGAACGGCCCAGACGCCGCCGACGGCCATGCAGACAGTTACGGCGAGGCCAGCGACGCCAGCAACGACTCGGGAGGTGCTCCTGAGGACGCATTGGGGGATTTATCCGACTGATTATGTATTGTCCCTGTTCCATTACCCTGCATGAATAGAACTCAGGTTTTGGCCTGATGGCTGTGAGAGCACTTTGGGAGGGGGAGCCCTCATGTAAAACTTGTGTTCATCATATTAGCAGGTGTTACATCGCCCATACGCCCGCGCCAAGTGGTTGGCTAAGCGACGTGCTGGTTGGCTGGTTTACCTTTGTTTCGTACGAGCCCTGAGATAGCCCGTGGGAGGCTGCGGCGATCTGAGTGCCTCCAGATTGAATTCGTAGGACCTGCAGTAAAAACCCTCCGGAGAGGACGCGGCGGCGGCAGGCTGGGTTGCGCGCAAGCTAGGCCTGGCCCGGCTCGCGAGGGGCTCACGAGGGGAGGCAGCTGAGGCAGAGTGGTAACCGAAACGCGAGAGATTTGCTCGAACGAGACTAAGCACCCCTTCCCCGAACACACGCAAATCTCAAATTCGAATCCAACTTAAATCCAGCGGGGGAAAGCGACAATCAAATGGAAAGGAGAGAAAAGCAGAAGAAAAGCTGCGTCCGGCACCTAGTCTAGTCTTGGACGTCTTCTCACCAGCAGAGCTAAGTGTGCGCCTTTCGGGCGTGGGAGGGAGCCCGAGGGCTGAGGCCGCACCCGAGACTCGAGGCGTGTACAGCCCCACTCATTATTACGTGAGAGTGTCACGGGCGGCGAGCTTCACGAGCACGGGCCTTCTTCACAGGTACCGGCCTTGCTTCATATTGCTAGACGAGGGCCCCGCCTTGCGCCACACTCTAGTGCCATCAACGACGACCGGAAACCAGGACGCCGCCGATGGGGTAGAGCGGTCGCCAGCGGTTCCCCCGACGACCATGGGTCCTCCGCCAGGGGCAAGCCCTGAGGCGCCTCCCTAGCAGAGGGCCTACCTCCTGAGAACGCCTTGCTCCGAACACCGCGGTGGTGATGTCGGATCTCTGCCCCTCTCCGGCAGCCCCCTGCGCCCCCCTCCCGAGGGGTAGGAGATTGCGGGAGCGGGGCAGCCGCTCATCGTGGTGACCTGTACCTCCTGCGACCTATGGTTAGCGTATGTTTGCTCTTGAGGAAGTAGCGGTACCCGATAATCGTCGCCCCCGGCGTGACTAGTGGGACCGTCTCGAGGCTCCTGGAAGAGCGCGGCTTCTGGCGCCTCATCCCCCCATATTGGGCTGAGGAGCGAGTCTTGTTCTCCCTCATGCGGGTGCCCCTGGTTCAGCACGTGGGGCACGTATTCCTCCAGCACCGTCATCCTGAAGGCCATGCCGTAGTGCTGAGCGTGCCATGCTGCTCTGCTTGATGCGCCCACCGTGGGGTGGTGGCGCGGCGGCCCACCAGGGCCGTGAGTTGCGTCGAGTCCTTCTTCTCCGTGGGCGGGGCAACCCGCGCCCGGCCTGTGCTGACAGCCTCACCGGTGTTGGAGTAGCTTTGGAGCCCGCGGGCACGCGTGGAGCCCCCGTGCGGGCCGCCCTGGGCCTGAGATGGAAGCTGGGTGCAGAAGGGGTGAGCCCCCGAGGCAGCGAAGCCCAGGAGCTCTGCCACTCGCTCCAGCAGCACGTCGCGGCCGCTCTCCAGCAGCCTGCACTGCAGCAGCTCTCGGGCCACTGTGAGCGCGGCCCTTGAGTTCGCCTGCTCCCGGCGGGTGTACGGTGACGTGGTCACGGCGTGATTGGAGGCCCTTGCTGCCGACCGCGCCTGCAGCAGCGTGAGCCGTCGGCTTGTCTGCGTCGCCCGTGACCCGCGCCTCGAGGACCGCGAGCTGCACAGGGCACGGGATCGCCCGAGGCGAGCGGCTCTGCGTGGGCGGGCCACGCCGCCCAAGGATCTGGGTTGCCCGCTTGGTCGCCGGACATGGTGATAACGATGCGACGGGACACGAGGTGGCAGAAGGCGGATTCCGGCGCACCCCTACCTGGTGCGCCAAATGTCGGATCTCGGGTTCCGGCAGACCCTTGAGGTTCGAACACTGGGGTGCGCGCGGAGATCCAACCCTCCACCGTCTCGTACCTCGCCGAATCACAGGAACCTAAACTACTAAACAGAACACCATAAGAGACACAAGATTTATACTAGTTCGGGCCACCGTTGTGGTGTAATACCCTACTCTAGTTTGTGGTGTGGTGGATTGCCTCTTGGGCTGATGAGGAGCGATGCAGGAAGAACAGCCTCGCGAGGGTCTGTTCTTGGTGGGTGTGATGAACTGCTAGGTGGTGTTTAGTTGCTCTAGCTACTGGTTCCTTGGTGAGGATTCCGATCTCATACCGGGGGGCGATCACCCTACCCCGGGGGTGGCTACTCCTATTTATAGGCGAAGGCCCTGGGCCTCTTCCCAAATATTGAGCGGGAAGGGTGCCAACAATTGGCCATTTTGAAGGGGAACAACGGGTACACTTATCCTAACTAAATTGGTCCTCGCCTGCCAAAGGCTCTGGTGATGACGCCTGCTTGGGCTCCACGATGACCCCCTTCCAGCCGTTGGGGCTGGTCTTGGTCTTGTTGCACCGAAACAGATGCCTTTGCTTGATGCTCTCGCCTGCGCTTGCTCCCTTTGCACCAAAGAGGAAAGGAGGACGCTGCGCGGGCTGGCGCCCAACTGGCGCCCTTGGTCGTCATGGCTTGCATCATGGGCACCTCGCGAGGTACCCTGCCTTGAACTCTCCGCCTCCTCATGAGCCAGCCTGGACGAGGCCGTGCACGAGGAAGCTCCTTGTCGTCCGCCTCATGAGGCTTGGCCCCTCGCGAGGGTCTTGAGCTTGTGTTGATGAAGATGGGCTGTCCTGGGCCTCCTTTGAGCCACGCCGCAGGCCGCAGGCAGGCAAGTTTGGGGACCCCCGTTCCCAGAACGCCGACAGTCCCTTGCTATTGTCTTGGCCAGATTTCTTGCGTGAAGAGGAGCGTTGCGATGACAGCCCCGGAACCTAAGCAATGGAGATAGCAGCCTCGCGAAGATAGGAGTTATCCTGGTCAGCTGTTCCTGTGGATATTGGAGTCCCGTAGACGCTGATGATCCACAAACCGCTTCCGCCATCAACCATTAGAAACAATTTGTTGTACTCACAGACCAGAAGGGTCTTGTACCACATATTTTGTACTTTGCTTGGAATTTCTGTATCAAGTTGGTGCCTCATCATTCTTGATAATCCCGGGCTGGTGAGTACGACGGCCATTTTCTGGAATTTATTACCCGGAAAACCGGTCGCCACAAACTTGGTATCAGAGCCAGGCTGACCATTGGCTAATCCTATCCTAGCCGAGTAAATAAACTTAGGCAAACCAACCCACCAGACCTTAACCTAAACCCAACCAAGCTTCTCGTACAAGATAGCCACCCAGTGACCCGACACCTTTTTGGCAGTCAGTGCCCAACCTATTAACCTAGCCTGTCTATCGCGCACCAGTGACCAGCACCCAAGGTGTCTTATTCGCAAGCGTGCGAAGGAAGACTCCGTCCCCTTTTACTATAAAAGGGCACATTAGCCCCAACCCAGCACATCACAGCCTCTACCAAAAACCGAGCCATAATGCCTGGCCCCGTCGTGCAGAATGAGACCACAGCAACCAACCTTGGAGGCTTTGTGACCATACTCGCAAACCTCACCCGTCGTGCCTATGCGTTAGAAGAGCCTCCCGAATATGTTGTGTACCAAGGACCCATGGGCGGTGAGAGCCGTCTATTCTGGGCCACTGTACACATATACGGTAGGGGTCTAGCGCCTGAGCGCCCCTACAGGTTCACCGGAAGAACAACTTCCTTTGAGCCACAAGCCATCCAACTAGCTGCTCGAGAAGCTATAGTTCATCTCCGGCACTTGTCGCCCAGAGTTAACTGTCGCTCGTTCCACTACTACCCCAGACGTGAAGGGTATGGCAGACCACCCCAAGTTGCCAACGGAGATCACGAGACAGATCCTGCATTGTTGCACCTAGTGCGCTATGTAGGTGCACTAGAGGAACTGTTCGATCAAATCACCATTGATCTGATCGCAGCTCGTGGAGAGTTGGTTCGTCAAGCCCCGGCAAGAGAAGAGAACGAGCCCGACGCCGACAACCCAGTCGTGTTGTTCGGACACCCAATCGAGACCTTGAGGTCCGCCTCGGCCATCAACCAAGGCGCTTTGATGACCCCAGAAGTGATTCATCGCCTCTTGGGAGCACACTCCAACGGAGTTGTGGCCAACAACCCCCGAGATGGTCATCATCGCTACCCCGAGCCTGCAGCCCCTCAACCCTCTCCAGCTGAATCCGACAGTGAGAACCGTGGAGAAGCCTCGACATCCACAAGGCACGCTCGCTTGGATGTAAACGAGGTAGATTAAGTCACTCAAGTAGTGTCGAGTCCCAGTGTATCCCCGCTTTGTAATCATGTGACCATGTAGATAAATGCCGCCGGTCGTCGTGCCTCTGTTTTAAACGGTAACCTTGCATAACTGTGACAGCACGCAGTTGCATATTTTCCGGGCACAGCTACCAGAACCACCCCGACAAACCCCACAGTGATACGTCACTTTGGTGAAATATGTATCTGTGGCTTTGACCCCGACCCTTGGAGCCGAGCTGGCAAATTCATTACCTTTCACCACGGTAAAATGACCCAGCTCCGGTGCTATAAAAAAGGCCACCGCGTGACCTTGTCAAGCATCCCTCAACTTGTGCACCCTCCTCACAAACATTTCTTGCCATGCCGAGCCCTAGTATTTATCTAAGAACTCCAGATGCAACCCCGGGTAGCTTTGTCAAAATATTGTGGGATTTTACCCAGCATTATGGGCGCTACCCAGCCACCCCAGTACGAGCTGTTCAAATCGAGAATCACCCCTTCCACCTCGAGATATTGGGCAGCAGTGCACATCCCTCCCGTAAATCCAAACCAAGACCCAACAGAAGTCTCCTTCGTGGGGAAATCTATGCCGACCCCACATATGGCCGTAGAAGCTGCTGCATACGAAGCGCTTGCTCGCCTTCGATTCGCGGTACCCTATGCCAGCGAACGAGGGTATTATTACTTTCCGAGCCGCAAAGACCCGGAGGAGTAACATCTTTTCCGGTGGGACGAATTGAGAGAGACCCAGTCCTGGCCAACCTTGTCCAGTACGTCATCGTTCAAGAGCGTTTGACCCAACGTGTGATGGGTTATCTCCAGAGCCTCGCGGATTTAAATCCTCAGATCGCCGTCGGCAGATCACTGAGGCCCGACCAGGAGAGACACATTCATCGTCTAATCAATCCACTTTCCCCGATAGAAGAGGAGTGTATCCCAGTACCAGAGACGTTCTCTCGGGACCCCGTCCTATTACCGTTTCAATTTTAGACGTCACCGATGTGTTTATTATTGCAACATTTATTTATGAGTTGTAACTTATGCGCGGTACCCCGAGTTTGCGCAGCGAGCAATTCTTTAATTTCTATTACTGTGAGTAGTTCTGTTGCGTTTGACTCTAATGCATCACTGTTTTCTCTCGCGAGAAATCCTGGAGTGAGATTTCTTTTCCCTGAGTTGCTACATCTACACCTTCTCACGACGTGGATTATTTTATTTCACACAGCACCACGGCAGCAGACTCACAACCAAAATCATTCGAGCACATACACTGCTTGCAAAATCTTGCAAGCGTGATACAACTAATCGAGCACCTCCCGACAACAGTTAGCACCGACACACCCACCTACTCCTCATGCTCACCGCCACCGCTGAGAGCCAACACCGAAAGCAGCAGCATCGCGACGATCATCGAGGATCATCGCGCACAGGAGCACGGAGAGCCCCAGCGCCGCTGCCAGCCCTCCGCACAACAGGATCACGTACCAGTCCGGCACCAAACGCCATTAGAGCCTCGCCTCGAGCTCCGGCAAACGGAGACAGAGGAGAAAGGAGGAGGAGGTGAAGCGAGGTCAGGTGGGAGGAAGAAGAGAAGAACACCTCGGCCGTTTTATAGCCTGAGCTCTGTGTACGGTGGGCGAGGTCCACCAGCGCCGCATGTCACCCGATCGCCGGTGTTCGGAAGCGCATCCACGAGCAGTGTCGACAGCGCACTGGCCCTCGAAGTGAGTGCACGCTGCACCGGCAGCTAGCACACCGCGCACTACCGCGGTATGGCCTAGATGCCCTACGAGCTGGACGTCGAACCAGAGGAAGAAGAAGAGACTGACAGTGGACCCTGGGTCCACCTGTCAACCAGAGGGAGCACTGTGCTCTCGGGTACGACCAGCGTATTTTTATTTTAAATTTAGAATTTATTCTAAATTTATATCCAGCGTAGAAATCGCTCGTTTTTCCCCAAAACCATGGATTTTTCCACGCCGCGCCAGTGTTCCTCACTATGGTTTTGCACCACTTATTGCCCTCTCACTGTAGCCGCATTTGTTTTAATGCATTTTTTTTAATAAAAATAGCTCTTAGCAAATCTCGAGGACGAGATTTTTCTTAAGGGGGGTAGTGTTGTAACACCCCAAAATTCTTAGTCTTGTTTTATTAATTAAAATTTTGTCAGGAAATTTAACTTTTCTTTTCTTGGTTTTCTTGATTTCAGAACAATTCTTTTCTTGGTTTTTATGGAATATTTTTTTTATCTCAAGTGGAAAACTTCCCAATTTTACTGGACTCTTTTATCCTCTCAAATAAAACATTTCTTCTATCAGTAGGATTATTTATATAATTATTCTTTCCCTGAGCTTTATTTCTCCAAAAGGGTTTTTTTCATAAGTTTAGGACCCCATTTGCACTGCAACCCTTTTATAAATCCTTTCAAAAATCCCACCAAAATTTGGAGATGTCATATGATGTTTTTAAGCCACCTTTATGCAAAAAGTACCTTCCGTCCTTTGGTAATTTTGAGCTCTACACCAGTTTTTCAAATCTGGTCCGATTGGACATGATTTGCACTACAACATATTTAAATATTTCTTCAAAGCTTCCACCAAAATTATGGGATGTTGGTAGCAGCATATGATTCAACTTTATGCAAAAACCCAGCTTTGTTCCTTAAATTTTTTGAGTGGATCAACCTCTTTTCCATTCTGGTCCAACTTGATGGATTGTACAAAAAACACATTTTTAGTTGCTCCTTTATCCTTGATTTCTTTTCCTACTTGTAGTCCTCCCTGATAAACCCCTAAGTCCAGGAGCAAGCACCCATTGGATCATTTTTTGGATCATGAAGTAATGCCATTTACGTCCTGTCCAAGATGGAAGTTTTGCAAAACTTGCAGTAGCAAGTTTGTGCTTTGGACAAACTAACCTCACCACCCTCTCTTTCATCTAAAGAGACCCCAACCTGGAAGATTTGGCCACTCCAAGAAATGCCTAGATGCCTGTGGCATTTTGTCAAACACCTTGAGAGCATGGACAGATTGGGCATGAGTTTTTGTTTTCATAGTGGACCTGATTCCCTGACCAGACCAGCATGTCCCATGGATTTGCCTTAACCTACAACCCCACCCTGCTAACCCTCTTGTAGTTTAAAGCCCCCTAGCATGCATTAGCATTTTGTCGAGCACGTTCCGTGCGTGCTCTGGGCGCGAGCAGAGCTGCTGCTTTGCACGTGTTGCCGCTCGAGCCGCCGCTGTCGCGCCTGGCTTAGCCCACCTCTGCATAGCCGCCGCCACGCGCTCCCCTCTCACCGTAACGCCAGCAGCCCCGGTGCCTCGCAAAGACCGCCGCAAAGCTCCTTGGCGGCACGCCGGCGTCTCAGAGCTGCCTCGCCAGGTCGGTGCCGCCCAGGCCTCTCCCGCTCGCCACCTGCCCCTGGAACAGCTCAGCCTCATCCTCTCGCGTGTCCTCTAGCTCAAGTCGTCGCCACGACGCCCTGCCACTACAGGGAGGCGGTTCGCCGGCGAACTTATCCACGGCCGCCGCAAACCGACCTCGTTGCGCTATAAAGAGAGGCCCTCTAGCACATTCCGTTCACTAGGCAGCCTCAGCATGCTCCCCTAGTTCTTCCGTTGCAACCAATCAACCCGGGGAGGTCTTCTTCCCCACCTCCGGCAGCTGCAGCCGCAGCCACCGCCCCGGCCATTCCGGCGCCACCAGAGCCTCCCCCTCTCCACTCTCTTCACCGGGAACTCCCTCTCCCCCTAGTGAATCCATCCCCCTACTCAATATTGACCGGGACTCGCCGCGGGCAAAAACCCACTTTAGCCGACGTCCACCGTCCGCTGCGAAGCTCGCCGCCGCTAGCTCCGTCCACCCAGAGACCGTAGCGACCACCAGAGTGACCGTCTCGATTCCCTGAGCCCGCGGATGGCCTCTGTTTCCCGAACGGTGCCGCCGTTCGCCGGAGTCCCGCCTCCGCTCGGGGCAGCGGAAGAGGAGGGAGGCCGACTAGTCAAACCTGACCAGTGGGTCCCCCGGGCCCACTGTCAGTGACTCCCCGCGCGGTCCATGCTGGTTAAGTGGAAACGTATTTCCAGAATACGCCTTCGACGTGACTTTGGAGAGAGAGAAGCAAACTATCAAAAGTTTTGGAGTGCACCCTGCCTTTCCACATATTAAAGGCAAGCATTCTGAACCCTGGCATAATATGTTGCATACATTGTTTGACACGATTATGGCACCACCTCAATTCGTGGAACTCGTTATTTTATGTGGTGATGTGATCATTTGCATAAATGCTTATTTGAAATTTCCTTGCTGTTGGAAATGGACCTGCTTGTAATAATGATCATCCTCGTATGCCTTTCGTGCCTACCGGAAGGAAAACGGGAAAGTCTCTGCCTTGGGTAGACCCGAGCTTGTCCCTAGTTCCTCGTCGAGCCGAGTGTGTCCGGCATGGCATGAGGGGTATGATGAGTGATGATTCTATCTGTTGGATGAAATATATTCGTTATGCTAATCATGCAGGAATACTTAAACCTCCTGAGTGGACCATAGATCGAGTCTTGTTCCAGTAACCCCCATACTTGTTTCATACTACCACTTGGCTCTACAACAAGTAGGGTACGGTTCAGTAAGTCGTCAACCCCTTTCCAGCACACACCGTACAGAGAGGCCATGGTGGAAGATACCGGTTGTAGCTGGTAGGCAGGCCACCTGGTCCGGGGGCATGGGTGTTTCCGGTTGAGACCGAGAGGGGAGGCCACCCCTTAGAGCGCGCGATATAAATTTGATCCCATGCTATGCGAGGCTGTAGCCTCCCCACTTAGAGTTTTGCTTAACAAGTGTCGTGGGTGATTCCGCACACCGGTAAGTTAAGCCGGTGTGTGTGCAAGTTAGGTGTGTTTTCAACTAAAAGGTCAGAGATCGAAATTAGTCCCGATGGACTAAAGGAATCCGTCACTTTCGTGGGTAAAGAGTACACCCTCTGCAGAGATTAAACCTATTCGAATAGCCGTGTCCTTGGTTAAGGATTACAGTCTGGGATGGGTCAGGTGTCGGTCTTAGTGTCGGTCTTCGGAGGAGATACTGTTAAACCAGAACTGGGATCGCAACTTGAGACTTGAAATGATTATTTTGTTATGGACTAACCCGTTATATTATTTGAATTATCGAGTATCCCTGGGATGGTTCTACCTCCTGGATATTCACTGTGATTATTTATAAGCCCTTTATGTGGTGTCGCTAAGACGCCTGACTGCGGCATTGCTTGTTATTTATTTTATTTATAAGCCTTTTATGTGGTGTCGCTAAGACGCCCGACTGTGGCATTGCTTGTTATTTATTTTATTTATAAGCCCTTTATGTGGTGTCGCTAAGACGCCCGACTGTGGCATTGCTTGTTATTTATTTTCTTTATAAGCCTTTTATGTGGTGTCGCTAAGCGCCCGACTGTGGCATTGCTTGTTATTTATTTTATTTATAAGCCCTTTATGTGGTGTCGCTAAGATGCCCGACTGTGGCATTACTTCTTATTTATTCCCTTTATAAGCCCTTTATGTGGTGTCGCTCAGACGCCCGACTGAGGCATGCTTGTTATTTACCATCATTTTGAGACGTCGCTTCAGACATCCGAATGGTGCATTTATTTTTCTACTCTGTCATTTCATATTCATTGTTACATATTAATAATCAGCTTGCATGTATCAAGGATTTCAGCTTATGACTGACGTTGTGATCATAGAATATTTTCAAAGCATGATTATCGGTTGTTATATTATATCTGTGTTCATAATGTTTGCGAGTACATTCAAAGTACTCACCGCTTGTCCTGGCTATTGTCTTGGCCAGATTTCTTGCGTGAAGAGGAGCGTTGCGATGACAGCCCCGGAACCTAAGCAATGGAGATAGCAGCCTCGCGAAGATAGGAGTTATCCTGGTCAGCTGTTCCTGTGGATATTGGAGTCCGGTAGACGCTGATGATCCACAAACCGCTTCCGCCATCAACCATTAGAAACCATTTTTTGTACTCACAGACCAGAAGAGTCTTGTACCACATATTTTGTATTTTGCTTGGAATTTCTGTATCAAGTTGGTGCCTCATCAGCTAACAGTAATCTTGAGGCTGGTTAGTACGACGGCCATTTTCTGGAATTTATTACCCGGAAAACCGGTCGCCACATATTGCCCACCCTGGTGGCAATGAGGGATGCTATTGTGACCCATGCCACCAAATCAGCAAGTGTTGAAGTGGACGCTCCCGAGCTCAACCTAAACAAGGAAGATTCACGCTCATCTGATATGGATTCCAAGCGTGTGGCTGGTGGCACTTATGTGTCCAAAAAAGAAGGGGCTGCAGCCACATTTGAGAATGATAGGCGATCCACAGATGAGACTCATTGCACAACAGCTCCAGCGGCTGGTGGTCATGAGGCTGCTACTACGACCGTTGTGCGAGCTGGTCTGCCACCTAAGCGGCGTAGCCCCCGCAAGCATCCTGCATAGATATCCAATGCACCAGAGGTTGCTAAGAGCGGTGGAGGTGACTCTGGTTACGTGCCTGCTTCCACACTGCTCCCACCTCCTGCCAAAAGCAATGTTATGGAGAAAACGGAAGTCCGGAATACAACAGACGCAGGTGGTAAGCCATGCACGATTGAAGGTGGCGAACGTTCAGAGCAGACTGCGTCTTTCACCGCCGTGGAGAACACCATCTTAAATCTGCGCACTTCTAAGCTCCATGTCAACATTGGTGTCCCCTATAGCCCAAACAGGAAAATAGGCAAGAAAGTTGTGATTGAGACCGCTGACAGCACGCCCCGCCCTACTAATAAGCCTGATGATCCTGCAGCAGACGAGGCAGACATGTTTGTTGATCTGCCACCTCTAGGTTCTGCCAAACAATTTGTTCATGATCCGGCTGGTAGGCAGGAGAGGCACCCAATGGCTTTCACCCCACCGAGCATTAGTCTTGGCATCGATCGCACTCAGGATGAACCAGTGGCGCATGATCCTGTGCATGTTGCCTTTGCTTTCCCGGCAGGCACGGCCCCAATGATGGCGCAGCCAATGGCTGATGGCAGGAAGGTTGTGAAGTTTCCAGAGCCGATAGTGCAAGGTACATTTTTTTGCGTGTTTATCATTTTGTTTCTACATTTTTTGTCTGACGTTTGTCACAAGCTTTTTGGTTTCTTAATGGTGATGGCAAATCTCGTGGGATGCACATGACAACTACAGTTGTTGCCACATGGCAACTCCAGTGCAACATACATGCCAACTGGAGTTGTTGCCACATGTCAACTCCAGTGCAATGCACATGGCAACTGGAGTTGTTGCCACATGGGAACTCCAGTGCACTTTTTACCTGCGAAACATTTTGTCTACCAAGGAAAATTTGACATGGACACTCTCTTATTAGCACATACAGTTCACAGTCTGAACTTTTTTCACAATAACTTGTTGTTTCCAAGGTTCCTAACCCACTATTTTATTCTTCCAGCCACCCCTGAGGAGATTTTGCCGTCACTCGATGAAGCTTACGTAGGATTGAGGAGGAAGCATTGAAGAGGAGGTCCTCACGGGGTCAGGGGCAATCAAGTTCTAACGTGTCTGCTGAGTCAGTATCCGAGGATACCGTTAGAAGTACCACCCCTAGATCTGTGAGGCAGAATAGGGTAGTTCACGCACCACCCGTGGATGACTATGAGCCCGATGTTAAGGCCACAAAGGAGCAGAACCATCTGTATGATATTGTCAAGCGTTTCAGAAATGCGAGGTCGAACAGCAAGCACATGAAGGAGCAGAAAGCGTAATGTCCACACCACATAACCCCTCACTTGCTTTTCTCTGATATTTTTTACCCTTTTTAGCCATGTATTGTTTATGTTTATTTTTATTTTTTAGTAGACATGATTCTTTCATGTTATATCATTTTCATACAGCTCATGTTTGTACAGAACCAAAATCATACAATGTGATGCGACATATGTTGACCTGTGTGATCTTGCCGAGTCTGTCAGGCCCACTGGTAAAATGTCGAAGAATGTAGTTGCATGTGGGATTGACTTCATCAACAGACATATGGACATTTGTCCCGACAAGACGGTCATGCAGTACAACGTGACCTGCAAAATATGGGATGGTGACTTCCACCATAAATCCCGAGGAAGCATTTTGCCGCGCATGGTGAATTCAAGCTCACACTGAAGAAATATGTGAGTGTTTCTTCTCGTTGTACATATTTTTTCCGTGACATGTTTTGTCAGTAGTTATACTTCATATGTGGGTTACATACTGTTTGTGACAGACGTTTCATGTGGCAACAGCTGCCATGTAAAATAAGTTTGACCTTTTCAATGCAACTTATGTGGCAACTTCACTTACAATATTGGGCAACTTTGTTTATACATGGATGTCAACTTCTGTCGATTACACATGGCAAATAAACATTTTTTGTGCGTGCATTTGGCCCCTTGATGCTTGGTTATTCATGTATCTCTTACTGCAACTGGCAATATCTTTTACATATCATTTTTCCAACTACATCATTCTGTTTTGATGTGAACTCTGTTTGTTCTTTCCTCTTGTTTACTTGCAGGTCATGTTTCCCATGTCCCCGGAGCTTGCACCAGACAACACAGATGACAAGTGTGGTCACCACTACGCGATTTGCCTTGACCTGAAGAACCAATGATTTGAGGTGTTTGATTCAATCCGTTCAGGAGATGATGAAGACCTTACTACACATGTTGAATTCTTTATCAACAACCTGAAAGAGACATGGAACCGTCATTACGAAAACTCAAAGGTCCAGATCAGTCATTTTCCAATCGAGTATGTCACGACTGCAAAGCAAGGAAATGGGTAATTACTATCTTTTCTCATGTGTCATCCACATCAATCCTAAACCTTATCACCTCTGTATTGAAGTTTATCATATTTTCTGTTGGCATGAGTTCACCTATTTCTTTCGTTATAGGCATGACTGCGGCTTTCACATGTTGGAATACCTTGCAAAGTGGGAAGGTCGATGGTTCCCTGTGATCACAGCTGCAATGGTCGTTGAGCTCCGTAAAATATATACATGGAACTGATTGATGAATGAAGATTTCAACACACGTGCTTCAGCACGAGAGTTCATAGAGGGAGCTGTCAAAACTGCCAACAAGAAGTACAAGTGATCACGTGATGCTCCATACGCATGCCTACCTTACATTCTGTGGCTGAGGAATGTAAGGTATCACCTTGTTCTTTAAAACTATGTCTGTGTGCTATGTTATGACTGCATCCCCCGTAGCTCTAGTATATAGTGGTGGCATGTGTGCGCCACTGAATATTTGTAATATAAGTGTGGATATGAACCTGCTTAGGTGTAACAACAACTACCTTTATGTTCACTACTATTATGTGTTTTGTGATTGTGAGTACCAGTTGGGAGTTTGAATGTGTTTATGATGCCTGAAACATGGAAAATATAGTTGATCAGGCACGGTTAGTGAAAGTAATCGTTCCTTTTTTTGTTTGTGGTTTTTTTTGCATTGATAACTGTATCGGTTAGCATGGTAGTTCATAAGCAACCGTTCTCTCGTGTTTTTGCACGTGATCATTTCAACTAGTTCGTTCAGAGTATGTATACAATACAATATGTGTGAGAAACGAAATGCGTGGACTGAAAACGGAAATCTACGCGATGGCAGATTCAGTAGCAATTACATGGCAGATTCAATGTAAGCTGCATGGAAGATTTAGTAGCACCTATGTGGCAATTTTAGTCATGCATACATGGCATTTTCTTCAAATTTTGTTGTCCACCAACAGTCATTCTCGCATTTTTTAAATCTTGCCCATCTACTTTACAAAATTTTCACCAACACCTAAGTTACAATCCTCCACAGTTGCTTATGGATTGCCCGTCACTTTATTTGTTTTCTTGTGCTTTTCTTGAATTTCCAACCCCGATTTGTATCTCACCTCTTTTGGACGCCCTTTTGTGATGGAATGGGGCGGGTTCCTGACCTGGGTTTGCGCGCTTGCTGTTCCAGACCCTACCTCCGAGTTTTCAGATGATGGACCCATGGATGAAGGCACACTTGAGGTACGGGGGAACTTGTGTAAGGCTTCTTCAGCCTTCCTCTTTTTGATCTCATCAAGCTCTCTTTTCAGGGCCTTCCTATCACTCTTGCATGCTTCATCTATTAGTTCAGCATAATTCTTAGTCAATACAACGTGCCTCACGGCGTCCATGGTTGCCTCTGGTCTGTCATCATGCAGAGCCAAAACTGCATTTGATGTTTGTGGCCCCAACGCATTGTCAGCGTCCCAAGTCCATCGCCGTCGTATGAAATGGCAGGGCAATCGCGTGACCGCGTGAATGTCCATTATTTTGAGTACGTGACAGCACACAATCCCATCCCGTTCGAATTTTTAGCATTGGCAGCAGTATTCACCTTTGTTTATCGAGGCCTTCACAAAGTTTTCTTCCCTTGTCCGGGTCTTCAGATTCTGAATCAGAAATGCCCAAGAGAGAACACACCTTGAACGTATGTTCGTCAACCTGGTAAGTTGTGTACATGCTGGCACACTTTATTTCTTCCTGGAATCTGCATGTTTTTGTGCTCGTTAAATTCTTGTATGATGTTTTTAGCACCTTCTGTTGAGGTAGGTCACAACATATCAAACGTATTTAAAATCAATGATGGCATGGAAAGCCTCTTTTTTTACAATTTTTTTTTGGATTGTTTGTTTCCACATGGCAAATGCATGATATTTAACATGGCAGTTGCATAACATTTAACATGGCAAATGCAGTTTATTTCACATGGCAACTGCAGTTCATTTCACATGGCAAATGCAGTTTTGTCTCACATGGCAATGACATATCATTTCACATGGCAACTATAGTTCATTACACATGGCAACTACAGTTCAATACACATGGCAACTACAGTGCATTTCACATGGCAACTACAGTCCATTACACATGGCAACTACTGTTTATGCTTATAATGTAATCAGTGGCTATTTTTCAATAGACCAGCATGTCAAAAAAGTTGGCAACTACATTGCATCCTACATGGCAACTACTATCTTCATGATAGTGCAAATAATACGGTAAGATAGTCCACTTACTTGTTAAAATCTTGTTGGTGTATATCTTGCTCATCTGCCTCTCCATCGGTAAATATGTTAGCAATTTAGGCTGCTTGAGTGCAGTGTTTGCTTCTTGCTGTAGCTCAGATCCCAGTATTTTTTGTTGCAAAGTTGTGTATTGCTTGGCAAACTACAGCAATGAGTTCCCAGGGTTCACGTACCGCTTCAAAACAGCATTGAACCCCTCGCTGCATTGCGTAGTCTGCAGAAATGGAAAGAAGCACTGCATGAAGTAGGCCGACACCCAGTACATTCGCTTCTCCCACAATCTATTAAGTGTCTCGTTGTCTTGGACTTGGTATGTTTCAATCATAGTCGTCCAGCTCCGTTCAAACTCCTCCACCGTAAAGTTGTGGTCCACACACAACTCGAATGCCTTGTGTAGTTCTGGACGGTCAGCAAAGAATGGTCCTAGCGTCTCCTCAGCCTTCTTAATAATATGCCACCTAGAGTGCATGTGCACTACCAACAGAAAGACCTCCTCTATGCCTGCACGCATGCTAAAATCCTGGTCGGTCATTATATTCATCGAAGCAAGTACACCCATGCACTCCAAGAAGGTTTTGAATAGCCAAGTGTAACCATCTGTATCTTCGTTCCGAACGAGTCCGCAACCAAACTGCAATGACTGATTGTGGTTATTTGTTCCTATGAATGGAGCGCAGGACATCTTGTACATATTCGTGAGATATGTCGCATCGAATGAAATGCAATCACGGAAATGTTTGTAGGCTCTTCTTGCAGCACCATCCACCCAATACATGTTTCTAACACGGTCCTCATCGTCCAATCTTATCCTGTAGAAGAAATCAATATCTGCTTTTGCTTTCTCTTCGAAGTAGGCTATTGTGTCTTCTATGTCAGGCAACCTGCTCTCTCTACGGTACTTTGCCTTTAGGTTCGTGATGTCTGCTGGTATGTAGGGCATGCTACTCAGACTACCATCTCCACTTTGGATCAGGGATAGTATTTGGACCATTCTTGATGGACCAACGTTACAATCATGTAGCAACTTTATGAATTTCTTCTCGAGGGGGCTGAATCCTCTATGGGTGCTCGGAAATTTTACTAGGTCAAACTTCTTTATGAGTTTGTGGTTGTGTTCATAGAAATATTCTGTGACCACTCACCATGCTCCATTTGCGTTTAGCTTCAACCGGACAGGGCATTCTGTCTTGAGAATGATGCCTCCCTTTCGTTCTGGCACGACAGGCACAACACCTTTACCCTTCTTGTTCCTTCGTGCCTTGTAGCACCTTATCTCACCTCTGCTGTACTCGTTAGTTTTTTTATTTTCCTATGGTATTCTGTGTTCACCGCAAACCCATGGAATATTGCATATCTCTAGTAGAATTCCTTGGCATCTTCAAATGAACCAAATCTCTGCCCAACATATGGTGGTTGAGGTATCATGATTTCTGATTGCCCTTCTTCTTCCCCTTGCGCTTCGTCATCAGTTTCATCATTCACTTCAGTATTGGCGGCTGTTTCATCTGCTTGAGTGTTGCTTGTGGTGGTGTGCACAGGCGTGCTTATCGTCATTGCTGCAACGATTGCCAGTTCAGACACTGATTATGCATCATTTGTGGCAGCATTGGTGACTTGCTCGTGGAACGCCCCTTCCGTGTGCTCTGAGGTCACCGCAGTAGATGTTGTCGCGCCGTTGTTGATTGTAGTTGAAGCTCCTGCAAAAAAACAGGTACGTGTGTAAGCAGTATTGCTTGAATGGCATGTTTATCATAATGAAATATAGCAACTACATCTGATCTAGTATGATATCATTCATACAGCAAGCCTTGAGCATCTGCATCTGGCCATGCATGGCAACTACAGTTTTTCAGCCATGGCAGCTACAATTGACCAAACATGGCAGCTCTTGCTGCCAAGTCATGGCAACCAGCATCTTTAACATCAAAACTTGCATTCTAGATATGAGCCCGTGATGCAAATGGAGTTAATCACAAATGGCATTTACACGCAGACAATAATTGACAAATCCTGAAGACCATATACGACTATTGGACACATTCAATTGGTAGCATTTGTTGTTTGCCACCACCACCATGACAAATCCACTTTCCCCCGTGCTGTTCCACAATAGAAAATGCACTTTTTTTGTTGGTTCACGTATTTTTACCTTGTTGTGCCGCATGTGCTAATCGAAGCTGGTCTGTCACTTCAATTTGCTGTGCTCTATCTGCAATACCGATGGTCTGTAACGGTGAAGCTTGCCACGATACCATTGCTGTTGTGGTTCCACCATAACAACCTGTGATCATGAGGAGTTGGTCAATGCATGGCAACCGTAGTTTCTATATCATGGCATATGTAGTGGTTCAACCATGGTAACCAGAGTTGTTCACACATGGCAACTACATTTGTACAGACATGGCAACTACAGTTGCCCAGACATGGCAAATACAATTGTTCAGACATGGCAACTGCGTTTGTCCAGACATGGCAACTGCTTGCATTCACGACTACAACTGTCACTCATACATTCAATCTGACACATGCAGATTGTCCACATGTGGCAACTATAGGTGACCAGACTTGGCAGATGTACTTTCATCATTTTTTCCTACTTCTAACAAGCAGCAAACATCAATGTCATCCTTTTTTTTTGAATTTTGTCGTTACACCACGTAAACACCAATGTTACCTAGGTTCCTTTTTCTTATGCACCGTCCGCAAGATCACTTCATACGACTCACCTGTGTATGACGTTGATGGCAGGTACCCTGTATCCATGTGTTGCATGATGGTCCTGCGTATTTTCAAAAAACTCCTAAGTCTTGCCATCCTTGCAAGAGTTCTTTTTTGACCACATCATTATGCTATTTTTATATGCATTACCTTGATTTGCCACATTTGCTACTTGAAGTTGGTCTCCCGTACATCTATCAGCGATAGCGCCATGTGTTGGAACTTGCCATGGTATCCCCGTCTGTGTTATTGTGTCATAAGAACCTGCGAACAAGGACATTCTAGCACATAAGTAGAATGCCATTTTCATGCCCACAAACATGTCAACTGTCCCTTTTTGAACATGCATCATACCTATGTTCGCGTACTGCTCTAGTAGTGGCAGCAACGGTCCTGCGGAAATGAGTTGATTGTACTCTACTGCATCCCATGGGGGCGCTTGCGGCCTTTGAGAAAACCAAGGATCAGTGCCGTCTTCATGATTCATTTTTTTCCTGCTTTTCTCCCACTTTTTTTCAGTCACTGCATGAACAAGAACGCACGACTACTCGAAATGCATTTTTGTTGTTTCCACATAAAAGGAAACACGACAATCTTATCATATTTCTTGCATAAACAACCAATACACCATGGCAAGTAGGACATGCACATTCATTATCTTTTCTACAATCTGGATGCTAACTATCATTTTGAACCGACGGCAACAACCAACATAATATGATGGCAAGTAACAACATAACATGGTGGCAGCCAACATCAAAGATAGGTGGCAACTAACAGCAAAGATAGGTGGCAACAAATTTTCTCCCTCCTTATGTATCATCCAAATTGCTCCTTTTCTCTTCCCTGATTTTAGTGAATCCTACACATCCTTCTGGACCACCTACTGGCAGCAACCCAATCTACAAGCTTACATCAGATCTAGGATAGAACATGGCAGACCTTGCGTACGTTGGTTGGCAAAGGGGAATAAACACAAATCCGTGGTGTGTTTTGCCATGACAGTGTGGATCTAGTCGCCATCTTCGTGGGCAATATGAAAGTGCAATTATTTGGGACAGGAGAAGGAGGAGAAAGAGGAGGAGATCGGAGAACGACATGTTTGCTCGTTGTCGAATTTTCCGTCGATCGGGAGGGGGGTGGGGGTGGGGTGGCGCTAGAGATCTGGTCTGGTTGCCATGGCAACTAGAGAAGGAAGACAATGGAGGTAGGGGAATATTGGCCGATCGAGAGGTAGGAGACGACGGCGACAGGTCGCAATGTGGTTCGAAGGCAGATAGGGACGATGGGCACGTGAGGTTGTGCGGGCTGCGGGGTCGCTCGCCCATACGTGTGGGCGATTGTGCCACACACTGGACGTGCGGGCCGTGGCTGGGTGCGCTCGGACACTGTTGTGCGGGCGGGGCTGCCTCTATGCCACACAGGGCGTGCGACACAACCCCCTAGATGCCACACGCGTGGCAGTTATCGGCGTGAGGCGAAGTTGCTCTCCATGCCGAAGGAGCCGACGGTGTTGATGAGATGACACCATTGGTGAAGTTGATGTTGCTCCATGGATCTGATCCAATATTAATAGTAAAAAGGTCCGGACAGTCAATTCCCATGGTCGGGGCTATGGTGTTGGGGTTTGTCGATGTGGATCAATTTTTGGTCATTTTTCTTACAAACTGATTAATATTTTGTTTTTAATGAAAAGGTTGTGCCTACCGGTTGCTCAAAGAAAGTCAAACTCCAAAAGTCAAAGTTAAGCACAATCCTCATAACGCGGGAGCTTCCGACCTTCTGACAAGGTTCTGCTAAAAATGTTAAGCCTAACCGAATATCCTTTAAGATGATGGTAGTTGTTTTTTTTTGAAGTTGATCATGATAGTTGTTATAAGATACTACCTCTATCATAATATAAGATAATTTTACTTCTTGTACTATGGTGCGGAGGTAGTAAAAGAAAACAATCGCAGTAGCTGTTCGCATCTAGCTTAGAGCATCTACAGCCAAAGAGGACAAATATGACCCCTCAAACGCCCGCGGACGCGTCCGAACGTGTTCACGGGCAGTGACTGGGCACTCCTCAAATAGCGTTGTCCACATCCGTGTATCTCATATTCGATCCCCTATATCCATATTAAACCATGCAACATCGACAAAATACGTAGATCAGCAAACGAACACAATCAAACACATTACTTTCACCAAAAGTTCGGATGTTCAAACGTGTTGGGCAATGTAGTATTTCAAAAAAAATCCTACGATCACGCAAGATCTATCTAGGAGAAGCATAGCAACGAGCGGGGAGAGTGTGTCCACGTACCCTCGTAGACCAAAAGCGGAAGCGTTTAGTAATGCGGTTGATGTAGTCGAACGTCTTCACGATCCAACCGATCAAGTACCAAACGCACGACACCTCTGCGATCTGCACACGTTCAGCTCAGTGACGTCCCTCGAACTCTTGATCCAATTAAGGCCGAGGGAGAGTTTCGTCAGTACGACGGCGTGATGTTGGTGATGATGAAGTTACCGGCGCAGGGCTTCGCCTAAGCACTACGACAATATGACCGAGGTGTAAAACTGTGGAGGGGGGCACCGCACACGGCTAAAGATCAACTTTTGTGTCTTTGGGGTGCCCCCCACCCACGTATATAAAGGAGGGGGGAAGAGGAGGCTTGCCCAAGGGGGGGCAAAGGGGGGAGTCCTACTTGGACTCGCGGTCCAAGTAGGATTCGCCCCCCCCCCTTCCTATTCCAAGTAGGAGAAGGAAGGGAAGGAGGAAGAGGGGAGAAGGAAGGAGGGGGGCGCCGCCCCCTCCTAGTCCAATTCGGCCCAGCCCATGGGGGGCGGCCACCCCTTGAGGCCCTTCTCTCCTTTCCCGTATGGCCCATTAAGGCCCACTACTTCCCCCAGCGAATTCCCGTAACTCTCCGGTACTCCGAAAAATACCCGAATCACTCGAAACCTTTCCTATGTCCGAATATAGCCTTCCAATATATCGATCTTTACCTCTCAACCATTTCGAGACTCCTCGTCATGTCCGTGATCTCATCGGGACTCCGAACAAACTTCGGTCATCAAATCACATAACTCATAATACAAATAATCATCAAACGTTAAGCATGCGGATCCTACGGGTTCGAGAACTATGTAGACATGACCGAGACACATCTCCGGTCAATAACCAATAGGGAAACCTAGATGCTCATATTGGCTCCCACATATTCTACGAAGATCTTTATCGGTCAAACCGCATAACAACATACGTGTTCCCTTTGTCATCGGTATGTTACTTGCCAGAGATTCGATCGTCGGTATCATCATACCTAGTTCAATCTCGTTACCAGCAAGTCTCTTTACTTGTTTCGTAATGCATCATCCCGTAACTAACTCATTAGTCACATTGCTTGCAAGGCTTATAGTGATGATCATTACCGAGAGGGCCCAGAGATACCTCTCCGATACACGGAGTGACAAATCCTAATCTCGATCTATGCCAACCCAACAAACACCTTTGGAGACACCTGTAGAGCATCTTTACAATCACCCAGTTACGTTGTGAAGTTTTATAGCACACAAGGTGTTCCTCCGATATTCGGGAGTTGCATAATCTCATAGTCAGAGGAACATGTATAAGTCATGAAGAAAGCAATAGCAATAAAACTCAACGATCATAATGCTAAGCTAAAGGATGGGTCTTGTCCATCACATCATTCTCTAATGATGTGATCATGTTCATCAAATGACAACACATGTCTATGGTCAGGAAACATAACCATCTTTGATTAACGAGCTAGTCAAGTAGAGGCATACTAGGGACACTCTGTTTTGTCTATGTATTCACACATGTACCAAGTTTTCGGTTAATACAATTCTAGCATGAATAATAAACATTCATCACGATATAAGGAAATATAAATAACAACTTTATTATTGCCTCTAGGACATATTTCCTTCAGTCTCCCACTTGCACTAGAGTCAATAATCTAGTTCACATCGCCATGTGATTTAACACTAATAGTTCACATCTTCATGTGATTAATACCTATTGTTCACATCGCCATGTAATCAACGCTCAAAGGGTTTACTAGAGTCAATAATCTAGTTCACATCGCTATGTGATTAACACCCAAAGAGTACTAAGGTGTGATCATGTTTTGCTTGTGATAGAAGTTTTTGTCAACGGGTCTGCCACATTCAGATCCGTATGTATTTTGCAAATTTCTATGTCTACAATGCTCTGCATGGAGCTACTCTAGCTAATTGCTCCCACTTTCAATATGTATCCAGATTGAGACTTAGAGTCATCTGGATCAGTGTCAAAGCTTGCATCGATGTAACCCTTTACGAAGAACCTTTTTTGTCACTTCCATAACTGAGAAACATATCCTTATTCCACTAAGGATAATTTTGACCGCTGTCCAGTGATCCACTCCTGGATAACTGTTGTACCCTCCAAACTCATGGTGAGGTACACAATAGGTCTGGTACATAGCATAGCATACTTTATAGAACCTATGACTAAGGCATAGGGGATGACTTTTCATTCTCTTTCTTTTTTCTGCCATGGTCGGGTTTTGAGTCTTTACTCAATTTCACACCTTGCAACACAGGCAAGAACTCCTTCTTTGACTGTTCCATTTTGAACTACTTCAAAATCTTTTCAAGGTATGTACTTATTGAAAAAACTTATCAAGCGTTTTGATCTATCTCTATTGATCTTGATGCTCAATATGTAAGCAGCTTCACCGAGGTCTTTCTTTGAAAAACTCTTATTCAAGTATCCTTTTATGCTATCCAGAAATTCTATATCATTTCCAATCAACAATATGTCATCCACATATAATATTAGAAATGCTACAGACCTCCCACTCACTTCTTGTAAATACAGGCTTCTCCAAAAGTCTGTATAAAACCACATGCTTTGATCACACTATCAAAACGTTTATTCCAACTCTGAGATGCTTGCACCAGTCCATAAATGGATCACTGGAGCTTGCACACTTTGTTAGCATCCTTTGGATCGACAAAACCTTCGGGTTGCATCATATACAACTCTTCTTCCAGAAATCCATTCAGGAATGCAGCTTTGACATCCATTTGCCAAATTTCATAATCATAAAATGCGGCAATTGCTAACATGATTCGGACATACTCAAGCATCGCTACGAGTGAGAAACTCTTATCGTAGTCAACACCTTGAACTTGTCGAAAACTTTTTGCGACAATTCGAGCTTCGTAGATAGTAACACTACTATCAGCGTCCGTCTTCCTCTTGAAGATCCATTTATTCTCAATGGCTCACTGATCATCGGGCAAGTCAATCAAAGTCCACACTTTGTTATCATACATGGATCCCATCTCAGATTTCATGGCCTCAAGCCATTTCGCGGAATCTGGGCTCATCATCGCTTCCTCATAGTTCGTAGGTTCGTCATGGTCAAGTAACATGGCCTCCAGAACAGGATTACCGTACCACTCTGGTGCGGATCTTATTCTGGTTGACCTACGAGGTTTGGTAGTAACTTGATTAGAAGTTTCATGATCATCACCATTAGCTTCCTCTCTAATTGGTGTAGGAATCACTGGAACTGATTTATGTGATGAACTACTTTCCAATAAGGGAGTAGGTACAGTTACCTCATCTAGTTCTACTTTCCTCCCACTCACTTCTTTCGAGAGAAACTCCTTCTCTAGAAAGGATCCATTCTTAGCAACAGAGATCTTGCCTTCGGATCTATGATAGAAGGTGTACCCAACAGTTTCCTTTGGGTATCCTATGAAGACGCACTTCTCCGATTTGGGTTTGAGCTTATCAGGCTGAAACTTTTTCACATAAGCATCGCAACCCCAAACTTTAAGAAACGACAACTTAGGTTTTTTTTGTAAAACCACAGTTCATACGGTGTCGTCTCAACGGATTTTTAGATGGTGCCCTATTTAACGTGAATGCAATTGTCTCTAATGCACAACCCCAAAACGATAGTGGTAAATCGGTAAGAGACGTCATAGATCGCACCATATCTAATAAAGTACGGTTACGACGTTCAGACACACCATTACACGGTGGTGTTCCAGGTGGCGTGAGTTGCGAAACTATTCCACATTGTTTTAAATGAAGGCCAAACTCATAACTCAAATATTCGCCTCCGCGGTCAGGTCGTTGAAACTTTATTTTCTTGTTACGATGATTCTCAACTTCACTCTGAAATTCTTTGAACTTTTCAAATGTTTCAGACTTGTGTTTCATTAAGTAGATATACCCATATCTGCTCAAATCATCTGTGAAGGTCAGAAAATAACGATACCCACCGCGAGCCTCAACACTCATCGGACCGCATACATCGGTATGTATTATTTTCAATAAGTCAGTGGCTCGCTCCATTGTTCCGGAGAACGGAGTCTTAGTCATCTTGCCCATGAGCATGGTTCGCAAGCATCAAGTGATTCATAATCAAGTGATCCAAAAGCCCATCAGCATGGAATTTCTTCATGCGCTTTACACCAATATGACCTAAACGGCGATTACACAAATATGTTGCACTATCATTATCAACTTTGCATCTTTTGGCATCAATATTATGAATATGTGTATCACTACGATCGAGGTTCAGTAAACCATTCACCTTGGGTGTATGACCACAGAAGGTTTTATTCATGTAATCAGAATAACAATTATTCTTTGACTTAAATAAATAACCGTATTGCACTAAACATAATCCAATCATATTATGCTCAATGCAAACACCAAATAACATTTATTTTAGGTTCAACACTAATCCCGGAGGTAAAGGGAGTGTGCGATGGTGATCTTATCAACCTTGGAATCACTTCCAACACACATCGTCACCTTGCCCTCAGCTAGTCTTTGTTCATTTTGTAACTCCTGTTTCGAGTTACTAATCATAGCAACTGAACCAGTATCAAATACCCAGGGGATACTATGAACACTAGTAAAGTACACATCAATAACATGTATATCATATATACTTTTGTTCACTTTGCCATCCTTCTTATCCGCCAAGTATTTGGGGCAGTTCTGCTCAAAGGACCATTTCCTTCGCAGAGAAGCACTCGGTTTCAGGCTTGGGTCCAGCTTTGGGCTTCTTCATGGGAGTGGCAACTTGCTTGCCATTCTTCTTGAAGTTCCCTTTCTTTCCCTTGCCCTTTTACTTGAAACTAGTGGTCTTGTCAACCATCAACATTTGATGCTCTTCTTGATTTCTACCTTCGTCGATTTCAGCATCACGAATAGCTCGGGAATCGTTTTATTCATCCCTTGCATATTATAGTTCATCACGAAGTTCCAGTAACTTGGTGATAGTGACTAGAGAACTCTGTCAATCACTATTTTATCTGGAAGATTAACTCCCACTTGATTCAAGCGATTGTAGTACTCAGATAATCTAAGAACATGCTCACTGGTTGAGCTATTCTCCTCCATCTTGTAGGCAAAGTACTTGTCAGAGGTCTCATACCTCTCGACTCGGGCATGAGTCTGAAATACCAATTTCAGCTCTTGGAACATCTTATATGCTCCGTGGCTTTCAAAAAGTTTTTGAAGTCCCGGTTCTAAGCCGTAAAGCATGACACACTAAACTATCAAGTAGTTATCATACCGAGCTTGCCAAACGTTCATAACGTCTGTTATCTGCTCCTGCAATAAGCCCGTCACCTAGCGGTGCATCAAGGACATAATTCTTGTGTGCGGCAATGAGGATAATCCTCAGATCACGGACCTAGTCCACATCATTGCAACTATCATCTTTCAACATTGTTTTTCTCTAGGAACATATCAAAAATAAACGGGGAGCAACATCGCGAGCTATTGATCTACAACATAGTTATGCAAATACTATCAGGACTAGGTTCATGATAAATTAAAGTTCAATTAATCATATTACTTAAGAACTCCCACTTAGATAGACATCCCTCTAGTCATCTAAATGACCACGTGATCCATATCAACTAAACCATGTGTGATCATCACGTGAGATGGAGTAGTTTTCAATGGTGAACATCACTATGTTGATCATATCTACTATATGATTCACGCTCGACCTTTCGGTCTCAGTGTTCCGAGGCCATATCTGCATATGCTAGGCTCGTCAAGTTTAACCCGAGTATTCTGCGTGTGCAAAACTGGCTTGCATCCGTTGTATGTGAACGTAAAGCTTATCACACCTGATCATCACGTGGTGTCTTGGCACAACGAACTGTCGCAACGGTGCATACTCAGGGAGAACACTTGTACCTTGAAATTTAGTGAGAGATCATCCTTTAATGCTACCGCCGTACTAAGCAAAATAAGATGCATAAAAGATACACATCATATGCAATCAAAATATGTGACATGATATGGCCATCATCATCTTGTGCCTTTGATCTCCATCTCCAAAGTACCGTCATGATCTCCATCGTCACCGGCATGACACCATGATCTCCATCATCTTGATCATTATCAATGTGCCGTCACATGGTCGTCTCGCCAACTATTGCTTTTGCAACTATTGCGATAGCTATCGCATAGCGATAAAGTAAAGCAATTATATGGCGCTTGCATCTTATGCAATAAAGAGACAACCATAAGGCTCCTGCCAGTGAACTTTAACAAAACATGATCATCTCATACAACAATTTATATTTCATCACGTCTTGACCATATCACATCACAACATGCCCTGCAAAAACAAGTTAGACGTCCTCTACTTTGTTGTTGCAAGTTTTACGTGGCTGCTACGGGCTTCTAGCAAGAACCGTTCTTACCTACGCATCAAAACCACAACGATTTCTCGTCAAGTGTGCCGTTTTCACCTTCAACAAGGACCGGGCATAGTCAAACTCGATTCAACTAAAGCTGGAGAAACAGACACCCACTAGCTACTTGTGTGCGAAGCACGGCGGTAGAACCAGTCTCATGAACGCGTTCATGTAATGTCGGTCTGGGCCGCTTCATCCAACAATACCGCCGAATCAAAGTATGACATGCTGGTAAGCAATATGACTATTATCGCCCACAACTCTTTGTGTTCTACTCGTGCATATAACATCTACGCATAGACCTGGCTCAGATGCCATTGTTGGGGAACGTAGTATTTCAAAAAAAATCCTACGATCACGCAAGATCTATCTAGAAGAAGCATAGCAACGAGCGGGGAGAGTGTGTCCACGTACCCTCGTAGACCGAAAGCGGACGCGTTTAGTAACGCGGTTGATGTAGTCGAACGTCTTCACGATCCAACCGATCAAGTACCGAACGCATGGCACCTCCGCGATCTACACACGTTCAGCTCGGTGACGTCCCTCGAACTCTTGATCCAGTTGAGGCCGAGGGAGAGTTTTGTCAACATGACGGCGTGGTGACGGTGATGATGAAGTTACCGGCGCAGGGCTTCGCCTAAGCAATACGACGATATGATCGAGGTGTAAAACTCTGGAAGGGGGCACCGCACACGGCTAAAGATCAACTTGTGTGCCGTTGGGGTGCCCCCTCCCACGTATATAAAGGAGGGGGGAAGAGGAGGCCTGCCGAAGGGGGGCGCGCCAAAGGGGGGAGTCCTACTTGGACTCCCGGTCCAAGTAGGATTCGCCCACCCCCTCCCCCCCTATCCTATTCCAACTAGGAGAAGGAAGGGAAGGAGGAAGAGGGGAGAAGGAGGAGGGGGGAGCCGCCCCCTCCTAGTCCAATTCTGACCAGCCCATGGGGGGGGCGCGCGACCACCCCTTGAGGCCCTTCTCTCCTTTCCCGTATGGCCATTAAGACCCACTACTTCCCCCGGCGAATTCCGTAACTCTCTGGTACTCTGAAAAATACCCGAATCACTCGGAACCTTTCCGATGTCCGAATATAACCTTTCAATATATCGATCTTTACCTCTCGACCATTTCGAGACTCCTCGTCATGTCCGTGATCTCATCTAGGACTCCGGACAAACTTCGGTCATCAAATCACATAACTCATAATACAAATCGTCATCGAACGTTAAGCGTGCGGATCCTACGGGTTCGAGAACTATGTAGACATGGCCGAGACACATCTCCGGTCAATAACCAATAGCGGAACCTAGATGCTCATATTGGCTCCCACATATTCTACGAAGATCTTTATCGGTCAAACCGCATAACAACATACGGTGTTCCCTTTGTCATCGGTATGTTACTTGCCAGAGATTCGATCGTCGGTATCATCATACCTAGTTCAATCTCGTTACCGGCAATTCTCTTTACTCGTTCCGTAATGCATCATCCTGTAACTAACTCATTAGTCACATTGCTTGCAAGGCTTATAGTGATGATCATTACCGAGAGGGCCCAGAGATACCTCTCCGATACACGGAGTGACAAATCCTAATCTCGATCTATGCCAACCCAACAAACACCTTTGGAGACACCTGTAGAGCATCTTTACAATCACCCAGTTACGTTGTGAAGTTTGATAGCACACAAGGTGTTCCTCCGGTATTTGGGAGTTGCATAATCTCATTGTCAGAGGAACATGTATAAGTCATGAAGAAATCAATAGCAATAAAACTCAACGATCATAATGCTAAGCTAAAGGATGGGTCTTGTCCATCACATCATTCTCTAATGATATGATCCCGTTCATCAAATGACAACACATGTCTATGGTCAGGAAACATAACCATCTTTGATTAACGAGCTAGTCAAGTAGAGGCATACTAGGGACACTCTGTTTTGTCTATGTATTCACACATGTACTAAGTTTTCGGTTAATACAATTCTAGCATGAATAATAAACATTCATCATGATATAAGGAAATATAAATAACAACTTTATTATTGCCTCTAGGACATATTTCCTTCAAAACGACCACCAAAGTTCAAATGACGGACAATTGAAACTACATCTAAAACTTGAAATTAAATTGAAGCAAAGCGGATCTTCATCACTTCCGGGCTGGCCCCTTCCCCTTCCGCTCGCCGGCACAGCTGTAGCAGTTGGCGGCTGGTGGAGGATCGTCAGACTCGTCGGACGAGGAGCCGTCATCGTTGTCGGAAGAGGAGCAGACGATGATGACGCCCTTGAGGCGCCGGACGGCCAGGTCCGGCCTGCTGCCGCTTGAGCTTGGCCAGCCGAGCCGCTTCCATCTCCTTTTCCTTGGCCTCGCTCTCGGATTGCTCGATAGCTAGCCGGAGAGCCTTTGCATTCTTCCGGCGGAGCTGCCCAGCGTCCGTCTCCGCCGCCGTAAGCGACCGGCGGTAGACCCACAAGGAGCCGCTCGTCCTCATCGGGCTCCGCGGGTAACCCGCGGCGACGGTGGATTGAGCTCTCCGCCGCGTCGCTTTCCATTGCCCGTTGCCTCTCGCGGCGGGCAGCTCGCGCTTCTGACTCCGGCGTGCGTGTCCGGCCGGCGCGGCGGAGGAGGGGACAAGCACCCACCACTGCCCGCGTAGGGGAGCAGCAGGCGGCAGGGCAAGGGGACGGCGTGGGAAGGCATGGACTGCGCAGCCCGCGCGAAGCCAAGCGCAGGCCAGGAGGAGCCAGCGTCGGCTTCCTCGTTGCGGCGGCGGGGGCGAGGCAAGGCCGATCCGGAACTGCCACCCGTGTTCACCTTGGACCTCTCGAGGGCAATGCGGAGGGCTAGATCCTCGTCGAAGTCGGAGAAGGAGCGGCTAATGGCGCTCGACGTGGTGGCCGCAATCACAAGAGTGGTCAGAGTGGATCGAATCAGAGAAATCGGAGGGAAGAAGAAGAGACGGATCGAGAGTGGAGTGAGCTAAGGTTTCCAGATTGGGATATTTGTGGGGACGGAATGGGGTAGGGGTGGGCCGGCGCGACGTGACGGGCATGCCCCGGCGCCCTATATCCGCCCCGTATCTAGCTGAATATGAGGGTCCCGGACAACCCAGATGTTTGTGGGCCGTTTGAGACGCCCGGCTGGATCAGAAAAACATGATCGTTCAGCTTTCGAGCAGGTCATTCGGTCCTCTGAGACCGGTATAAAGCGTCCGGCTGTAAATGCTCTTACCCCTCGGGGCCTAAACGTGGGCTGCATTTCCATACATGTGGACCTTTTATGTTAGTGCTGAAGGAGCAAGGGCAGCACGATCCGTGTTGAGCTCATCGTGCTCCGGGAAAACGGAGGTACCATGTAGCCCCATCGGTCGACCGTGCGCTTGAAAATATGGTTGACACAGGATGGAGATCATTAAATGGTCCTGCCACGTGCATAAGTTAGCAAGCCCCATCTGGCTTCGTAATTATCCAGTTAATTTTTGTTGGGCGGTACGTCATGATACGGGAGGAGTACATAGCTTAAAGCAACACGTTACATGTTACAATGCCCACCGTGAGTACCACACTCCCTCTAGATGTGGCTTTCTCTCTGATTTGATGTTCAGTTGCCAGGGAAGCAATATCGCTGGCGCATGCGGTACATGATAACGCCTAAGGAAGAAAACGGAAAGGTTTATGCTGTACAATAAGCGGTTTAGCAGATCCTTGACGTGCACCGCATGCGCACGCTGTACAATTTGTAGCCGCCTTCTTTCACAGTCTCATCTTCAGGAGCAACCAATGTACTGATCTTGTTAGTCTTCGACTGTCGATGCCACCATGACGTCGGACAGCGCCAGTCTCCCGCGCTTGCCCATCAAACGGTATCCAGCACTTAGACCCTGTTGCACCTTGCTGCCAAGACTCGCAATCGCCATCGTGGATACTATAGATCGCACACCCCTCCACCTTGATCACCGCACGAGAAGCATACAAAGATCTGCGCCTAGCCAGTAGCCACCAAGCCAAACACTTGTCCCTCCAGCCGATGTACAACGCCAAAGACGATGCCCTCATGGGGGTGACGATGCAAGAACCTCACCATCATCCGATCCAAAAAGTCCGAATCTAGGGTTTCCCCCGGGGTATACAGGGAACGCGAATCGTTTCACAATGCCTCCAACGAGGTAACGACACCCGTGGGCATCACCGTTGACAGTTTTGGCCGAGGTCGAACCAAGCTTTTGCTGGAAAATTTGTGCCCATCCCCGGCTGGACCCCCAGATCGACCTCCACGTCATCCATTACGCCCATGGACGACGTCTGCTGCCGGGAAACCGCACAAACAGAGCCGTACCGCCGACCAGAACCGCCGCCCCGCTTGGGTGAGCCATCGACGGCGGAGGGGCTGTCACCGATGCGCCACCGATGCCGGACTACGCACACGTCTAGGACTCCCGCATGGATTTCCATCACAACCGCATCCCGAAGCCGCTACGGAGGAAGGCCCCGCTGCCACCACCATCCCCTGCCTAAATTTTGACCGGTGGAGCTCCGGCGATAGCGAGGAGGTGGGGCTTGAGGCCCTATATCAGATCGGGAGGGAGGGGGTCGAGGAAAGGGGCGGCCAACATACGTACGATATTTTATTATTTTCAAACGATTGGACATGCTATTCAACTCGGAGACACTTTGTGGCACGAGGGCACCGATCCCTTTTTTTTAGATTTTGATTTCCAATCTCTTATATACCATAAGTCCAAATTAAATTTCATTTCTTCCGATGAGTGCTTTCTAATAAAATCCACTTTGAATACTTATTGACTCGTTTTAAAACCTTCGTTGGTATGAGCGAACGATAGAATCGTGAAACTTGATGCGAACGAATGATAAGATCGTAAGTTTTAGAAACTGAAACTTAAAACTTAGTATGCATTAGTATAGGGTCCAATAACTTTACGAAACGTGAGGCAAACGAGCGGTCCAGCACGGTTGAACAGGTGCGTAGCCCCTGCGAGTTTCCCTATACGACATGGCAAGTTGGCAACCTACAAATTTTGTACTAGCAAGCAACCGTGCAATCAAAATAGAAAGGTTCATTCTTGGTACGCACGACCTTCTTAACTAACCGACGCGTGCAAACAATACCTTTCTAGAGAAGAGATAAGAATGGGTGTAGGAAGTTGATCTAGAGAAGAAATGGAGGTTTTCCTATTACAATTGAAAGATCACTTTTGTTAAGTCGTGTTAATCCCCCCTTGATTTTTTTTTTGAGAATCAATTCCCCCTTGGTTTGGTGGATGGCCTCCCCGGTTTTCTGATTAAACTTTTAGCAGCGATGTAAGTGATGTTAATAAAGCTGACCAGACGGCCTTTCATTAAGAAAAAGCATCCGATCGGTACGAAAAAAAACAAGCATAACATCAAATTTATGCATCCCTGAGAAAAGATGTCTGCTAATCCTTTCTTAATCGTTTGGTAGTGCTCTTACCCGGCTCCTCGAAATAAAAGATCAGTATATTAGGAAGAATAAATCTTGGTAGGAGCAATCCATGCACATAGAAATAAGTTCTTCAATTCAAAATCATACAAACTCGCTTGATGCATTTGCGACTGTGCTACTTCGCACACATATTACAAGTGTGTATACCGTGCACATAGATAAACGACTAGAGAAGCTATCTATAGCACACTAGGGTACTTCCCTTCTCGTAATACTGGAATTGGTAACGGTAGGTATGGTACTGGCACATGCGGCTTACGTGCTGACCTAACGAGCGGAGTGGTTGCGATGCATGCATTGGACGTAGGTACGATCGAGTACGTACGACTGCCGGCCACCCCGATCCACATGCACGCACATGCATCAGAGCGACATCTTCCGGGGCTTCACCGTGGCCAGCAGCGGCTGGTTCATCACCACCGTGAACTCCACCTTATCCTTGAAGTCCACCGCCGGCTGCGACGGGTGCGCGCGCCACTCGAACTCCTGCAGCATCCGCGCCACCATGAGCGCGATGTGCGTCGTCCCCATGGCCAAGCCCGGGCAGATCCGCCGCCCCGCCCCGAATGGTATCATCCGGATGCCCGCGGACCCTGTCATGTCCGCGGTCTCGCCGCCGGTTAGGAACCTGTCCGGGTCGAACTCCGTCGGCCGGTCCCACAGCTTGGGGTCCTCCGAGATGGTCGGGAGGAAGATGTCCAGGTTCGCGTCCGTGGGCACGTCGTAGCCGGCGAGCTTGCTCCCAGGCTTGACGGCGGCGTGGGTGAGCGAGAAGTACGTGGGCGGGTGCTTCCGGAGGAGCTCCTTGACGAAGGCCTGGAGGTACGGCATGCTCTCGATGTCCTTGTCGTCGATTGGCCGGGCATCGCCGACTTGCTGCATGATCTCCTCGTGGAGCCGGGCCTGGATGGACGGGTTGTCCACGATGCGCGCCATGGCCCACTCAATGGCAGTGGCCGTGGTGTCGGTGCCGCCATTGATCAGCTCCGCGCACAGCGTGACCAGCTCGTCGTCTGCGCCTTCGCGGCCCTCGATATGGAGGTCGAGCAGCGAGTCGAGGTACGAGAAGGGCGCGGCGACGTTGGGATCTGGCGGCGAGCTCTGCATGTCGCGGAGGATGGCGCGGCGGCGATTGATGAGCGGGAGGAGCGTGTCCACCTGCTCGCGGCGAACGGCGAGGGCCCGGCGCTGCTTCCGCCAGAAGAAGGGGCGGAGGAACGGGAGGTAGTCATCCATGCGCACGCCGACGGCGAGCAGCACGCGCTTCAAGACGGCGTCGATGTGCACGATGTGCTCCTCGTCCAGGTCGAGCAGGCCGAAGGTCATATCGAGCAGGATGCAGAACACCGCGAAGCGCGCGTTGCGGAGCACCCACACGGATGCCCCGTCGGCGGACGCAGCGGCCTCGGCACGCATCCGCGCCACGAACCGGTCCATGGCTCGAAGCCTCGCCGGGCGGAACTCCCGGAGACGCGACGTGCTCAGCATCCCGGACACCATGTTCCGACGAAGCGACCGCCACTCGGCGCCGTACACGGCGGAGTTGACGGTGAACTTGTTGGAAGAGAAGATGTTGCGCGTGGTGTTCTCGGCGGGGCGGCTGGCGAACTCCGCGCCCTTCTCGACGAGCGCCTCGTGCACGAGCTCGGCGCTGCTGATGACGACGAGCGTGCGCACCCCCATCCGCAGCGTCAGGATGGGCCCGTACTCACGCCGCAGGTCGCGGATGTAGTGGATGAAGAGCTTCCCGGAGAAGGCGACCTGGAAGAGGTTCCCGACGATGGGCCACCCGGGCGGGCCGGGTGGGAGCCTCAGCCCCCGGTACTTGCGGTTGTACCTCGCCACAGCGACGGCCACCAATAAGGCCGCGGTAGCCACGGCGGCCGTGAAGGCGAGGCTGATCATGGAGGCCGCAGGCATTGCGCTGAGAAGGTTGGCAAGCGCCGGTTGTTGCTGTTGTTGTTGCATGGACATGGGAGCGATTAATGAAGTGCTCGACGAGATGGAGAGGCTTAGTGCGTGGCTATTTGAGTAGGATTTGAGTTTGTAGCAGATATTATAGGAAGGCCGGAGAGAGGACCGGAGTAAATGCGGGGTGGCAAATGTCGTTGGAGAATTCAATGACCTCATGAGGCTATTGGGCGCCTAGCTAGCCGACCGACCATGCTTGACTCGAGGAGCCTGAGTTGCTCGGTGCCGCGTCATGATGCTGCAATGCTCAGTTGCTCACACATACACCCTCCGTTTTCTTTTTACTCCGCGTATAAGATTTGGTCAAAGTCAAACTACATAAAATTTGACCAAATTTAAACATCTACAATACTAAAACTATAAAGTATGAAAATACATTTCATGACGCATCTGGTAATATTGATTTTATATTTTGAATGTTGATATTTTTTAATATAAAGTTAGTCAAATTTTACAAAGCTTGACTTTGACCAAACTTTATATGCAAACTAAAAAAACAGACGGAGTAGTATACTTGGACACGTATACTTCGACCACATACAAAATGAAATAAGTTCAAAAACATTACTCCCTCCTTCGATCTATATAGGGCCTAATGCGTTTTTCGAGGCTAACTTTGACCAAATGTTAAAGCAATAATATATGACATGCAACTTACACAAAGCATATGGTCAAATTCATATATGAAAGGAGCTTCAAATGATATAATTTTCACATTATACATCTCATATACTATTAATCTTGTCAATAGTCAAAGGCGGTCTTAAAAAACGCATTAGACCCTATGTAAATAGAAGGAGGGAGTAAAACATATCTATATACGTCTGATTTAGAAAAGAGTTAGACATGTTATATCCGTGAACGGAGGGAGTGACATTTTCTGTAATCCGACGTCTACGTGCACCTATGAAAGATTTGTAGTAATAATTTTGCAGCATGTAAGTCGTCTGAAATTTTATTTTGGATCAGTCGATTTTTGTGTGCCATTGATCTTGCTTTGCAATTCATGCCGATATTTTTTTTTCTGGTTTGTTCAGTGAGGTGTTTAGGTTGTGTTAAATCTACCGACAACATATTCAGGCTAGTCAATACTTTAACAGGCTGAAGCACATTATCAGGTGTGACCAAGCTTTTCCCCTTTTTTTTCTTTGTTTTTTTCCTTCTGTTTTTCTGTTTTTAACCTTTTCCGCCTTTATTTTACCCTTTTCTTTATTAGTTGGGTTTTATTTTTTATTTTTGCATTTCTTCTTTATCTGCTTTAGTTTTCTTTATTAGTTGATTTTTAGTTTTCTTTTGTGTGTATTTTTGGATGTTGGGTGAGTGTAGATATATTCACACAAATGCTATACAATATGTGCCAAAATTGCACTATTATATGATTAATAGTTGCATATTAACAAAAATCATAATTTTAGTGCAAATTGGTGTGCAAGTTTTTTTCATTTTCTTTCTTCTTAAATGGTAATACCAATGCTATTCATTCATTCTTCCTTGTAAAAATATATTCTTTATATTTTTTAGTTTTTTTCTTTCTTCTTTAAAGTTAATACAAATGCCACTAAACCATTCCTTCGTAGGAAACTTACTTTTATGAAAATTCCACAATCATATGTTTATCCCTACATATTTTTAAAAAATGCACTTTTTGTGTATATCTTGTGCAATTTTTTAGTTATTTTTTAGATTTTTCCATATTCTTAAAGGGTAATACCAAATGTCATTAATCCATTCTTTCTTAGAAAATTTAGTTATTTTAATTCTGTAAATTGTGTGCACATTTTTTTCATTTTCATTTTCTTTGTTGTTATAGGTAATACCAATGCCATTAATTCATTTTTGTTAGAGAACTTCATTATTATGTTTTTATATTATTTCTTATTTAAGACAAATACCAATTGCACTAATTTATTCATTCTTAGGAAACTTACTGTTTCCGAAATTCCACTGTTATATTCTTGTTTTTTGCATATTATAAAAAAACACATTTTTTGTGTAAATTATGTGCAATCTTTTTCATTATTTATTTTTTATTTTCTTTCTTCTTAAAGGGCAATATTAATGCCACTAATTTTGTCTTCCTTATAAACTTCATTATTTTTCATGTTTTAGTTTTTGTCTCATTTTGTTTATTCTCTAAGGGTAATACTAATTTCACTAACTTATTCCTTTTTAGGAAACTCATTTTTTCAGAAATGCCAACATTATATGCTTATAATTTTATATTATAAAAAGCACAATTTCTATGTAAATTGTGTGCAAAGTTTGTCTTGTTTGTCTTTTTTTTCATTTCCTTTCTTCTTAAAGGGTAATATCAATGCCATTAATTCATTCTTCTTTAGGAAACTTTATTATTTTGTTTTTTCTGTTTCTTATTTTTTTCACTAAGGCTAATACCAATAATACTAATTCATTCCTTCCTGGGAAACTTACTTTTCCGAAACTCCCTTATTATATTCTTACTCTTGCATATTGTAAAGAATTGCAATTTCTTTGTAAATTGCATGCAATTTTTGTCATTATTTTTTTATTTTTTTATTAGCTAATAGGGTAATACCAATGCCACTAATTAATTTTTCCTTAAAAAACTTCATTATCTGTTCTGTTTTATTTTCTTTCTTCTTTAAGGGTAATACAAATGTCGCTAATTCATTCCTTCTTCAGAAACTACTTTTTCCTGGAATTCCACGGTTACATGTTGAATCTTGCATACTACTCCCTCCATTCCACAATGTAGTGCCTATAGATTTTTGTGAAAGTCAAACTTTGTCAACTTTGACCAAGTATATAGAGAAAATTGTCTACATCTACAATACCAAACAAGTACACTCTGAAAATATAACTCACGATGTATCCAATGGTGTGCATTTGGTATTCTAGATGTATCTACTTTTCTTTATAAACGTGGTCAAAGTTTGTAATGTTTGACTTTTGTAAAAATCTATAGGCACTACATTATGGAACGGAGGGAGTATAAAAAAGTGCAATTCCTACGTAAATTGTGCAAAATTTTGGATTTTTATTTTTATTTTTTCTTAAAGGGTAACATCAATGTCACTGATTCATTCTTCCTTAGAAACATTTTTTCTTTATTTTTTTGTCTTATGTATTACTATGTATTGGGCCAGTTTCCGTTATGTTTCAAAGCAAGCCTAACTATGTCATGGGTTTCTATTTTATGGTTGCAAAGGGCCGATTTTCTATTTTATCTAGTATATGTCTTTGTTCATTGATGCTTACTTATTTTTTTATCATTGGATTTTCTCCAACATTTTTATGTGTCGCTCTATCGTTAGTCGTCTTCTTGCGAAGCAACTTGAGAAATTGCTGGTCCAGCAGCACTGTGGCCAGCATCTCATGTGTGCCCTCTGCTTCAGCCTCCTCGCCATGTTCAGCCTCGTCATCATGACCGACCTCTCCATCCTGTCCGGCCTGATCATGATCCATCTCTTCTTGCTCATTTCCCGCTTCATCATAATTTACTTTGCCAACATCCTCCTCTCCGCGACGTGTCCACTGTGTTTAATTCTTCAGGAAACCATACATTTGCAGATGAGCCTCCACCTCACAAGAACTGGTCGTATATCGATACATGTTTTCACATTTATGACATGGACAACATATAACTCTAAGACCCCTTTGCTTCATGTGTTTCAGAGGAAACATTAAGAACCATTTTATACTTGAGTCCATTGTGTCTCTTGATCCCTAACATGCATTATCTAAGGAAGAAAGTTAAAACCAACATACATTAATGGATATGACTCATAGAAAATTTTGGCATGACCTTTGCTAATAAATGACACAATTGTGTTTTCCACAAATTTGGCAGGATGATGAAGAGTCGACATTTTTTCAAAACATTGGCCACTCATGCATATAACTAAAAATGCATTCAACCACACTAGATGTATAGTATGTTGTCGCTTGAATGTATGACATTCATTTCCACAATAATCATACGTTTCATTACATTCAAGAGTGAGGGTACTCACCAAAAAGGAGACTGTTCAAGTTAGATATGTATGGCTTGATCAAGACAGAGGCACCCCAACTCGATCTATGCATTCATATAGAGTGACATAGTTACTAGTGAAGAGGGAGATCTCTCAAAAGGACATGGGGAGGGTAGGTAATTATGCACTAATGTATAGCAGAGAGAGAGATACTTAATTTATTGCATGGAAAGGATGGGAGAGACATTAAGTAATCTTATATATCTAATAAGGTTCGTGGAGTGAGAGAGAGAATAACTAGCTAGCTACAAAGAAGTGAGAGAGGAAGAAGTGAGGGAGAGGAAAGGGGGAGAATAAAGTGGGGAAGACCCCTTAGATCTAAGTGGAGAGGGGCTACCCCTATCGTATATATTAGAGGCATGCCAGAAAATCACACGCCACTATGCTACTTCTTGAGCTTGCGTTGATTTTTCCCTTGAAGAGAAAAGGGTGATGCAGCAGAGTAAAGATAAGTATTTTCCTCATTTAAGAACCAAGGTATCAATCCAGTAGAAGAAACACACAAGTCTTCAATGAAAGCACCTACGCAAACAAATAAATACTTGCACCCAATGCGATAAAGGGGTTGTCAATCCCTTCACAGTTACTTGCAAGGATGAGATCTGATAGAGATATGTATAAAAGATAAATAAAAGTGAAAAATGAAGTGAAGATAAATAAATTGCACCAAAGTATTTTTGGGTTATTGGTTTTATATATCTGAATATAATATGATAAAATAGACCTGTGGGGCCATAGTTTTCACTAGAGGCTTGAAAGAACGCATACGGTGGGTAAACAAATTATTGTTGAGCAATTGATAGAAAAGATTAAAGTTATGATGATATCTAAGTCAATGATCATGACTATAGGCATCACGTCCGTCACAAGTAGATCGACTCATGCCTTCATCTACTACTATTACTCCACACGTCGACCGCTATCCAGCATGCATCTAGTGTATTAAGTAAACAAGAACGGAGTAACGCCTTAAGCAAGATGACATGATATAGAGGGATAGATCCAATCAATATGAAATAAATCTCATCTTTTTATCTTTGATGGCAACAATACAATACGTGCCTCGCTACCCCTTTTTTCATTGGGTGAGGACACCGCAAGATTGAACCCAGAACAAAGCACCTCTCCCGTTGCAAGAAAAATCTATCTAGTTGGCCAAACCAAATCAATAGATCGGAGAGAAATACAAAGCTATCTTAATCATGCATTAAAGAGTTCAGAGAAGACTCAAATAATATTCACAGATAATCTGATCATAAATCCACAATTCATCGGATCTCAACAAAGGCACCGCAAAAGAAGATTACATCGAATAGATCTCCAAGAACGTCGAGGAGAACATTGTATTGAAGATCAAAGATAGAGAAGAAGCCATCTAGCTACTAGCTATGGACCCGTAGGTCTGTGGTAAACTACCCACACATCATCGGAAGGGCAGCAAGGTTGATGTAGAAGCCCTCCGTGATCAAATGCCCCTCCGGCAGAGTACCGTAAAAGGCCCCAAGATGGGATCTCACGAGGATGTTAGGGAATGCAGTAATTTGAAAAAATTTCCTACGAATACGCAAGATCTATCTAGGTGATGCATAGCAACGAGAGGAGAGGGTGTTGTCTACGTACCCTCGTAGACCGAAAGCGGAAGCGTTAAGACAACGCGGTTGATGTAGTCGTACGTCTTCACGATCCAACCGATCCTAGCTAGCACCGAACGTACGGCACCTCCGCGATCTGCACAAGTTCAGCTCGGTGACGTCCCACGAACTCTAGATCCAGCTGAGGTTGAGGGAGAGTTTCGTCAGCACGACGGCGTGATGACGATGTTGATGAAGTTACTGACGCAAGGCTTCGCCTAAGCACTACAATGATATGACTCAGGTGGAAATCTGTGGACGGGGGCACCGCACACGTCTAAACAATCAACTTGTGTGTTCTAGGGTGCCCCCCTCCCCATGTATATAAAGGAGGGAGGGGGAGGCCTGCCGGCCCTCATAGGCGCGCCAAAGGGGAGGAATCCTCCTCCTAGTAGGAGTAGGACTCCCCCCTTTCCTAGTTGAAAGAACATGCAGTGCCCCCATGTTTGGTTTTGGTAATTGATGACAATCTCTATGGACTAATGGTTGTCTTGAGTTATATTTGAAGGTTATGTCCATAGGCTTTTCTTGAAGTCCATGTGTTGGTTTCGAGGAGTTTATGAGTTGACCAAGGTGCTATTAAGGAATTATCCAAAGATTGGTCATGTGAGTGTTGAGCTTATTGCAAGCATGTCTTGAAGAAGAAGATTGTGTGGTCATTCATGTCCACCTTCAAGACATCATCCAAATGAAGAGAGTTGGAAAGATTCAACACACAAAGCGCACAAGATGTATCGAGGGATCAAGTGATCCCATGGTATGGTAAGCATTGTCCATTACGCTTTGTGTGCTAACCCATGGTCTTCATGAGAGTTATTTGTGGGGTTAGGTTGCGGTGTGCAAGTTCAAGTGATGCATCACGAAGAGATCAAGTGCTTGAAGATTGCCGTCCATTGTGGTGACAATGGACATGTGAAGATGAGCGGAAGAGTGGCTCACCCATAGTGGAGTATGGGGGAGCAATCAACTAGTCTTCATCGAGCCAACGCAATCAAGAAAGGTGGTCCATCTTGAGGAGGAGTAGATCGTCATCATCTAGCTCAACTGGACTTTGTGCAAGGCAAAGGTTTGCCCTTGATAGGTTTTCGATTTTACCGGTCTCATGGTAGTTGTGGGAGACCAGGTTATAGGATCAATTGCCGTACTATCAAGGGGGGCTCTCGATGAGTTGTTTGATCGTATCGTCAGAGAGAGCTCAAACCATTGCATCCTTGCATCATCTTTATTGGTTCTCGCTTGGTTCTTCTCCTTGTGAGATTTGGAGCTTATGGTCATTTTATGACAAGCTCGAGTTCATCGAAAACGGAGTTCACATGCATCTTCTATGATGTTTTCGATGTTGGAGGGTATGCCGGTTCTTCTCTGTTGGAGGTTTCACTCCTTTGTTTGTTAAGCATACCTCCCCTACCTCTTCTTACTATATCCAACTAGCTTGAGTTTGCTCAATTCGGAGCTCATTTGCGGAAGTTATGGCAGTTCTGGTTTTATTGTTTCCCTCTGTTGTCTTCTCTACAAAATGAAGGACTCCTAGTGTTGTTGATCTGGGGCACGCGGTAGTACTGCTCTCCGGAGCGGTAGTACCGCAGGCCCTTGCGGTAGTACCGCAGTTCCCTGCGGTAGTACTGCAGGTGCTCATGGTAGTACCGCTCTACGGGAGGGGTAGTACCGTGGGCTCTGGCCAGGCTTAGCAGCATGAGCGGAAGTAGGGGCGGATGTAATTTTTCACATCCGCGCCCTACGCGGTTGTACCGCTCTTCATGTGCGGTAGTACCGTGCTGGATTTTTGCGCAGGTCCTCCCTCAGCAAAAGTAGGTACGGAATTAATTTTTTACTTCCGTGCTTTCTCTGCGCCTAGTGTTGCCTGCCTTACGGTAGTACCGTAGGGGCGCGCGGTAGTACCGCTCCGGCGGTTCTACCGCTCGTTGCCCTGTGCAACAGGCCTTCTTCTGGCCAGTGTTGCACTTGCGGTAGTACCGCAACCTGCAGCGGTAGTACCGCAGCCAACCGCGGTAGTATCGCAGCTCCGTGCGGTAGTACTGCATCATGCGGTCTGAGTGAGGGGATAACGGTTGGATTTCTCCTCACCTATAAAAGGGGGTCTTCTTCCCCATTGAGACCTTATCCCTTTAGCTCGTGTTCTTCCCCCATTGTTGACCTTCTTCGAGCTTGCTAACTCTCAATCCCTCCAACGATTCTTGCTAGTTCTCGAGGGAAAAGAGAGAGGAGATCTAGATCCACGTTTCCACCAATCACTTTCTCCTCTAAATGAGGGGAACCCCTTGGATCTAGATCTTGGAGTTCTTCGTGTTCTTCTTTCGTTCTTCCTCTCATTTTCCTCCCTAGCATTAGTTGCTTTGGTGGGATTTGGGAGAGAAGGACTTGGGCACTCCGTGTGCCCTTGCCATTGCATTTGGTGCATCGGTTTGAGTTCTCCATGTGATACGTGGAAGTTACAAGTTGAGAAGCTTATTACTCTTGGGTGCTTGGTACCCTTGAGCTTGTTCCTCTTGGGTGCTTGGGCGCCCTAGACGGTTGGTGGTGTACGGAGCTCAATCATTGTGGTGTAAAGCTCCGGGCAAGCGTCGGGGTCTCCAATTAGGTTGTGGAGATCGCCTAAGCAATTTGATCGGTTCCGTGACCGCCTCAAGGGTTGCCAAAATGTACGGGTTCGGTGACCGCCTCAAGGGTTGCCATTTGTAATGGGTTCGGTGACCGCCCTCAAGGGTCCCTTAGTGGAATCACGTCATCTTGCATTGTGCGAGGGCGTGAGGAGATTACGGTGGCCCTAGTGGCTTCTTGGGAGCATTGTGCCTCCACACCGCCTCCAAACAGAGATTAGCATCCGCAAGGGTGTGAACTTCGATATATCGTCGTCTCCGCATGCCTCGGTTATCTCTTACCCGAGCCCTTTACTTATGCACTTTACTTTGTGATAGCCATATTGTTTCTTGTCATATATCTTGCTATCACCTAAGTAGTTTTTCTTGCTTAGCATAAGTTGTTGGTGCACATAGGTGAGCCTAGTTGTTGTAGGTTTTGTGCTTGACAAATTAACTGCTAGGTTTATTCCGCATTTTTCAAGCCTCAACCGTAATTATTTTAAAGCGCCTATTCACCCCCCCCCCCCAATAGGCGACATCCATGATCTTTCACTAGTCCTACTAGGAGAAGAAGGAAGGAGGGGGAAAGAGAAGGAAGGAGGGGGCGCAGCCCCTCCCCCTAGTCCAATTCGGACTAGGCCCATGGCGGCGCGCGGCCAGCCCTTGGCAGCCCCTCTCTCTCTCTCCCTTAGGCCCAATAAGGCACATTACTTCTCCGGTGGTTCTGATAAACCTTCCCAAGACTGATATTTATTCGGTGACCCCCAGAACTAATGCGGTGTCCGAATAACATCGTCCAATATATCATTCTTTATGTCTCGACCATTTCGAGACTCCTCTTCATGTCCGTGATCACATCCGGGACTCTGAACTACCTTCGGTACATCCAAACACATAAACTGATAATACCGATCGTCATCGAATGTTAAGCGTGCGGACCCTATGGGTTCGAGAACTATGTAGACATGACCGAGACTCATCTCCGGTCAATAACCAATAGCGGAACCTGGATGCTCATATTGGCTCCCATGTATTCTATGAAGATCTTTATCGGTCAAACCGCATAACAACATACGTTGTTCCCTTTGTCATCGGTATGTTACTTGTCCGAGATTCGATCGTCAGTATCTCAATACCTAGTTCAATATCGTTACCGGCAAGTCTCTTTACTCGTTTCGTAATGCATCATCCCGCAACTAACTCATTAATCACATTGCTTGCAAGGCTTATAGTGATGTGCATTACCGAGAGGGCCTAGAGATACCTCTCCGAAACACGGAGTGACAAATCCTAATCTCGATCTATGCCAACCCAACAAACACCAACGAAGACACCTGTAGAGCATCTTTATAATCACCCAATTATGTTGTGACGTTTGATAGCACACTAAGTGTTCCTCTGGTATTTGGGAGTTGCATAATCTCATAGTCACAAGAACATGTATAAGTCATGAAGAAAGCAATAACAATAAACTAAACGATCATAGTGCTAAGCTAATGGATGGGTCAAGTCAATCACATCATTCTCTAATGATGTGATCCCGTTAATAAAATGACTACTCATGTAAATGTCTAGGAAACTTAACCATCTTTGATCAACGAGCTAGTCAAGTAGAGGCATACTAGTGACACTGCTTGTCTATGTATTCACACATGTACTAAGTTTTCGTTAATACAATTCTAGCATGAATAATAAACATTTATCATGATATAAGGAAATATAAATAACAACTTTATTATTGCCTCTAGGGCATATTTACTTCAGTCTCCCACTTGCACTAGAGTCAATAATCTAGATTACATTGTAATGATTCTAACACCCATGGAGTCTTGATGTTGATCATGTTTTGCTCGTGAGAGAGGCTTAGTCAACAGGCCTGCAATATTCAGATCCGTATGTATCTTGCAAAACTCTATGTCCCCTTCCGACACTTGATGACGGATGGAATTGAAGCGTATCTTGATGTGCTTGGTTCTCTTGTGAAATCTAGATTCCTTCGCCAAGGCAATTGCTCTAGTATTGTCACAAAAGATTTTCATTGGACCGGATGCACTAGGTATGACCCCTAGATCGGATGTGAACTACTTCATCCAGACTCCTTCATTTGCTGCTTCTGAAGCAGCTATGTATTCCGCTTCACACATATATCCCGCTACGACGCTCTGCTTATAACTGCACCAACCGACAGCTCCATCGTTCAATATAAACACGTATCCGGTTTGCGACTTAGAGTCATCCGGATCAGTGTCAAAGCTTGCATCGACGTAACCTTTTACGACGAGCTCTTTGTCACCTCCATAAATGAGAAACATATCCTTAGTCCTTTTTAGGTATTTCAGGATGTTCTTGACCGTTGTCCAGTGATCCACTCCTGGATTACTTTGGTACCTCCCTACTATACTTATAGCAAGGCACACATCAGGTCTGGTACACAACATTGCATACATGATAGAACCTATGGCTGAAGCATAGGGAATGACTTTCATTTTCTCTCTATCTTCTGCAGTGGTCGGGCATTGAGTCTCACTCAACTGCACACCTTGTAACACAGGCAAGAACCCTTTCTTTGACTAATCCATTTTGAACTTCTTCAAAACCTTATCAAGGTATGTGCTTTGTGAAAGTCCAATTAAGCGTCTTGATCTATCTCTATAGATCTTGATGCCCAATATATAAGAAGCTTCACCGAGATCTTTCATTGAAAAATTCTTATTCAAGTATCCTTTTATGCTATCCAGAAATACGGTATCATTTCCAATCAGCAATATGTCATCCACATATAATACTAGAAATGCTATAGAGCTCCCACTCACTTTCTTGTAAATACAGGCTTCTCCAAAAGTCTGTATAAAACCATATGCTTTGATCACACTATCAAAACGTTTATTCCAACTCCGAGAGGCTTGCACCAGTCCATAAATGGATCGCTGGAGCTTGCACACTTTGTTAGCATCCTTTGGATTGACAAAACCTTTTGGTTGCATCATATACAACTCTTCTTCCGTAAACTGCTCAGAATGCAGTTTTGACATCCATTTGCCAAACTTCATAATCATAAAATGCGGCAATTGCTAACATGATTCGGACAGACTTAAGCATCGCTACGGGTGAGAAAGTCTCATCGTAGTCAACTCCTTGAACTTGTCGAAACCTTTCGCAACAAGTCGAGCTTTGTAGATGTGAACATTACCGTCAGTCTGCCTTCCTCTCTTGAAGATCCATTTATTCTCAATGGCTCACCGATCATCGGGCAAGTCAATCAAAGTCCACACTTTGTTATCATACATGGATCCCATCTCGCATTTCATGGCCTCAAGCCATTTCATGAATCTGGGCTCATCATCGCTTCCTCATAGTTCGTAGGTTCGTTATGGTCTAGTAACATGACGCCCGTAATAGGATTACCGTATCACCACTACAAAAAAATACACTTCCGTGATGATACGTGTATGCCATAGTAGGTCGCATTTTCTGTCATGCATGTACATCCATGGCGATTTTATGACAGAATCAAGATAGTCATACCTGTGCTGTCGTAGAAGTGTCCACTTCCATGACGATAAATTGCACGTCACAGAAGTGCTTTCGTCAAGGGTGACCTACACGTGGCATCCACCATAACGGAACGCCGTTAAGCTATCGGGTCGGGTTTTGGATCCGATAACCCATTAACAGCCCCGACCAATGGGGATTTTCCACGTGTAAAATTATCATTGGTCGGAGGAAACACGGTTCCGCCATCGCTGGGACAGATGTCATCCACTCATTGGACGAAGGCGCCTATGATACATCGACACGTGGCACGGCCCAACAGAGGCCCATTCCTATGAAAAGGCCGCCCGCTTGACTTGGTCAAAAGGTGGCGCTACCGCCCATGGAAAGCCCGTTAACGGCATGTTCGTGATATAGCCCATTTACGTACTCGCTAACCCAAGGCCCGTTACGCCTATCCGAATTAGGGCCCAATAGCGCCATCCGGCCATCCAATATGATTCCATTGCTTTCACTTCCGCGCATGTATGGCCCATGACGCCTTCCGCCCATATGAGGCCCTATGTAACTCTTGGCCTATTAATGGCCCGTGGTGAAACTGGCCCGTAATGAACAAAGGTATCACTTTACACCCATTAACGGCCCGTGGTGAACTGGCCCGTAATGAACAAAGGTATCACTTTATACCCATTAACGGCCCGTTATTCCGCTGGGCCATTTCCAGCCCATGTTATCTTTCGGCCTTCTCGAGCCCATTTATTCTTGGGCTCATTTCAAAGATTCGCTTACTTACGGCCCGTTATCGCCATTTTCTCGCTTAGGCCAAATTCAGCCGTGGTTACAATCCGCCCCTTTGTGGTCCGTTAATACGCTAATGCTTTCATAGCGTCATCAAATACGGCCTATTAACGATGGCCCATTATGGTTGGCCCATGAATGGGCGATTCCAACTCTAGCCCGTTTACGGCCATAATGCGGTCTGTTTGGCCCATGTTTGGCCAATCGATCATACGGCCCGTATAAGGCCCATTGATGATACGGCCTGCAGAAAGCACATTGTTTCTACGGTCCGTAGAAGTCCCATTGTTTCTACGGCCCGTAGAAGGCCCACTCGCTTTCACGGCTAGTAGGAGGCCCAAAGGTCACTATAGTAAATATTAGCCCATGGTTATTGTGGCCTAGTTTTAAAAATAGGTTATTGCAGCCACTAGCAAACCGCGGAAAAAAGAACCGCAATGACTACAAGCAAACAAATAGACAAGACAACAAGGAAATAAATAAGCAAGCAACTAACGCTAGGCTATCACGGCTATTACACATATTACATCCATCGGCATCAAAGTTCGCCACCAAAGGCAGATATAGGGCACAAAGCAAGATATCATATACACCGGTTGTCAAAGTTGGCGACCAAATACAAATAAACGCCACAACAAAACAAATCTAGAACTGAAACCACTTCGTAAGATCTCAAGAAAAATATCCTGGTACCCATAATGTCGGGCAAGATGCTTAGCAAGCTTATTAACTTTCTCTTGTTTGGGGCTTAAATCCTCCAAATAGCTTGTTGTTGCACCGTAAAATATGCATCCGATTCTCAGAGGGACTTCCTCAGCCCTTCAAATTTTCCTCGTCAGCACATCCGATCGATGTCTTTCAACTTGAAGTTGAGACTCAAGAAGACGAACTGATTCAGCAAATGAAGTTCAAGAGCTTGTGCCGCCAGAGTGGCCAAGAACTCGAACACTACATCAAGACAGACTTTTGGGTTCCCTCACCGTCACAAGATAGTTTTTATCACTTTCTTGGAGACCAACAGGATGTCTCACTATCTTGAACCTTATCTCATTACTTCCTTTACCATTGGATAACGCGGTATCGTTTCTCCAATATTTTGTCCGCATTCTAAAAGAGAAACAAGCAGACACATCACATGTTTACTATGTTGTATATGAAACTCATTTTGGTAAATGAGTTCAGTAGTAAAGTGGACAGGATAACAACATGAAACAAACATATATCTATGTACCATGGTCACTTTATGGTCTATATCATTCTAGTTTTGTTGCCAAATCAAGATAGAGATACAGTTCAAATAATATTTGTTCAAGACAAAGCGTAATAGATGTAATATAAGTGTGGGTAACTATAGAGCAATAACAACACTTGTAATGTGCATGACATGAGAACATAACCGCTTATTCAATTGAAACTGAAATCAACATAGAGCAGGTTACAATAGCAAACCAGCTTAAAGAAACAGGTTTAAAACACACCTGCTATGCGCCATTGGAGTTTCAATTCCATCCTTCAATTTTGAAAATAGTTGGTATGAGTAAATACAAGAATGCAACAAAGAAAGGAGTATGAACCATAGCTACAGAACCTGACCTGAGAACAAATCTTCTTCTCTTTTAAGCGTTGAGTTGGGATTCGGAGTGGTGGTCCTCATGCTTTGGGCAGCACAGTTCCCTTACTAACTGCTCGTGTTTGGGTGCTCTGTGGTGGAGACGGTGCTGTGTCAACTGGAACTGGGTTACTAACTGTCGGGGTTGGGGTTAGAAGGGGTGTAGCTGGTTCTCTATGAAGGAAATATGCCCTAGAGGCAATAATAAAGTTATTATTTATTTCCTTATATCATGATAAATGTTTATTATTCATGCTAGAATTGTATTAACCGGAAACATAATACATGTGTGAATACATAGACAAACAGAGTGTCACTAGTATGCCTCTACTTGACTAGCTCGTTAATCAAAGATGGTTATGTTTCCTAACCATAGACATGAGTTGTCATTTGATTAAACGGGATCACATCATTAGGAGAATGATCTGATTGACATGACCCATTCCGTTAGCCTAGCACTTGATCGCTTAGTATGTTGCTATTGCTTTCTTCATGACTTATACATGTTCCTATAACTATGAGATTATGCAACTCCTGCCACCGGAGGAACACTTTGGTACTACCAAACGTCACAACGAATCGGGTGATTATAAAGGAGTACTACAGGTGTCTCCAAAGGTACTTGTTGGGTTGGCGATTTCGAGATTAGGTTTTGTCACTCCGATTGCTCTGGAGAGGTATCTCTGGGCCTTCTCGGTAATACACATTACATAAGCCTTGCAAGCATTACAACTAATGAGTTAGTTGTGAGATGATGTATTACGGAACGAGTAAAGAGACTTACCGTAACGAGATTGAACTAGGTATTGGATACCGACGATCGAATCTCTGCAAGTAACATACCGATGACAAAGGGAACAACGATGTTGTTATGCGGTCCGACCGATAAAGATCTTCAGAGAATATGTAGGAACCAATATGGGCATCCAGGTCCCGCTATTGGTTATTGACCGAGATGTGTCTCGTCATGTCTACATTGTTCTCGAACCGTAGGGTCCGCACGCTTAAGGTTTCAAGGACGGTTATATTATAAGTTTGTGTATTTTGATGTACAAGGTTGTTCGAGTCCCGGATATGATCACGGACATGACGAGGAGTCTCGAAATGGTCGAGACATAAAGATTTATATATTGGACGGATATATTTGGACACCGGAAAGGTTCCGGAGAAGTTTGGAGCTCGGAGGTTACCGAACCCCGGGAGGTATATGGGCCTTATTGGGCCCATGTAGGAGGAAGGGAGAAGGAATAAGGGAGGGGCGCGCCCCAAGCCCAATCCGACTGGGGAGGGGGGCCGCCCCTTTCCTTTCTCCTTCCCCTCTTCCTATTTCTACTACTAGTACTACTTCCTAAATACTAGTACTCTTTCCTTCCCTCCAAATAAGATAAGGAAAGAGAGGAAACCTACTTGGAGTAGGTTTCCTCCCTTGGTGCGCCCCTTGGGCCGCCACCTCCTCCTCCCTCCTTTATATACGGGAGGGGGCACCCTAGAACACACAAGTTGATCCTTGAGATCGCTCTTAGCCGCAGCGGTGCCCCCTCCACCATATTCCACCTCGGTCATATCAGAAGCGGTGCTTAGGCGAAGCCTCGCGCCGGTGAAACATCAAGATCGCCACCACACCGTCAGGTCGACGGAACTTCTTCTCCCGAGCTTTGCCGGATCGGAGCCCGTGGAGCGCCATCGAGCTGAACGTGTGCTAAGAACTCGGAGGCGCCGGAGTAACGGCGCTGGATCGGCTGGATCGTGAGGAGAACGTGACGACTACTTCCTCTACGCCATCATCGACCGGAGGTGCCGGAGTAACGGCTACCGATCGGCAGGATCACGAGGAGAACGTGACGACTACTTCCTCTACGCCAGATCGCTTCCGCCACGGCCCACGAGGGTACGAGACAACACTCTCCTCTCGCTGCTATGCCATCACCATGGTCCCGTAAAAGCGAGGGAAATTTTTGAAATTACTGCGTTCCCCAACAAAGGGCATCCGAGCCTGGTTTTATGCGTTGATGTCATATGCACGAGTAGAACACAAGTGAGTTGTGGGCGATACAAGTCATACTACCTACCAAAGCATGTCATACTTTGGTTCAGCGGTATTGTGAGATGAAGCGCCCGGACCGACATTACGCCAGACGCTTACGCGAGACTGGTTTCAATTGCTACGGCATTCGTGCTTAAAGGTGGCTGGCGGGTGTCTGCCTCTCTCACTTTAGTTGAACTGAAAAGTGCATACGCCCGGTCCTTGAGAAGGTTAAAACGAGTCTATTTGACGAAGTATCGCTGTGGTTTTGATGCGAGGTAAGAACGGTTCTTGCTCAGCCCGTAGCAGCCACGTAAAACTTGCAACAACAAAGTAGAGGACGCCTAACTTGTTTTTGCAGGGCATGTTGTGATGTGATATGGTCAAGACGTGATGCTATATTTTATTGTATGAGATGATCATGTTTTGTAAACCGAAGTTATCGGCAATCGGCAGGAGCCATATGGTTGTCGCTTATTGTATGAAATGCAAACGCTCGTAATTGCTTTTACTTTATCACTAAGCGGTAGCGATAGTCGAGAAGCAATAGATGGCGTAAACGACAACGATGCTACGATGAAGATCAAGGTGTCGCGCCGGTGACGATGGTGATCATGACGGTGCTTCGGAGATGGAGATCACAAGCACAAGATGATGATGGCCATATCATATCACTTATATTGATTGCATGTGATGTTTATCCTTTATGCATCTTATTTTGCTTTGTTTGACGGGTAGCATTTTAAGATGATCTCTCACTAAAATTATCAAGTAGTGTTCTCCCCTAGTATGCACCGCTGCCAAAGTTCGTCGTGCCGAGACACCACGTGATGATCGGGTGTGATAAGCTTCACGTCCATCTACAACGGGTGCAAGCCAGTTTTGCACACGCAGAATACTCAGTTATACTTGACGAGCCTAGCATATGCAGATATGGCCTCGAACACGGAGACCGAAGGTCGAGCGTGAATCATATAGTAGATATGATCAACATAAGATGTTCACCATTGAAAACTACTCCATCTCACGTGATGATCGGTTATGGTTTAGTTGATTTGGATCACGTGATCACTTAGATGACTAGAGAGATGTCTGCCTAAGTGGGAGTTCTTAAAGTAATATGATTAATTGAACTTAAATTTATCATGAACTTAGTACCGATAGTATCTTGCTTGTCTATGTCTGCTTGTAGATAGATGGCTCGTGGCCGTTGTTCCGTTGAATTTTAATGCTGCCTTGAGAAAGCAAAGTTGAAAGATGATGGTAGCAATTACACGGATCGGGTCCGTGAATCGAGGATTATCCTCATTGCTGCACGTAAGAGTTACGCCCCGGATGCACCGCTAGGTGCCAGTGCTCGTCAGCCGATGTAACCGATTTACGTTAAGAACGTCTCGCAGAAAGCAAAGCCGATGACTACTCTATAGTTCAAGGTGCCATGCTTTACGGCTTAGAACCGGTCTTCAACGATGTTTTGAAAATCGTGGAGCATATGAGATGTTCCAAGAGTTGAAGTTGATATTTCAAATGTAATGCCCGGATTGAGAGATATGAAGTCTCCAATAAGTTCTATAGCTGCAAAATGGAGGAGAATGGGTCCGCTGCTGAGCACATACTCGTAATGTCCGGGTATTACAATCACTTGACTCAACTGGAGTTGATCTTCCGGATGATTGTGTCATTGATGTAATTCTTCAATCACCGCCACCAAGCTACAAAGGCTTCGTGATGAACTATAATATGCAAGGGTTAGTAAAGACTATGCTCGAGCTCTTCGCAATGCCGAAAGTCATGGAGGTAGAAATCAAGAAGGAGCATCAAGTGTTGATGGTCAATAAGACCACTAGTTTCAAGAAGAAAGGCAAAGGGAAGAAGAAGGGGAACTTCAAGAAGAACAGCAAACAAGTTGCTGCTCAAGTGAAGAAACCCAAGTCTGGACCTAAACCTGAAATCGAGTGCTTCTACCGCAAGCATCGTCACCGGAAGCGGAACTGCCCCAAGTATTTGGCGGATAAGAAGGATGGCAAGGTGAACAAAGGTATATGTGATATACATGTTATTGATGTGTACCTTACTAGAGCTCGCAGAGCACTGGTATTTGATACTGGTTCTGTTGCTAATATTTGCAACTCAAACAGTGGACTACAGATTGCTTAACACCGCAAAGGACGAGGTGACGGCGCGCTGGGAAATGGTTCCAAAGTCGATGTGATCGCGGTCGGCACGCTTACCTCTACATCTACCTTCGGATTAGTTTTAGACCAAAATAATTGTTATTTGGTGCCGCCATAAGCATGAACATTATATCTGGATCTTGTTTGATGCGAGACGGTCATTCATTTAAATCAGAGAATAAAGGTTGTTCTATTTATATGAATAATATCTTTTATGGTCATGCACCCTTGAAGAGTGGTCTATTTTTGATGAATCTCGATAGTAGTGATACACATATTCATAATGTTGAAACCAAAAGATGCAGAGTTGATAATGATAGTGCGACTTATTTGTGGCATTGCCGGTTAGGTCATATCGGTATAAAGCGCATGAAGAAACTCCATACCGATGGACTTTTGGAGTCACTTGATTATGAATCACTTGGCACTTATGTAACCGTGCCTCATGGGCAAGATGACTAAAACCCCGCTTCTCGGTACAATGGAGAGAGCAACAGATTTGTTGGAAATCATACATACAGATGTATGTGGTCCAATGAATGTTGAGGCTCGTGGCGGATATCGTTATTTTCTCACCTTCACAGATGATTTAAGTAGATATGGGTATATCTTCTTAATGAAACATAAGTCTGAAACATTTGAAAAGTTCAAAGAATTTCAGAGTGAAGTTGAAAATCATCGTAATAAGAAAATAAAGTTTCTACGATCTGATCGTGGAGGCGTAATATTTGAGTTACGAAGTTTGGTCTACATTTGAAACAAAGGCGGAATAGTTTCAAGAACTCACGCCACCCGGAACACCACAGCAATGGTGTGTCCGAACGTCAGAATCGCACTTTACTAGATATGGTGCGATCTATGATGTCTCTTACAGATATACCGCTATCGCTTTTGGGGTTATGCTCTTGAGACGGCCGCATTCACGCTTGAATAGAACACCGCCAAAATCCGTTGAGACGACGCCTTATGAACTGTGGTTTAGCAAGAAACCAAAGTTGTCGCTTTCTTAAAGTTTGGGGATGCGATGCTTATGTGAAAAACTTCAACCTGATAAGCTCGAACCTAAATCGGAGAAATGTGTCTTCATAGGATACCCAAAGGAGACAGTTGGGTACACCTTCTATCACAGATCCGAAGGCAAGACATTTGTTGTTAAAAATGGATCCTTTCTAGAGAAGGAGTTTCTCTCGAAAGAAGTGAGTGGGCGGAAAGTAGAACTTGATGAGGTAATCGTACCTTCTCCCTTATTTGAAAGTAGTTTATCACGTAAACCAGTTTCTGCGATATCTACACCAAATAGTGAGGAAGTTGATGATGTTGATCATGAAACTTCAGATCAAGTTACTACAGAACCTCGGAGATCAACCAGAATAAAATCCGCACCAGAGTGGTACGGCAATCCTGTTCTGGAAGTCATGCTACTAGATCATGATGAACCTACGAACTATGAAGAAGCGATGGTGAGCCCAGATTCCGCAAAATGGCTTGAGGCCATGAAATCCGAGATGAGATCCATGTATGAAAACAAAGTGTGGATTTTGGTTGACTTGCCCGAGGGTCGGCAAGCAATAGAAAACAAGTGGATCTTCAAGAAGAAGACTGACGCTGACGGTAATATTGTCGTTTACAAAGCTCGACTTGTCGCAAAGGGTTTTCGACAAGTTCAAGGGGTTGACTACGATGAGACCTTCTCACCCGTAGCGATGCTTAAGTCCGTCCGAATCATGTTAGCAATTGCCGCATTTTATGATTATGGAATTTGGCAAATGGATGTAAAGACCGCATTCCTGAATGGGTTTCGAAGAAGAGTTGTATATGATGCAACCAGAAGGTTTTATCGATCCAAAGGAGCTAACAAAGTGTGCAAGCTCCAAATGATCCATTTATGGACTGGTGCAAGCATCTCGGAGTTGGAATAAACGCTTGATAGTGTGATCAAAGTATTTGGGTTTATACAACTTATGGAGAAGCCTCAGATTTACAAGAAAGTGAGTGGGAGCTCAGAGCATTTCCGATATTATATGTAGATGACATATTATTGATCGGAAATGATATAGAATTTCTGGATAGCATAAAGGGATACTTGAACAAGAGTTTTTCGATGAAAGACCTTGGTGAAGCTGCTTACATATTGGGCATCAAGATCTATAGAGATAGATCAAGACGCTTAAGTGGACTTTCACAAAGCACATACCTTGATAAAGTTTTGAAGAAGTTCAAAATGGATCAGCAAAGAAAGGTTTTTACCAGACATAAGGTGTGAGATTGAGTCGACTCAATGCCCGACCACAAAGCAGAAGATAGAGAGAAAATGAAAGATGTTCCCTATGCTTCAGCCATAGGCTCTATCATGTATGCAATGCTGTGTACCAGACCGACGATGCTTAGTCAGAAGCTTGGCAGGAAGGTACCAAAGTAATCCAGAGTGGATCATCGACAGCGGTCAAGAACATCCCGAAATACCCGAAAAGGACTAAGGATATGTTTCTCAGATATGGAGGTGACAAAGAGCTAGTCGTAAATGGTTACGCCGATGTAAGCTTTTGACACCGATCCGGACGATTCTAAATCGCAAACCGGATACGTGTTTTGTTAAACGGTGGAGCCGCTCATTGGTGCGCTTCTAAACAAAGCGCCGTGGGCGGGATCTACATGTGAAGCGGAGTACATAGCTGCTCGGAAGCAAAGCAAATGAAGGAGTCTCGATGAAAGAGTTCATTTCCGATCTAGGTGTTATACCTAGTGCATCGGGACCAATGAAGATCTTCTGTGACAATATTGGTGCAATTGCCTTGGCAAAGGAATCCAGATTTCACAAGAGGACCAAGCATATCAAGAGACGCTTCAATTCCATTCGGGACCAAGTCCAAGTGGGAGACATAGAGATTTGCAGAAGTACATACGGATCTGAACATTGCGCACTCTGCTGACTAAGCCTCTTCCACGAGCAAAACATGATCAAGACCAAGACTCCATGGGTGTTAGAATCATTACCGAGTAAACTAGATTATTGACTCTAGTGCAAGTGGGAGATCAAGGAAATATGCCCTAGAGGCAATAATAAAGTTATTATTTATTTCCTTATATCATGATAAATGTTTATTATTCATGCTAGAATTGTATTAACCGGAAACATAATACATGTGTGAATACATAGACAAACAGAGTGTCACTAGTATGCCTCTACTTGACTAGCTCGTTAATCAAAGATGGTTATGTTTCCCAACCATAGACATGAGTTGTCATTTGATTAAACGGGATCACATCATTAGGAGAATGATCTGATTGACATGACCCATTCCGTTAGCCTAGCACTTGATCGCTTAGTATGTTGCTATTGCTTTCTTCATGACTTATACATGTTCCTATAACTATGAGATTATGCAACTCCTGCTTACCGGAGGAACACTTTGGGTACTACCAAACGCCACAACGTAATCGGGTGATTATAAAGGAGTACTACAGTGTGTCTCCAAAGGTACTTGTTGGGTTGGCGATTTTCGAGATTAGGTTTTGTCACTCCAATTGCTCGGAGAGGTATCTTCTGGCCTTCGGTAATACACATCACATAAGCCTTGTAAGCATTACAACTAATGAGTTAGTTGTGAGATGATGTATTACTGAACGAGTAAAGAGACTTACCGCAATCTAGATTGAACTAGGTATTGATACCGACGATCGAATCTCGCAAGTAACATACCGATGACAAAGGGAACAACGTATGTTGTTATGCGGTCCGACCGATAAAGATCTTCAGAGAATATGTAGGAACCAATATGGGCATCCAGGTCCCGCTTATTGGTTATTGACCGGAGATGTGTCTCGGTCATGTCTACATTGTTCTCGAACCGTAGGGTCCGTGACGCTTAAGGTTTCATGGCGGTTATATTATAAGTTTGTGTATTTTGATGTACCAAGGTTGTTCGAGTCCCGGATATGATCACGGACATGACGAGGAGTCTCAAATGGTCGAGACATAAAGATTTATATATTGGACGGATATATTTGGACACCGGAAAGGTTCCGAGAAGTTTGGAGCTCCGGAGGTTACCGAACCCCCGGAGGTATATGGGCCTTATTGGGCCCATGTAGGAGGAAGGGAGAAGGAATAAGGGAGGGGCGCGCTTCCAAGCCCAATCCGACTGGGGAGGGGGCCGGCCCCCTTTCCTTTCTCCTTCCCCTCTTCCTATTTCTACTACTAGTACTACTTCCTAAATACTAGTACTCTTTCCTTCCCCTCCAAATAAGATAAGGAAGAGAGGGAAACCTACTTGGAGTAGGTTTCCTCCCTTGCGCGCCCCTTGGGCCGGCCACCTCCTCCTCCCTCCTTTATATACGGGGAGGGGGCACCCTAGAACACACAAGTTGATCCTTGAGATCGCTCTCAGCTGCAGCGGTGCCCTCCACCATATTCCACCTCGGTCATATCGTAGCGGTGCTTAGGCGAAGCCTGCGCCGGTGAAACATCAAGATCGCTACCACGCCGCCGTGGCCGACGGAACTTCTTCTCCCCGGAGCTTTGGCCGGATCGGAGCCCGTGGAGCGCCATCGAGCTGAACGTGTGCCAAGAACTCGGAGGCGCCAGAGTAACGGCGCTGGATCGGCTGGATCGTGAGGAGAACGACAACTACTTCCTCTACGCCATCATCGACCGGAGGTGCCGGAGTAACGGGCGCTGGGATCGGCAGGATCACGAGGAGAACGACGACTACTTCCTCTACGCCAGGATCGCTTCCGCCACGGCCCACGAGGGTACGTGAGACAACACTCTCCCTCTCGCTGCTATGCCATCACCATGGTCCCGTAAAAGCGAGGGAAATTTTTGAAATTACTGCGCTCCCCAACAAAGGGCATCCGAGCCTGGTTTTATGCGTTGATGTCATATGCACGAGTAGAACACAAGTGAGTTGTGGGCGATACAAGTCATACTACCTACCAAAGCATGTCATACTTTGGTTCAGCGGTATTGTGAGATGAAGCGGCCCGGACCGACATTACGCCAGACGCTTACGCGAGACTGGTTTCACCGCTACGAGCATTCGTGGCTTAAAGGTGGCTGGCGGTGTCTGCCTCTCTCACTTTAGTTGAACTGAAAAGTGCATACGCCCGGTCCTTGAGAAGGTTAAACGGAGTCTATTTGACGTAAGTATCGCTGTGGTTTTGATGCGTAGGTAAGAACGGTTCTTGCTCAGCCCGTAGCAGCCACATAAAACTTGCAACAACAAAGTAGAGGACGCCTAACTTGTTTTTGCAGGCATGTTGTGATGTGATATGGTCAAGACGTGATGCTATATTTTATTGTATGAGATGATCATGTTTTGTAACCGAAGTTATCGGCAATCGCAGGAGCCATATGGTTGTCGCTTATTGTATGAAATGCAAACGCCTCGTAATTGCTTTTACTTTATCACTAAGCGGTAGCGATAGTCGAGAAGCAATAGATGGCGTAAACGACAACGATGCTACGATGAAGATCAAGGTGTCGCTACCGGTGACGATGGTGATCATGACGGTAAGCTTCGAGATGGAGATCACAAGCACAAGATGATGATGGCCATATCATATCACTTATATTGATTGCATGTGATGTTTATCCTTTATGCATCTTATTTTGCTTTGTTTGACGGTAGCATTTTAAGATGATCTCTCACTAAAATTATCAAGTAGTGTTCTCCCGAGTATGCACCGCTGCCAAAGTTCGTCATGCCGAGACACCACGTGATGATCGGGTGTGATAAGCTCTCACGTCCATCTACAACGGGTGCAAGCCAGTTTTGCACACGCAGTAATACTCAGTTATACTTGACGAGCCTAGTATATGCAGATATGGCCTCTAACACGGAGACCGAAGGTCGAGCGTGAATCATATAGTAGATATGATCAACATAATATGTTCACCATTGAAAACTACTCCATCTCACGTGATGATCGGTTATGGTTTAGTTGATTTGGATCACGTGAACATGACGATAAAGTAGCATGTAATATTAAGCGATGCATAACGTAAGCAGACACGAAAGAGTGCGACCTCTCTTGCGGACCCATGCAGTCCTCGAGGTCATCTGCTCGGTTGATGATGGTAATGAAGTTTTCATGGCTGCCAGCGGTGGGAAGAAGATCTGAGGCGGCGAAATACAGTCTGGAGGCCGGAGCCCTGCTGTGCTGGACCCTTCTATCGTTGGAGCAGCTGAGCTGGGGTGAACGGCGGCACAGCAGGAGCGGGACAAACCACGCAAGGTTTTCTTTGACAACTATCTGTAAGAGAAGTAATTATGTAAGTGCTCGTTTCAATTGGAGGATTCCAACAATGCAAGGATAGGAAATAGACAGGAATAGGATAGGAATGCACGTGCAAAACAGAGAATTTAAAAATACAGGATTTCTGCCAATCTGGGTGTTTGATTCACAACAATTGGAAGATCACAGGATGCAAAGAAGCATGGTGAGATTAAGTCAAACCACAAGAAAATGTACGGTTATAATGCTATTATGCTACTATCTTTTAGTCTTCTGCTTCATAAATAGGAATTTGAAAAGGAGGATACGTGAAAATTAAAATTCCTACGTTTTTTCTTTCAAGGAGACACTAAAGGAACAAATCCATGTGCTCAGTGGACAATATATATAACATGTAGAGTAAAAAAGAGATGCAACAAGTGTACAACCTCTTTGGCGGCCATGTCGATCTCAACGTGATTGGGTTTGTCGATGAGGATGCTCCGCTGACTTTTGTCGCCGGAGGAGGGGAAGAAGATCTTAGGCGCCCGGAGATGGAGCCCGAGGTACTGCTCCGCCTGTGATGGAGGGCTTCGTCGTTGAGGCAGCTCCGCTGAGTTGTACGACGCCGAGGTCAAGCAGACAAGAGAGACAACGAACAACGTTAACTCCGAGTGGAATTCTAATAGCATCTCCAATACATGACGAAATACATAACCACAAAGTGCTAGATGTAAAATACATCAGCCGCTTCATCTCTCGAACTTAATCGTCAAAATTGAACTTAACTTTCAAACCGAACTTAATCGTCAAACCGAACTTAACCGTTTAAACTGAATTTTGCCGTCAAAACTGAATTTTGTCATTAAACCGAACGCACTAGCAAAGTGAGGCTACACGTCGGGTCGATTGACTTTTTCATCTCTCGTCACCGATTTTGCAGCCGTTGGATACGAAATCAAGGGCCTCGCGGTTCATCTTCAACCTCCACCCTCGAGCCGCCACCACCACTGCCAAACAAAGCAGCCCTCGTTCACCATGGGCGGTGCGCCGCCCGCCTCACCTCTAAAAGCACTCCCCACCGCCGTCCACCGCCGCCTGCCATCCCACTAGGCCCCCCCCATGCCGAGATTTTTCTTCGCGATCCCCATGCCATCGCTTCGCCAACGCCTCGCCACCGCCGCCACCATCGCCCCATCCTCAACCCTAAGATAGATAGTGGGTACCTTCTCCCATGAAGCCCTCCTCCGCCGCGATCGTTCTTTCTTCACCCCGGCGAGCCCCCACCCCACTTCTGAAAATCGACTAACCCAAAAGTTGATTCAATGATCAAGTGTAGCTAAATTGAGCAAAGCATCGCAAGCAAGAGCAAGAGCAAGAGTAGCAGCGCCAAAGAAGAGCAATAGCAAGAGCGTATCAGCAGGGACCGAGAGAAAGAGCAGAGCAACAGCAAAGCGAGAGCTAAAGCAGCAAAGCAGCTCCATCGATGTGGACGCCGCCGCCGAGGGAGCGACACTGCGGAGGAAGTGGCCGGTGACGCCATTGCGGATGGAGCCGCTACGTGTCGGCTCGGGACCGAAAGTGCCGCAGCACCGTGAGATCGAATCAAGAAGAAAATGCGGCGATTAGTGTGCAACCTCTTTGGTGGCGCCGATTAGGCCACAGCTTCATCCGAGGAAACGGTGATGATGATGCTCTTCCGTGGTGCAGTGTGAAGACGGCGGTGTAGGAATGGAGGTGGCGCGAAGACGCAGGAGAACATCGGGCAGCTCCTTGGAGGTGGAGGACGGGTGGCTGAACCGGCGGACGATGAGATCGATGACGGATCCTCATCCGGTATGGTGGATGAGGGACGCCGAGGTGTTGCTGTGGACGACGCTGTCGGGGAAGAGGCTCCGCCGGGTGGCGACGGAGCAGGGTGTGGGGTTTCGTCATGATTTTCGCTACCGGTGTATGAATGGGTGGTCGGATGGGATGGCAGTGGGGAACCATGGCTTAGAGACGCACTTGTCCGGGGTAAATGTGGGTAAGTTACTTAAAATACCCCCACCGATTTGAGGCGGTTCTTTGGTTCAGGGTACCACGGGCATTTCAAGGTGTCGTGATTTCCCAGAGGTGGGGAGTTTTCGCGCGCGTTGTAATTTCAGAATAGCAATGCGCGGGTTGAGATGGAGGGAGTTGTCAGAGCACAATGAGACAAAGATATATCTTAAATATTTCGGGCTAACAAGGCGCGGGTTGAAATTTCTGGACAAGCCTAACGTGTACTGTACTAAATCAATGCGCACTACAAATGTCGTTCAAAACTTTAAAGTCATGTTATGTTCAATTAAGATATTCCGCTACGTGTATAATGCATGCAACCTACTACTCAAATGAACATTTTAGTGCATTCCAAACGTATATACTACCGCTCAATATGAACTAAATTTGAATATGTTTCTCTATTTGAATAAGATCTACAAGAATGATTGTTGTGAAGTCAAAGCATTTGAATTTGTTTCTCTGCTTTAATAAGATCTACAATCATCATTATTGTCAAGTTAAACCATCGTTTGTGTATTATCTTCACATCACACCACATGATTAGTCTCGAGTTAAATATGAACTATGTGTACTATATGAACTCGAACTAGATTTTTTGAATCCACTTTATTTTGATTTCAAATCACATTACAATTCCAGCTCTAGCTAGATCTTCATAATCTAAACCATGTCTCATATGTATAATGTGTTTATCACATTATGTATGGTGCCCCGCCTCACGCCTACAAGTATTTAGATGTGAGTTGCAAACACCACACATTACCACAAATTCAAATAAAATGTGAGAATGTTCGATATATAGTATTGTTTAGATTGTTAGATATTTAGTTGTAAGCTGCAAACGCCACACATTATCACAAATTCAAATAAAATGTGAGATTGTTTGATGTATAGTATGGTTTAGATTGTTCGGCATTTAGTTGTGAGTTGCAAACGCCATGCATTATCACATTATGGTATAACATGTGCACAGCACGTGTATCACCGCTATATCATGCATGCAATGTTTAAAACACTATGATCTCTTGTTCAAATATATGAATCCGCTTTCATATCAAATTATGATCTTTGTTAGTCTCTTACACCCACACAATCCTCTAACCTTTGTAGCTACCACTAACTTTCTCTCGTGCATGCACACGCCCTCCTCGCCTCTTCCCTCCCTCGCATTCTATCCACCGGCACATTCATTTTTTTCTTTAGGACGCTCTCCCGTAGTCTCCACAACTCCTTTCTCGACACACACCGATCGATGAACCTCTCCAACATGCCTGCCTACAACATACACACACACCTTCAATCTCCTCCTTTATGTGTCCTTGCCTCGTGTCTCTCATACGGTCGCACACACGGTAAACTCTCGCCTCTTTTCATCAATCTCACAACCGCACACTCTCCTCCCTATCTAGCTAGTAGTTGGGCCTCTCGCACCACCTCCTAGCTCCATTCTCTCTCGCTCATCCGCCTCGCTAGGCCTTATTTGCCTCTAACAAATGGACGACACCGACCGGTCTCTCGCTATACATATAGCTAGCTAGGTCCTTATAACTCGCTTTTACCCACACGCCGATCGATCTACCTCATTAGTTGTGTCTCTCCTTCCTCCGACAAACAACAATTGATCTACCGATCTAGTTAGGGTTTGCTTACCAAACACATGGTTCCCCTTCATCATCCATGGATGCGCCCCGACAGCATCAATCACGATAGGCACACACGTAAACACATCCCCACTCTTATTGATAACATTGCAGCTCCACCTCAGCTTGTCTAGTAGGCCTCCCACCATCTCCGAGAAGCAACTCCATCACCCATCCAAAGACTCTACCCCTCTCCCTCCCTCTCCTCCTCCCTCTCTCTCTCTCTCTCTCTGTCCCATCATATTTCCCGTCCTTCGCTATGTATGGATGTCGACCGATCTTCCTCAAGACATAGCTGGGTCTCTCCTTCTCAACACATATACGAAGTCGTTTCTACCTCTATAGTTAGGCCTCTCCTACCCTCCCCGCCCCCCTCCCCCCCCCACACACCGACATACATCGAGCGCCTAGTCATGTCTCCCCGCCACACACAAACTTGACATGTACCCTCTAACGCTCCGTAGGCCAGTCACCCTATATCTTTGACTCGCACACACACACAATTTCGATGGCTCTCTTCATCGATCTCGCACCCACCCACTTGATCCTCTCTTCGACTCTATCGATAGCTATGACTCTCCATCTCTTCTCGTGGATTGCCCACCCTCTATGTATGATATGGATAGGCCTCCATTTCACACACATTGCATGCAAAATTTTGTTTGAGATGTCATCGACACATATTCCCACAAATAATTCACTTAAATCAACCCCCACCTCACCCCCACCCCACCCCAAAACAAAAAACACTCACTTAACGCTGTTTGTATCTCTCACACACACCCACGTAGTTGGGGGACGGCAGGAAGAGAAGAGGTGCATGCACGGTGCACGCATTCTGCCTCTTTCCCAACCACACCCGCTGGGTACACGGGTGGAGCTCAATTTCAGACGAAAAAGGAAGCCCACGTGGTAATTTGGCACGGTAATCGTTGTCCACTTGGTGGAGGGAGGATCGCCTACCACGGGTGAACAAACAAATTATGCATTTGATGTGTTATGTTAAAAAAAGAGGCAAACCATGTGGGGCCTACCTTAGAGGCAAGAGTTTTGATGTGTCCCGTCAACTCGCAGGACGAGGAGAAGCTTGCTTAGTACGCCGTCTCCCCCGCCCACGGGTGCGGTGGCTCGCAGGACGAGGAGAAAAATTTACTACTCCCTCTGTTTACTCCTCGTCCCTACTACCTTGGTTATAGAGATTATATCATATTGTTTGGAATATATATGTCCTTTAGTAGATTTCAATATGAACTACTAGTACATACTCCAAACACTAATGTATATAGACGATTTTAGAGTGTAGATTCACTCATTTTGTTCGTATGTAGCACTCTCTCTCGCCTCGACCTCGCCCACGCAGGACGTGGAGCAATTCATTCGGGTCTCATATAGCCGTAACGATATATACTGCACTACCATTATTGCTCGACTTCCCGAAGAGGCGAAGAGCCAATCGCAAGGTTAATAGTTTGGAGATGCCAAGTGCAAGGTTATAGGAGAACGAGTAGTAGGTGCCACATCATTTATAAATAAAGTTTTTTTTCTTCAGTGGCATGTACGCAATATGATAGGTTCATATGGAGAGAAAAGGAAACCGCTCCACTATATACATAGTCAGGACGGACCAGCCTACACGGTTGCTTGTTGGGGTTGCTCTCTTCACACTCTCTCGCACAAAACGACGGTGGCCACATCTCTAACATCCCGGCGGATCACGTCCGCTTGGGGAAGGGGTGGATGCTTAGTCTAGATGCGGTGGCCGTCGCCGACGGCGAAAACCCACCGCCGGGCACGTCCCAATCAGGGGTCCCCGCCGCTCACTCACAAAGCCGGTGAGGTTGCCTTCGTCCTTGCTCACCGCCGCTGACGTAAGGCAGTTGCCGCCCCGCCGCCTCCTCAAGGTTGAGCTACGCCCCTCGTGTACAACTCCCTTTACAGCCGGCTTGCACCATCGCCTCCAAATGCCTGCCCACATCACTCCCTCGTGGATATTTCTCTACTTTTGCCCCGCACATACCTCTACCGCTTCTACGCATCAGATTTGTGATGAGTTTATGTCTCATCAACTAGCCCCAGTAATCTTATTCTAATCACGCTTCTTCAATTTCTTTGCCACAATGATGCTCATCTCGATTTTGGTGAAACTGCACAAAATGATCCGATGGTCAAAAGGTTGCAAAATTCATTTATTAGGAAGCTCGAACGTTGCCAGCAAATTGAAGGTTGGTCAGATTCACGGTTCAAGGGCTAGGGACTGCATGGATCGCTTTTTCTTTAGTTGCCTCGCTCCAAAATAAGTGTCGACTTTAGTAGTAGTACAACTTTGTACTAAAGTTTGCACAAAGTTGAGACACTTATTTTGGAATGGAGGGAGTACATATTTGCTATGATCTATCAATCATTGAGATGCAATAGCATTCATGGTAGTCTCCTTTGTATTTGATGAAATGTTGCAACGGGCAACCTTGGACGCAAGATACATGTAATGTGTTGGAAGCTTCATAGCATTGTACAAATTTATCTCACGATAAATTATAGTACGTACTATACTAGTACTTCCTCCGTTCCTAAATATAAGTCTTTGTAGAGATTTCACCATGAACCACATGTGGATGTATATAGATGCATTTTAAGTGTAGATTCATTCATTTTGTTCTGTATGTAGTTCACCTAGTGGAATCTCTACAAAGACTTATCTACTAGTAATAGCTAGCCCCCACTACTAGGAATTCTCTATCCTCTCCTTGAGCCACATCATCAAAATTGATGTAGCCATTAGATGAAGTAAATCAGTCCATAATAGTCGCCCGATCTAGACGCTGAGAGGCTCAAGACTAAGCCACATGCAAGCATGCAGAAATACCATGGCACATGCATGTGAGTGGGTTTTAAATCACATCAACATGTTCTGCATGCAAGCATGCACCGTAGCATGCATGTAAGTCAGCTTTTAAGTCCCATTAACATGTCAAAAGAAAAATATAATCCCATTATGCAAGAGGAGTTGGCTGATCTTTTTACTTACGTGGGATGATCTAAATGATGATGGGAGTTTATTTAGTTTGGCTACCACATTTGTCATGCGGTTATAGAGTTTTTTAGTTCTATGAAATTGATAATTTTATGCAGAGAGATATATCATTGTTCAAGGCAACGCCTGGGACTCATCTAGTAATATTTAGGAACGGAGGGAGTACTATGTAAAGAGTTAGGTGTCGCACGGTGATAGTGTGAGGTGGGCCATGTAATCACCGAGCTCAAGGTGGTTTTCACCGCTTCTTGCACTCCTCCGCTGTAAGAATGGGAGAAAATTGTAATCTAGTAGTAGTAGTAGTACCTCCTTTCGCCGAAAGCGCTGGACATCCAAAGCAGTCCTACCACCTCAAGAATAAAGACCAATGAGCCACAAATCACATAGACCCAAAGAAGAAGTTGGACTGACGAAGCAACCATCACTCTTTGTGCTAGTGAGAGGTCGCGTCCGCCTGCCCGGGCATGAATGCGGCACCGATTCTTTGGAGCGGTGCCGACTGCTTTCAAGGGAAGGCATGGCGATGGAGGGGCTTTGGGTGGGCCAGCTGGTCAGAGCGGCGTGGCAGCTGTCCGCATGTCCCTACCGACACGCCTCAAAATCTAGAGGATGCACCGACTCGCTGCTAAAATCGCACACTACACACCATCTCTCTCAGAGGGAGTAGGTCGATCTGTCGCACTCTCTAACACACACATGCTGTTAAACACACACACACACACACACGCACGCACATTGGTCCCGTTGCACCTTCTAACGTGACTTATTACACCTAGACGGAGGGAGTAGTAAGTATACGAGATACGGTGGCACACTTACTTAATTCGAATACAAGTGCCCAAAATTTGTGTGCATGTTATAATAAGGATTCACTTAAAATAGTACGTGAGCGAACAGAGGATCAATTGGACAAAGGTTCCCAGCAAGTAGCGTAGATGTGTGAGGTAAGATACACCGCTGGCGCTTTCAATTTTTCTTATTAATTTGTTTGTTTCACCTCCCGACCGGTGGGACCCAACGCATTACATGGAGAGAGTTAAGGTGACTAAAGCTGCATTATTTCTGCACTAATCGTGATAGTCTTACCACCAAAGCCACATGACACGATTATGATTGAAATCTCAATGACTCCCACACACACAAAAAAACACGGCATGCTTGTCACACGTAATGCAAGAATGTATAAAGGTTATTTTCCTCTCGCTGAACATAACGGAGGGTTGTGTAGCTGGTTAGCCTGCTCGGCCATCAAACTTGAGGTCTCAAGTTAGATAACTACACTTGAGCATAATTTTTGCCAGAGGATTCTTTGACTGGTCAAAATGTTTTCTAGGGTTTGCACGCTTCACACTCTCTCTCCAAGATATATATATATATATATATATATATATATATACACGCTGGATCCTCGCCGCTTGTAGTTGCTCTCGACACTCTCTCGCCCTCTCCCACCGGAGCCTCAACGCCAGAAGTTGCTCTTCACACTCTCTCGCCTCTCCAGATCTAAACAAGACTTCGCTGGCCTCTCTCTCTCCCCTCATCGTCACGAAAGAGCCGGGCAGGATCCGTCTCACGGAAGGGAAGGAGGCTTAACGCTGTTGCCATCGGCGAGGGAGGGAATCCACTACCGGGCGTAGCTGTTCACTTTCCACCCAGCGGCGGCGCTGAGGGCCTCCACCCTTCTTTCTTCGCCTCCGTCTGCCGCCCACCGAACCACGCCCCAAGAACCTTAAGGTATAATTTACTTACTCCACATGCATTGCTCTAGCTGCATGTATACCATGAATCTAGGATGTGGTTCAAAGAGGAAAGGAGTGGGGGAAAGTAGTGGCAAAAGTTGTACTCCTTCGCTCCTAAATATAAGTCTTTGTAGAGATTTTACTAGGACTACATACACGAGCAAAATGAATGAATCTACACTCTAAAATGCATCTATATACATCTGTATGTGGTTCATAGTGGAATCTTTACAAAGACTTATATTTAGGAACGCAGGAAGTATATAACATGAATCTAGGATGTGGTTCAAAGAGGAAATGAAGGGGGAAAGTTGTATAGCATGAATCTAGGACGTGGTTCAGAGAGGAAAGGGATGTGGGGAAGTAGTGGGGAAAGTTGTATCGCATAAATCTAGGATGTGGTTCAAAGAGGAAAGGAAGGGGCGAAAGTACTAGTTCAAAAAGTAAAGGAAGGGACAAGGTCAGAGAGTTTGAGTAGGACTAGATTTGTCAAGCGCTTACATAGGGAAAGGTGTCTAAAGATAACAAAACTGGACGAACACAAATATGCTCCTTGGTTGTTTGTTCTTTGTTGCAACAGACTGCAGGCATGACCACAAGACATCGGTAGATGCACATGGTGCTGAAAAGGCCCACCGCCTCGCAACCTCATTAGCTGTTGTTAATCTGAGGCCCCTGCTTGGTTAAAAACTCCCTAGTCCCTACCGCTTGGTTCCAAGGACTAAACATGGACTAGAGGTTATTAAATGACATGCTAAAAGACCATGTTACCCCTAGTAATGAACTAATAGAAACAAGGTGCGATGCGTGGCAGGGCAATCGTTGGAAAGTCCCAAAAGACTCCTCGGGTCTTCTTTAGTCCCAAATGCCCACTTTTAGTCCCTAAAAGTCCCTCCTGCTTGGTTTAGATGGGACCGACACGGAGTTTTTTAGTCCCTACACCAAAATGTCCCTCAGAACAAACACCCTCTAATAATGTCACTGAAAATTGATGCAATGCCACGCTTAAAAGCAAATTACATGTTTAACGAATTTTATTGTTAATATAACCTCTATGTTAATATTAATCAATGTCGCCGTTTGAGAAATGCTACTGTCTTGCTTTCTTTCCCATTTAGATAAGGTAGATGCTTCTTTTTGTTGGCTTCTGTGTCATCCACCGTGATTGACCACTAATTGTTTCCTTTGCACCTCTCGTAAACAGGGTTATCTATTTCACTCGTTGCCATTGTGACCTTTTGTTGCACTTCACAAAACACTTTTGTTTTAAGAGTGTTTTGTGCAGCTCAACCAAAATGTCACACCGACAACGTTGCTTGATTGCTTGATCTTAGTGGAACTGCACAAGAGGAGATCTTACTTCCTATCCGTTAAGGCCAATTTGGTTCAGATCTTATTCTTGTGAGTTGTTTGAATTCCGCATCATGAGAGGTCAAGATTAGCCTTCTTTCACATGATTCTCAAAGGTGCTTTCATATGTTGTGCTACTTGTACGATAATGTTGCTTGATTTTAGTGAACTGCATAAATGGAGATAAGACTTCCAATCAGATGTGCAATCAGTAATATCCCATTGAGGTAAGATAAGGATATTTCACAACTGCTGGCCTCGTATTTTGCCACTTTCATCGTAAAATTAAGTTTAGTACTATACTTGTGCTCCCTAATTGACATGCCAAATCTTACATTGAAGGCGGCTTGTCTCGTTATTGAACCAAGTGATGAAGGGGAAGAACAAGCTTAAAGAAAAACAAAATCAACTCCCCGGTGTCAGAATGAAGCACCGAACTGTGATGACCCAAGTAATGATATAGTTTTGCATCTTAATTTATTGCTATGGCTGGAACGAGCAATTGTTTTGCCACTGATTTGATGCCATATGTAATTATCTCTACTTGTGCAAATAGGGATCTTCTTTGAAGATACCATATATTTTAGTGGAACTGCACAAGAAGATGTTGGAAACATTAAACTAATCGAGGAGTATATAGTAAGCATGGCCACCCCGTAGATAGCAAATGTATGGTTCCGAGAAGTGCTTCATCTCAGATTCTCTACACAATCAGCCTCCCGACAAAGGTTGGTACTCACCACCGATTTCATCCATATGAGCTTTGTCATCTCTATTGGTGTTGTGCTACCGCTTAGATACCGCCATGAAAAAGTGGTATTGTCCTTGAGAAGTGCTTCATCTGTGCTATTTTAAATATTTCCTTTCCTTTTTTTCGAGCAAACATGGATGCTAGCATTTAGTAGTCCTCTTGTCTTTGCACAACATGATCATCTTCCTATGAAGAAGAATATGGAGTACGTGAAGTGACTAGTTCCGATTATGCCAGGATGAAGAAGCCCTATCTATCTTCTCATCAGAAGGAGCAGTTGAAGGATGGTTACATTACTCCACACAAGACCAAACTAACTTTAGCTCGTATGACCCATAAATCTCCATTATTTTGTCAGATGCGCGAATACAATGTTGTTCTAGGATTCTTTTCCGTGAGTTCCATTTTCTAAAAGTGTGCTCTACATGGACCATGTATGTGTCTGCTGAAACTGCCTAATCATAGTACGCTTTGCTTTATACTAATCACTTTTTGTATTTGTGCAAACATGGGTGCTCAAATTTGATTTCAATGGGAACTGCACAAAATGTTCATGAATACATCGAATCATTCATTTCCACCACAAGAAAGGAGGTGCCGATAAGTTCAAGGCATTGCAACAAATAAGGGCTTAAATCATACAAGCTACGCGCCGAATTGGTTGATTTTGTGGAACCGCATAAAAAGAATAGCTGGTTTATATAGCACGAGGTGCCATGTCAATGTCCTGACCGATGAGAACCCCGCCCATTCCACAATCATAGGCATTTGATATTTTGAATGGGACAACCTTGTCAAATTTGCTCATTGATTTTAGCAAGACATGTGTTTGATATTTTCTAATGGGACGCCTTTGTCAGCCGCAGCCGATCAATTTTTTCTTTATTCTTTACTTGTGAAGTAAATATTGCCTCGACATGTGAGTCACGAGATGCATAATCATCGATTGTTTTGAATGTTCTCTATGAATTTCCAGGCCTGTGTGTTTGATTGCAATGTACAGAAACGCTAAAAAGCTGCTCAAACTCTTTGTACTCCTTCTGTTCCTTTTTACTTCGCACATTGTGAAAGTGCATACTTTTTTGTATAAGATTGGTCAAAGTAGAGATACTTTGACTGCAGACAAAACTTGTATACAAAGGACCGGAGGGAGTACATGTGAAACTGCTGCAAACGAGGTGATCAGCCTGGGAATAATGCTAGTACGTATTTTTTGCATGTTCATCCAATGCCGTTGTTACAGAATTAACTAATCAAATAAATTCATTAATACACGGTCGGATTTCATATAAACATGCCGGATTTCATTACATTTCATACATTCTTCAACTAAAAAGGGTGCGCTGGAGGTATAATTAATTAACCGGTTACCCACCTGTGGTCTCCGGCCGAAATAACAGAAAGCTAAGTGATTTAATCGCATGTGTAGCCAGATAATCGACATGTGGCCTGTTGGGCCCATGTGTCACCACCAACCGCACCAGCAGCTAAGTAGAAGCAGCGTTTTCTTCAACAGAAGCTCTCCGACTCCACGCCGCCGCCAAGAAGCTAACCGGCCACAATGGTCAACCCGCTTAGCTTGGCTTCAACCGGAGGGTAGCAACAAGCGGCCTTACTTGGACCCATGAGCGGCGGCGACTCCACCGTGTTCTACTCTTCCTTGTTTTCTATGTGGCGCGGCCTCGCTGGCAGCGGGAGGGCCTCGGCGGAGCCGGGCGATGTCCTTCCGTCTGCTGTCGGGCGGGCGGCGCCAATGAGCGGTGGAAATCCTCCCCACGCTGTCGGGGTGGTGGTGGGGCCTCGCTGAGCCGGGCGATGTCCTCCGCCTCGCCGATCCCAGCCGGAGGGGGGACTCTGCTTGAGCCGCATCGCCCTTCCGCCTCGCCCTCGGCTTCGCCAAACAACACGCCTGGCTTCATCGCCTCTTTGTTAGCCTATTTGTAGGCGGCCGCAGCCTCCGCCACCGCATGCGCGGTACCGCCAAGCCAAGGCGGCTCCTTTGCGGCGGAGCGGTACGAAAGTCGAAAGCAGCGCCTCGCCCACTCCGCCTCGCGGGCAATCTGCTTCCTCCGCCACAGTGCTCCCCGGAGGAGGTGGTGGTTGTAGGCGGCGCCGACCGCGCCTTCCCGGAATCGCTTCCTCACGATCCGCCTCACCCCGCCCATATATTAGCACGAGCCTCGCCGATGGTCATGGTGCAATGCACCGGCGAGGATGGTGCGGAGGAGGGGGTTGGCGCTGAATCGTCGACTACCATGTTCTCCATTGGGACATCGTCGTCCTCCGGCTGCCTGCCGGCCAGCCGGTCTGCAGCAATGGCTGCCATCTCCTTGTTGTCCGTCAGTCCGCCTGTCTCAAGAGCGCTGAGCGCGAGGAAGCCATGGTGGGCAGTAGTGGTGTGGACAGGAGAAAGGGAACGGATGCGATGATCGCGGCTATGGCCGCGTAATGCTTTATATAGCAATGGTGGGCGGGCAGACGGACGGACGTGTGGCGCCGGAGTAGCCACCTTGGCAACCGCGTATCATTAATGTGGGCGGCAGATGGACGGACGGACGACACTTGTGTCATTTGAAGGCGAAGCAATCGCCTGCACCGGGATGCGAGGCGGGCGGCGCTGACTTTTTGGGCGAAAAGCGCGCGTGAGCGAGGAGATGACTTTACTTGGAGAGGATGACAATGGGGACCCACCAGGTCCATGGCCTCACGTACGCAAGTGCCTCCTTATTATGTATCTATATAAAACTATAATTTATTTTGATTCCTCCTGGTTTCCTGACATCACGGTCCCACACCATTGTCAAACTCCTGGAGTAGTCAATAAACGAGAGAATTGCACAAGAAGCGGCGGACAGCTGGAACCTAGCAGCTCGAGCAGTATTTGTGCAGAGTTTTTTGATGTTTAGCCCAGATATTAATTTTTCTCCTCTGAACAACAATGAAAACATCGCTGCAGGTATTAACTTACGGGTTGTGGTCTGCCTAGCCCTGTGCCGATATCCAAATTTCAGATATTAATTTTTTTCTGTTTAAATGGCTAGCCCAGCTATACTTTTTTAGGAATACCTGTGCAAGGTCAAGTAGTTATTCTCCACTCACTGGCTGCAAATCTTTCCTAGGAGGGATGCATTAGGCTTAACAAGAAAATGGGTTTTAAGAAATAATAAATGGGATGTAATTGTAAAAACTGGGCAGTAACTATAAAAAAAATGCACCAAACCCGTGATTACTTTATAAATTATTATTTTTGGATATTGAAAATTTTAATTTCATTAATTGTTGCGAGTGCAATGTTTCATTGGATTTTTACGTAATATAAATTTATATTGAAATTGTATTTAATCTGACTAGAAATTTCAGGATAAAAATATTTCGGATCCCATCAAAATGTGGAAAATTTTATTGAATTCTGTTTCGAACGGTTGGTTGAAATGGGTTGTACTTTTAACAAACTATAAATGGGCTGTAGTAAATTCCATTAGAATTCAAAAATGGGCTACACATTCTTACAAATCTCAAATGGGCTATAAGTTCTCCGCCACACACTTCTGGCCTTACTAAGTTGACGCTGTCCCTAAAAAATAGAGTTGACACGTATGCAAGGCTTTGTCAACTTATAGTCAACACACGGTTCTAGTAGCAAAGGGTCGTTGGATGTCCATCCAACGGATGCCGTGCTTCTTCTTCAATCTCGGATATTCTAGCTTCACCCGCCTAAAAATGATTCCTCCCGCCGACATCCGGGTGCACCGCCGAAGTCGACTCAGGCCTACTAAGTTGACGCATCAAGGATTTGTCAACTTAGTCAATATAAACGATTCTAGCTGCAAGGACCGTGACGATGTCCATCCAACGGCCGTCGTGCTTCTTCAACCTCCGGGTCTTCTTTGCTCCAATTGCCCAAAGCACGGCCAGTGCCGCTCGCTTCCCGCCTCCCGTGGTCGGGTCAGGTTGTCAGCGTGAGGCTTCACCGCCCCTTACTACTCCCACCGCTGGCCGTGCCATCCCTCCACTCACCCACACCCTCGTTATTCTGCGGGAGACGGCAACAAGAGCCAACCAGTGAACCTCGCATTCTCCCCGCTGCAGTGCATCCATCGCCGCCTTTCCGCTCGGCGCCGCCCCTTCCTAGGTCAGCTGCCGCCCACCGGCTGCGGGTGTTTCGGGCGCCGACGTGGTCAACGTGGTCAAGGAACGACTTCCATTGGACGTGGACTGTACGTGGAGAGGCTGACAGTTGGGTCCACGGCAACCGCAAGGAAGTGCCTCCTTATTACGCCCAAAATAATTATTCCTCCACCTGACAGTGGGGACCCACCGGACGGGCCACCATATTTCGCGAGAAAAATGATTCGCCCCCTGACTGCTGGGACCCACGAGCTACATCTTCGCACGAAAGGAAGTGCGTCCGGGGAAAAAACGGTTCGCTTCTCGATCGCTGACCCACCAATTTACATCTTCGCACGCAAGGAAGTGCGTCCGAAAAACGATTCGCCCGACTGTTGGGTCCCACTGCTACACCATCGCACGCAAGGAAGTGCGTCCCGCAAAAAACGATTCGCTTCGATCGGGGACCCAACAGCTACACCTTCGCACGCAAGGAAGTGCGTCCGGCAAAACCAAAATGATTCGCTTCGATCGCTGGGACCCACCAGCCACATCTTCGCACGCAAGGAAGTGCGTCCGCAAAAAACGATTCTCCCCGATCACTGGGACCCACTAGCTACATCTTCGCACGCAAGGAAGTGCGTCCAAAAACGATTCGCACTTCGATCGCTGGGACCCACCAGCTACATCTTCGCACGCAAGGAAGTGCCTCGATACCGACCCACCTGGTCGAAGCGTACGTAGCGTTGTCATTCTGGTCACGAACGTGTACGTACATACTGGTCATTGTAGAGGCGCACACGTGTCGTAGTAGAGGCGCGCACGTAGCATGTACACGTACGTACAGCGGCCAGGGTGCAAGAAAGAAAATACGGCCACGTATGTGTACATACGGGCGGGGTCTCGAACGCCACTCACAAGACACGTGACGGCCAGGGCTCATGTACATGGCTGGGTTTGAACGGAGAAACAACGCCGCTGCCGTGGTTCATGGGGAGGCAACGGAGTGCGCCGTGTTCATGGGGAGGCAACGAAATGTGTCGTGTTCATCGGGAGGCAATCAACGCTGGGAGCCAACCGGCCGGGTCGTAACGGAATATGTGGTCGTGTTCATCGAGGGCTTGGACGGAACAGCGATGGAAACGAGGCTCGGCGCATCAAGACAACGGAGGAAACGGACCTCCCACGCTCGAACGGGTCCCGTTGATCGGGAGGTGTGGCGCATCGCGAACGGAGGAAACAGACTCTCCTATGGTCGAAACGGGGTCATGTTGATCGGGAGGGGTGTGGCGATCGCAAAATGGAGGAAACGGACCTCCTACGGCCTAAACGGGGTGGAGGGGTGTGGCGCACCGCAAAATGCATTTAAGCGGACTTGTGTTGGAGCGCCACGGTCAAAACGGGGTCCTGCTCATCGGGAGGTGTGGCGATCGCAAAATGGGACTCCACGGGATACTGCTCATCTCCACCGTCGACCTCCTCCAGCCTCCACGGCTACCATCGACCTCCTCCATCCTCCACGGGCTCCTCGCTCATCCAGCCTCCACCGCGCTTACTTCCACCGCCATCGCTCAACCACCCCTCCACCGCCTTCATCGCTCATCCAGCCCTCCACACCACGGGTCCTATTCAACCACCCCTCCACGGGCACCCCCGCACCGCTTCATCGCTCATCCAGCCCTCCACACCACGGGTCCTATTCAACCACCCTCCACGGGCACCCTCCACCGTGATAGTGTTCATCCAGCCTCCACCACACCACGGGTCCTGCTTCATCCAGAGGCAACGCCACCGCCATTGTTCATCCAACCCCGCAACGCCACTGCTCATCCCAGAGGCAACATCAATCGGCTTCGCTTAGCAGCAGAGCGGCGAATCGCCGATCGGGTTCGCCATGTACCATCGGTCGATCGCCGGGTTCAAGAACGCCAGAGTTCGCAAAGGTAATCGCCAGTTCGCCAGAGCCCAATGCCTCGCCGGGTTCACTAGAGCCAATGCTCGCATACACGCCACAGACGGTACGAGAGAAACACGCATCGCTTGGCCCCGACCTCCCACCGTGAACCGGAACTCCCTGAAATTTTCCTCCCCTCGCTTCTACCACGGTTTTTCCGTCATGGACGGCCCAAAGAATGTCATGCAACCGCCTCCGGCCCGCCTGTGACGAAAAGCCCATTTTCTCGTCATGATTTTTGTCATAGAAGTAGGAGCCCACCACATCTATGATGATACCGGTTTTGTCACAATTATCATCATAGAAGTGTCATATGTGATGATAAAAAAATCGCTCGCCCAAAATGTCACGGATGTGTCTTTTTTTTGTAGTGCATGCTACGTCTTGAGCTTGCGTTGGTTTTCCTCGAAGAGGAGAGGGTGATGCAGCAAAGTGTAGCATAAGTATTTCCCTCAGTTTTGAGAACCAATGTATCAATCCAATAGGAGGCTCCTCAAAAGTCCCACGCACCTACACAAACAAACCGAGAACTCGCAACCAACGCAATAAAGGGGTTGTCAATCCCTTCACGGCCACTTCATGTAAAGTGAGATCTAATAAAGAAAGTATGATAAGATAAATACATTTTTGGTATTTTATAATATAGATGCAAAAAGTAAAGATGCGAATAAAATTAGATTGGAAATAAATATGATAAGAGATAGACCCGGGGGTCATAGGTTTCACTAGTGGCTTCTCTCAAGATAGCATAAGTATTACGGTGGGTGAACAAATTATTGTCGAGCAACTGATAGAAAAGCTTATAGTTATGAGATTATCTAGGCATGATCATGTATATAGGCATCACGGCCCATAACAAGTAGACCGACTCTGCCCTCGCATCTACTACTATTACTCCACACATCGACCGCTATCCAAAGATGCATCTAGAGTATTAAGTTCATAAGAACAGTACTAACGCATTAAGCAAGATGACATGATGTAGAGGGATAAACTCATGCAATATGATATAAACCCCATCTTGTTATCCCCGATGGCAATAATACAATGCGTTTTGCAACCCTTTCTCACATCGGGTAAGGACACCGCAAGATTGAACCCAAAGCTAAGCACTTCTCCCATGGCAAGAAAGATCAATCTAGTAGGCCAAACCAAACTGATAATTCGAAGAGACCTGCAAAGATAACTTAATCATACATAAAAGAATACAGAGAAGATTCAAATATTATTCATAGATAAACTTGATCATAAACCCACAATGCATCGGATCTTGACAAACACACCGCAAAAAGAGATTACATCGAATAGATATCCACAAGAGAGGGGAAGAACATTGTATTGAGATCCAAAAAGAGAGAAGAAGCCATCTAGCTAATAACTATGGACCCGTAGGTCTGTGGTAAACTACTCACAACTCATCGGAGGGGCAAGGATGTTGATGTAGAGGCCCTCCGTGCTCGATTCCCTCCGACAGAAAGTGCCGCCAAGGCTCCAAGATGGGATCTCGCGGATAGAGAAGGTTACGGTGGTGGAAATTGTGTTTCGTGGTGCCCCTGGATGTTTGCGGGGTACGTAGGTATATATAGGAAGAAGAAGTATGTCGATGGCCGCCCGAGGGGCCCACGAGACAGGGGGCACGCCCTATAGGGGGGCCCCCTCCTATCTCGTGGAGGCTCCGGTTGCTTCTTGACTTGCACTCCAAGTTCTCTGGATCACGTTCGGCAAGAAAATCACGTTCCCGGTTGTTTCATTCCGCTTGGACTCCGCTTGATATTCCGCTTTCTTCAAATACTGAAATAGGCAAAAAACAAGAATTTCGGTCGGGCCTCTCGTTAATAGGTTAGTCCCAAAAATGATATAAAAGTGCAAAATAAAGCCCAATAAAGCCTAAAACAGTAGATAAAGTGGCATGGAGCAATCAAAATTATAGATACGCTGGAGACGATCGTGCATCCCCAAGCTTAATTCCTGCTCATTCTGAATAGGTAAATGATAAAAGAGAATTTTTGATGCGGAGGATACTTTGGCATAATTTCAATGTAAATCTTCTTAATTGTGGTATGAATATTCAGATCCGAAGATTCAAGAGAAAAGTTTATATTGACATAAAAATAATAATACTTCAAGCATACTAACTAAGCAATTATGTCTTCTCAAAATAACATGGCCAAAGAAAGTTATCCCTACAATCATATAGTCTGGCTATGCTCCATCTTCCCCACACAAAATATTTAAATCATGCACAACCCCAATGACAAGCCAAGCAATAGTTTCATAGTTTAACATTTTCAAAACTTTTTCAATCTTCACGCAATACATGAGCGTGAGCCATGGATATAGCACTATTTGTGGAATAGAATGGTGGTTGTGGAGAACACAAAAAAGGGAGAAGATAGTCTCACATCAACTAGGCGATCAATCGGCTATGGAGATGCCCATCAATAGATATCAATGTGAGTGAGTAGGGATTGCCATGCAACGGATGCACTAGAGCTATAAGTATATGAAATGTCAACAAAAGAAACTAAGTGGGTGTGCATCCAACTCGCTTGCTCACGAAGACCTAGGGCATTTGAGGAAGCCCATCATTGGAATATACAAGCCAAATTCTATAATGAAAAATTCCCACTAATATATGACAAAATGAGAGACTCTCTATCATGAAAATCCTGGTGCTACTTTGAAGCACAAGTGTGGTAAAAGGATAGTAACATTGCCCCTTCTCTCTTATTCTCTCTTTTTTTCATTTTTTTCTTTGGGCCTTTTCTCTTTTTTTTATGGCCTCTTTTTTTTCTATTCTTTTTTTATTTTTTTATTTTTTTATTTTTCGTCCGGAGTCTCATCCCGACTTGTGGGGGAATCATAGTCTCCGTCATCCTTTCCTCACTGGGACAATGCTCTAATAATGATGATCATCACACTTTTATTTACTTACAACTCAAGAATTACAACTCGATACTTAGAACAAAATATGACTCTATATGAATACCACCGCGGTGTACCGGGATATGCAATGAATCAAGAGTGACATGTATGCAAGAATTATGAATGGTGGCTTTGCCACAAATACGATGTCAACTACATGATCATGCTAGCAATATGACAATGATGGAGCGTGTCATAATAAACGAACGGTGGAAAGTTGCATGGCAATATATCTCGGAATGGCTATGGAAATGCCATAATAGGTAGGTATGGTGGCTGTTTTGAGGAATATATATGGTGGGTGTATGATACCGCTTAAAAGTGCGCGGTATTAGAGAGGCTAGCAATGGTGGAAGGATGGGAAAAGTGCGATAATCCATGGACTCAACATTAGTCATAAAGAACTCATATACTTATTGCAAAAATCTAGAAGTTATCAAAGCAAAGTATTACGCTGCGATGCTCTTAGGGGGATAGATTGGTAGGAAAAGACCATCGCCGTCCCCGACCGCCACTCATAAGGAAGACAATCAATAAATAAATCATGCTCCGAGTTCATCACATAACGGTTCACCATACGTGCATGCTACGGGAGTCACAAACTTCAACACAAGTATTCTTTAAATTCACAACTACTCAACTAGCACGCTCTAATATCACCATTTTCATATCTCAAAACAATTATCAAGCATCAAACTTTTCTTAGTATTCAACGACTCAAAAGAAAGTTTCACATATCTTGAATACCAAGTATATTAATATTTAAGCAAATTACCATGCTATTAAAGACTCTCAAAATAATCTAAGTGAAGCATGAGAGATCAATAGTTTCTTTAAAACAAATATACCACCGTGTTTCTAAAAGATCTAAGTGAAGCACTAGAGCAAAATTATCAAGCTCAAAAGATATAAGTGAAGCACTATGAGCAAAACTATCAAGCTCAAAAGATATAAGTGAAGCACATAGAGTATTCTATCAAATTCCAATTTATGTATGGCTCTCTCAAAAGGTGTGTATAGCAAGGATGAATGTGGTAAACTAAAAAGCAAATACTAATATAATACACGAGGCTCCAAGCAAAACACTTATCATGTGGTGAATAAAAATATAGCCCCAAGTAAAAGTTACCAATGAATGAAGACGAAAGAGGGGATGCCTTCCCGGGGCATCCCCAAGCTTAGGCTTTTGGCTATTCTTGAATATCTTGGGGTGCCATGGGCATCCCCAAGCTTAGGCTCTTGCCACCCTTTATTCCATAGTCCATAAAAGCTTTACCCAAAACTTGAAAACTTCACGACACAAAACTCAATAGAAATCTCGTGAGTCTGCTAGAGAAAGAAAACAAAATACTACTGTAAGGTACTGTAATGAACTCATTCTTTATTTATATTGGTGTTAAACCTACTGTATTGCAACTTCTCTATGGATTATAAACTATTTTATGGGCCATAGATTCATCAAAAATAAGCAAACAACACACGAAAAACAGAATCTGTCAAAAATGTAACAGTCTGTAGTAATCAGAACTAACGCAAACTTCTGGAACTTAAAAAATTCAGAAAAAATAGGAAGACCTAGGCAATTTGTTTATTGATCAGCAGCAATTGGAATCACTATTTTATCACGTTTTGGTGCTTTTTAACAATTGTTTTCGTTCGGCCCAAAATGTCACGGATGTGTCTTTTTTTTGGCAAAGGCATGCTACGCCTTGAGCTTGTGTTGGTTTTCCTTGAAGAGGAGAGGGTGATGCAGCAAAGTGTAGCGTATGTATTTCCCTCAGTTTTGAGAACCAAGGTATCAATCCAAAGAGGAGGATCCTCAAAAGTCCCATGCACCTACACAAACAAACTGAGAACTCGCAACCAACGCAATAAAGGGGTTGTCAATCCCTTCACGGCCACTTGAGAAAGTGAGATCTAATAAAGAAAGTATGATAAGATAAATATATTTTTGGTATTTTATAATATAGATGCAAAAATTAAAGATGCGAATAAAAGTAGATTGGAAATAAATATGATAAGAGATAGACCCGGGGGCCATAGGTTTCACTAGTGGCTTCACAAGATAGCATAAGTATTACGTGGGTGAACAAACCATCACGAGCAATTGATAGAAAAGAGCATAGTTATGAGATTATCTAGGCATGATCATGTACATAGGCATCACGTCCATAACAAGTAGACCGACTCCTGCCTGCATCTACTACTATTACTCCACACATCGACCGCTATCCAAAGATGCATCTAGAGTATTAAGTTCATAAGAATGTATCTAACGATTAAGCAAGATGACATGATGTAGAGGGATAAACTCATGCAATATGATATAAACCCCATCTTGTTATCCCCGATGGCAACAATACAATGGGTGCCTTGCAACCCTTTCTGTCACTGGGTAAGGACACCGCAAGATTGAACCCAAAGCTAAGCACTTCTCCCATGGCAAGAAAGATCAATCTAGTAGGCCAAACCAAACTGATAATTCGAAGAGACTTGCAAAGATAACCTAATCATACATAAAAGAATTCAGAGAAGATTCAAAAATTATTCATAGATAAACTTGATCATAAACCCACAATGCATCGGATCTCGACAAACACAGCGCAAAAAGAGATTACATTGAATAGATCTTCACAAGAGAGGGGGAGAACATTGTATTGAGATCCAAAAAGAGAGAAGAAGCCATATAGCTAATAACTATGGACCCGTAGGTCTGTGGTAAACTACTCACAACTCATCAGAGGGGCAAGGATGTTGATGTGGAGGCCCTCTGTGCTTGATTCCCTCCGCAGAGTGCCGACTAAGGCTCCAAGATGGGATCTCATGGATACGTATAAGTTACTGGTGGAAATTGTGTTTCGTGGTGCCCCGGATGTTTTCGGGTACGCCGGTATATATAGGAAGAATAAGTATGTCGGTGGTCAGCCGAGGGGCTCCATGAGACAGGGGCGCGCCTATAGGGGGGCGCCTCCTATCTCGTGGAGGCTCTTGCTTCTTGACTTGCACTCCAAGTTCTTTGGATCACGCTCACGAGAAAATCACGCTCCCGGAAGGTTTCATTCCGCTTTGGACTCGCTTGATATACCTTTTCTTCGAAATACTGAAATAGGCAAAAAACAACAATTCTGGGCTGGGCCTCCGGTTAATAGGTTAGTCCCAAAAATGATATAAAAGTGGAAAATAAAGCCTAAAACAGTAGATAAAGTAGCATGGAGCAATAAAAAATTATAGATACGTTGGAGACGTGACGGCACTCGTGCGGATCTTACTCGTCGACCTAGGACGCTCAAAGAGTTACTTGATCTGAAGTTTCATGATCACTATCATTAGCTTCCTCACTAATTGGTGTAGGAATCACTAGAACTGATTTCTGTGATGAACTAATTTCCAATTTGGTAGAAGGTACAATTACCTCATCAAGTTCTACTTTCCTCCCACTCACTTCTTTCGAGAGGAACTCATTCTCTAGAAAGGATCCATTCTTGGCAACGAATGTCTTGCCTTCGGATCTGTGATAGAAGGTGTACCCAACAGTCTCCTTTGGGTATCCTATGAAGACACATTCGATTTGGGTTCGAAGCTTTCAGGTTGAAGCTTTTCACATAAGCATCGCAGCCCCAAACTTTCGTAAACGACAACTTGGATTTGTTGCCAAACCACGCTCATAAGGTGTCATCTCAACAGATTTAGATGGTGCCCTATTTAACGTGAATGCAAATTGTCTCTAAAGCATAACCCCGTAACGATAGTGGTAAATCAGTAAGAGACATCATAGATCGCACCATATCTAATAAAGTGCGGTTATGATGTTCGACACACCATTAAGATGTGGTGTTCCGTGTGGCGGAGTTGCGTAAACTATTCCACATTGTTTCAAATGAAGACCAAACTCAGAATTCCAAATATTCTCCTCCACGATCAGATCAGAAATTTTATTTTCTTGTTACGATGATGTTCCACTTCACTCAAATTCTTTTAAGACTTATCTTTCATTAAGTAGATATACCCATATCTCGCTTCAAATCATCTATGAAGGTCGAAAATAACGATACCCGCCATGAAAGCATCAACACTCATCGGACAGATACATCATATGTATTATTTCTAACAAGTCTGCTGTTTCGCCCATAGTTCCGAGAACGGAGTCTTAGTCATCTTGCCCATGAGGCATGGTTCGCAAGTATCAAGTGATTCATAATCAAGTGATTCCGTAAGCCCATCAAAGATGGAGTTTCTTCATGCAATTTACACCAATATTACTCTAAACGGCAAAGGCTACAAACAAGTTGCACTATCGTTATTAAACTTATATCTTTTGGCTTCAATACTATGAATATGTGTATCACTACTATCGAGATTCAACAAAATAGACCACTCATCGTGGGTGCATGAACATAAAAGATATTACTCATATAAATAGAACAACCATTATTCTCTCGATTAAATGAATAACCGTATCGCATTAAACAAGATCCAGATATAATGTTCATGCTCAGCGCCGGGCACCAAATAACAATTATTCAGTCTAAAACTTATCCCGAAGGTAGATGTAGAGGTAGCGTACGATCGCGATCACATCGACTTTGGAACCATTTCCTACGCCAAGATCGTCACCTCGACCTTAGCCAATCTTCACTTAATCCAGAGCCCTGCTTCGAAAGTTGCAAATATGAGCAGCAGTAATCCAAGATTAAATACCCAAAGCGCCATCATGCGAGCATTAGTTAAGTACACATCAATAACATGTATATCAAATATACCTTTCACTTTGCCATCCTTCTTATCCGCCAAATACTTGGGGCAGTTCCGCTTCCAAAGGACCAGTCCCTTTGCAGAGAAGCACTCAATCTCGTGCTTAGGGTCCAGACTTGGGCTTCTTCACTTGAGCAGCAACTTGCTTGCCATTCTTCTTGAAGTTCCCCTTCTTCCCTGTGCCCTTCTTCTTGAAATTGGTGGTCTTGTTGACCACCAACACTTGACGCTCCTTCTTGATTTCTACCTCCGCAACTTTTAGCATCGCTTAAGAGCTCGTGAATTGTCTTATCCATCCCTTGCATATTATAGTTCATCACGAAGCTTTTGTAGCTTGGTGGCAATGATTGAAGAACTCTCACTAATGACACTATCATCAGAAGATTAACTCCCAGCTTGAGTCAAGTGGTTGTGGTACCTGCATATTCCGAGTATATGTTCACCGATCAACTATTCTCCTCCATCTTGCAGCTATAGAACTTATTGGAGACTTCATATCTCTCAATCCGGAATTTGCTTGAAATATTAACTTCAACTCCCTGAACATCTCATATGCTCCATGAAGTTCAAAACGTTGTTGAAGTCCCGGTTCTAAGCCGTGAAAGCATGGCAATAATCGAACTATCGAGTAGTCATCAACACGCGTCTGCCAGGCATTCACAATGTTTGCAGTTGGTGGCGCGGGTGGTACACCTAGCGGTGCTTCCAGGACGTAATTCTTCTGTGCAACAATTAGGATAATCCTCAAGTTACGGACCCAGTCCGTGTAGTTGCTACCATCATCTTTCAACTTAGCTTTCTCTAGGAACACATTAAAATTCAACTAACAAAGAGCACAGCCATATATGTACAACAACATAGACATGCAAAATACTATCAGTACTAAGTTCATGAAAGTTCAATTAATCATATTACTTAAGAACTCCCACTTAGATAGACATCCTCTAATCATCTAAGTGATCACGTGATCCATATCAACTAAACCATGTCCCATCATCACGTCCGATGGAGTAGTTTTCAATGGTGAACATCACTATGTTGGATCATATCTACTATAACGATTCACGCCGACCGAAATGATTCACGCCGACCTTTCGGTCTCAAAGGTTCCGAGGCCATATCTCGCATATGCTAGGCTCGCCAAGTTTAACCCGAGTATTCTGCAGTGCAAACCTGCTTGCACCCGCTGTATGTGAACAATAGAGCTTACCACACCCGACCATCACGTGGTGTCTCAAAGACGATTTAACTATAGCAACGTGCATACCTGTGGAGAACACTTATACCTTGAAATTTACTGAGAGATCATCTCATAATGCTACCGCTGAACTAAGCAAAATAAGGTGCATAAAGGATAAACATCACATGCAATCCATATAAGTGATATGATATGGCCATCATCATCTTGTGCCTTTGATCTCCATCTCAAAAGCACCCGCCATGATCACCATCGCCACCGGCTTGACACCTTGATCTCCATCAAGCATCGTTGTCATCTCGCCAACTATTGCTTTACTACTGCCGCTACCGCTTAGTGATAAAGTAAAGCAATTACATGGCGATTGCATTTCATACAATAAAGCAACAACCATATGGCTCCTCGCCAGCTGTCGATAACTAATACAAAACATGATCATCTCTATACAACAATTTATATATCATTACGCTCCTTGACCATATCACATCACAACATGCCCTAAAAAAACAAGTTAGACATCCTCTACTTTGTTATTGCAAGTTTTACGTGGCTGCTACGGGCTTAGCAAGAACCGTTCTTACCTACGCATCAAAAACCACAATGATTTTCATCAAGTGTGCTGTTTTAACCTTTCATCAAGGACCGAAGCGTACACACTCGATTCACCTAAAGTCGGAGAAACAGACACCCACTAGCCACCGTGTGCGGCTAACGCCAAGAGAACCAGCCTCGGCGTAAAGCGCACGCGTAATGTCGGTCCGGGCCGCTTCATCCAACAATACCGCCCGAATCAAAGTATGACATGTCCGGTAAGCAAGATGACTATTATCACCCACAACTATTTGTGTTCTACTTGTGCATATAACATCTACGCATAGACCTGGCTCGGATGCCATCTGCTTGGGGAATGCAGTAATTTCAAAAAATTCCTACTTAACACGCATGATCTATCTAGGTGATGCGAGCAACGAGAGGAGAGTGTTGTCTACTGACCGTCAGAGACCGATAGTCAAGCGCTAAGACAACGCTGCTGATGTAGTCGCACGCCTTCACGATCCGACCCGATCCTAGCACCGAACGACGGCACCTCCGCGATCTACACATCGCTCAGCTCGGTGACGCCCCACGAACTCTAGATCCAGCTTGAGATTGAGGGAGAGTTTCACAAAGACAACGCAAGGCCAAGATGGTGTTGATGAAATTATCATGCGAGGCTTCGCCTAAGCACTACAATGATATGACCGAGGTGGAAATATGTGGAGGGGGCTCCGCACAGCTAAACAATCAACTTGTGTGTTCTAGGGTGCCCTCCTCACGATATAAAGGAGGGAGGGGGAGGCCAGCCGGCCATCATATGCGCGCCAAGGGGGGAGGAATCCTCCTCCTAGTAGGAGTAGGACTCCCCCCTTCCCTAGTCCTACTAGGAGAAGAAGAAAGGAGGGGGAAGAGAAGGGGGGAGGGGCGGCGGAGGGGGCGCCGCCCCTCCCCCTAGTCCAATCTCGACTAGGCTCATGGGGGCGCAAGGCAGGTACTCTGGCTCCCCGTCCGAATCTTGGGATGCAACGTCGGTGGCCTTCATCTCCGCCTCAAAGATGTCTTGACACGGGCAAGAGCCATCCGCTGCATCTCTATGCATGCCGACTTCTTCATCGAATTGATATGCGGCACCGCACTCAAGGAACTGCTACACCAAACCAAAATAACTCTTCGCTCGGGCTTTTCCCGCCACAAATGACTCACGACATCCTTCATGGCGAGTCCGGATAACCTATTCAGCCCGCCCATTCGCCAAACGCTTGATAATGGAAGGGGCGCCCGGATCATGGAACTGCGACCAAAGCTTTTCCACTTCGTGATCCTCGCCGATCTCGGAAGTGTTCGGTCGTCCGCTGCACTTGCCGTCAAGTCCGTGATAAGTATCCGCCGTGACTCCACAGCCGGGTCCAACTGGCATACTTAGGATCCCCGAACTTCATCCGCAAAGATAAAGGGCTTTCCAGCCCACGATATCTCCGCCTAACGTAGCTCCCGCTTCATGGCTCTCATTGCAGAAGAGCGAGCATCCTTGGCCTCGGTAGTGGCCTTTTTCCAGTCCTTTGTTCCGCCGATCTTCTTTTTTCAAGAAGCTTGCGCTGTTGGCAGCATCCTTCAATTTCACAGCCTATCTCGCCATTTCCTTCCTGCTTTGGCGTTGAGTAGCCTGTTCGCCTTCAGCTCTTGACGCCTTTAAGGCAGCCAGATCACTTTTCTTTCTCGCTCGGCCTTTGGTTCGGGCGAAGTTCACCAAGGTTCTCCATGGCAGCGGCACCATCTCGCATCAAGCATACATGTTGTAAGGCACGGGCATCAAGCCCCTTACCAGTGTCCGCGAGAAATTGCATACCTTGTGACTCGCCTAAGTCCGCTTTTGTTGACAAGCGCGATGTCGGCATCCGCACACGCCCGCTTGCCGCTTTAGCTCGGCAAATTCATCGGGCCGCTAGCCACCGGACACTTCGCCACCTACATAGGAAGAGCGACATGTTATACTTGATTATGATCCTCAAGACCGCTGTATCATTTTTGACAACGCACTGAAGTCTCGAGGCTTCTATCTATACAGAGCGTGATCTTTTATATGAATCTGTCAAAAGGTACATCATTTCGCTGTACTCTCAAAAAACCTATCAAGAAACTCTTGACGGCCTCGGTCCAACCCGGCTTTCCGTGGATGAAATCCTTTCAATCACCATTCCCATCAATGCAACGATGTTCTTCCGAGATAGACGCCGCCCGAGAAGATCCTTCAGCTCCTCCGACCGTGCAACCGGATGGTGTCGGACTTCTGCCCGATGGCCTTTTTCAAAGGCCGGACACGGAGGGGCTTTGGGGAGCCATACGGCTGCTTTCTCGCCCCTGCCGGATTCGGAGAAACCCTCCATGACGACACCTCAGGTCGCCCCGCCTCGCAAGGCGGTTCAAGGGAGGAGGCTGCCCGCTTCCATCATCTCCCATGGACGAAGATCCTCAAGATGAGCTCACTGCAAAGGGCTGAGATCCAAACTACAAGGTAAAAAAATCAGTTATCTTTCTCGTGAATAAAATACGGATGTCTCTTATTTTAAAATAAAAACTCCCTCTCTACTTACGGGCTCGCTAGAGGGCTGATCCCTTGAGGGCACAAAGGCGGCCGAGGGACTTCCCGACGCAGGACCCTCGACGAAGATCTCTTCCCCGCTTTGAGACCATGGTCTCCTGGTCTTCGAGAGGTGGCCCTCTTCTTTCCCCGATGGAGGGGATTTCTTGATCTCTCCTTTCCGGATAGCCTCCTTCGAGGAGCCCGGTAGCTTCCTTGTTCCCTTCGCTTCTTCTTCCAAAGGTGCGACCTCCAAAGCATCCCTGGTTAACACGGGATCCAGCTGTGGTTCCTCGGAGGGAGGGGGGCGGACACCGATCAGCCTTTGCTTTTCGCTTATCCACTCCCTGTTTAAAGGGACAGCTCCCTTAAGGGCAATTTTATGGCGAATATATGGATAGCATGTCCGGTATAGGGCTACTTACTTGAGTATCCCAAGGCGAAGCTTAGACTCAAGGCGTCCGCTGTCAAGTCCAACACATTGCTTGTGATCCGAAGAACAATTTATACATCTCCATGGGCGCCACGCCTGAAGTGTTGGAGAGCTCGGTCCCTCCGGATTAAACCCCCCACAGTGAGGGGGCGGCATTTGCAGGTGCAAAGTACGAATCAACATGACCCGTGCTACTATGGCCATGTTGATGTCTCTTTCCAGAGATCTTGAATGCGGCCTCGCAACAAAGGCATCGCCCTGGACGGCCCCCCAGCCAAGCCCTTTATTGGACCCATGACGCCACCGTGGGGAGGACCCGAGCGAAGGCAGTGAGGCGCCACCCACTTGGTGCCCCGAGCTGTGATATAAAACCACTCTGCGTTGCTAAGTCGATCCTCTCTGAAAAAGAGTCCTCGGGCCATGGAGTGTCAAGATTCTCACTTATAACAGCCCCTCCGCACTCCGCTGGGCTTTTGTCGCCACTTGATCATCTTCGCTCTACTTTGAAGGTCTTAAGCCACAATCCAAGTGAGGGGTAATGCGGAGGAAGGCTTCACATTACCGCATACAATGAACTGATGAGATGTGGAGGATGGACTCCGGATCCAAGTCGTGAAATTCTAACCCATATAAAACATGAGCCCCTCAACGAAGGGGTCCGTCGGGAAGCCTAACTCTCAAAGGAAGTGAGACGCCAAGACCACGCCTCACCTGTGCTTGGGAGTGGAATAACCTGCCCTTGAGCAAAGCAGCCTATGCGAATTTCACCTGCTAAATACCGGCATCTCTCAAGCTTTAGCACGCCTTCTTCCGTGAACGGAGGAAGGCATCCACCGCCTTGAAGGTCGGAGCCGGACATCATCGAAGGTCCAAGCGCCTAACTGGAGCTTTGGGTGTTGGAACTTTGGAGGCAAAGGCGGATTCGACCGAGATTGAAAGAAAGGAGTAGAGCCTTGGTCTCTTTATAAAGAGGTTGAATACCAAGAGCCCTCCCCGTGACCGCTTTGGGACTCGCCTTTCGATAGAGGAGACGTACAACGGGCACGCATTGGTTTACCCACGCTCAGTATTGATGAGAATCCTGGAATAAGGGGACACGATCCCTGCTTTGACAAGATCGTGCTAAGTGAAACCGCCTCGCTAAAACGCTACCGAGGTGGGACAAAAAACGATTCGAATAAAGGCTTGGCCGTGGGCGTGATGTCATGCTGCGTATCACGCCGCTACAGATTGGATTTGTGCAAATGTTATTCTCTCTACGGTGGTATGTGGAAATTATTTTGCGTAGTCGGACACTATCCTTGTGTTCAAAATTTTATATGAATTATTCTGAGGAGGAACCCGCCTTGCAATGTCAAGACAATCAACGCGCCCGGACTCGTCGTCATTGAAGCCCCGGGTTCAGTGGGCTACCGAGGGAGTCCTCGATTAGGGGTGTCCGGATAATGCCGGACTATGACCTTTGGCCGACTCTGGACTATGAAGATACAAGATTGAAGACTTAGCCCGTGGTCCCGGATGGGACTTTCCTTGGCGTGGAAGGCAAGCTTGGCGATACTTGGATATGTAGATTCTCCTTCCATTGTAATCCACTGTGGTAACCCTAGCCCTTCTTTGGTGTCTATATAAACTGGAGGGTTTTAGTCCGTGGGACTAACAACAATCATACCATAGGCTAGCTTCTAGGGTTTAGCCTTCTACGATCTCGTGGTAGATCTACTCTTGTACTACCCATATCATCAATATTAATCAAGCAGGAGTAGGGTTTACCTCCATCGAGAGGGCCCGAACTCTGGTAAAACATCGCGGTCCCTTGTCTCCCGTTACCATCCGCCTAGACGCACGCTCGGGACCCCCTACCCGAGATCCACTGGTTTTTGACACTTGGCTGCAGTTCTCCGGGCTGGGTGGCGCCTAAAGGCCTGACATCACCTTCAACTCAAGGGACAACTCGATACCATGGTTTGCGGTTAAGCTGCCGCTTCCCTATGATCTCGCACCCCCACCATCTCGCAACGAGAAGTCACCGGGACCCTCATCAAGGGCAGCGCTGGCCTCAATGTCCTCTCCGCGGAAGCATTCGGCCCGCCCACGTGCCTTATGGTCGCTTCCTCCCCACTAGGCCCTTCTACTTCGGGTCGTTGACGGCTCCACCTATCCTCTCGGGGCAGATCCGCCTCCTGCCGCTTTGGCACGCATAACAACTACCGTGACCGAGCTCATTGACTTTATATCGCTCGTGATCGGGCCTCCCGTATGCGACAACGCCATTCTCGTATCCAGCCTTGGCTGTTTATGGCGGCGACTCATCCCGCCAAGCTCATGAAGATGCCGGAAGTAGCGGTGTCCTCACCGCGGGCAGAGATACCAAGGACATGCTCATGGCCCTCAAACCGCCGCCGAGGCAGCGGCGTGTACCAGACGCACCAAGTGTGAAGGGTATGCTTTGAGGGCCCGAGCACCGGCCAACAAAGAAGAAGTAGTTGTTTTCTCAAGATCGGGCTGAGGCAGGGTGCTGATCGACAAGGTTGGACTCGAGCCTACTCATCAGAGGTGCCAACCACCCTCCGCACTAGGAAGAGGCCGGTCTTCCTCTCAGGAACAAGGACGTGTTCACGGGAGGCGGTGCAGATCTGGTCGGGGTTCGCGTGGGAGTAATTGAGCACCACCTGGATGGTGTGCCCCAACGCTGAGTAAAAACAGCCAAGCGCGGCAAGCCCGAGAAGCGCTCATTCATCATCCAAGAGACCCGCAAACTTCAAGAACTGCATCATTCGAAGTGCGGCATCCAGACACGTGGTGGCAAAACCCAGCTATTGTCCCCCGTATACGCGGGAAGGAGCAAGGCCAATTTTACTAACCTCAACAAGGCTTGTCCGCAAGACTCCTTTCCCTATCCTGCGCATGACGACCAGATTATTGACCACCGCCATGTGCGATTTGTTGTGCTTCCCGGATGCCTTCTCAAAGGCTACCACCAAATCAAGATGGCGATGCAAGATTTCAAGAAGATGGCCTTCCCGACCCTGCAGGTGTACCGCTACACCTACATGCCGGTTTGGGCTATGCGAATGTTCGGGGCGACTCTTCCAGCCGGGCCGATGCACATTGCTCTAGGTCAGCAGCTCTGGAGGAACGCCGAGGTGTACGCTGGACGACATAGTGGTGAAATCTCGAGAGGCAAGAACCCTTGTTGAAGATCTGGAGGAGACATTTGCCACCGCACATAAGGTGAACTCTGCGGCTCAACCCGGAAAAGTCGTGGTTTTACAGTCCTGCTCTAGCAAGTCTGTTCAGGAAGCTTTCACGGTATCGCATGTAGGGATCGAGGCCAACCCGGAGAAAATCAAGGCCATAGAAAGAATGAGTCCTGGGCCGCAGACTTCAAGGAGATGCGTGTCGGCGAGCTGCATGACCTCACTGGAGTGCTTCATCTCCAAGTCGGGCGCAGCACGCCTCCTCTTCAAGCTAAATGAAAAAAGAAGGGCCCTGCTCGAGTGGACTCCAAAGGTCGGCAGCTCTTCCAAGACCTCAAGAGGTACCTCACCAACCCGGGCCGGTGATGGTGGCGTCGTGTCCCTCGAACCCCCTAGTGCTTTACTTGGCCGCCATGACTCACTCTCGCCATCGCGACGCTTGTGGTGGTCCGGGAGGCGTTTCGACATAAGGCATCGCGGGCTGCAACACCCCACACCCGGCCAAGACAACGCTGCTCGAGGATCGGGCTGCTTCGAGGCCTCTGCCACCCTCCAATCGGCGGGGCTCCCGAGGTCGGCGCCCCGAGGCCACGGCTGCCTCGCCAGTGACAAAGCTTCCGAGATCCCCACCTCCCGGGAAGCGTTAGAGCCCGCCGACGCCTCCTCCCTCGTCGAGCATCTAGTGTGCCGTCAACAAGACGGTGCTTTGCGGATGCATCGGCACGCCAATTTACCCCATGCCACAAAAGCTTTTGCTTGCACTCCTCTTGCCTCTCCCGGAAACCGCGCCACTACTTCCAAGGCCATCCCATCAAGGTTGTCTCAAATTTCACCCCTTGGAGAGGGTGCTCCGGAGCCCTAACGTCATGAAGGGTTGCCGAATGGAACATTGAGCTGCGCATTCCAGTTGGAGTTCAAGAACCACCAGAGTCATCAAGGGTGCGGCCCTCGCCGATTTTTAGGTGGAGTGGGCTGACCTTGGCATCGAGAAGTGGGCGAGAGGAACGTTCTCGCGCTCGGGATGAAGCACCGATGGTTGGGTCATGTACCGATGGTGCATTTGCGCCACGCGCTGGGCCGGAGTTGTGCTCATATCGGCCCAATCCAGACAAGCTCTACTACACCGTGCAGCTCTGCTTCCACCATGGCGAGAAGGTCTCCAACAACATCGCTGGAGTATGAGGGCCTAATCACCTGGACTTATAAGGTGCAGCAATCCACTGGGTGAGGCGGAGGCGCCTCACCATCGAGGCGACTCCCAGCTCCTCGTCAACTTCTCCAACAAGGCGACAAGCCAAAGGGCTAGTAGATGGAGGCATACGTTGAGGAGGCACGCAAAATTGAGAAGCAATTTTTGGGCTTGGGATTGCAGCCACATGCTGCGAGGAACAAACAAGGAGGTGGACAACATCGCTAAGAGGGCATCCCTACCAACCTCGGGAGATTGACGTCTTTGAGAAGCGGCTGCTTTCAAGCCGCCTTCTGGGCAGCTCCTCAGCTGCGGGACCAACACACCGGCCTCGAGGAGTCCCCCTCACGCGCCCAGCTTGCGGCCCAACCTCGGGAGCCCGCCTGCCTCCCTAGCGCCGAGCCTCGGTGGAGGGTCTTTGGACCAAGGAGTTCCAAGGCGTGCACTCGCCCTTTCCCGGGCACCTTGCTGCAGAGAAGGAGGAAGATGTGGAGTGTGTGGCCCCGCCCGGCATCACTGCAGACGCATCCAGGATAAAGTTGAGCCCCTACCGGCTAAGGTGCCCGAATGATGTTTCTTTATGATGCATCTCTAGGGAGCAGGGATGCGAACCTGCCAGCCGACATACATGGCGGGACAGCGTGACATCACTCCCTCATCACGCGACCCCTCATGGGCAAGGCATTCCTGCAGCTGGATTCGCCATTTCTTCCTTGGCGCTCAATGATGCCACCGAGTTGGTAAGATCTTGTGTGGCCTGTCGGGCTTCCATGCCAAGAAGACCCACCAGCCCGCTCGGCCAGGCCTTTCTGAGACTCATCTCGCCTCCTGGCTGCTCAAGTCCGGGGGTTGGACACTCTGGGGCCCGTTCCTCGTTACTGGGGCTACCGCTACCTCTCTACATCGCCATCGACAAGTTCATCAAGTGGGCAGAAATGGAAGCCGCCCGCACCATCCCGTACTGCTCGGCCGCCAAGTTCGTCAAGGGCCTCGTGAGCCGCTTTAGTGGTTCCTAACCGCGATCATCATCGACAATGGCTCACAGCTTCATGAGCAACCTTTTCCAAAACATATTGTGCTAACTCTTGGAATGAAGATATGTTACACTTTGGTGGCACACCATACGAGCAATGGCCGGTAGCGAATGTTAACGTGGAGGTCTTGAGGGGTCTCAAGGCGAGGACCTTCAAGAAGAAGCTCGAGGTCACTGCGGCAAGGCTGGCTAGATGAGCTCTAGTCCGTGTTGTGGTCCATA